>CM056470.1:7093632-8498632 GCA_029783895.1 Triplophysa bombifrons
CTACTGTGGCTTCTTCTCATGGGGCCTGTAAGCCTCGGCCTGGGACTGGTGATAAAGGCTGAATGGTTGTGGCTAGCAGATGGTGGATGGGTTTGAAATGGCGAGGAGAGAGAATGGCCCCCAAAGCACCTAAACTGGGTGCTTGTTTTTGATTCCGGGTTTTCTTTGTGTCGCAAACGTGAGCAGCTACGCGCAGTGATGTCATCGCTGGGGTTTTCGGTGGTTTTGGTGAAAGGAACAGCTCGGCGAATTAACGTCTGTCAAAGTCGGGCCAGAATGCGTTTTTGGAGCCGCGCACCTCAGCACTAATTTTAGGGTTGGGGACCACAGAGTGCGAGCGTGCTGTTGCCATGGCGACGGGCGACTAACCGCGCGGTGCTCTCTGTGCATTGTTGGCCCCTCCCGATCATTAGCCAGACCGCCGCCGGTTCATAGCCTACCATATCTCTGTAATCCCCATCATGAGTGCTATCAACCTAATTGTACACTAAAAGCGATGCACTTATTTACGTCTAATTGCCAAGCTCGCCGATCTTTTCGAAATAATAATAAGTTGAAGGTTTGTTCCGTTAGGTACAAGTAAATGTTCAATACTATTTATATCCTTTTAAGCCACGTTAGTGCACATCCTCCCTCTTTGTATTTTGAGGAAAATCCAAATTCGCAATGTAAGAGACTTTTCAAAATTCAATTTAACAGTAAAAGGGTAAAAAGAGAACAACAGTTTAACAAAAAACGTGCTTGGGATTGAAAATAAACTCCATAAACCTTAAGCCCGGCTCAGAACTGCAGGGAAGAGATTCTTCCATTAGGACCCAGTCATTTCACCAGCAGTCCTGGTGATATTAGCAGTCAGACTGCAGATAACCGCCTGAGCGCTGTCTCTTCTCCCCATCATTCTCCTTTTGTATTTTTAGACGCTCCTTTATGTGAGAACAATGGCTTCCATATCAAACATTTTAAATGATGCTTGAAATACCAGTCACTTGACTTTGATGTCACAGGCAATTAAATCCGACCTTCCCCTTCCCAGTTAATAACAGCAATCTCGCCCGGTCTAGTACCTAATTAATATGTGCTATTTGTCACTTTGCAGTGACACGTGTATTTCAAAAAGAGAGAGCCGCGGAAGGATAGTGCTGTTGGAAGGGACCTTCTCTGTTATTAGAAGAAAGATGTCACTCGTTCTTGTCTTTCTTGGTGATCCGCGCTTCGTCTTTCTGTCTAGCGCTGCCATTTTGTGGGATAATGCCACAGGAAGAGCGCGTGGGCATGTGGACGTGTGACACATGATGTCTTCAGCCGGTTCTGCTGTCTGTGTGCTGTAGTGTTTGTAAACACCGTTTTTTAAAATACTGTTTGTCCAATTAAATTTGATCTTTAATAGGGATGGTGCAATTATTAGGTTATTTTAATTATTTACATTTATGCATTTGGCAGACGCTTTTATCCAAAGTGATTTACATTCCATTGTACTATACATTTTGTTTTGACTAGTGCAATCTCCTGGGATCGAACCCATGACATTGGCGATGTTAACGCCATGCTCTAACCACTGAGCCTAAGAAAAGCTTTAAAGGGACGGTTCAGCCAAATATGAAAGTTCTGTCATCATTTACTCAGCCCTAAGTTGTTCCTAACCTTTATACATTTCTTTGTTCTGATGAACACAAATGATATCTGGAAGAATGTTAGCAAGTATCAGTTCTAACATCATTTAGGCTACCATAGGTGAAAAATGATAGTAAAATAGTTTGTACTGTTTAACAGAAAAAATCTTATTTTAAAGCATTTTGGAAAGCAAATGGTTCTGGGGCACCTTTGATTACAATTATATTTTTCCTACTATGGTCAGTGATGAAAATTGCAAACATTCTTCCAAATATCTTCCTTTGTGTTCAACCAAACAAAGAAATGTATAAAAGTTTAGAACAACTTTAGGTTGAGTAAATGATGACAGAATTGTTTTAGGGGTTAACTGTTCCTTTAAAAACCTTGAAGAAATATTCCTGATCATATTTATTTTCAAAAAGCTCTGTCCATGACATGGAGTAGATTTCCATGAAGTAATTCTTAAGTTTGTAAAAAATTACAGAAATGCCAATGTAAGTTAATCAGGCAACACCCACTGTTGAATTGCAAGAATGACTGTAACATTGACATTTTGTTGAATATTTTGGGGGATTTTTTACAGAAATTGAGGCTTCGTTAAGTCAGAAATACAAATTTTACAAAGTCCATTAAAGAGTTAAGGATACTTGTATTAGTATCACATTCCCATTTTCAAATGGAGATGTCATACTACGTGTTAGGAACTAAAAACATGCTAAAGATTGTACATTTGTTAAATATTTACAAAACACGTTAGCATGCCATATGCACCAAATTGCCGTCAATCATCTGTTGTGTGCCATCGTGTTCTAAGACGGACACGTTGAGTTACGCCTTGAAAACTCCAAAGATATTCATACGTAATATCCTTATTCTGAGAATGATCTGTCTTGCCTTTGATCATAACAGACATCGAGGTCTAAGGCGAAGGATTTGTGTAAATTAAGTTGATATAAGCCCCTAGATGTATGGACAATTAGCATAATCCACCCATGTGACAAGGTCTATCAGGAATGAGGAGAGTGAGAAGAAGAAAAAGCAGTAGTGACATTCATTTGACTGTCTCTTTAATTAGAGCCACGTACCGTGTGTGTGTGCGCGAGTCTGTGTGTTGATAATAGTAATTTCAGATGCAACGCAGCAGGTGGTGGAGCAACATTGTGGACAATCAGTGATACTGTTTCTCTGAGATGTGACCGATACACTATCTCAAGTCCTCGCTTGAGTGGGTCGAAGAAGAGACACATTCTAGTTGGACACAGGGCTTTGAGATGATCAGTTTGGGGCAACAGTAGAATTTCAATGAGCAACACTTGTACCGCTTCCATACCAGATGTTGATGTGGTCACGGTCAAGAGAGCGTCTCATCTGTGCTGCCGTTTCCTCGCTCACTTGTTCCTATCTCTTCTGGTCTCTTTCTTGCTCTCGCTCAACTCGCACGTTGCGCTTGCCTCATGCCGTTTTCCGCCAGAAACAGGCTGCGAAAAGCTGCCAGACTCTCACATCTGTGCTAAAAATGAATTGAGCACCCTGACTCTAGGATTCACTTGTAAAGAATGCAGTTTTTATTGGATGAACCGACTAATGTACCATGCAGTGTAGTAGCACTCGCATTTTATGTGGCATCGGTTGAGCCAATTAATTTGCATAATTTGGTGTGCGGTTGCCACCATTCTAAGGAAGTCACGTCTGCTCCACGTGTCCTGATCGACTCATCATTCCCCGCCATTCAATTAATTACATTTATGACAAACCAAAGCCTCTGCCCACCCATAGGCCTCCGCGGTCGCCCTGCTATATTGCATCTTCAACCGAGCCCCCTGATTTACGAAGCACCTTCACGCAGCTCCACGCCTAAGGCTGAATAAAATTAATATTTTGCTTCCCATCTGGAGGACTCAGTAAAATTAATGAGGGAAGGAGGCCCATAGCAAGAGGAGGACCAGGGATCAATCTTTCTGCGTGTGCCTTTCTAGATGCATGTCTGCACGAGTGTCTGCGTGAGAGCGTTTTGCTAACAGGATAACTGGCCGGAGCTCTCTATCATGTTAGCATATCGATCGCAGAGGATTGCCAGATCAGTATTTATATACATGCACTTTCATTTTGGTGTTTCATTGTGGTCAGGGCCAGAATGAGAAAAGAGATGGAAGAGTGTTTTCTTGGAACAGGATCCAGAAAACCCAACATCTGGACTTTATAGTTCCTGCAGGGCTGACTTTATAGCTTGTAAGTGTTGAACACTGATTCGACACAATGTCCGGTCCAGTGACTCAATTGCAAAGGGCGACTTCATGTTTGTCTTTGCTCTCTAGGCTTTTGCATAACTGAAAAAAAAAAACACAATTCAAGGTTGTGTTTCTCAACTCCTTTTGCTTACACACCCAAATTGTACAATGGTTACTTTCATCCAAAGCCACGCAAGCTACATATTTTATATATTTAATCAATGTCCTTACAATCGAACATTACAAATTGTAAAATTGTATTTGTATTAGTTAGTTTATTGGTAAAGTATGGTTAATCAAAAATATAAAAATCATCAACAATTATCTTCATTTATTCACCCTCATGTTGTTCAAAACTTCAGCATGACTCTCTTCTGTGAAACACAAAAGAAGATATTTTGTGAAATGTTTTGGTTTTGTGTCCTTGCAATGGTAGTCGATGGGGGTCGTGTTGTTCGGTTACCAACATTCTTCAAAATATCTTCTTTTGTGTTCTACAGAAGGAAGAAAGTCATACATGTTTGATAGGACATTAGAGAGTAAACAATGAAATCATTTTCATTTTTGGGTAAACTTTATCACTTTTAAATCTCTCAGTATTTTTATGCTTTCATTGCCTTGGCAATAAATTCGTCATGCCAACAATTTTGTTGTAATGTAAACAAGCCATGTTTGTATTAAACTGTGCCCTTTTTTACCTGTCCTATGCCTATTTTGTCATCTGTATAATATTGCTAGCTACTGTACTACTTTGCCAAGAACAAAATATGGGTATTGTTTTTTTAATCCTCCAAAACAACTCAAAAATCTATTTCATTTTCTCTTGCAAATATATAAAATAGGGCTGTCACGTGATTAATCACGATTTATCGCATCCAGAATAAAAGTTTGTGTTTACATAATATATCTGAATTGTGCATATTAAGTTTGTCATTTACATAACATATAAATGTTGAAAGTGAATGTTTAATATATGCATGTGTGTGTGTGTGTTTATAAGGACAAAATCAATATGCACAATACAAAGACATATATTACAAACACAAACTTTTATTCTGTATGCGATTAATCACGATTATTCCTTTTTATAGCCCTAATATAAAACCATAGTTACTCTTGGCATTTATTTTTATTGTAATTTATTTTGCCTGCATATCTACAATCACCTACAGATTTTTATTGTGATTATAATTATTAAAACATTTATAATATTTTATTGAACTACAGTGTCACTGTGCTGTTGCTGCAGTTGTGTCCTTTACACGTGGTGAAATCAATGCATGGCCTCTCATGGCTCATTGCTTTATTTTAGTTGGTGATCAACGTCCTTTATTGATTTGTCCTATTGTGTTTCAATGCGGCTCTGTGTGAAACGGCATGTTAAAAAGCTCTCTATATGCTAAACTCCTTTGTAAATCAGAGGCTGTAATGTTTTTGACACTTTGTATTGACCTCATTTACCCATCACGTCAGTCATAATAATTAGCCTTAAATGTTGATAAATGATGACAAATTCCCCCCAGTGACATCAATGAATATTAATGAAAAGGTGTTAGGTCTTCATTCAACAGCAGTCATATTCATTGTGTTGTCCTTAGTAGCACTATTATAAACGCACAGAGACTCGCTTGATTTATATGTACATTATTTAAAAGTTATAACTTTAGTTTTAACACGCAATGGAATGCGTCGTATCTGCATGTGTATTGAGAAAAAACCTCAAAGCCATGAAATGTCATTGTCGCCAGTCATTCCGCATGCAGGAAAATGATTCTCAATACACATTTGTGCAATGGTGGAAAAGAATACATTACATCAGATCATTTGATTTTATCTATCCATTTTGCGGCCTCGACGCAACTTAATGTTGCATTTGTGTCACTCATTTAATGAGTTAGAGGAGACAAGAAAGAGGGACACAGGAGCAGAAAAAAATGATGTGATGGATATAGAGAGAGCAGCTGTAGGGGAGATGAGACCTTCCCACAGAGCCATCCCTGTCCAATCACACACACACACTGAATACTGTCCCTCTCAAACCCCGACACACACACACGCGGTATCTTGTGTAGGTGTCGGTCGTCCCTTTGAAGTATCACTTCAATTATGGGGTTTAACCCCACAGGTCAGCCCCTGATTATTTACACAAAGCCTGTGTAATTCGGTTGGAAAGCGTCCCTTTCAGCGCCATTACAAAGCAGGGCTGAACTCTGGTGGAATAAGTGTCTTGTCTTGCCTCTTCTGCTTTTGACCTGTGTGTGATAGGGTTAGACTGCGTCTGAAAGCCGTGCCCCTTCCACCTGCTAATGCACCAATTACATCGGTGGTTGACTGGTGTACGTATGATGCGAGTACCAGACATCACCCTTCTGAGAACACAAAACAAGATATTTAGAGAAATGTCTCAGTGGCTAACAGGGGTGCCTCACTCGTTCTGAAAAGTGAAGCTGCGGGCTCTTCGATCGTCCCCTGGTGGCTGGCTGCAGTACAGGTCATATACCTCGACCACTCTCTGTAAACAAATGGGACTGGAGCTAAACTATAAAATCCAATAACACCTCAAATATTTTTTCCTAAGATGTTTTCTGGTATTTTAGTCCGTATTTATCATGTTGATGTGTTTCCATGTGCAGGTTTTTTTAATCAGTAGTTAGTTATGAGATGTTCCAAAAAAGGGGTGCAACAACATTATTTCTTCTATCCTATGATTGAGTCATTGGGGAATATGGGCAGGACCTTGATACATCGCTGCACTTCATGCTTACTATAATGCGCTTACGATTCCTTCTGTCAGTAAAATGTCAGACGATGGGCGCCCCAAACTGACGCTTTTGGGTAACATGTCAGCGCCCAACGTCAGACGTTTTACGATCAACTGAATACAATGGAAGGAAGCGGCGTCACGCTGTCCATCTTTTATACAGTCTATGGTGGCTAATATTGACCAACATTCTCCAAAATATCTACTTTTGTGTGTTCTGCCGGAGAAACAAAGTCATACAGGTTTGAAATGACACGAGGGTGAATAAATGATGAAAGAATCTTTTGTTGGGGGTTAGGTGAACTACACGAATACAACTGCCCATTTGCGTAATTGGTTAGATTTTATGGCTCATTCCAAATCCAAAATTGATCTGGTGCATTTGTATTGAAATATGGACATGGTTGGCATCCCCTTAGCTTCTTTATGATTTCTGAACATCTCCTCACAGCAGGGGACCACCTATTCCCCACTTTGATTTTTCATTTGCACATGAGAAAGACAACGTTGATGGCCTACTACAATACGCAAAAAGGGAAATAAACAACTTTCTCTGTTAGTTTATTCCGTGCCAGCTCACCCGCATCTAGCCGAGATGCGAAGCAAACAAATGGACCCCGTCACAAAGCGCTGGGACATGTCTATCTCTCCTTCTTTTTCTCTTGATCTGCCTCTCTCTTCCCATATTCCTCTCTTTCGCTCCCTCTAGCACGCTTTCGTGGCCACGGAAGTTGTAAGTGGCAGCTCAGGTGGAAAAATGTTTTTTGGAGTAAAAAATGTATTCAATAAATAGCGAGAGCAGCATGGGGTCGGCCCAAGTGTGCATGAAACGGCAGTTTGGTGATTGGAATAATGGAAAGGGAAGGGTGATGGAGCATGAGTTTACATTAAACAGTGGAGCTCCACGCCCGTGACAGCCAGGCCTCCGCTGGGAATACAGCCACTAACTATCCTCATATTCTTTCAATTTCAAATAACGGCCTCCACTTTCATCAGGGTGCTTTTTTCCTCTCTGGCTCTCATCTCTTTCACTTTGTTCAATTGTATTGGCGTGAATATTGAGAGAAGGCTCATTGTCATCATGACATCGGAATGGCTCCGTGCTGCTCTGAGTTATTCATGTTTCATGACCCCTGTTACAGTGTTGTGATGCGTTCAATGCTTTTTGTCGTTGTGGAAGTGCAACACAGTTCATTAAGATTGCGTATGCAAACAATGCGACGCAACGAAACAACATTGTGAACGTTATAATCAACGAAGCAGTCCGTGCTGCAAACCTCGGTTTTATTTCTACTGCTGCCAATTCATTTGAACACCTGCCACCAATGGAGAATAAAAAAACTGGCCAACTAACTGTATTTCTTATGTGTCCAGCAACGCATTTTAAATTAAATCAGTTTACAATTTCATAAAAGTTCATTTTAACCTTACAAAATATTGCAGTCCAGGGCCTACACCTTGATTAGTTTGTGGTTTAGTGAATATTCTGAGGTAGGGTATAGACAACCATCTCCTATACCAGCCAATCTACATTTACATTTTACAATAAATTTAGCGACTAACAAAATAAAGGGCATGTTGAAGCAATAAATCTTAAGGAGGCAACAATAACACAAGACGTTATTGGGTTTCACAAAGTGCTAGGCAAGAAAAAGAGCTCATTTTCTTGCACTTCTATTAAACCTACTTCAACCTACTTGAATAAGGAATTACTATAAGTTTTTAACCATATACATCCACAATTGTAAAAACACTACTATGCAACACTAACATTGCATGTGAATTATGTTTAATATATTTCTATTGAATACATTTTTACTGATTCTGAAGTTACAGTTGCTGGCTTTGGCATTTACAGTTGAATGGTCTGTCAATAGACGGCCTAAACGCACCAAGGTATGAGACGGCTTCTTGATTATGATGGGAGCAATCTAGTTTAGTTGAGTCACTGCAGGCTCTTATAGATTTTATCTACTGATAGTGCCTAATCTGGCCCCTTTTCACCAATCTGGTGCTTCTGGGGTGGACAAAATTGGTTCCACAAAAGCCCAAAGTCTTGTACCAAGTTCTAATGTCAGGGACCATGGCTGCCCTCGGTAATGTCCTCAACACATGCATTAAAAAAATTACTTTATAATTATTTTTTTTGGTAGTATAGCTACTATTTTATAGGTAAATTGAGCAATTCCAACAATCTCATTTTTTATGTAACACAAACGTTATGTTAATATTTAACAAATCCTTTTTGAGAGTCTACAAATATATTATGCACATTTGTAAATGCTTTTATATTGTTATTTTTTACTATTCTGCCCATATCTTTAATTTAGGGCAGCTTATTGTTTTGTTATTGTTCTCAAAACTTGTCGTAAAGTGTTAAAACACAGATAGCAGGTGACATAGTAGGTTAGTCACTTCTCTCAAATTACCTCACGTCTCTTTATCTGGTGGGTCAATTCTGATTCACAATTCGATTCACAGACTGAACTCTGGTCCAAAACCACATCTAGTTTCATTTCAATATACAGTATTTGTTTTATTTTTAAATCTTACATGTATCATAAAATCTTTGATATTCATTTAACATTTTGATTTGGTTCTGCTGCTGGTATTTTGTTCAACACGTGTAGCGTTAAGAAACTGAAACAGGAAGTACATCTGGATCAACATTGCTTCTTTTTTTTGAAGTGGTCCTTTACAAGAGACATGAATTCAATTAGATATTCAGTTGCATGTGTAGATTAGAGAACATTGTGTAAGACATTTCTCATTGGCTGTGAAACACACATTAATTTCACACCTTAAAACAGCACAAATCTGCTGTCCGACCCCCTTTCACATTCAGAATGTTTATGCATAATTGAAAATCATTATGTAAAACATTAAGCATTTTTAGTACGGCTTTTGAATGTCTTGGGGAAAAAACACTTAGACAGGCATGAGCCCTACATCTAATCATGCTTGTTTCTGCAGTCTTCACACTCTGAATGACACAATACAAGACATTTAGCCTTTACAAAGGCCTACCAGTCAGCGTGTCTGTCCTGCCTCCTTATCTCTCAAGAGCAGCCATTATCAGCGCCTCGTCTTATTGGACAGGAGTCATCGTTTCAAGAGCATAAGTATGGGATCGCCGGGCACACAAAATATCGCCTTTCTACCTCGTCAATGTACTATTTACCTTGGAGGGCCAAAAGGCATCAACCTTTTGCCCTCTTTTTTCATCCTTCCCGGGAAGGCATTCTGTATTGGGAGGAATTTTCTATAGTGCTGCATTTAAGTGCGCCAAATAAAATGCTGAGTTAAAATTCAAATGCGTAATAGTTACATCTTCACCCATGATAAATGGGGCCTAGCTCGGAGAAACACAGCAAAGCTATTCAATTTGCATCTGCACAGTTTCAATAATTCATGATGTTTGGTGGCGTTTCAATGTTTTATAAGCAAATTGTGTATTCTTATGGAACACGAAATGGCATTTCAGTTGCAGCAGTTGGATGTGCACTTTATCTTTCATAAACAAGCTAAACACGGATGCTGCCGTAATGCGAATTTCCACAGCCTGTTAACCCTTCAGTGCGCTTGCCTGCGTCTGTGTCTTCGGTCTCATCTTGTTCTCATGAGGAAAGTATTTCGAAACCATTGGTGTTTTGCATCCTTAGATGGTCTTCGCAGATCTCTTTGCATTACTGTGGAGATAAGCTGCGGTACGATACTGTAAGAAATACAGGTCAACTGGTAGAGATTAATCTGTAAAACATAATGTTGGTTATACATACCTATACTGTGATATAATAGTAATACAACACAACATTTTGGTCGTGTAGACACCATTCTTGATGCAAGGCACGACTTTAACAATATGAGCATATGAACACTACAATTACTTCACATGGTTTAATAACTTATAATCTAGACAAAAACCTCCATCGGTATTACCGAGGGCACGATGTCTGCATCTCCATCTTTGCGTTGCGCGATTCCATCATTCGTGTTTGCGTTCGGCTCAGTGACTGATTATCATTACCTTTTCTTGCAAATATCCACCTCATTATGACTAGCTCGCTGCCAACGCGAGCGCACCAAGCCCATCTCTCTGGGAGAGGAAGAGAGACAGGCTCAGCCTAGCCTTCTGCATTTGGCTATTAAACACAATGAATGCGCTGCTTTGTTATTAACATCTGTTCATCAGGGATGGAGGCTGGATAATCACCCCTCACACCTTCTGTTTCTACACTCCAACTCCGGCAATCAAGACCATCATTTGGCAGCTGGTTGAAGCCACTAATGCCTCTCTTTTTCCTCTGTTCCCTCGTTTCTCTCTCGCTCTCTCTTTTGCTCATTTTCAAGGTTGTTTTATTCAATCCCAATCCTCTTTGTGCTTTGCGGTTCTCACTCACTTATTTATTTGACCTTTCCGTGAGAACAATAACAAACAATCCTACATTATAGAATTGAACTTTTTTCTTAATTGGTAAAATGTCAATTGTTAGTGGTTTAAGTATTGTTGACATCCCATTCAATATGAAAATAAGAAGAGTCAGGAATGACCTCATTTATTAGCCTTTATCAATTCCTTTCCTTAATTAAATAAATAATTATTTTTTCTTTTTGTATAATTTATTTATTATTTGTATTTTTTATAATTATATATATACTGTATATAATGGTTATTATTTGTATCATACTTTATTTCTAGTATATGTTTATTTAATAGGTTTCATGGTGCACTTATCCATGATCTAAAAATTATTACAGTGATCACATTCCTGCTATTTCAGCACATGACATCGCATACAGCACGCTGTATGTTAATAATAACATTGTTTGCAAAATGAATCCAATTTAAATACAAATGCTAATATTGATGGAAGAGAGTCCATATGACTTTATGCATATATGCAAGGTATTTTTAAATCTTTTCTGAAAGTAGTCAGATTTAAAGGTTTAAATGTAAATGACTTTTCTAATAAAAATCTGCATTTAATTTGCTCTAAGGTCCTTTCAATTTTATTTACCTCAAAGATTTTCTTTTTTGATATCAGATGCAAATGTAGCTACTGTCTCACCCAATATGTGTACATTATGCGTGCACACATGTGTTGAGATGAAAGCAAGCCATTCTCGCAGTCCCTGTCTCGCAAATCTTTGAGTGCACTGAATTGAATGTCAAACTTATTTATGAAACATGTACAATCCCTTCTTGCAGATGTTTTAAGATCATAATTGTCAACTTGTGACATTACAATTACTTTTGAATTGGAACAACTGCGCATAAGCACACACTCAGGGTATACACAGTCATGGACTGTATATTACTTGTCTTACTGATGATGGTAAACTATTAGATTTACTGATGGGGTCTATATGCTTCTCGCTGGGTGGTTTAGCTAAACTTGCTCCGCTGCATGATACGCAGATGTTGTGAAGAGCAGAGCAGCCACAAGCATGTGCGAAGCTTTCAGAATGGAGAGCGATCCCCTCCGAGACACCACATGACATTCAGGTCAATTTAGCAGTTAAATAAGAGTGAGTACTCAGGGGGAAGCTTGTTACAGTTATTTCTAAGGTACTATTCACCAGGCTTCTCTGTGTACTTCCGATGCTAGCATAAGCATCAATGAACAGTGAGCAACCAGACTCAAGACGGAGTCCTCATGGGTTTTTAAACAGTCCAATACGGTTCTTGAATCAAATGCTGTCCATTAAGACCGAGATGAGATGGAGAAGTAATGGAGGGGTTTTCTCTCTCTCGCCGTCTCACGGGCGACGCGAGGATCGAAACTGCAAGCTCGAAACTTTCTCTTTGTTTCAAACATGTATCTGTCATAAAATGTATTATGTGGGTTGTTTGTGTAACATTTTTTATAAAGCACCGTAGCTTCATACTTGTTTTGGTAATAAAGTTCCCACAGTCATTCAATGGCCATCTGATAAACAATAGACAAAGTCTATGCATCATTTTGTTCTATGTTAATGTGCTATTTAAAATATTTCTAAAATCAATTGCACATAAAATCACATCGAATGTGCTTGTTTGCATACACTATCCCATTTTCTTTGTCCAAATTTAGCCAATTTATGTAGGCCGAATTTAAACTTTGTCTTGTTTTGATTCAAGTTTCAATTCAATTCAAGTTTATTTATATAGCGCTTTTCACAATGTGTATTGTTTCAAAGCAGCTTTACAGGGGCAAACAGGAAAAACAGAAAAGTTAAAACACAGCACAGTGCATGGTATTCATACAACGAGTAAGATCATTCTAATAAATAATATCTAATTTCTAAATAAATAAATAAATGAATGCAGTCTTGATTGTTGTGTACTGTTCAAAAGAAAACTACATACCAGATATTGGATGGTCGGATACATCACTTTGCAGGATAGCTCAGAGATCAGGACAAGCAATTTGAGATAGATAGTTTTTAACAAAAAATATGCTAAAATTACATGTAGGTCAGGCAATCTCTTCCTGTCTAGGTAGGCGGCCTACAACACAAAACAACAAGTGGTACCATACCATGTTTTTTATATAGATTTCATGTATAGCACATATGCACATATATATCACCAAACCATGGTAGAATCACAAATCCGTTTTGTTTCCAGTATTTGTGAACACATATCTGTAAATATGTGAACATGTTTTCGAAATACAACGTTAGGCTTTCGCTTAAACATATGATGAGTCTTCATCTCATGCCAGAGCGCGCAGATCGTGGGCAGGTCTGAGCATCGCCCAGCGTCAGCTCCGGCATGGCTGCTTGGCGCTCTTCTTCTCCTTCTGTCATACACAGGAAGAGTTCGACTTCGGCATCTGTGTCTCCGTTCGTTATGTCTAAATCAGCATTCTGCGCTCTGACAGAGGACTGGAACAGAACAGACTGTCTCTGCTCTCTTTGTGAGGGTCCGCCGTGGTCCCAGCACTCCGTTGGCCCCACACGTGTCGGAGCAAGAGAGGAAGCCATTCTCTTGAGGATGTTTTCAAAAGCCTGTCAGATCCCTTCTACACCACTCTTGAAACCTGTGCCATGAACCACATTGATTTGTCAATCAAAATGGCCGACACGCTAACTCTTATTAGAAGAAAGGTTGATCTTTTTCCCTTTTTTGACTGTTTATTTTTTGCTGGTTTTACTTTGCTCCAGCCTTGCAGAGAGAGCGAAAGTGTGCATGAATCTCTTGGGTGACCATATGCAGGATGACTGCAGTGTTTTACCATATGTTCATGGCTTTCATGGTGTGTGTGTTTGGGGCGAGCTGAGCTGCATGATGGGGTGGATCTTTTGGGTTTTAAATATGTACTGATAACATTTGCTTATGGATCATACAGAATTTTCTGAAAAGTAGAAATAAAGCATGTAGCTGTAAAACATGTAAAAAATGAATGATTTAAATAGTAAAGAATAAAGGAATGGACTGTTTTTTGGTTTCTTTTACTTAAAAAAATGGTGCATTAATCCATATATTTCTCCTGCTCGGTAAAAGCAACAGTTTTAACCATGGAAAACATTTAGCAGGATTCAAGCATTTATTTATAAAAAGGTTAATCAAGGTTATTTCCGCTTGTCCACCCTGCTATTCGCGTATGTGGGTGCTCAAAATAATTTGCTTACACATTGTTCGAATTTGTGTTTGTATGTTTTTTCTTACCCCCCATGTTTGTTTGTGTTCTTTTATTTAATTGAAAAATGTTGACTCAGATTGTCTCCATCTGTTTTGTGAAAAGCAGCATGACCACAGATAATTATGACCTTTTGGATAATTATTCGTTGGCACTAACTGAATCCTAATAACAAATGTTACTTTTAAAGTTTGACAGATGGCTATTAGACTTCATAATTTGCTATCCTATCTCAGGTAATGATGTTGAAGCCATAAACAGCCTAAACAGCCATTAAATGCCATACAGTCTTTAAATAGCTGATGAATATGAAAATAGACGAACAGAAACTCTCGTATGATGAATAAAGCAGAAAAGCAACATTATGAAGCACTGAATGCAATCCAGTGGAATTACCTGTTCATGTTTGTTAGTTGTGAGGTATCTGTATGCTAGTGGACCAAGGAAACTTTGGATAAAAATACGAATGATGTCTTTTAGCACTTACATTTTTATCCCGTGAAATACTCTGCATAACTAGAATCTTGGAAGGATAATATTCCAATGTTATTATTTTGATTTGTACCGTTACTAGTTTTATTTGATATATGAAGAAATCGAAAGTGAAAGAACCATTTTTTGACACAACAATACCGACCATAGTTATAATTTCCTAATCAAACAAGAAAACTTAAAGGGGTGATTCGCCGGAAAAACATGTTTTTCTTTGTCTTTGGTGTGTTATAAGTTGCTCGTGCATGTATTAGACACGTAAAATTGCAAAAATGTAAGTGTCGGAACAAAAGATGCATTCTATTTAAAAGCGAATGCTCACCCAGACCTGCCTGAGACGCCTCGTGTAACCACACCCCGGCGAATCTACGTCAGTTCGTAACACAATTTGACTAAGACCACGCAAATGTATATGCAAACAAGGTAGGCGTACCTGTTAGTACAATTACTTTGGAACCTGATGTTCCAAATATGGTAAGAGGCGTTACAATTCCATGCAGTATTCGACCAATCACTACGCACTAGTGAACTGGCCAATTATAGCACACCTCGTTTTTCAGATCAATGAGCTTTGGAAAATATCAGCATGTTTCAGAGAGGCGGAGCAAAGAGTAGATACACACATGCACAAAATACAGTGTTTTTTAACCTTAAATCGTGTATGCACATTGTATTACATCTAAAGTAAACAATAATATTTGTTTTAGCTCCGTCAAATTACAAAAACATTACAAATTACCCTTTTAAACACTGCATTGGACGCACAAGCAGCCATCCTTCCAAGAAGGCACACATTCAACGCAGCTTGACCTCGATTAACAAGCACCAAACCATCCTTTTCTAATTAGCAACAGAAAGTAGCAAATCTTGGCTCAAAATATATTGTTATCAAAGTGAAGCCTTCCCTTTTCCATTTTATAGCACACGAAAGAAAACTGTACTTGTCAAGTGATTTCCTAGGGTAATGTTCTTTACAGTCACTTTTATGCTCCTCTGTGAAGCAAAATGTTAACATCCGCATTAAATTGACTTCCACGCTCCTCTGCATTTCCATAAACACGCTGCTCACGTTTGACTTTCGGCTCTAAATGCTCGTTCTTCTTTTGCCATGGCTCACAAGCCTCGCATTTACCTCCACTTGCCCAGGTTGTAAATTAGATTGTTTAAAAGTCATTCTGCCCCGCCTTAATTGACATCGTTTCCCTCACATCTTGACCTAACTGCCCATAGCAATGTTCATTTCCTCGCATTCGCTCGTAGCTGCCGCATTTCAGATATATTCACCTCGCGTCGCCCGTGAGACGGCGAGAGAGAGAAAACCCCTCCATTACTTCTCCATCTCATCTCGGTCTTAATGGACAGCATTCGGCATTTCATTTCATTCCTTTTTCGACAACATCAACATTTGCCTGCCTCAAACGAATAGTGAAAAAAAAACGGAAAAGAGGAAAACAAAGGCAGATGGTTCAATTTGCCTGTAGTGCTGCCCTAAGGTGTTAAAGCAATGCCCTTATGTGCTTGGCTCCCAGTATCTAGAGGAAACACGGGCAAAGCCGTAAACACATAAACAGTCGGACGAGGTCCTGTGTCACCTGGATAAACAGGGGACGGGGAGGATGCGAGAGATGGATAACGGGCACAAGATAGATTTACCTCAGGCACTGCAGTGGCCTGCTAAACTCATGGGGGGTCCTAAAAGAGTGCGTCCCGTCTTCACCCAACCTGAGAACAGCAAGGGGCTAAACATGTTCCACCTCAGTGGTTCCAGCGTGCTAAGAGAGCCATTAGAGTCCAGACACGAGCGTGAGCTAAACAGAAAAGAGATCAGACCTCGGGCTGGCGGAGATACAAGCCCGAACTCGCCCTAAGCGCCACGAGAGAGAAATACGTAGAGACTGAGAGACCTTGTGGCCTGCTGGAGTTGACCCCACCGCAGGGGACCGCATAACGGGAGGCTGGGAGTCCACTACATAGCATCAAAGAGAATGAGGGAAAATGAATACCTCAGCCAAGAACATACTTACACACACACTCAGACGTGCTACATTTTAACACACATGTTGAATGGATGCTGGTGTGTGTTTGTCCATGAGCGATGGCTTCCTCTTTTCAGAGCTTCAGCATGGGGCCGAATTCTGTTGTCTGTTTGGATGTGATAGATGACTCCCTCCAAACAGGAAACAGGAACTAAAGCACAGTCAGACCAATCATACTAAACATGCAACTCTTCTTAGAACACACAGGGGTCAATAGGTGAAGCGGAAGCCTTTTCCATTTCGAAATTATATTTTCAAAGTTTAACTTTACGAAGACATGTTTTTGTGTGTCTTTGGTGTGTTATAAGTTGCCCATGCATGTATTAGACACGTAAAATTGCAAAAATTAAAGTGTGGGAACAAAAGATGCATTCTAACTAAAAGCGAATGCTCACCCAGACTTGCCTGAAATACCTTGTTTGACCACAACCCCACAAATCTACGTAAGTTGGTGGTATGATTTGACTGAGAACGCCCAAATGTATACACAAGTAAGGTGGCCGTACCTGTCAGTACAATTGCTTTGGGACCTGATGTTCCAAATATGGTAAGAGGCGTTACATGTCCGTCACACGCTTGCAGTATTCGAGCAAACGCTACACACTGGCCAATCATAGCACACCTCGCTTTACAGAGTTAAACATTCTGACTGTCAAATATTGTCTTTTACAGCTGTGTTTCCAAACTCCTGTTTTCAGGGGAACCCTCCCAGAATGTGTTTCAGTTTAAAATAATTGATGGAACACATCAGCTTGTTTGTTTGTTAAGTAGGGAAACATTTCAGACGCTCTGGGAAGAAGCTGGTGAGTTGAATCAGGGGTTTTATTTAAAGAGACATCCTAAACAAAAAATATTGGTAACAGTTTCCTTGGAGCATGTATGTATAATGCATTATAAAGAATAAAATGCATTATAATTCTTCATAATGTGTGTTGTGTAGCGTAACAATGAATTGCTAAGTGTTATAACGAATTAATTGTTTTTACAATTATTTATAAGACATTTCAATGCATTAAAAGTTGCATTACAATGCTTTTAAACTACTTTTATAATGCATTATAAATGCATGCTTCAAGGAAAGTGTTACCAAAATATTTCCTGTTTGGAGTCAACTAAAAAGATTACAGAATTCATTGTTCTACATGTCTGTTGCATTGTGGCATCAAAATGATAGCTCACCCAAACATCATGTCTTCACTTTCATGTCATTCAAAAGTAAGTCTCTTTCTTTTGTGAAACACAAAAGTGGATGTTTACAAAAATGCCTCAGTGGTTTTGTGTCATTACATGTCAACTGAAGCCATTCTTGTTGGGTTAGCAACATTCTTAAAGGTGTATTATTTTGGATTGTGTGTGTCACAGAAATTTGATAAGCTGTCCCTTTATGTATTCAGGAAGAATTTGTTATAACAGGGTTAACAAAACTACAGTTACTATAGATATAGCCTTGAATTCAAGGTTGTGACACTACAGTTAACAGTAAGAATGAAACTCTATTTTAAAAAATGCTACTTTAATACTCAGTTATTTATTTAAAATTAAAATAAAGGTAACAGAGATGACATTTTTCGCTTCCAAGGGTCACTCACTTAAGTTAAAAGTTAGTTAAAGTAGGTCAGTTGTACAGTGAGGAAAGTTCATGATGGCATAAAACGTGTTCTCCAGCCGCTTTCATTCAGGTCACTGTCCGTTGAATATGGTGTTGTGGTGTTGACCTGCCAGAGGTCAGCTTCAAAAGCACACATAAAAAAATCTTCAACACAAAGAGCTCCCTGATACTGTGTTGTTGACTTTAACACACAACGGCCCCCGGCTCCTGAACCCGTTGGCCCTGAGGGAGGAGCCGAACAATGTTTCTTGAGTGAAGTTCTCTCAGCAGGTGGAACTTCAAACAGGTCTCAGACCAGGGCCACCTCTGCAGTTCAGCCAGGGATCGAATGGATGCGGTGTTGGTTGTCCTCGGTTTGACCCCCTGGAAAAAAAGCAGACCTGTTCCACACAATTGGAACTCGCTACGTTAAAATAATACCATAACGTCCGGGAGGGTGCACCCTGAATCGTTGCCCCCCCCACACACACACAAACGCCCCGCTTCAATGGTTCCTGCCTTTGAAAGAGAAATGCTTGAGCTGCAACTGAATGTGTTGGAACATATGTAGTCCAGGCCAGTGTGTGAAAGAAATGTTTGTGACGTCAAAGGTGTGAGAAAATAAGAGTAAGGCAGTGCCTTTGATCCTTGGGCATGTGGAAAGTGAAGGTGGACTGCAATGGCAACACATTTTGTTTATGTTAGACGTCTCTGAATAATATCAATGAATTTCTTTAATAGTAGAAGTGGAGAGCAATAAAGAAAACAATCATCTTTAAAAAGACCATCTGTCTTCTTGGATGCACGACCCAAACTTGACCCACTTTTCCTGACAGAGTCATTAGATTGAAAACATCCTGTGGTGTGGATGGCTGTTCAATGCCTGAAACATGCTCAGGAACAAGGCTTTCCATCTCATTGGACGAGTTTCAAAAGGCCCAGCAGAATGCAAAACATGTCTCCAATGTGCTGAGCAGACTTCAGACTAAGGCAGAGCAAAGCAGCTTCCGTTAACCACTAACCCGTTACTTTATCTGCGGGACCAACGAAGCCGATGGATGTTTGATGAACTGAAAAATGTAATGCCAAAAGGCGATAATAAAGGATTTCATGTTAATTTACAAACTTAAAATCATGTGTTGCCATAAAATATAACACAATTTCTTACTCATCTTGTCTGTGTAGTTACTGTATATCCAGGCTTTAAACATAGCAGTAAGTTTCCTATCAGGATCCTACAAAAGAATGTGAACTTGTGAACATAATATTCACATTTAACAATGCGTTTTTTAAATGTTTCTGCAATTTGTATATTATTTTGACATATAGTCACCCAGAAATAAAAGTTCTTTCATCATTTATTCAACATCATTTTATTCCAACATGCAAAAAAGTTGAGTAAAAGAAAAAGAAATGATTTCCTTATTTTTTGTGAGCATTAATGATAAAACACACATTTTCTATGAAATACAATATAATACGAAGAGCACCCTACAAAAACGTGAGAATAAAAAAAAGTGAATTGAATTTCGTACACCTACATACTAAAAAAACAAGGGTGAGTTTGAGTAGGTATCACGTAAAAGTTAAGTTTTCTTAAATTATTTAAATATTAAAATCAAACTGCACTTACTGTTTCTATACAAATGTGTACAAGAATAGACCAATGAACAAAATGCAACCGAAATATATATAGCTGAATCAAAATAATACACACAAAACTTTAAGTCTTAATTATATGAGTAAAATATAATAGATAAACACAAATATTATAAATAAATAAAATATGTTTTAATATTTTAGTACTTCTTGCAGAGTGGTCCATTTTCAATGTATAAGTGGCTTACAGTGTTTTTATATTCATATTTTTTGTAATTGACATGAAGCGTTATATTAACTCCTTTAAACCCCCAAAATTCTTTGAAACTGCATGTCAAAGCTTTTATGTTCATTTACATATTTTCATACTTTTTGTATGTACTGCATACTGTGCATGAGCGCAGTTGAGCAGAATCTATCACAGGTGCTCGGTGTGCTCTTATAATAGTGGTTGAAGAAAATTCTTTAATTTTTCTCTAACTCAGCCGTTCACACTATTACAATTCTGTGTTGTTCCTATCTTTTCCAGGTTTTTTTTTTCTGCAACACAAAATCCATTTAAAAGTGCTGATATCAAACGCCTTGTACAAACGTTCTCATCAAAGCAGGCAGACAAAGTGAGAAAGAATCCAGCATCCCGGTTGCGATAGTGTTTCATTAATACGACGAAAGAGGAAAAGGGGATGCAGATAAACACGCGCTCGTACATGCACGTTCTTTATGTTAGCAAATTGCATATTTTCTTGGAAAGGGGAATATGAAGAGAGATAATGACTGTGAAGAATAAAGACACAATAAAAGACCATTTCATTGTGATTGACGAAGAACCCATTTGAAATGATGCGGTGAGGAAATGCGAGGCGCGAATGCTGTCTGATCCGATGCTGATTATCCAGCCATTTGAACCGGTGATATGAACTCGAGATAATCTTCAGGGGACGAGGGAGAGGGGGCGTAGTCCCCGATGCAAAATGTCTTGGTTTCAAAAACCACAGCAGGTACGTGGGTCACCCTGACGACCATCTCTGATCCTGAAAGGTTTCAGCATTGTGAAGGACAACGGTTGGCGAGCAAAGCACCGATGATTAGAGTCGGCCATTCAAATCCAATCCTGGTATACTCACCAGGCCGGCTCTGGCCTAGGTTGTCAATTGAGGTCCCGTCTGGAGGAGGTCCATGGCTCAATTGACCAAATTGCTCCTTTGGTTTTGATTTTGAGTTCGGTTACAGCTTTAAGGTCAATCCACGGCAATGACGACTTTTATTTGGACGAAATGTGAGGTATTCCATGCTTGAAAGCTTAAACCGGTTTATTGTGGCTTTTGTTGGTCTGGTGCTGGTTTAGCATCAGTTCTCTAGCTATCGGATATACCAAGTCTTTCTACATTGGCTGTGCTAGTTAACCATGGACACCAGAATCCAAAACAAGCAGAGTTGTGTCGTAACCACAGGATCTGGCAAGGACGTATTTTAACATGCTGTTAGTCTCTCCCTAACCTGTAAACCCTTTGCTGTGGTAGAAGACACTGCAAACCAAAATAAGACCATGTGAAGCCATTCAAGCAAACTTGACCTCAGATGGTTAAATGCCCTTCTTTTATCAGCCCACAAAAAAAAGCCAGAGGTCTGTAAATAGTCGCCATGTTGTTGCATCCTATGGTTTTTGCTACCCTGGTGAGTGTTTATGGCTTTGTGGTTCTGCAAAGCTAGTTAGCCGGCCGGCCTCCTGTATAGTAAGTATATGGCTGTACAGATGATGGTCGTGGAGGCTGTCTGATTATTTTTGCAAAGTAGGTGGTGTTAAAACCAATCAAATGTGTCAGACAAGGACAGTGCTACATCCTCACCTTTGCATCCTGTCGACAGCACAAAGAAAATGGCATTATTCTTTTTAATCAGAAAATGTCTTCAAAACCGACCGGGATATAGTGGAATCACATTTTTATGTGAAATCTGGATGTTGGACACCCACAATGAATTAGGCCCACGTTACTTCACGCACCCATAAATTCAAGAGGCGAATTATCGCTTGATAGCGAGCATGTGGCTATTGAGGGACAGCGCTCTTTTTTAATCGCGCGGCAGAACAAGCAGTCCATAAAGATGTCAAGACATTGTTAAATATTCATGGAGACAAATGAAGTAATGAATTAATGGACACATGAGTAATGGCCGGCTAATGTGATTAGAACAGACAAGTAATGCCCTTTGCCAGATCAATCTAACTCAGAGCATTAACCTGCAATACATCTTCCACGTGGTTGCGTTTTACACTAGTGATCTGTGTGCTAGAAACAAACCACTGGGAAACTATTCAGATTTCATCCTTAAATAGGTGTCATACTAAACATGTTATTTTAAAACACATAATCCTTCTTTGGCATGTACAGTAACTTGTCCTGCCTTGTTTCTGCAGTGTGAATTGTGGAGGTTGTTGAACAGGAGTGTGATAGCTTCCTGGTGGATCATAAATCGAGTTAAAAATCGAGTCTTTCTGCACACCGATAGCCCAGCTAACAAACATATGTACTAAGAACCTCTTTTAAACATCAACAGTAAGTTATGAAAACACTATTTCTGAACGTTTGCAATTAACGTTCCACTAACATATTTTTTACATTGTTATTAAGCAGTGAGTGACCTATAATGTTTTAAAAAGAATTAAAGAAATTATTTTTAAAGAACATCTTGAGCCATATCTATAGACCAAAATATCATAGAGGTGGGCAATTTTAACAAAATAATAATCTGAGCAACATAAAAACTAAATAGCAACACCCTTGTAACCTATTCATGTTTTATAAATTAAGTACAGTGAGTAATGCAATATTTTTCATGTGGTTTAGAAAATGTGAAGATTGTAGATGTTTTAGATATTTTGAGCTGCTGTTTTTATATGTAATGCATGCTTGCTCAATTAAATTATGCTCAAGTGTTTTTTCATCACAAGTTTGCTATCATCATTTTGCTAGAATAATTGTATTATTTGTATTTTATAAACGTATACATATTCATATTATTATATTTATAATATATAATGTTTTGTATATTTGATACTATATTGTATTCATTCACTTATGGAAATGTACTTGAAGGACTAGACTTCAGACTCTATGTTGCTCTCAAACGCACTCTAGAGGGCAGCAAAGGTATCGCAGAGCAGATTTTTCTCTTGAAACTCAATTCCATAACCACACAAAGGGGTTGGACAGCAATACCCTGGAGTTAGGAGTGTTTATGAGTTTGCGGTATGCTCAGGGGGCCAAAATAAGGTGAAAGCTACGTGATACATATAATGAATTACACCGAAGCTGCACCAAGCGAGATAAATACGAGCAGGAGGAGTTTTGGCAACATTGCGTTTTATTAGCAAGTGTCTATGGCTTTGATATAGTGCGTCTGCGCTTGTCTCTCAGTTTAAACCCCCCTGTTCCCCTGTAGCTTTATTAAGCTGGACAGCTGAGCGCTGTCTGTTCCTCAAACAGACCCCGGCACCCCCACATCGCAACACACACACATACACACTGAGCAGCTGCACACACTATCTAGGTTTTGCCCATCGCTTTGAAGTTCACTTTGGGTCCCACACTGATCAGGACCACAGGCAAAATATCCAGTCCAGTAATGACACAAGCAAACAGTGCGCGGGTTTATTTACACGGGTAAAGGGAAAAGACACTTGTTTGAAGGCTACAGAGAAAACAACATCTCTGCGTTTGGACTCAGCGGGGTGTCCGTCTGATTGACTGAGTGGACAAAGTTCTCGCGGTCCTCTTTTTGTTCCGCGGCTTTAGAAACTCTCGCGGTCTGGGAATGGAACGCCTGTGGCAGAGGATGATAAATTAGACGTACATACATTGGCCAAAAATCAGCTCTGTATGACAACGTGCTCTGAGATTTTATAAAGACGGACGTCTCGTATTCATTTCCAAATAAAAATGAAAGGACAATAAAAGTGTCACGCTCCAGAATCATATTAACTCCATGTGCGCTATTGACATGCTTCATCATGACTGCGTCGGTTACATAGGCCTACTGTATCACTTTATTTCAGTGAAGCAAACATATCTGTGATCTAATACTCTGTGTGATAATAATGTGATAAATACATTTCACAAATAGTTGCTAGACTCATAAACAGTACAAATGGATATAACGCCATTTAACGATACAGTTCCTCTTATTGAAAATGCAATTACACTAAAAATATTTTCCGAATTTCCTCTATTCAATCTCATGATAAAAAGATTGTCACGTTTCTTGCATACAACATGAATGAAAGTACAACACGAGCTTTCATATTTTATACTGTCAACAATGAGTGAAATAAAAATAAAAATGTAGCCTACCTCTGTCTCATAATATCTATTCAACCAAAAAATCTGTGTATTCAGTACCTATTGATATAAAAGTTTCAACATTGTTGAAAGTATCTATAAATGGGAGAGAGGATAGCATGAGACGATAGGAGAGCCCTCTTAACCCTTAAATGTATGTGAAGTTACTTATAGACATTCTTGAAGGTAAGAGCACAGCAGTTCAGAACCTCACCACGGTCAACTACACTAAACTAATCTCTGCAGTCTACACCTCCCTTCGACAAGACCAGACCTACAAAGACCTCTGCACCTTTATACAGAGGGAAACAATGGGGAAGAGAATTGCAACCTGTATAGTCAGTTGTGTAAAAGAACACTGAAATGAAAGTTGACTTTGTTATTTATGTAATTGAACGTAGTAAAAACTTTTGTAGAATGTCCAAGCTGCTGTCCTGAATATATGTCCTGAACGTATTATAGCCTACAACAAGCCTGGACTTTCAGTAATATTTCTCCGTTCCATAAAATACAATATAAAGAAAAGGTTTGGGTGATGCTTAGTGTTTTTTGTTTTTTTTTGAGGGGTGAGTATCTACTTTTGTACATTTGGCCAATTTTCTACTCAATACTTAAGAACCAATTTTATATATGATGGAAATTACTTTTTTTAAATAATACCATGAAAAATACCCTAACTCTTAGTGCTTTGAACCCTAAAAACTAGTACTATTAGTTATTGCATTTGGTAAATATGTTCAAAATGATGTGACACAAGATAAAGACTCTAGTCAGATCTAAAGGTCACCGAAAAGTCATCCTAACAATTTGAATTGCCATTTACTGTTTAATTTTGACACACTTGAGAACCAATTGCATTTTAGAAACATAAATTTAGAACTTGGCTTGGTGCATTGATGTGCCATTGTTAAACATGCACATAATCACAATGGAGAATATGAGTTGCATTAACCACTGTATGCCATTAAGGGGCAGTTTCCCGGACAGGGATTATTTTAAACCTGGACTAGGCCTTAGTTAAATTAAGATATTTAAATCGTTTTTAAAAAGATACTTTAAAAAACTCACTGGTGTGTAGCTAAAGACAACACAATCGCACTGACATATTTTAAGATATGTCAGTGTAAGTCTTATTCGATCAAGACACCTCTCTGTCCGGGAAACCGCCCCTAAATGTATTTGTATTAAAACATATGGAACTCATCTACTCATAATCTGATGAAGACTATTTAAAAATAGATTTGATTCATTTTTTATTAAACAGTTTTTTTCCAATGTACCCTTTGCAATTCCTTACGACTAATAAAAACTAGTTGAAATGTACCATGTTATTCTACGTATGAAAAATTAATTAATCATTATCATGAAATCGAGTATACTTCATAGTATTCCGTATAACATTGGACAATCAAGACAATATGGCCATGACTAATATCATAAAGCATATGTGCATGGAACTCTACATCAGAATTTGACATTCTTCACCAGACTTGTGAAGAACTCACAGTGCCCATGTGATCTGCTAACGTACCTCCAGTCTTTACGCCCTGTAACAGAAGGACAAAAGCTTTGAATAACATCTCATCTTCTGTGTTGAACTTACAGCCCTTGCTGAGGCAGTGCTTCGCTCGGGCCTAATGGCTTTTATCATAAATATCAAAGCTGGAAAGGTTATGTTTGGATGGATACTTCTTTTTGTCCTTTTTAGAGTGTGTTTGACTGATACTGTGCAGAAGCTAATAGACGCCGCCTGATGGAGGAGGTTTTGGTGCGACTGCGTTAACAAGCGGGTTACATGTGGAGGTAATGCAGTGGCCGTGAAATATCAGTGCTTATGTAAAGGTTACTTCAATATAACTTTCCTCTAATGCAACTCCGTCTCGTTGAGAGAGTGCTTTCTCTGTTGGTGATAGAGGGCAGTTGCATATACGTAAATTTCAAGCGAGTCCTTATACTTCTAGTTATGGCTGGGCGACTAGTTTAACTTCACATGTTGATCGACGACATGTAATAAAAATCATTGATAATCCATTATTAAGCATTCATTGCCTTAGCATGACACCCATCAACGTTGCAGTATGGCTGTCAAGCCCATGTACGTAACGACTTTATTACATAGCAATAATAAAGCAAGCCTTCCCTCAGGGAAGCTCTCCAAATGAAATCAATACTTGACCCTGTGACTATTATTCACAGTGACCGATCTCACGGCATAAATGTGTACGGTTACAGCGACACCAAAGGAAATCCACACCCCGGCGACCGCTGCGTCCGCGTCGAGAGAACCGTGTCGCACAGTGCCGATATTTGTGCAGGTTGAATTGCCTTCGCACAAAAACAATACCTTTCCCAGCACTTGGGTTCCCAGGTGCCCATTAGCCGAGACCTTTGGGGACGTAGTAAAATCTCCCGGGCTGGTCTTTCTGCCGCATGGAGTAAGTGGGTCATTAGACATGACACTAATGCATGATGCTGATTACCGGCCGCACGCTTCCCTGCCCACCGATCCTGACCACATGACACCTGACCTCTCCACCACTCCGCCTGCATTAGGGGTAAATGATGAGGAAAAAAACGTGACCTTTCTATGTGCGGCAGAGACGGGATGCGTCAGAGGACAGCATGCGTGAGCGTGTTCACCCTGCTGCACAATGAATGACTGTTCCGCACACTTTGTCTGGAGTTGCAACATTAGAGAATGTGTGAAATAATCAAATTTCCCTGGAAGTCGACATGAAACACTGCTGGCAGCCCATTTTCTCTCATTTCTGGTTTTATCCAGCGAAAATTTAGTGGGTCATGAAAAATGGGTGTTACATTTGTGAATAGAGATTGTAGGAGAGGGGTTGAATTGTGAAAAGGACTTTGATTAAAGTAATGAGAACAAACTTTTTTTTATAATAATGTCAGATTATTCTTACAGAACAGGCAGAAATGTGAATTAAGAAACAAAAAATGTGGCACATTTCGATTTAATGTTTATTTATTTTTCTTAAATCTGTGAAGATGTATTCACCCACATGTGATTCAAAACCTGTATTTGACTCATTCTTCTGTGGAACACATAAGAAGATATTTTGTTTAAACAGTGGAAGTCAGAATATCTTCTTTTGTGTTCTGCAATGAAAGTCATAATGTGAAAAATTGTTGGTTCAACTTAAAAAATTAAGTAACCTGGTTGCCTTAAAATTTGTAAATTCAAGTAAATTCAACAAACAAATTTTTTATTGAACCAAAAAAAGCGACAAATAATTGGCTTTGAAACGACATGAGGGTAAATGATACAAATTATAGTTTTCTCTTTATCTCTTCAAGTAAAGTGTGTACTGTATATATTTGTTCCACTGGCATCGCAAAATTGAATTGCAGAAACGTTGACTGATTTATCCAAATACTTTCTCCATTTGCTATTTGATGGATGAACAAATTATTCCGCCCAAATCTCCAACCATCGATGCTATATTGGGCTGCTTGGGCTCTTCAAACAATATTTTAACACCTTTCAGGGGAATTCATTTACAAATGGTTTATTCATAGTTGTCTCTGTGTATTACCTGGAATAGGAAGAAGTTGTTTAACCTAGATAAAGTCACACACTTCCACTTTCAATATAATCCTTTATTTCCATAGATATGTTTTTTTTTGAGGTGCGTGCATGCAAAGTGAGTTTCTGTTGATGCACGTCACACCCACTGTGCAGTGGATTTCTTGACCTGGCCTTGTATGCGTATGTCTGTCAGGAGAATGCAGTCAGACAGGTGATGTGGGTGAGTATTCCATTAGCCTGATACTGAATACCTTCCCAGCATGCTTCTGCCTGCATTCCAGCATCAGGCCTGTCAAAGCCAGGGACCACAGTGATGGAGCGCTCCCACTATGGTGCATGCCGCCCTGGCCCTCACCCGTGATCTACTGCTGGTGCGCCACCACTGGATGCAGTCCAGATGTACGCGTGTATTTGCAGCATGCAGTGTGCGTTGTAGGATCATGGGAGCTCACCAACATCTACCTTTGGGTCAAGGGAGTGGTTGAAGGCAGATTATGATATTTCCCTTTTGTCCTTGACTGTGGGTCTCTTGGGTTCATCCGATTTCCATTACAGCTACAGCACTTACGCCAATTTTTCAAGCTGTCAGGCGGTAACATGTTGAGGCCCTGACCAGCCAAAACCGCCCCAGTGGAAGCTTGGACTGACCAATCAGCATTAAAGAAACTTTACAGTGCAAGCCTTCAAATCCTGATGGAGCTAGTTTGGTTATGCACACAAACACACACATACATATCTGTTCTGTTCTTGCGAATGACAACCGCACACGATACTTCAAAGCCGTTATTGAAATACAAAGTGTGTTTAGCTTTTGTGCATTTAAAAGCTCCCAAGTTTATTTTGTGCAATTACTGCGATATTAGCGAGAGCGTTTCTCTACTAAATGAGGTGGAGCAGTTTTGTTTATGCTAAGGGAGAAATATTAATCTTTAATACTTCGCGTGGGATGGGGTTGGCAGATTGACCCAGTAAGAGTCGTGTTTGGGTGGGGGTGGGGGGTCTCCATGAGAGATAGAGCTGTGCTTTCTGACAGATGTAATAGTCGAAGTGATTTAGCCTCTAAGAAGACAACATACTCATTAGAGAGCCATCCCTCGAGACCGATTAGAGCGAGAAAGACACAATAGCAACTTCGGTAATTGATACCAACTTTGAGCTATGACACTTATTTAATGATTTTCCAGACTGTCGTAAGAAAAGAAACAGGTATAAAATGAAGTGCACAGTGAGATATTTTTCACACAGATGTTTGGAAATGAACTTTGTGGTATTAATACAATCAAAGAGATTGTCTTATCAGAGGGGTGTACCCTGGGAGAATATTGCATCTTAAAAATCATATTAGCCCCATTGTTAGCCTCATATTTGCACATTGCTAATTAAATGAGCAGGAAATAGGCAAGCTGTCATCTTTAGTTTTAGAACATTTTCTGGAAATTACATGGATTTTCTGATACAAGGTCATGAGATTGAAACAAACCGCATCGGCAACAACTACACTCGCAACAAACATCGCAGGGAAGTGTTGACATAGCCGAAAACAATGTTAATACGTGAATTGCAGTAAAACAGGAGGGAAGCATATTTACTTTTATTGCAGCATTAATACCTACATAAACTCATTATGCCTTAACATTTTGACGTTAAGATGCAGTTTATTCCACTTCAACAGCTATTATCATATGAACTAGCAAAAACGCTTGTACTCTTCTGTGAAATCTTCATAATGTGTGTAAGAAAGCATGACGTGAACTGCACTGTGTCTGTGTCAGAGTATTGCATGACTTTAGTTGCGCTTGTTCTGTGCATGCTGGTGGTGAAAGGGAAATTCTTCTTCCACAAACTTAGTCCCAGTGTAGCATTATAAACTGAAGTAACCTGTAAAACTCAAGCAAATTTGGGAAGACATGAACCCACATTGTGTGTTGTAAATGAACCCACTCTTTGGTTCACTTAGGCTCTTAGATGTATACAGACTA
Organism: Triplophysa bombifrons; assembly: GCA_029783895.1. Classification (NCBI taxonomy): domain Eukaryota; kingdom Metazoa; phylum Chordata; class Actinopteri; order Cypriniformes; family Nemacheilidae; genus Triplophysa; species Triplophysa bombifrons. Next base: position 7,123,436 of record CM056470.1, read on the forward strand.
CCATGAAACTAATGAAGTAGTTCATCTACACAATGAAGTGAAGGGATTTACAGGTTTTTGTCTTTTGTGACGATGTAGGAGGCTAAAATGTGGCAATGGGATCTACACAGTCTCACGCGTTTGGAGTAAAGAGAGCATGACAAGGCTACAGTAAGACGGATGAAGCTTAATGGCAATCCATTTACATTAGATACACACTAAAGCTGTCTTTTTGACTTCTCAACTTATTTGGTGAACAAATAGTCAAGTAGTAAAAAAGTGCAGTGTTGTTCTATCAATAGAACTGAATTATCCTCCACCATATCATCCTGTCTTTTGGTCAAGATCTATGTTATATGATAGCAAGCAAGAAAAGAATCACATTAGTGTCATCCCTACTGGTGTGTTTGTCTTGGGGTAACCTACTTGAGAAAATCATCCCTTGTAGGCTCAAACCTACAACGTTGTGGTTACTGGCCTAGATCCACTGCACAAGCCTTTATCCACAACAACCACATGTGGTCAATTATTCAGCAGTTGTGATAGTATGATAATTGGTTTATCGCCGTCAGCTTAGTTTGTCATATTAAAGCATTTGACACAAAGTCAAGTGTGTGTAGTATTCCAGGGCAGCGACGGACCCATTGAAGTTCTCTTTAGTATACTCATTGGGCACAGTGGAGAGGGTTCCCACAAGAAAAAAGTGTCCCTGGCACCATGACGTTTACTGAAAAATTCCACTGGCAGCAGAATGTCTTGGATTGCAGGATTACTTCATTTTATATACAATAATTTATACAAAGCCATGATTTTCGGTGAATTGTTAATTACTTTTGTCTCAACATTTTTATTAAGACTGATATTTGTTGAAACTTCTATATTAAATGTATTAACACATTTTTAAGAGTTAAAAAGACATTTAAATGCAGGAGTGAATTATCGAAATGATCTTAAACATTTTTCAACCCCAAATTTGCTGTGGGTGAAAATAATCACAATGGTCTGGTACCATGCAGTCATTGAGGAATAAATATCAGGCCCACAATGGAACAAGTTTATTACTATTATTTTTTTAATTCAATATTTTTTTCAGCAATCTAGGATTAAATGAAAATATAATTTTCGCCATTTAAACTATAACCTCACCATCATTCTATTTATATTTATAATTTGAGTTGTATCTAGTTCATTTGTACATCTGGCAGTTTGGTTCTACAAAAAGCGAAGGGTCACAAATTTAGCTCCAGTGTGGAAAGGAAAGTAGTTAGCACTTACATTATTGTCATCAAATTTTCAAAACTCCTTTATTCACTTTATTTACTGCCATACACTAGAAAAAAGCTAGATGATATGAAGAAATCATATTGAATTAACTTTAGTAATTACAATAAGAAAATTAGACAAGTAGCAAAATCACATTTCCTTGTTAAGATTATGTTGGCAAGGACTAGAAAAAATGTTTTTTTTATTAATGGTTGAGTTAGGGAAGCATCTTTGAAAACATTACTGTCAATTTACTAATAAATAAAAATAATCACAAGCGTGTCTGCATTAAATAACATAAAGAACAAAAGTACTGAAAATCCTGCATAGCTATGAAAAACAGCAATACTTACCATTCATTTATTTGTTGGTTGAGGGAGAACTTGTGGAATGTTGGCACTAACACAAATTCTGTAAACAGTGTGTTACCTGAAACGAAAAATGCTAGTTTATTTGTCAGCAAAAGTCAGCCGGACATGGTTCAAACCTGGTTTGGTTTGAACACTGAGGGACATTAAAGTGACATATGTTTTTATATATTATTGTATATTGGATGGATTTCTCTCCCATCCCACCTGGAAACTATATCCCCTCTGTCGAATGACACAAAAAGCTGTCAAAACATACTTAACTCTGTAACAATACAAAGTTAGACTTTAACTATACTTTCTAATTCATGAATGTACGTTTTGTATGTGTCTCTTTCAGACTATATCTTTATTCCTGTGCCAAAAGTGAGCTCATCCTGCAGCATGTTTTTCCTCAATGTATATAATTATATTAATAAGTGTACTCTCCAAAATTAAAGCCACCCATATTACCATGTGTTCCCCTGGCAGGGTAAGCGTTGGAGCTTATGCATTGGGATTTGGTACAGTTCTCACCGCAGCAGGAGACAGTGGCAATCCGGCTGGGTGGGTAATGATATCAGATGCCTCTCTTCACAACAACAGGTGCCTTGGCATGGCCACTCTCCACCTCCACGCTGGGGTAATGACATCAGCATCGAGCGCTGTTTAATTATAGTGCTCTAGAGCTCAACCCTGTAACACTTAGACATCACAAAGTTCTGCTGTAATGACCTGCGGCTTTTAGCATGTGCTAAAGTATTAGCATGCTTTGTGCAGTGCTAGCATCTACATGCTAAATTTGTTTCTTTATGAATAAGTACTTTTTACACATAATTTTACCCAATTGATCACTATCTTTACTTTATATGAGTTATACAGGTTATTAGTTAATATACAGGTAGTATACAGGTTATTACCTAGTAATTACAGAGTAACGCAGTAAAAACAAACACTGGTAAATAAAGTAAAACAAAGGGCTTCCATATTTGTAAAATTCTGAAATCACAGTTCCTGTTTGGATTTTATGCTTTGCCATTAAATGTGCAGTCTGCACCCCCTAGTGTTGGGGAATAACTAACTAGCTACTAACTTCATTTTTTCCACAGCTTGACAGTAACTTAGATGGTCTCTAAACAGAGACGCTTCCCAGTATCAGCTCCATTTTTGGTGGTGTAGGATGACATTGCTGTTTTAAAGTGAATGTAGGGCTGTTGCAGCTCACATGTGGCATTCAGAGGCATTTTTCCGACAGTTTATTTCAAGTCAATCATTTTTGAAGTGGTCCAGAAACAATTGAATGGTTAGCAATTGGAACTAGCAATGACAAATTGCCAAGATGAGAACTAAAGCTACTAATGGCCCTTTTATTAAAAAATGGGCAAGCCATTGTCCTACACTTCCTATTGCAATAGGAAATAGGTCAACACATAGAAGGAATCTGCACCTGCCAGTCAATTTTATAGAGTTTTTAATCACTATATAAATGTTGATTGTTTTTAAAATGTCAACCCTGAAAATACATTATTTTATTTACATACATAGTGTATAATATGGTTTCCTTTAAGCTTGGTCTTTGGCCTCTATCCATCCCATCTCCATTGTCTAACACCATTTTCTCTCTAATATTAGCTGGAAAGTGTGAGGCTGTTGTCCGGATGCACAGGAGAGAGTGTGACTGTCTGTCTGCATGCTGATGGCTGCTAATCCCTTCAAATAGGCCGGCATGGGCCAGACATGGCTGAGGGCTAAGACGGAGCCGTAATTACACACGACCTTCCATTATTGCAGCGATGCAGGCAATTACAGTAGCTGCTTCCTTTTTACATGCAAAAGAGCTCAAATGAGGGACACAATGACAGCGGATGAGGCAGGCCCGCTGCACGACTGGAGCGTTGCTGCGCCAAGAATACAGCTTCGAGATTGTACAAGAAACTTACAGTACTTAGTGCTTAAAAATGTATTTGAGTTTTTTATTTTAGGAGAGAAGAATTATGTAAATTATGAAAAGAATGGCACCGTCTCTAAATAGACATTTTAAATGCTGTATTAATATAAATGCCAATGAACACACCTGTGACTGCACATTCCATATCAAAGTGGCAGTTTGCTTAGCTAATTTCGACCGTAAATAATATTAATTGCTATTAAAGACAGCAAAAGTGTATCAGATTAGTTTTGCACTGCCTTTAATTGGTTCATTGAAAATAGATGGCAAATTAATTTAAAGTACAAATATTTCATGTAGTCTCTCTACTAATAGTTCATAAAAGCTGCGTGATTATTATAAAATAATTAGTGAAATGCTGTTTAGATTGAGTTTAGCATGTCACACCGCAGGACATCTTTACAAAGTATTTCCTTTATTTTATAAAAGCGAGACATTACAGCGATTTCACGGTTAAGGGGGTTTTAGGTACAGCAGAACACCCCTTATATGTGGTAAAATTAATGTAACACACACGGCTCATCGCTTTATTAACCCTTCTCTTCATGATTTATTATATCCTGATAGAGATACCAAAGCTAATTTCCTCAGCACTAAAACTGTGAGTTTACATAAAGAGGTATTACTGAGAAGCAAAATGACTTGATTTAGTAAATTTGCTGCACCGAGGAGGGAAGCGTGCGCACGTCTGTGTGTGTTTATGCGAATGTGCACGCGTGCGTGTGTATGTTTGTGTACGTGTGTATTTAGGCGAAGCATTTGGATGACCATATGGAACTCTTCGTGGCGCCAGGAGACCATGCGGCTTGGAAACCTGATCACCATCTCCCTGGTGACAGCTGGAGTCTTTACACCATCAGAACATTTGTAGACTTCTAATTTGTCATAACCACCTCCTGTGGCAAAGAAATATGCTGCAGAATTAGGTAAGATAGGCTGAAATTTAGAGCAGAAAGAGGGTACAGCGAGAGAAAGAAAAGTTAGGCGGAAATAATAAGTGCAGCGAAAGATAACACATGGATGATATTTAAAAAAAATTGTGCGAGTTGTGCCTCAAAAAAAGTCTCTAAAAAAACAAGCACTAAAAGATCGAATCAATTATTTAGACACAGATAGAAGCAAACAAGAGTAGAAGAAACAATAAAACTCCCCCCACCCACTGTCTCAGCCTGAAATCCAAAGCATGTCAGCTTACCTTATGTCAAACAAAGGGACCATGTAGCGTCCCCTAGAGAAACCATTTCTCGAGGGGCGACATCTTCAAATTTTTGCCGGCTGGAATATTTATACAGAAAATAGTTCCTGGTCTGGTCATAATTTTACCCCCCATGCTTCCCAACATCGTCCCCCGATCGTCTATTCACGCAAACACACATGAACATTACCCTGGCAGACGTCATTCACATGTAAGCGTTCCCCCAGTGCAGAATGTTTTAGGCTAACATGTGTGTGAGTAAATATCAGATTAATATTTCATGTGGCGATGTTTTTTCCTAGCCGTTTCCCCGTGTGTAACATCGTGTACTTTCCATTTGTCTGAATGGAGCATGTAGCTCTTATTCTCATCAGCAAAAACACGTCTCGCTACTTCATGTTTCAAACCCCTGAAAGCCTGCGAACACACCGCTTTTGCTGTTGTTTTTAAGATTACGTTGGAGACAGTGTTAGGAATGGAATATCCAGGTACTGTGCGCTATATCAGGCTGTCTGTTGTTTTTAAAATAACAAAACAAGAATGCATTACAGATATGCAAGACATCTTAAATAGAGATGCACCGATATATCGGCAGATAAATGCACTATAGGCTTTAAACATCCGATATATCCTGTCAATCAAATGTGGACAGGATAATGCAATGAATTTGTGTTCTGTATATAGAAAATGTTATGAGACATCACCAGTTTGAAGAATCGGTATTTGGAGGAGAAAATTAGTATGTGCCTCTCTGATTTCGATGACTTCATCTGAGTTGGCGTCTAGTTATAGTCTTGAGAATTAAAGTGGTTATTTTGAACTTTTGTCTTATTTTAAATTTTAATTGTTACACTGGAAATGGGTGTGATCAGAGTGTCACAATATAACGGCGATAAAAATATTGTGATATTTATAACTATAAATAAAATTATGTTGTGATAATACTACAAATATAACAACATTGTAATTAATACATTATAATATATGTACTAATGAAAACAAAATATGAATTTGAGTAACAGCAGTATTTTTTTAATATTTTCTTCCTGAAATGCATACATATCATGGTAATATCTCTACTGAGAATTCTTTTGGCTACAATATTTCTTACATTGTGACGGTCCTAGGGAGTAAAGAGCAGTGCATTGTGGGATTGTGAGATACAGTAGCAATCCGGGCAACCAATTTTGTGTACCATTTAAAACATGAATAGCTCAAATATTATGTTTGCACACAGGATATATTAGTATTGCAAATAATGGCCACAGATATTGTTCTTTCCTCAAGACATTTTAACAAACTCAAGCCCAAAGAAAGTACTAAAACAACAATTGAAAGAGCTGCTGCTTCTTTAAATGCTTGCATAACTTTACAAAAAAGTTAAGTGGCATTTTTCAAGCACTTAAAGTAATCAACACTTAGAACTTGCCGCGTATAATAGAAATGACCCTGAAACATTTGCTTTAATGGACATGAACACAAAATGCCTTTGCTGAAACGTTTTCTCTGTGGTACCTTATTGTTGAGAGGAGAAAGGCTGGAGAGCGCTAGTAATGCTCTTTAATTCTGATGGTCTGAGCTCTGCGGGCAGTCTCTGTATACTCAGGGCGACTCTTTGCTGAATTAAGTGTTGAAGAACCACCAGAGATGTCTGACTGACTATGCCATTACCGCACACAAATGTTCCTTTGGCCAACAATGGCTTTCCAACTATTTCCTTCTCTTTCGTGGAATGTAATTGAGTTTTTATATTTATTATAAAAACGAGAATAAACACAAGACACAATGGCACAGACAGCGGTTCAGGTTTTGTTTCGCAACATGGAGCAGGCAGCGGAAGCAGCTCATGAGACATCCGAGAGGTTTCTAACAGCCACGGCATCTCGCCAAAATACTATGCAGAGATTCAGATAAAGAAAGACTCGCGTTCGAAACCGCTCTTCCGCAGAGATAACTGACTTATTTGTGCTATTTTCTCCACAAGCCTTTTCTGAACCTCAGTCTCCCATAAGGCTTCTAAGCTAAAATAAGGAAAGTTTGGCCCTTATGTTTTCTTCTACAGAGATAAAGAGTTAAAGCGCCACCGAAACGTCTTTTCATTGAAGAGACTATGGTTAAATCTTCAGGCTCTGTGGGGATTGTTCTCCAGTTGCTGTTTTTTTACTCTTCGTTTTCTTTCATACGTATTTCAAGGATAATCTAAATCACATTTGTTGGAATTTGTATGTAACAGTTGCACTTTTTTTGTATTGTACATTTGCATAGATATACAAAAGCATATAGACGGCATCTAAAGTACAAATTGCTTAACAATAATTAAAAGAAATTGAGACATATGTTCTCTGACAGTTGGAACTAAAATTGGTGTAGGTGAATTTGTTTATTAATGGTACATTTTAATTGATAAAAAATAGATGGCAGTAATGACAGTAAATGCATATGCACTTTTTGCATGGCAAACTCAAAGAGTACAAATATATTAGATAACATAATTAATCTATCATAATCAAAAATACATCAATATTATGGTAACGTGTTTCATACCATTTAACCAATTTTTGTACATGTTCATCGGTCAAAGTTTCTGTCTTTAGAAATTACACAAAGCAAATAAAACAAATGTCGAATTGGGCTATTGGAATATAAATCGGATAACTTTGAGTTATACAAACAAAAAACAAAACAAATCTACAAATTCCTTGAAAAATGTGTTTGCATAAAAAGAACACATTTATTAGTAAATATTCACATATGCAAAATCCATCCAAAAATAGTTCTTGCTAGAACCAGAAGAACATCTAAAAAATACGAATGAGATCTTGCTAATATTCTAGTATATTGTGGCTTGTTTTTAGCATCTCTGTTCAATCTCTCAGACTTCTGCGAATGACTGACTCCGGCACTCTGTTGCTGGGTAGAGTGCATTGTCAGTCTTTTAAAGAAAACGAAAAAAAAATACTAATGCTTCACTTTAGCTACAAACACAAAAGCCAGAAGGGAAAAGGCGTGAAAGAATGGCTTTCTAAAGAAAACATTTGGCACTGAGAGGAAAGCCGAGTCGACTGTACCCGTGATATGTAATAGTGTAAGGAGAGAGAGAAAGACAGCTATGGATTTTAATCCATTCGTCGATAAAGGTCACTACTCCAAAGGGTTTTATTTCTCTGCCACACATCAAAGTGTAAATCCGCTGATTGCCGACGATGAATGGGGAGACAACAAGGCTGGGTTTGTGGGTCGTTTCTATGGCGCAGTGTGTGGGGAGAGGGCCCGTAATGCGCAGGTTTTCCATCAGGGCCCCCCAGATCAATGGGCAGCCTGACCTTTGCATTGTGTTCCCGGCTTTGCCCGTGATGTCATGCCATCTATCCGCAGCTCTTCTTAAAGGGCCGGGAGAATGGGAGGCACGGTCCCACACTGTCATCCCTCCACGAGGCTGAAAAGACGGCCTCAAGGCATTATCTGCAAATATAACCACCTGAAACAGCACAAACGCCTCATCTCTGTAGATTAACAGTGACCAAGTGTGTTGCGTCTTTTAAGGATTTACAGTTAACTGACATGCTCCGCAGTGTTTAGATGCGAACATCAAAATATTTCACCCTAATGATATGACAAGCATTGAGATATTAAGATGCAAAGTAAGGGTCTGAAAGCGCCTCGGCACAAGTCGTTAATCAAATAAGGCCAATGGCCTTTTTAAGATGTTTGTCAGGGATTGATCTGCCTTTTGAGTTAATATACGCCGGAGCAGAACTTAAGAGGATAAAAGGGGCGAGCTTCTTATTGTTCAGCGCTGAAAGCTCCTCTTTGTAGTTGCGAGGGCTGATGGCAGCTGGTAGGGTCCTCTCCGTTCATTGAAGATAGAGAACTTTCTCAGAGTAGCCAAGTGCATTGGAATGGAAATCTAAAGAGGTAGGCGTGAACCATTTGTTTAGCCATGTTTGTGTTTGCTGTCAACATGTCTGTCTGTTTTGTGAGGCCGCCGCATTCGGCTTCACAAAGCCAATGCGTGCGTGTCCACCCTTTTTAGTTTCAGACATAATCGAGGGGGATCCGGGCAGCGGCGCTGGAAAGGAAAGACTTCATCTGTGTCCTCTGTAATAGCGACAGATGTTGTAATTGCCAGCTGATGGATGGGCCGTGAAGGAGGTCATTAAAGCCCGGAGATCCAGGCTGCGATTGGACGGGATGGGTTAACGGATGACTCGGAAAAGAAGGAAAGGGCCTGTGCCACGGCTGGTCGGCAGGGTGGGTCAGTCTTCCCCTCCGCTTTCTGGAAGAAGAAAGATTTGTAATGGCATCAGACACATGTTGAGGAGGGACAAGGTTTCAGCGGGGTGAGGAGACAGGTCACGGGATGGAGAAGGGTGCGTGATATGGTCAGCCCTTAAATTCGACACACCCTCCCCCTATTGTGCATGAGAATGCGCACAATGCCCGCGCAGTCTAGTTGCGCAGACAGCAATTATCACGCTCAAGAGTGCAATGACCGAAATTAAAAGCAGTTTGTTACTCTTGAAGCTTATATGTTTGAACCCGGGGGCTTGATTTGTGCCGGAACAAGCCGGAATTGAAGGCGGCACCTATTTTAATGGATCCCCACCTAATGTGGCTTATACTTGGAATTACTTTTGTCAAGCAAAATGACAAGTTTTTGTCAGGAATGATTTTATTTCAATTACCTTAATCCGAGGTATTGAGAAGCACCACCATTGGACCTATATATCAAGCAGTATATACACAACGTCACAATCAAAACGCATCCGATTACAAATGTGTACATCTATAGAATGTCCTTAAAGAAAAGGATGTCATTTCTATGCCACTGTTGTCCCAAAAGCTAATTCTGACAAAAATATGGCCCCGCCCAAAACACATGCCATTGGTTGCGTCATTGATGCTGTGTTATGCTGGTTGGGATGCTCAAAACACAGCAATCTTTTATAAAAGCTAAACTGATGCAAAATCAAAAAAGATTGTGTCCATTAAAAAAAAGTGCAGCGATCAGACTGCAGATTCATCGGCCTCCGATGGGCATCATTCACAATTACCAAAACGTCCAATAAAGAGAAGCATCTGTGTAAGCATCTGAGTCAATTCTACACTTATACTTCTCATCTTAAAAGAGCAAGAGAAAGCACAAGAGAGAGGGAGAGAGTGAGACAGGGAGGTCTATTCTCTAGGGGCACATTCAGGGTCATTTGATTTTGTGTCACAGTTACACAGGGTGTCACTCCACACCAAAGTGAATTGTCAGTTTGTTTATACAAGCTGTGGGATTGCGTAAGATGTTTGCTCCCCCTGAACGCTCCCCAGAGGTCAATTAGGACAGATGAGCTTTTCTCCACACAAAGGAAACTGGTGGCCTTACAGCAGTTAGGGGAGGCACATAATTAACAGTTATAAAGTACTTTGGTTTGTTAATTGAATTAGTTAATCCTTTTTTCAGCGATCTTCAGCTGAAGGGGGGTATTATGGGAGCTCTCTTGTACTGTCACACGCGCGGCGGCTCGTCTTCGCCGAGGAACAATCCAATGAAATCTGAGCGTTCCAGAACGCCATTCAAAGGCGAAGAAAGAAACTATTGGAAGGGTATAGAGACGATAGCAAAACATGAAAAGTCTTTGATTTCTTTAATTAAGAGGCTTAAGTGAAGATAATAGTATTGTTCAGGGGGTTTTCTCAAATGTTCCTTCTGAATTCCTTTACAGAAACAAGACGCACAAGAGATAATCGTTGAAATTTGGGAATAGCAGTAGAGCGTTATGTGAATAATTTGGTCCTGGAAGATCAGTAGAGGTCATGGATGTCTGTACTGTGATTACTGAGCACAGTTTGAGAAATAACTATGGTAAAAACTTCAGCAGTAAGAGTAACAGTCAATGAAACATATGGGCCTGTCCTTGATACCCATTGGCAATTGACAGGTTGATAAACGATACGTGGTCAGGATTTATGAAAAATAGGAGGGATTTATGATGTCAGTGTACAATATTAGTTCTTACATAATAATAAACCAAGAATCAAGCACTTCTGTGTCGGTACACTATCTGGTTCTACCGGTATCGTAAGAGACAATGATTGCTACTGATCGACTCTGTTGAGATTTTAACGAAAATAAAAATATATTTGAGTCGATCAAAACAAAACTAAAAGCTAATGTTAAGGGCATTATTTTGACGGAAGATTAGTACGAAAGAAAACTGAGCCATTCAAAATACGATCAGGAAAATACTTAGAAAAAGTCTTCATTAGCTCTCTATTTCGATTCAGTAAATTAAGTAATAAAATCAATAGTTGATTTATCAAATATCATTGATTTGTGACTTGCGCATACATTTTTCCGCATATACGTCTATCATAAACAAAACGGAACAAAAAGTAAAAGGTTATAATTTCGAAATAATAGTCATCTCTCTAAGAATAGCACTCAGAATTCACAATCTTTACAGTTTTAAGTACGCTGCGTAAACGCATAAAATGAATAATAGTTTTAATGAAATAAGACTAGAGTTGATGGTATAAAACCTGTAGAAAACATATATAAATGAAATCTTTAAACTCTAGTGTAAGAAAAAAACGTGAATTGACATTTTAGATACGGTACAGTATGTTAAGGCAACCTGATCTCATGAGAATTCATAAGTTATAACTGTTTTATGAGGTGGCTTAATCATATGAATTTACAGTTTATGATGTGAATCATACAAAAACGTACCGTTATTAAAAAAGCAATACTCAAGTCCCACCCCTATACCTGAAACATTACTGGCGCTAAAACGAATTGTACCAAAACAAACACATTCATACGAATGATCAACTTCATAAAATAGTTGAGTTGGGTGAATTCTGAATTCCCATGAGATTCTGTTGGTTGTGGAGTCAGCTGCGATTTAAAATTGTTTTATATAAATATTAAAGTTTTTTTGATCACATTGCATTTTGTTTTTTCTGGTGAATTTAGTATTCTCTTAGTGATCAGATCATTTTGAATCATATGTTAGCTTAATAACACGATCATTCATGTTGTACGTGCCTAATCTACCACTTATAATCCATAATTTGTACCAAAAATAAAATGGAGGAAGATATTTCGCCTTCTATCACAAGAGGAACTTTAAAAGCAGGCCCTCATCTGGTGCCATGTTCCCCGTCCTTGCCTCCCTCAGTCCCTGTCTAGTGCACACCATCCCATCAAAAGCATTTCCCTGCAATCCCTTGACAAATTATTCAAAGGTGCCTGCCTATCTACACACTTATTTCACAGGTCCACTTGAAGCACAGGCTCGAACAAGCGCTGAATTCTTTTATAATCTGTATTGTGGCCCCCTGGCACCGCCGCACGTCTTCTGAACCTCAAGCGCTCACATTTGTAATCAGCGTCCCACACGCTTGTATCCGAATCGCATTACATGAGTTTCACTGTACAGGCCGTGAGCTGGGCATCCATCAAGAGGCATGGCTGTCACGAGATTTTGTGGATTTAACTCTTGCCATAGAGTCAAGGATTTCTCTGACAAAATGCCTTTAAAAATACGCATCAAAATATGTAAATAACATCACAGGGCTCCACAGGTCATCCAGGGCCGTTTTGCAGTGCTGGGTTTCATAGGGAGGTTTCAAAAAAATATCAACACCATTTGGCATGTCTTGCACCGTCTTTATGTCTATGTAAATATTTGCTTGTGGTATTCTTAGCACCTTTATATTAGCTTTTCAGCACATTAAACACGCATCACAAGACCAATTCACTGTGTCTGACAATTGAGTGGCGAGGAAATTTGACATATTCACACTTCCTGTGCTTCTGCACCTCTGACAATTATGAAGTGTAATTTTGGGGTTTGTTCATATGACAAAACACTTGTTTATGCCCTTAGCCATGTTACATTACTTTCTCGTGTTACAAAGGCGATATCTGAAACAATTTTATATTCGGCATACACAAACATGTAGCTGTATTCCATAAGGACATTTCAAAAAGAATAGCACAGTCCAAACAACAACATACGTCATAATTAAAAAAAAAGAAGAATGATATTGTTTCAATCAATTTTAAGATACTTTTTTTAGCTGATCAACAATAAGGTAAGACAACAATAAGAAATCCAATCATAATCAAAATAACATTTTAAACGGACAGAGCATTTACTGTATGTTTATGAGTAAACATACTGTTATTGTCCATTGGTGTAAATGCTACGGTATAAAAATATGTGTTTTTTTGTTGGTTCAACTTAAAATGGTTACTGTAAAATTTTAAGTTAACTCAACTTAAAAAAACTAGTTCATTTGTTGAGTTGACTAATACTTTGAGTTAAATTAAGTAAAAATGTAACTTTTAAAACATTTTTTACAGTGTTATGCAGTTATTTCTCTTACAGTTAGCTTTTTGGCTTTAGCATTTAGCTATTGAGTGAATTAGCCCTTAACAGTTTGCCCAAATGAAAGTATAGAGAAATTTAAAACAAAGGAATTCCAATTTTAAGAGTGTCGTCAAGTAATTTAAGCTTTAAACATGACATCCCAACATCCCAACATCACCCTCAGCTGAAGTGAGATATTGTGATTGCCAAAAATGTATTAAAAACTTATAAATATAATGAATCATTATAAAAATTCTTAGACATCAAGAAGTCTTATAGGTCCTCCATAGACATCCATAAAGCTACTGATATTATTTAATTTGAGATAATCCAAAAGTTAATACCATAATGAATAATGTTAGGATATTTAGATTTTGTTATTGAGTAGATTTTCAAATATGTTATTGTACTGGAAATCCCATTTAGAGGAATAGCCTTTATTTTCTCCCCCTCAGGATGTTTCAAACCTGTATTAATGCATTTATTCTGCTGAACCCAAAGGAAGACATTTGGAAGAATGTCAGGCGCAAAACAGATGTCACCCCCATTTACTGCCATAGTGGGGAAAATTAATACTATGGGTGTCAACGGGGGATGAGATCTGTTCGGTTATCGACATTCTTCCAAAAATCTTTCTTTGGGATTAGCAGAAATAATACAGTAAATAATGTAAATAATAGTAATAGTAAATAATGACACAATATTCGTTTTTTGGGGGTGAACCATCCTTAAAAGTAAGCCTGTCATGTTTGGTTATACAGTAGGCCTACCTTCAGCGGCACAGCAGATTGTGTGTTCTCAGCTCTCAACCGAGAAATGTTGCAGATTCTCCTGTCTTTGATCAACACGGAGGTTGTTTATTTGCTAAAAATGAAGAATGAGAGGAAAAAATAGCCTATTTATGATTGCACTGTAATCATGTGAGTTTTTCCCACTCACTCCTTGGTGGAATGGGTTAATTAGGCAGAGTGTAAATCACAGGCACACCTGTTACACTGCTTGTGTTAATCTGGACTACACACACACATACATGCACACACATTCATACGTACACACCCGTCCCTATAACAGGCCTAAATTAGACATCACGCAATTAAACCCACCTGTCTCACAGCACAGAACCTGCGTCTTCAAATGAGACACTCAAGAGCACTCGAGTGTTGCCTTGTTTATCAATGTCATCTTTTCCTACAACTGTACACATATTGTGCATTAGAGGTTTTTATTTACTAAAACTTTACTCTGTATTTTCTTTACTTCAAGCACTTTCTGACTGAAATGTTGTTTCTAAATGTTGTTAGGATAGTTGAACTATCCCTTTTGAAGAAGCATGAATACATTTAGAATCTATTCCCTAATCACATGGCACGTAAACAAGCAACAAAGTTTTGCGTCCAATTTGTTTCTGCTTCTAATAAATCACATTTCCCTCTTTTCCAATGAGTCCGGGTGCCTTGTGTCAGGGATTTTCTGGACCCAAATGAGATGGCATGTGAAATGAGGGCCCCTCGGTGACTCCCACTGCGAGCAAAGATGGCAGACGGCAAGAGTCCTGAAAAATGTAATTAAACGAAGATAAGATTAATACAATCAGTGTGTGGAATGACAGAAAGGTGGTTGTCACAGTGGCGTTGCAGGGCCCCAGGCCTGAGTGGAGCTTGGGCCCAGCGATGGGGCGAGGGGTTTTGGGGTAGCGGAGGGCTGCTGGGATTGAGCGCCTTCAGGTTGAAGCAGTCCTGTGGTTTGAGGTTTTAAATTAGCGGTGAAAAGACAATCCCCATTAGGAAGGATTAGGGGCCTGCTGGCAGCTGACGGGGCCCAGGCACTGAAACTGGCAGGGGCATCTGTCGCACCGCACCCATGGCTACATGGCAAAAGTCAGTCACAGTCAGTCCCCTTTTGAAGCATATTATAGATAGACTTAAAATTGACATTCTTTTCGTCAGTGGAATACAGTTCTAATTGAGAATGTCACCTTAAAATGAAAAACGTTCATTATTTTCTAACACGAATGCTGTTAATTTTCATTGAAACCATAAGAAAAATGTGCGATAACAGCCATCTATATTTAATTTAAGAGCATAAATGTTCATTCGTCCCTCACACAAATCTATCGTATGGCGTCTATTTGGAAAAAGATCATATATTTGGGACAAGTTAAGCAAACTAAAATGCAACAAACTCAACTAGCCAACTTATTTTTCAGTACCTTGACACTGGCTCAACTTTATTTGATGCTTCAACTGTAGCAGTATATGCCTTTTTTTTCAATAAGCAGCAGTGTAGCATAAAACAACATGGCTTTTAGACAATGTTTTCATTTAAAGTGACTTACAAATAAGATCAAAAGGAAGTTATTCATAAATCATAAAGGTGTCCTTGGTATTAGCACCGCTGCGATAGCTAAGTTAAAGACTATCAGAATAATAATACACCACTGTTACAGTCACACCTGGAACTGGAGGTAATAAACAAACAAACATGTAGTAGTTTTGTGAAATGTTTTTTCAAATTAGTCCTTCGCCCTTATTTAAAAATCAAACATTGAACAATTTCTTTGTGAATTGTCACATGCTGTTTATATAGGATTTACACAGAAATGTTCTCCTCTTACGTTTCAGGCGTGTGATGTAAATTGTGACCACTATTTTTCAAGGTATTTGTACCTAATTCATATCAATTCATACAAGTTTGATTTAGATTCCTGTCGTTTGTTTAGTTTAAAGGTAGATGTATAGCACCGGTTTACCTTGTATAATGCTATAATGCCATTTGCGTTCAATAATGACTAGCTTGGCAAGCTACAGTTAAGATAACTTAGAGGAGGCATAGATACCAAATTTCTCCATCCAATACGATAGCCGATTATTCAAAGTGATACCTACCGATGCCGAAGATCAAGTAACGGCTGTTTATATCGAACATCAAACTGGTGATGTTTCTTAACATTTTCTATATACAGAGTGTGCAAATAAAAATGCATTTTCTGTCCTCTTTTAATTGACATCATATATCGGCCATGATTATCAGCTGTTTTTATACTATTGGCCAATACCGATTATTAGCCGATATATCGGTGTGCCTCTAGTTTAAAGGAATGATTTTTTAATGTTTTGCTATGACTATACAATTTTGAATGCATCCTCTATTTTCGGTTTTGCCTTATTGTGAAAGAGAGAGCGTTCTGGTCCGGAGGTGAGCTGTGATGGTGAAGCTGCGCCCCTGCCGCGAGGGTTTCTCTAAGGCTCGGCACAAGAGAAAACCGCCTGGAGTTTCTCCGACCCACTGCTGCCTAACAACGCTTCCTTTTTGTTCCCCGCTTGGTCCCGGGTTCGAAAGGCAGACGTGAGCAAAATGGCTTAAAAATGTGCAATCCGATTAATACAATCTCCTTGTCTTTTGATTAACGTGTATTTGCATGATAATGAGCGCGAGACGATAAGGCCGTGGTGGCTCAGGCCTTCTATTTCGTCTTGTTTCATGCCTAAGATTTTCCCCGGTGCTTTTTTCCTCCTGGTGTTCCCAATGTGCCTGTCTCTCCGTCCAGCTGTGTGGATTGTCTTAAATGTGTTGTCTCTTGCACGGTAACTCGCTAACAGGAACTTTAAGAGCCACCTCCTGCCGTAGTGAGAACCAGGATCAACGCAGGAGGAGACAACAATATCTCCACGGAAACAGACCGATGACAGCCTCCGTGTCATGGGGAGATGGCGTTGAGCTTTAAAGATCATGCCGTGCACTCGGCTCCTCTGTCTACCCAACATGCATCTGTGCGCGAGAGTCCATTTCGAGCACTCGTAATGAAATGAACCAAAACCGCCACTTCATAACACTGTTCTTTATCACTACAGTGGCATTATAACGCTGCAAGTTTATGTAGCTATCAGAACAAAGCGCTTGTGGCACAGCAAGGGTGTGTGTATGCGTGTGTTTGTGTTGTTAGCTGAGAGACGAGCGACAGGGGATATCACCGCTTGGTATTTCTCCAAAGCTCTAGAGAGAAACATGCCTCAAGCAACCGTCATGTTATAGACAAATGAAGAAGGGCCAATGTGTGATCTCTGCAAATTTGCTGTCTCTCTCTCGTTCTATCACTTTCCCTTTTTTCTTTTCGCTCTTCGCTTCGCTCCCTCACCGCAATGCTTGACTCTCAAGTGGCACAGAAATCAAACAATTAGCAGGAGGGAAATAAAGGTCTTGCTTTGCCCTCTGGCACTTGTAAACATGGCAACCATGTTTGAAAATGTTGCCTTTATTATACAGGTTTTAACTCTCTCGCTCTCCCTTTCTCTGGTGGCTCTTTGTCTCTTCTTTGACTTTCATTTTTATTCTTGTATATCATTTTATTTTATGATTTTATCTCAAAGCACAAAGAAAAATTTTATTACTGTGCATTCACTCTGTGTGGTTCATGTATTTATTTAATAAAATATATTTCATAGAATTATTATTATTTAAGCATTCTCGATCATGCAAGTGTGAAATGTAAACTTTTGCACAGCAAATGAGGATAATAAAATAATTGACTGAAAACAAACAAATGAATAGTTGTGTGAAATATTCTGGAGTTGGGCTTTGGGGTTATAAAGTGTTTTGTTAGACTATAGAGAAGTCTGTCTAAGTGAGTTTTCTAACTCTGGGACCCCCTCACAGCGAGGAGGTAGCGTGTACATAAAAGAGCAGGTCAGCTCGGAAACATTGCACTCGGGACTTCAAACGGGCCGCCATTTAACGTTACACGCTACAAAATGGACCGAGACAAATATATATATACATGTACAAGAGTAGACAACATTTCTTACTCTCAAAAATACATTTAGGTGAAGTTTATTTTTTCCATTGTTTGTTTCTGCCCATAAGGACGGAGATTTTAGGTGTAAAGTTATTTTATTCATAGTTCATGCTTTCAATTATAAAAATGTTGTTTTTTCATTGTAATATATAATCTGAGTTACTGTATACGCCATTTATTGCTAAGGTGCTTACAAATATTTTTGTTGTTAAAAATGCTTCATGTAAAATATTGAACGTGTTTCAAAAGATCTATAACGGAAAATATTATGCTTCATAGATTGCATTATATATTAATATCACAAGATACAAAAACTGTTTAATCTCTAAATGTAAAGCCTGTGAAGAGGCATATATGAAATAAAGTAAAAATGTTTTACTAACTAAAAAAAAATTAAAAGCATAAAAATAAATAAATAAGACAAATAAATGAATCATAAAATCATTAAATTAAGGTGAAAAACATTTAGAATAGTTTGTTTTTCATTGTTACCATAAAAAAATTCTATAAAAGTGACAGACATTACAGATTGTTTTCTATTTGTGTGTGTGTAAAATATATATAAAAATATAAAAACTAATATAAAACATATTCAAATTTATCACATAAAAGCTAAAGGAAGGACATTTGAGGATCAAAGTTCATTTTAATGATCCATACTAAACACACATATTGCTGAAATTAGATTTGGTGCGTAAAACATTCATATCATCTGATAAAGGACAAAGATGGAAGATTTACCGCCATGGCCACGTATAAGTAATTCAATACTGAACAGAGATAAACTAGGCTTTATATCTCAATTCATGGAATGACAGATTATCACACGCCAATGAATATGAGGGGATTTTCTGAGCGGGTCTTACAGCAGAAAGGTGTCCTCAGAATCATTGATCAGGGACGGTAACTCGTTGTATTCGAGCTGCGTCTCAGTAAGGTTTTGAGGGATTATCCATTTTACATTCCGACGTGAGTAATAAACTGCTTGCACCTCTGCTGTGTTAGGTTCATTTTGTAATAGCTTTGATCTTTCCAAGTGCCATCCCGGAAAATACAGTTGGTCATAAAATTAGCATTTCGTGATTGTGGCTGGAGCTGCGGGAAATGCCATAAAAATGCAGATCCCTCCAATTCAAACGGCAAACTAAGACCCTTCTATAAATTTCAATGGAGAACAATTCTCAAAGAATTGTAAGTCAGAGAAACCTGCATGTTACAATGTCCCTCACGTGGAAAAAAATCCAGTGGACCCAAATGTTATACCGTATATCTTCACAGTTTATGTCTTTAGTTTATTCAGCAACATCTAACCCGTTCACCGGCCTGACCTCTCCACAGTATCTCCAGTCTCTGGCACTACCACGAGAGGCCCATCGAGGGAGCACAATGAGAGGAGCCGTAAACTGATATATGGTCTGTGTTCTACTGCCCTCCAATGGCAGACGATATGCGTTTAGCTTGGAACACTTAGCAAGCGCAGTCAGCAGCAGGCTTGAGAGAGCTGCCCGCAGACGGCCGAGAGCGTGGCCCCGCTCCCCTGAATCTGGTTGGGGGACTGCAATGTCAGACCTCGATGCCAAATACCAGGTTCCTAACGCTCGTCAACTTTACTCCTGAGCTAAGAGGCCGCTTCCAACAGGAACGAGCGCACATTTTCTAACGGATGCTTGTGTGTGAAGACTGTCATAAAGCCGACTATTCATTTAGTTCCACATGCAAATACACACACGCTCACGCAGAAAGAAACTATTGCAGACAGTAAGCAGAGGCCCAGATGGCTGGTTCACAATGGCGGGGCAGGGCAGCCTTTGATAGGTTTGAGTGATTGATTTCAGGCTTGACTGGCTCTGATAGAGTCACCTCAGGAGGTGCCTGGCAACCACAGATTCTCTCCACAACTTTCCATTGAGGGCCCGGGGCCGGCAATCACGCTGGATGCCCAGCTGACTTGGAGCCGTCCCCCTCTAAACTCAAAATGTGTCCAATCCCGCAACCGCTGGTCGCAAACCTCTGCTGTCTGTGCTACATGTGTGAATTCGGCACAAAGGATGTCATTCACTGCAAGGCTATTTTTTAGCATTAAGTATAATATTTCGTTTGTGGGAAATATTTTGCCATTTTTTGCATCACAAATTACCATAGTAAAACAGTCACATTTGAATAAAGCAATCGTTCGGTATCGTTATATTATCCCTGTACTGTTTCTGGATATTTGCGAAGGATTGCCGGTCCACGGTGTTTTAATTAAAAACGAGTAAATGAGTGAAAACATTGATTCTTCGTCTCCTCAGGTTGCTGCGCCTCCGAGGTGGTAATTGAAATGACATGGAGGCCGTTGGTTTCTTCTCTAACGGAAGGGTTTCGTATCCTGTCTGGCACCGTGGCGTGCTTCACCTGCCCGTATCCAGTCGTGGCTAACCCGCGGCGAGGGTGATGCGTTCAGAGAACACAATTCCCCCGCGGCTAACTCTCCCACGTCTTCATAGCCCTCTTTTTATTTCTCGCCGTGACACTCTTGACAACACTGTACAATCAATTAAGCACCACGAAACAGCCGTCTGATCCCCATTCAAGGCAACGCCAGCGAGTCCTCTTCCGCCCCTAACAGGGGTTAAACTCGAGCATCACCCAGTAGCCCATCAGATCAGATCACAAAGCAAGATGCATTGCGGCTCTAATTACATGCGTACGGGTCTTGGAAATCCAATTATGTTTGCACTTCTAATCACATAGTGTAATTGTACAAAGTAAATAAATCAAGGCCGTCCCTTGCCACTGCGATGGGATCACGGTACTAATAGCGGCGTATTAATCACCTTGATCACATCAATAGCAGGCAGGTAGAGTTCAGCCGCCTTCCTCATTTGAATAATTAACATCTTAAAACTGTTTCTCCGTTTCCCTCGACATAACGCTGCTTTTAATTGCCAGTTTATTTACGTTCCGAAGTTGAAGCAATGCATAATTTATCAGATAGTTTTACACACGTTTATGAAATTGTCTCGCCGAATTACAAATGCTGCGTTTATTTAGGATGAAATTTTAATGGCTTTCGCAATAGCGGAGATCGTCGACAAAATTGATTTGGATAATTGGGTCCTCCAGCTACGGCGCGGCGAAGGAAGCCTGATTCTCCTCGAAGTCGTAGACGCGAAACGCCAAAGCAATTAACCTCTTCCTAAGAAACTCTCTAATAATGTGCTTTTGCAGTCATTGTTTGTAACCTCGCATTAACGGTAATCCAAAGCAATGCCGATGAGATCATGGCGGTGGCATGATGCTTGTTAGTGCGGTAGTTTTCAGCTGGTGGGTCATGACCCCGGAATGGATTGGAGGACAACTGGGTAAAAACAATGCTAAATGCAAATAAGAAAATGAAGCTATATAGTCATGCATTATTGGGATAGCATAGTAAACAGAGCTATTACATTGAGAGAAAAATGTTGTTGAGATAAAAAAAAGAATTGGTAGGAACTAGTCAGGTACCAAAATTGAATTGTTGTGTGAAAAGTTACTTATATTTGATTTCATTTTCATCAAACAACTTTGTGCTGAAGACAGTGTGCTTTGTTTGGTGCACTGTGTTTACCATGAAGTTGGTCTAAATCAAATCCAATATCACTATGTTCTTAAATCTTAATCTTTAACCATTTTTCGTTAAAATAAACAGCTACATCTCAGTTTGACAAAGTCGCTGGTTTGGGTTTGTTGTACCACAGACAGTTGCAGGAGTATATTATTGATTTCCAAGCGAGATATAGGAGGAATTCTCAGCGTGTATTTAAGACATAGATGGAGAGATGGAAACATACATGTAGAGGTGAAGAAGGGGGCAGAACCGCTCCGCCCGCCTGCGGAGTTTGGCATGTGCCCTGCGAGTACACCCCGCCGATTGTGGGTCAAAGTAAATAACCAAAGGTACAACCCCCTCTCCCTTCGCTCTCATGGGGCTCATTTCAATACCCCGCCCCTGCACAGACCACACCCACTCACAGGCAACCACTTTATTTAGTCGTTTTTCAATGGCTTCTGTGCTCAAAAATAAAAAAATGTTTTTGAGTAGGTTTTAACCATGGCGTGGTCTATATGAACTATTGCCTCACCGATCACATTTAATACACAAATCTAAGTGATTATGATATGAAAAGTAAGCAGTGTGCCGTAAAAAATCCAAAATGGACAAAGCAGCTATACTTCCCACATATGTCTGGAAGGCGGCAAAAATTTTACGGACAATAAAAAAACAACGGGTTGCGATTGTCCTCGCTGAGCAGAGCTAAAGAGGAACACATGATTTGCAATAGCAAAGTCAAGTGGTGCAACAATAAAAAAAACGCCCACATTTTTGTCATTGTGGTCTAACAACATTAAAAAACTAGCATTGGGAGTGTAGGTTTTGTTATCTAAAATACAAAATGTAAGAAGAACTGATTAGAAATAAAATCAGAATACAAACGTTCATAAAAAGGAGTTTTGAAATTATCTATGGAGGTCAACCCCCACATCTCGAACCCTCTCCTGCTCCCCTAAATCCTACAGCAAATATCAATTAAACTCTTTTGAAAACCGTTGTAGAAATGTGCATCCGTGGATTTCTCAGACATACGCACACACGGACACGCTAATGGCTACCCAGCGAGCGGTAGGGGTAGCGTTCCTCTTCCTCTGCAACCCCTTGGCCTCCCGCTGGAGGAATTCCCAGCCCTCTCTGCAGGTAGCCAGCCACAGCCGAGCCAGAGAACATGTGTTTTCCTCCCCTGGTTGGGTCAACGTGGGGTTGTTCATTCAGCGCCGGTGATATAGTGGCTGAACTGCGTGCTGATCACTTATCTGAAGTCTGGCCCGGGGAGAATCTGCTCATTGGACTTAGGCCTCTCCACACATGATGGATTCCACTCGCGCATGAGAGCAGATCCAGCCAACAGACTTCTGACGGGCCGGCCGCCTCCTCCCATTGACTGTGCAACTCAATCAGTGACATATGCCAACTTCTCAGCTCCAATACAATGTTGTTGCTCTTTTTCTTCATCGCCTTCGTTCTCCAAAGGGTTTTGAACTTTAACCACAAAGTTATGAATTTTGGCTTAGAAGCAACAGGAGAACGTTGAGATGTTATGAAGAGGCTAACGGACACTTGATATTCCCCTGTTTACATTTTCAACCCGTATGAGGGAAATTGCCTCTTCCCATACGGCATTTCGAGTTTGTTTAAGGAGAGAAAACATTTTTACTGCGAAATGTAAAGACCGGCTCAGTTGAAAGAGCACTTGAAGTGATTTGAGCCATGCTGATCGCTATGGCTTCTGTTGTGGTTTTCAATTGAAATTGATTGGAATCCAAATATGTATTCAGTGTTTGTGCAACCAAGTCATAACATCTCCAGAGGAACTTTGGAAACTGGATCATTTTGGTCAAATAGAATCAGATTTTGTACTACACACGTTTTCTTCACTTCTGGTTTGTGATTTGAACAATATGGATCCACACATCAACGATTGTGAATTATCAAAGACTTTTGGTTATCGCTATGACTTCATATTAGTATAAACATTTTAGAAATAAAAACATATTATTTGGTTCGTCAATATATATATTTTTTAAATATCCCAATTTAAAAACATAACATATACATCATAACAGCTAGACAGCAGTAGATTTGTTTGGCGGTTTATTGTTATCAATTTAATATCACAAATATAGTCTCTGTATATTACATCATCAGCTTTCTTTTTTCTGTCTTGAAAAACAAATATGGACTGCAAATGTGTCCTCATGCAAATATTCACACTTTTAATATTTAGGGAAAAACATGTTGTAATCCATTAGCTGACATGAACTAACAATGAACAATAGAAGCATTTATTAATTTGAGCATTTGCTAAAACATTATTACAATCAAATGTTGTCACTGTTAAGCACCATGAATTATCATGAATAACTCTATTGACATGAACTAACATTAACAGGGAATAAAAAATGCTCAAAAACGAAATTGTTTATTGTTTGCAAATGTTAGCTAATCCATGTACTGCTGTTAACAAATAGCACCTTATCGTAAAGTGTTACCATATTTTCTATATTATTGTATTCTCTAAAGTACTTGAACTCCTTAAAACAATTTTGTAAGCTTTCAGTATATCACATTATTACTATATCACAAGAGCCAAGAACCTCTAGATGGAAAGAGAAATGGAGCAGGAACTGTGACATCGTGCAAAATTGATACATTTTAAACCTGGGTTATAAAAATATGCATAGAGACATAAAACTGCATCTAAATTATTGAATGGGGGAACCGACTTTAGATTTTAATATTACTTTGCACAATGTATATATTTATGTTTTCTTTTTTGTCCCAATAAAAAACATTTTAGTCATCATTTCTTCACCCTCATATCATTCAAAAAATATTTTGAGAAATGTCTCAGGGGTTTTGTGTTCGTACAATGGAAGTCAACATTGTTTGGTTAACAAAATTCAAAATATCTTAATTTGTGTTCTTTAGTAGAAAGAATGTCATACAGATTTTAAGAGATATAATGGCAAGTAAATTATGAATTTTAGCTTTTGAGCTTTGTTAAAAGTTAACTTATCATTGTGTTCTACTTAATGCAAATGAAAAATAAAATCAAACAGTGATCGGTGGACCCCTGCCGTACCCCAGCGGACCCCCAGTTGAAGACCCCTGGTCTGAATATTTCCGCATGAAACTACACAATATTACATTTAATCATCATAATACATTCCTTTATCAGAAGAGCTCAGCCATATGATCAGAGCGAGGAAACGGTCAAAGTCTTGTGCTTTAAAGGGAAATGTGAAAGTAAAGATGCATATAAAGGATTACCAGCCAGAGGAGATGTCATACTGATCAGATAAAGCACATTAGAAGCAACTTGTATCTCACATCTTTCATAACTGCGATGATACAAAGCAACCAGGCTTTACGCAGCCGTCACTGGCGACGTTGTGGCCGTGGGGTGAAGAAACTCAGAGGGACGTGTCAGAACCCCAACTGAGAGAGGACAGGAGAGAAAGAGAGCAGAAAAATAGAGAGGTGGAACACTATGTAAGAGCTAATGCTCTGCCACAATTGTCCTCTCTTTACAAAAGAGCCGTGTGACATTTCTGTACCTGCAGCACCCTTAAAACCTGAAATGTGTCATACACACGCTCTCACGCACACACAGAGGCTCTCTTGTGACGGCGCCTATTTAGTGTTTATCAGGCGCGGCAGTGGGCCCGACGCCGCGCTGAGTAAGATTCCCAGCGGGTGGGCATCCTCTCTGCCCGACGTGGGGCACCCGTCGTCGCTGAAAAGGCGAGACAAGAGATTAAGGGGGACGAGTCGCATTTCACCCCATAAAGAGACACTCTCTGGTTTTTCCTTCATTACCGCCAAGGAACAAAAAGGGGAAAGAGGAAGACAAAGTACTAATGGAGGCCCGTGCTCTCAGATGCACTCAGCCCCGTTTGTGGTGCGCGACCGATATGGTTACGACGTCCGAGGCATTTAGACGTATTCTGCTGCCGCGTGTGAAATGCGAGATAATAGGGAAAGAGGTGTAGAAAGGGATAGAGCCCTTCCTGCGAGGATTTAGGAAGGCAGCGGCGTATCCAGGGCTACTCAACGAGGGCCGCCCCACACTGTGAAAAGCGTATTTATCAACTTAATAGCAGGTGTCTGATTGAACAAGAGCACTGAGGCGAGTTTGATTAGAGAATGGTGTAATCCCTCACTCTTCCTATCCTCCTACATCCCTCTTTCATTCTTCTCTTTTTCCCCCAAATGCTTCTTGAATTTTGAAAGATAAGGCATCAAAGCCAAAAATTGGGTAGCTGTTTTGAATGACATAGCTTGTAGTCTAGGAAACTACAGTTTCAAAGAAATTCAACTAGAATCAAACAATCAGACTTTTGACTTTAAGAAGAATTGGCCTATTAAGAAGGGAAGAGTCCATATAAACAATTTGTAAAGAAACTAAAAAAAAAATATTTTATTTTTAGGGGTGATTTTGTTCTCTGAATTTTTGATTTTTTTCTCCATGACATAAGTGAGATTAAATGGAAAGGGAACTCTCAACAAATCTCACAAATTTCTCAGCTGGCGTTTCTGAAGAGATCTCAACAAGGTTGCAAACTGAGCTCAGATTTTTCAAGTCTGCAGTCAAAAGTCAATAGTATTAAAGATCTCAATATGAACTTGAATAGATCATCAGATTTACCCAAATTCAGATTATTCTATGTCAATATTTACATTTATTTTAAGCCTCCATACTCTCCATTCTGTAGTTTAACAATTGTGTCTTTTGTTTCTTTTTAATTCTTCCAGGCAATTTTAGAAGGAATTAATGCCGGGACTATATTTAATCGTTTTGCTCCTGTAATGTTAGCTGCGTTGTGATGTGATGACTGTGAACACAATAAGACTCAGAATAAGTTTTTATTGTTTCACTATGGGTTCAATATAAACAAATGTGCACATACAATGTTTTATGTGATTATTTATAATTATCATTGAGAAATTGCTCAAGCACCATGTCATGAAGCTTTTAAGGTGGCACAGCACTAGATATAATTTCATTGCAACTTTCAAATATTGTTGAATTTATATCTTCACAGTATTAAAAAAAAATATGAACACTGTTTTGAAATAAAAATAGCTGTTTGACATTATCACCTGAAAGAGTCCGCTGGCTCCATAGCTCCACTGGACCTTTTTTCTGTTCTACCTTAAAGCATCAGAACACTCGGACTCCAACCACTATTGTATACATTGGATCTATATGTCCGTCACTTGCACAAAACCAGAATTTGTTTAATGTAATGATTCGAAATTGCTACGATTGTGTTTGTATTTTGAGAGAAAATTGACAGAATAAGGAAAAAGGGGTTTGGTAGAAACATGAGTATGGTTGATATGAACAGCTGGCTTTCTGATTGGGTACCGAATTGTTCCACGTGGCAATCAAGAGGGCATCGTTCAGCCCCGACAAAACGTTGCAAAACATTTTTCAAACGGAAACGGTGGTGCGGTTGAATACCTTGTTGTGATGACGCAAGAGTCGAACTATCGCTGCTGGGAAGGCCATTGTTTGTTTGCTTTTTGAAGAATTTTCGGAGCCTCATAAAATTGATATAATACATGTTGAATACTGCAATACAATTCACTAATATCTTGAATTGTTGCGCAAACAGAGCTGAGGCAGACACATTTAAACGACTTTACTTGGACCCATTTTGCGAGCTGACTCTTTAGTACCGCGTGGGTTATATACATGTTGCTGCTTATCAAACCCCGTTGCAAACCGTTTCCAGGAAACATATCGTTCAACCGGTAAACGTAGCCGGTTTAAGCTTGAACATGCCCCAGAGTTCTTGTGTGTTTGTCCTCGGGGTTTCCCCCACACATCAATTCAATATATTATATATAGGCCTACATGTTGAATAGTTACAGTTCGCGATTGGGGCGGCTCCGATGTTCTTCCGATCAGGTTCATTCACTCTTAACACACATCACACCACAGGAGGATCTGATAAGAGAATCTGCAGAGCCGTTTAATTGAAACACAACAGATAACATCAATTCCAATGAGCTATTAAGCTTTGCAACCTCTGAGCAATAACAGTTACATCTGGGATGAAATTGCGATCTTTGTGGATTTTTTTTGTGATACTGACTGAAACTACACCATTTGTCTGTCCAAAAAAAATAAATGCATATTATTTTACAAACATAACTCATAGAAGTTTGGGGACAGATTTACTACGCAAATGGCTCTTTTGGCGTAAAAAACTACTGTCGGTATTTACTAAAACATGGAGTGAAAATAGCGCTGAAAAGGCGTGGACACAGATGTTTTTACGACTGATTTTATTGCATATGCATTTGTAAGAGCTTCCTCTTCAGATGCAAACTTTATGGGAAGAGAGTATTTAAATGTCTCATTCAACGTGATTTACTAAGGTTTGCCTTGCGCTTATTTGTGCTGCTCCAGGTAGATTGCGTTGGTGATTATGGTAATGAGACTTGCGTGTTTTTAATGTGTGTCTTGTTAGTAAATCACACGCAGACATTTCCTCTCCCATCTGCGCTTTTTAAAAATTGCACTCTCAAACTAGTTTACACGGTTTAATACAGTAAATCTGACCCTTGTGCTTTAAAGGTTTGACTCCACTAACTTACCATAAAAGTCCTGAAAAAATATATGTAATAGAGATGTCGTGATATCAGACTATCGATATCAGAACTGATATTATCGCAAAATTTTTTGGAATATTTGGTCAACAAATTACATTCACGATACAAGTGTATGGAGGCAGAGAGAGAGACTTCTTAGATCAGACAGCTTTGTGTTGTTTCCAGGTGTACCGTTAAAAAGAGCGCGACACGCAAGTCTCCCGGAAATCCTGTGAAATTCAACCAATAAGATGATGACTTCAGAACTAAGCCAGTTGGAATGATTCAGAAGAATGACACGAAATACAATTATGTCAAACCTTTTTCCACATTTACAGTAACAAACACTGGTTAAATAACAATATAATAAAAAACACAATAGAACAAAGAGCAGCTTAATATTTTTTTACACAAGAAGTGTAAAATATAGTGCAGTCCCTGTTTCATTTACATAAACTGTCAGACTTCTCCATGCTTGAAATAAAAGCAACATCACGTTTGAAGTACGTAACCATATTTTGAAGTGCACTTGCGATACAATACGACAAATAATAATTATTTTTATTGAGTCTTGTCACATTGTAAAAGTAATGTCACTACTTGTACTCCAGTTTCTCCCCAACAATGCCATGTGCTTTCCATTACAGTAACACAACAGTGTAGGTTCAAAAGACTCACACAAAAAGAAAAGGATCAACTAAGAGACTAGAAAAAAAGACTAAGGAATGAGATGCAAGATGCAAGAAGGAAATAGTAGACTGATGAATAAATCTGGTGATTCTCTCTTCACCGCCGTGTAAATGAGAGCCAATTAAAGCGGTAGTTCCTGCCCCGGTGCTCCCTACGGCCGCACACATACTGAGAGACGAGCCCGCTGGCAACTCCAGATATACACAGAAATAGAGAGAAAGAGACCCTCGCTGCTTTCATCACAGCAGTGATCCTGGAAGTTTCAGACAACAGTGGAGGGCAAACGGCGCGAGGGGCCCGGACTCCTTGGGGCCGCTCGAGAAATTCTGACCTTTGTCTTTTACCTAGCATTAGCTCGACGGCTAAGTTTAGAAGAACACAATTTGCCTCTATTTTTCCTGGTATTGTTAAAGCTCATTCTAATGAATCGTAGGGCACTTCATCAATAGCCTTTGCAAAAACATGTTATTTGTGTACTGACCTTCAATTACGCAAACCCAACCTTGTGTGAAAGGCCTTTGTTAAACTACAGCCGGAGCGCAGAGTTTGGATTAGGCCGACAGGTTTGAGCTTTGTCTCAGCTGGGGTGCACAGGCACTGACTAATTTAGTCAATTAGACAAGGGCATGATTAAGGTGGCCAGATTGAGATAGAGCCTCCGTTGGACTTTAGCCAGGACTCTGGGGTTAGCACCCCTGCTACCGAGCTTAAAGAACTCTGAGATTCTCTAATGACCAGCAGGTACAGGGACAGTAATGACCGCAGAGAGAAAGTCCAAAGATGATCATCATACACGTCTCTGCTGTCCTTTACTGATATGATCATAATCTCAAAGGACAAAATAAATTATCTAATGTTAATGAAACCACTGTTGATTACTAAAAGTTACCACACTTCCAACAACTGTAAATGTTATATTTTAAGATGTCAGGGTTTTGAGGGCTTTCTAACAAAATCTCATAGCAATTCGTAATGATTAGGAAGTGGCTGATTTTGTGTGATCACATTGATAGTACAAATTTTTGGGTGCAATCTGCTTCTCTTTTGATGTTAGGTCCAGGGGTGGGTTTTGGGATTTAAAAGCGTAGTTTTACAGAATTTTACTTTTACTTTTTACAGATTTCGCATGTATAATCTCCCAAAAAAATATTTTACATAATTTTACAGATTTTTAATGTATTTTTGAAATACGTCAAAATTTTTTAAATGACAGTCAAGGACTGCAAATTTACAAGAAAAAAAAACAGGAAAAAAAACCATGTAATTTATGGAAAAAATATTACTGGCTCTCCAGCGGCCAGAAAAAAAAAGTTTTTTCTTTAGTCTATTTTTTTTAAATACGGTCAAAAACTGTCAAGAAAAACTAAGAAAACAATGCAATTTTACAAGGATTTTTTTCATGTATTTTTTTTTACTGAATATATTTACCTGTATTTTAACAGGACTTTTTTTACTGTGTACATTTTTGTTTTATATTGTACGAATTCATATGGAATCACAACGTTACTATGAGATTCCTTACTAATAAAATTTTTTTATAAACTTATTTTTCTGTCCCATACAAAAGTACTTAACAAATGTTTAAACTTTGCTGAATGTTTAATATGAAATGTGCATACATGTTCACAATGTTTAATCAGCTTTTTTACAATCCATTATGACAAATACATTTTAAAAAGTACAAATATTCAATGTAGTCTCTTAATAAATAGAAAGTCATAAAACAAGCCTGACTGCATAGTAATATATTTTGAAATATCGTCACAGATAAAGTACAGTCAACCAATTATTCTTGCAAAATTAACCTTAAGTGATGATGCTGTTTGTGTTCATTACCTTGGAGGTGCTTTTTTACAAAAACATTACAAAAAGTAAACAATTTGGGGGTTAAATAATTTTATTATGTGATAATATTGCAGTGTAAAACCGCTGTGTAGAAAATTGGTTGCATGGAACAATACAGTCTATTAGTTAATAATTTTACAGAAGATCGGAATCAAATGTCTCAGAGAGATGTGTGAAACGTTATAGCATGCAACATAGAAGATTATAAATAATCAGAGAGGTTGTGCAAGTATGTATAGTGTAGGTATGCAAGTGTGCATATTTCAAAGTCTACATAACCACTATGTGTACGCTCACTGTGTGTGTATTCTAGCAAACATTTGGTGTAAATAATGCCAATAATAATATCTCTCCATAAGAAGCAGTAGATGTTATAATATACACCCTCCCTGTAAGCATTGCCCAAATAGCAAAGATAATCGATTTAAAGGTGAATCCATGCAATAGAAATTGGTTATTCTTATCTTGATTCAACTTTAAATCATTTTATATTTGCTCTCTGGTTATGTTTTATAAGTTTTGGCCACTGTGGGGAAAAAATGTTATCAGACCATAGAAAATTGGACCAAGTCTTGGTGACCTAAACAAAGAGCAAACAGAGCAGGTGGTAAACATTAATCTTCTACGCCTGGCGCTCACTCACCTGACTTTTAGCAAATGATGTCATCATAATATTGTTGTCTACTGTAAAAGAAACCCCTTCTGTCAGTTTTTTTTGCAATAATGAACATATCACTTTACAAGTCCATGCCATCTAAATACAAAGAAATACAGAATGAGGCAGGCGTGAATTGATTTTCTATGCATCAGAAACTCTGTGCGCTATTGATCCCTCCAGCACCTCAGAGGATGGCACAATTACCTTCTCCTGTCGGAACGATCACGTTGTGTCAGCGAGTCCTCATGAATAATGAAAGGCTGACATTCTCTTACTCTGACCTGCCGCTTGTAACCAGTCAAACTGTAAAAGGTGTTTATCTGCATGCGCTGCCACTCCAAATGTTAGATATTAAAAATTAATGGGCGTGATTAAGATACTTTGAAACCCTGGCAAATGGTATATTTAAATATTAAGTCACATGTAATTAAGAGGAGAGAAATATTCTTCCCCGTAGTTATGGGCAATTATAACAATTTCCATCAAGGGATTTCCCAGCTTGACTTTTTTGTTCTGAGCTGTGGTGATTAACATTTAGGCTAATTGAAGTCGTTTTCTTAGACCGGGGTACTTCGTTCTTTCTTTTGTCCTGGAGGGAAACTTAGCACTCGGAGCGGAATTTCAATGGAAGATTTCCATTTTCAACCTCACGAGTGGCTGCGTTTAATTGTCTGTTAGAATGTTTCCTCCCATTAGAAGGAGAGGTCAATCTCACATCGGGCGAGAGACTGCGGGCCGGAGGTTGAAAGGTCCTGGCCAACCAAATATCATCCCTCTCAAAAGCGCTCAGAAAGAAACATTAAAATGTCCCTTCAGTTTAAAGGGCTACATCCGACATACTACATATTACATCCGAAAATGAATAACGACCGTCCGTGACCTGATTTCAAACAAAATCTGGTCCAAACGACAATTCGTTTAACTAGTTCACCGCAACAAACCAAACAGAACTCTCCAGGACAGTTTTTGATGGCCGGTAAACACCCTTGAGCCACCATTGGTCCATGGCCATTACGTAACAGGTGGGTGTGTTATGCAGTGCCACCAGGTCTGTCGGACATAACACGTCATTTTATTTAGCTGAGGTGAGGTCAGATAAGGTCTACATAATAAAACGATAACATTTGAGCAGTATGAAGCGTGCTGATTAAGCGTGCTGATTCGTGACCCCTAGGGACGACCCAAAAGAGGAGGTATCACACATACAGTAGAATTACATACTTCGTATCTTCGAAGAGACTTTAGTTCGACCACATTTATAAAAGACAGCAATAGCTGTACGATTATTTCCAAAAACAGACAAGCCCTCAAGGCATGCAAGGGGTGGGCAGGACTACATCATGAGCACACAATACATCATCGCATTATCCCTGCATAACTGTTGATTCCCAATTAATTTGTGTTGTGTAGTTTTTTAACATAGGCTGCGATTGCCATCAAAACACAGACATTCAACTCAGTTTCACTTACCTCGTGCGGTTCAAATCCGGCATTCTTTAGCGTTGGAACTGCGCCATCTATCAGATTTAAATGATCTGCAAATCCAGCGTTATATCCCCCGTTTATATAACATTCATCACCCATATGCATACAAACAAACACAGCTGAACTTCGCAAACGCATTGCTCTCTCTCTCTTGCTCAAGCTGGTTGCATGCGCATGTTCCTTCTCCCGCTCTCCCTGGCTGACACCTGGGCGTGCTTTTCCAGGACAATTGTCAAATAAAGTACTTAGAAAAGTTGTAACGTAACATTTCTTGTTAAAAAACTTTCCGAAACCTATAAGAACGCTGGGAGAGTCTATCGAGCACAGAAATAATATGTCATACGTCCAACTTGTTTTTGAACAAGTTGACCATGTGAAACATGAGAAGCAAGCACGTTTAACATTGTCAGAAGGCATGAAACTCCATTACACATCCCCTTAAATGACTAAATGTGGTTTTATGAAAAGATTATAGTTTACAGATACATTTATGCCCGTGGAAGAACGGGCATAATTCTGTGGAAGGAACTGCGCTAAAGCCAACCGAAGTGGCTCTAAGAGCTATGCATTTGGTGCTATGAATTTTCCAGATCACCACAGAATTGCAGTGTTAAAAAGTGCCGTGTACAATAGAGTAATGTAAAGCTAAGCTAACCGTGAGTGACACCGTCAATCAATATGATATACCGTTCACCACTACTGGGATACCGTTTTTGGCCAGAACGTTGATCGCACTGTGAAACAAGTCCATTAAAGTTATGCATGATGTTTTCACAAGACATGCTGGGTAAAATACTGGGTGCGAGAGCGCGCGTGTGTGTAAATGTGTATTTAAGTTGTTTACTTAAGCCTAAAACCATCTCACCAATGGCGATGCCAGAAAGAATTTACTGTACTTTATTTCACAGCAAAACTGACCATTCTTTGAAATCAATACTTTGTGTGTGTGGAAGAGAGACAGGCATATTCAGCTGGCCCTTTACAGACGGACGCCAGCACCGCAGAATGAACCCAGCAGTTGTCCTCTTTCAGAATGTTATTACAGAAGGAGGCAAGGTCAGATTGCAAGGATGATACATGGGATGTGCTTTTGAAATGAGTAAGTCGCTTTTTTTTTGCATGAGCGTTGTGTATTGACCTTGGCATTTCTGACAATAACATCCATCATGTACATGAACCCCATCCAAACACACAACGGCAGTCCACGGCGAGGCCAAATGAATCGGATTAAGGAATAACACCGGTGGATGGATGCCTGGTATCCAGCGATAGTGGAATGAACTGTCGGTTTCTTGGGTCTACAATTGACTCACTTTATGAAGCATTGGTATGACAGTAAAATTTTAGTAGCCTACATGCTATAATATAAGGCTCTTTGGAAACATATATTCTTGTAATTTATAATGTTATCATATCTTATAAAAGCACAATGGTATCTTAAACAAGACATAAAATATCTATTGTGTAATATCACATAATGATGTTAAATTTATTCTCATTGAATAGAAAAGTTCACATACATCAGAAGATTAATTTTATAATTTGGAAAAATTATTATTGCTTATTTATTTAAATTACACAAGCTATATAAAATGTCTCCTTTTGTCCCTGCTAATTTAGTCACTAGTTAAATATTATTATGTAAAAATAGATATAGTTAAACCATACACCTATTAAAACAAGTTCCACTACTTCACATTTGTATTCATTTGGAGCACCGTTTTATTTTTGCCCCACGCTGAGTGTGTAAATATGTAAATGGACTCTGGTTATGTTAGAGGGTGTTGACAGCACATTGCCGTGTGTGTACAGTATGTTAGTGTAAACAACACAGCGATGGCTCCGTGCACTTTCTATGTGTGTCTCAGGAGAGCCGGGCTGGGATCAACCTCTCTCGCTGTGCAGTTTGGAAAAGTGCTAAAACTGAGCGAAGCATTGTGCTGGCAAACAGCTCTGGGCGTCTCTGGCTCATCTTCTGTGTGCTGGACTCAAGAGCACATCTTTGGCACAGATGACAAGATTAAGCTATATTATTGTCTTTTGATCCACTCCTGTCAGAGTAAAGTTAATTTATGTGACATATGTGCTTCTTTTTAAAAAGTAAAGAAATCTGTGTTTTGCCAACAAAATGAGAAATGGCTATGATTATCTTTCCAGCTTACCAAATTTCATATTTAAAAAAAAAATAATGCCACGTTACTAATACGTATTTTGTAATTCCAATGTAGTATTTATGTAAAATGTCCTTTTATTTTAACACAGTGCTTTGATACTGAATGTTTTTGATGTCAGGAGTTCTGTAAAAATAAACTGTTATGTATTATACATATTGTACTTACATTTATATTATATTGTACTGTGTTTGTTACATTATTAATAAATAGGTAAATTACAAAATGAATGATACTTCATATTTAAATGTTATATTTAAGTGTCATGTATTATTTGTTTATTTCAATTATTATTAATGTTGGATGAAGTGTCAGTCTCATGAAAACAGTTACTATGTTCAGCATTATTTAGAATCAAATATAAAACATTAAAGAGGTAAAAAGGGTTTCACAGTAAAATGTTAATATTTAAATCTTCAACATAAATGAAATGTCCTAATTAAAAAATAATAAAAAAATATTATATGTAAATTTGACTTCATATTTATGATTTAAACACTACCATAATCATCAGCCTAAACAATGTTTTGTTCTTGTTTCTTTAATGTACTGTAATCCTGATTTTGATTTTTGCAATCCATTCCTTTACAATCTGTATTGTTAGATTAATAAAATAATATGAAATATAATTTATGTTTTATGAAAGTGCCATTTTAGTCCACACACACATCGGATAGGCTTCACACACACACTGCATACACAACAAAAGATCCTTTCTAAATACATTCCCCTATGACAGTACAAATAGAACTCCAACTTATGTTAAGTCGGGAGTGTTTCATTTTGTGAAGCACCATGGAAGGATTCCACACTTTCATCTCCAGCTAAAATGGAGAGTGGAAGCTCATTTTGTCTTTAAGTCAATGGAAGACAGCTTATAAGATGAAACATGGTTAGACAGTGCCCCCTAGCTGTAGGAGACAGTGTATCAGCCCGTCTGGGAGCCAGGCCTTGACCTGCAGAGTTTTAATAGAAACCAAGCATGAAAGGGAGAATTCTTTAAAGGCTTCATCAAGTGTGACCAACCAGCATCAGCAGTAACCCATGTTATACAGGCCACAGTTATGACCCCCTCAAAGGGATGCTTCGGAGGAGGCGGGCGACAGGGAGGGCCACTCGCCCTCAGAAGTTTCCCCCATCTCCCTTGAAGAACGGCCTGGCCAGCCCAGCAGGAGGCGCACAGGACCTGCTTTGAAAAATAACACCTTTGCGATCCCCTGTGTTCGGGACGGTGCGTGGTTTGCAGATGGCATAGAAAGAGCCACAACGCCAATGTGTCTCTTGAACAGAAATACAAGAGAGAATGGCCTTTGAACTTATGCCAAACTATCATTCTCTTCAGAGCTGAGAGTGTCTGTTGTGAGTCTCCTGCCGGTTTACTATGCAGACACTATCCTAATCTATTACAATTGTTTTGAATTATTTATTATATTCCCTACAAAATAGCCACAAAATTGAAATCATTATGATTCAAGCTACATAAAGTTTTAAAATTGTATTTGTCTAAAGAAGTGTAACCAGTATGGGTAAGGGCTGGGTTTCTATGTTATTTTTATTTATTTATTTGTTATTTTGCATGGATATATAAAGCTCATACAGAATATGTCGAAATCAAATAAATATAAATGCAAGATGTACAAATTATTAATTGGGGTCAATTTAAACACACTGATTTTATGTTTTTGACAATTATCTGTCCAAAAGTTTTCCAATTTATCTGAAATAACCCTGATTTTTAAAACAAGACCAGATACTGTGTATCAATATAAAATGCATTACATCACAAAGTCTTATTTGTTTGAGTCTTTGTGTAAATGCATGTTCAATTATTTTAGTGGCTGATAATTTAGCACTTAGCATTTTGAGATTGGCTTCCCAATAACTAAGCAACAATAAGCATTAGATGAGAGATATCAATTAATGATTTATTATATTACAAAAAGGTATTTTTTTGATAGTTAATTATTATTTTAATTAGTTAATTTTAGTTCATTAGTCCATGTTTTTAGTTGTTTTTTAAACATCCAGCAACGAAACGTGCACGCTGACTGTTAGCGTGACGTACACAGCATCACTGCAGCACGGGGGTCACTAAGGTCTGAGGAAGAAACGAAAGCGGTGGGTTTGGGGAGCTTATGCAGAGTTGAATAAATCACTTCGGGGCTTGTGCTGGTGACAGGGCTTCCCCTCCATCCGCCTGAGACGGACGGGGAGAAGCAGAGCACTGAACTTCTAACCCCGTTTTCTGAAATCATTTTTAGCCGCGGCTGACAGTTGGTAACCACTTTTTGACAGCGCGCTCCTGACGCCCGCCGGCGCGTTCCCGTGCTGCTGCGGGTCCCCCGCTGTCGCAAAGCCCTCTGCAAAGGTGATCTGCTCTTGGCTTGTTTTCCTTTCCATTGGCTTTGGCAGGCATGTGTATTTTGATAGTCTCTCCACTTCATTTATACCTGTCCTTGTGAATGGATTCTCCATTTCAACGTGTCATTTTAAGCAAGCTATTTGTAGTTTCCCTACAGTATGAGAACATAGTTGGAGAGGTTGCTTTAAAACAGCCGTCTACCAAGTTAAATGCTACAGAGGTCGTCTTGTGTAGAAATAGTTAACTTTGGCTACTAAACAATTTTAGATATCTACAAACATTAGGCTATTAGTGATCGTTTTATACTTCGGTGTAGAGTTTGCCAGGCTGTAAATCTCATGCACAATACAACATGTGTGTGCTCTGTTGCATTAAAGAAAGTAGTTTAATGGAAAAGCTAAAATCACCCTTATGAAAATGAACCATGGCTTACTTGTAACCCAAATGAAAATGCTGGGTTGTAAACATTGTAAAAAAACAGAGCTCAACTCAAATGTTTTTTTTAATGTTAAGGTTCCATGCATTTGTGAAATGGTTAAAAAATTGAATTGGTAAAATACATAAATGCAACAAGTCAATAGAAAATTTTGAATTGCAAATTACTGATTTTTCTTTTTAACACATACTTCAAGACTGTCTAGTACCACCACAATAACCATACCTATAGCCAAAAAAAACACTACACCACTTTAAATAGCCTATAACAATATCTTATATTTTTAAAACCGGTTATTTTAAAGGAGTACGGTTCACCTTAAAATAAGCCCTCATTGACTTTACATAGTAGGAATTAAAATTACTATGGAAAGTCAATGGGGCTTATTTGAAAGTGAACTATTCCTTTAAGAGCATATTAAGTCATATAGTTAAGTTATATGTTATACGTTTGATTACTCCCCAACACACGTGACATCCAAATAGGAATTCTTTACTATTTTCCCATCCCGCAGCATAATATGAAATATGTTTCTGAGTTGTGAGTGGTTGCTATGTTAATGCTAGGTTTTACCACATATTATGTATGTTTTATAGTTCACTATGTTTTATAATGGCTTAACTACAATATCATAGTTAAAGGTGCAGTATGTAATTTTTGCCACTAGATATCGCATATTCAAAACAATAATAAAGGTGTAGCTTAATGATGCTGTGACGTCATGCTGGATACAATTGCTAATGTCTCTGGATTTAATTATTGATGTAAACATTTGGGATAATGGATGTATAAAAAATATATTTATAGTCTTCCATATCTTGAACTTTGATTACTGTAGTAATACAAGGTTTATTTCTGTAAAGGCTAAGTCAAAAGATCCCACCTTCAAGTGTCTTTAATATTCTTGTCCCAAGACGGCCCAGAAACCTCCTTTAAGTCGGTATATGGAATTCTCTTTTCATTTTTATAGTAAGCCCATTCTGACTGGAAAAAAGAAAAGCACGAATCTCAACATAAAACATGACTCAAGGTATCATTTATCCACAGGCAATGTGGGCTAAATTGCATGCTAAAGTGGAATACTCGTGAGCAATGCCTACTACGAGCAACAGTAGTGATGCTGGGTTTAGCAAGCACCACCGATCATTTATCATTGCCACGATCTTGACCTGTGATCTCCATCAACTCAAACATTTAACACATCCTCATCGGAGCCTGCGACTTGTGCGTATACGCAGCTGTGAATACTGTCTTTGTAATGTTAGCGTTGTGTGTGCGTGTTTGGCGAGCCTGTTGGCCCCTGCTCCATTCAACAAACTTCACACCGATCTCAGCCTCTTCTCACCCGAGAGGGACTCCTCCTCACAGGGCATAAATTAACCCCACAAAAAGCGGAGAGGAAAAAAGACCAGCCAGCAAGTCATTTTCATCTCCTATTAGCACGCTCTTTCATAACACAACGAGAAAACAGTTGGGCCATTGAAGTCGGAGGGGTTTGCGTGTTTTTCTCACACTGTAAAGATATTTTCGCGCTTGTGCATAGCAATAAAACACTGCTTGTTAATTCACCTGGGGACACTATATGTTATTTTAATGAGCATCGCTGGAGCCCTGGTTAATGCTTCTATGACTCTCGGAGCGTTTGGGCGGAAGAGGAACGTTTTACAGCGGAGGCGATACGACTTACAAGATGCTTCGTCAAACTAGCAGGCTGTCCCACTTCTCTAAAACATTACTCATGCAAATAGGCATACAACACGTTATCGTGCACGTACAGAATGTACGCTGTGAAGACTTTGTAACCATTTCGACACTTCATTTAGGTAAAGCGATATTTTAACCCAAAATGGCTGATCATTAAAGCGCTTTGTGATGCTACATTTTAATTGTCTTTGAAAAACATCGTAAAAGGCGAGTCGGCGACGTTACGATTTCATTGTGCATGGGGCCATATGGCTGCACACATATTTTCTCATTTCATACATGTTTCTTTCTTACATCAATAATTCTTTGGCATCCAGTAGCATCTGGACCGCTTCCAAAGCAATTATAAAGTTGCCGTGGAAACCGAGGCCGCCTGCCAAAACGAACCATACTGTCTCCGCTCTGCGAAAAGAAGACACTGAGACAAAGGAAGTGGGGATACAATGCGAAGATGACAGCATATCTGCGTATCGTTGTTATAATTCCCGACTGTGCATAATGTTGTTTCACGAGACTCGCTAAGCTCGCACCGGCCCGACGCATTTGCACTTTTCTTCTTTAGGGCAGCGAGAGGTTGTTAGGGGTTAGAGTAATATATTGTAACCTTATGCTAAGCTAATGAACAGGAAGATGGCCCAGTAATGGATACATTTTTACATTCATCTTTTCCAGACTCATTATATGGGTTGGTGACAAGCTCGTTAGGACTGGCCGCCAGATTACCCAAGTGAATAAAGCACAGACCCCTCATATGCTCAAATAAACACGCATGCACACACGCGGCCTGTGGTGTGTGTACTCAGACATGCTCTTGTGCTTTTAAAGGTGCCGATGACTCCGTTTGTTTGTTGACTCTGTGTGTTTGTTCAATCGTTGTTCTGGCTTCATCTTCCATCTCGGAATTGTTGCATAATGTTGTTTGATCTTAACGTGACACAAAAGGGTGCACGCGAATCGTTCTCAATACCTTGACAGCTTTATTAAACATTTATAGGCTTGCATAGTCCCACGTTTATTTATGCACCTGTGAATACAAAATGGAATATGCTAAAATATTTAGTGGCACTTTGCATGAAAGTGTACATACAGTTATTGAATATGTTTTCATATGCTTATGGCTGTAGACCCAGCTCGAATCTCATTAGAGCTACATGGAGAGATCAATATTTGCATTCCCGGAAACCAGTCATCATTTAACACAACTTTAATGAGCTTGGAAGATTCATTTACATATTTACACTCATATGGTGGAGGGAAGGTATCTTTATTGTGTGTGTGAGCGCGTGTGTGTGTAAATGTGGGTTTTTATGTATCTGTGTGAAGATTGTCGAAACTGCCTTTTCTCAGTTTTCTCGCTGACTGCTAATTTAAACATCTACATTTTTGCAAGGGTTTGTATGCTTGTTACGGTTTCTAGTGCAGTCCCCATACTCCAGATGAATGTCGGCCAAATTAGTTTTTTTCCCTCATACGTGACATACGTGTCGGTGTGAACAACAAAAAGCTAATTGAATCTGACATTATCAAAACCGATATGAGCTTCTTTTGTATGTGGAGACAAATTGGAAGCATAACTGATTGTTGCAATGTAATTTCAGTGTGAACTGTCAGGTTGCAACATTCATCAAAATTGCATGCTAGATTTAGCCTTCATATGAAAAAGATTCAAGGCAGCAAAAACAGACACCGTTGGGTTTCCTGTCAAAGAAGTACAAAACATATCAATGTCATTTTGAACAACCTCAAGAAGAAATCTCAGAAGGATTATCAAGTAGCTAACAAATATTATCACAAGAGAGGTTCAGCATACAGTAAGTCCATCAATTTATGCTTTATTTAGAGAGGCTTGTTGTTTCTACAGTTTTTGAATAAAACACATATTCACTGAAATGCCGTGGTTTGCCTTTTTGCTAGTAATATTTCACAAATATGCCCCCAAATCCAATAGCTCCGCCAAAAATGAAAATTACTCAATCATTTACTCATTTACTTCTTTTTTTCTTTGGAACACAAAATAAGTTAATTGAAGAATGTTGGTAACCAAACAACATTGAACCGCATTGACTTCCGCATTGAGACAATTCTCAAAATATTGTCTTTTGTATTCCAAAGACGAAAGAGTCATATACAGGTTTTGAACAAAATGAGTGGCATGGGTGAACTATAGGCTACCTTTAATCTTAGATGAATTGGATCTAATAATGTTTTAGTAAAATTACTCTTTTGTTGACCTTTAAAGAACAGACACTAGCAAAAATACTTGTACACTTGATATATGGTCAGATAAAATTGTCACATTCCATCCCTTAACTTCTAAAACTGTTGCCACTGTTTCCAAATGAGTAACAATTGTTCTCATTAACCGGAATTGCTGTTGGTCTGAAAACAAGAACAGATTCAAATTTCTGCCATTTCTTCCATCTTTCGGCAATAGCCCAGTTACTAGGCTATTTTTAGCCCACTTGCTCAGAACCAGAGGACACTTTTAGACAAGTTTTATCATAAGGCCTCACAGTATCTGTTTGGTCAAAAAATGTCTCTGACCTCATACTTTTGAGAAGTTATCATGCCCTACTGAAGTAACCAAGTAGGACAGACATTAGACGCTTATTGAATGAATCACAGTTTCCGAAAGTGTCTACAGTTCGAGAATTCAACTATTGCATTCTTGTCATGGCAATAAATTAGATGCCGCGATACCTTAACAGCTTAAAAGAACTGTAGTTCTTAGTTAATATGTCTTCAGTTATAGATCTAAATTGAAACTTGGACTCACTAAAGTCCGCTTACACACACAAACACGCTTAATTGTTTTAAGCTTTTATCAACGATAAGGCCTTTAGCTACAGTGTTAGCTCAATACTGCCCTCTTGTGGCCACTACATGAATATAATCCATGTGTAGAAAATCCTTAAACAAGCAAAAAACTGTCATGAATTTGTCCTGGGTCATGTACAGCATATTTTTCTCAATATAAGTACATTTATATTTTAGATTTTTATCTTGTATGTATGAACAGAAAAGGGGTTTGACTTCGATATCTGACACAAGAAATGAGTTACGAACATATATATGGTTAAATGTGTCAGTGAATAATATACTTTATAAATAAGTATATACATATGAAAAGTTTGATTGCAAAATGAGAAGACTCTGTTCTTAAAAATGTTCAAAAATCATGTTTTTTATTATGTTATCATGTTTTTATTGTGTTTTATTGTGTTAGTTAGCTGTATTTATTCAGTTATTATGGATTTATTATGGCTTAAATCAAAACAAACCAATTGCAGTTTGAGTGAT
Source organism: Triplophysa bombifrons (assembly GCA_029783895.1). Lineage (NCBI taxonomy): Eukaryota > Metazoa > Chordata > Actinopteri > Cypriniformes > Nemacheilidae > Triplophysa > Triplophysa bombifrons. Next base: position 7,166,160 of record CM056470.1, read on the forward strand.
ATTAATTGGAATGCACATAAAAAACTATCAAAAAAAGATTTTTGAACATTTTTTAAAAGTTATATATATATATATATATATATATATATACACAGACACATTTACACAAACATGAGTAAAAAATGCATTGTTAAAGTATTCAAGAAAGGTTATAAATGCATATAAAAATGCATGCCTATAAAGTGAATTAAAAGTACTAAAAATAAACTTTATAGAATCCTGTCATTTTAATGCATGCTGTACAGTCCTGTCGTTTTCCCGTTACACTAGTTGCCCTTTCGTCATGGCAGAACTTGCACCAAGGTGTGAGATTGTCGAGTTTCTTCTATCATAAATTATAGTTTGTGTTTTATTCTCTCGATTTGATTCAGGCTTCGTTTTGCAGAGTCTCATTTGTGTCATGTTGTGAACCGTTTGCGAGTGGGCCTCACGTCCATATAGAATGCAATACTGTGGGTTCTACAATCGATTGGATAATGGGTTGAGGACAATAAACTGTGTTAGGTTTTATTGGTTTTAGGTTTTGTAAAACTAACATCTCACGCTTCCCAATTCGGTAGAACACAGAAGCTGTGTCCGAAATAGACCCTAGTATAGTGAACTTTGTGAGGGGACATGTATTGTAAGGGGTGTCCGAATTCATAGTGGACATTATTGAGTGCATCATAATACAACCGATGTACACACGCGGCTAGCTGCTAACATAGCTATCTATCGTAATGCTCGCGCTGAATGAATTCCCGCGTCTTGGCAGAAGATGGCGCCCGCAGCATTTTCAGTGCATTGAGTGTCCGAATGTAGTCACTTTTTTTACCCGCTCCTTAAAGTCGACCATGTTAGTGAATCAATGTAGGGAGTAGTGAATGAGGGTATAGATGACGATTTCGAACACAGCCGTGTTTGAGTTGTGAAAGCTAAGGTTTCCCCTCACTTTAAATATGAAACAATCCAATTAAGTATGTATGTTTCACCTCTTAAAAACACAACAAACAATGACCAAACGTTACTTTCATGTACTCACTTTTTGAGGTTTCTGTGACTACTGAAGGAGGAGAATATAAACTAGCATCTGCAGGCGGTATAAAAACCAAATGATAATCGATATTTCTAAACACGCCCTCGACTCTAGTTTAACCAATCAACAAAGATTGCAGTGCGAACGCAAGTTACGTAATAAATATTCATGAGACAATTGTCAATACAAGGATTTGCTCGTTCACTTCCGGGAACTCACGACAAAAGCGCATGTAAAAAAAGCATCACACCACGTGAGAAGTATTTCAGCCTATCAGATGTGTTGTTTAATATGTGGCCGAGGCTCCTAAAGCCAACCGTTATTCTCCTTATCATAAGACGAAGCAGGTGAGTTTTATCTTATAAACAGATTCGCAAAGCAGATCTAACACGTTTTTCACTGTCATCGTGTTTATAAAACGTGGTTTTGCTGTGTGTAAGTGATGAATAAGACCAGTTGTTATTGACAGATCAGCATTGGACGCACTCACTGGATTAGACAAACTGTTGTGATCCTCCTGGATCTGCTCTCATTTCTACATACAGATTTCTGAGATTTCTTTCTTGTTCATAAATTATTTATTTAGGTTATTTCAAAACTGGTGGATTTAGGATTTAACATAATTTTTCGGATGTCGATCGATATAAACATACGGGATTATATCTGATTTATTTTCTCTCAGTTGATGGGTGATTCTGATTAAATATATTCTCCCATGCCAATTGTTTTATATTCATGCTTTTAGTTGATGTTGATTCTTTTAAAGTGAATAGTGCAAGTGATTTTGTAATGAACAAATAAAGGTTAGTGTGGGTAGTTTTACTTGTGGAACAAGTCTGTGCATCAGTCTGTGACACATCTGATTGGACAACACCCATAAATACAAATATGGACGAAGATACCAGCCTTTGTTTTGTATTTTTTGCCCTAGTCGACACAAGTCAGTGTCCGATACAGTCTGACCTGCTCTACTTCATTTTAAAAGACTAAAATTGAAAATATAAATAATTTTAAAGGGGTCATATTACACGGCTAAAACAAATATTATCATTTGTTTTAGATTTAATGCAATGTGCATACTAGGGATGCAACGATTATAGATTCTGTTGGTACGATTATAGTCTGAGGAATAATCACGGTTGCACGATTATGACGATTATTATGCATACATTAATTTCTACATTTAACTGGGCCTGACAAAACTTTTGCATGCCCGGCACAAAAAGTCATGTATAAATAGTCTAGTTATTAGTTTGTTTTCTACCTGCAATATTAATAAATACGCTCATAATACCATACAACTATTAGCCTAACTCTAATAATCAGTTAGAAATAAAATTAGAACAAATTATGAGCAATAGCACAAAAAAAGTAATAAAGCAACCACACAAATAAAATTAACAGTGCTTTTCAGGTATTTATTGGACTAACTGTGGTTATTAGAGTCAAATGTAAAATAACACTTAATAGTCTTCACAGTATTCTGAAACGTGGATCGAACCATATTACAGTTATTAAAGTTGATCGGGCAGGAGCAGTGAGTATGTTTTATCTTCGTTTTTTGTTGTTTGATGAGCATTAAAATTTAAGAGCTAGCGCACACGGATCAAAAGCTTTTTCCCTCACTGTTTTCGATTATAGCAAACTATAATGATTTTATCAACGGGCTTTTTCGCTAAATAATAACATAAAATAAGTTAAATTGGTTCAGGAGTAGACTTTGAATTTGAGCTCGTACATACAAAATGTCTGCATCCGGTGAGGTATCCTCAACGCTTCATGTCTGGTGTGCTACTCCGTTAACTTATCTTACATGCCACTTTGTTTGTTTACGTTGCACTGAAAGCCAAAATGTCACCGCTACGGCATTGATTGTAAATGTACATGAAAGATTGGCTGTTTGGTCTCTCTGCCATAGTTAATCTAGTGTCTATCATGGCCTCCGTGTCTCTGATAAACACGGCTCTTTAAGCTGGTGCACCGCTGGTGTAACTTTGTTTTCATTTTGCGCAAGTTGCAACGTTTCCTTCCCGTGCAACATAAACGTGCGATGTAACAGAGCCTTTACGTTAAATTAACCTTGACGTTTTTAAGCGCGGTTAATAGTGAACCTCGGTAATCGCTGCATCCCTAGTGTTTACTCGATTTACAGTTCAAAAACGCTGTATTTTCCACATACCGAGCATGTTTGTATCTCCTCCTCCCCACCTCTCTGAAATATGCAGATTTTTAACAAAGCTCATCGCTCTGAAAAGCAAGGTGTGCTATGATTGGCCAGTTAACCAGTGCATAGCGATCGGTCGAATAGTGCAAGCGTGTGACGGACATGTAACACCTATTACCTTAAGCAATTTAACTGACAGGTACACGCACCTTACTTGCTATACATTTGTGCGGTATTAGTCAAATCGTACCATGAAATGAAGAACATGTTTTTGCCACTTATGACCCCTTTAAACGTCATTTTTGTCAGGACACCGGTCTATTTAGGTGAACCGCAAATAAAGAAAGAAAGAAAAATATGTCAGTAGCCAGTTACATCAATTTAAATATAAAAAAAGAAAAGTGAAAATAATGTTCTATAACTTAAACATTTACTTGTGTCAACAGTGACTTTAAAATGTGATTCGCTCATATTCAGATTTATCTTTTCTTAAGGTGACCATGCAACCTATGAATATGTACATGGTTCCAAATACAGGCATACCTGGATGTCCACCTGGATTGGAATATTTAACACAGGTTAAATAACATCAATATCTCTAAAATCAGTACTCTATACATTATTTCATCTTTAAATGCTTTAACCATCCCAACAACCTACATTTAAATGTTGCAACATGTCATTTTGTGTAACTAAAACCAATGTTTTTCTCTCTCTATTAGGTAGATCAGCTTCTCATTAAACAGAAGGTAGAAGTTATAGAAGGTACATATTCTTTTTTTTACAGATGGACATATGATTTCTTTACAAGTATTTCTGTAAAATATCTCACATTAAACAGTAGCATCCTTTAGTTAAATCTGTGATTGTGTTTTTGTACAGCATTGGTAGGCTTCGAGAGCAACAATAAATATGAGATTCGTAACTCTGTGGGTCAGAGTGTTTACTATGCTGTGGAGGAGAACGACTGCCTCACGCGTCAGTGCTGCGGCCCGCTGCGATCTTTCACCATCCGTGTCATCGATAACTTTGGACAAGAAATCATCACAATCAACCGTCCACTGAAATGCATGTCCTGTTGCTTTCCATGCTGTCTGCAAGAGGTGATCTCATATGCATTTTTGCATTTAGATAATAAAATATCAAACCAAGAGAAGAAGCACATGGCATACTATTCCTCTAAGACATTTTAAATAGTTGCACATTGTTTGAGAGGTTTTAAATAACAAAACCTCTGACATCATATTAAAAAAAAAAAAAACTTAACCCCAGTTGGTTAAAAGTCATATAGCTAAAAAATGGGGGGGGGGGGGAATCTGAGAGAAGCTCTGAAATCATTTGTTTGTTGGTCTGGTCACCCTGTCCTTCTTTCTGGATTCCTACCCACCAGATGGAGATTCAGGCTCCTCCAGGAAACACAGTTGGATATGTTCGGCAGCAGTGGCACCCTTTCCTCCCCAAGTTCACAGTAGAGAATGAGCGTAGAGAGCCGGTTCTCAAGCTCAAGGGACCGTTCTGTGGCTGGAGCTGCCTGCCGGACGTGGACTTTGAGGTATCTTTACTCAAACACTGTTTGATAGAAACCCAATCTGATGTTTTACCAGATGTTGCCTGAAGCTATTGTTGTGTAATAGTTGTTTTCCGTTTTGTACATCACAGTTCTGATTTCTTTATTTCGTTTAAATAATAATAATGATGATCGCCTGGCAACCTGTCCAGGGGTGTTTCCCTGCCCCAGCCAGAGATAGCTGGAAAAGGTTCCCCACCAATAGTGAGTCTGTGACCCCAATTGGGACAAGCAAAGAATGGATGGATAATGCTCATATTTATTATAAAATTATATAAAGCGCCCCCAATAGGGACAAGCAGGCTTCATATGACCCCAACAGGGACAAGCAAAAACAAATGTTATTATAAAATAATAATATTATTTCAAATTGTAAACGTGTTTTGTAAACTATTTATACTGTTTGGTAGCCCTCTGAATGTTTTAGCAGGGGCTTTATTTCTAATAGATTATGATACAGGATGTCAGTCAGTTAACTTGACTTATAAACAAAGTTATTATAGTTTGTTAAAATTTAAACTTTTCTCTTTATTGAAATCAAATAAAATGTTGGCCTCAAATTAACTTGAAAAACCTAAACTAAAACAAAAATTGTAATGTTGCTCTAGAAATAAACTGAAATAAGTTTAAGGCTTATTTTTTTATAAATTATAATTATACTAAACTCTGTGTATAAAATATATAATTCATGTCAAATTATTAAGAAAACTGAGCAATTCACCAACGATTTTAATTCTGATAAGATTAATTGTCAGGACAGTGATTTTCAAAAAAATCAAAAGAGAAGGATCCAAAATATGTTGTTTTATGACATGGGCATTTCATGTCTATAAATGCCCACAAGGGGGAACTGTTAACCAGCGTATGCAACACACTATTGTAGGCCAAAAGGCATATATTTTATCAATGGTTTATCAATGGTTTTTGAAATGTTGTTTATCTTTTGTGATGTCCTGTGAAAGATCTTGACTCTGGATGAAGTCAGTATCGGGAAGATAAGCAAACAGTGGACAGGTCTTCTCCGAGAGGTCTTCACGGACTCAGACAACTTTGGGATCCAGTTCCCCATGGATCTTGATGTGAGAATGAAGGCAGTGATGATTGGGGCCTGCTTCCTCATTGTGAGTACAAGCATATAGCATATAGACAACGAGCCTTTATAGTATGTGAGACACATAGTTTAAGATTCAATTACAAAACAAAAATATAGACGGTTTCATCAGACGCACACTGCTGGCCCGAAGTTAACTTGGTCTGTGTTTGCTCATAATATATCTGTAACACAGTTCGAAGTTGGGAAGAAAGTAGGCGGGAACCAGTGAACATTTAAACAAACTTTAATCAAAATAAACAAACAATAACACAGAAGTAAAATGCCGGCAGCCACCTCACGGTTGACTGCTGTCCACAAGAACATAAATACAAACGTAAACATATGTCCGGGCCCGGTCCTCTCTCATCAGCAGTCCTGTCGCTCGTCCTCTTATGCTCCTGATTTCCTCTGTGAGATATGTGGGACCGATGTGCGCACAGCTGATTCCAACTATCACTCACGCCACCGACCCCGCCTCGCGGCTCTCGTCCCGCCTTCCTCACCACAATATCCATTTTTTTATAGATAATTCATAATAATATTATTATTGTATTGTATAATAATTGTATTCAGTTAAAACTACTCAACAGTTATTGATTCTTTGCAGAGTTCTAACTGAAGTTAAGTTTTGGCCACAGAATGTTTGTATATGTTGTTGCCGCTGAAACCATCTATATGGAAATATACTGGAAATATGCTATGTGTTATATAATACATTTCCATACAATGGAGCCAAGTGCTTATACTTTTCAAAATAGGAAACATGTACAGTATTATTCAATATATTGTTATATATTAACAGTGTATTATTCTATATACATATACTATATATACTACTGCATATTAATATATTCTTAAAAAATATATTTAAGTTATTGAGGGTGCATGAGGGTATGTTTAAAATGAATCTTTTTGTTTTTCAGGACTTCATGTTTTTTGAGACAAATAACTAACCTCTACGCAAAATATGGAGAGAATGGCATGATGTTTGGATCTGTATACTTATACACATTGTTCATCTGTGACATCAAATGATATGCATGTGAATTTAGTCTAGATAGTACTGGTTGTTCTGAATAAAGCGTATTGTTTATTTTTATATACATGTAACAGATTATTCTAAACCATAAATGGCTTTTTAAAGGAATAGCTCACCCAGAGATTAAATATTTGCTCACCCTTATGAAACTGAGCGTAAATGTGACACTGTTTTCCATACATTAAAAACCATACAGTGAACTGAATTCCAAAAGTGACAAATAAAATCCATATCTCTTGCCCTATATTCCAAGTCTTCTATAGTCATATGATACCTTTAATGAACCTTATTATACAGATATATTGTTAGCATCAGTAAAATTAACCTTTAGGATTATATATATTAAATGTTGCTGTAAAAGTCGTTCTGAAATTTACAACAATAAAACACAAAATAAGCTTTACAGTTAAAACCAGTGCAAGAAGAAAGCATTTGTTAATTAAAACAGTGATATATAATATAATATATATATTAGTATAATTGTGAAAAAGCATTTTTGTCTTTTTTTAGTGTTAACATGTTTTTAACTAATTGCGAGATTTTCTGTGTTGTTTCTTTGTGAATTTTTAGTACTACTCCAGTTTCCAGTAGATGGCAATGTTTATCTATAAGTTTACGTAAATAATTAGTTCTTGTGTTTGGAAATTAACTGTTAAAAGTTATGACTCAGGTATAAAAAACACCAATGCTTGCAATTAAACCATTTCTATGAGCCTTTACAAATTGCTGTTTTACATTATTCATGTATTTTATTAGAATGAATGCCAAGAAAAAAACTGCACTGTATTTTAAATATTATTTTGTCACATTTCTGACGTTGAAGTTGTATTAAAATGGTCCATATACTGCTAAACATAGTTTTATAAATGACACATTCTTACTTATTTTGTCAAATTATTGTCATTATAATGCCAACTAACTCCTATTTCTTTCACTTTTAGTTGTACCTCACCATGGGTTTAACACATTTGTCATGTTAACCTACAAGGCTTAAATGAGATGTTTTTTTTGGGGGGGAAATGCATAAAATCTTTGGATGGAATAAATCTGTATTTTTCCTGAAACTGTAGTCAAAAAGCTGGCTTCTTAATGAATTGTGAATTCGGAACAACACAAATAAGGGCAGGTCACATAAATACAATAACTGTTAATAGACATTAGAAAGTGTTCGGTATGACAGCTTTGTTTTGACCATGTATTGTGTTGAAGATTTCAAAAATGCCCCTTAACCAGGTTGAAAAAAACAGCATATGCTATGTTAGATGATTTGTGCTGGCTTAAAGGAGTAGTTCACTTTCAAAATAAATGTTCATGATAATTTACTCAACCCCATGTTATCCAAGATGTTAATGAATTTTTTCTTTAGTCATAAAGAAATTAAGGATTTTGAAGAAAACATTTCAAGGATTTTTCTAAATATGCTCGTTTTTCTCTGTTCTGCGATGAGCGTTCATGACTTGACGACACTTAATACGTATTATGTTAAAAACTTGCACTTTCAACTTGTAAACACTAACTCGGTACTCAATTCAAGCGTGACCTTTACAATGTCATTACACGAAGTCATGAATGGCATCGCAGAACAGAGCAAGGCGAGCATTTGTGTTTATAAACAATATACTGTACATTTTTTTTTTTTTTTAGAAAATGAACGATCGTTTTTGCTAGATGATACCCTTATTCATCATCTGGTATCCTTTGAAGCTTCACTGAAACTGTAATTTTGACCTTCAACCATTCGTAGTCCATTGAAGTCCAGTATATGGAGAAAAATCTTTGTGAAGGTTTTCATTAAAAACCTTATTATTTTTGTGACTAAAGAAACAAATACATAAACCTCTTGGATGACATGGGGGTGAGTAAATTATCATGAAAATGTATTGTGAAAGTGAGCTACTCCTATGCTGGTCCTTAGCTGGTCCATTCAGTTCAGTTCTCCTGTGCACAGATATTTAGATCATTCATTTCCATTCATGTGTTCAATTCAATGTGCATCAAAACAAACCCAGCACATATACCGTAGTAAATGTTTGTGAGGCCTATTTGAAATACAAAATATTATTTTGGTCTGTACATAAGAACTTTACTGTAATATTATGTTATGGTGTATTGTTATGCGCCAATGTAGTTTTAATAGTCTGTTACGTTTCTCGTATATTTTACATTTTCCATGCCTCTTTAAGGCTAGAGATATTGTGTTTAGTTTTATGCATTTTAGAAATATTACAAAATAAAGCGTTTCTCAGAATAGGGGCTAAAAAGACTGTCTCAAATATCAGTCTTGTTATTAAAAGGAAGAAAAAATGCTTTATGGTGTCCTCAATATTACAAGAACGGACAGATCCAAACCAATCTGCCGAGCAAGAGGGTGATGTCATGGGATGCCTCTATGAACTATGGGAAAAGCTTGGCTTGAGTACATTCTGGATAGGTTTGTAAAGAACCAACTTTTACAGGTCTGTATTTTAAGTCATTACTATTGCTTCTGTGACATTGTATTTATTTTTCCATGCTTTGCCACAAACCACTATAAGAAGCAAACAAATAAAAGAATAGTAAATTATGCAAAAAGAGAATGATGCAACTGTGTACTTTTTGGTAATACTGGTTACATGGTTTGAAGAGTTTGCCAAGAAAAATGCAATGCAACTATGTCAAAGCCAGTATATAATCATGTGCGATGACCCATATTTTACAGTTTGAACATTTGTCTTTTTGTGATTATGAGCAAACTAGCTCATTGCTTTTGAAGGAAAGAAAAACAATTCAATGCTGCTCTGAGGGGCAACTTGTGCATTTCTTAAAGCTTAAAATGGATTGAAGCAATGTATGTGTTCATGGTGAACGTCATTCTCATGTTTTCCATAAATGTTCAGTGTTATTCCGTATTTTTACAAAATATGTCTTAATACATCTGAAGATGTCAAGTATAGTGAGTTCAAGGCCTAATCTCTGGTTTAAATATTTTTGTGTGTAATAACAGTGAAAAAGAAATGTTCCCTGGACATGTCAATTCTTCTTTATGAATGTATTCATGATGCTGACTGTGGTTTGCCAAGATGCACTTCTGTAAAAATTGTCTTTATCTTGGTTCTGGTTCAGTTTCTTGTTTAACATTTCTGTCAGTATACCGCACCCCCACCCTAACAGTAACCACAAGTTATCACCGAAATCAAAGGGGAAATAATAGGTTTGTACGGATTTTAGGTCACAGGCCCTAACACTTTCCTTATTTTTAAATTCTCATAGTAATATAAGGACCAACCTTACCCTTCCATCCAGAAGCATTTCCTGTATTGGCAAAACCTAGACAATAGTCTACAGTACGAGATAATAAAATGTCCATGTTACAGCTAGAACCATGCTTTAAAGTTTAACGTAAATAAAGTACAGTTAACTTGACACACATTTTTCCTATAAATTCCAGAAGCCCTACGCATCGGGGGAGATTTGCATTACCTCAGTCCCAGATTGTGTGCTTGATGAATAGGGTTCAACTGAAGGACACATGTTAGTATGCACAATAGATTTTTTGATTGGATGTAATTAATTTCCTTTAATCAAACTAACTGGCAGGTTTGTTTGAAAAATGTATGAGACTTGTGATGATAGCAAATTAAACAATAAAGTTACTGGCTACATATGTAAGCTACAATGCCCTTACAAACAAATCATGTAATTTCCTGTGTCACTGTGTGAGGACCACACAGCCAAACTGAGGTCCCACAGACAGCTGTGCAAACACAACAGTCCACAATGAGATGAGATAGTAAGAACAGGCTCAAGATACAGCTGCAATGTTTAGGTTTTCACTTGGCCTGAGTTATTAGTTATTGTTTGGAGTTAGCACATACTCTGGTGAGACTCTCTTACTGGGTTTCATCCATAACATGATGTGCTCTCCTGAGATTTGTCTGTAGTTGAGCTGACCGCTAAATCTTGCTTATAATGCACATTCCACATGAGACTCGGCCTTGCCTGTCCCCTGAAATGGTGATGGTCAGGGTGTATAAATACATCCGAACGTCTTATTTCAGACTGGCCTCTCTAATGATCACGTTTGGTATTACTCTAATGAGAGACTGCCCATAAGACTCATCCTATATAATTAAGCTGAGGAGAAATCTTCCAAGAGGACAACTAAAGTTGTCCAACGAAGCCCCACCTTTGAGCCACCTAAAGTCTCCTTGCTTTATAAACATTTCTTGATTATAGCGCCGTACTGTGGCGATGGCTTGTATTGTATAGTAGTTTCTTTAAAGGGACAGTGCAACCAAACTTGACCATTTATTCATTTATATACCCCCATGTGATTCAACAGAACACAGAAGAAGATATTTTGAAGAATGTTGGTAACCAAACAACACTGACACCCACTGACTTCCACTGTATGAACACAAAACCCCTGAGACATTTCTCAAAGTATCTTCTTCGTGTTTTGGCTGACTTAATGATGAGAATTGTCATTTTGGGTGAACTATCGTTTTAAGCAATATTCCTTAGAATTCTATCATTTAGTCATTCAAACTTCTTTCCAATTCCCTGATACTTTCTTCCTTGGAACTCAAATGAAATGCAGCAATGCAGGATCTTGCTGTTTTTTATACATTCATCTTTTTTAGTAACCAGGGGCCATCAGGACAAAACCACAGTACAAAAAGCAGCTAAATCTAAAAAAACGTTGGTTTGTATGATTCACATGCAAATTTACAAATGTAATTTCTAGTGTCCTAGTATTGTTAGTTAATTATAAAATTGTTATCATACACCCGGCTTGTAAATTTGCCGTTTATTTCTGTAATTGAACCTTTTTGTACCACATTTTAAAAACATGTGAAAATTCTGTAAAATAAAACTAAAAAATATGTTTTATAGTGCACTGTATATTTACATGTATTGGAAAAGCACAATATATACATTCTGTTATGCTTTTCAACTGTCCCTTTATGCAAATTCAGTTTCAAAAAGTAACCATGTGCCACATTGCGTGGCAAACTGACTCTATTTTCTATATTTTGCTAAAATTGTCCATGCCTAAAACGGTCTATCCCACAGTTTCAGCATTGCAAATGGCGCCATTCGGGCTGCACATATTGCACGTTGTACCACCCATATGAATGATGGGTTCTGGATGGATACTTTGTTATGGATAGTCTGACAAATGCATTTTCCTTGGTGGTCAGGTTGTCTTTGTGATTTTGTCTTAGCGTTCTGTAATTCCCTGTCCTCCAAACCTCTAACCTCATTCAAAACTCAGCACAGATGTGGAAATAAGGTGGTGAGGTTAACACCGGATGGTTTATCAGAGAGGCAATGGACCTCAATAGATTAAAGCTTGTAATTAACACAAAGTGGCATGATCATAGATAATTAAAATTGGGCAAGTAAGCTGTTATAGGAAGTATTTTTAGCATCATCAGATCTATGACAACATGACGTCTTGGATGGATGAATCATCATTGTGATTGAGAAACCATTTGCCAGACCTTCCAGCGCCAAAATATAAAAAACATGGTACTGTATGATTTTTGTTTAGTTTCACCCTGTACTTGTGGAAGAACTAGGTGGGCTATATTTTACGATTGTCTCGCTTTGTGATTCAAGACAAAAGAGCCCAAAAGTCTGTTATAATGTTTAATATAGATTCAACCGTTGATTTAACCACAGCCCGATTCTTTCCCCTTCGTCAAACTTCAGAGTACTTCAGGATGAATGGAAATAAAAAGAGAAATCAGAGTTCCAAAGAGAGATTCATAACTGTCTTTATTGCCTGCACCTCAAACTAATGGCTTTGCCTTTCAAGTACATTATAATAGGAGACACTTACATTTATAAAGTTCCTTTTATATCAAAATAAATAAATAAAATAATAAAATAAAATCAAACCAAACAAAACATAATTAAATAATTAACGCTCCATTATAAAAGCCATAATACACAACGTTTTTATTCAATGAAAGCAGAAAAAAGGCTGTTCTGTCTTTTATATAATCCACTTCTAGGATAATATGTTCTTTTCATGGGTTTTAACTTAGTCTTCATTAGCTGAGTTTTCATCCAAGCTTTATGCAAATTTTTGACAGACTTGTAGTCATGTGGATTTAATGTTTGCTACATCAGGCTTTATTCAGCAAATGGGTATCCATTTCCATTATTTGCATTAACTGTTTTTCGGGGAAATAGAAAAAAACCAAAAGTAAATTATTTTAATCTGGCATTTCCATCACTCGTTTTTGATGCAAACTTTAAAATGTGCATAAAACCAGTGAGGGAATCGTGGATATTGTATCTTGTGGTCCCTTTCATTTGAGTTCTTCATTACTTTAACTACTCCTTGTTTGTTGCCATGGTTACTCATTGTGTTCTTATTTTCCATAGTCACTGAATAGTTGAATATGGGTCATTTTTGGTTGCCTTTTAGGTTTAGAGGCCGTTTTCACAAGACCATTTTCAATTAAAACAAAAAATACTTGCCAGAGCCAGTTTGTAAAAAAAGAAAGAGTTTTCGTCCCTGTGTGAAATCTGAAGATGGCGTTTTCCGATAACTATGCTGTCGTACACATGTGTCTTACGTGTGAAGTCTGTAAGTATGTGCAAGTATTCCCTAAACAAAAACGTTTTTGTTTTCTACTCTATCGTTGTGACTCGCTTTTATTGATACTATATGGGCAGGCTAAAGATCATACTGATGGTGTCGTATTAATCACCATTATTACACGCCTCGTTTAAATGTGTCGTTCTGATTGGCCAGTCCTGACATTTGCAAGTTCGTTATTCCCAGATAACAACCTCTCAAAACTAACACCACACCGTAAACCGGATGCATCAAATCATTTTTACAGATATTTTCTTTTAATAACATATATGACATGATATTTATAAATGATTACACCAAATTGCCTGTTCGTGATATTTGAACGTCGTTTCCTACTTTAAAACCAAAAGTAAACAGCTTTTCCTCACGGAACGTAAGCAAAAGTGAGCTAATAAAACATTTCAAATTCACATTTCATGTCCAGTTTTTTCTTATGTTGCAATTAGCTGCGTAATAACCGTAATAATGTAAAAGCACTCGGCTGTTATCGCAAAATAAGGCCCTTCCGTGTGATACAACTTCTGCGATAACAACCGGCTGCTTGTACATATCCCTTACTTATGGGATGTGTTGGGGTATTACCATGGCCCTTGTTGCGTGGCAAACTGACTCTATTTTCAGTATTTTGCTAAAAATGCCCATTCCCATGTCCATCCTACAGTGAACTGCCTTTTTTAGCACTGCAAGTGGTGCCATTTGGGTTATATATACGCATGTTGTACCACCCAAATGAATGATGGGTTCTATGTGGATATTGTGATGGATAGTCTGACAAATGGATTTTCCCTAGTGGTCAAGCTGTCTTTGTGATTTTTTCGTAACATTATGCGATATGTTAAGGTACAGTACAACTTACTACCTCATAATGAAACACAGACTGATATCAATGTCATGACGCCTCCCTTTCGAAGAACTACGTCAGTTGACATAGCACTAAGATGTAATCATGTTTTTGCTTTATTTACAAAACGTCCTCTGTAGAGCAGTTTGTCCGTTTAGGGCTACTGTAGAAACAGTGGACCCCCTGTGTATGTAGATCGAAATAGCTTGTTCTTTGGTCATAAAAACATAACCCTTCATTATGTTAGGACTTTATAAAAATCTGAAGACAAAGTTATGTATATTATTTTGCATTACTGCCAATAAATCCTCAAAAAAATACACATTGGGACTTTAAGGCTAAAGATTGTAAAAAACGCCGCTAGAGGGCACACGATCGAAACAGCATCAATGGCATAGCTTGATGACGCTGTGAATGAGCGTGGAATGATAGGATCTGTTGTCTTCAAGCGCACCAATCAGACGGGAACAAGAAATCATGTTAGCGGATGAGGTTAAGTAATAAAGTTTTATAAATGTTACGTATATTTGTGGTACATAAAGAAGTGACTGCTCGAAACAAGCTAGAGGCTTGCTAGGGCCTAGACACTACTTCCGCATTCGTCCACGACTCTGTTGTCTAGCGGTTTCTATGTCAGTAAAGGCGGTAACAAAGGGTAACGCAGATATGACGCCATTTGCAGGCGACTACACAGTTTATTATGTCGATTTTCTCACGATTTTCAAGTAGTTGGAAACATTTGAGATATTGTAAGTGTTATATATTTTGTTCTGCTGAGAAACGGTTCTTGGATATTTTACTGCAGAATTGTTACAAACTGTACCTTTAACATGAACATTTCTGTTTGTACGTTCTTTTGCTTTTGACAATGAAGAAATACATGAACAACTCTGTTCCTTTACTCTTTAGTTTAATTTTATTATACTGTAAAGTCATTTAATACGTTTATCTGCCACCAGACAATGCTTGTAATTTAAACATACATGTTCACATATAACTGACACACTTCCAAAAATCAAGAACAGATGTGGCAGACAATCAGAACTAGTTTAATGAGTTTCTCACTGTATAATACAAGTGATTTCAGCTGTTCATGATTTAGTGGCGCGCGACGCACATTCTTAATAGCCACATCTGTATAGTCCCCGACTGCATGCAAATCCTACTCTCCCAGAAACCTGTGAAATGTTATGGGATATGGGGACGACAGTTGTGTCCTTATTGATCATTTCTGGCATTATTTATATCTACACTCTTGCACAGAGAGTTCTGAAACGTTGTCCACCTGCAGTGACAAAGTTTGCAAAAAGACATTTTTTAAAGGTTCACAGTGAATGAACCTTTGCTGAGCTCAAGCCTGGAGGATTTGTTCTGCTTTGAGTGAAATCGTGTAAAAAATGTGAATGTTGACCTCAATGACACTAATCAGGGGTTTGGACATGAACCAGATTACCTCATTATAAACATTTGTTAACCACACCATATGTTTGAAATCTTGAGAGCACAATAAACATGCAATACTAATAACCATTTCACGTTTTGAGGATTTGTCTTTTAAAGGTATTGCAATGTTTAACACAGTTGTAGTCAATATGGGCCATTCTACAAAATTACTGTTGGAAACATCTTGAAAAAAGTGTTTTTCTCCAGATTTGTTATATATATGCAAATTTTATAATATCAAAGGTATATTCTAGTAATTGTGCAGTTAATTTTCATATTGTACTTTTCAGATTCAGTTTTGGAAAATTCTTTCTCTGCCCAAATTTTGTCACTACCGAAAAAAATATATATATAATTTAATAAAAAGGATTATATTTACATATTAATATTTTGTTTAAAATCTACTAATGAAATATATTTTTTTGTTGTAAAAAAAAAGTTTCCACACGTGAATCAATAAATTTACAATATTTCAAGTCTAATTTATGAGATTTGTTGTATTTTAATTTAATCTTTTTTTGTTAAAGGCATAACATTGATCATACCGATTTCAAAGTTAAGGATTAATAAGTTTACATATACATTAGAAACACTATCATAACATCTTTGTTGATAATTTAATTTACTTTAAATTTGATAAAACATTCCATGTTTCGGTCGTGACACATACATGTTCAGTAGTGATGGTAATGTGTTGGTAGTGATCACAATATTTGATTTACACAGATGAATCAGACTTTCAACATTTTATGTTGCACATATGCAGCCACAGCACATATAGCAGACACACATCTGCCAGTAAATATCTCATAGAAAACCTACAGCTCACATACTATATCACTACTAAAACATTCTAAAACACTAATGATTTGCATAACTTTACAGAGTTTTGTTTCCCCAAATAAAGGATTCAGTGTTCCTTTTACTCACTACAGAAAAAATTTGTCACTACCGAAACAATGATACATTTCGGTTGTGACTGTTACTGTAGGTGACAATTTTTGAATACTTTTGAGCTAGCTCAAAGATGATAATCAGCACGTGGTTTGCAAGCACAGTTTTGAACAAATGTACACACATAACAAATCAATTTAATGGAATAATGCCCCAAAAAATTTGCAAATTAGTAGTGACGTTCTTGTTACACAGACTATTGAACACATTTACTTCCAAATGATAAGACAGATCTACTCACCATGTAGCTTGTTAGAGAGAGGGATACAGTAATGATCCTTGATAACAAATGTAGGGGTGTGGCTTAAATCAGTCTCAGCCAATGGACTAAAACATACACTGTTTCGGTAGTGACCTGAAAATCCGGAACACATTTTTTTACATGTTTAATAATTTTAAATTAAGATATAAAATAAATATAAAGCTTAACTTTATATTAATTTTCATAAATTGAAATTGAGGCGTTTGGGTTCAGAACGCCCAATCCTCCAATTGAAATTACCCAATAAATGATGATTTTATATGTATTAAGCTTACTGATATTTTAAATATTATTGTGGGTTTCGAAAGATGATGGACAGCAGTTTTTCGAGAATTCTGTAGAATCGCCCATATACACTTCGGACTAATACTTTTAAAAATATCGTTGTAGTGAATATCCAGTTTCAGACAATTCCATCACCAACCAAGAGCGAAGTGACCATCTGACCATTCCAGCTCCAGCTCAGTCAATTCCATCCCCAACCAAGAGCAAAGACATATTGATCCACATTTACAATGCTTAGTATTTAACACTAAACGTACATCGCATGACAGCAGTTTGAAATTATAGCCGCACTCAGTTACATTATGCCACTACTATTCTCCCTGCTTATAAGATTCCTCTGTTGTCTGATGTCGATCACAAAATAAGACAAAATTAGAACTAAACCATTTCTACAAATGAAATTTCCTAAATCACGACAAACAAGCTCTCCTTATTTTTCATAAACATTTACTCAGTAACGTTTAATCAAAGTCTCTAAGTGTAGATTAGATGAGGGCACCCGTTCCTCTCGACTGAGACTGGTTTCTCAATTTATTTATCATTGGGGTTTGGGTTATCATTGGGCCCCTCACCACAGGGCCTGCTCACTGGGAGCCTGCATTTATTCAATATTATTAATTATTTATTAGCATGATCTTGCTTGCTATATAAACACCGTGTTAATACCTTTTCTGTGATTTTCTGTTTTTCTTATTTTCTCCAATCTGCTTTGGAACAATGCATATCGTGAAAAGCGCTATATAGATAAAATTGAATTAAATATCCATTGAACAATGTCCTATACTTTATATGCCATAGTAGTATAGTAATTGTTTTATAAATAAAGTCAAATTCGTTTTATAAACACAAAAGCATGTTAAATCTTCACCTAAGGTACAATTTTTGGTTTATTTTATTTTGTTAAGTTTTTATTTTGTTGTAAATTATTTAAACAGTTTTTTAAGTGGGTTAAACTTACACATGGACACCGAGAGAAGGGCGACTGTGTCCACACTACACACACAATCAAGTGGAAACAGAGCTGCACTTTCTCCTCTCCTGTCCCAACTACACACACATCAGAGAAACATTCTTCCCCCAGTTTACAAACTTACACAAAGACTTTGACCAGTTTCAACAAAAGGACAAGATCTCATACATACTGGGAGAAAACTCAAGAAGCTCAAACCTGGCTGCAAGATATGTCAAGCCCTGCCACGACCAAAGATCAAGCAGCACAACACAAAACAACACTGACAGGACAACACACACAAACTGACACTATCACCCTCATTGAGAACTTTAATTAAAACTATTTTTTTGTTTATATTGAGATGTATATATATATATATTTTTTTAATAGACTTTTAATTTTATTCTATCTTATTTTTTTATCTTAATCTGTATTTCTGCATGTTTATATTTAATCTTGTGCTTTGGCAATGTAAATTTTCTTTTATCATGCCAATAAAGCTCCTTTGAATCTTGAATCTTAAATCTTGAAGTGCAGGGAAATACCCAGCAAACAGTAATAATAAAGAATGGTAAATGAGAGATGATCACAGGTGACTCGAAATTACTTTTTTTGGAAGTATTATTTAAATCCAAAGTAGTCTCTTTCGGTAATTTCTTTTGCACTGTGAGAAAGTTGTGTAGCAGTCGGGTGTAAATGAGGGCGGTGCAGGGGGGCATTATTTGAGTTCAGCACTGGAGGAAGGGCAGCGGAGAGGGCGGAGGACTGCGCTCAAACACAGCTGTACTTGTTAAATCAAACACACACTCTCTCTCACACACACGCGCACTCCTGTCACCCTGTCTGGGGTAGATCACCGTAAGCACACCGTTCGCTTGTTCTTTAGACACAATTCTCACCAGTGATATTAAAAGAGAAATTCCTCCACGTTGATGCTTTCCGAGAAAATATTTTATAATCGACCCCCGTGCTGTGCGGACAGACCCTCAGAGTCGCAGAAACTTCTCGAACTTGTTCATTCACACGGTCTCTGAGGACTTGCTGAAGGCGGCCATGGAGTGCCCACGGTGCTTTCATCTTTTTATTCTGACGCTGATGTTTAGTGTTTATTATACACAGAGCATGGAGACTAAGCAAGAGATTTCACCAGGTAAGACACCGTTACATTGTAACTGCGCGTTCTGCTGACTGATGTCTCATACACATTGAAGGTGACGCGATGAGACGCGACGCACCTAGAACGCTCTTCCGAAAGTGGAAGAGTTGTAGTTGCGTCGCTGAGCAATGCATTTCTCATCACTTCATGCGTATCAGTGTGTGAAAATGTAAAATAAAAAAACATTAAAGGACCGAAGATACATTAAATTCATCATAAATGGTAACTTTGATTATTGCATTCTAGCATAGGCTACACAAATGAACGTTTTAATTGTTTGTCGGTTTTGAATGAATATCATGGTTTGTTAGACATGTATAAAACATTTGTAAATGGTTTTAATGTAGGTTATTTAAAGGTGATTCATTTTAAACCTCACACCTTGCACTGTGCTTTTGGGAACGTGACGGATGTAGTTAGACTCGCTGTTTTCACACAGGCATGCTGTGTGGGGATGTGTGAGACACAGTGGGGTCCAAAGACTGACAGCACATTATTAGTCTGTAATCATTATTATTTCCATCAATGAAAAAGGAACGTTTTAAAACAGACACAGTATTAAGGAAAAAAGGCTCTTCTCTGTAAGCTAACCCTGTAATAAAACCAGCATGTGCTGGTTGTTGGATTGTGCTGGTTTAAACTGGTCATGTGCTGGTTTAAGCTGGTCATGTGCTGGTTTGAGATAGTCCTTAGCTGGTCCATAGTTTCAGCTGGTCAAACCAGCATCAAAACATACCTTGCCCAGCATATGCTGTTTTTTTAACAGGGAATAATTAAATTAAAGCACATTTAAGATATTGGTGGGGTAAAGTCCTTTTTTAAAATGTCACATTTTCTTTCTTCCATTAAAACACTCATGATGCTTAAAAATGTATTGGTTGACATGAAACATTAGATTTTGCGCACATTTGCAGAGTTTATAGGAATTGGAGTGCTGGTGGGCAGTAAGACATTCAAAATAATTCATGATAAAATATTAAAATAATTACATTAAATGAGTATGATTTTTAAATGAAAGATTGTTCAATCATGCTCTCAGACATTTGGACCAAATATTAAAACTGTAAGAATAGGTGTTTTAGTGCAATTAATGCACACAAAATAGAAAAGCACTCAATAAATGGGCTGAATGTTTCTTTGAAACATTGTAAGGTTTTTCAATTACTTTCTGGATGCTATTTGTTTTAACTGTAATTCGTTTGTGATGGTAAAAGTTTACAGTCTTGTAAAAATAATTCAAACTTTCAGATGTTTTGCCAATCCCTTTCTTTAAGTTACAGTACAGGAATATAAAGTTGCTCTGTCGAATGCTGAACAAGCCTAGAGGGAAAATTATGCCCCGCACAGTTTTCATTCATTTTGGCGCACATCATTTCCAAGCCACATGACTACAGCAATCTTTACTCTTGACAGTTTTAGGGCTACATTTACATTGTATACAAGGAAACTAAACTAACAATTCATCACACCAGTTCTGGAAGTGATAGGTGCTTATGGAGACAATTTATTGCTTAGAAAAATACCAAGCATGTTATAAACAATACAGTGTACTGGGATCCTTTAAGAAAAAAGGGGAGCAATTGTACAAGTCATGCAGAATATTTGCATGTTTGGACAGTGAGGTTTTTGGTGAGAATGTAGACCAAATTTTGGAAAGGTAATATTATACAGAACTAAAATAAAAGATCTTCTATAAAGAATATTGAAAGAACAAAATCCCAAAATGCAGCAACATGTTAGTATTTCTGTGACTTCATGTCCAATGGTGGGTTTGACATAGTTTAGTAGAACATTACTTATACTGTTTTATATTAAAGCTTCTTTACAGCCGTTCCTTAAAGGGATACACAATCTTAAGAATAAAGGCGCTCAAAAGGTTCTTCACAGCAATGCCATAGGAGAACCATTTTTGGTTCCACAAAGAACCATTTAGTCAAAGGTTCTTTAAAGAACCATCTCTTTCTTACTGTTTTATTCATTTTTTCACCACAAATAACCTTTTGAGACACAGAAAAGTTCTTCAGATGTTGAAGGTTCTCTCTTAAAAAGTGCACTCTTAAAAAAAAGGTGCTTCAAAAGTTTATTTAATTCCAAAGAGGAACCTTTTGGTTCCATAAAGAACCAATAACATCTGAAGAACCTTCCTGTTTTACAAAAGGTGAAAAAGGCCTACAGATTAGAAAAAAGTAAGAAAGAGTTGGTTCTTTAAAGAACCTTTGAATGTTGAAAAAGTGGTTCTTCTATGGCATCGCTGTGAAGAACCTTTTAAGCACCTTTTTATAAAGAGTGTAGGTCATCGAAATAAAAATTCTGCATTCATTCACCTTCATTTCATTCAAAACCTGCATGACATTCTTTATTCTGTGGCTCACAAAAGAAGATCTTTTGAGTGGTTTTGTGTTCATTAAATTGAAGTCAATGGAGGCAAATGTTGTTTAGTTACCAACATTCTTCAAAATATCTTCTTTTGTGTTCTGCAGAAGATAGAAAGCCATTCACCTTTAAAATTAAATGGGGGTGAGTAAATGATACAATTTCATTTTTGGCTGGACTATCCCATTAAATCTTAAATGTTCCAGATTATTTGACTATTAAATTCATAGTTTACCCATTACTTTCTGACATTGAGTACTTGCCATCATGTCATTACAACCCCATTTCTTTTATTCCTCAGTGCAACAACCCAAAAAATATTTTGAACAACGTCACTGTTGCTATTTCCTTTACTACGAAAACATATAGTGACCTTTGCTATACCTCTCAAATCTCATTTGCACAAATGCCTCCACAATAAAATGGATTGTTTTTATAGTGGAAAGTAGGCATTACATACTACATACTTGGCAATTTGAGGGGAGGGGTTGAAGTGAAAGAAATGTGTGACATCATCGCAAAATGAATTACATTTCAGAGATGGAGCAAGTTATTACATTTAATGAACGATTATGATGGATAATTTGGGAGTAGTGTGCGCTGATGAATCATGCCCAACAGGACCAGTATTGTGCATTAAGATAATATGCTCAATTTTAATTTGATGTTGATTTCAAACCACTGGCACATTCCAACACAAACTCCTAGTTGTAACTTTCCAAATGTATGCTGCCCAGCAGTAGATAGCAATCAAAATGGGTGCCTTAATTGCCTCAGATTTAAAGTTTCGGTCATTAAAAGTTACTGGAATCTGAATGACGCAGGCAATTTTGGTTGTTAACCTAAACACAGTAGAATATAGAAACAGCTTTAAATAGAGAGAGAGGTGCGAGAAACCCCTGGCTATTGAATAATGACGTCGCACCTCAGTCTGTAAACCCATCCGTCAGCCTGTGTGTCTGAACAGTGCAGCCTGATGTCATCTCTCATGGAATGCCTGTGGAAAAACTGTCACCCCCAGTGTGATCTCAGCATCCTCCCACGTTTAGACCTCACACTCCTATTCACAAGGAAATAATTCCCTTTAGGCCGGACTGCAGTGCAGATTTATGACTTCCGAGTCCAACTGAGTCATACATTGACAAAGAGAATGTATATGTTTGCGTGTAGCGCTGACCGCTAGAGCTGGCAGGACTAGCCTGCAATTGGGTTTGTGCAACATTGTGTCAGTCAACCGCATTCTTGATTAAAGAAGTCTGGCTAACATAAACAATTTCACTGATGCACATGTGTTTGTCAAAACGTGAAATTATTGTCTTTGACAGTCGTTTTTTGCCTGAGCCAAAAAAAACATAAACATAGGAATTAAGTGATCTCAGATCAGATTTGGCAAAATCTAGCGTTTCTCTGCCTGTGGCTTTTATTTGATGTCGATTATGAGGTCTGTGGACCACGTCTGCACATTTGTTCAAAGAGAAAATAAAGAGTGTAGTAAACGGGGCTCAGTAACACCTCCTGAAATGACTGTGAGAGCATAATTACCTTATCTCATAAACTTTCAAAGATTTTAACAGCTCTTCCTTTTATTACATGACATATCAGTAACATTTTACAATAAGATTGTTTTTGTTAACATGGATACTATAATAACTAATATGAACTAACAATGAGCAATAAAGTTTTATGCTTGTTAAAACTGTCGGAGCCCATTTTTAGCCTACACATGAAAACGTATGTTGGAACTAAGATGGAGATTTCTCATGAATTCTTTGGAATACAGACTTACGGTTGGCCTCGTTTGAAAAAAGAAAAGTAGCTGGTTATTGTTAATGAAAAAAATCACACACACACAAACAAAATAAAAAATATGTTGTTAGGCTTATTGTAAAAAATAAATAAAAAGAGTTTAAGTTTTCTTTGATTAAAGAATACATTAAAAAAATATGGGTCGCAAAAGGATAACATAAAATCTAGGCACACTCTTTATAAAAAGAATAAATTACTCTCCCTACATAATTTTTTTCAAAAAACACCAAAGGAATCTGTATTCTAGAGCCTTAGACCTTTCCAATGATATATAGTTTTACCATGATTCGATTAGAAATTACATGCACAATATTGACGCAAACTTAGGTGTCCCATATACGGAACGGGTTACAGTTAACAGGCTACTGCCAATGGGCTCTGTCATTTACTCGGCGCAATGCGGCACCAACCAGGACGTACGCAAGTGATTTTTGCTAAATTCAGCTCAACGCAGTATTTATTTTCATGTCCTGTGCAACATTGTTTAAATAGCAAATGCATTTGCGCCCATGGGCGTGCTTGCCTGAAAACGAGGTGTGTTCAGGCGCATTGTGGATGGGTTGCTATTTTGAGGCTGAAAACTGAAATAGACTTCCCCACTGACCACCTGAAACCTGGTTTAAAGTCAAGGGTTTTAGTTTGTTTGCAATGTTTTCGTTATTTAAAGAGCATGCCAGTAATATGCGCCTAGGTGCACAGCGAGTGTACATTCTGCTTATTACACACAGAGGGACGCGCAGCAGCACACAAACCTGCCAAATATAAAAAATGAATGGATTACAATGTAAAATATTATTATTGTGTACATAAAGATACAAAATCTGCCTTGTCCTGTAGATGGTCTGCTAACGGCTTTAACCTTGCGCACGAGCAGATGCGTTTCCTCTCAGGAGAAGCGTCCAGTTTTGCTCTTGGAAATTCCAGCGTGTAAATAGGGAATCTGCCATGCCGCGAAAGCAACTGACTCCTAAAAGGAATGGGAGATGAGACTCAAGCTGTGTCTGAATTTGCCCCCTATCTCCTATAGACTATAGTGAACTAAATTGGGGTGTCTGCCATTTTGTAGTGTTGTCCAAATTCTGAGTAAACAAATCATTCCCCACATTTGTTCTGACTTTTTACCCACAATGGATTCTGATTAACGCAGGGTATATTACGTCAGTGTCCGAAATTGTTCACTCATTTTCATTCACTTCTTTCCCACATAGTGGACTATTTCGCTATATAGGGAATAGTGAATGAGTGAACAAGTGGATGAAATCAGGCCCAGCTTCTGATTGGTTTACTGCATGTTTGGACCAAAACACAGCCATGACTCATTAAGAGAATAAGGACAAGCCTTTTAGACCATGCTCTGGGCGTGCTAACCGATTTTCCCGTCCGTAGCCTGTTAACTGTCACCCGTTCCGTATACGGGACACCTAAATTTGCCTCAATATTGTGCATGTAATTTCTAATCAAATCATGACAAACTATGTATTATTGGAAAGGTCTAAGACTCTAGAATACAGATTTTTTTTTTATAATTCATGTAGAGAGAATTACGATTCTTTTCATAAAGAGTGTGCTTAGTTTTTTTGTTATCCTTTTGCGACCCGTATTATTTTAATGTATTTTATAATCAAAGAAAATCTTTTAATCTATTTTTTACAATAAACCTAACAGCATACCTTCAATTTTTTTTGGTGTGTGTGATTTTTTCTTTGTTGCAATAAACAGCTACTTTTCTTATTTCAAACGAGAATTAGCCGATGCTAACAAATAGGCTAAAACGTTATTGTAAAGTGTCACAGGAAAATGCTAATGTTTGTCTATTACCGTACAAAAATAAATTTTAAATTTTAACAATTTGTAACAAATGGGAGTGATATTGACCCTTCAAAACTAGAAGCAACGTTATATGGATTATTCTGGATATGGCATGGCTTGGCTGACAACTCTCCATCACACTTTGCTCTGTTTGTGGTATCATTTATCTAAAAAATGGTGCACGATGAGTTACAGAGCACATTTTAATCCAACAGATTTAAGAACACTTAATCTTAAACGTGAGCAATGGTACACTGATGCGTGTCAATTGTATGTAGCCATTTGTTATTAAAGCCATGTGCTGTCTTTAAACGTAAAATACTCATAAAAGGTTATGAGAATTTCCACAACCAAACAGAAGCGGTTCCCCTTTTATATCTAATTGCTCTGGCCAATAAAACATTTAGTCTCCATGGCAACGTTCAAATTACAGGAAGCGACTACAGCAGTTGCCCGCATTAGGCCACCATAGGCAAGATTTTGGCAATGTCAGGCAATCGACCCCGATTTGTTCTCTTCGTGAATGGATTGTTTTACCAGCTAGGGTAATTAAATATGTGTTACTGCTTAGTTCAACCTCCAAAGTGACTTTGTGTTCGACCATGTAAAACCAGATGCTGATGATGTCATGTAATGTTCCATTCAGGAGGCATTTATAACTTTGGAGAGATGCGATTGAAAGCTGAGCCCCTCCGCCAGCGCACTACATGGTTATAGACACGGATGCATGTTAAAACAATCAAGAAAATTTCCAGGCCCCGATAGAGAGAAAGTTTTTCTATTTTAGTTGTTGACTGTTGAAATAATGTCTGTCTACCAGACATCTCACTTGACGATTTTCTTCAAATTAGATTTCTCACCTCCAAGTAAAAGCACATGTGGCAGCCACCTTACTAATGTTTTACTAATGTAAAAAAGTATTATTATATGTGCATTTACATACAAGTTAATATTGTATCATTGGTATTCATGGATTGATGGTGAATTTGGTTGTCATTGTGTTTACATCCTTATGTTGTGTGTGGAGAGAACACACGGAACACTTAACACCAGTTCGGAAGGTCTGTTGGAGAGAAACAGTGGCATAAGTCTGGTATAAATGAACGTGTACTGTGGTGTAGTCTGGCTCTTGATGGATCAGACTGTTTAAGAAGGTCAGTAATGCGACTCAGGAGAATGTTTCCCAGAACTCTCTGCAGTGAGATCAGCCCTGTTACTGACCTGGATCTGACTTTATAGCAGAAAGTGATGATGAATTACAGCCTCATACCTTATTCTTTATAAGATGCTTGGGGAAGTTATTGCATTCTTTTACTTTAGAAATGTTGCGTTCATAGTAGGCAACTGCCTAAAAAGCTAAGTCATGATCCTTTCAGTCAGAGAAAAATGTAACTTGTCCAAGCATCTACTCCGTAAGGGCTGTTTAATGATTAATCATGATTAATTGCATTCAGAATAAAAGTTTGTTTTTATATAATATTTGTCTGTGCACTGTTCATATTTATTTGGTATTTATAAACACATACAAAAATACACGCATATGCTTATATTTATAATTTAGAATATATATAACCATTATTAATATATATTTATTTATATAAATGTATACATGTATGTGTTTATAAATACAAAATGAATATGCACAGTACACGGACATATATTATTATTGTAAACACAAACTTTTATTTTGGATGCAATTAATCGGGGAACACCCCTGATGTGATTGTATGATGTCACGTCATAAATTACTGAAATTGGTTTCATGCGAGGTCACGCCTGGTTAGGACAAAGTGAAGATCAACAGATAAATCTATTGTTGAATAGTTTTTGGACTCCTTTAAACTCTATTTAAAGTGCAATAATTGTTGGGGCAGTGCCCCTGAAGCAATCTAGGGTTCAGCATTGCCTTAGATGTGAAAAGTAATTCTTATCTCAGCAATTCTTTAGTACATAAATAGAGTTAACTTTTGTGTTATCAGTCCAGATCGCTTGACCATTGACAAAACCTTTTTATTTCCCTTGTAAAAAAATAAATGTTAACAGCATTTTTTATTTATATGAAATGGTATAAAAACTGCAGTATACTGGGATGTTCAAGGTAAACTCGAATTATTGCTGCATTTTGACCATAAAAAGCCTTCGAGCAGGAGCCTGTATGAAACATTTTCCTAATGGAATTTCATGTTTTCTTTGCTCATACAAATATGCTCAAAAATTGCAATACAGCATGTTAATTGAGTGTGTTATATGTATATAAATGTATTATGACAAATTTTCACTAATGAAAAAGATTTGTGGCCGTGACTTTCATTGCTATTTGGATGTATAAAAACAGCCTTTGCATTTTGTTATGGAACTAGGAGCAGACTGACAGTTGAAGGGGAGGAGTTAACGGATGCTCCTCCCAAGCCGTCTTACATACGTCATTTAAGATGGATAGTGTCTACATGACAGAAGTGCACTTTCAGGTTTTGAGGGCACATTCCTTTTAACAAGAGAAGGACCCACATTGGTGAGCGATTTCCAATAAACACTGCAATATTTCATGATAAATTTGAAATTGTTATTTTAGATTTCACTGGGACTTTAACACGGAGGTTCAACTTTGGGCCATTTTATGGTAAACTCATCTGATGTATGTTATACCCAATATGAGACCAGTCAAAAAAGTGTGAAAAGTTCTTGTTATTGTAGGCTGAGAGCTTTCTTAAACACACTCAGTCTCCGGGGCATAGCCATTGCTTGGAAGACAAACTCAGAATGCCAAAGAGAAAACAGACTGTGTGTTCTTTAGCTTCCCAGTAAAATCCTTCAGAAAGAAACCTAGCCTACTTTAAGGCAACAATCTTGTCATGTATTTTGAAAATACAGACCCTGTCTCTCCTACTGAGACTTGAAAGTTCTCTGAGTATATCAAGGTGCAGTGTGAAAGTTTACACAGACGGCTCTGGACTGTGTGCAGGAACGCTGTCTAAAACATTACTTTGAACCACAGCGCTGATCTAACTCAGGTTGGTCCAGACTATGCTCTACATTCAAAAATAGCTCTTCTAAATCTTCTGAAGCTCCACGCCCACAGTGTTTAGCTTTAGCTTCACCCAAAAACAGCTTGCTTCATCAAGGGTGGAAAATTTCATTCCTTTCAGTATTCGGACAGTGACCTCTCCGTCTGTCCTGTAGGTCTGCTTGCGGAGCTTTAAGGACTGCCTGTGCACTCCATTAACACACATTATTTCCCTGAAGGGTGAAAACTCACATTATAATATGTAATATTATATGACTCGTCTGTTTTCGTCATTTTTACTCTAGGCTACATGAATCATGGAAGGAATATCTAGAGTGACTTCAGATGATTAAAGCGACTGGACAATGTTTTCAGTCCATCCATATGCCATATATCTCAGGATTAAAGACACTGATTGAATACACATCGTTCATTACAGACTAAGTGATTTGACCTAAAAAAATTAACTTTCAGTGAAGTAAGTTACCAAGACCCATCAAGCGAGCACATGTCATAGAGACGTGGAGGTGGGATTTTTGACCCCCCAAAAGCCCTAGCAACCCTACTGAAAGCATACGGTAGCATAACGCTAACAAAGTAGTTTTGCATTGGGAAATATCAGATGATAGCATTATTGCGTGGGGGCTTGGGAGTCGTCAGCCTACTGCATGATTTCTCAGCAAATCTTGTATTTGAAGGGTGTGGAATGTGTAGGTCACCTGGTTAGCTTCACATCTTCACAGACGGTGCTATTCAGCAGCAGCTGTGTGTCATCACATCCCTGTGTCTGTTTATTTAGCGTCATGGTAACCCAGTCTCTCCAAATTTGTTGAGCTCGTCTTGAGATCCAGCAGGGCACAAAAGAAGAGGGCACCCACTGTAAACTTATCTGGCTGCTGTGACCATTTGTGTTTTGCTGTTGTCTTAAGGGATCAGGGGGAGGTTAGGTCAAGCGAAGGTCAGAGCAATTGGTGTTTATTTGCCGGCCTTAGGGAAAGACAAGAAAGGGAATCTAACAACCCCCCAGAAACCCCTCTTGGACACTATGTAAGCGTTTTAAGATGCTGATTTAAGAAAGATCTGTAGACTTTCTGGTTGGACCTTTCGGCATACTCTAGCCATAGTGGTACATACAGTGGGGTATCCCACACATGTGTAGCTTAGCTTTAAAGCGATTCAGGACCAATCTGAGAGGAACTTTGAGCCAGGAAACGACAAAAACTTGTATCTTTGAGAGGTGGTGGGGCTGACCCCTTTGCTTTGTATGACACAGTCTTTTAAAGACTATGATTGGTTGGCTGGCCAAGAAGGAAAAAGGGCGCTGTTAAGTATGTTTAGTTAGTTTGAAATTGCATTAATACTTTTTTTCAGTTTTACCATACTTACACATGCACAATATAAACAGTATGTGTGTGCGTGTGTATATATATATTTTCCATGCTGTTAATATCAACGTATTTGATAGAAAATGAAAAGTGACACAGTAAGTTTCTGTAAGTGCTGTCATTGTTTGTGTGTTCAGATTGTGACCGTTGTGACAGAACTGAATCATCTCTGCTGCATAGTTGCGTTTCTCCAGTTGCCAAATATGTAAATTTGATTACTTTTATTTCTGGCGCTATATCATTGTCTTGGAGATGTTAGATTGTCTCTACTAGGATCGGTCACAAACATGAACCCTGCATTATCTAATGTGTTGGGTCTTATTAACTCATTCAATTCAATTTAAATGGGCCATATGGCGCGAATACATGTTTTTCTGTATCTTTGGTGTGATATAAGTTGTGCATGCATGTATTAGACGCAAAGAAATTACAAAAATGAAAGTGTTGGAATAAAAGATGCATTCTATCTAGGAGTGAATGATCACCCAGACCTGCCTGAAACACCTCGTGTAACCACAACCCAACAAATCTTGGTGGTATGAGTTGTCAAATTTATACGCAAGTAAGGTGGCCGTACCTGTCAGTACAATTGCTTTGGAATCTGATGTTCCTAATATGGTAAGAGGCGTTACATATCCGTCACACGCTTTCAATGTTTGACCAATCACTACGCACTGGTTAACTGGCCAACACACCTCGCTTTTCAGAGCGATGCACTTTGTGAAAAATGTGCACGTTTCAGGGAGGCTGGGCAAAGAGGAGAATCAATCATGCATGGAATGTGTAAAATACCTTAAATCATGTTTACACATTGCATTACATCTAAAACAAACGATAATATTTGTTTTAGCCGTGTCATATGACTCCTGTAATAACAATTTGGATTGCATCAAAGCAGCTGTACAAGAAAACCAAAACCAAGAAAACCAAAAGTTGAACACACAAAAAATTATAAAAATAAAAAAATCTGATTAACCTTGAAAGTAATCAACACATTTCTTCTCACTTTTTGTGTTACGTTCGTTTTCTCTGCTGCTAAAGAAATTATTAATTCTCTTAAAAGTCCTCCTAGTAACTCCTAAACTTTTTGACCTCAAGAGCGCTTTTTAGGGTTAAGATGCTTTATGAAATAACTTTTTTTTATTAGGATATTTTCTGTAATTTGAATTTTCTTTAGAAATGTGGGTTTCTAAGAATTTTCAACAGAAAAACTTGATCTGTTTCCTTAGAATTTTGTCACTAGGAGCATCTCTTTGCTCAATGATTTTTCATGAATACGGGCCCAGATGTTTTCCCAAAAGTCTTTTTCTAAGATGTTGACTGTAGTGGAGTAGGCGGGGCGAGATCGTGATTCGAGGCCGGGGAGTAAGTGTTAATGAGCGTCAGCTGTGCACGCACCGGTCTCGTATCCCGTAGCAGAGCGGGAGCATAATAGAACGAGCGACCGGACCATTGACGAGAGAGGACCGGGCCCGGTCACCTTCGCGGTGCCTTGCGGTGGCCCTGGGCCCTCGGTTGGACGGCTCGACAGTGGCCCCTCCTTTAGCGGGGAGTCGGGGCGTGTTCCCCGTCCCCTGCTCCTCCCCCTTGGGCGGACGGACACAGGCTCTGGCCTCTGGCAGGCGGTGGCTGCACTCGGCACTCCCGCCCCCGCTCCTCCCCCTCGGGGGACGGACCCAGGCTCCGGCTTCTGGCAGACGGCGACAACTCCCCCGCTTCCGCTTGGACGATAGCCACCCCACCTCGACCCAGGGGCGCGGCAGCAAAGGTCGTCGTTCCACCGAAGCTTTGATGGTGGCCGCACTGTGCACTTCCGTTTCCCCAGAGCCACCGCTTCAGGTAGCCACTGGCGGACGCCCTTCTTCCACGCTGCCCGAACTCTCCGGCACTGCGAGGCCACTCGGTGGCGAGGACTCTCCGACAGCATGTCTCTCCTTCCTCCCGGGTTTCAGCGCCAATGTAGAAAAGCTCAATAAAACTAAGGAGGGAGACGGGAACCGGAAGACACTTAAACAAAGCTTTAATATAAATAATAACAGAACAAAGCAAATCACAACAAAAATTACCAAAGTAAAATGTCGGCAGCCACCTCACAATGACTGCCGAACACAAGAATATACGTACAAACATAAAACATGTTCGGCCCGGTCCTCTCTTGTCGACGGTCCGGTCGCTCATTCTCTTATATGCTCCCGCTCTCCTACGTGATACGAGACCTTTAGCCGCACAGCTGGCGCTCATTAACAAATACTCACCGGTCTCGAAACACGTTCTCGCCTCACCTACTCCACTACATTGACATACTGTACAGTAAGACTATAGAGCTAAAGTATCATTTGACTTTTAAAGAATTTCATGATAAATGTTTGGGTTCATGTTAAGACCTCAGAGGCTTAACTTGGGTATCTGAGTTGAGTTTTTATCAGGAAACCATAATCTCCTCGGTGTCTTGAAAAACAGCAAGAAAGAGTTCATGTTTCCAACTTATATGTGTATTGTACATTGATTAAAGAGTTGATCTGTTTTGCCTCAACATGACCTGTATTAAAAGTTGTCAATCACATTAAATGAAAAAAACAGAACAGGATGTCTGGCAAATATCACATTTTAACAGATGTAGCTGATTTCCTGACTCAAGTGTAATTGATTTACTGATACTTTAAACCCAGTCATCCCTGTTGAAAAAAAACAGCATATGCTGGTTTGGTTTGTTTTGATGCTTGTTTGTGCTGGTTTGAGCTGGTCATCTGCTGGTCCATAGCTTGTTTAAGATGATCAAACCAGCATCAAAACACACCTAACCCAGCATATGCTGATATTTTCAACAGGGATGACTCTGCAGAATAGACCCTTTTTAGACAAATTTAGACTCAATGGGACCTAGACCTATGAAGTATGCCTCAAACCAGCACTATTTTTGTCTGGTTCAGAATCTGTTGCCTCTAAAATAACTGTATATTAGCCTTATCTAAAGACATATCTGTAAAGATTCCTAAAACATGATTTAAATGGCATCAAAGAAAAAAATCACATCTCTGATACAGTGAGATGGTCTCCAAGAACTCCAGTTTTTTAAAATGGATTAATGTGGTGTTCTATTTTTTTGGCTAGTTTCTCGAGGTATGAGTCATGTGTAAAATCATAGTGTCTGCACACAATTTCCAAGCAGAACGTTGGGAAATCCACATAATTAATTAATTTGTTTGCAATATATGTCGAACAAAAGACCTGAGCCTTATGAGCCCCCAAGAGAGCAAGCATAAAGCAAAAGTGGCGAATGTATTTCAGAAATAAACCTTGAGAGGAACCAGAATAACTTTGTATGTCTTTTGTTTGGGTTACTGTCCTGCCTCAGAAGGTTTTAGATAGAACTAACCCTGAAATATTCAGAAATGATTTAGATTATTATTTCAAATGAGACCTGCGCCCGTATTCCTAAAGATTCTAAGAATCCTCCAAGAAAGCTCTTAATTTAGCGTAAAAGCTTCTACGTAGGAGTCTTTTCTTAAAAATGGTCCAGGACCAATCTGAGAGAAACTCTGAGCAAGGAAGAGACAAAAACATTCATCTTAGTGAGGAGACGGGGCTGACCCCGTTGCTATGTATGACACAGTCTTTTAAAGACTGTGATTGGTTGGTTGACCAAGAAGGAAAAAAGGCCGCTTTTAAGTATAGGGTCATTAGTTTGAAATTGCACATGTCTTTTTTCCTGTTTTACCGTACTCATGCACGCACACACACACACACACACACACACACACGCGCACTATATATATATATATATATATATATATAGATAAATATTCTTTTTTAATTTTATTTTATAGCGTTTTTACAATTTGAATTGCATCAAATCAGCTGTACAAGAAACCAAACCCAAGATAATCAAATGTTGAACACAAACACACACAAAATAAAAATAAAAAACTGTTAAACCTTAAAATGTATATGGAAATTGTCTTGGATTGCAACTTATTTCTTCTCACTTTTCTGGTTTAGTCCATTTTCTCTGCTTCTTAAGAAACTCTTAAGTCTCTTAAAGTTACTCCTCGCAACTCCTAAACTTTTGGACCTTAAAAGCTCTTTTAAGGGTTAAGATGCTTTATGAAATACTTTTTTCTTTACTAGAATCTTTTCTGTTATTCTAATGGGAAACGCTCATATTTCTTAGAATTTTCGTAGAATTTTGTCATTAGGAGCAACTTTTCTCTAAGATTTTTCATGAATATGGGCACTGATCTTAATGTTTGACAGTGTTAAACTTTTAGAATAAAGTTTTATGCAACATACATCTATATTTCCAAGTTTGGCTTAACACCTCCGGCAGCGATCAGGCAGTCTAAGCTGAAAGGACACAGTTGAGCCATTACATGAGCTGAGAAATCTGGTTGCTCCTGCCATAATTCCTCGTTTCACAGCTGAATATGACATTTTTACTTTCTGAGCTGAAGGAGGCAAAGACCTAATGTGACAACTTTTAAGACCCAACCAGACTGTTGCTACTTTAGTGAATACCTTTATTGGAGCAATTTGAAAACATTTCAAGAATAGTGAGTGTGTGTCATTTTTTTATTTTATGTCCCAGTTTAATGTGCAGAGACATATTTGGGTGATTTCCTCATAAAAGTGTAAACACTGTGGCTCTGCGGTGCTTTCACAACATAACTCTGTTTATATGAGCAGCTTGACATGGTAATATCAACCAATGGCATCATTCTGAGGTAAAATTGCATGCTCAATCCAACCAATGTGAGACAGCCATAGTGTTTGGAAAACGTTTTGATGTTATGTTTTGTTTGTTTAGTGAACTGTTAGATTGGCGTGGCCTAACATTTTTTCAAAGATCACATCAGCACATACAATAACAAATGATGTTTTATTCCCACTGTGTGTCATCTGAACACTAGCTGTAAATCTTGCCTCTACTGCTACATATGACGAACATGCATCCAGTTTTTTCTACGATGTTTTCCTAAGATTTCTCTGGGGCTGTTTTCCAAACATCAGAGATGACGGACGATTAAAGTTAGCCAGTGCTTCGCACCCCATGCCGGAATTTATTTTCTCACACTGGAGGGTCTGTCTCTGCTCCGCGGCACGTCCACCGGAAATGTAGCGGCTGCTTAAGAAACTAAAACGTATTCTGCTAACTAACCATCAGCACCACGTTAGCCACCGCCGTATGCAACACTATTACTCATTATACACAGGATTCTGCCAAAAACACTTCTAGCATGTATTTATCCTCACAAGAGGAGGTGATGAACTTTCAGACTCAGTCTTACAAGTGTTGACATAGGTTTGAGGTTTGGTTGTAGCTTGGTTTGGAGTAACTAGATACCCACTACTTCATACACTAGGCAAAAAACAACATATACGCTTTGGTGAAGAGGCTCTTTTGCAAACGGCATGGTTTTGGAAGCTGAAGATTGCAAATGGTTTACATTAAAAAAAAACTATTTGAGTAAACATTTCAAACCTCAGTTCACCACAGTCACAAATCTGTCATGTTTCTTTACTTTGTGATTATGTCATGCTTGACTTCCTCTTTCATAAGATATTTGTTTACTCTATATTCTTCTGTCTACAGATAAACTGCTTGTACTTACTGTTGCCACAGAAGAGACAGATGGCTACCTGCGATTTTTGCTGTCAGCAAACTACTTCAACTACACTGTAAAGGTCAGATATTCTTTATCATTCTATTTTATATTCTATTTTAACTGAATGGTCAACTGCTAAATTGTACAATTTACTGAATTTCAGTACATAACTGCGGCAGTTTTATGTATCACGTGTTTGTTTGTTTTTTAAATAATGCAATAAATTGAATGTCTGTCAAATTGTATGTTTCTATCCATCTTGTTTACTTGTCCATTATTGCCAAATAAATCCTTTGAGCCTTTTTAGTATGTTCTGTATCGACTCACTGAGAACACATAAGACCGGATGTATGTTTTATTTAACTTGAGATATTGTCAGCTAACAGTGAAAAATTCTAACACAGGTGCTGGGAATGGGGGAGACTTGGAAGGGAGGAGATGTTGGTCGTTCCATTGGTGGTGGTCAGAAGGTTCGGTTGCTGAAAGAGGCAATGGAGTCTTTGGCTGACCAAGAGGACCTGGTGGTTCTTTCTGTGGACAGGTAGGCTCAGAATCAAGGGTTTATGTATTGAATGAGCAAATGATCAATGTGCTTCAGCTAGTTTTTCGGCTGGTTGCCTGTTAAATGCAACTCAGTCTCAAGGCAGTTTATGGCTTTGGAAATTTGGAATCTATTGATTCGTGTTCATCGACTCGAATTTCCCCCTTTTTTCGTGTCAGTCAGGACAACTTTAACTTTAACCTAATATCAAAAGAATGGTATCAAAAGAAATACCTCATCCCAAACCCTAAAATTAAAGTCTCAAAGGCTAATTTAGCTATAAACGTGAGTTTCACGAGGTAGCAAAGCAACGATAAATGGCTACCCTAACCCTGCCCCTAAAACTAATGTCACAAAGGAAAAGTGGGTCACACTTTATTTTAAGGTCAAATTTTTGGTATTAATAAACCATTTACTACCACTTATGCATCAGTAAACTTCTAATTTGTTGCTTATTAATAGTTTGTAAAGTAGTTTTTAGGTTAAGGTATTGGGTAGGATTAGGCAAGTAGGATTTGGTCATGTTGAATTATGTGCTTTATAAGTACTAATAAACAGCAAATAGGAGAATAATAGGCATGCTAATAAGCAACTAGTTAATAGTGAGAATTGGTCCCTATAATAAAGTGTTACCGAAAAGTCAAATCATAACAAAACATACGAACGAGATCGTAGGAAATATGAATTCACATTATTGAGCCACCTTGTAAAATAGATAGGAATTCCTATCAGATTGCGTTTATATATACTCACACATATGTAAGATATTGCGTCTAAAAATATGTTTGATTGAAAGTAGTGCAGGGCGACACAAAAAAGTTGTGCTGACTGTCAAAAATAAAGAGGGAAATTCATGTTGATGAACACAAATGATTAGGTTACAGTACGTGACAATGTCATGAATTCCTGTGAGACTGTGTTGGTTAAAAAACAGATCAAATAAGATGCTTTGCTTGTTAGTACAAATCAATTTATACCATTTATTTATGCAGGGACTGGCTGTCCTATGAATAAAGTTGAATTTGAAACAAAATACTTTATAGTGAGCTGCACAAACTGCTCAAATGTAGCTTTTCAGTTGACTATAACAAATATGAGGTTAGTGTTTTAACTTCCTCAGCAGGAGAAATCTTGCACCACTGACAATTTAATGAAACCCAGCAAGACTTTGTGTGAGGGAAACATGGATGGGTATTCGTTCAACAACTTTTTAGGCCTACCTATAAAACCACATTTTTGGGGCTCGATTTATGGTAATCAGACATAATAAATGGCCTGTAATTTAATCTCATCATTCATGGGAAATTACGGCATGTCATTTTATAATGAAAGTGTGGTAATCTTTCCCGTGCCGTGCAGGTCTGGGTGTGTTCTATTGAAAAGCCATTATTATGATCACAGAGCAGAAAAGACCGACGTTTGAAGTTAACTTCATGCTTACCTGCCGCATGCTATGCAGTTTTGTTTATGAGGGGGTCATTTATATAAAACCCCTTCATATTAAATGCCTCAAATCAATTTAAGCCCACATTACAGAACTCTGTAGAACAATTTATACAAAACCATATCTGGAATTAGAGATATTTCTAGGTCACCTAAACCACTCAGAGTTTAGAATAACTACATTCAGTACATTCAGTGGCCTTACGTCAGTGAATAGCTTGCCTTGTGTCTAACCTTAACATTTAGGTTACTCCCATGCTGCTAAAATTTCTTCTGAAATACAGTATTTTTCTAAGTAATATTTCATTCACAGGTACGGTCGAGACCGTTTTGCCACATTGAGGATGCGTCACGTATTCCAGAAATGAATGTTGTGTCGTGTAGGGAAAAGGAAAGCGATTTGTGTGCACAGGTGTTCTCCAGATGAAACCTTGGTTCTTCCCCCACAGTTCATTTCCTATGATGACATTTATAGTTACTCCCATTTCAAGGCATATTAATAGTGTCTGTAATGCAAAACCTAAACGCCAGTGAAATGCCCCCCACTCCATTCCAGCGGTTCAGTGAAAACAGACACAGCTGATTAAATAAACTAGAGGCAGATTAGCAAATATTGTTTGTACAACTGTTTTAGAACTTCTTAAAGGTGAAAATATGACTAACTGCTGGTCATATGATGAATTCATAGCTAAAGTGAGCAGGATAACAGCATTTATTTGTCTTTTCCCCTCAGTTATGACCTCATCTTTGCTGGAGGACCTCAAGAGATTCTTAAAAAGTTCCAACAGTCCAATCACAAGGTGGTGTTCGCTGCCGAGGGTGTTATCTGGCCAGATTCACGTCTGGCTGAGAAGTACCCTTCTGTCCGCAGTGGAAAACGCTTTCTTAACTCTGGAGGTGTGTAAAAGGCATGCATACTAAGTTGGAAATAATGGGAAATGCCATGTTTGGATGTGTTTTTAGCATCAAATGCCTTTTTTACTTTTCAAATGTTAATTTAAAATGATCGAAGACAAAGCAACAAGGTATAGAGACACAGATATGAAAGACACTCCAATGCAGTGTTCGAGACAAAGTCTGCGTTGGGAATGGCCACGTTTGAATGTTCCACTTCCCACCACAATGCATTCCAGACAAACAAGGTCAAGCTACATTAAAATGTGCTAAAACCGTATTTATTGTTTGAATTTAGTCATTAAACTAAATATACATTGTTTCAGCATTAAGTGCTGTGGATTTATGTGGAAAGAGCTCCGTGCTATTTGTAGCATCCTGGACATGATGTCAGATACCTCATATCAATGAACCCTGACCTCAGGAAGATGAGTTCACATTTCATACTTCAAGCACCATTCCAGGTGTAAGTTCCTAGTAGGAGAAGGAAATCTGAGTTGTCACAAACACGCCACGAGTGGGCTATGTGAATGCAAAAGTTTGCATGTGCATATTCGTCCGAATTATTATTCTTATTTTGCTTATTGTTTAGTTTATCAATGTTTTAATTATTCATTTTTTCATTATTCATTTATGAGGCCGTCTTGAAGACTTTAAGCCAGCAATGACTGGCATACTTTCTGCACACAAGGTCATGACCAACACTCATTTTAGCCATTTCATCCAAACTGATCTTGCCTTGAATGCTTCTTCTGTGGGTTTGTTTGGTCTAGTAGGGGTTAGAACAATTCAAGCCGACTATAGAGAGCATAGAAAAACAGTACGATTTTATTATCTGCATTCGACGACAGAGAAAATGTTTTCTTTGTGAACCGTCAAGCAGAGGCCAGTCACACTGTGGAATTTCCTTTGGCATAGTGCTCTTTTCATGCAAAAGCCCAGGTAAATGGAGCATTCATGTGAGAGTATGCATGTGTCCGTCCGTCTTGCCAAACTCTCGTTGAAGAACGGTCACATCCGCCTTCATTATACATAAACCCTGTGGTCATGGCTCGTCTTAACACCGTAGTCTTGATACTGGCTATTTTAATCTGGTGAATTACTGCTTTGAATGTGGTGGTCACTTGTCTGGTATATTGTCATGTCAGGGCGTTGAGTCTGCGTGATTAACAAGCTTATTTGTTTTGGATTTCCTATCCGATACTGTTCACAATCCAAATTGATGGTTTGGTTTTGTCCCGTAGGCTGCCCAGTAGATTGCGGTGTCCACTGTTTTGTTTCCGTTAGATGAGGAATGTCCTATCCACTAGCTTGTGGAAACAAGAAAGACTTGGGAGATTTGGAGCACTGTATTTCAACATCAGTCTTATTTGCTAACCACTAGAAGTCCAGTTTGACCATTTAAAAAAATCTGAATTTGGGACTGGATCACATTCGAGCAAAGCTGTTAAGGCTCAGCTTTATATGATAATATGTTGTATCATCCATAACCTGATACTCATGACCAACATTTTGGATGGAGATTTGCATTCAGCCCAAAGTTTGTGGGCATTTTTGTAACATCACTTGATTCATTTTACTATTTATTTAGTCGAATGAAACAAGCTATTCAGTTTGCTTGCTGTCTGCAGGTGTAATACATTCGTAGTGAATTCCTCCAGGTGTTTACACATGTAACATAGCTTGTCTCGTTAAAATCATCCTTTGTTGCCAATATTCAACATCTTTGTTGGTAGCAGGGTTTCATTCAATGGGAAAATACCTTCTGCATTCTAGATTAAAACCACATGTCATAATCCCTTACATCTGGATTTAGCCAGAACCTGGGCATTATGTCAAGGGTTTAACTTTACTGCAGTGTAATACAACAAAATCCATGTCACCACATTTGAGTCGACTTCGTTTACATTAAGATCCATCCATCCATTTTCTACCGCTTATCCGAACTACCTCGGGTCACGGGGAGCCTGCGCCTATCTCAGGAGTCATCGGGCATCAAGGCAGGATACACCCTGGATGGAGTGCCAACCCATCGCAGGGCACACACACTCACTCATTCACTCACGCACTCACACCCTACGGACAATTTTTCCAGAGATGCCAATCAACCTACCATGCATGTCTTTGGACCAGGGGAGGAAACCGGAGTACCCGGAGGAAACCCCCGAGGCACGGGGAGAACATGCAAACTCCACACACACAAGTCGGAAGCGGGAATCGAACCCCCAACTCTGGAGGTGTGAGGCGAACGTGCTAACCACTAAGCCACCGTGCCCCCGTTTACATTAAGATGATAAACTAATTTACAAAATTCATTGACAAGTGAATGGTTTTTGTATGGTTTATCGTTTTTGGCTTTTGGTGGATTGAAACTTCCTTGAAATCCTCAGAGTCTACATTTCTTTATAAGAATTTATGGAATTCCAACTACAGCCATTCAAAGCAGTAGTAGTATTTGTCTAAAATGCCTGATTTTTCTTAAGGGTATGAATGCTTCTGAAGAGTAAAAAGGGTGACATAGGGTGGAAATTGAACATAGGCTGATGTGAAAGCCAAACCCTACAATTTCCAAGTCTGGTCAGGGAAAAGATGATAAATATGCACCCGGGTTACTATAGAATCCCCAACACACAGCTGAGGCCCTACTGTACACTATATCTAGGGTAACTACAGAATGTCTTTCCTGTCTGAGGTTACTCAACTTCTTGGTTTCTACCCGATTTCCCAGTATTTTGAGGGTTTGAGGAATTTCACTTTTTATCCACGGTTGCATATGGTCATAAGTAAGCACAGTGCGTAACTGTATACTGTCTACCGCTGTGTTCTATGTTTAATTTTTGCATTATGAAAAAACACTCACCTAAAGGATTATTAGGAACACCTGTTCAATTTCTCATTAATGCAATTATGGTGGTGGTGTAATGGTGTGGGGGATGTTTTCTTGGCACACTTTAGGCCCCTTAGTGCCAATTGGGCATTGTTTAAATGCCACGGCCTACCTGAGCATTGTTTCTGACCATGTCCATCCCTTTATGACCTCCATGTACCCATCCTCTGATGGCTACTTCCAGCAGCATAATGCACCATGTCACAAAGCTCGAATCATTTCAAATTGGTTTCTTGAACATGACAATGAGTTCACTGTACTAAAATGGCCCCCACAGTCACCAGATCTCAACCCAATAGAGCATCTTTGGGATGTGGTGGAACAGGAGCTTTGTGCATCCCACGAATCTTTATCAACTGCAAGATGCTATCCTATCAATATGGGCCAACATTTCTAAAGAATGCTTTCAGCACCTTGTTGAATCAATGCCACGTAGAATTAAAGGGGGTCAAACACAGTATTAGTATGGTGTTCCTAATAATCCTTTAGGTGAGTGTATGCGTACACTTTGTACAGCACTTTGGCCAACAGCTGTTGTTTTTTATAAAAAAATATGACTGCCTGACACACTAATTGGGATGGAGATTGAAATGTTTATTATCGAGAAAATTGGAATGAGAACTCATATCTGGGCATCCAATAATGTCATCCATTCACACATCTATTTACAGCCTAACGTTACTTTTACAATAAATGGATCATAAAACCCAGTTGTGATGTTTTTTTCACAGGCTTTATTGGCTATGCTCCATACATACACAATATTGTGAACCAGTGGAACCTTCACGACAACGATGACGATCAGCTATTCTACACAAAGATTTACGTGGACCCACTTCAAAGGGTTAGTGAACAAAGTTTGCCACTCTCTGAGAACATATAAACTTACTCATAACTTGACCATGTCCTCATAAACTGCTTCAAAATGCATCACAGCGCTCAAATGCTAGAAAACAGCTAAAAAATACACAACCAAACTTTGCACAGAGATCATATTGTTACATTTTTACACAAACTATAATATGCACTCTTCTTTATTTTAGGAAAGGCTTAATATGACTTTGGACCACAAGTGTGAGATTTTCCAAAACCTAAATGGAGCAGTGGGTGAGTTTGTTGAAGATGGTGTCTGACATTGTCAACTTTGGTAGGATACACAGTTATTGATTCTGTGAACAGTGCATTTTAAAATGCATCTATATGACTCAATGGTTCTTCAAGTATATTAGTGTCCTTACTATTCTTTTTGAATAGACATTTAACTCTTAAGTATTATATTTTGGCATGTAACATTTCCAGTGTGGTTTGTGTTGGAAGCCAAAATTATAATTATGCTGTTTGTTTAGGAAAAGTGTTGTGTATTTGTTTTAGGAAGCAGATTAGCAGGTGATTAAAAGTATAAAACCATAGACTTGCATGGAAGGGGATACCCAAGTCACATGCAGCAATAATACTAGAACTTGAGGGTGGTCTCTTTTTAGGCCAGTAAGCAACCACCTAACAATTGTCCAAAACGGCCTAAGAACTGCACAATTGTGTTACAACCACTTTGAATGTGACACATTTTTCATTATTTTGCATTTAGATGAAGTCTTTCTGAAGTTTGGGACTGAGCGAGTGCGAGTGAGGAACACAGTCTACAACAGCATGCCGACCATAATACATGGAAATGTGAACTCCAAGGTAAATGTCTTTATTTCTACAGACACAGACATGAACAGTTAATTAAAATTCTTTATTAAACATCCATGAAATGAAATATGGAGTTTAGTGGCTTTGAATGTACAATGTGTAATTTTTTGCCTAGATGCCACTAAATTTCATACACTGGACTTTTAAGTCCGTTTAAG
The DNA here is from genome assembly GCA_029783895.1 of Triplophysa bombifrons. NCBI lineage: Eukaryota > Metazoa > Chordata > Actinopteri > Cypriniformes > Nemacheilidae > Triplophysa > Triplophysa bombifrons. Next base: position 7,209,121 of record CM056470.1, read on the forward strand.
TTTAGTCTTATTAGCCTTGAGCCTTCTCATCTCAGAAGGTGTCAAACTGTGCAGCCTGTGACAGAAAAACAAAATATTACAATCAGATGTATTCATTTTTTGCTCTCAATAACCCCAGGTTGACCACCACTTACTATACACATGTATTTTACAGAATACTACAATACTAGCAAATAGAATAATGCTCCTCAGCTTTAATTCTTTAAGACACTGATATCCAACAAATCCTGCAAGTCATCAAAATAGGTGTCAGTGATTACTAGACAGTTATCTGGCAGCAATATGAGCATCACTCCCCTATTCTCAGTGTCCAGCGGTTGAGTATGACAGTAGAACATTCACTGCATGTCTGGATGATAGCATAATCTCAACCACAGAGCGAGATTAGATTTTCCTGCTACTCTTCTCTGAAACATTAAATAAACCCAGACTCTGTGTTGAGTCATCTTCTCCTGGTTCTTAACCATCTGTGCTGTTTCTAATGAATTATCATTCATCCAGAGCTCACCCTCATGCTTTATGGTCCAGACAGCTCCGTGTCAGTCAGTGGAAATCTTCTGTGAGATATTTATCAGACCCTGGGGAATCCAGATGTTCTCATAAACACAAATACAAGGACCAATTAAAGTAACAAGGCTTGAGGATATAGTAGCTGACGGCTAGAAGCTAGTGGCTTTCGGTTTATAAAGACCGGACACCTCATTATTTCTGTCCGCAGAGTTTAACCAACTGACCTGAGAGCACCAGAGGTCAAGACCTGAGTGTACATGATTTGTCTGCATTGTTGCCACATTTGATGTCGAATGACCTATCACTATCTCAAATTGATGAACACAGAACGTGTAAGACAGACTGCATCTGGATACCATCTGTGGTGGAGGCTGGTTTGAATTGAAGATCCCATCCTTAGTTGTACTTTCTAACTTCCTGTAATTGAAAGCAGCATGTCAAGAGTGTGCAAGGCTCTTATTCCAGAATCTGCATCCAACAACTTGTGAGCAATTGAAGTAAGATTAAAAGCTTCTCTAACAGAAGAAACTCAAAGTTGGTATTCTCTAAATACAGCCATTGGGCAGTTTGTTAGAGTGTTTGGTTTATACATTTAATTGAGTTCATTGAGTCCTGCTGTTACATTGTAATAAAGGGTTTAGTATAATTTAGCTATTATCAAATACATTAAGTATATTAATATGTCTCATTTTCCACATTTACCCTTTAAGTCTTTGGGTTTGCAGGACTGCACTAATTGCTAGGTGAGGTTGCTTTGGATAGAAGCAGGTTTATCAAAGTTAATCCTACTGAAACATTTCTGTTAATTAAAACAAAATTTGGCTTGAACATTATTTGCAAAACTTAAAGCAACAACGAAATATAAGTTTAAGTTGATGCAGTTATGTTATTAACTGAAAGAATTAAAAACTGAAATAACCATGAGTTAAACTTATATAGCAATATCCAAAATGGACAGTACAAATAATGAAAACCATAAATGTTGGCAGTCTATCAGATTTCATGTATTTTATTATCTTACTACAGTAGCTTTGTCTGTGAATACAGTTTAGGGCTAGAACAAACCGATTACACACTATAACATACATTAGGACGTTAGTGGGCCCCTACCCAGCAACAGGCCTCGTTGTCCTCCCTCTGACCACAGCCATGTTGGGTTACAATTATACATAGGACACTTATTAGAGTGGGTTCTGTGTAGCTACTAGTAGAAAGCAAATATTTGTAAATGTAAATAGCATTTGCGTCCCTTTGGCTGGCTAGAGGGTTGAGCTTTGGAAAGCATAGGCACCTTTATCGCACAAATCAACAACCACTAAAGATAAATATTTAGCGCTTTCTGTAAAGTTTAGGCTTAAGCTGTTTATGCTATTGGGAAAATATGTTTCAGCATTCAAATTTTAGATAAACACAAACAACTCCCATATGCCTGAATCTCCCTGTTCATTTACAATTTCAATATGAAACGACCAGCAGATGTGAAGTTTCCATATATGCGATGCTATCCTAGAAATTTCCATCGATAATTTACAATCACTGTCATATATTGTTTGATGTGTGTTCTGCTGTAAATCTAAATTCAAAATTCCAACAATAATAACAGTTCAGTTGAAATCTATTTCATGACAATTTGATGGCAGGAATCCTTTTTGGTTTAATGTTCCAACCAAAACTACCATGGGTTGGCCCGTAGAAAGAATAGACATTTCCCATCCTTGCTGAAACATAAATCACTTTAACCACATCTTTTTAGACCAAAAAAGTACATTTCTTAAATTCACGTTCATAGTGCATTCAAGCTAATAGCACATGAGACTTGAACCCATGACCTTGATGTTCCTACATTGCCACGCGGTAACAGTTCAACAACAGGAACACTGTGTTTAACTCTTCTTTTTATTCCAGATATACTTGAATTACTTGGCCAACTACATCCCAAATGCATGGAACTATGAGCGAGGCTGTACCATCTGTGACCATGACATGGTGGATTTGTCCCAGCTTAAAGTAAGTCATCAAGCGACCGCCACAGTGGAATTTATCATTTCTTTTCCCTCTCAGAATCCTAAGACTCATCCAGACCTACTAATAATACACAACTCTATATGTAAGAACTGGTTGTTCTGTTTCGGGTTTCTCTTTGTGATAATCTAAGAGAAGTCAAGCTTGAGACTCATGAATGTGTTATCCAACAATAGCAAGCATCTTGCCCTACGTCTCCCCAGGCTTTCATTAAAGCTGCATAAGTGAGGAGCCACTTGAGGAAGAGGAAGTTGTGCTCTGCTGTGGTGCAGGAAATGGCTTTTGGTTTTTAGACAGTTTCACTTACTGGGGTGTTGCTGTCAACCAGACCTGTCTTTAGCGGGTAGTGTAGTATGGAGTTTCATCCACAGGGTAACTTATAGTGGTTATCCTGAAAATTTGACACAGGGTTCAGCTAAGGCTGCCAAAAACAACAACCCTGGGTAGTAGCTAATACATTGCTTAGGGGGTTCTGGGGGCTCCGTGTCAATACAGCCCACCCCAAGTGTCTTATATTCTGATCCTTAGAAATGGGTTGAATCTTGTTGTCATGCTGGTAAATCGTAAACTAATAACTTAGAGAATCCGGTTAATTCATGTCTAATGCAAAAATTATGGGTTATGAGTTACGCTTCAAAATGTAAAACTAAGGGTCAGAGGTTTGCTTAAGTTCTTCACCATCAAATACTGACTGGGAAACCACATGGAAAAGAGCAACATTTCCAAGAGGCTGTTGGAGAATATCTTTCACTTTGGCATTTTTGTTCTAATTACAAAACACATTGTTGGGCTAAATGGAACCCAAATGAATAGCTATGCTTGTCTCTTGCTTCCCAGACATTTCTTCTTAGAAATAGACCCAACAATGAGTCTTAAGATCTCAACAATGTCTCAAACTGTGACAGGGTTTTTCTGCCAGCAGCTAATTCATCTTGACTTTTGATGATTCAAGGTTTTTTGAAGGATCAAGGTTCAGCCCATTTTCCGAAGTTTGTTGTTTCTCGGGGTGAAGCAGTGGCCGGGTAACACAACCTTCATCTGCTTTGTGGTTTTTGGTTGTTTGTTTAAAAATGGACGAGAGTTCAGATTCTCACACTGTCTATGCTTAGGTCGAAATGGGCCCAGTTATAAGAAACTGTCCCGGTCTAGACTTGTCAAAATCCTCTGTGTCTCCTGTTTAGTCCCTGGTCTCTGTCAGTAACAATTTGCAGACCTCTAGCTCGATTCTTGGACACTCCCTTCAGAAACACAGAGCCAGGGTCAGAACGGAAAATTACATGGTGCCAGTTAGGCCCCCGTTTCATCTAGTGAGCTGTGAAGACTGGTCACAAACCACAAAAGTAGTGACCGGTCCATGTACCCTTAAGCTCAATTTCATGGGAAAGAAACCTCGACATTCTCTAAGACCTCCAGCAGAGCTCTGGGAAAACTTTGGCCAACCAGTTGTTTGTTTCTTCTCAGTGTACCTATCAGTGAGCAATCCTTTAAATGATTTAATTTTAAAAATGAAGAAAAAGATGAAAGCATGGACGTTAGTTGTTACAGTGTATATGTAAAAGATAAATAAAAGCTTATCTGAACTATACACTTTATTTTGTGTTTATTTTATGTTTCCGCTTGTTTTAGACAATGAATCAAACTCAGAATATGAGACAGTGTAGGACAAAGAGAGAATTTGTGACTCTCATATCCAATTTAGAAAAGAATATTGAATTATTCACAATATTATAACAATAACACTATATTTATAATCAAGTTTTGAATATCATGGTTATTGCCCATACTAATTCATTTATTTGTTTGTTTTCCACAATGTTAAATAAGATTAAGCATGTTTATTTGTAAAACATTATATTTAAAGGATACAACATACTCTATATAATATAGGGTTTTGGTCTACCTAGTAAAACATATGAATTTCTTCATCGCATGATAAAGTGCTCTCCATTAACGTTTGACAACTTTTCTCTTTATGTAAACAGGAGTTTTCACGAGTAACTGTTGGTGTATATATTGAACAGCCAACTCCATTCCTGCCAGAGTTCCTCCAGAGGCTCCTCACACTCGATTATCCCAAAGATAAACTTGATGTCTTTGTTCATAACAGTGTGAGTGTCTGGCCGAGAAAGTAATGATAAACATTTGACCTTTTGAATTTCAGGCTATTCGTGAACCTTTTTTTCAATTTGTGTTCTTCAGGAGGTTTACCATGAGAAGCACATACAGAAATTCTGGGAGGAAAACAAGGATGTGTTCCACAGCTTTAAGGTTGTGGGACCCGAAGAAAACTTGAGTCAAGGAGAAGCACGGGACATGGGCATGTAAGTGTCTCCTTAATGCTACTTCATGTCTGTGTTTGGAGTTGGTGTCTGCTGCCATGGTGATCTCAGTCAAGTTGTTTGTCTTAATTGTTAGGGCCAGAAATGTTTGTTTAAGCAGCCAACGCAGATGTTAAAAGATGGGTTTTTTTCAGACACCTGTGTTTTAGAGTCTAGGTATTTAGGAATATTTTAAACCACAAATTAATACATTTGTTCAGCATGATTACCTGAAGATATTTTACTGCGTATAAGCTCTTTTAGCCCGGGAGACCGAGTGATTCACTTTGTTTTAATGCTTTTAGATAGTCTAATTTCCATCTCAAATTTGGGTATGTAGAGGTGGAGGTGTACTTTATTGTCCATTACCATGTAAATTTGTCTTGGACTCCAAACTGCCATGATTACACAACAATCACAATACGTAAGCAATTTACAAGCAGCCGGCAGTTATCGCGAAATAAGCCGTATTTCTGCCATAACAACTGACTGCCTCGTTATCCCGCTTATTAAATGACTACTTGCCACATGAGAAAAATACTAAATATTTTATAATAGCTTGTTTTTACCCTCCGCAAGGAAAAGCCGTTTAGTTTCGGTTATTTTAAAGTAAGAAACGACGTCCAAACGTCATGAACAGTCAAATTGGTTTAATAATTTGTAAATATTATGTCATATATGTTATTAAAATACATATTTATATTACATTTTTCCCCTCTCAAAATGATCCGGGTGCAGCATCTGTGTAACAGGGTGTTATAAGTTTTGAGCGGTTGTTATTTGAAATAACAACCCTTGAAATGTTGCGAGTGGCCAATCAGAATCAAGCATTCAAATGAGCCGTGTAATAAATAACAATAACAACCCCATACAGTAACACACAGTTTAAAACTGTTATTTTTCTGTCAGCTGGGGCGACAGTTAAATACCGTAAAGTAAGAAAAACACATTTACATAAAATGAAATGTTTTTAATGTTATTCTCTCTCTCTATATATATATTAAGAGTTTAAATCATGTTTTTTATTGTGCATCCCAGTTAATATAAATTAAACTACAGTTGGTTTGTTTTGATTTAAGTCATAATAACAGGAAAATACGGCTAACTAACACAATAAAAACATGATAACATAATAAAAAACATGATTTATTAAAAAACATTAAAACATAGTTATCTCATTTTGAAAACAAACTCGTCATACTGTATGTTTTTACTTTATACTTGAAAAATCGGAATAAAATTAAAGTTAAATTATGTTAAATGGCATTTTTGCAGTGCTTAAAACAACCATACAACATTACAAGTCATACTTTACTACTACACATTCATCTTACTATTTGTAATAAAAATAATTATAGGCACCACTTTTTCTGCCGGTAATAATTAATACATTCCATATAAAACACCTAAAATCAGTCAGCATATGTTGTGAATTATAAAAAAACAGCTGATTTTTGTATTGTACTTATATTATTAACCAACACAAAATCTCTTTTTTCAACAGGGATTTGTGCAGAAAGGATTCTTTGTGTGACTACTACTTCAGCATTGATGCAGATGTAATGCTCACCAATCGACAAACTCTCAAACTCCTCATGGAGCAAAACAGGTGATTTTCACTGTTATGCCATATATTTCATTCCTCTGGAATCTTCCAAAGTAACCGTTTGTCCCTCAAGCTCCTCAAAAATCTCACGGTGGACTAAACACACATCCCTCGCAGTATAAAAATATGCCTGGGTGGCTTCCTGTTTTCCCATGGTGCATGGAAAGAGTCAGCGGCGTATTGCATGAAGTTCCACAATAAACAGAGCTAAAATGAGCTGCATTTAGCATGTGACAGCGCTTAACACTCTTTTGCATGACTCTGGAGGATGCCAACCTCAGATATTTAAAGAAGCCTTGGGAAATCTCTCTTGTGACCTCTGGGTTGTGGTGTGAAATCGTAACTCGGAACTGTGGACATGTGGAATTTTACTTTCTTGCTTTCACATTGTTGACCAACACTATAATTTCCACTAATGTGAATGACATGTTTACCTCAGTCAAGTGATATTTGGTATGCTTGCAACGTTTATTGGTCAGAATGGAGTTGAAGTGCCCAACTGTGTGACTTTAGAAGCTCAGGCGGTTTCACGAGCCGATGCCCTCTTCACAACCGCAAGAAAATATGCTCATATTGATCATTGGAATAACACTTTTTTTTCTATACTTTTTACTTTACAAGTCGTTATCCAATCGTTTTTGGTTCAATGAAATCAATGGGTTTCAATGTTGTTCACACACCAATATTCTTCTACAATATCTTCTTTTGTGTTCTTCGGAAGAAGGAAATCCAGACAGGTTTGAAAGGCCATTTGGGTGAATAAATAAAGAAAGATTTTTCATTTGGGTTCATGTTTATATGCTCATTTAACAACAGATTTAAATGTACATTTTCTCCTGTTATGACCTTTTTTTCAACACTTGACTGTCAGCAGAGATGCTCACATGTTAACGCCATTGAACTTTTCCTTAATCCCATTTTCCCGTCAGAAAAATAATTGGGCCGCTTGTCACCCGTCATGGAAAGCTGTGGTCCAATTTTTGGGGAGCCCTAAGCCTGGATGGTTACTATGCAAGATCAGAGGACTACATTGACATTGTGCAGGGAAAGCGTGTGTGAGTATCTTCTCCTGCTCTGATCTATGCTTGAATCATTTTTTTTAGACTAAATCAAAGCCTGTACTTGAGATTTTTTACCAAAAATAGATGACTTATTCTAGATTTTTAAATATCTAAATTTACATGTACAGTTCCTTCCATGATTTACTTGAATTTCGTCTCTTTCATGATCAACATTATACAGCACATTTAAACGATCCCATGCTTGTATGTTTAAAGACGTGTTCATGTCCTGAACTGACCTTTTGTTTTGTGTTAACAGTGGTGTGTGGAATATCCCCTTCATGGCCCACGTCTACCTGATAAAGGGCCAGACTCTGAGGAATGAGCTTAAAGAAAAGAATGTTTTTGTCTTGGAGAAGCTGGACCCTGACCTGGCCATGTGCAGGAATGCCAGAGAGCTGGTATGACCAAACAAGAGCTGTACAGTAACCACAAAAACAGTGTACTAGATCAACATCTCTTGCTGTTCTATTAATAACATTAAATTATGTGAAATACAGTCTAAGCCTAAATTTATAGATAGTTTACTGTTATTATAAAAACAATTATTTTTCAATGCTTTTAAACATCTGCTGTTCCGCTGTGATCAGGATGTAACTGGCAAGTATACCGAGTATTTGATGTGCTGTTTGTGTTGAAAGCATGAATTTTCTATGTCTTCATGGCAGCTGTGCATTTTCAGTTTCATGTCCCATCATCCTCTCCCCTTGTTACATCTATCCCATCACGTTGAATAGAAATGGGAAAGTCTGGTTGGCTGCTATCTTATTTCTCAAGGAACCCTACTAACAACTGCTTTTTTTCCACCTAAAAGGCTTCATGTCTACTAAACTAACTGTTATTGACAACCTAAAGCTTTGCATAAGCGCTGACCAGAAAGTTGGCCACCTTAAAAACTCAGGGATTTTTGCTGCACACGCATTTCAAAAGCTCTGCCCTGGCAAGGTTTTATATACAGTATATATGTGGCGGGTCCATTTCTTCCCTCATGCTCTCTTTCTATTTTACGTTTTTTCCTCATTAAATAATTCACATGGTGCTTTTCCTTCATTTTAGACAATACAAAGAGAAAGAGAATCTCCTTCCCCGGAATCATTCCATATGCTCAGATCCCCAAAGGTTCCTCTTGTTTTACTTATTCTATACTGTAAAATACAAATAAATGTTTTACAGCAAGCTCCAGTCTCTTTCCCAAAGGCTGAGCAAGCAATAATCCAACCATTACTAATTGGAGTATTTAATGTAAAAAGTAGATAAACAATATGCACTAATATTTAATATTTCATATATATTGTAATTTTTAATGATCGAACAGCAAACATTTATTTAAAATCTAACCTCTGAAATAAATTACTACCAATATGCATGAGGAAAATAAATCCACATTTTACATTCAATGTGGTTTTGACATGGTTTCCATATTCGTAGATGCATGTATTTGTATGCTTTCAGATATTTGATTATATAAATATTATATGAATATTTGAAGCGCAATTTGAAACGCATCTTCCTCAGACAGATGTGTTCAGTAAACAAGCCAAGCCTTTTGGGAAAGTGATGTTGCTGTTTTGAGTTTGATAATCTACACCTGCTCTTTGATGGAGTAAACCTGGAGAGAAAGCACCACATATTACACAAAACTACAACTCCTGCCCCTTGCGTGAAGTGGTGGAAAGGCTTATGAAGGCGGTGAAAAAGATCCCACGCATTAAAGTAGACCATTTCCTTCCCAATCACAGCCATAACATGTAGCTTACCCTCGCAAGCTCCTTGACTTATCTCAGTCTGGTCATGTGTATGAAGCCCATCCTTGATCACTGTTGCCGGTATCTTATTAAAAAGCCTTGACTGAGATTAAATCAAGTTCTAAACCCTTGTCCCTGCTTCTAGAATAGTAAACAGGAATTTTGGTTCCTGGAATTGCTCTATTCCCAAATCTCCCCGTGTTCCCGTTCTGTTCCCACTCACATCCCTCCTCAATATCTGTCCTCGGGTATTATTCCACACTGTTTGGTTGTGGGATAATCCAACATCAGATTTGATTTATTACTTATTTTACATTTACAATTTCATATGGATTGTCAATGTTGGATATTTTCCCACCTTGAATGTACAGGCTCTTATGTCATTTTCTTTGTCGGAAACAGGGAGTTTTCATGTACATTACGAATCGGCACGAGTTCGGAAGGCTCATTTCAACGGCCAACTACAACACATCTCATTATAACAATGACTTGTGGCAAATATTCGAAAACCCACTGGTGAGTAGCTACATGACCAAATGTTTTCTGTAATGTGTTTGATACAAAAACAACTGGGTATCAGAATCCAGAAGTTATTTTTCATTAAGAGACACGTTTGTCATGGATAATGAAGTGGAGTGCTGAAAGAGTAAACATAATGTGTTGACCTCCATCTGGCCTGGTTTTAGTCCATCTGTTGAATGAACCCAGAGGGACTGGGCGCTGTTTGGATAAATACAGAGAAGAAATATTGTAATCCTTTTTCTTCTCCACAGGACTGGAGAGAGAAATACATCCACCCCAACTACACACAGATTTTCACTGAAAATCTCTTGGAGCAGGTAGAAACTATTAACGTTAAAGCAGCAACATTTTGATACCTTACATGGCACGGTTTTGTCTTTGCACTGTGACCAAGTGAATTAAGAGATGACCGGGTGATATTAAGCACCTGTTTATATTTCTGCAGCCCTGCCCAGATGTCTTCTGGTTCCCTGTGCTCTCCGAGAAAGCCTGCAATGAGCTGGTGGAGGAGATGGAAAACTATGGGTCATGGTCTGGTGGAAAACACAAGGTCAGATAAACCCGCCGGCTTCAAAACAGCCTATACACTTTGCACAGAAATCACAACCATTAAAGACTCAAAGATTAGCACATGAAAATAAAATTCTGTCATTTACTCGCCCAAAGCTGTAAAACTTACTTTCTTTTGTGAAACAAAAACAGAGTCTTTTCCAAGCAATGATCTTTTCCTCCAGTGATCTGTAAAATTGGTCTGATTCGTGATCAAATTCATCGTATTTATAAATAAATCATTCTGTTGGATTTGTGATCTGGATCAAGCGGTTCATAAAAAAGCTGATTCCATAATTTGATTCACGTTCATATTCAATGTTAAAGTGGCCGCAACTCAGAACGTTTCTAAATATCTCACGCTTATGTTGAGTACTTACGGAATAGTATCGTACCCTTCAAATATCCGTAGAGTCTTTAGTTTGATAACATTTATATAAAACAGATACAGCTGTACGATTATTTCCGAAAACAAGCGTTCAGGGAGGGCGGAACTAAAGCACCTGCGCATCAGTTGCCAACAAAACACAGACTCGGTTTGATTTATTGCATGTGGTTCATGTCCGGCATCTTTTAGAGCTGGGAATGCTCCATCTATCAGTTTCAAATGATCTCCAAATCCAGCATTATGGCCATCGTTTATATAACATCTATCACTGAAGTGGCGTGAATAAACAAACACACCTCAACTTCTCTCACTATTGCAAGATTAACGAGATGCAATTGCTGGCCAACTGCGCAGCCAATCATGATGGTAAGCGGGTCCTCCTATTGCTCGTCGGTTGATGCGTGGGCAGGCTATTTCTTTCGCCTTGCCATGGGTGTGCTTTCCGGGTGAGTTGCCCAATAAGGGACTAAGAAAAGTTGTTATGTGACGGTTTTTCATGTTCGAAAAACAATTTCCGAAACCTGTATGAACCTCAGGGGAGTGTATCGAGCACAGAAATACTATGTGATATACCCAACTCGTTTTTCGACAAGTTGACCATGTCAAGCATGAGAAGACAGTACGTTTAACATTGTAAAGAACTCTGAATGCATGAAACGCTCTTGCACATCCCATTTAAACACATGAAGGTATTTAAAAAAAAATCAGGGGAAATTCTTTAAATTAGTATCTGATAACATCTACTGTTTATCATTGACTGCATGTTAAGTCTTCTGTTTTCTATCCTCAGGACAAGCGAATCACTGGAGGCTACGAGAGTGTCCCGACGGATGACATACATATGAAACAGATCGATTTTGATAACGAGTGGCTTCACTTTATCAGAGAATTCATCTCTCCTGTGACTCTCAAGGTCTTCTCAGGCTATTACACCAAGGTGAGTCGGTCTGTCTGGGTTTGGACCAAATCAGCTGTTAAATTAGTACGTCTGAGCTTGTGTTGAAGAATGTCTGTCCTACATATCTCCTCTTCTCTCTATCTCTGTTGTCCTCTGAGGCACTTTGTCCTCTACTGTTTGCTTGAGTTTGATGGACACTGTTTGGAAGAACCTTGATAAGCCTCTCAAGAAAATGTGAAGGACATACCACAAAGCTAAATATTCAGGCAATTCTCATAACAAATATTTAAATTATTTTTTTACCCAATTTTCCCTCCAGTAAAGTCTGTACTGTTATGAGTAGGCCCTATTTTGAGTTTTGGCTGCGTTTGTCAGATTTTATGTGGTTTTCATATACTCACACTATAATACAGTGTTGTTTATATTATTAACAGAATATACAAAACAATGTACATTATGCAGAACATATTTGACAATATATATTTCATAACATGTACAACAAGAAAAAGTCCAATGTCCATTAGTCAAATATGGTATATTCATGAAAAATATTAGAAATATTAAGTCTTCATTGATTTTGTTTATTAACCTTGTTTTCCAAAGAGCTGTCCTTTGTCTCTTGAATTTTTTTTTTAAATTTAGCTTGGATGCTGTCCATTTTATATAATACAATAAACAAACAAACCATCTGTTCCAATCATTTTTTGCTTAAAGTTTTTTAAAGTTTTGGCTTATACCAACAGTCAACTACAAAACTTTCAGATCCAGCTATATGATGGCTTTGGTTGACTTGACTCATGGAATGAGTGAAGTCATCTCTCTCTTGCACTCTCGTATCTTTTTTGGGGGGGGAGGTATTTGTCTACGGTTCATTCAATGAGCACTTTAGGTCTCTGGTTGATTTGACATGTGGAATGTGAACTATAGTTGGCACCAGTTGTTATGAACGACTCAAGAGTCAAGTGCAGGAGAAGGTAGGTTTATTTCGACCCAGCACAAAATGCTCGTACAGAGAATAATAATCACATAGACAGTGAATCTGAACGTCAAGGAAGCAATAGTCAATAAAGGCTCGAGCACTCGGCCGGGAGAATCGGGGGACTGCACAGAGAGGTGCGTATACCAGCGGGGGAATAAAAAATAGTCCAGGAGTCATCTACCAAAAACAAACGAGTCCGCCCAGCGAGGGCCAAGGAAAAGTCCACCTGCTGCAGGCAGGTCAAAAACACGTAATTCCGCCCAGCGAGGGCCATGGAAAAATCCACTTGATGACGACGGTTCAACTGGTGTGATTCCTTCCGGCGAGAGACTCGAGCCAATCTGCTGTAGCTACTTCGAGCGGAAGACGATGAACAAAACCCTGGTTCTCCTGTATGTTTGACAGTCGAAGTCCGTAACCTCAATCCCTACAACCCACAGCCGGCTGAGAATCAAGGGGTAGAATGTCAGGACGGAAATCACAAGTGCAGCAAACCAGAGGATTCCCCAGGCAACTGGAGGTAGCAGCGAGATCCCTTGAGCAGAGGTAATGGCAGTCGGAGATTCTTGAGTAAGCAGAGAGCAAGGCAAGGGTAGATTCCGGTAGAAGACTAACAGCTCTGGAGCCTGGACAAGACAAGGTGATATCTAACAGGGTGTGCAATCGCAAGACTGGCGTGGCGTGGCGTGGCCAACCTTCGGGTGATTAAACCAAACGGACTCTCGTTGGACAAGAGGAGACATAGGGAATATAAGGGAAAGTGAGCTGGAAGAATACAAGGAACAGCTGGAGAAAGAGCGGGAAAATCAGAAAATCCAAGTGAAGAGTATAAACAAGGAAACGATGGGACTGGGTGAAACGCAGACACTGAACAAGTGACAAACTAGGAATAACAAAACCCACGTGCCTGACAACCCTAACAAGACATATGTAAAACAAACCCCACAGACGCTAGACCAGAGACCTGACACCAGTTGGATTCAAGAGAGGCAGTTAAAACTCAACTTTATAGTACATACTACAGCATTTACCACATAAATGTGGCAGTCGAAACACAAGTCTATTACTGTAAATCTGTTCAGGTTTAGAGGTACTTTTGGGGTTTTCATTTTGCCTGTTTAATTTTTTTCAGGGCTATTCTATTATGAACTTTGTGGTGAAGTATACACCAGACAGACAGGCCTATCTGAGACCACATCACGATTCCTCAACATTTACCATCAATGTTGCTCTGAACAACAAAGGCATAGACTTTCAGGTGAGCTTTAATTACATATCTAAAACAAAATTTGGTTTTTGACCAATTTAACCACCAACGTAACACATTCAACAAAAAAAGTAATCATGTTCCCTTCTGTTTTAGGGTGGAGGATGTCGATTTCACAGATATAACTGCTCCATAGAGTCTCCTAGAAAAGGCTGGAGCTTTATGCATCCAGGTAGACTCACTCATCTCCATGAAGGACTACCTACCACCGGAGGCGCACGCTACATTGCGGTGTCCTTCATAGATCCATAGGCATGCACACACCCTGCTGAAAACTAGCCTTAAGTGGTCTCCCAGTTTGGCCAGGCTGTTAAAACTAGTCTGTTTTGCTGGATTTAGAGGGGGTCCGGGTCAGGTTTGAAGATCATCTGGCCGAAAGGCAAAACAAGGTTAAGACAGACATCCACTTCCGGCTGGTTTCATCTTTTTTTTGGCTTTTTTAAAATTGAAATTTGTGTATTGTCAACTGTTTGGTTGTGTTTGTTTTTGCTGGATCATTCCTGGTTTATGTGTCGTGTGGCTGTTTGTATTCGCTGTCTTCAAAAATATTTACTACTGTCTCGAGAGGAGGAAAAATGCTGTTGAAAAGAAGTTTATTAAAGGTCGCTGAACACATAGACACACAGGCAGACATACAAACTTTGCTGAGAGATTTGACTGTAACTCTACTGTAACGTGGCCACACATCAGGTCTGTAACTTTGTTTTGGGGTGTTTAGTGTTAGGACTCATTCGTTGTTGCTGCCTTTAAGGTCTCTTATAATTTAAGAAATGATTATGACAATGTGCTTTCAAGTTATTTTGGGTGGAAATCAAATAGACGCTATGGACTATTTCACATTTCTTTCTCACTTGTTCACAAACAGACGAAAAGGATTAATATTAGTGCATTTATGTGTTTTTGTAATGTCCTAAATACAATAATTCTGACATGACTTTAGAGGCAGCATTATTTTACTGTTAGCCACCCCTCCAGCTGAAAAAGTAAAGAGTTAATTTTAAGTTGGAAAGAATGAGTTTACTGTCAATGTACTGTAAATCTGGCTCTGTTTATTTTGCTGAATTGTTAGGTGTGATGCAATAACACACGCTTTCAACAGTTCTTCTGTTTACAGAAATAATATACAGTTATTGCTAAAGTTACATGACTTTACAGCAACTGAATTGTGGATATATTGTCAAACAGTACGACCAGCTTCAACAAAGATATGTACGACAAAGAAATATAATTTTGTATCTTTGCACAACAAGAAACAACAGGGGTGAAAACAAATCCTGGTGGAAGTTTTTGAGACAAATGTTTGTTGGTGTTTTACTGTAAAATACAAGGTAACACGTATTTGAAACTGATAATGTCTCAGAGATGTTAATTTTTTTACTTTCTCTGAAAGTTGTTCTTAATAAATGTCTCACCCAGGTCAATTAACTTATTTTAAACATTCTGAAATAATAAAAATTTTTTTTGAAGGATTCTTTTATCTTCAGTTGCCAATAATGGCTTTGTGGAGAAAATGTTAAATGACAAAATGCTGAACTATGTGTGACAAAATAAACTACAATAGATTAAATGTTCTTCGGAACAAAGTATGGACGTTCTACAGTGAAACTTCACATAATCATTGAAAAACACATTTAGCTAACCAGTCATGCAAAGCACATTATTTCACAACTTTTAATGTATTTTCACTACATTGTAAAAATGTGGGATATTATTAACCCAATGTTGGGTCAAAAAGTGGCAAACTCGACCGTTGGGTTAAATAAACCCCCCAAAATAGTACTTTGACTAACAATGGCTTAAAACAACCTATTTTGAGTCCAGATGATAGATTAAATGGTAATCTATGTTTATGGTAAACTTTATACGGAAGAAAAATACTACTTCATACACCATTCATTTCAAATGACTCAAAATGTCATGACAAACCTTAAAACTGTCATGCTATTGTGTAACAATGTTTGTGAGAGCACCACTTTGGCTGTGACCTGTCATATGCTAGTCTGATTATAGTTTAGCTCAGATGAGAAATGATTGATAGTTGATACTGGTCAGATGACAGCTCTTACATTAACATTAGTAACATTCTTGAAAATCCTGATGCAATCGCTGTTATAGGGTCGGTCAGTGACACTTACTTGAACTTGAGTGTTGAAAAAGATGGATGATCAGTTGGAATGTAACATTATGAGGACCGTGTGGGAGTATTTCCTCCATACATGCAGCTGGGTCATTTTAACTGAGTTATACTACATTTGCTTGTTCTCTTTAAAGCCATACAGATGGGTCAGTATGCTTAACTGGTCCTTTAACAACCAACTAAAATAAGTCAGACATGTTAGCACCCTGACAAAATGTACAATGTCGTTCACTATTATTGGCACCCTTGGTAAATATGAGCAAAAATGGCTGTAAAAATAAATCTGCAGTTTATCCTTTTGATTTTTTATTGAAAAAATCTACAATATTCTAACATTTCCAACAAATAAAACAATTTGCATTTTGGGGAATATCACGTTAGGAAAAAAATGTTTTTAATACACCCTGGTCACAATTATTGGCACCCTTAGAAGTAAAATATCTCCCAAGTATAATCCCATTGATATTTCTATTTTCTTACCATACCATGGTGACTAAAAACATGATGTTTTCCAGTCACGATGATAGTGGAGGGTACTGTATGTCCAAAAAACGTTGACGTCCAAATTCTCCAAAGGTCATTGTGGGTTAAAAGTTAAAGGTTTCACTACATCTTTTTCAGACGTCATCTGAACATCTGATATTGATGTCCAGGGGATCACATACAAACTTTAGAAAAATCAGACTAATTTCAGACGAATGAGGAAATTGAGTTCAATGATCTACATGAAGCAAGACTGTTTATTTACCCTGATAGCATGCAGGGTATGTATTTTCAACGTCGGCAAAGACTTAGAAAAGACGTCTTCAGGTGGACAGGAATCAGATGACTTAAGCTGTACTGTCTTCACCTCAGCTGGTGGCTGCCACATCGTGTTACTGCTAATTTGCGTGATTTTAAACTCCACCCATCTTTTTCACACCCCCAAATAGAGTACGCCAGCTCTCATTGAAAACCGCTGTCGATGTGAACAAGCCTGGAGTGTAAACACAGTGTCGCGAACTAAAGAAAGGTCGAAAGTTGTCACGCCGATGGATGGCGATGGAACCGAGACGTGAGAGCTTTTTCCTTCCTTTCGTCTTCTGGTTGGGGTTTTCTGGGAAGAGCTCCCTGACTTGTTCAATGTTTCCGTCTGGCAACGAGAGAGAGGCATGTAGGTCAGAGACAGCTGCCCGGCAGCAGCTTACAGAAAGACCCCTTTGTGTCCGCTTTCTCCCCTCTGCTCATGGCTCTGAAAGATGACATTGATGCAGAGCAGCGGCACAGGAAACCGGCGAGGCTAATAAACCAACAGGTTTGCTGAGCATGGCTTATCAAACAGAGCTGAGAGGGAATTCTGTAGTCAAGAAGATCCCAATGTGTGAGGTCAAAATGCACAGGAAGCGAGAAGTCAGATCAGGCCACGTAGCGAAAAGTTGTCTGAGTCGCAGATTGTTATTACATTTATACAGCCATCATGTCTATTTAAGGTCAAATGAACTCATGGTTTGTAAAGGGAATCGCTGAGAGTCCCTGCTGAATGTGTAAGCCAATATGACGTGTCAGGTAGTGATTACATAGTGCAGTCCTGACCACATGGAACTTGGCAACCCGTCTGTTTATGTCCTTTCTATTTCTTTAATTAAACTCACACACATTCATTGTGGGGGCATGGTGGACCGACTGCTCCCACCCTGTTTACTGCGGCATAAGGGTGGAGTCACTTGTTTAGCAGCGGGCAGAATTAAAGCTGGATCCCGTAAAGCAGTGGCAGGGTTATCCGGCACAGCATTGCCAAACAGCCCTGTTTGCCTACTGGCTGAAGTCGAGGTATTGAAATTATTTGGTTTCAGAGGATTGCCATACTCTTATTTAGAGGGGAAAATTCTCAACATTCTCTGTGTAAAAGATGCACATACACAGACACACACAAAAAGTGCTGAATGCAAGTCGCATGTCATAATTCAACAGGTTACAGATTAGGTTGTGAAGAACCTCTGGTTGAACTGAATTGGTGGTGGTGGTTAGCGGTACACAAATGCATTAAAAATTTTAGTAGAATGTGTTTCTCATGCATTCCTTTTACTAACCGAATGGATTTTGTGACCCTGGTTGGGTTTATTTAGTCTTAGAAAGTTTAGTCAGAAAGCAGATGAGATCATTCAGGATTTCCCGGTATGGATTGGAATATTTAAAGTACGAAATTGAGTCATGACATTAAGTCTAGATGAAGAGCAGTGTAGACGTTTCAAATCTTCTGAGAAAGGTTACTCTCTCATCATGGCAATGAGCTCTGGATTAAAGAGTGATCAGAAGGCCTACAGAGCCATTATAGTGAGAGAGACATTAACCACAGCGAAATTAGGACTGAGTGCTCAGTGGAATAAATGAATGAGCGAGTCAGGCCCTGTTTTGACAAGTGGAAAAGTACTGATGGAGAAAATGATGACAGAGAAAGACAGCAGAAGAGAGAAAATGAAAGGTGTCGTCCTCTGTAATGACAGTGATGTGTTGGCATGCTAATATTCCCATCGAATGAGTATGGATTTAGTCATTTCAATTTTGTGAAAATGTATGTGGTTGTACTGCTTCACACTCCTGCAATCAATGTTTTTCTTTAATAAAATGACTTACTGGGCAATTTCATGTCTATCAAAGCAATAAGAACCAATAAGCAGTGGGTTACATTTCATTTTATAACGGCTAACGGTGCCTTAAACCCCATAGCTGTTAAAAAATGCACTGTTATCCACTTCTTCACGGGGCTTATTGTTTTGATATAACGGTTATTCCATATGCGTATCAAGGTTTCATAAAATAGAGTAAATACAATTATATTTGGGCTATGTGGTGCTGTCAGCCGTTATATTTCGGGTTGTTAATCAAGGACCAGAACTTTTTACACTCCTAATGCAACATAACTTTGTGCATCAATTATATAATTTATACTTTATCTACAGTGGGTACCGAAAGTATTCAGACACCCTTAAATGTTTTACTCTTTGTTATATTGCAGCCATTTGCTAATATCATTTTTTCCTCATTAATGTACACACAGCACCCCATATTGACACAAAAACACAGAATTGTTGACATTTTTGCAGATTTATTAAAAAAGAAAACTGAAATATCACATGGTCCTAAGTATTCAGACCCTTTGCTGTGACGCTCATATATTTAACTCAGGTGCTGTCCATTTCTTCTAATCATCCTTGAGATGGTTCTACACCTTCATTGGAGTCCAGCTGTGTTTGATTATACTAATTGGACTTGATTAGGAAAGCCACACACCTGTCTTTATAAGACCTCACAGCTCACAGTGCATGTTAGAGCAAATAAGAATCATGATGTCAAAGTAACTGCCTGAAGAGCTCAGAGACAGAATTGTGGCAAGGCACAGATCTGGCCAAGGTTACAAAAAACATTTCTGCTGCACTTAAGGTTCCTAAGACACATGAAATCCCGCATTGAGTTTGCTAAAAAACACCTGAAGGACTCCAAGATGGTGACAAATAAGATTCTCTCGTCTGATGAGACCAAGTAAGATCCTTTTTGGCCTTTAGTCTAAGCGGGATGTGTGGAGAAACCCAGGCACTGATCATCACCTGTCCAAAACAGTCCCAACAGTGAAGTATGGTGGTGGCAGCATCATGCTGTGTGGGTGTTTTTCAGTTGCAGGGACAGGGCGACTTGTTGCAATTGAGGGAAAGATGAATGCGGCCAAGTACAGGGATATCCTGGATGAAAACCTTCTCCAGAGTGCTCAGGACCTCAGACTGGGCCGAAGGTTTTTCCTTCCAACAAGACAATGACCCTAAGCACACAGCTAAAATAACGAAGGAGTGGGTTCACAACAACTCCGTGACTGTTCTTGAATGGCCCAGCCAGAGCCCTGACTTAAACCCAATTGAGCATTTCTGGAGAGAACTAAAAATGGCTGTCCACCAACGTTTACCATCCAACCTGACAGAACTGGAGAAGATCTGCGAGGAGGAATGGCAGAGGATCCCCAAATCAAGGTGTGAAAAACTTGTTGCATCTTTCCCAAAAAGACTCATGGCTGTATTAAATCAAAAGGGTTCTACTAAATACTGAGCAAAGGGTCTGAATACTTGGGACCATGTGATATTTCAGTTTTTCTTTTTTAATAAATCTGCAATAATGTCAACAATTCTGCGTTTTTTTCTGTCAATATGGGGTGCTGTGTGTACATTAATGAGGGGAAAAAAATGAACTTAAATGATTTTAGCAAATGGCTGCAATATAGCAGAGTGAAAAATTTAAGGGGGTCTGAATACTTTCCGTACCCACTGTATATCTTTATCTACTTACCATTCTTACTGACACATGGAATAGGAAATGTAGTTTATTTTGCCAAATATTCGCATATTTAATCCCATTAGATAATTGTTTTGCAATCGTTTTATATAGAGGTATAATCACATGATACTTTTGTGTCGCAATTTCACTACCTCTAGTTTGAGACATTCTTCATTTTAAACCTAAAAACAATTCCAGTGTTATGGACGCGACTTTTTGTCAAAACCAGAAATATAAACTCACTTAGTGTATATATTACCATAAAATTTAAGCTGTTAATATTTTCCCAAACCCATGTGGAGTCCAGATATCAGAAAAAATATCAGTTTGAATAGTACTGTATATAGAATTGTATACATATCAAAATAACATGCATTATGGATGTACGAAAAGGAAACCGTTTGTGAGAGGTGACACACTTTGTAGGATTTCTGTGAATTAAAATACACAAAATAGCCTTTTGACGACATGAAATTCTTAATATATTTGCATTTTCATGTGCATATTAATGAAGAAAATTACACATTTGTGTATACATGAGTGTTTTTGAAACCATCTGCAATCACATGGATATGGGAAAACTGATAAAAACAGTGTAATATGCATGCCAGGTCAATGGATGGTGATGTTGCGCTATAAAGTTACACTAATTGCCTGCACATATACGCATAATTTGTTTTAAGGTAAAATCGCTTTCAATACACTTTGTCTGTACGTATGTTTATAGTTTGTGTATATAAAAACTATGTCTCCGCTGTGGTCGTTAAGAAAATCTGCATTTTGCTGGAGAAAAGTATGTCACGCAGCACATGCACCCTGGAGGCGGCCATTATTGTTTGGGGAATACTTGTGCATGCCTTCAGACTAAACATGTGATACACATGTATATGGTGTCATCGTTTTCAGAAAACACCACCTTCAGAGTTTGCACAGAAACAATAATGCCGTCGTAAAAAAAAAGCAATTTGAGACCCGTTTTGAAATTTAGCTTTTTCAGTCCGAAAAATGCTGTTGTCGTGTAAATGAACATCCAAAATGCATAAAAAGTTTTCTGTTTTTAATTGAAAACGTTCTTGTGTGGGAATTCATACCTATTTTACGAAGGGGCTCATTCGTGTGAATTCCTATTTCCTACGATCTCATTGGTATGTTTTATGTTGGGTTGGGTTGGGGGAGCGATTTATCAGTGTTTTGCCACCTCATGAAACGTGCGTTTTCAGCTAAATTAGCCTTTGCGGCTGTGATTTCGGGGTTGGGGGTGAAGTAAGGTGTTGGTTAGCCACATCGTAAAATATGTACGACTTCTTTTGATATCAGGACATGTAAATACACATGCCGTCTGTGTATTGAAAGTTGTGCTGAGTGGCATTAAAAAAAGGGTTGTGATCACTCACATGAAAAAATGGAGATATACGTGCCATTTACACAAATTTCTAGATTCCCAATTTTGTGAGCATGCCACGAACTGCCGTGAGACTGGGTTGACTGTTTTGCTTATGTGGCATTATCAGACGCAAGGTGTGACATCACGCTGACTTCCAGATGGTTTAAAGGACCTTCACTTCTGTATAACACAGCCAACACCCTATATAAGTCCTGTCTTTTTTTTTTTATTGCTGTGTAAATAAAGGCTGCTGCCAGTGGGCCCCTGTAGCGTCTTAAGACGGCCTGGACACCGATACTACGGTGTGTAAAATGTGTTAAAAATGTCTACTGCCAGCATGGTTAAGACCAATCATTTGACGCTGACGCCCATTTTCATGACTATGTTTTCAGGTGAGTGCTCCTAAACAGTAATTACAGTAGATTGTACGCTTCTGAGTGCATCAACTTGTTTACTTTGCAGCCATTCGATAGTTTACTGGATGGTTTTAAATGCAGGGCAAAGCCCATTAGACCAAATTACACAGCAACACGCTGGAAAAACAATCTCTGACATTCCCAGATGTTTATCCATCGACTTATGGAAAGACACAAAAGGAGATTTTCACCCGAACACTTTCACAAGAAAGTGAAAGCAGCACTCTCTCAAAGTCTGTCTTTTTTTTTTGGTATCTGGCCTTTCCAGAGTGGATTTTTAGAGTCTTGCAAAACAGGGGTCACTGGCAGGAGTTTCTGTTTAGGAATGGGTTTATGATGTTGACTCTGAGGTGTTGTGCGTCTGTGTGATCATTTAAATGTTGGTGTGTGTAATCACAACAGGTCCGATCTGTCTGCATGCTTTGCCAACCACAGCCAGACATCGAGCACACCAAATCAGCCAAGTTTGTGTGTCAAACAGTCTGTCTTGACACACATGCACACACAAACAGTTCATGTGGTTTTACAGGGTGAATGGGACCAATGAAATATGTCTCTCACAATAGAGTTTCCATTTTTGAATGTCCACTGAGAAAGAGGAGGCGATGGATGCTAAGGTTTTTTTTCCAAGCATGAGCAGTGAACCATAACACTCCTGCATCACATCTCTGTCAATACGACCATGAAGTGAACCTCGCCGCTATTTCTGCCTGATCTGGTCTACGTCTATCAACCGAACCGATGTCTGCGAGCCGCTACAAAAGACCAGACCAAACAAAAATCTACTCCCCGGTAATTCAACAAACAGAGCAAAAGGAAAGAAGATTTGTGTTGTTTGAAACTATTTTGAATAGACTTGATGGACGTCAAGTCTCGGGGATATCATAGGCTGTAAGCCGGCTTTCCTTATGCCTGTCCTTGATAAATCATAATAGATTGGAAAAATCTGCATGCGTTGAGTGCGTCGCTGTCATGTTTGTTTGCCTTGCTGTCATCTTGCGTTTGTGTTGATCTGCCATGTGTCACAGCCGTCTACTCTGTGTTTTATTGCAGATTATAGCTGCCCACCCTGGAGCTGTGTCTCTGGATACGTGCAAGATGAATGTACTTCATGCATAAACACATGTGTACTTATTCACAAACATTACTTCCTGCACCTGAATTTCAACACATCCTTTCAAAATATCACATTCCTCTGAGAAACTCCTTTGAGGTCTATGATAGATGTTTCTCTGAAATACAAATCGGATTGTCCGTTTGATTTCGAGCTTACAGAAAATGAAGGGGTCGCTTCTTGAAATCCATTAAACATTCAGAAGTGAATTATGAAGTATGAGTAAAATTTGGATTCGGTTGAAAGCACACATCAACAAATGGATAGATCCAGCCAAAAATACTCATGCACGTGCAATTACATTAAACCACCAGGCATATCAGATTTTACTGTACATGAACCTAAAACAGAATCCGGTCAAAATTTAGGATGCTAATCAAGGCTCGCTGTGATTACAAAGGAAGTTGGTTGAATTCTCGCGATGCATCAACAGACCCAACACAGAAAAGCTGGAGTTTGTTGTTGCTGTGGTTTAAATCAAAGTTAGCTATCCATGACAGCGAATGCTCCATTCAATTATGACCAACCATGCGTTTACGGCCTAGACGTACAACAGCACCGTGCGTGCCCTGAAGGATGGAAAAGGTAATTGCATGCTTCGTTTGGCACCGTGCTTGCTGCATTTACACTCTGAACTTCTGTAGGTTTCAAATCGCAGGCGGAAGTCGGCCCTGCCCTTGCTGTCTGGGAAAGAAGAGTTTATCTGAGGTTGTCTGTGTGAACCCATCGCCCTTCTCCTCCCCAGGCCCATTATAAAAAACGGAATACATATACTAAAAAATATAATGCAAAATATAAAATATTATGTTTTCATATAATGGGACCTAGCGTTAATATTATTAGTATTATTTTGTAATTGTATGGTACTGTAAAAAAAAATTTTTTTGTGTAAATTTGAAAAAAAGTACATGTTATCTAAAAAACTCTGTGCAAAAACTTCACACAAAAACTAAGATATAATATCATTTTAAAAACTGTGTAAAAAACTTTACAAAGAAATGTAAATAAATTTTTTTTGTGAAAAACACTTGCGCAAATGAACACAAAAATAATAAATTATAATAATAATAATACAAACAACCTTTCTGTCGTACAAAAGGTTCTTCATGGCGAAATAAGTTTCTTCAGATTCTAAAAATGTAGGAAAGAGGTGGTTCTGTAAAGAACCTTTGACTAATTGGTTCTTTGTGGAACCAAAAATGGTTCTTCTCTTGCATCGCTGTGAAGAACCCTCTAAGCACCTTTATTTTTAAGACTGAATACAGTTTGTTACAGTGTGTATCGTATGGTATTATTAAGGGTTTAGTCCGATTCACTTCTAAAACCACAAAAGCCTGGAGATCAAATAAGCCCTGCGACACCAGCGTCCCAACAGATACTAACCAGACATTGGAACCTAGATGACATTTTCCTCCATCTCCTATTCAAGACTTGCTTGCGTGTCTCTAGAAACTGTTGCCACTGTGGATCCTGGAAGCAGAAGTAATGTTCTGTCTTGTGGCAAGTCTAATTTACTTTTGGACTCTGTGCTATTCTCCCTCGCTCTCTCTCTGTACAAATGTACGATCCTTCACAAACCATATTCCGTTATGCCCAATTTAACAACAAAGGGTTTTACCACAATAAGCTTACAATCCTTTATTCGCTTTTTCAACCCTTCCATTTTTTTGTCAGTCCTAGTGGAAGCATCTTATTTTAGCCCCATCATGAGAACAGATGCACCAGGCTCATCTTCTGCTCTTTTTGGAAGAACTGATGGGATCTTCCAAAAAAGCAGACACATACGGGAGGAAGCCAGACCTAAAAAAAACATAAGGCTGGTACTTCAGAACACACACAGTGGATGAAGTAAGCTGTTTGGCTTCCATGAAGTCCATTCTCTCTCTTTTTTTCCTGAAACCAATATAAACCCAATAACTTCAAACTTCACAGGGACATTCAAAGCCACAGGTTTTGCTATTCTTCAGCCGAGGTTTAAAACAGCTCATTCCCCTTAGTTTGTTTGTCTCCAGTTTTCTGGTTGCTCTTGCCAAACATAATGATATTGGGACTAATGGCTGTTCCCGACACATTTTCTGAAGGGACGTGTAAGCAGTGGGGCATTCTTGACAGCTCTGCCATTTCTTCTGCTCTATCATACCAGCCTTTCTCACATTCCATGAGGTCATCACTTTGTGCAACTGGAATTTCCTCCACTATACGCAGCTCTAACCACACTAAGTGAGGCCTAATGGATCAAAACGTTCTCTTCCCTCAGCACTGGAATTATTACTTAAAAGCATTTCTCTCCATATTTACCGCATCGGACGGTCGATTCTTGGAAATTGCAGAACATTTTATAACCAATGCTGCTTTGTAGGGTGTCATGACAGTATGGTAATGGACCATGTCTTCCAGATAGCTGACATTTAACATTTAGCATTTTGCACAGGTTGATGTTAAAGAAGCACGTTTCCTTTTGTTCGACTGCAAAACAGACAAAGAAAGATTTGACCATATAAGGGCAAACATCTCAAAAGAAGGTATTTTGAAAAACATTGGTAACCAAACAACATAGACCCCCTTTGACTTTCACTACTATGGAATGAGCAAGGTTTACAAATGGCACAACAAGTTGTTTTCACTGTCATGGTTGCTTGTCATATTTCTCACAGCTGCACACTGTAAAACCTCATGGGTTTTAAAAATGAAAAGGCTCTGCTTATTACAAGTGTCTGTAAAATGAGCATTTTATATACAAGCTTTGGGTTTCTGAGGGTAAACTGCGAATTGGCTGGTAGAGTTTACGCACATTTCTCCGGCCAAAACTACACGGCTCAGTTGGGTTTGTCCGAATGCATGAAATTAAACTGGGTGTGAGAACGGCTCCAGATATCACACCGTCGGTCTGCCAGCGGGCCTGAATCCACGTCAGTCTGTGGAGGTTCCAGTGTGTCTATTTAAAGAACGGAGCCATTCAAAATGATTGAATAGAGACACTACGAAATTTATGTAGTTCATAGACGGGTGTAGTTTCCCACAACAGCACTGACCATGTGGAACTGATTCTGTGGAACAGAAGAAATGGCTGTGAAATCCATTAACATGAATAAGCATATATCAAGCCTCAGATCTCAGGCCTAGCGTAGCATTTTTGTGTCATTTTTTAACATTTATAGGCCATTAGATAAGAAAGTGAATTAGTTTGGTCAGGATGAAATGAGACCTGGCCTTGCGTATTACTGTACAGCAGCTTTTTTCTAAGGTGATGACAAACCCATCTGGTTAGGTTTCTTAAACAACATTTCAAGACATTTCCAATAACATCTGCAAAAATAATTGAAATTAGACTTTCATAGATTAGATGTTACAATAACTTTTTACTTTTTCTTCCTAACTCACAAGATAGCTACAGTAAAATTTTGACTTGTGTGATTTTAAAGGGATAGTTCAGCCAAAAACTCCAATTTGCCTTCAGGCCATCCGAGATGTAGGTGACATTTTTTTCTTCAGTAGAACCATGAAGAAGATTGTTTGGTAAATCCGCAGCCCTCTCTGCCTCATATAATGGGAGTCTATGGGGTCCACCTGTCTAAGACTTTCTAAAGCACATAATTCCAAAAAGCGGCTCCTGGCAACATGTTAACATTTTGTGAAGTGACTCGCTCGAAATTTTCATAAATTTGTACATCATTTTTAATTATATAAGCCATACTGTACAGCCTCAACACTCCCTTTCTGCAGGTGGCGCTAAATGTACCAGACACTGGTATGCCATCCGCCACCAAATACTACAACAAGAAGATTGCGATTGTGCGCAGAGGTGGCACTATATGGTGAATATTATAAAAAACAACGTTTAATTGGGTGAGTGATCATAGAAGATATTTAAAGGTTATTTTTGTATCTTTTTTAACATCCTACACTGTAAAACAAATAGCTCTATAAAGCTCTAAAAGTGCACTGTAAAACTTGATTGTAGTTTTTGCAGCAGGTTTGTCAGTAACTTACTGTACATTTAATTACTACTTAATATACTTTACAAATAGTACTGTTTTCAATTACTTTAATCAAAATGTAAACAATTAAACTAGCATTAGCACGGCAACATTGCAAAAAATGACATTCTGCCTAAGCATTTTTCTGTTGTTTTCTGTAAGAATATTTGAAACTTCTTTGATTACAATACATTTACATAACAAGAAAAGTGACATTTATTCTTTTATTTATTACAAGATATTTATTCTTGTTTTATGTAAGAAAAATGAGTAAAGTTTATGCTAAAAACTAAATTGCACATTAAATCTACAGTAAATTACTGGCAAACCTGCTGCAAAATTACAGCAAAGTTTAACAGTGTGGTTCTTGCCAACGTAACCATAGGAGAACCACTTTTAGGGCTATATAGCACCACATTTTGTGCTCCAGTGGTTCTTAAGCAATTCTTCGGGATGACTGAGGTTCTACTGTAGAACCACTGAAGAACCATACAGGGGCTTAACAATGGGGCTATATAGCACCCCAGAGAACTTCTTAAGAACCACTAAAGCACCGAGATATGGTGCTATATATAGCACATTGATCTAATTATGCATGGCTCTTATCCATCAAAAATGAAAAAATGCTTTTTACTCTTATGGTCAGTGCTGAAAACTACACACTTCTACAAACCGAGGACTCTGCATAATGCACAAATACTGATTGTCTGCAAAACTCTCCTTGTCCCTTTTGAGCTCAACAGCTTTCACCAGGTGTCATTATCAATACAGGGTATCACCTAACCCGTCCACAGTCTTATGTCAGTGCTACTGATTTTGGGTTGTGAGCAGTTTTCATTTTTTATTTATACACACATTCAATATCCTCATCCACATTCTGCCCCCTTGAGGATAAGTGACATAACACATGATTTAAACATTAGAGAGAACTGTACAGTACATCACTTTAAAACCAAACATGTAAGAATGAATAAATAAACAGACCAGGCAAGAACACACCACCAACTATCCTCAGCATCAAAGTAAAAAAACATAAATAAAAACTGACGATGTGTTGCAGTGATAGGAACCATACAAAGGGTTTATCAGCAGCACCTCACTAAAAGGCATTTTTCACTCAGGATAATGTGAGGAAATTGGGACACACAACTGATGAGATGTCTCTCTGATAATGGTAAGTATGCTATGCATTTCTATAATCATGTATGCCCAAACACAGAGGATGCCTAAACCTTCTTCCCTCTACTAATATTCTTGCCGAACAAATATACCAAAAACTAATTTAGTGTAATGTAAAGTATAATGTAAAAAAGTTACATCCTTTAAATTCACATTGATCATGTACAGAAATTGTTTATAAAAGTTTTGTTCAACTTGTTCACACCGCTTTACACCACAAGGAGGAAGCAAAGAGCTTTAAATGAATATTTTGAAATCTTTGCACAACACTGTGATGTATTATTTTAAGCAACACTTAAAATAATAGTTTACAAAAATTCTCACATAATTTACTCTCTCTCATATCATCCGATGTGTTTTTGACGTATTAGATTTTTTTGTTACTACAATCAATTTACTGATATAATATGAAAGATATGCAGTTCTGTCTGTCATTGTAATGTCATTGAACGATGAGAGAATTTAAAATTGTCTATTAAGTGTTCCTTTAAAGCTCCATTTGTGTTTGCTTTTCAGTGCCATACACTGTAAAAACTAAACCGTTTTCATAATTTATTATTTTACACACAAATGTCACTCATGTATTGAAGACTTTCTCTAGCTTTGTTTAGCCTAATGGAGAAAGAGCTTCCAAGATACTTCGACGAACATCATGACCTCATTTCAACATCCGTTTATAAGTTGTTTTAAAGTTCAGTTGTAAACATGCATCTGTAATTCGATTTTACAGAACAGCTCAAATGTGTCATTATTTATACCCTGAAGTCATGACCTAAGATATGCAAACTTGACCGCATTGGTTTATAAGACATGAAAGAACTAACGGTGCTCAGCATGAGGTGAGAAAGGGCCAGAAAAGTTAATGATGGTATAAATATGATGAATGTAGTGCATTTATTGAATGAACTGATTTCTAATTATTCTGAATAAATTCTACTTTTTCCTCTTAAGAAAAAAAGTACCTGGTTTGGAATTACACCCAAACACGCGTTGAAGATTTAATTAACTGCAAACTGAATAAAAAGATAAACACCATTAAACATCGGCAGGCCGCGGACAACAGCAACGACACATTGGATTAATAGGGCATGTGTGCATCCTTCAGTGTGTAAAACAGGCTTTGTTTTTGAGCAGAGACGCAAGATTAATGACAGCGGCTGACTTCTTCCACAAGGCCTGTCCCGGTCTAATGAAAAGTGAAGGATTCTTTCAAGGTGGACTCTTCGGAGGCGCTGTGTCCAGGGCCGGAGGTGTCCGGGCAGACAGCCGATAAAGTGGAAGAAGATGAGGAAATCATCAGAGAACTCACTAATCTCTCCATATTACAGCCCAGAGAGACAGCGCACAGGATCAGTCGCTCCTGGTCCTGCTTTTTTGTGTCAGATAAATGTGACAGCTCTGGGCTTTCACAATAATAGCCTCTCTAAGGATGGACCTTAAAATCTGTGCCGCTTCCCAAAGCCGTCAACAAAAGTGTCTCCAAAAGAGTTGGGAATTGGTGAGTGTTATAGGATTAGGAGTAGAAAATACGGTCATATGGTAAACTAGAGAAGAAAGGGTATTTTTGTCTTTCAAATAATTTGTCTCAAATGATTTAAATGCTTTAGAGTTTAAATGTTGTATAGGATTGTGTACTTGTAATACACAGTTATTCAGAGTAACATTTTTGATCAAAGAATATGCAAGTACATAGTCAACATCAATGTTCCCTATATCTTTTTTATTATTGGGGAACTTGACATCTCTTTAAACACAACGCTAAATACTCAAATACTTACACAATAACACCACATTTATACGAATTAGCCACCTAGTATGAAAGATGGATAAGTGAGGGAAAAGACAAACCTGAATCAATCTTTCCTTCACATTTTTTTAAACCAACACCACCCACATAGTGACGCTTCATGCAAATGGTCTTGGAATCATTATCTGCACAGTAAAAAATTATAGACAAAATTGTCTGTGAATTACCTTTGGACGGAGATTATTTTTTATATCAGCGAATATCACATAACACTAACTGTGGTCATTCACTTTCTCTTCTTATATTGGTTAAAAAAAAGCTTCAAAATGGCCCAGATTTCCTATGTTACAACAAAGAAATACTGGAAAGTGTTTCTACATCCCCGGTAACATCTCAGGAGCTTTGACATTCAATGCTCAAGTGTTCAAATTAAAAAGTGGAAAGTTATAAAACGGACTTTGTCGATTCAACAACTCACATGTTAGCTATGTGTTCCTTGGAGTCACAAACAGAACTGTGGTGAGCAACCGACAATGAGTGAGGAAGAGCTAAAGAAAACAAGGGATGTATATGTGGGAGGGATTCTATACCTGAAATACTGACATTCCACTTCTCTGGCCTGTTCTCTCATAAATGCTGTTGTCATCCGGAGCGGAGCGGCAATTAATCTTTGAGAGGCAAAAAACACAAACGCACCAACACAAAAGCTATCAAGATGACAAGACGAGACAGTTCAATATAGCAGATATTCATTGCTATCAAGTACACAAATAGCAGTGATAAACTTGTTCAGGCTGAACAGGAACAGATTGCCACTGTGGGACTTTGTTGATATGTCCGTAATTGAGATTTTCAATTTCGCGAGATGAGCTGTAACACACATCTGTTTGTTATCAGAGAAGAGAACTTGTACCCAGAGAGAGTGAAGAATAATACATGAGCTGTTCGATCCAGACAGATATGTAACACTCTAGAGACGGTGACATCATGCTGTGTGTCATGGTTACTCTGAAAGATAACTACTTGAAAAAAGTCTTACATTAAACAAATAGTTTAGCTACTTAGTGTAAAACTCTGACCGGAAAGAAATGTAGATAGGTTTAGCAATTAAACATTGAGCAATCACCAAGACTGTTTTATTACACTCGCATTTTTAAATACAGTAAGTTGTTATTGCCTATAACTCAAAATGAAACAGGCTGTTGAGAATGATTTAGTACTAGCCAGACCGATCAACAAACACAGACTGGAATTAAACTTTAGGCCATGCCCAATGAAACCATCAATAATCTATAATCTATAAACTTTGTCATTTGCAAGTGTGTGTGGTGCTATGAAAACATCACTTTGTCCTTTCAATGTTTCATTCAAGTTTGCTTAAAAGACTTTAGATTTATGTTCATATAGAATGTGTAAATGCATTAATAACTTAATCAACTGTACACCATTTACTATGTTAACATGTAGATAAATACTGTATCACTTTTTAAAAAGTGTGTATTTTAAAGGGGTCATGATATGACATGGCTAAAACAAATATTATCGTTTGATTAAGATGTAATGTGTATACACTATTTATGGCTATAAACGCTGTATTTTCCACATACCGTGCATGTTTGTATCTTCTCTTTGACCCGCCTCACTGAAACGTGCAGATTTCTTACAAAGCTCATCCCTCTGAAAAGCGAGGTGTGCTATGATTGGCCAGTTAACCAGTGCGTAGTGATTGGTCGAATACTGCAATCGTGTGACAGAAATGAAACGCCTCTTACTATATTTGGAACATCAGGTTCGAAACAATTGTACTGACAGGTGATAAAATGTCATCGGTACTTTCCTTATCAATTCGAGCCTGAATCTGATCTGGAAAATGATGATCAAGCCGATATATCAATTTAACCACCGCGATGTAAAGGATTGGTAAATTTTTTAAAATAAATATTATGTTAAATAGTTAAAAACTATAGCTAACTGTTTTACCTTTTATATACGACTTTATAAAGATTTGCCGCTAGTGATCAACCAGTGTTACGCCACGTCTCGTCGCAACTCAACAAAGACAATAAACCCCGTTATAAACACGACATTTGTTGCCTCTTGTTGTAACATTATTACTGATTATTAGATTAGGATTATGTTGTCTTTTTTCAAATTGTGCGCATGTCTGCATTTGCAGATCACACAAAGAAACAACATGCGCTACAAACACATGACAAACTCAACTCGCGTTAGTCCGTTACACAGTCTTTTACAATGACAATATACTTACAGGCTGCAAATCTAAAGCACCAGACTGTCCTTGCGAAGGTGTGATGGTCGGAATTGCCCCACTTTTTAACAAAAGCTTTCGTGCACAGCCGGCCTTGATCTCTCCCAGGTTCATGAAGCAATCATATGTGAAACGGGCTGCACACACTTGAAAATTCGGATTGAAGTGCTCTGGAACAGTGTTGTAAATGAAATGTAGCCATTCGTTTTTAGTTGTCTCATCTTTTGTCAGGGCAAACAAAGAGGCTTTCTCTTCGCAACGAAACACAGTCTCCACGACATGGCTGCTGCAGCGACGATACAATGAGATTTACAACTACCCCCACCTTACTTGCCTAAAGATTTGGGTGGTCTTATAAGTCATACTACGAAATGACATAGATTTGTGTGGATGTGGTTACACGAGGCGTTTCAGGCAGGTCTGGGTAAACGTTCGGTTTTACATAGAATGCATCTTTTGTTCTGACACTTCATTTTTGCAACTTTACGTGTCAAATACATGCATGGGCAACTTATAACACACCAAAGACACAGAAAAACACGTAGTAGCACCATATGACCCCTTTAAATGACGTGCTCTTATAGTAGAGTTCTGAATAATCTATAATTCTTCTTGATAAATACTAAGGTAAAGCCATACATTAAGGACACTCAGAGTCAGTTCACTCATGTTTACTATGACTTTGGGCAAGTTGGACATTCATACTGTATTGAAGAGCAACACTTCTGTCAAAGGCTCTGATTTGAGAGTTAAGATTATAATTCCAAATAATTTGATATTTTTGGCTAGTCAATGGTTGCAGCTTCTTATAATAGTACATATAGAATTAATAAATCAAAACATTGTTTTTATGAACGTTCCAAGTAGCCCGACACAGCAACTCACCCAAAAGTGTAATTTGGGGTATTTTCTGTGGTCTTGAGAGTTATTACAAACTCCATCACAAACAGAATTAGATTTCCAGAAAAACTCATTCTTTAGATTATTTCATATATAACCAAGGAGACACACAGTAACAGTGAGATCTAATTATTCCACTTTTATTTATTACACCAGTGTTTGTTTGAGCGTTTCAGTTTGTTTTTCCAGTGGCCTGTCTGTTTCACCTTCTCTCATGTTCTCTTCATAAAATCTACAATGCCGGCAGAGCGCGGTGAATATTTCTAATAAGCCTCGAATCCTCTTGTCTCTTTCCACGAGAGGAGGCGCCGTGAGAGAGACAGCAAAATGCATACCAAATCAGAAATCATTATTTTTGCCCTTCAGAAGTGCAAAACAAAGGGCAGCAGGTTATCTGGCGGAAAGTAGATCGAATTTTATCGCTGTTATTTGTGTGTAGGTGTGACAGAAAGATACAAACTGAGAAAGATAGGGAAACATTTATTCAAACTCTCCAGAAACACAGTACTGCATACCGCATAAATATGAGATGGACAAATTGCACGAATGCTTTATATTGTAGTGCAAGCAACCCTTTGCAAATAATCCAAGGTCAACTCGATGTTAACATGCAGATGATAAACACCAGCGAACTGTGACCTTGTGTTCTTCTAGCACATTTTACGAGGATGTTCTTTTAAAGCTGTTATAAAATGTGCATCTCTTGAGGGAATGCACTTGAGTTGGTCATTAGTGTATATTTATGTCATTAGTGGTTATTAATCTTTTTCTCTGTGTATGTACATGACACGTTGACCTCATTGGTCTGTGGATGGACCATATGGAGGTGCAGAAGTGACATGTGTGGGCTGGACTTAAGCACACATTGAAGGTCAGCAAGCCAGAAAACAGATTGCATCTCTGAATGATGACTTTAGAGCCAAGAGCACAATTCAGGTGAACCCTGCAACTAACTTATGAGGGCAAGACAAATTCTAGTGGCACCAGTTCGTTTCAGAGTCTTCTGTTTTATTTTATCGTTTTTTGTATGTGTATTATAACATAATTTAGGATGACTACTGTATTACAATATTATAAGTAAATAATAAAAATATGTATACATATTTTTCCATTGTTGACAAATACTTGCATGTAGAAAATAGAAATAAACATACAATTGAAAACATAAATACATCACAATTTATGTCAGCAACCAATATATAAAAAGTACAGAGCACATACTCACTTCATCCCCTGCATCTAAGTGTCCTTACTCATCATTCTCTTAAAACGACCTGAAGAAAAAAGCAAACCCGAACTCACACGCTTTAAACTGGACTGATTTAATAGTATATGTGCATAACATTTATATTTGTTATAACCTGACTAACAAACACCCGTTATACAATAATAACATTTCGACTTCACTTTTAATGATCAATAAAGTATTCACATCAATCACAACATTTTCTTGGTCACAAATGTTTCATAAACTATCTAACGAAAGCAAGCAATATGGTACGAGAGGCTAAGGTTCGCATCGTGCTTAACAACGCCCTTCAGCCGTGATTTATTCTTGATAAAGCACTAGCCTCAAGTACCTTATTGCTTTTTTTAAATGGTAACCACACAATACAAATATTAAATACGAAAAATATGCATACACTGCTAAGAGTGGTTGTGAAGGGTGATGCACAGAATCATTAGGAGAAGTGGTCAAAGCTGTGTTTTATTGTGAATAAAGCTTTTGACCATTCAGAATCAAGGACGGGATCTAACCATTTTATAACACACTGCATAAGCAGGACATCCTATAATTGCTTTCAAATCAAATTCAATGACGAAAAATCTAAATTCTACGGATTCATTTATATAATTTCCAAGCAGCAACATAAACAGTACTGCACATGTACTTGTTGCATTTTGTTTGGATCATTTTACTTCCGTATTATGACGCATTTTCAAGTGTAAGTTAATTTCTAATGAGAAAAATAGTGGATGTGGCTTTCGTATTTCTCTGCGATTTGATGTTTAATGGATGTATAAAAATAGCTGTTGCATTTTTAAATGAAAATGGCAGCAGACTACCTGTTGAAGGGGAGGAGTTAACGGATGCTCCGCCCCAAGCCCTCTAACATATGTCATTTGTTGTGGAAGTCATAACAGAACGGAAGTGCATTTTCAGATTTGAACTAAAGATTATGAGGGCACCCGATTTTAAAAAGAGAATGACCCACATTGACTATTTAAAACAAACGCTGCAATATTTCATGAAAATAATAGGAATTGTAATTTTTTGTTTCACTGGGACTTTAAACCTATCAGCTATATCCCAATCATTTTTTTCTCAAAATAACACAGTTGTGGACGAACATACTTTCTGAAGATCTAATCATTTCCTGAAAATATTTTTTACTGTTTGCTTTTGCCTTCGAAAAGTAACCTTGGTAATATAAATATCACTTTAAAGCTTACAATGTTTCATTTTGTATTTTTAAATAATAATAACTGAAGTACACTTCTAACCTCATGAACCAACACAAAATAATCCTGAACCTAGAAGGCAACCATGTATCTACCAGCCTTTACCATGATGGCATGCGTTCTTGACTGTGTCAAAGAGACCTTTTTTTTTCTTAAACTGTGACGATTTCTCCCATATCTCTTTCTCTGCTGCAGTCAACCTCTCTTAAGAGGATGTGAAATTAGTATTTTACCATTCCCCATAGAAGTTACATGGGAAAGGCCCGTGAAGGCTCAAATCAAGTCTCATCAGATCTCTCTTTGCTAACCCTTTGTGCCACTGGAAATGGAAAATAAAAATTGCTCGTGCGACACAAGCTCACCTCTATAAATTAGAGTGTGAAAAACATAATTCATCATCTGCCTTCAGATAACCCTTTTCAGCTGACTCTGAAATCACAGCGCACATAAACAGGCGGCCGCACCCAAGAGTGCATTACACCATGAATCAGTTTATTAACGTTGGCTGGTGGCACAATGCAGGCGGAGGTGAATTTATTCAATCGTAAAGATCTGTTTACGACGTTTATCTACGCTCTGGCGCCAGACCACTAAAATGTAACAAACGATGCAAAGATAAAGATACAGTGTAAGGTGTCTGTAAAGAAATGTCTTTCACGGTTATTCAATCTGTAGCAAAATTAAGTTTTCTGCCTTGATTTTACCTTTAACTTTTTAAACATCACAGAAAACAGAAAAACAAAACAGGAATAAAAGACTTTGAAGTGTCATGTGGTGAAAGTTCAATGTTGGTACACTCTTAAAAATAATGGCGCTTAAAAGGTTCTTCACAGCGTACCATTGAATAAACTTTGTCATTCCACAAAGAACCATTCAGTCAAAGGTTCTTTAAAGAACCATCTCTTTCTTATAAACCATCAGATGTT
This sequence comes from Triplophysa bombifrons, assembly GCA_029783895.1. Classification (NCBI taxonomy): domain Eukaryota; kingdom Metazoa; phylum Chordata; class Actinopteri; order Cypriniformes; family Nemacheilidae; genus Triplophysa; species Triplophysa bombifrons. The sequence goes on from CM056470.1 coordinate 7,245,797, forward strand.
AAAGGTTCTTAATGGAACCAAAATATGATGATTCTTTTTTAAGAGTGTATATTAGTAAACAAGCAAGGCTATACTCTTCAGATGCAAAAATACACAACACTATAAATGTAAATGTAGTTTTAACGAAAGAATATTGAAAAATGCTACGGGGATAACCTGTTGATTGGTTAACTGTAAAAAAACATAAAATATATGGTGATAAACTGTAAAATACTCAAGTACACACTGGAAAACATTAGTGTAGAATATTTTTTTATCTTCATACTACTCATCACAGGTTTTTAACAGTTAAAAAAGGTAATTTATTTATGTCTGTGTATGTTAAAATTACACATCACTTTAATATTTACAGTAAAAACGGTAAACAGACTTTCCCATAATGTCCTGTGTGATATTTCATTTGAATAATATTTTTTCTTCTAACTTTTGTTTACAGGTAAGTACATTATGGTGTTTTATGGACCATTTTATTTTATTTTACACTTTTGTTTACAGTGTTTTTAAATGTCTTTTACACAAAATATCCAGTACTTCATATTGTATTTGAAATAATTTACGTTTTTATTTTCTTCTTATTTTTTGCTTACAATAGTGGCCACAGTTTAACTGTGATATTTGTAGTTTAATTATTGTAATACAAATGGTAATTAATCCACATTATTGAATCATCAATATTTTGATCATGTATTTACAGTAACTACAGGGTAGCATTATTGCAGCATTACTTAACACAATTGTGTATTTGTTTCACTATTCTAGTCATTTCCTGATTCATCCCATCATTGACATCTGGTGTTTTTTGAGGCATGGCAGCGATAAAACAGATCGCCTGAGCATCAGCAATAAGCAACCGAGCTCAAACCTTGATCTCCCTCTGAGTATTTGACACTCAGGCCTTTGCTCATATTTTATGCCGTCTAAATAAACCCAACAGATGTCTCCCTTCAAGGTGGGTGCCTGATAATCAACTCGGTCGGTTTCTCTTTAATGTTGTTATTCATGGCAGAGAACTGAAAGGGGCTGGCTGGCTGTTTGAAATATCAAAAGAAAACTGGCTAACTAATCATGCCTTCAGTTTGTTTTATCAGATTTGATCAGCGGAGTTCTGAGATCAACAGACTCCACAGAGAAAAACGTTATCCTCTGGGTCATGCTTTACATACAAGTGAAGATTTGTCAGACAAATTAAAAGCTTAACATTTACACAACTTACACAACTGTGATTTTTTATGTAGATTATACATTTAAAACATTTAATGCATTTTTCCTAAGAAAATGCAACTATTTTACAATGTTTTTTTAAATATTGTACAGGAAATATATTTGGAAGAATGTTAGCAACTGACAGTACTATGGCATCATTGACAACCATAGTAGAAAAAAAGGGTAGTCACAGGTTCCCCAGAACCTTTTTCCTTTTCTTAATGACTCATTTTGTGTTAAACAGAACAAAATTATTTTATAGAAAATACTTTTTCCTACTATGGTAGTCAATGATTTTATGATAGCTTTCCTGTGGCTCAGTGTATAAGAGCATGGCGCTAAAAATGTTAGATCCCAGGGGGTAGCACATAGTCAGAAAGAAATGTACAGAACAATGCAATGGAAGTCACTGTGGATAAAAGCGACCGCCAAATGCCAAATGTAGATGTCAGTGATGTCCCAGAAATGTCAGCTGCTAATATTCTTCCAACTACCTTGCTTTGTGTTCAATAGAACAAAGACATTTATATAGATTAGGAACAACTTGAGAGTGAGTAATTCATGACAAACATTTCATTTTTGGGTGAACTTTGCCTTTATAAGTTGTTCATGTTTCTGAGAGACGAGGAGGTAAATTTTTGAGAGTACACCCTAAAGCAAAGCACAGTTGGGGTCTTATAACCGTGGGCTACAAAAACAAAACATCATCACATGTCTTTGCTGTACCTGCCAACCAGTTCCTGCCTTAAATCTCATGAACAGAATTGCAGAAATGACTGCAGATTTATTGAAAGCCAATTCAACTGCACACAGAAAAAGAAAGAAAAACGTGTTCCAGAAATCCAATCCTGGCTTTTGCAGAGAATATTTCAAATTGTTTTCTTCAGACATTATTGTGAAGAAGTGCTTTGAAGGTGCTTGTTATTTATTTATGACACTCTATGTTTTTTCATTTTTTTATTCTGAAAATGATTTTTAACTGTCCATCATTTCTGTAACCATATGTTCTTTCCTACACACTGTTCCCTTTACATACATTTGGTCGGCTTTTATTTAAAGTAGCTGAAAGTGCATTCAAACTTGACAAAGTATCAGCTGGTGACAAATGCCTGTTAGTACCTGACAGCAACCTTTCAAGACTCAGTTTTATGAATGACTTTGAATACTCTAGACAGCAACTCTAAATGCAACGCACACAAGTTGTCAAAACGGATTGCAAAAACTTCGAATAAGTAATATAATACTCTAATAGACATACAATGCTGTAAGATTAAAAATAGATGAATACAAATTTAGATTTTTTAAATATTAATGATATGTGAGCATTTTTTAAAGAATCTCTGTTGTATTTGGTCAATCGTGAATCCACAAATGTGATGTTGCCCTTTCATTTGGTAGAAGTAAGCCTAAATACAGTATACTGCCTGTTCTTAAATTTTGTTCAAAAGTTGCCTGGCCTGTATAAAGTCATATTTGTCAGAAACAATTTATTTTCTGCTTTATGTCGTGCCCAGTGTTGGGTGTAACTAGTAACTAATTAGTTACTGTAATTTATTACTTTCCTCTTGAAAATGTAAAGTAAGGGATTACTCCAATTTTTTCTGTAATTTAAATACAGTTACTTCTGGTTTAATTAATCTAGGGATGCACCAATATGTACATTTTAGTCCATAACTGATAATTCTTTAAAATTGGAAGTTGTTAACCGATATTTTTACGGATATACATTATTTAAATATTTATATAAAATTCCATAAGACTGAAACAATGAAAACAACTGTTTTGACTGCAGAAAGCAAGGTAACCATAAGTTCTATTTTTAAACTGAAAATCATGAATCGTGGCTTAAACTAGTTAAAGATTCTTTAACCTTCAAACTTTTTGGGTAGAAAAAAGTTATAGATCTAGTTATAGATTCTTTAACCTTCAAAATTTTTTGGAAGAACATCTATAATTTGTTTATTAAATTAAAAAATCATTTAATAAACAAATTATAGATGTTCTTCCAGAGCAACCAAGATTTTTTTTCTTAATAGCCACATGTCTAACAGGTCTCAAAACAGAAAGCATTCTGATTCAAACAATATACTTTTGTTCCTTTAATTTACACATTACATACTGTACCTACATCAACAATGTTTATAATGAATAATCGCGACAGAAAGATAGTACTGTACTGTATTTTAACCGTGATCTGTCGTGACTAACAACACATCTCAGCTGTTTCAAAAAGCACTGTAACCCAATCCTTCTTGGGAATTATTGCTTTTCATTAAATAAAACGTCTTCTCCTGTTATAGAACATGACTCAACCAATCAAAATCAAGGACCAGAACTGACCGTTTTATAAACTGGTAGGGAGGCTTGCTGGGTTTTGAAACCAAACAAGTTCTGGCAAATATATGCAAGCGTTGCGCAAACACAAATAAATAGATTCTGCCAGATAGTTAAAATAACTTGAAATGTTTAACTCTCAACTATTATAATCTCAAAAAACATAAAGGGGCCGTGTTTAGAGGTCTGTAAAAAGGTTTGCGTCGTTCAGAGCAGGTGTAAGAGTCCATCTGGTTCACCTCAGAAGGCCGAAACAGGGTCGGCTGATGAGAGCTGCGTGCTGTGTCAGGTGCTGGGCTGGACTGATTGCTTCTCGCGTGTACTCCGCTGTGTGTGATTATGAAAATGCCTCACAGTAAATTTGTCACATGGCACACAAGTGTTTGTCTGAATCTTTGATTATGGAGTGAGGGCACGGTTCGGCTGTCTGGGCTGATTCTGATTGCTCGTGTGGTAAAGGGTAACCTAGATGGAGCACCAAGGAAAGAACTCATTCCAATATTACTTCACAATATCGTGCAAAGTGGTCATGGAGATTATTGTGATTTGATAGCATGTGGGAATAGCACAAGAACAACCATTTATGATGATAATGTAGAATCAAAGAGCAGACAAATGGTGGTTCCAGGAAAACTTTCAATGGGGCTTGTGAAAAAAATAGCAAAGTGATGGATTCTATTGATTTTAGCATACAGTAAGCACAGTCTTGGTTTTAACTCTGTTGTCTATGTTCCTAATGACGGATTTAGCTTTGTTTGTGGATTGAAATTGATCAAATGGTACGATGAATCTCAGAAATTACTTGAGGAATCAAAAACCTTTTAATATGATTGTCCATCGCTGACAATAACCCCCTTCAGCCTTTTAAATTATTACCAGGTCCATGTTTCAATACCCTGTGGCTCAAGAACCTACACGGATAACAATTGGCCATATGTGACATTTCTCAACAAGCTCCTGGCAAGTTAATTATTCATGAGGGCTCTCTTACAAAATGCCAGTTGGTATTTGTTGAAGCCTCGGCGCGGATACACCTGAGGACTTTGAATCATGACGATAGTTGAAGTGCTTGAAATAAATCAATAGATCCAGTTGAAAAGAGGCAAAGACTGTGACTCATCTCCTTGGATCTGTTAGCCTGGAAGGATCTTAAATTATGAAGATGTGCTTGCAATAGAAAACAACGACTGAACCAGATCCAAGGGCCAGGGCCAAGATGTTTTTCTTCTGTCTGGAAGAAAAATATGTGGAGGCACTGTGTGGTTTCTTTTTGGTAAAAGGCCAGCTTAGACCAGCATCAATTTCCAGCTAGGTCTCACAGGAATTTGTAACTATTTTACTAGGTGGCTTATTTGTAAGAATTACAAGCTAAAACGTATGAAAAGGCAATGATGGCATCTCATAACAAATAACCAGCACTGACTTTAAAGCAATCATAAACGTGCAAATTATATCTGTATAAAATGTACGAACGCACTGGTCTGTGTAGATGGACAGATAAGTTCCTCTTGTCTGTGATAATGGTGCAGTGATACATATCAAGAGAACTTTTTCCATTGCAAACCATCTCCTATGACCATCTCCGCCATAATCGTCTTGATTATACACGGCCCTGGCTCATATGGCTCGGCTCCACACCGCAAGTCCTGCGTTGGTGTTCCTGAATGGACGAGGCATTTATGAGTATGAATTGGAAACAAATGCGTCCATACTATCCCGTTCAGATGAAAGGAAATGATTAGACGCTACCAACTCGACAAAAAGGGGAATTACAAACCGCGCTCGTTGTAATCCATCACATCTTCCAGAAAGGCAAGAAACCTGGGAGTGGGGATCGATGATCAGTTTACCTTCACAGATCAAGTACTACCCGGTCCTGTAGATTCATCCTCTACAATATTAGGAAAATAAGACCGTTCCTATCAGAGCATGCTACGCAAGTCCTAGTACAGGCTCTTGTCCTGTCCAGGCTGGACTACTGCAATGGGCTACTGGGTGGACCTCCAGCTTGCACAACCAACCTCTACAGATGATCCAGAATGCCGTGGCAAGAGTTATCTTTAATGAACCGAAGAGAGCAAACGTCACTCCTCTATTCATTAAGCTACATTGGCTCCCTATACTTGCACGCATCAAATTCAAGACTCTGCTCCTGGGCTACAAGACCACCAGTGGTTCGGCACCCCCTTATCTTCACTCGCTAATGCAGACATATGTACCCGCCAGATCCCTACGCTCTGCAAACGAACGACGTCTTGTGGTGCCGTCCCAAAAATGTAAAAAATCTTTTCACGCACCTTCTCCGGATCGGTTCCACCCATGTGGAATGATCTGCTCGCTGCTATAAGATCTGCTGATTCTGTAGCCATCTTTAAAAATCGCCTGAAAACACATCTCTTCCGTCAACATCTGACTGACCAATTCTGACTTCTATTCCTTCTCTAGTCTTTATAAAAAAAAATAAAAAAAATAACACTAACATAGCTCTGTATACTGTGTTAGGTTATATGAGACGTCTTCTTTATTTGATTGCACTTATGCTTTTGTACTTATGCTGTCCCAATTGCTTCTATTGCTTACCCCACCTGTAAGTCGCTTTGGATAAAAGCGTCTGCTAAATGACTGTAATGTAAATGTAATCCGTCAAAATGACGGACAGCCTTCAGATGTTTCCCTCACTGATATTAAAAATCTGTCCATGACGGAGAATTTTTGGTTTAACGCAACCTCTGGCTTACACAGCTTGATCAGAAAGAAATAAATGTAGTAATGCATAAACAAATGTAGAAATACAGAAAGAAATGTAGAAATATAGAATTAAATGTAGAATTAAAAAAATGGTACAAATTTGATATTTTTTACAGATTGATTGATTGATTTAATTATATATGCATGTATTTATCTATTTATTAAGTTATTTATGCATGCATTTATGCATGTGTTTAAATATATTAATTTATGTATTTATACTGTTGTAAGGAAAAAACAGAACAAGTACAATGTATGAATCTTGATAAATCTTCAAACAAGTCGGACGCAATTGTTACTCCTACTTTTCTTGTTCCTGACAGTATATCTTAATTTTAGGCAGATGCAAATAAAATCCAGGCAGGCTGGTAGGGAAAACAACAGTTGTTTTATCCTCCCTTTACAGCAGCAGATTTGTTGTTGTCTTTTTTCAGTGTTAATCCCAGCACGGTGCTTTCTTCAGGCGATGTTGTGATATTGTTGTTTACCAGAAGTCTGCTTGATTGGTAATAACGGTTAACCTTTTTGGAGCGCTGCGAAACATTAATCAATGTTAAGGATGATTAAAATTGTTCAGGGTGTAGGTATGAGCTCAGCATCAGACAAGTATAAAAAAGTCAAGTCTGATGATATTTTACCATAATCGTTTATGGAATTTAAGGACTTAACAATCAAAAATTTTTGACCCGTGGAAAAAATGTATCAATAAAACTGGTACATCTTGGGTACAGAAAGAAAATCATAAACCCCGATCATAAAAAGGATGCAGGATAAGTGATGGAAATGGTGTAATGCACACCTACGTCACCCATTTAAGGTTGGGTTACTTAACAGTTTATTGATGTTAATGTGGCTCAAACTTAATCTCCGCTGGGCCTTCGCAAAGAATCAAAAACTGTTGGGCGGTTTAAATTTAATTGAATACAAATATTCAAATTAAATATAAATGAATACTAATATAAATTAAACATAAAATAAAATAAATAGTTATATTAGGAACGAGCACAGACTTTATAATAACTTCGGGCTCAGGTGCGTGTTTTCCCGGTGAAGCCGTCTATAATTTGTATGGAATTGACTTGTTAACAATACAACAAAAGAGTGTGATGTTTTCAAGGAGACAATTTAATGTTTTATTGTTGTCCATTGTCTTACTGTAGCCTTGGCCTGTTGACTGCATAACAAGGAAGATGTTCACAATGGACTAACATCCAATTCATCAGCCCCCACCTACCGTGCACTGCATACAGAATGTAACCCTGTATTATTGCAACAAACAAATGAAACAATGACATACCAGATGACTTCAAGTCCCTTTACCCAAAATGCACCGTAGGCAGCATTGGTTATTCACTGGAGGACTGATAATGTTGATGCTGATAATCGTAAAACATGTTTATTTGGTCAAGTGGCACCAAATAAGTGACACATGTAATCTCTCAAATATCCTCCATAATGGAGAGAAAAAGAGATATTGAGAAGGACTGAGTGAAACCTTCCTCAGTCTCATCATGATGAAGTCAGTATGTACTTTGTGTACTGTTGTGTGTCAACCTAGACAAAAGGAAAGACCTGCTGGTAAAGTTGCTTTGCTTATGCTACAGAAAACTACTGTATACAGAGAACAGAAGCAGATTACAACATCTACACTTGTGTATTGATTATGACAACAGGTATCATCCAACTCAATCTCATGACAATTTGTAACTATTACACATTTTAGCAAAATTTAGCGATATTTGCTTTCTCCCAATTGACGGTTTTGTTTGGGGGGTGTAGTTCAACCCAAAAATAAAAACTGCTGTTAATTTGCTCACCCTCAGGCCATCAAAGATGCATTTGACGATCAGTCTTTGCAAATAACTGAACGCTATTAAAATCATTATTACCACTAATATAACCCTGAGTGAATTCACAAGAATCTGATGTATGAAATTTTTGTTGTTGTTTATTGGCTATTCTGCTGCATTACCACCACCTACTGGAGGGTGTAGTGATGATGCAATAATATAGTAATATATGATATGTAATATACTATTACAAAATACCTATAAAAAGTAGGCTGTGTACTATTTTTGTTGTTGAAAGTATATAAATTTAAGTCTGTAGCAAAACAGTATGCACACACTCAAAATATGCCATTCTTTGCATTTATTTATTCATTCATTATTTCCTATGGAATGTTAACTGTATGCTTACATTTATACATTAGATTGAAGAATATCTTATTTAATTTGAGAAACATTAGACTATCCAGATACTGTTTGTTTCATTTATCTCAGAACATTGAAATGTTTTCACTGTGCACACACAACTTTACACAGATGCACATGTCAGGTTTCTATACATTGTGGGGACTTTCCATCTGTGTAATGATCTTTATACTGGACAACTTTATATTGTCTTCCCCTAACCCAACCCCAAAATGTAACCATTACAGAAAACTTTCTGCATTTTTACATTTTCAAATAAAAATCGTTTAGTATGTTTAATCATCTATTTTAATTGTTGCGACCGGCCATAGGTGTGAGTGTGTGAGACTTTACTATCATTATGTATTAAAACAAGTACACACACACATGCAAGCAAGCAAGCAAGCTCGCAGGCACACACACACAGTTCATGAAAACAGTCAGTTTTCAGTCTGTGTTTATTTAAAGGATTTGAGTGTTTAGCCAAGGCCATGTTTTCTAGTACAGCCCATAATGACTAAATGACATTTCACTCAATACGATATTGAAAAATGTCAAACATGTTAATCCTGAGAAATGCCTTTGCCTATTTACACACTCACAGCTCTTGTTCTTTACATAAATAATTTAAGCCTTTTTAAGGCTTTGTTTAATTTAATATTTAATATAACACATAAAAGCTAATGATTATTGTCATTGTAACACTAGCTCACATGTTTGCTGCAACAGCAGTGACAAACGCTGACAGTTCTGCTTGTGTCATATTTCCTGCGGACCGCACAGGCTCTGTGTTTATTTGAGCTTTTAACCCCAGGCTGAAGAACAGATGTGTCTCCCTCCTGACTGCTGACACGAGTCACACACTCAGAAGCTTGGAGTTTGTTTGACTGCCACCACATGCTTCACCATTACTCTTTGTGCATATCACAGTTAAAAGGAATGACTCTCACTTTGCATTTTCTCCCAAACTTGATTCCGTTGGCCTTTAATGCATATCATTTCTATTGTACGTGTAAAGGGGTATACAAAATTACAATAAGAATACATATGTATTGCATGTTCTGAAAATGAGTGTTATACTTTATGAATTATTCACTGATAATCTCCCAAAACAAACATTTTTTGCTTGATTTGATGGAGTTTGTGTTTCAAGGATCAACAGTTAAAAAATATCTAAATAGAAAAAAAAACATTGAGACATTTGTAAAACTGCATCAAGAGCACGGAGGTGATAAAATAAATATTTGGGTACATTTTGAGTTCTGAGATCGTCAATAATGTTGACTTTTTCATTGCAGACATGTCAAATCTGAACCTTATTGGTATCTGCTTTAAAACTTCTTAAAAAAAATTGAGATTTCTAGATTTCCTTTTTTTTGTAGAAACATACAAAATAAAGGACACTTAATATCTGTACGTTTTCTTTTTCACGCACTCTAAAAAATGTTGGGTTCTTTTTGTTTAACCCTACCGCTGGTTTGAGCCTGTTGGGTAGTTTCGTTGGGTTATTTTTGTGTCATCCAACACATGGTTATCGCTTGGGTCCCATCGAGTGACAGTTGAGACAATATACCCAGACCCATCCTCGATGCCTCAGACAATAGTCATTTTCCAAACAAAAGTTTGCATCCCTATGCACTACTGCCTTCGAAGGGCTGAGCCCTTTAAGTGAACTGTTTGTCGGTTATAAGGCATTACTGTTCTCGCGTATGCGTTTGGAACTCCCCTTCACAAAGAGAATGGCTGGCTAAATGTTACATTGACAACGCCGCATATGCACTCTGAATCAAACACTCAGTTGTTAAAAATAAACAATATATTTAATATTTCTTGTTGAATATTGTGTAATTATGTCTTATTTCACCTACTTTTTAACTCCACTTGATATTTAAAAAGTAAATATATGATAAAGGAAACTTATAAACATAGGTATTATTAAACATGTTTTACATACTGTTAACAAATGCGTTGCGAGAATACCACAAACGGAACTCGCTTGATTGAAGTGACCAAGGCATTTACCCTTCGTTAACGGTCTTCTGAAAGGGCCCTTCGTGAAGAGAATCAGGTGTACACTTTAGTTTGGAACGCCCCTACAACTGGTATCCCCTTCTCGAAGGGCCCTTCAAGGACGCATAAATGCTTTTTCCTGGCTTTTGAAGAATTCAAACATCTCTTTTGGTCAACATTTCCTCTTAAATAAGTGACTTATGTAAGTAATTTAGTTCGCATCTTTATATCAGTATAAGGTTGATAGTCGATACATGAGCGTCGTGTCAAAAAACATACGTTCATACTGACGGCAGCTCTCATGGTGGCTCCAATAGTATCAATCCAGCTAATGCATTATATTTTTATAAATAAACCACGATGGTTTCTTTTATGCAAAGCGTAAAGGAGCTTTCGCTCTTCTGGTGTCTGCCGTTGCTAAGCCGTACGTGGGCCTCGCATGTTATGAGGACGAGGTTTCAACAAAGGACATACTGTATGGATTATATGGACTAATCATGCAAATTAATGTAGAATGTCATTTGAGTCAACTGCATGATATATAAAGTAAGAATTATTGATTTTGTATATAATGCTGCATTGTGCATGTTAAATGTTATTAACATTCTTCTGTTTTAACAGGTTGGGATCAACATACTTGTTGATAAAATTCTTGAAGAACACTTAGCTTGCAAAACCCTTCCCCTTTGTCCTTGGTCTTTGGGATGGCTGTCATTGCCATCAAGCCGTTCACTACATTCCATTCTGACGCACTCCATGGTACACATTAAGCATTTTATTAGTGCCTCTTTGATAATCTTGTTCAATGTAAATGTTAAAATCAAAGTTTATGTAATTTATTGATGTTTTTTTGTATATTTATAAACCAAAATTCCATTGAATGTTTTTTTATGAATTCCTTGCCTTTCTTGCATTGTAATATTTTTCCTTCAATAAATAGAAGATCAATAAATATTCATCTTTGGATTTTTACTGTGACCTGTAAGAGTTCTCTGTGATTTTTTACAATTATTATTATTATTTACAAACACTTCGTGTTGGTTTTTAACCACCAATGCAGTAATTTTAAAGCAGTAGTTGAGTTAAATAAAACAACCCAGCTTGATTGGTCAAATATTTAACCCAAATTTGGTTATATTAAACCATCATTTTTTTGAGTTTAAAGCAGTTTGAAAACTTATGGATAGTATCTGTCCACTTTATGAATACATTAAATTGGTTTTGCTTTATGAATAGTTGCTCTACTTTATGAATGGTTCAAGTTGGTTTTGTGAACAAAATCAACGAAATCAATGAAAACATCAGAAATTATAGAATAATGAATTCTTTATACAAAAATCATAAATTATACTGTTTTCCACAGAAGAAAGTCATATGACATGACATGATGTTGAGTACTCTGTATGGGTGAGCTTATCCTTTAGCACACAAGTCATTGAATTAATAAATGATCAGATATGTGGTACATTATTTTCTAGTGACCTGACAAAGACAGAAAGACCAAGAGAAAGTCAAATAGACAGACATATAGACAGATAGACAGGCAGTCAGAGAGAGGAGAGAGAGAGAGGAGAGTAAGTAGGTTAGTGTGGATGTGCACCCAATCTTCAGAAAACACTAATAAATGTATTTCTCTAACCTGAGCTGAAGGTGACGTTAATCACTTTCTTTAGTTAGGACTTCCATTTCACCTTGAGAGCACCTCACCTGTTTTTATCAATATTAATGGTTCCCTCTCCTTACTTAGCCAAAGCTATTTCACACTTGGTTAGCTAGGCCATGAGAAGTGTCTCAGGGGCGGTATATTTAGCGGGCTTCCTAAATATTTTTTCGAGATCCTAATCATGCCACCAAACCTGCCATTTGTGCTAACACACAAAATTCCACGCATGTCATTTATTTTCCGACGGGTCAATGAAGCAATCACTCAGTTTATGCATGCTGCAAAGACCTTTAAGAAGTGCTTAGAGAATTCTAATTGGCAAGTGTTCAATAATGTACACAGTTCCCACACCGCTGTCAGAGATCCAGAGAGCTGCTGTCCAGTATTTCTCTTTCTGAGAATACTGATGTCGACGCCGGAAGGAAAAGTGTTGTGTACTGTACATCAAACACCTACAAATACCTATACACATACTCATATAGGCTACTCAAGGGATAGTTCACCCAAAAATGAAAATATCATCATTGACTTTTATTCTTCGGAAGATCAAAGATGATAATTTGAAGAAAGTTGGTAACTAAACAACACTGGACACCATCAGTGTTGGGTGTAACTAGTAACTAAGTAATTAGATACTGTAATTGAATTAATTTTTTTTTAAGTTAAGGGATTACTCCTATTTTTCTGTTACTTAATTACAGTTACTTTGGATGTAATTTAACTGAATACTGTGTAATGTATATACAATACTGGAATTGACATTAAAATTCAAAGTCTAACTTGAAAATGCATGCATGAATGTACACTCACCTAAAGGATTATTAGGAACACCTGTTCAATTTCTCATTAATGCAATTATGGTGGTGGTGTACTGGTGTGGGGGGGTTGGCACACTTAGTACCAATTGGGCATCGTTTAAATGCCACAGCCTACCTGAGCATTGTTTCTGACCATGTCCATCCCTTTATGACCACCATGTACCCATCCTCTGGTGGCTACTTCCAGCAGGATAATGCACCATGTCACAAAGCTCGAATCATTTCAAATTGGTTTCTTGAACATGACAATTAGTTCACTGTATTAAAATGCCCCCCACAGTCACCAGATCTCAACCCTATAGAGCATCTTTGGGATGTGGTGGAACGGGAGCTTTGTGCATCCAACAAATCTTTATCAACTGCAAGATGCTATCCTATCAATATGGGCCAACATTTCTAAAGAATGCTTTCAGCACCTTGTTGAATCAATGCCACGTAGAATTAAGGCAGTTCTGAAGGCGAAAGGGGGTCAAACACAGTATTAGTATGGTGTTCCTAATAATCCTTTAGGTGATAATATTTCTCACATTTGGAATGCTGTAGTCAGTTAATAAGAGTATGTTATGAAGTTTTACATTGTTTATTTGAATTAAATTTGACTTCCATTTTATGAACGCAAAACCACTAAGACATTTCTCTGAGACCGCTCCATGATGTCTCTCTTAATATAATTTCATGTCTCTTCCCAACTTCCAATAATAAAGTGACAAAAGCCCTACCACCCCACAAATGTGAAATGCAATAAACTAGAAACTGCATTGAATTTATAACAGGATATATCAAAGTGCATATGCACTTTATGTTTGCATCTCTCTAATGTCTCTCCATTCCTGTATAGCCGACCCATAGGTCTCTTGATCCCCAGACTCCGGCATGTTTTCAGAAGCTGCACCGTCACAATTCAATCCCCATCTCTAAATGAACTGTTCAGACTCTCCGACTGGGTTCTGACCTTGAATCCCCGAATACAGATAGAAAGGGCATATTTCTATCCCACACACACATGGATGTACATGTATTTCGGTGCCAGTACTCAGCATGACCCCCAGTCATCTGCTGCAACAAATTGTTCTACATAAAATATTTAAAACAGGTCAAGGCAGCAGTCCAAATATATTTTTAATTCAGTCTAAAAATGCTTGTGCAAAAGGTAACGTCTCTGTGATGGAAACTGTGGAGGATGTTTTCACAGTTCTGTGCTTTATTACAGACGAGACCAACATCATAAAACCAGTGGAGATTGGAACAAGCCTGATAAAACCAGATATGGACCATTATCCCAAAGCCTGTTTTGTGGTGCATCACCAGCTTTCTATTTATGTTTAAAATATATGCTCCTGTTCTCCAGTAGAGCATGAAATCGAGTTTGCAAGAATAAGCATTCAAGCCACAATCCGTCTGAAAAAATTCAATTGAACCGCACCATTTGATGCTGAATTTATGCATTGTATAATATGATTAGAAACTATGGCAAACAGAAACTGCACATGGAAAAACATAATTTAGATGCAGTTAAAGATTTTTAATTTCGCAGTATTGTTCAAAACAACCAAAGCATGAACATTTAATTCTGTCAAGCTGGTCCTCTGTCCTGTTTAGATTTAGGCAGTGAAGCGCTAACGGTACAAATATTGCCCTTAAACCAGAAATGTTGATGGACTATCGTTGGGTCCCTAGATGCATCATGCCATAGCACAACTTGTTCTTGTGAATGAATTGTATCTCTCAAACATGCTCTAAGCGACTACAATGCAAGCATATCTAGCTTTCCAAATTTGTTATGTACTTAAAGGGACAGTTCACCCAAAAGAAGATATTTTGAAGAATGTTGGATACCGAACATCAGCCATTTGACTTGCATTGGTTATGTGTCTGTACACAAGTGAATAGCCACTGTTGTTTGGTTACCAATATTCTTCAAAACATCTTCTTTTGTGTTCTGCCCTAGAAAGAAAGTCAAGAGGGTGAGTAGATGTTGACTGAATGTTCATTTTTGGGTGAACTATCACTTTAAGTTTACTGTCAAATACAATTTATAATACAATGCAATAGCCTACATTCTTACAAGTAAAGGTGCTTAAAACCATTTTTGTTTCCACAAAGAACCAATCAGTCAAAGGTTCTTTAATGAACCATCTTTTTCTTACTTTTTTATAATCTGAAGAACCTTTTTTCGTCACAAAGAACGAAACGCTTTCGTGCAACAGAACATTTTAGGTTCTTCATTGAACCAAAAGGTTCTTCTATGGTTTTGAAGAATCTTTTGAAGCATCTTTTTTAAGAGTATAGCTGTAAGAGACTAGCTACATACTGTAAGGGCCGGGTCTGGGGAGTGTTGTCCCCTACAGATTGTTTTGAGCCCCTCCGAAAATATCCAGCTGACTTCTTATTTGTATGATCTATTAAATAATGATCTGTTAAGTAAATCACAGAAAAACGTTAAAATTATGAATGTAATGAGCAATGATTTTATAATCTGCCCAACTAGAATATATGACCCCCCAGTTGAGCAGCCTAATACAGTCTATAACTAGTATTAACATAAACTTTCTTTTCTGCCATGTCAACGGGTGTTTGGTATAGCAACATTTTTTATGGGCACAAATTGTGCATTATACATTTGAATTAAATATATCATATGCATTATAGTAATTATTATTTAGTAAATGTTTTTCTTTCTTTCAATCTTTGGGGGAAAGAGAAAGACAGACCGGTTGGTCCCCTGTGAGGGTTTTGACCAGAACACATAATTATTGTTTAATGTTTAACAAACAGCGGTCACTGGCCTGCCACCCAGTCAGTCCCTGAGCGCTATAAAACACGCATAAATATTCAACATCCCACAGATGCTGTTTTTATTACAGGACAGCATGACTTTGACCCATTCTGTATGAAGAAACCATTAGGTTTACCTCTACTTTCCGAGTACTCTTGTACAAAGTTATGCACTTTTAAATCAAATTGAAGTGTATGGTTTAGTTGTTCATTTGATATGTTTTCCCAAATCTTTCCTTTACACACACATGCACAGAGACAGTTGTGTTTCATAGCTCTCTGGTCTCCTGAGCAAGGCTGAGTATTCTTATAGGAAGCAGCGGCTTTCTTCCTCTGAGGGGAAACATACATTTCTTGGCCTTTTTTCTAGAAGAAACACTACAACTCTCCCTAAAGGTTTAAAATCAAATCGTTCTTACTTCGCCACTCTTCATTAGGAAAAGTCAACAAACCCTTATCAGCTTTCTGCATTCGACATCGTTTGAGCGTATATAATTGATTACATTCGGGAGCCGTGCGGTATTGGATGCGCGTCTCTCTAACGGAAAGAGATACAGGGCTAAATTAAGTTTACCTTCCGCAGGCGGAACCAGACAGAGATGCAGTGACCTCTGCTGCCGAGAAAATAATCAGAATGACAGAGGCGAATGAACAACGGACCCGGTCTTCACGCTGTGCCGGTTTTGTCTGTGCTAGTTTGTCCGTGTACGCTCGAGCGCTCAGCTGCGTGTTTCCCCTGGGCGGACCGCATTACATGTCGCCTGCTTTATTCCGATGAAATGATGAAATGGAACGTTCGAATACCCATCGTCTGCTGACGGCATAATGAAGTGAAGCAAATGTTTTCAGTTGTGGGATGTCTGACTAGCTGTGATAAAACTCATGTGTGAGCAACATTTTAAATTAGCAGCTGCGTTACGTTGTCTCAGTTCATCTAGTGCATCTTAAGATTTATCTTCATAATGTAGCTTACAACGTCTGTTTCATTTTTATCCAACTTTTAACACTGCAAGGATGTGATTCACTGCAGTTGTTCATATGCCACATATCTCCTTGTGTTCCTCTTCCACCAACATTGTCACGTCAACCTTCCAGACACGCTGATTTATTTTTCAGAATCATGTGCTTATTTATTTATCTGTCTATAATGGTGTGAACCTTGGACATGCAATGTTTCTGTGTTGTTATCAAACTGGCTTTGTCCCTCTTACCGCTGTGCTGTTTCTCGACACTGACAGACTTATTTTCTCATTGTTGGGCAGCTTTGGGCTCCTTTATCCCGTTCACCTCATTCAGCAGAGGCTGATGTGGATAAACTGACTTTGTCAGACAGTACACGTTGTTTTTCGTATAGAGGTCACAGGAGCACATTCAGGAGTGCAGACAACCTAAATTGACCATAAACTATTGTGATTCATTTTGTAGGTAGAAGAAAATGCTCTGTTGCAAAAAACCTGCTTCAGGCATCTTATTTGTAAACTGAAAATGACTGACAAAAGTTGCCATTTTTGTTGTGTGTTTATCTGTGTGCAGATCCATGATCAACTTGGTTGAGTTTCTGTAAGTTTGTCAGACTTACAGTGGCCAAATATGAGGCTTACATAGCCAGACTTTCGAATACCGGAAGGAAAATTTGATACATAGCATTTCGAGAAAGGTGCCATATGCAGGGCTGAGTTGGGGACAGATTCTGACTTCAAAAGCTCTGGGACACACCTCCAAGGGCCACCCTACCACATTTTTTTTTGTTGTTGATGATAATGAATATTAAAATGGTACTCGCTCTGCGTCAAATGCCTGCGCTATGCTAAAAATAATCTGTTCAGGGTTTATAGAAGTCTATAATTAGATCCAGCGGAAAATCAAGAATGCACCAAATTAAGGCGTATGAAACAAACGTCTTTGATTATCTGTAAAACATACACAAATGTAATGCATCACATAAAAAAATAAATAAAAATCACCATAAAATGCCTCTGTGACACATGTCTGTAAACATCAAATCATCAAGCAAAAGATTCCGAAAATGCTATTTAAATGTGCTGTAATTTAATAAATAGTTAAAATAAAAAACAAACATATGTTGCCATTATTTTTGATCATTTCATTTTTACAGAGGGCTTGTTAGGCTTTGGGACCTAAGATAAACATTTGTTTTCATTGTTGTTGGGTTCTCTGTACCAAACTGGATGCCGGGCTTGAAGCTCAGGGCATCCTCAGGCTCATGGTCATCAAGGGCTCTGGGCACTAGCCCCATTGGCCCAGTAAGTAATCCATCCCTGGGGATAAAACATTCTGCCATCATTTACATTTAATTCCTGTTTGACAATCTTTCTTCCGCAGTTTGACTTCTTTCTTTACGATTCTGCGCATGGAGTATTTTTTGTCATTGACAGGTTCACTTTACCAAATCAAGCTCATATATGTCCTATACATACAGCGATTTGATGCATCTTGAATCTTGGAAGCTGCAAAGTACCTGTGGGGCCCATGATGAATAGAATTTCATCACTGCAAGCGTGATATACATAAAATATATCTTTGTTTGCATTTTACTGCCTCAAATAAAACACATTTTTGACCATTCAATGAACCTAGCGAATTTAATCACCTCTTCTTATTTGGAACTTCTTAAAGAGCATTTGGAAGATTCTTTGTGATACCTGGTGAAAACACTTTTTCTACAGAATACATAAAAAGAAGCCAGTCAATCAGATTAAACCTCTATATATTGAAAATGTTCTTGTCTTTTCTTTCTTTTGAGTATAATATGCACTAGAGAGTTCATAGATGCATGAAATCTCCAACGCTGAATAATCAAATAGACTTGGAAACAACATTCAGAAATGCAGGCACAAAGACTTGTTGAAAATCGAAATTACTTGGAGACAGGATCAGACTCTTGGACACAGTCGAATGTAATGAGCTAGGGTCTCTCTCTCGCTCTCTTCTTGCTCAGTTGTGATAGTGTTGTCATTGGGCACGGATGGTTATAATGAGATGAGGATGCTCTTCAGGGAAGGATCTTCTTGCCAAAAGACACTAGACCAAACAATAAACAGTCAGAACGGTTTAAATCAATTCTGCCTCACCCCATATTTGTTGTCCTCTCTCTTGTAAATGAAGCTGATTTGAGAGGGTGGAATTCACAAATGGCCACCAAAATGAATGTTAAGTCTGTCATTTTGAGAGAACCACATTAACCTCCAGGGGAGAGCAGAGAAGATCAAGAAATCCGTCCAATTTCAAGGGCATGGAGACAGATTAGAAACAAGTAGAGCAGTAAACGTCCCTGTGTGAAGTTGGCCTTGAGCTGAGAGTGGAGCAGTGGAGCTGGAATGACAGCTTCTTCCACCCCAAGAGATGGGACGATTTTCCCCACACCTGAGGCTTTTTCTGCATCCAAGCTCATTCAGGGAGGCCAGATGGAGTGCCTGGATAAATAATTAGCAGGGGGATGGGAGGATATATATGAGAGTGTGCTGATATCTGTAACTTCATACTAAAATAATTCAAATTTGTCTGACTTTAAAGGGGTAATAGGGTGCAAATATGCGTTTTTCTGTGTCTTTGGTGTGTTATAAGTTGCCCATGCGTGTACAAGACACGTAAAATTACAAAAATGAAAGTGTGGGAATAATAGATGCATTCTATCTAAAAGCGAACGCTCCCCCAGACCTGCCTGAAACGCCTCGTGTAACCACACCCTCACAAATCTACGTCATTTTGTGGTATGATTTGATCCGAATGTGGTACATGTCCGTCACACGCTTGCAGTATTCGACCAACGCACCAGTTAACTGGCCAATCATAGCACACCTCACTTTTCAGAGCGATGAGCTTTGCAAAAAATCTGTGCGTTTCAGAGAGGCGGGGAAAAGAGGAGATACAAACCTTCATGGTATGTGGAAAATACATTTTTTTAACCTTAAATCGCCTATACACATTGCATTACATCTAAAACTAACGATTATATTCATTTTAGCCGTGTCATATGACCCCTTTATGCAATAATATGTCCATTTCAGTGGTTTTTGTAAAGGGATCTATATTTCTATAACTGACTTAAAATAGATGTACCTAACATATATTCTCTCATTATTTATTCACATGCTAAGATATGAGCCTGTCAGTCATGTAAAAACTACTCAACAATTCATTTGTGCACTTAGCTTATTACGACGAATTTATTATTTGCTCATTATTTTAGCATTTGTAAAAGTATGTTTATGGATTCCGAGTTATTTTAAGAGCACCTAACTCCAATTCAACACGCTTACCCTAAACATTACTACTTGTCAACCATTAAACACAACGCACGAGTAAAAGCACATGAATGAACATGTATTTATTTGATAAAAAGAACTAAACAGTATAAACGTATTTCAAATTGCAAACCTTCTGAACTAAAGCCACACGATAACTTTACATGAGGAACTCCGTTAACAGAGATCAACACATCTTGCCAACAATCCTTAACATTAGAATGATGTAATCGGTTACAAGAGTCAAAAGCATTTCACATTCAAAGCTGATAGGCTTGTTCGATTTAATGCGCCGCCACAAGATCCGACAGGCGGAAGACGTCAAAGTACCGCAAGAGGGATTCGAAAAACGTTTGTTTACGAAACGCTCTGGCGGATCTAGTTACGAGACAGATGAAAGCCAATGACATTCACTTTTAATGCTGACGTTACGTGGCTGACAATTAAAAAATCCAGAAACACAGCAAAACCGGAAGACAGCAGATGGTGATCTATTTCGCATCTGTTCCTCATACAAATCGATCGTTTGCCCTCGGTCGACTTGGAATATTTGTACTTTTCCAAAAAAGTTGGTTCCAATCATAATTAATCCCAATTACTTCAGTCGGTTAATAAATCATTGACATGGAATTATAAGGTTCTGACGTTGTTGTAAAAATGTAGTTATCTTCACATTCTTATTCTGTTTTCACTTTGTGTTGTTTTTTCTTTATGTTGTGTATATATTGGGTAAAAACTTTGGAGCTCAAAACCGCTCGGAATGCAGAACCTAATAATTCTAAGGCCATGAAATGACTTCTTTAGTGAACGATAGGTGTGTGAGGAAACATTATTTTGAGATTATTAAAAAAAAAAAAAATGAACCCATAAATCCTCTAAATTCAAATATTGGAACATGCTGATCACACGTGACAAAGTTCACTTTTTTTGAGACATGCGAGAACCGAAAAGATCTAAAGATAAAGAGGTGTCTCCATATTTGAATGTATGGGTTAAAATTTGGCTCAAAATATGAATAGTTGTCTCACAAAAATCTAGTGTGTTAATTTTTGGATAACATTAATGATGGCTTTTTTGATGGATGGGTTTGCTTCATTGAGCATCAGTTCAACAAGTTGGAACATACGGTACCATTAACATAAAGTGACAGATATTTTCTGTGGAAAAAAAATCTTTGTGTTCAACTAATGAGAGAAAGTCATAGTCAGGAATGACATGAGGGTGGGTTGTTTTACTGTGGTAATCCGGAACAAGACAGGCAACTTCCAACGAAATGAACGTTATGAAGAATGAACAAGTTGTAGCGTATACGAGACCTGTAATGTATAATCACCTTTCAATATAGTTCTGAAGATCTCTAAAAAGTCCAAACAGACATAGACTGTGTTTAGAGCCTTATCCTTTAAAAATCCTGATCTGAAGTGTTGTCATCTCTGTCACAAGATTGCCGTCTTGTTTACACAATGAAGTGTGTATAGACTGTTAAAACGGTATACACAACATTAGCTCAAAATGTGATCTCATCACATTGATTGTGGGTCTCTTTGACATCTTAAAATCCTCTTATGTTTGGAATACGACTTGGCAGCTACAGTGTGTGTAATAATAATGTGTGTTGTTCACACACCTAGCCCCATTAACCTCACAGGCATTATGACAGTGTGTATACTTGTGTAGATAAGTGTCTGGCGGGTTACTGTAGGTGTTCCATTTAAAAACATCCATAAAACACAAGGCTCTCAGCTAATGGGCAGAAGGGGCGTAATGCACCCTGATGATATTAACCCCGGACAGCAAGAAAGAATGATGAGTTTACAACACAGCCGCAGGTAATTATCATTACTTCAGATGGAAGACTTTCACTCATCTCCATAATTAAAAAAAGATTGTCCAAATGATGCCGAATTATTAATTAGCGATAACTTTGCATAATGACGGTGGCCGTGTGTTGTGTGGGCATCTGCTGATATTTTTAATCACGCAATTAAATGGGAAATTTGCCAGATGATAATAAATAACAAACAGACTGTTATTAAAGATAATCACAGGGGCCAGGGTCTGCTGTCGTGGCCTCCGCTTCACCGCTTCGCTGTTGATTATGTGTTTGCAAACAGGGTTTTTTGCTATTAGTTATCATCGAAAGTAAGACATTGACAGAGAATTATGGGTAGAGCTGAATGAAAAAAGTGATGGTATGATCAGATTTAAATCTGCATTTCCCACATGACTTTTTAAACTGGTTTCTGAATGGTCCCCGCTGTTGGTCTATGAAAACCCAACCGCAAGCTATTGGTTGAGTTATTGAAGCTATGTTGAGGATGCTCAGACAAACAATGCTGTGTTTTTCAAATTGTGACTGAACTTTCAAAACCTTGTTTAAACTTGTGACTACATGAAAAGTTCGCTCCCTGCTTTGGTTAAATAACAGCATGTACAGTATTAGGATAATTAGGTGTTTGCTCTTTATTCAATTATAATTGTAAAGTTGTATTAATGATTTTGAAAGCAGAAAAGATCAAACGTTAGCTTTGAAAACAATTATTTCAGGAGGCTGGGAAAAAAAAACACATGGGCAAAGCTTGCAATATCAAGGCTCGTGAAAATGACGAGTCCAAAAACTAGAAATCCATATTCATTTTATTTCATTACATTTTATTGCATATTAGAATAAAACCTTTTTCCCCCTATATACAGTACTCTAGTTAGCACTTTTGTCAAATCCTTTTGTTTAATAAACACCTAATATACTATTTTCATTACCCTACTTTAATGTTTTCTCCCTCATAGTGATCGTTCACCCAAAAATGAAAATTCTGTCATCATTTGCTCATCCTCTTGTCATTTAAAACATGCATGACTTTCTTTCAACTGCAGAACACAAAAGAAGATATTTTGAAGAATGTTGGTAACCAAACCGCTCTGTCCCCCATTCACTCCAATGCAAGTAAATGGGGGGCCCTTAACAACATTCATCAAAATATCGTATTTTTTTTTCGGCAGAAGAAAGCAAGTCATACATTTTTGAAATGACAAGAGCATGAGTAAATGATGAAAGTTCATTTTTGGGTGAACTGTCACTTTAACCGATTTCCTTAACAGTTTTATGTTTTACCTCCAAAACGTAAGATCTTCAAAAGAAAAAATGGACAAAAGTCCCCTCTAGACATCACTTTTGGACACTTCTGTAGAATCATTTTTTATAGATCTTTATCTTATCCTTATCTGTATCTTACCCTCCTCTTCCTCTCTTATACAGTCAGTTTCCTCTGGCAGTCACAGAAGCATCTCTGTTTGACCTTGAGGTTCATGATAAATGGATGAAGCTGGCAGGGCGGATGGCGATCCGGTGGTTTTGACTGCCCTCTCCGCTCTGTTAACACGAAAATAGAGACTCTTTCTGCCAACTGTGAAGACAAACACACTTTTATTTGTATTTCTCTGTAAACAATATTTGTGATATCAAGTTGCACGTCAGAGGAGGTGGGAGGGTTACGCGGTTTCATTTCATAACCCTTTTCCCCATTTCCCTTCAGGCAGCATGTTTGTGACTCAAAGCAGAGAATGGCTGCAGCTACCACATAATTCAGTATACAAGCTTGTTGCCCTGGTCAATGGAAAAATGCTTAATTTAAATGACGTTAAATAACCCAAACATTTGGAATGTCAGGAGAATTCATCAGGTACCCCATTTGATTCTCCTTTGCAATGCTGAGGAATTCTTCTTATCCAACAACTTGCAAAGAAATAAAAATGTTAAAACTAAAAAATGTGAACAGGACATGTTGTATTTCACTGTAAAATTGTTCAATTTCCCTACAGAATTAGTTTATTTTCACACTTTTAGAAAACATTTTAATATCGCATGTCCCCAGCTAGCTAGCATCACAGTGATTGATGGAACAAATAATGTCTGGTTTAAGAAAGTTAACTTTGAAACTTTCTTATTAAACTTTCCTGTTGTCCTGCTGGGTACTGGGCTAGCCATGTCAAGATGGGTTTGGTTCCCAGGGAATGCACATATTGATAAAATGCACACCCTATTGGATGTAAGTCTCTGCAAAATGTGTAAATATGAGTCAATTTTACCCGAAGCCACAGTTTGATCTGTTTCTATCATAGTGAGGCATGAACATTTTGTCTGCTAATTGGTTATGTTTGACATACATTTCTTCAGCTTTCCCTTATTTGATTGGATTTGCTCTCTACCCTCCACTGCACTTGCAAATTCTCAAGCGTCCTCTCTCATTTCTCAGTCAGCGTGTTAGTTTAACCAATGTCAAGCTTTATATGTACAATGTTGATGTTATTAAAAAGAATAGCTCAACCATAACTGACGAAATTCTGACCTCAGTCAAACAAACACTTCATTCAATTTTCCACTGTTCAATGAAAGTAAATGAGTGTGGATTTCCAAATGGGGAGAGATGCAACAACAATAAAGTCCACATACTGAAACCCTTATAATTGTCAAGCCACTAACCACCCATGACATGATCAGGGCCGGATTGACATGGGGGCTAGGTGGGACTGAAGCCCCAGGGACCGTGCAATGAGGGGGCCTTTGATTGGCTGGAGGAAATGGGAGCCGTCCTTACATCATTGATTGACGATTCATGGTTGATTATAACAACTATAACAAGAAACTATTGGAAAAAAAATCTGACTGATATAATTCACCGTCCAATCAAAATCACTTTACAATTTGTGGCATCACGTTGGGAAAAAGCTCTTGGCGTTAAGTTTTTTCGCATGTAGGGAATATGAATTATTCCGCTTGACTCGCTGGTATTCTGTGAAAAATAAGTTAAAGTGGTGGGTAAAAAGGAGATAAAAAGTTGAAAGTGAAAAACGTGAGGCTAATCTTACAGCAAAAATCACAAAACGAACTAACTACCTTCTTCAGTTCACTTTCGGACGAAAAATCCACGCCCAAGGAAATTCCAGTGTGCAGTGGCTACACATTTTTCAACCATTACAAATAATTTAACATTAGCATCACCCACCGTCGCATATCAATGTGTTTTACGTGTTAAAGGCGAGTTTCCTTGGGAGCAGGCTCTGGCGGTTTGGGAGCAGGTTCTGGTAGAGGTCTGCACGGGCTTTAAACGAAAGCTCGAAACCTTTACCCAAGATTGTTTAACCTGACACGACCCGGCCCAACCATTACAGTTACATTTTAAGCCCGAACCCGACCCGAACCCGAAGTGCACATAACAGCAAACTTTGTTGAAATATGCTGCATTTTATGATTGCATGTAAGAAAACACAATTTCTTCAAGGCACGGCGTTGTTTTTTGTTGTCATACCGCAAACACGCAAGCACACGCCACAGCACGCAAACTTTGTGTATAGCCTATATATATTCTTTTGTTACAAACCTGACCCGAACCCGAGGCCATTTATTAAACATTAACCCGAACTCGCAGGTTTCGGGTCAGGTTCGGGTTGCAGACCTCAAGGCTGGCTTTTGGAGGCTTTGGAGCAGTCTTCTCTTTAAATGGCTGAGGATCGAACTCCCGCAGCATCTGCTTCAGGTCCAGGGGAAACTCGGGTGAGCGTCAAGGCGCCGGCTCGGTTGAGCTGGGTCGTTCAACGGGCAGACGCATGAGGATGGAGGTTCACTAATATCGTCCAAAATTGCCACGCTCATAGAGAAGCGAGAGCCATTCAGTTCTAGGACAAAATGAATGACTCTACCAATAGCCACCCATGTAACTCGTGTGACAAAGCACGGAGCAATGTTATCCAGCCCCATCAGAAAACACCTGTTGAGCGAGTGGTCATCCCACCTTCTAAAAACTCCTCCACATACCTCTCCAGATGATGGTTATCTGGGGACAGAAGATAGAGGAGGATATGTGTTGAAGTCATAATCCGTTTTGGCGGTCGAGTGTGCGATAAAGGAATGTCCCCAGGAACACAGACGAAGGTATTTACAAAGACAAAGAACACTTTAGTAATCACAAAGGGATTCAGAAGAGTACAACATTCATTAACACATAAAAAATATATTAATTAAAAGAATAGGAAATATAATGAATATAATATAATAAATAAATGAAATTCAAATACTTGAAAATTATATAAAATAAATAAAATATATTAATAATAACAAGTAAATGATATAAAGACTGAAGAAGACACTGTGGCGTGGCAGTAAAACGAAGGGGGCCCTTGGTTTTGATATAGCCCCAGGGCCCAATGTGTTCTAAATCCGGCCCTGGACATGATGCCTATTATAACATGAAACCCTAAGTTTGATCTTGTCCTTCAGAGATCAAACCAAATGTCACAAAAAAAAACTGTTCACCAGGCAGTCACTAAAGCAAACAAGTACTTGTCTCCTGCCCTGTGTGGACATCTCAACACAAGTCCAATAAAATATGGCAAGGTCTGGCTACACTTCACTTCACTTTGCTTGCCGACCACCCAGCTATCTCCTGACTTATGGAGGTGATTTTGAATAGCATTGAGTGGTTCTTCCATCAGAAGTCCCCTCCAGAGCTACAAAGAATAATGCTATAATATAGTACATAGAGTCCCTGGGCAAACACAAAGCGACGGGCCCTTGATTTGTTGTTCTAGTCCTGTTGAGCCTTTCAGCCTTGATCTGTCTCAGAGTTTTATCAGTAACTAAAGCTTTTACCACTCTTTGTTTACAGCAAAGGCCCTGGGACGCTTTGCTGGCATCGAGATTGCTTTCCAGTCTCAGTGTTTCGTGCCTCAAGCGTCGCCTAAAACTCACCTGCTCCTGGGTGCAAAAGCAATGAGGCTGAGTAAATGCTGAGAAGCTATTCTCCTCTCTCCAATCACCACGGACCAAAAGTTTGGACTCCCCCAGGAGTTAGAAAAGTTTTATGGCTGTGTGGCTGAAGTCATCGATGGAAATGCTGTGAAAAGGGTTGATTGACTTCTTGGCATCAATTACCATCGTATATAGATGCAGCTTCTCTATCCAAACATCCATGGCCATAAAATGCACAGTTGTCAAGGAAACCATCCGCGATAGTAAAGCCTACGTTGTAAGTGTCATTCTATCCTGACCAGACTGCAATGCTGGAGCATCTAAAGTGAGGCGAGGAATAAACAGTGTCATTGTAACGTTCAAGATGCAATGATTCCTTCTGAATGCTAATACCTTCAATGTATGCTTGTTTACAGAGGGCTTAGCGGAGGGCTTCGAGTCTAATCAAATCAAACAGCTAAGAAATTGTGATCCCCTGAATAAAAGATACCTAACATATCTTTCTGAGCTCGGATTCCGATGACATTTGAGCGCCAAATCCCATTTTAAGACACTCAGTGAGCTGAGATGAGTTTAATTTAGTTCAAACCGAACATCCCTGGCAATGCACCCCGCATGCAGATTACCCCGCAGTCCACCATGACACAAGGGCCAAAGGGAGATTTAGTTTAGCATTGAAAAACATTGTTATCCTGAACTCTGTCAAAGGAAAGTAGTAAAACACAAGCTTTTGGTCGGCCAAAGTTGTAAGTGGAGCACCAGGGTGATCAGGTCGCAGGATTCTGCGATATCAGTGCAAGAGAGGTATTTTGCATTTTCCGGCGCTACATGCGTGATTACCTCCTGGGTCGTGCTCTGCCAGCGTGAGCAGAATTTGCATGAGTCTTCCAACCTTGTTCTTTATATTCAAATATATTTAAGACCTCGAAATACAGAACATGAGAATGAACTGAATAAAACGAGTGCTTACAAATCCCTCGCTTTTCACGTTGCAATAAGGCATGTTTCATGCATGTTGTAATTGTCCTGTTTTGTTCACAAAAAAGAATGTTCATAGTGTACAGCTCTTGCCAATGATAAAACAGCACATTGACTGTTCATAATGAACACATTTACACATTATTTGTCAACTACCTGTTGATATCAAGCATCACAGTGCTGTTCTATGGTGTTGACCTTGCTAACTGTAAAGGCCTCAATAAAAACACACAACAGTCTTGCAGTAAACCATAAAATATTACATGTGTGAAGTGACTTTCAGAATGACATCACATGGTCGTAACTGTCATTTGAAACATTGAGCCTTCTTCAAACACATTTCTGGTATTTATGAGCTGGAAACTATCCTCGCCAACACGCCCTCTCACAATACTTCCTCCCACCATAATGTACTTGTTTCTCAGATGCATTATTGATCGGCATGGATGCTGCTTTCATCATTTCACTCTTCTCCATGCACGTACATTTATATCAACAACTTTTTGTGGACATTGCTGTGATGGTAACACCACAGATACCTTTATTTGAAAGCAGTGAGTCAGCATTAAAAGTGTAATTAATGTGATAAACGATATTTCATCTGTCTTGTCTATGTCCTTAAGATCTTTTAGAGCAGTGATTCTCAATAGGGGGGCCGTGGCACACAAGGGGACCCCGGATGACTTTCAAAGGGGCCTCAATTTAAAACTTGACAAAATGTTCATTGAAATACATTTAAAGACAACTACAAACCAACATATATCTTATTATTTATTTTTGTGAGTAGGAGGGGAGCCTTTGAATATTGTTATTGAATATTGGGGGGCTTGGAGTCAAAAAGGTTTAGAACCCCTGTTTCCGAGGAAACTTTGAAAAAAAACAGTTTTTAATCACTTAATCACTCCCATTTTTCCTTTTATATTTAAACGTTTATGAATCAAATTATTTTATTGATATTTTATTGGCATTTCAATATAACATTTCCACATTTATCTCATCATATTAACACTTATATTTACTTACAATTCGGTCATTTTATGAAATGAGCAGCTCAAAGTTTCTCCGAAACATCATGTTTTGTGTTGCAAAAAAGAATGTGAATTATACAGTATGAGTACTGAACAAGTTTGGATTGAGTAAATACTGACAGAATTCTCAATTTAGGTGTACTTTTCCCGGGTAAAGGATTTGCTCTTTGCACACATCCCTGATACCATTAGTTTGTCCTTAAATTCACTGGCCTGTCAACAGCTTGAGAATATTTCTGCACATGCTAAAATAGGACAAGCACAGTCACATCTCAAAATAATTGAATTCTGAAAGTAGTTGGAAGGGCAGTCAAAACTTTATGTGGCTGTCAAACTGGAAGTTTGCATTTGTACACAGCTAAAGTACACAAGTAAGAGGTAATTTGGCCCTGAATCACCGCATCCCGATCTCTGCCTATACTGTAACAAATCTAGAGGATGTACTCAATGCAAATACCCTTGGGTAAAGAGGCCTGTATACACAGACTAAATGACTGGTGCCAGTTAAACGTCGGCTGAATTCGAACTCAGCTGTATTGTCTGGTGCATTAGTAAATGGAGAGCCAGCTCCATCTGTATGATGTGGAAAATGGGCTGCAATTCAGTGAAAATGGAAAAAGAGTGAGCACTAAGCCATTCTACTGCAAAACCAGGATTCGATCAAATAAGAGTTTAGATATGTCTGGAAGTCAAAGCACTTACACATCATTTAGCTGTAAGAAGTAACGGCACACATGATCTTTTGCAGTTTTGATGTCGAACAGGACGTCGATGCTTTTATACAAACACAGGAAGGACATAAAGTGCATGAAACGCCGGAACTTGAGTTTCATTCATGCCAATGATCCAAGGGTGGAAATTTCCTCACATGCATCCTGAATGTTAATGACATTATCAAACTCTTATACAATCATGGGTCTGCCAGACCAAGCAGATAATGTTATACAAATTATGAGCAATGACTCTAAAGACGGGCCACAAGACATGCTCTATTGATCCCAACTGCTTTCAATCCTAACCCTCTGCCCTTCAAGCAAGTTATGGAAGTAAAAGCAATAGGTTGACTTATGAGATATGAAGACTTCCTAAGAGGACGTGCAGAAAATTATTTTTAAATATTTTCTACCCTGCTTTGAATTAGAGGAAGTGCTTTAACTACAGCCTAGGGGCTTGAGGAGGAAGACACGCATTTGGCTGGCCATCGCAGATAGATTAGCCACATTTCCATTGAAACTACCCTGAACAAGTTGTCCCAGGAACATCCCCCCCAGACCTGTTGCTGTCTATGTTTGCATCGTAGTGCCATGTAGAAAGTACCATGAAGATTACGCAAGATGGTCTTGTAATGTAGGACTGTGCAAGACTGCTCCTCCCAGTGCAGGAGGGCGTGGTAATGTTAAATGTTAACATCATACAAAGTGGCGGACAAGCATTGTCTTTTTGTGCGATCCCAATCCAAATACTGCATGAACTCAACCAATCTTCATATTCAGGGTCCAATTCCCAACTCCAAAAGTTCCTGAAGCACTACATCGCCAGCAGAGATTTTCTGAGGGACACATTTAAACCTAGAACTTTATCTAGATCCTGATTCCTGTAGTGAAAGCCTAGTACCGCTGACAGTTACTGGGGAAAGTGGGAAAGGGTGGGAACGCCTCTTTGGAGAAATTGAAAGTAGACTTGAAGATTTTGGGATAGCAGTTTTATGAAGTCCACATGTGTATTTTCCAATTCATTCAAATTATAAATGTAAAGATTTAATACAATCTATGTTTAGTAGTGAGGTTTTGCTGTTATATTTCCTCATTGTGTAAAGACAGACAGTTCAGGTATCTACTGTGTGGTTTTATTCCAGCAGAATGCACTGAGCCGTAGAAGTTCATCTTAAGGTTTTTCCTCTTCTGCTTTTTATTCGTTGTAAAGCAGCATAAGGATAATATGCATTCTGAAAAGAGCCATAGAAATTAGTCAAACTGAATGGAGCTGAATTCTACTATATGTAATATGAACATTTACTATAACAAATCAAATTAATACAGTCACCACTTTCTCAGAAGAAAGGACACCTGCAAGAATCCTGAACCATTCAGAGATCTAAGTTACTTGTCTGTTATCTAATGATTGGTTTCTTTATAGGTAAGTCATAGTACGATGAAGTACAGAATAAACAAAACAGTAACCTCTGTTATGTCTCATAAACCTGTTTTATCTTGGTTATGTTTGGCGGAAGACATAAAACGGTACAATATAATACATCTGCCAATACTTTGCACACTAAGCCAAACTGCAGGACTTAGTCACCGGCTTAAATCCAGCAGAGAGCTTTTAGAGATGCTATCTGTGAGACTTGCCAATATTTCCATCACTGTTGGAAAATCCACCTTAAACTAATAGCTGGTGTCTATCAGGTCCAAACTGGTTATTTAAACCGGCCATTGTATTCTTCATTGATTACCATGTATATAAAAATGTTTCTATGAGACATAACACAACATGTGATCACTTTAGATTGCCCTGTCAAAAAAACAGCATATGCTGGTTAGGTATGTTTTGAAGCTTGGTAGGTGCTTTGACCTGTTTTAAGATGGTCCTAGGAGCTAGTTCCCTGGGACCAGTTTAGGACCAGCACATGACCAGCTAAAACCAGCTCAAATCATCTACATGGCTTCAAAACATACCTAACCAGCATATGCTGTGTGTCAACAGGAATGTGCTGGAATATCAAGTTGAATTTTAACGTTTCAGCTGTATGGAGAGAGCCGGTTGCTGCATCTTCTTCTGTTCCAGTTATTTTTCACCAAGCTTTAGAGCTAATCTCTCTGAACCCTCTCAAACACTCTATCCATAAAACCAGAGACGGTCTCTCAGCACAATATATACAACCCCTTGCAAACATATCCACTGCCTGGCACTGGAACAGCACTCCTGATTTCCTTAAAAGGATGATCACATAAATGCTGGAGATTAAACACATTTTACAGGGATAGCCGCTGGGCTAGTTTGCTTTGTAGAAAAACTGCAGCCCATTTTTTAGGTGATTTACTGCCACGTGTCAGGCTAGCACTTGCACAGAAGGCCGGCAACTAAGCAGCAGTCTGTTTTCAAACAGACATGGGGATACTGGGGGAAATAAGCTTCAAATCTTGTAAATAGAAACACTTTTTATTGCTTGGAATCTAGATAACTCAACTCACATTGAGAAAGAGAAGAAAATCTGTGTTTTAAAGAGCTAGTTCACCTAAAAAAACGAAAATGTTATGATTATTTACTTCCTTAAACTGCCTATGGCCCAATGTGTTCTTCCAAAATGCAGTTAATTTATTTTTGTTTTTATTATTTGGTTAAAAATAGGGGACGGATTGTGCCTTTATAAAGCTTTAAAAAGACACAAATGTACTTTTGAACAGAGTGGAAAGGCACAAGACTTTCATAAAAGTATTATATTTTGATTTGTTTTTACCAGACCACTTGAAAAACAGCATGAGTTGTGTGGAGCTATTTCATGAAACGTTTTAAAGCTGGAGAAGAGTTAGACACTGATATAAATCAGTACATGAAGCAAAAAACTAATCTTTAAAAATGTCTCTAAAAAAACAGAGCATTTCAACGATCCTTTCCATTTTCTTTCTATTTCTATGTTTGTGTTTAGGTAAAATTATCAGTTTTGTTTCATTCTGTGAACGCTTAACAATTTCTCCCAAATTTCAAATGAAACTTTGTTTCTATCGGCATTTATTTACAAAAATTCTTCAGTCCTCATATACTGCAAAGAAAACACGTTCATATTCACTTTTAACCAATACGACATAAATATTTCTATTAAGGAAAAGTTGAAAAAATATTTGTATGTGATTCACAGGATATTGTTGCAGTTTTCATGTTTCTTATCATGCTGTCAGTCTTTCACATAACTTTTGGATGACTTTATATTTGATTTTGTGGAAATTCAACAGACACTGGAGTGGACTGAAATGAACATGATACATCTAGAAATGATGATTGAATAAAATGTTACAGTAGTCTCTTAATTTCAGCTGTATACTGTGAGAAAATGATGACTACATTCATATTTTTTTGGGGGTAAACAAACCTTTTTAAGCATTTATAAACTTAACCCCTGGGGCCAGATGAAAGATGGCCCACCCAAAAAAGTATTGTCAGGGCTCCAAAGGCAATTACTAGATTTTGATAAAAAAATAATGAGGACATAGATTTTGTTATTTGGAAAAATATCCACTTTTATAAAAATACGACAAAGAACCAGCATAAATAGTGGAAAAGTTTCCAAAGAATTAAGGAGTGAATTGACTGGAACACATGCATGCAGAGATTTTCAAGGGAAGCAAATTTTATCCTGGAACATTATCTAGATCCTTATTTACATCTTCTTGCGTTTGCTAAATTGGGTTCATGCGATGCGTTCTGCATTTATCAGTTAGGATATTAAAGGGCAGTGATCATGTCAACCGATAAGAATATTGATCAAAGTTTCTCAGAAAGTTATCTTGATTAAATATTATAAAAACAGTTTTCCTTTCTTTGAAATAACATGCACCAGTGAATCCTTCAGAATAAGACGCGCAGGAAGAAACTAAATTGGCTGACTTTTGCGTTCATTTTAACTTTAGCAGAAATGTGTCATTTCTGTGCCACCATCCTTATCAGACATAACTGTAAAAATAATGATTGCTTTTAAACTGAGCCCTCTCCTAAACATCTTTAAGCTTTGTACAATACATCAGCCTCTGTGTGTAATCCTCACCTTCACCTTTAGAATTTCCTGCGGCAATTATTTTCCCCTCCTGATTTGTTCCTCAGGAAGCCTTGACCATCTGTGGCCCGGTGAAGATAACAGGTCAAAAGCATCAAGGCTTTGAAATTTCCCCTTTGACTTTGGCACTAAAGATTAGCACCCTCGATATGACGGCTCCCCAAGAGGATTGTGGGAGCTTTGAAATCTCAAATGAAGAATTAGAAGAAGCTTGGGCTGTAATCCTCTTATCTGTGATGCATCGGGCCCTCTCCCTCTTCACACTTATTGGAGAATGACTTCAAAACTCTTTGTGTCCTCTCCTCCTTTCTGCCAACATTTGTGCGTGAGCTCATTGTGTTTCTCGTGTTCCCGTCTATAAATGGGCCAATAGTACCATGCAAGGGCCATCTTAAAGGGAGATTTTTTGTTGTCTGTGTGTAGCAAGGCAGGTGAATATCTACAACACAAGATGTGTTTTCTGTGTCTTTGGTATGTTATAAGTTGCCCATTTATATATTAGACACGTAAAGTTGCAAAAATGAAAGTGTGGGAAGATGCATTCTATCTAAAAGCGAATGCTCACCCTAACCTACCTGAAACGCCACGTGTAACCACACCGACACCAATCTACGTCAGTTCGTGGTATGAGTTGACTAAGACCACCCACATGTCCACCGACCAATCACAACAGCCTGAGAAATGGAAGCCCGCTAGTATGGTATGGGTGGGACATCTTCACACACTCTAAGCGGGGAACCAATCCCGACAGACCGGGTCAGCTCAACCAATCAGAAAGTTTCTGAAGGAGGTACTGTATATAGACTGGAAGAAATCCAGTCGTTGTGTTAAAAGAGGGAAAGCAGTGAACAATAGAATTGAAATACGTGATATTTAAAAATTGTTAGAAACATGAATATCCTTTGTTAAACACCCAAAAAACATAATCAGAGCCTCAAAAACATCATAGGACTGGCTCCTTTAAACTGTAATGCCTATAATAGCACACAGTCATCTCATCCATAGTTACTGCCAATGTTTTATGTAATGTCCTAAACTAGAGAAATTACATTAATTTAATTTCTGAAAGTACAAACACAAATATTTTTCTAAGCAACAATACAATTTTACAGACTTGACAAAGGATGAGACACTTTCCTCTTATGTCAGAGACCAGACTGGCTGGGGATGTACAGTAGTCTGTTTATTAAGTCTTACCTCCCTCAAACTCATCATCTCTCCTTTCTGCTTCCATTTCCCTGCTTTGGACATCAAATTCTGATGTCCATATGTACAGCGGCTATTAATAATCAAGTCAAAAAAAGACGATCTGTATTATTTAGAAACCTACTTTAGATTAGTCATGTTTTCATACCCTGCCTCAGTCGCGTGCCTTTACCCACGTGCCTGCGTGCAAACTTCCCAGCTGAGTGCTGCAGTTAATGCAAGGAAATACAGACGCACGCAAACATGGATTTCCGAGCGAAAGTCGGGCCGACTTTGTTTTTTCGCTTTTACAAGCGTGCATTAGGTCACTATGTTGCGTATAGATCCGATTTTGATGCTTTTCTCAATGTAAATAAAGTAAATTGTTAAAACTTAAACTCAAAATTCATACTGGGGCACAGCAGATTTGTATTGAGGCACGTGCCCCAGTAAAAGGGGTCAAAAGACGCCCCTGGTAGAGAACCTCAGTAAATGGGATAGTTTATGTCTCTTCTGCCTCCACTTGTGTTTAAGGCAGTTGACTAGCAATCTAGCACCAAAGTGTCGCCGTGACCCAGGTGCTGTCTCCTCACATCAGTCCGAGCAAAGTCACTCACTTACAGGGTTGCTATGTCACTGACAGTCAAGCCGTTATTCACCTTTCTACATCAGCGTTCCCTTTTCTCACTCCTTTTTATGAAAGGATTTTTTATCCTCAGAAAACAAACAACATTAGATCAGATAGCGCCTCAGTTATTGTCGTCTGAGGAAGTGTGATTCTCAGCATGAGCTTGACGTGTTATTGCCTATAAGTGCCTCGCTGTAATTCAACAGGTTCAATTTATCGAGATTATCAGCACAAACACATTCAAGTTTATGTGTGATGTGGCAGGGAGTGAAAAAATGGGGATATGAATCATTAATAAACAAACAAAAATGTTTGGGTCACCAAAATATACATAGTTTGTGTTCATTCAATCACCTTTTAAATGGCTAGCATATTTGACTTTATTTCTTTTGCAGAATTCTGTTTTTTTATAGCAGAATGTAAACTTTTTGTTCATAAAATGTAAGTAGATGCACACCCCAGCTGTCGGAAATTTTCAGTAAAGAAGAATTTTCATATTCTGAATAAACAGTGATCAATGGCTTCATCTTCAATGTTAAAGAAAATGAAATATTTAAAGATGTAATGTGGATATTTTAGCGGCATCTATTGGGGAGGTTGTGAATTACAACCAACGGCTTACTCCACTCCTCCCTTTTGACACTGGACCTTTAGAATATGTATTTAATAAAATAAATTGCACTTAAATTAATTTCACTAGATACAAATACACAGTGATGATGTGAATCATCTTCAAAATTATTATCTGTCTATGTGTCACCATTTTTCTGTTTTTACCTGGTCTCGATGAACGGTAGCAGAACGCTCAAGCAGCTTGTCGTTCTTGCACAAACAGACAATAATTGTTCCCTGCAAGTAATTGGGTTTTCAAAGCTCGCTGACACGAGAGAGATTTTTTTATTTGTTCAACCCAATGGAGTTGAATAGAGCGTTAGGCGTCAAACAGACAGCACTTCCTTCCGCTCTGCCATTTATAGTCTGACCAAAATAGCTTCTTTTCTACCTTGCGAATGGCTCAGACAAGACTAGAAAAGTGTGAAAAAATAGATTGCCTCTTTGGTTCCGCCTTTCAATTGAGGTTAAAAACCATTGTATTTCTGAGAAGTGTTTATTTTAACTCTTCCCATATATTTGGCAGAATTAAATCCATGGTACAATGGTAAAATAAAGCGTTTAATACATTTGCATGTGAAATTGGAGTTGTTGGTACACTGTGCACTGAATTATAAATAAATTATAAAACTAATCATAATGCCTTATAATGCATTTTGTTTTTATTTAAAAAAATATATATATATTTTTTAAATCTTAAATAAAAAAAATATTTCAAATAATGTAATTAATATAAATGAATATAGTCTAAGATTTCTGACATGGGTTGGACATCTATTCTTTTATAAAAAAATAAGAAATATTTATATAAATATAAAATAAATAAAACTATAGTTCTTGTTTCATGCATTGTGTCAATGTGAAAGAGCTGCATTATTTAGTTGGGGGCTTGAAAGTGACATGTACAGACATAGGGTAGACAGACAGAACAGAATGACAAACAGCAGACATTTAAGAATGATGTGGTGTCTCATTTGTGGTGCATTATTAAAGACTGAGGGAAGGTGAGTAAGAAATAACAAGCTGGAGAAGCTGTAATGAGGCAGGGCTCTTTCTAAATGCCAGATACATATCTGGACAACAGTAAGTCACATCCATGGAGATCCAAAATGAACTATTATATCACCCCAAAATAATGTGGGGCAGCACAGCACATACATCAATAATGCATGTTATAGAGAAAAAAATGTGAAACAGCTTTCTGATCACATCAATGCACTTATATGACCCATCTCCAACTGGAACAGTTGTATTGTTGTCAAGCTCAAATCTGTACTGAACAGATAAAGGATGTTTGGGCCCAAACACTTTCCAGTTAATCTAGACAGTATTCCTGTACTGTATATAAAGCCTGCAAAGGATTTTAGGATTTTTCTAATAATCAAAAAAAAATTGAATGAGCTGGGCACATATTTAAAAAAAAAGTCAAAGGAAGATATTAAATTGACCTGACGCAAACTTAATATAGTATAGAGCAAAAAGTGTTGACAGCTTTTGTAATATGTTATGACTTTGTTTCTGTGTGCACTGTAAACTATGCAGAAGAGTGACAGAATTCTAGTTTTATTCCGTTTAAATACAGCCTGAAAATTTTATGTAAAAATAAAATCCCAGTTACCAGCAATATAGACAGCTCATATAGTTACTGTTGGAAAGTCATCTCATTTACCTCTGTTAAATCACAGATATCGAAAAAAGTACTAAAATAGAAAGAAATCAATCATCAAAAATTTGGATGTTATGGGTTATTATCTTGAATAATTGATGAATGTCTGCAGTAAAAAAATGACATCATAATTTTTGTAAACATTGAAAGCAGGTCCCTCCGAAGACCACACAAGGGTTAATAAAACCCTTTTATATTTTTGGTCAGATTATGTCTGTAATTTAAACAGAACCCAGAGAATCAAGAGAAATCCAGACAGGTGCAGATACTGTACATCTCTGGTGCTTTCAAACCAGACTGACCAGATGAAATCATCTTATTTGACAGTGAGTTACATGAACATTGGGTCTGGACATGCCATCACGCCTCTGTATACTCCCTGAAAAGGTAGACCTTTATTCTAGGTTTCTGACGCACACGCAGAAAAGGTAAAAATCACCAGAGTTCTTGGAAAAGCTCAGAGTTCAATCTTTCATCTGTGCACTAGGATAGGAAACATCACACCGCATTGAGGAAGCAAAAGAGATTCATCTGCTGGCTGGGCACAGTTGGAAATCATTTACACACCAAAACATTGGATCCATAAATATGTATTGAGTGGGGGGAGGTGGTGGGTGTCCACTGAAAAACATGGGATTTCAAATGGAAAGCTCAGGTGTGGGGTGCTTTCTGGAATCAGAAATCATATCTCTCATCTCTTTTTCTTTTGTTGTCGCGTCTATGGCTGTGTGTGCAGCTGAGAGCTGGCAGCGGACTGCTGTGATTAATCGAACACATGGTGTTTTTAGCACAGGTGTGCGGTACTTTCTCTCTGAGTAAAATGATGATAAGACCTCAGTTTCAGCCTATGAATCACCAGCAATCTTCTCATGCCTTATCTGGTTTCACAAAATGTTATATCTCAAATGTCTTGCTTACAAATGAAAGTATCTGCTTGACAGTTATCTCATTATACTTATAAAACCCCCTCAGCCACAACATTTAATGATAATAATATTAACAACAACAACAATAATAATAATATTAATAATATATTACATTTTTATCAAACTAAATAATAATTATAAAAATATTTTTTTTATCATAATAATAACAACAATAAAAATACTGTAATGATCCTGCCCTTCTTGTGGTTGTGTTTGGAAGCACACGGCCATTGTTTGATTCTTTATGCCATGTGCTCTCCTGTCTTGCATCCTAGCCCCGCCCCTTATTTCCTTATTCATTATCCCGTTATCAGTTCACGCCCTTCACCTGTTGCCCTCGGTATGCCTCTTTTGTTCTCTCCTATGCCCTTGTGTTTGCAGTCCTTTAAGGTCTTCTCACCCACATTGTGTCTTGTCTAGTCCTTAAGGTTTTGTTGATCAAAGTTAAGTTTTATTCTTTGGTTTAATCATGTTTTGGCTATGTTTTCCCCTTCGAGGGATTTTGAGTTGTGTCTTGTTTTTCATTCTGTTTTTATAAGTGAGTTTTGTTGAAGACCTGTCTGCATCTGGGTTCTGTTTCATGCACACCCTGACAAATACATTTAGTTATTATCAAACAAAATAATAATACATACATACAATGTACTTAAATGCAAAACTAACTTAAAAATAAAACAACTCCCCGTGATGGTCAAACGGTCAAAAATTACACGAGACTGGCGGTGTTTTAAGACAGTTAAGGGGCGCTTTACTTTAAAACATAACTATGGTTTGTAATATGCTGCGGGAAAAACAACCCAGATAGTTTTTTCATAAAATTCTTCTAAAACCAAATCATCTCACAATTCTGTACACATTTTATTAGCATTAGAATTAGCATTAGCAACCAGCACAAATCAAGGACATTTTATGATTTTTGTTTTTAGCATCGCAATGGCCCTAAAAATAGGCTTCATCTTCTGCTAATTTTCATTTCCAAGTACATAGATATCTTTTGCAAAATTCGCACCTGAAAATACATCAAGGTTCCCATGAAAGGCAGTCGTTGGCACTGTAATCACAATCCCCCATTTAGTTGGAGCACAAAGTCCCTGCAGAAAAGTGAGATGCAATAAATTGAAATGTCACTTTCAAATCCACCATTCTCTCATATATAAAAGTACAGCTAATGACTATTTGCTCTCCTGACAGACAGAATGAGGAACTGTAAATTGAAGGAGAATGTATTATGAACTATTTCGAGTCAATTCTATGTGGTTGCTAGGTGAGTCTTTACCGGCCTAAATAACATCCCCAGGTCTTGATGATTTTCTGATCTGTAGATAAAGCTTAAATTACAGCATGAAAACTGCTAACCCAGCTGCTTATAAAACTACCAAAGCTGCCCTGGAGATTTATTTAATTTATATCCATAGCCCAAAATGTGAAGTTTGTTAAAACCCTTAACCTTACACCCTAATAAGTACTTGGGAATTCACTTAGCAAGCACCATTAAATAAATCACAAAAAATCACTTGGTTTTTCTGCTTCACTAAATCTTTTGTGGCCAGATAAAGAAAGCTCTTGCTGACCTCTGTATTGAACGCGTTTGAACATTGCTCGCTCTTTATGATGC
The DNA here is from genome assembly GCA_029783895.1 of Triplophysa bombifrons. Classification (NCBI taxonomy): domain Eukaryota; kingdom Metazoa; phylum Chordata; class Actinopteri; order Cypriniformes; family Nemacheilidae; genus Triplophysa; species Triplophysa bombifrons. Next base: position 7,285,959 of record CM056470.1, read on the forward strand.
ATGCACTTTTCTGGCAACTGTCATTATCCCTAAAACCTCAAAAGATGGAGGACAATTAAACAAACCTCGGGCTGAAGAGCTTTCAAGAGCTCCCTGCTATTAAACAGACAGTGTCCTCTGTAATTGCAGACATGTTCTTGTAAATATGTCTACGTCCCTAAAGGAAAATGGCTTGTAGTGCATCAAGATCAATCATATATAACCACACACAATATCGACCATGGAAACTTGGTGAACTCATTAGTCCGTGTAAGAATCTTTGTGCTTGTTGTTCCAGCACTCTGCTTAAAAACATCAAACGAACAAGATTAAATGGACGACAACTATTATGTTTGTCAATTCAAAGATGTATATGTACTTTCCGGCAAGATTTGAGAATGCAAGGTTTTGGGCAAAAAGGGGACATTTGATTCGCACAAATATTATTAATTTGTTTGGTTTTTATGTATTGTATTGTGACTATAAATGTGTGTAGTCTCATTTGCATTCTGTCAGCCAAATGAGAGCTACTGGGTTTTCCGCTTATCATAGTTCATTAGTTTGATTTTATATCCTCTTCGAACAGGATGCAGTAAATATGCTAGATGTCGGGCTACATTTTTTCGCTTTAGGCAGGCCTTGGTTCAAATGACGGGCTCCCTTCACAACAACTTGGAGGATGATAAATGCAACAATAGATTTCTGAAACATTTTATAAATCCCTTCATCCCCTGACACTTCAGAAGATACTGTGAGATAAATTCTGCGTCTTGATCAAGGAGGACTATAATATCTGGGGAGACCTATTCTTAAGCATTCCTATTCATCTCAATGACAGCTTCTTAGTTGAGTGACTGAACCCCTCTGAATTTTGTTATTTAAAGGCTTATTTTTCTACCCTTTAAAGACACAGAAAATGGCATCATACCAAATTGACTGACGACACCTCGATAATGTGCCAACATACACGCTGGTCCATTCGAAAATGCGTGTCAGTGTCACGCTCTGCCTCTTCTAGGTGTGAACATGACATGTATGTATGAAAGTGGAGTAATGTTAGCAGAACGGGGTGATTTTCTAATGTTTTTAGAATTCATGACAAGTAATGGTTTACATGGAATTTCATGTATGGTCTTTGTGCGCACACTTTAAACCTATTTTAGCATTTAACCCGACCCCACCCCTAAACCTAAACCTAACAGTTTGTATACTATATAGTATAAAACACAACACATAACAGGCAGATACAGCTACAGATGCTATTCATTCAAAAAGTGAAATTATTCCAAGTGTTCCGAGCACAAACATCCTTGTCTCTGTCCGCCGTAAAACTGGTTCTGGTTGCGTACAATTTCAAAAATTGACGCCGGAACGACAGCTGCGATCGTGAAATAGCATTGGCTCTCGCACGTCTCATGACTGGTTTGCTCTTAAGTTATAAAAAGGCATTGGCTGCTCTGCTCTGCAAACATTCCGAGTGAAATGGAAATATGAATAAAAAAATTGTGACCGTGGCTTTCGTCCGATTTGATTGGATGCATAAAAACAGCTGTTGCATTTTGAAATGGAACTGGCAGCAGATTGAGAGTTGTAGGGGAGGAGTTAACGGATGCTCCGCCCAAGCCGTCAAACAAACGTCATGGATATTTATTACAGGACTGAAATGCATTTTCAGATTTTAACCGAAGATTATCAGGGCAAACAAATTTGAAAAAGATAATGACCCACATTGATAAACTGTTTACAATAAACGCAGCAATATTTCATGAAAAAAATAGTCATTATAATTTTTTATTTCACTGGGGCTTTAAAGTATACAGCAGATAGAGAGAAATGTGTCACCAAGAGCCCTCCAAGCAATTTATTTGGAGGGTAAAGAAACACCTCAGATTTTTTTCTTTTTGGATTATGCATCAATATAGAAACCCTCAAATCCCCCAGAATGTTGTATTTATGGCATCTACCACCAAGGACTACACACGCCATTCTAACATCCTTTACCATCCTAAACCTTGTTCCCTTGGTCTTGATTTCCATAGACCTAGAGAGATTTAACTTACTTAAACCATATACTGTGTATACATACATATAGTTGGCACAGAAAAGCTATAAAAATATTATTATTATTTTTAGTTATACATTGTACACAATACATCGTTTTATTGTGTTATTTATTATTAATAATAATAACAACAAAAATACAACTAGTTATTTTGATTATTATTACTAATGATAACACCAATAATAATTATAGTTTTTATTATTGTCGTTGTTGTTGTTATATGCTTTTGTTTTGTTTTCTTACTACATAAACCAAATTCTAAAGATGTGTTTTTGCAGCCTTTATCAGTTAAAATTTTGAAGCATTTAGAGCTACTCAACACACCACACCTGACAGCTGTCAGTTTGCACACTGAAAACGTTCCAGTCTTATCAGGGATGTTCATTGTCCCTGCAGAGGATAATTGAGCTGCAGTACAAGACGTGTCTTTCTGTAACTATTAAATGACACACTATTTAGATGGAAGGCGATCAAATTTATATTCTGCGCATTCATTCGCTACCAACGCTCGGGGAAAAACAAAGTTTTGCTAAACCTTTATTGAATCAGGCCCTTTCTTTCCAGAACAGTCTCCGGAGAGCAAAACGCAGCAAAAGCAAATTAGATCTTCTCCTCACCGAGAGGTCAAGCTTCTGCATGCATCAGACCCAAATTGCAATTCCAAAAAAAGAGGCCACTTTGTAGAACTCCGAACCCCTGAGCAATGAGTACAGTCAAATACAGCCACGAAATGATTTCCCTGACCTGACCTCAACTCACCAGCAACAATTACCGTCCCATTGACTTGCAAAGCAGAGTTTGCATGCTATCCCTTTGGGTGCCAGTTAATTATGGCGCACACAAAAGGACTTTAGACTGATGGTGGGGCACTGAAGTTATTATCCAGACTGGATTTAAATTCAGGCTAGAATTTCTTTCTGATCTTTCTCGCTAAATGGATCTGGCATCACATTGCACTCAGCTTCCTGCTTGGAACCTGTTTAAAGTACAAAAATGAAAATCGGATTCACTTTGGCAAATGAAATGAATCTTTAATACAATTATCAACACAGACTGAAAGAGGAGATTTGGCCTTAGATAAACATTTGATATTTTCATCATTTACCGAAAGCGAAGTTTTGGAGGTCATGTCATGGAAAATCTAATTGTATTTATCTTGTGATGTCATTTGATGTCAAATTTTGTGTCTGAAACACATTGAAATCTCCCTCTCTAGCTCCAAAAAAGTCTTATTTTTTCGAACGATTGTGGAAAAACGTGTTGTTATTTAATCTTAATGCTGAATGAAAATGTTAACACATGAACAACCTCATTTACATATAAATGACTGTCTTCGGCAACTTAGCCTGCCCAGTCAGGGTGAAGTAATAAGGAATAAGTAGAATAGATACTATTGTTATTAAACAAGTGTGAAGAAATACGATTACTTCAGGGTAACAAGAGGTCTTTCAAATTTTCCTTTTCAACAAGAAAATATATTTCAAAAGTATTGTTAGAATATTAAAAATGTCTCACTTGTGGCTATGCCTATACACTACTTTTGTGGTCAACATTTATGTAATGCTTTGTCACATTTTTGGAGAGATGCACAGCTCTGAGAGGCTCCTGGTTAGACTATTTGCCATTAACATGTACAGCCCAAAAATTAACAATGAGTAAAAATCGTGCAAAGAGAGTGATAAAAATCAGCACAAAAATCATAATATAACAAAATATTGTAGGAAGATACCCTAGATCTTAAAATGAAAAGTCTTTGCTTCATTAAGCCGTATTTTTTCAAGGTTTAATACAGAGACCATGTCAGCAAGCCATTTCTGAAAACATGAAGGAACTGTGGAATTCCAACGGCTAATATAATCCTCTTGGCCACAACCATAATCAACATAATTCTAGCTTTAAAGGAATGTTTTATTATTCATTTGTTTGTAATGATTGTGCTTTTACTGCTTTAATAAACTCATTCTTAGAGTTTAGCTGTTCTAATTCCTTTTATAATTCAAATGCTATGTCAAAAATTCACAATCGCTATCAAAATATTAATTTAGATACAGAATGTTGAAATAAACATTGTAATGTATGTGGTCTAAAATGTCAATTCTATCAGCTATATGTACAAAAGTAAAATGATGTTGAAAATGTTAATTATTTAATACAGTTTAGTTTAAAAAAATGTATACAAAATATTGTGATGAGGGCCCAAGAAAGGAATAAACGATATCATATACTTCCAATGTTATATGTTCCATCTGAGAAAATGCAAGTAGATAAAAAGGAATACTAATGCAGGCTCTCTCCAGGTATATTACACCTCCCTGTTTACATTTCTAAGGGTCAGGAAATGGTGGAAAACTAAATGATGGCCACAGGGACCTTCAATAACATCATAAGTGGACCTCAGGGAAAAACAAATCTGATAATATGCTTTAAGATCAGGGGATATTGCTTTTAATGGGAGTCTACACATATAATAGGGCAGTTTTCCTCTCTGTGTAAAATGGGTATAAGATTACCGAGGGTTGGGAAACATGACTGGCCAGAATTTCTGTTTTGGCAGTCGGAGCTGAAAACAGTTTTGCTGATGCTCCTTTTTTGAGAGATTAATAGCCCAAAGTTGAAAATCTTCTGATGGAAGCTAAAAAACTCAGAAACCATTCGAGATGAGGCCGGCACCTGTAACCTTCAATATTGTCAGCTCCATAGGTGATGGACAGAGCCCATGCCCTTTTGTCAGCAATCTGAGCCTGGGATGAAGGCATATGCAGTAGACTAAAACATATTCTCTACCACACCTCATACCACAGACAGCAATCCGTCTGAATCCATACATCTGCAGGGACTCAGATCCAAACACATCACAAAATGCCACAAGGTCAAAGCAGGGCGCCATGATGTTTGCTTCCCTTTTAATGTTGAGGGGGGGCGTTTGGAACAGATAAGAGTCTGAACTGCAGGGAGGTGCACAGGTTTATTCCTGCTGATGTCCACATGCATTTTAATGTAGCCCTGGACAGTGAGGTCTGTCAGGAATGTGTTATAATTGCTAATAAACTGAATTTATGATAATTAATCATTCATTGAAATATATTTTAAGTATGATCAAACGTCAGAAGAATAATGCTTTTACAGATTAACATGCATACACATATTCATGATCTATATGCAGTTCAAAACTTTTTAATATACCCCATGGGTAATCCATGACATGATTGTGAAAAAGAGAACTCGAAAACATGACAGATATCATAAACAAATAAATGACAACATACTCCAAAAAAAATGGTGCTATATGGCACTAAAAGTGGTTTTAGTTCTATATGGAACCATATTTTGGAGCATCTACTGTAGTTCTACAGCGTTTCTTTGGGATGACTGATGTGATATATAGACCGCTGAAGAATTATTTGCATTCTTTAGGATGTTTTCTTTTCTTTTTTATTGATAAAAGTACAAGCTGGTATAATGCAGTTGTTGCACATAAACATCATCGGATGACCCCTTAGAATATGTGTATTAAATAGATTATAATCGTTTGTTCATGAGGACAGTGCTTCTTTCGCTTTTAACAGTCAAAAATGTGAAGTTTTTATTCCATGGCTTAAGAAAATCCAGAAATAACCATTGGGTTGTAAATCAACGTGCTGGGTCGTTGTTGTTAACCATCGGTTGAATGGTGCATGTAACGCACCATTTGTCATTTCTTAAATTTTCGTGTTGGTTAAAATGATGCGGCACTCTTTTTGACAGTAAGGTGATAAACAACACCCCCCCCTGAATCCAGCAAGAAAATCCATTTCAGCCAATTACAGTTGCGGTGATATGCAGCCATTGAAAGTGGGTGAGGATGTGGGTAGAAGCTGTGTCAATCATAGCATTAAATATTATTTAGATGTATTTGAATTATTTGTTTCTAGGAAACGTTCTTATTTTTTCTTTCATAGAGATTTTTTTCTCAGAAACCAGGTCACATAGAACTCCTTCAGCAAAACTATTACTGTTATTTTCATAATAAGTAATTATTTCCATGCCAAAAGCTCTTAGAATGAATTATAATGGGTACACAAACAATGGCAGCAAAAGAGATGGAAAACTTTCGTGGCGAATGGTGGTGGGGGGGTTGCTAACAATTACTGTCCACGGTAAATAAATATTTCTTGCTAAGCTGTGCCCTGCGTGCAGAATGCCTCATAATACCCAGGAGCAGGCAACAGTTTAGGCGTAACAAATTTTGAGCTAATCAATTTGCTTATTTCTGCAACTTATAATCAGACCCATTGGTCATGGGAATGTAAAGCGTTCTCCAGTCGAAATTTTGCTTGGCTTGACTGAGAAATGTGTAGTTCGGTTTGATTAGCGTGGACGGTGAAGTTTGGCATACTAATGCCAATGAGGGCCTCTGCGACTTGTGCCCAGACTATCCTATGGGCTTAGCTGGGCAGCACAAGAAGAATGGAAGAAAAAAATTGATTACAATGTTCCGTCAGAGGGGCTTGGAGGTGAAAGAAAATTACTACATCTATTATGTGGCAACAAGAAAAACTAGGAGAGCCAAATGTTTAATTTCCAAGCAACTTTGCGAAACTGGGCTGTAAAAGTAATGGCCAGAAAAATCCTTTTAGGGAAAGAAATCCTTGAAGGCCGTTTCATTAGAAAACAGCTTTTGTCTCGCTTCTGCCCCTCTGAGAGGATTTAATCTACAGTATGCGTGTTCCCTCTGTCGAGCTTTTATAATCAGTCTCCGCATCTCATTAAGAAGCGGTAGAGGGAATGATTCATTAATTCAAACTACTTAATATGGCAAATATCGCAACCTAATAGGGCATGACAGAATTCTATGTCCTAATAGCAAATAATGACCAGACGAGGTTGCCTGAGCAGTCATGTGACATCTTGCGTAATCCCATACTCACTCAACCAGTACCAAGAAGCAAGAATATTGTAAAACTCCCATTACGACCACTCAACGTCTAATTTCTTTGAGCTGACCTCTCAGTGATCGCCTCCTTTAAAACTTAAAACATTGCAGCTTCCCATGTGACTGGTCCATGATGATAAAGCAAATGAATCTGAAAGGAGGACGGCTCTGGAGAGAACAGCGAGGAGGTTTTGAGCTCTCTGTATACTGGATGAGTGGGAGGTTTCCATCACCTACCCACTCGGGGCAACAGGTTGATGTTTCTGATAGCTTTAATGGAAAATAGTGTTAAGAGTATTATAGTGACAGACATCATTGACTGAAGTGGGTAATAGGGGTCGGTTTGTGTTAAGTAGTTCAGGGAGGCTAATAGGTCCGGAGCTGCATATTGATTCGCGTTCAGTCAGCACAGGGATAAACAAAACATTTCCCTTGAGAACTTGATAATCTATTCATTGCGTATTGAAAAAAACGGGACAGTTGGACAACCTAGTGGCTAGCTAATGCACACTTAACTGTATGCATGTCTTTGTATTTGAGTCAGATGGAGTCTGATTAAAAAAACATTCCTTACAAGCCACTTGGATTAAAGGTCCAGTTCATGACATTTAGCCACCTCTAGTGGTGAGGTTGTGAATTGCAACCAACGGTTCACTCCAATGCTCCCCCTCCCTTTTGAATCACTACGGTGGTTTACACAGGATTAAAATGTTGTCCTATTGTAGCTTCTTTGCCGAAGGAGATAACGAATTAAAAAAATGCACTATGTAGAGCAGTTTGTCCATTGAGGGTTTCTGTAGAATCAACATGGTGAATTCAATGTGAGGATATTCGCGGTCCTTGTAGATAGAAATAACTAATTCTAAGGTAATAAAAACATAAGGCTTCATTATGTAAGGTTTTATACATATCTGAAGACATAGTTATGCATATTATTTTGCATTTCTGATTGTAGATCTTCCAAAAAACACATTACACATTGGACCTTTAAATCTAATGCAATGAAAGTCGTACATTCATAAATATTTTAGGATGACTGTATAAACAAACGCTATATTTTAGGGAGATTTGAAAAATATGAAATGCATGTTTTTATTTGTGTGGAAAACCCTCAGTATCTTTAAAATGGCCTCAAATATCCGATCCATTTCCTCTTTCAAACCAAAGGTAAACACAGCCGATGTCTGCTGACTATATAGGTCTACTTTAATATTTAGCTCATAAGGAATAAATGGACTGCTGTTCTGAAGGAGTAGATCCATGTGCAGTCTGGGCTGTCTAGGCTCCTGCAAGTTACATCTGCTGGAGATCGTTTCCTCTCTTGAAAGAACAGAATTTATCATCAGGTGCTCAGTCCCCATTGATGTGGTTTTCTCTGTGAAGATGTCAGAGATCACAGTTCAGAATGTCCACCTCCTGGAATGCCACAGAAGGCTCATGTGACTCCCGAGATGCTGAATAAGGGAAACATATCAACCACAAGCAAACAGCCATTCTTCAAATACATGCCGTCTGAGAGATGAGATGCTCCTTGTGCCAGATGTTACAATATAATAATCTCATTTCTCCTTTGTCAGCATCTGGCATTTGAGCTGGTGATTTTGTTTGATGATGATTCTTGTTTATATCCCGGAGCATGCTATTAAAAAGAACTTTGGTTAATCAAGGACTCCCATTTACAGGGAAAATAAATGTTCTAAAAGTCCATTTGAATAAATAAATATACCAAGCTCATTTTCTTATTTTTACCTACTCATTAAAACACATTTACACATTTATTCCCATATTCAGGACACAATTATTATTCTATCCATGTTACCACAAAAAAAACTACACATTTGATCATTAGCTGGTCCTCTTACCCCAAAATCTCAGTTTATTCAATATATACATTTGTCAAAAACGAAATGTCTGGATTAAATTGTGACAGCTTCACTTCTTTGCTATTGTAATTAGCTCCTTAGAGAATTCATCACAGCCTGTTTCACAAAGCACCTGATCATGCTTCAGGTATGAAATAAATCCAAATGCTACATCTGTTAAAGAGAGAGTTTAGAGTTTGGATAGATTCTCGGGAGGAAAGTCAGATGTTCTGAAAATGAATTGAATTAAGCAGTGACACTGGCATTGTTTGATAAGACTTGTTGTTTCCTTGGAGCTTCTATTGATACATCATTTAAGATCTGGTGGTATTTTGTTCCCTTTCTTCTTAGAAACTGCTGACAGTACGATCTGTGACTCCCCAGACTGAATTACTCTGAGAAATGTGGTACAGAGATGAGGAAAATATGATTTTATTGTGCTATATTTAAAGGTTGAATACATGCAAAAAAGCCAAGACTTCAATGCATTGACCTCATAAAGAACAAACCTAGGGATTTAGTTTAAAAAGATTGGAGATCTTGGTAATCCAAAAGTTACACCTTATGAAGCTCAGTCTAGTGGTTTAAGAGTAGTGGTTTGGAAATCATCATCAGGCTGCATCTCCATCACAGGTCTCCTCTCTTTTCTGATGATGTGTACAGGTCCTGTCAGGTTCACCCCTTCAACGTTATATACACTGAAATCCTTCATTCCTATCAGTTGCCCAAAGGTCATTTCATGATTCTGTCCTGGCTTGAGCTGCAGTGTAACAGGTTTGGGTCGGGGAATGGTGTCTTCAAACAGTCCCATCCTAAATGTGACTGAAGAATTGTTGCTTCAGTGCTGGTGATGCACTGATGTACTGTTGGTGCACATTAGGTCACACACCATCAAAGAGATTTAATCAGTCTGCTTCCTTATCGATTCAAATCCTTTTTGATTAATATTATTACTTATAATATTAAAATTGTTATTTCCTGCAATATTATCATTTATTTTCGGAAAAGAATCTAAGGCCACAGAGGCCTATTATGCAGTCTATGACATTAGTCAAGACTAAAAGACACATACAATGCTCATTGACATGATCATGACTGCATAATCTTTAGTTCCCTTATGTAATATTTATTGGTTAAAACAGTTTTACAAACTGGGGTCTTCATAGCCTGAAATACCACAATACCATTTTTGGCATGGTACTACAATACGTTGTTCGTTTGCAGAGCTAAGAGATCTGTCGGGTACATAAGTCTGTATTAGCGTGTGAAGATATGGGGGTGCCGAACCAATGGTGATCTTGTAGGCCAAGAGCAGAGCTTCAAATTTTATGCAAGTGACTATAGGGAGCCAATGTAACTTAATTAAGAGAGGAGTGACGTGTGCTCTCCTCGGTTCATTGAAGACCACACTTGCCGCTGCATTCTGGTTAATCTTTAGAGGTTTGGTTGTGCAAGCTGGAAGTCCAGCCAGAAGAGCATTGCAATAGTCGAGTCTGGATAGAACAAGAGCATGAACTAGAACTTGCTTAGCATGCTCTGACCGTAAAGGTCTAATTTTCCTAATGTTGTAGAGGTTGAATCTACAGGACCGTTTGGTGCCGGCAGCATGCACCATGATTTTGCAAGATTCAGCTGCAGGTGATGATCATTCATCCAGAGCGAAATGTCACACAGGCATGCTGAAATGCGTGGAGAAACAGTCGGATCGTCTGGCTGAAAGGACAGGTGGAGTTGTGTATCATCCTCATAGCAGTGATAGGAAAAGCCATATTTCCAAATGACAAAACCTAGGGATGTATACGGAAAAGAGCAAGGGTCCAAGAACTGAGCCTTGAGGCACTCCTATATTGAGATGTCGGGACTCAGAGACCTCACCTCTACAGGATATTCTAAATGAACTACCTGAGAGGTAAGACGTCATATTCAGAGAAAAGGAGGGGAGCGAGCATTTGTCGGGGTTTGGGCGTGTTCAAGAGACGGCGGTGCAGAGAACTAACCACCGGATGGTCGTTTTCTTTACAAAGAAAGAGGCAAACTCATCAGCTGTTAAGTTCAATGGAGGTGAGGGGGCAGACGGGGAAAGAAGAGCGGAGAAGGTTTTAAAGAGAGTATGAGAGTCAGGTGAGTTGTTGATTCTAGAGTGGAAGTATTGAGTTTTGCCAGAGGAGACATCAGCAGAGAAAGAAGAGAGGAGAGACTGATAGAGAAATTGGTCTGTAGGATCTTTAGTTTTACGGCACTTTCTCTCAGTTCCCTCCTTCCTCTCCCAATGCCAGTTCTCTCTGCTGGCCTCTCCCACGTATTTTTTCCTCCACTCTTATAAATCTACAGTGGAGTTTTGGTTCCCTGCCACCGTTGCCACTGGCTTACACAATGGGAAACTGCTGATTTAGTTTAATCTAAATATTAACAACGTGCGTTTATATATGCGTGTATATTTTTTCTGCACGTTTTGGGTATTATTGCTAATTGTTCTGGCATATTGTAATTATAGGCTCCCATTCCTGATAACAAATTTCAAATAATAATAAACCTAAATTAAATACACTTCTATTTAATAATTTATAGCTTCTGTTAATCCATTGAAATCAGTGTACATTGCATTAAGAAAAACTTGCAATAATACCCGTCATCGCTCACGGAGGAGGCGGAGACTCAAATGCAGGCAAAAGGCTTTATTACGACACAAAAAGCAAAGCAAAAACATAGTCCTTGTGGGGGCAATCCACGGAGAGAGGACTTGACCTATCATAGACTCACTCAAAGCCTTGACCCAGAGGGAGAGAATAATCCCCAGGGAGAGGACTCGACCCGTTGCACACTCCCAAAGAGAGAGTCCAAGGTGTCATCAGCAGGTGATCCGGAGTGCCTACGGGGAACCGGGCAGAAGGGCGAACTACAGGCTGAGGCAAAGGGCAAAGGGGACTTGTGATGAGACTAGAGGGGAAGGAGAAACACTAAACTTTAAACTAGGGGCAAGGCTTGGATAAGGGAAGAACCAACACAATTAAAAAACCAGGACAAGGAGTATGACAGTCAATGTAAGGTAAAAATACTCAAAACACTAGGGAGTAAGCGTAAGTGAAAATCTCTACAACGGTCAGACACAGGGAATATAAAGGGAAGCAAATCAGAACAGAAAGGAGGGACAGGAGGGGAGAGAGAGAAACAATGATCAGACCTGTGAGAAGAGTGAAACAATAATGAGATAACTAACAAGGTAACGGGAGAGGGCGGAGTCACACCACAATGACAAGATGACAAGTTCAAGTCATGAGACTCGAGTCCACAACCCTTTTTTATTTAAGTTAAGTTTTTTATATTAACCACCCAAATGAAGGAATTAGATTTTGAGCATAACTCAGTCATTTGTAAAATACATATAATCCACAATTTACCATTCTTTGCTCACTTTCAGACTCTTCAAAATCTGAGAACGAGAATGAAATTTGGGGAGACCTCTCAATGTCCAACTCCTTCGTACAAACGTAGAGACATAACATACAGTTTATTTACTGTAACATTGACTGGAATTCTGACTAGAATCAATCATGTCAAAAGTATAGTTTTATTGGGCCCTTTTGAAGAAATTCCTTCTGTCTTTTAATATGCTTTAAGACCAACCTTGTGTAAATTCATCATTCAAAACCATTGCTACGTATTTTCTCCATAAAGCTGCAATCACATAAACACATCTGACCGCGTGGATCTGTATTTCAAGATATAGATATGTAAGTATGAAGCGATGCGCTGAAACATTTGCTGCCCTGGGGCCCGTTTCAATAAGGAAGTTCAACCAACACAAGTTTAAATCTGAACTCGGAGTTGATATACTCAGAAAATCGCTACTAAGTTTTCAGTTTTAGACCAGCTGATTTGAGTTAGTTCAATCCACTCTGAGTAAGTTCATCCTAGGTTTCGCGCATGCACCATGGCTATAAAAAGCCATCATCAATTGAGTGAAGATAGTACGATTCACCATGGCAACGGCACGTGACAAAAAGCGCTCTGTTTATTTCTCGTCAATGGAATTGAATGTACTGTTACAAGTGTACAGTGAATATGAGAACATATTTAGAAAAAAGAGCAACACAGCCGCAGCAGCAAAAGAAAGAGAGTTGGCGTGGGAGAAAATTGCTTCACGTGTTAATGCGCAAGTTTATATGTCAATCACTTTTATATATATTTTGTTGAAACTGTGAAAATGGGAATTATATTTAACTCTCTCGCTCTCTCTCTCGCTCTCATGTAGGTGCAATCCTTCTGCAATAAAAAGATCTAAGCAGCAGCTGAATATGAAATACAATAACATCATTCATTCAGGAAGTTTAAAGAAATAAAATGCTCTTTGTTGTAGGATGCCTGATTGGGAAATGTTTAACATGCTACTTAAACTGGCCTTAAAAGTTAAGATAAACGTCCAAACCATGCCTCACAATTCTCTACCGACATTAATGTAAATCTCTGCGAATTAATGCAGCTTCCTCATCTACGGGTTCCTGAATAAACGAACATGCCATTTTAAGGTCTGTGTGACTAAACAGAGCGCGATTAGGAACACAAATCAATAAACAAATGGCGTATGCAATTTCAACACTGCTCGCGCTTCGAAAAAGGGATGGAGATTGTAACAAACCCTGGGTTTACGGAATAAAACCTGCTCCCGACCAGGTTAGGTTCACGGAGTATGTTACTCTGGTTACTCACTCGGAGTATAAGATACCTCGATTTCTGAAATGGGCTTGACTTACCCCGCGGTCGCGGGTTTGACATACCTCACGTTCTGAAACCAAAAACCCTGAGTATTCCGTTTTCTGGGGTTGACTTAGTCTGAGTTTGCACTTACCCTGCTTTCTGAAACGGCCCCTGGTGTTTCAGCTCTGATTATGCAAAACAAGCACACACTGCTCACACATGAATTGCAAATCAAATTAAATAGTAGATAGTCAGTGTTTTTAAATGTGTTTTGTTGTTTTAAATGTGAAAAATTGATTTTCAACCTAAAGACGAGTGCCAAAAAAATGTGCTCGCATTTTCATGAATACATATTAGGGTGTGGAGTAAAATTCTAGTCATTGGCATGAAGAAATTGTTGTCACAGAATATATCAAATATATATGCGATTTTGATGCTCAAAGATGACTCACACCTCCTAAAATTATCAAATGCAGTGGGACTTGTAAATTTGATAATGGATCACTTATTCGGTGTCTTAAGTTAAACAGATCTTGAAGGAGTAAGATAAGATGATTTAGATATATCATACATATCATTAAATCCCGAAAATCATGATCATGCAAAAGGGTAGTGAAAAAATAATTTGTCTGTCTTAGAAACACTATATTCACCATTGGGTACAAAAATAAAGATTTTAAATATTAAAGTGAAAGTGAAAAAGTGTGAACCTATTTGTCAGGTATGGTGACCTATTCCACAAATTTGACCTCTGCATTTAACTTATCCAGAGAGTAGAGAACACTGGCACACCCGGAGCATTTGGCAGCTATGACTGCAGCGCCCGGTGGACAAACAGGGTTAAGGTGACTTGCTCAAGGGCACCTCAGTTGTTACCCGCCAGCCCTGAGAACAGAACCGAAAACCTTCTGGTCACGAGTCCAACTCTCTAACCATTAGGCCACGGCTGCCCCTATTCTTCAAAAAAAAATCCAATAGAATGGTATGAGTTAACATTAGGAAATGCATTAGGTAACAAACTCACAATAAATAATATAGTTTTTCAGCATTTGTGAATGCTTTCTGTTGATGTTAGTTAATTTTTGTAATGGACATGAAGTCAGTAGGTTGATTTGCACGGATTATATACCTCAGCTTTGCATCTGGATAAATGATTACAATAAACTGGAACACAGCTGAAATATTTCTTTAGTGATGCTTTTACAGAATTATGATTATGTATAAGAACTGATTGAAATTTCTCATTGGAAGACTTTGATGATAATTATGGATGCTATCAGACATTTAGAATATATTCTTCATTTCCATACCCATGTGATTTTTTGTTATTGTGCTGATTGAAAAGGAGACATCACACTATTTCTTTCTGACAGATGGTTTTGGGCTCTGATGGGTTATATCAGAGGAAAATGTTCTTGTATAAGTGCTGGTGCACAAGGCAGTCTATTTCTGGAGCAAATGATCAAATGATAAGCTTGATAGTGTGCAATTAAGATATGATTACAATAATGTCTTCATCTTATATTTTTGTATATAAAGCATCTGTTTTGTAGGAACTGATTGATTGACTGTTGTTATCTGTATGGTTTAGGAAGTTTGGGGAAAATCGTGTTTATTTATTTGTGAATTATAAGCTTGTATTTCTGGACAAATTTACATTTATATTACTCCCCTTACACTCTTTCAATAGAATTGCTTGCTCACCAAGCCAAACAGATACACAAACACACACACACCTACACACACACACCTACACACACACACACACACACAAATAGAGCTTTATTTGTTGAAAACAAAAATGCATAACAATGAAATTGAATTCCAGCATATTCAGATAAACAATAATGAAATATGCAGAAATGCGGTAGTCATAATTCATAGCTCTTAAGAAGTGCTTAGATATAGACAGTTTCAGTGGCAACATCACAAACAAACCTGATGTGGCCCAAACTTAACTTCTGACAGACCTCTGCAAAGAAACAATAACTGATGAGTAGTTTTAATTGAATACAATTAATGCACAATAAATATTTAGATTAATGTACTTTAAATATAAATACATTATTATATTGTAACCAAATACAGACCAGAAGTTAACTTCGGTACAGGCGTGTGCGTTTGTTGAAAGCATCTATAGTAGGACATGTTTGCAGACATACTATACCTATACAATCTCCAATATAGTGCAAGAAATAACAGGGCTTTCCTGTAACTCAGTGGTTCTAGGAAATATCATGGGTTCAAACTCAGAGACAAATGTATAATGTAATCCAATGTAAATTGCTTTTGATAAAAGTGTCTGCCAAATGCATAAATGTAAATGTCAAACAGTAATACACGGAACAAAATACAGTATAAAACCATGCACAACATAAATAATATACAGTATAAAACCATGCACAACATAAATAATATACAGTATAAAACCATGCACAACATAAATAATATACAGTATAAAACCATGCACCAGCAGTATGCTTGAACTGAACTTTCATAATGTACAAAGTTGAACTAATCCATATCGACTGAAGATTTGACAGATTTAAATGTTAAGACCTTTGATTTAACAGTATAATTCACTAATCAAAATTAACAAAATCATCTTTGACTTGATTCATACACACATACATCGACGCCTTATAATTAGTTAGAGTTATTTACATATTCGTAGTCTGTGACAATTTATTTTCATTATGCCATGTTTTTTTTTAAATGTGTGCATTTTGGGAATTATTTGAAGAATACCAAAATGGTTCTATTTACAAAATCGAATTATAATTGGTGCTATACGGTTCTATTTGCAAGAGCCAATCAGCACTTTGAATGCACACAAGAGGACCCATCAGAATCAGCTTTCTTTGTCATTTGACCAGACTCCTCAGCGACCTGGGAATATCTGAGGAAACAGTGCAAAACATGTTGTTAGGAACCTTTAGACCATTTTATTGATACTCTTGTCAACGAGAGCAGCTCAAATGACAGTATTTTTTGTTCTGTTTTAGGTTTTGTTGAGGAAAGTCATTTTTATATTTATACTTTTATAGACACAACACTGGCCAGCAGCAACTAGCTTCCTAATACCTGTGTTATACTCTCATAATGCACTAAATTTCAAATAGTCAAAAATATTCTTGATTACAAGAATAAACATTGTTATGTTTTTTCAGCCATGGTCATCTCTAAAAAGAAATTTCATCTGTCCCCCCTCTTGTTTATAACACATCAATTCAACAATTAGCACAGCCTTTTAAGCTTAACTTTATCAAGAAAAAAGCATCAAAAAATATGAAATAAGTGTCATAAACCATGTTTTTCATGTTTTTTATAAAAGTTAATTGTTTCTTTGCTTGAAACTGCATTGCTTTAATGAATGTCTTGCAGATAGAACCTTATAGTTCTAAACGAAAGTGATTTTTCAGAATCAGAAGATTCTATCTGCGTTTGACCTTTTCCAAAACAAAAACATTTCCAAATTTAAGAAAATGTTGATATTGTACATTTGAAATAGATTACGGGCTTCTGTCTTTTTCATGTATAAAAGAGATTTGTTTCTCATATCATTTTTGCTATATGAAATCCAAAAACGTTAAAGCTCAATATCTCATACTCAGACCGTAGATAGAACCTTATAATTCCAAGGCGACGACATAATTCACAGCAGTATTGTATTCCTTACACAGAGTTATTGTGGATAGATCAAACAGATTTTTTTGTGACAGAATTTCTTGTGACCGAAAAAAGATAAAACAATTCCTATTAAAATAATGACACTTATATATAGCTAGAATAATCACGCTCCTCTGGGACATTATTCAATGATACAGAGAAGAAAATTGCATTAGAGAGAGAAATAAATGTGTTCTTCAGTAGTTTGTCAATAACAAACCATAAGGGTGACTGCTATAGCAACCATCAAATGAAACATTACTGAACAAGATTGAGAATTCAATGACGTAATACTTATGAACCTATCTACAAAATAGCAATACAACAGATGTACTTTAAGAACAAAGACTTCAGAAAAATCTTGACACAAAATAGAAGTACTTTAGTATTGACTCAGTGCAACAGCCTTAATATAGAGTTCACCAAGACAACTGACCAATTTATCTATCACATCTCTTTACCCTAAAGACCGCATGCTCTCTACACATTGTCAGGGGAAAAATAACTTTTCTCACGACACCGAAATAAACATGATTTTTCAAGCACTCTCGATGTACTACAACCCATCAGGGCCCTTTGTGCCAGAGGAGAGAAATAAGCGCTAACTGTCTTGTGAACAAACTATGCTTATACTGTTCCTTAGGGTAGCGGATGAGACTGTTTTACGATGCACTGCTACTATTCCGCTACACACCTCTGGGACTCACCACTTAACACAAAACAATTAATTCAACTTAACACAAGCCGTCTTATGATGGAATTGCACACTAAATTGAACTACAATAGATATCTGGGACATATCTCGCTCCATTTCAAGTAAGTCTGTTTTACATTGTTCGACCTGTAGTCACGTGACCGAGGTCTCATAGTGTTAAAGAGTAACTATTAAAATTTCCTTAAAATTACATTTCATGCCATGTGTAATGTTGCTGTGTTTACATGTAAGCAGTCTGCCAAGTTGTAAAGATGAAACTGAATGAATAACAAAGTTACTGGCTGGAAAAGGAATCGAATCTGAATCACACGAACGAGTCGTCTGTCATTCAAATTATAGTTCCGCATCACATTAGCGTCACTCTGTGTAATGCCCGCCTAATTTCCATTTGCGACACTGTGATGCTGTACGAAGTAGACCAATCATAGCAGACTAGACCATCTGATCAGAGTAGGCTAACAGAAAGGAGGGGATTAGACAGATGAATCATCGAACGAATCATTTGAGAGCCAGTCAAGAAATAAGGAAATAAGAACTACCTATTCTTAGAAAATGTGAAATTGTGTGTACATATATTTGTTGTTGGACAACCCATAAACCATAATAGGACCTTAAAAATCACAAAATATTTACTCTTTAACGTAAAAGTAGAATAAAAGTAAATCATAAGTATTGTGTCTGTATTCGCACCCGTGGTCCCCAGCCAATAGTGTCAATATAGAGTCAAATTAAAATTGAAATGAGTTTAAAAGTTTACATTGGCTTGTATTGTACTTTCCTTCTCGCATAGCATAGGTGCGTCTGTAAGATGTCTGTTAGATGTAAAACATCTGCTGTGTAAAAACATTCGCTAAACGTCTTAGAAACATAACTTTTAAATACATTCTAAGTCGAAAAAATCTTACAGACATCTCGCAGATGTCTATATGACATCTCACAGCAGGTGTCTCATAGACGATTATGTTGTGCAGATGGAAATGCAGACATCTAATAGACGTCTACCGGATGTATGTGTGCTATCTGGGTATTTTATTGCCAGATTTGAAAGAGTCTTGTTTAGAAAAATTAACTTTATAAAATAATTCTGACAAATAATACAGAAAACTCTGACCAGATGGCACAAATATATAATGTCTGCTAAAGATCTAGAGTCCTGGAAAGGAAATGCTGTAAAAACAACTGATAAACGTTTTAGAAAAGGCATACACACATTCTAAAGCATAAACATCTTATGTCTATATGACATCTGACATCTAAGAGACGTATTACTGATGAGCAAACGTTCTAAGAATGATGTCTTGCAAATGTTAATCCAGGCATCATATAGACGTCTCCCAGATGTATGTTTGCTGTCAGGGTCAGGCCTGGTCCGTTCGGCGCACATTTCATATTATATTATATGAGATGCCTAAGAACTATTCAAACTTCTCACATATTTCAGATTTTGAGACCTTATGTCTCTTTGTGGTCACACAGTCATTTCTGAAGAACAGTCACCAGTTATCCGACAGTTTGTTGACATGAGGTTAAACAAATACTCTAGAGGAGAGACCGTAACAGTCTAAACCATGAACGCTGAGGATAGAAAGAGATTTGATTTGATTTCTTTAATGCACTTGTCATATCCCCAGGGTGTTCCTTTATGTGTCTGATACATCCACCTGCTGCGTGATGTCACATTGCTTGGAAAAAAAGTGTGACCCTTTCAATAATTCCACCACATGGATTGCTTGTTCCTGTGGTGCAGACGTCACTCCCTGTGCTCCTCCTGCCAAAGGAGTCAGGGAGCGCAGTGGGAAAGCTTTTTATATTCTGAGCACACAGTTTGAATCATAGTCACTGAGAGACCACAAACAAAAACAAATACATACCTGTGCTAGCATGCAAGAGTGATGGCTTTGTCATACAAGAGTCTGTAGCCTTCGTTTATTGCTGTTAGGTTTGTGTACAATCTTAAACTAAACATACGGAGTTGGACATAATTACTAATTTTTGACACATGCATTTCACTTTTATAGTTCTATACTGTATGTACAAATTGTATGGACTAACTACAACGATAGTCTCTTTTGTTGGCATTTCTGTAAGGAACTTTAGAAGAAACATCTGGACAACACTTCTACAATACATGCCCATGGTCTGTGTCTCATTAGTTTCTATGGTTCTTAATCTGAGTCTTATCCTATGCTGTTATACAAGAGTAGGCTACAGTTTATTTCCAACCCACTAAAGGTGAAAATTGCCTCCATTATAGGTTGACACAGAGTCACGCTAGCTAGCTAAAGTACTTTAGCAATTCAAATGAATGCTGCAAGAAGATTCGAGATTTTCTCAATTTCAGTTAAAGGGATAGTTTTACTCATGCTCATGTCATATTAAACCTGTGAAGTACCTGAGTGTAATAACGTTCAATTAAAAGGAAGGAATGAGACGGGAACCGGCAAACATTTAAACATTTAATAACATGACAACAAAGTAAAAAGACAGCCAGCAGCCCCTCACGGACTACTGCTGGCGAAATAAAACAAACCGCAACTAAAATCCAGGCCTGGTCCACTCTCATCGACGGTCCGGTCACTCGTTCTCTTATGCTCCCATCTCCTCCGTGATACGAGATAGGTGCCCGCAGAGTTGGCGCTCATTAACACTCACTCACCGGCCTCGATTCACGTTCTCGCCCCGCCTACTCCACCACATACCCCCATCGCCCCTCACAGGCCGGGGGGTACCCCAGAGAATGTCTTTGTTCCCTCCCCCTCCCTTGGGGGGTCTCCCAGTCTCGGAGTACCTTTCCCCTGGGGGTATGTAGCGACGAGACGAGACAACGGAGACGGGAGCCCTCGGAGTGAAAAATAGAATAATGATAGTCCGGTTCCCCGACATGCTGCCGCTCGGTCCTAAACCAGCTGGGGAACTCTCCTTCACGGTGCCTTGAGGTGGCACCTGGCGGGCGGCGGTGGCTCCTCCTTTTGCGGGAAGTCGGGGCGAGTTCCCCATCTCCTGCTCCTCCCCCTTCGGCGGACAGATGCAGGCTCCGGCCTCTGGCAGCCTGTGGCCGCACTCGGCTCTTCCGCCCCCTGCATCCTCCCCCTTGGGCGGACGGACGCAGGCTCAGGCCTCTGGCGGACGGTGGTGACTCTCCCACTCCTGCTTGGACGATAGCCACCCAACCTCGACCCAGGAGTGCGCCAGCAAAGGTCGCCGTCCCACCGAAGCTTTGGCGCCCCACGATGTCTCCTCCTCTTCTCCAGAACCACCGCTTCGAGCAGCCACTGGACGACGCCCTTCGTCTGCGCTTCCCGAACTCTCCGGCACCGCGAGGCCACTCGGCAGCGAGGACTCTCCAACAGCATGTCTCTCCTTCCTCCCGGGTTTCGGCACCAATGTAACAAAGTTCACTATAAAGGAAGGAAGGAGGCGGGAACCGGCAAATATTTAAACATTTAATAAAATAATAACACAGTAAAAAGACAGCCGGCAGCCCCTCACAGACGACTGCCGGCGAAATAAAACAAACCACAACTAAAATCCAGGCCTGCTCCTCTAATTGACAGCCCGGTCGCTCGTTCTCTTATGCGAGACCGCTGCGAGCACAGCTGGCGCTCATTAACACTCACTCACCGGCCTCGACTCACGTTCTCGCCCCGCCTACTCCACTACACTAAGTACCTGAATTATGTTCCTCATACGCCTGTATGACTCTTCTTCTGCAGAACACAAAAGAAGAAAGTTTGAAGAATGCTGATAAGCAAACAACATTGAACCCCATTGACTAACACAGTATGGACCCACTGAGACATTTCTCAAAATATTTTTTTTTGTGTTCCACAGAAGAAAGAGACATATACAGATTGTGACTGACATACTGTATAAAAAATGACAAAAGTTTCATTTTTGGGGTGAACTGTCTATTGAATTCAATTGGATAATGTAGTGGAACCACTGTTCTTTATTTTTTATTTAGGGGTTCTGGTCAGGCTCTTGTGTAAAAATGATTCCAGCCATGACTAAACTATAAGGACTTTAACAAACCAAAAAATAAAAACAATTTTCAATGAATGCGATTCCTGACATTTGCTCTTTGCATGTACATTATTTAACAGAGTATGTATTGTTGTAAGAGAATGAGCACCTAAGAGAAAATGTGCAATGTAAGAGTCTCTTTGGGTTTTTTAATACATGCCTCAGAGCTTCGTGTAATACTGAATAACAAATGTATTTACACCAACATGATAGGTCTACAGATTTAAAAAGAGGGGATTACGGATTATCTGGTAGCTCGCTCTCTATCTACTTTGAGGTCTGGAAGGATGCGTACACGCTGGAGACGGCGTGAATTAAATGCCCGGTGGGTCAAAATAGCCACGTAGCCACAACATCCCAATTAATACCAGAAAACACATTGAACTCAGGGTCATGAAACACTGTGGTAATGCGTTTGACCTTACTTGCAACTTTTAGCGGCCACTTAGTAACACCGCAGAGACACAGTCCTACCCTGCAGCGAAGCACATGTAGACACACCATGAGGGACAATTTCATCAGCCATTGATACAGTATGTTCGAAGAATAGCCCAAAAATCCTTATGGGTAATGAGTGGAAAATAAAACTAAAACAAAGGCAGCAGTGGCGTGTCTTTCCTGTGTCTGTCTTTTAATGGATGAGTCAGCCACAGCCCGACATATCACCAAGTCTCTTCAGAGTTAAAAACTTTTTCAGTCGTCGTTCACAAGTAGTGTGTTATGCAGAACTATGTAAGACGAAGCATTTCAAGTAGTCTTTGTTAGTCTGTTTTAACACTTGGTTCACACCCGAGTGTGTAACCCCGTGCCCCTTCACGCTAAATTATTTGGCAGCTCAGAATTGGCACACTGTTTCTCACAGTTATACTTAAAGCCCTTGCTTTAGCACATCGTTGAGTGACAACACGCAGTCGCACACTGCAGTCTGGGACACATGAGAGTGGATTCACTTTTACACAAGTGCAATATGGTCATATGTATTTTCTTCTACCTCAGAAATCTGTGTTCTGATAACAAATTGTTTTCTTTGTGGTGTAGTACGCTATTATGCCACATCGCACCCACTGTTTCTGTCTTTGCTCACCCTGCCATACTACACTCTTAAAACAAAGAGGTGCTTCAAAAGGTTCTTCGATGCCACAGAATATCCTTTTGGTTCCATAAAGAACCTTTATCATCTGAAGAACCTTTCTGTTTCACAAAGGGTTCTTTGTGGCGAAAACTGGTTCTTTAGATTATAAATAAGCAAGAAAGAGATGGTTCTTTGTGGAATGGTTATTGTATGGCATCACTGTGAAGAAACTTTTAAGCACCTTTATTTTTAAGAAACAAATCTTAAGCTTTTTTGATAAACCATTTTAGGCTAAATTGCAAAGCATCAACAACACCCAAGCACTACTACACTAATCAGTCCAGAAACAACTTTTACCTCAGGCAAAAAACTGAATGCCATCAAAGTGACTCAGAAAGCTCTAGGACACCTAAGCGAGAAATGCAGACTAGACAATGTTTAATCCATGTCCTATGTACAAGATAATGAGAACATCCATCTACAAACACTGTATGTTGTTTTGATCGTGAAGTAGATGAATTTCACAGTAAGATTCAAATCTTTTTCTAAAACCCACTCAATGAAATCAGCCTGGAGATTATAGAGGATTTGTGTTTTCTTCTTTGTCTTCTAAGATCAAGACAATTTCTGTCGTAATCTTGATGCCTTTGATTTTCAATCATAATTGTTTTCATTTTACAGAATTTGGAAATATGTTTAAAACTTTAATTGGACCGTTCTGGTTTATCTTGAGAGTTTAAATTAGTTTATTTTATAATTATATATAAAGAAACTGTAGTTTAGTTTATAATTATAAAGAACAATTTAAGAAGTATTTTTCTTAAAGATCCAGTATATGACCTTTAGCGGCATCTAATGGTGATGTTTCAAATTGCAACCAATGGCTCACCCTTCCCCCTCCCTTTCGAAGCACTTCGGCAGCTGACAGAGGACTAAGATTTAACGTTTTCACTTATTTCCTCTTGGAGATATTTGAAGGACGAATTGAAAGAGGTATTTTACGAAATGTGCTCTGTAGAGCAGTTTGTCCGTTTAGGGCTATAGAAATAACACTGAAAATTCCATGGAAGGGGTCTATATGTAATAGAAACACAACACTTCATTATGTAAGGTCTTTAAACACCTCTGAAGACATAGTGATGTATATTAAATCGCTATTCTGTCAATAGCTTCTCCAAAAAATAACACATTGGACCTTTAAAGCTGGAAAACAGCCTTGATCTTAAGACCAATTCTGATCTGTTCAGTTTTAAATGTTTGGGATTTATTCACTTTTTCACATAATATTACTCTTCATGTATTGTGACCTTTGTTAAATACAGTAATTAAAGTTATATTTCTCTGTCCACCTTCTTTATAAGGTGAAACGCTGTTGGTATCTCCAAAGAAGAAAATTAATTCAGTATGGAGAGTGTTGTCATGAACAGTGTTTCAGCAGAAGCAGTAGCAGCCTCATGGTGGCTATTACATATGAATTTCTATGATGTCTACAGAAATGTACAATTGGTTTGTGGAAAAAGCAGGAATGGACCCCACCCCTAACCCGGCCCATAAACCTTCTGTAGGGTGGTAGACATCGTAAGTATGTTACAAAATACCTTAAGATTGTCTTGGCAGCACCAGGGGTTCTCCTCAACTTTATATTTTCCTTCCTGAATATGTTATAATCATATCACTACTGCATATATGAACACATCCAGAGAACGTGACTCTCTAGAAACATCCATATACCTTCGAAATGAATTTAGTATATGAAAAAAAACTGTACTACATTATAGATCTCATAGAGAGAGGAAACATAACAGCAAAACAACATCCCAACATGTTAAAACGCTTTTAGAATTAGAGTGGCATCACAAACCCTTCAGACAAGCAATCTGTGTTCCTCAGAGTAGGAAGCCTGTAACCCAGACGGCTTCTGCCTTCTGAAGATTCATCTCAGAGGGAAGATCGACACCTGCTTGCACGTCATGGGTCTATTTAGTTCATTTACAGCTTATTCTCACACTTCAGCTTTCTCTCTCTCTATCTTTCTCTCTCATCACCCACTTTTTGTTCTCTCACAGCTGAAGGTGTGAGGAACTTGTCCATGATTGCCGGAAGACTAACCACAATCTCCCACCGCAGGAGAAAAGCTTCTTCCTACTGCTTATGACAGAACACAGCCCCACTTGCACTTCACACTTCATTACCCTCAGTAATACTTTGGCACAATGATATATGGATCTATTCAAATTTATATGACTAGCTTTTGGCACATACGGCTTTAAAACTTGTGAAGTATTGGGATTAAAGTTGACATATATACAAAACATTTTTATGGTCTTTTTAACTATCTAGATGACTGCTAATGGATTCGTTTGATATATGCATGATGTAACTGATATAGTATAGGGTCGGTTCGTTTTAATGGCAGGTTTTGGCCTGGGTTGACCCTATATCTGCATCGTAAATTTGATTGGCGTGTCAAAATTCTACTCTGTAACTGTAAGACATTGTCTTAATAAAACCAGATACAGTATCATTCTCTTGTTCCATTTAAAAATGGTAAGCAATTTATTTTTTGACAGTAGCCTGCGTTGTCACACAGTATTTGAAAAATGTTCATGTTGATGGCGTGATGTGCTTTGCGCTGCTAATGCAGTGACTGATTGAACTACTTTATGAACTTGTGAGAAGTTGAACTGTTTCATTGTGAGCAGTGTTGGGTGTAACTAGTTACTAAGTAATTAGTTACTGTATTTTAATTACTTTTCCCTTGAAAAAGTAAAGTAAGGGATTACTCATATGTTTTCTGTAATTTAATTACAGTTACTTTTGATGTACTTAAACTAAATACTTTGTTAAATATATGCATGTGCAATAGTGTAATTGACATCAAAATTCAAAGTCTTACTTTAAAATCTGTGCTCACATTTGTAATACTTTGATCAGTTAATAATATTATTTATTTGAATGAATTAAATAAGCCGTTTCATGTCTATCCTTGAATCACTTAACTAATCAAGGTCGATGTAGGATATAGAAAGTAATTAGTAATGAGTAACTAAATACTTTTTGGACAGAGTAATTTGGACAGTAATCTAATTACACTATTGAATATGTAATGAGTAACTAGTAATTAATTACTTTTTCAGAGTAACTTACCCAACACTGATTGTGAGCAATCATGGAATGTCTTAAAATGCCCAACTCACACATACAAGACATATGGACTAAGAATTGCAAAAAAACATTAAGAACTCTCTCAACATTAGCTGAAATTGCAAATGACTGAAACTATAGTGCAGCACATTAGGTCATGAGTTAATCTTTTCCCTAGACAGGAGGGTTTGTAAAAATGTGATAAATATCATTTAATATGTTTACACTCACATCCAATGGCCTGACACAAGGCTCTTAATTGCATTTTAATATGAATGTGGGAGAGGGGTGGAGCAATTCATCTGATGACTGAACATTGCTGTAGTCAGTCTTTTAATCACTCAAGGCGACAGTGCAATACACAGGAGAGGATTGAACCATGTGTGTGACAACAAAAATGTGATGCTGCACATTGTTTGTTGCTGGTTGAGGCAGTTCAGTATCTTTAATTTTTAAGTTCACTGGACTGACGTTTCCCAGAGAGGTAAAAGGTAAAAGCAGAGAAATTAAATGAAATATCATAATACAATATTGCTGTGAATATATGTGTATGAGTTACACAGGTGTATTTGTTTAATAAAAATATTATATTATGAATATAATGTCGGCACACTAAAGCTTAAAAAATATCAAAGGTTCTAATAGAATAGAATTTTAGTCTATTAAAACGGATATTTTTGGAGCTTTGGTGTGCTGACTTTGTACACATTTTTTTCATACAATGTGCTGTTTTGCTTTAATAAAAACTCTTTAAAATGGGCTTTTGGTGTTTCGAATCAGAATCAGAATAAGCTTTATTCACTGAGTGTGTACGTGCACACAAGGAATTTGTTCTGGTTACAAACACACAACACAAGAAATAGAAAATAAAAGAATGTAAAAAATGAGACTAAAAGATAAATATATATATATATATACAAAAGCAAAAGTTTTTTTAAGTTGCAAGTGTGCCTATAAGTACTGTATATTACAATTGTGTAGTGTACATATTAATAACCATAAAAAAACATAATATGCATTTACATAAAGTATAAAACCACACCCACTTCTACAAATATTTTTGAGTTTAAAACAAATACAGAAACAGATATTGGATGAGTTGCACATCTCTTACTAAGATATTTTTTAGTAATCGGTTTAGCACCTGAAAAATATTTATTCAAAACTTGCAGGTGTCATTGTGCTTACCAATATTTTACTACCTGCCTGACCTTCATCATAAATTACGGCGAATGCAAATATATTTATATATTTCAATTATTGATGCTTTTTTCTCTTGGATATGGAAAACCTTACTCCTTGGATTTCATCAAGGCTTGATTTCATCATGGCAGTGGAGGGTGGAGATTAATTTTATTTATTCATTGCTTCATACAGATTCCCTATTTGCCAATGCTTATTGGTCAGAGAATCAATATGAGATGCATTTAAAAAAAAATTAAGCAAAGAGTTTCATTTAGTATAAAGAGAAGTAACTTTTAAAATGCATAACTTCTTCAACATTGCAAAAAAAGATCCTCAAGGTGCCAGAATATGATATAACTGAAACCCTTGTATATGAAACACAAAAATTCTGTTAGTAGGTAATACTTAACGACAGTACCTGACTGCATTGGACTGTCCTGTGAGCTCTCATCAGACAGCACGTAGCACATCGTGGCTTATTAGCATACTGTTGAACTCTGTCTAACTTTGTTTCAACCCCAGCGGACGCTGTCACTCATTTCATCTTAAATCACCAGCTCTCATTGAAAATAAATTACTTCCGTTCACTTTGTTGTTGAAAATCACTGTCAAGAAGAATTCCCCTTATGGGCCATGCTGAAGAATTAAAAAATGATATAAGCGACCCTAAAAAAGTCATTTTAATAATTATTCTTTACTGTAAACACATTCATATTTAAAACAATAACTTTGATTTAATTTAATTAAAACAAAAACGATGTTAACATAGACACAGACCTCATCCATTTCTTTACTGAGTATTAATAGCCGTCTTAAAGCAGACAGTATTTTTATTCTATTTTTAGCTTTACTAATAACATACATTAAGCAGGTTTTTTTTACTGTGACTCCATACTCCGCTACAACACAGAATCTCTTTTTCATTTCAACATGTTCTATTAAAATATTTATTTGAAGCATAAGGTGGCTTTAGTGATGAAAGACTGTCGCTTCTTTCTTGTGTTAAGTATTGCCTGCTCATTATTGTACCACATCATTTGATTGCAGCTGTTTGTGTGTCTTTTCAATCTTGTGATGAGCACAAAGTTAAATCTAAAGCAAAGCAATAAACACGAGGCTGAGAAAATGCATATTTTTAGGAAGACCATGTAAATTGCCTCTCCAGCCTCGTTAACACATTTGCTAGAACGATTACGTCCCTAAGGTTCTCGAACAGACAGAACAAATAATCCTTTTTCTATTCTGCCTTGTTCCTTGTATCTTTTACCCCCATCTGCGCTCTTTCCTCTCGCTCATGGGATGTGAGTCTCTGCGTTGTGTTTGGTGTTATGGAAAAGGAGAAGACACAAGCCTGGATTGATGGTTGAAAAAATACTTTCCAACAGGTAATAGAAAAAGTTGTTCGCAATCACAATTTACGTATTAAAAAGTATATAACTAGGGATTTTTAAGGTCCTACCTTTCAAGATCAGTTTGCTTTCACGATCTGGAAATGTTTGGCATGCATACTGGGTCTCTTTCACTGAGCATAAAGTGGCCTCCAAACCCATGGCATATGAACACGATGATTCGCCCGAGCATTGACATCTCTCATTGAAATCTGCTAATACGTCAAGAGATGTCTGCATATCAGTATACTCATAGTTATTCAAAGGATCTGCCAGAAGTCTCTTCATTAGGCGGGAGATTCAGAACCAGTGTCCTAGCTTCACCACTCCAATGTCGCACCATTGCACCAAATCCCATATTTTCAGGCATTTCGTACTTGGTGTGTCTGTGTAGAACTGGGTTGTGTTATGGCATGGTCATTGCAGAGGCGTAGATGTTTGGTCTTGCTGATAAGCTACATGTGGAGGTACAATCTGAGGTTGTTGCATGGAGGTAGGTTGTTGTGCATACATATTTAAACCACGGTATACTGGCACTGTCATTGGAACATACCAAGGAGTCAAGGAGGTTGGCACAACGGCACAGTTTGCATGTTAAAAAAGGCTGTTGATCATTAAAAGTGTGGTGTGCTCGAATGGGGTTTGTTTTGTGACAAGAATCTGGACATTGTCAGAGTTCCACTGAGACAAGGAGGAGAGAACCCAATTGCAGGCAGTAACAAAGGCACGGATGGTAAGGGGTTTAACAAAAAGTATTTATTATATAAAAAGGCAAAACAAAACCCACGAGGGGGAAAACAATACAGGATAAATAATAAAGTAACAAAGACACTTACTAACTAAACTAGAAAACAAACACTGATGAGAACACAAAACTAACACTTACTAGGGCAACGAGAACAAGGCAAGAACATTCAAAAAGCAGGAACATTGAACATCAATCCACGGGGTAGACGTACACGTACAACATTTCAAACAATGAACCAGCACAAGACAATGAACACGAGGATGTTTTATAGGGGAGAGATAACAAGATGGACAGGTGCAAAGGATAAACAATCAAGGGAAGCTAATTAACACAAACTAGGAGACAGGAGGGAGAGGGAACAATGACGCAGACCAGGGAAACAAGGGATCCTGTATGATTCCACCCCAAGATCTAGAATTACCTAACCAGAAGAGGTGGAATCATGACAGACATGGGAACAAACCATGCGGACAGGCATCTTATTGCACAGCTCTACCGGCCAGGTTTGTTGCACATATAACTTCTGCGTAAATTATAACCCTACAATAAATATCAATGACCACCAATAGAAGAGATATTCTAAATCAGTGCTAACAGGGACGATCACTGTCTTTTCTCCTTACCATTTAATATTTTAATAAAAACAGGCACAAAGGAATTTTTTGACATTTGTGCACTCTATACCTTCTTCCTGAAGGCAGAAGCATGTACTCAGGATGTAAGATGTGAGAAGGATCAGGCAGTATCCGGTGTGGCCCTCTGTATACTGACTGTTCGTATATTGTTTGGAGTGGTGGATAGTCTTTCCTCTCCACAATTTTCATGGCAGTCTGGACGATATAAGAAAGTCTCTTTTTTAATTGTCCAGAGAGGTTACCATACCAAGCTTGGAACCCCTTCCCAGTTAAGTCTCTCAAGGACAACCTGATAGAACACAGTCATGATTTTTTGACTGATACCATACAGTCTAAATCTCCATAGCTCACGCTGTGTGTGTGTAAACTTGTCAATGACAACCGGGTAGGGTTGCACCAGATTTTTGTAAGTTTTTTTTTTAAATGAGAAGGCAAAGTGGATACTAGAGGCTTAGTAACTACTTGCTAGTTTGTAACTAAATCTGTACGTTATTCAGTTCCACCATATGGTCTTAAGGCAGAACGTAGCTAATATTTAGTAAGCTATACATAAAGTAATGCGTAGTCTCATAACATGACGTTCACCTTCAACAATCCAATAGCAGCCTTTAAAATTGTGAGGAAAAGTTTAGTTGAATGTTTTGAATATCAAAACGTTTTGATTTAAACCTAAACTTAGAAACTAAATCGTTTTTATTTAATAGAATACTACCTAACTATGAATAACATTCTAGGTATTAAATATTTAAAATTTAACAAGATTGTTAAAAAATGGTAATTAAAAACAATACAGCATAATAAAATCATTATGAATGACATGTTATATGTGAGTTAATTTTACTGCCAACAGCCAATGAAGTAAAAAAGATGATTTAATTTCGACATACACAACACAGGCAGATGGATGCACGCATGGAGGCGCGTTAGTTCAGTGATTCTGCTATTTTATTCCTACAGTTACTTCTGACGGGAGGCTTCTGTAAATATTTAGTTTATACGTAACGTTATGCTGCAACTATGTTGAATAGTGCAACTCCAAAATATTTAGTAGTGCGTAAGAGTGCCCGGGCTAAGTTGTAACTTAAGTAGAGCTGGCGCAACCGGCCCCCGAACTGTGTGCGTTGACTAATCACACACACATGTAGCCTATACCGGTGGGCTCAAGATCTACTCGTCTTTCCACATGAAAGAACAACTGGAAAAAAAATCCAAATTTGCTGGTCGTATATGCGCAATTTCCTGGAAAAATGCTCACACTGTCTAGAAACCTGGTCGCAAATTGTCATTTGGTGGCAGTCTGGAGCCCTGATATAATTGTTTTGAATTTTTTGGCAGGTGGCCATCTAGCAAACTGATACAACCGATCACATCCACTTTAAAACACGGTTCAGGCCCTTTACAGTATAAAGTTTTCACATATGTGTTGTAAATGCTTTTGCACCAAACTTTGCACTTCAGTTATATACTCTTAGTTTTAAACGTATTTAGTAAATGTAGCCTGATTATGTTTGGTAAACCGAGTAGAAACACATTTATATGGAGTGTGCGGTCACAGGTATGTGCTTACAGTATTACAATTTCACATTATTTTCCAACGCGTATCAACTAATCAGATTTGAGTAGGTGTAACGGGGGTGTTTTATAATGTGACACGTGTGACTTATAATGCAATTTAACTGTTTTACTTTTAATTAAAAGAAAGGAAATTAAGCGGGGGATCACATCATATCATGACTAACTGTTTCATGTCAACTTCTAAAATTAACAGCAGAACCTAATTCAAATTCATAAACCCGTCTTAATTTCAGATGTACAGTCGGTGGTCACAATATTAAATAACAGAGCAATAAAGAAACAAGACACATCGTAACCGAAGAACACCTTGATTAAAAATTCATAAATCGCACCACCCGTAGACACACTACCCACGAGCACCCAGACACAAGAGCAATGACTGGCGCGTTTCTCACTAATGGATGATATCGGAGATGTTTGCAAATGATAGGCCGCGATCGCCTTTTGCCCTTACAGCAAATATCATCGACCAATAGAACATAAGTGATTGTGGCAGAGCTCAACTCAGGGCACATTAGATAATGGCTTTCACGCTATCATTTGTGTGAAAGAGAAATTGTTTTCTGAACCCCATATCTGTGTTATGCAGATGAGCCCATTATCTAACCATTTGAGCTTATGTCTACCTGCCTGTATGATGGAGCTCTCTGCAGCCTAGATTCTCGCCCAGAGACCTTCGCTGGCTCCAAGACTCCAGATATGGACCGTTTTGTTTATGGCAGCGGAATAAAAAGCTTAAGCACCCCAAATGTTTTTATCTATTTACGTTTCCATGCCTGATTCTTTTTCACTATTAAGGACTGCATTTTTTCCCCCTCAGTCACATTTTTCTTAAGGGTTGCAGTCACCGTATATTCAATAAAACTATTTCTGCTTTTGACTGTAGACACATGTTGCAATCATTAAATAAAGATGCAGGATCTATGAAGATAAAAAGGGTTTATTAAAGCTTAAGATCATCTAAACAAAATACAAAACATACCACGAAACAGTACAGACGCATGACCAATAACTGCCAAGGAAACTCTGGCCTAAAACCAACTGCCCCTGTTTGTTGATGGATGGCTAAAGAGGATGCTGGAATATTTTCTTGCCTAATGCATTGATTTTCTTTCCCAGACCAGATTAGGATGTCAGGCACCAAGACCGGTTCCCCTTGTCTATCGTTAATGTAATCTACTATTGATCAGGTGAGGAGCACTGCAAATATAACCGCTTTATAATAATATAATCCTTTCCTCTGTTCAGCAATAGCTCAAATTAAGGAGCTTGCGCACCGGGCAGGTAACAGCTCCGTAAATAAGCAACTGTTGTCAGCATGCGTCCCCCGCTGCTGTATTGACCCATGAGGATCACAGGCTTGCGGTCATGCTTCAAATAATGATGTGTTGAATTGTTTCTTCTCTGAGTTTAAGAGTGTTGGGACAGGGAGATGGTCCTTTAGTGCTCCCTGTGTGAATTATTCTGTAGTAATAGAGAGAAATAGAGTAAATCTTGGAACAGATATACAGCATCACAATCCATTATAATCTTACACATGTCTGGAGTTTTCTGTTATCATGATTTAACAGATTTTAGATATGTTTGATTTTGTAATAAGAAAGAAAATAGAAAAGCTTTATGATTGCAAGTTGACATTGTCCATCACCAACCAAGAGCAAGGACGACTACTTGTTCTTTAATGCTAACCAGTATTTACGATACTTAGTATCGTTTTTCCACAATGACACGTTGAAGTTGTAGCTGCACAGTTACATTATGCCTCTATTGTTATTATCCCTGTGTCAGTTGGTGGTATGATTTGACTAAGACCGCCCAAATGTATACGCAAGTAAGTAGCCGTACCTGTCAGTACAATTGCTTTGGAGCCTTATGCTCTACATATGGTAAGAGGTGTTACATTTTTGTCACACGCTTGCATTATTTGACCAATCACTACGCACTGCCTAACTGGCCAATCATAGCAAACCTCGCTTTTCAGAGCAATGAGTTTTGTAAAAAATCTGCTCGTTTCAGAGAGGCGGGGCAAAGAGGAGATACAAACATTCATTATATGTGTAAAATACAGCTTTTATGAACCTTAAATCGTGTATACACATTGCATTGCATCTAAAACAAACGATAATATTCGTTTTAGCCATGTCATTTGACCCCGTTAATATCTCAAGAAGTTGCCATCATTTTAGCCAAATCTTTATCAATATAATGGGTTACATATAATGTTATCATTGCATGATGTTTAATGCACAACAATACTGTAACTTTATCTGACACTATTTATAAGTAGGCTACCAATAGCATCTAACTACTATTTCTACTTAATCCAAAGAAAATACAGCTATTTCTGGAAAGTGTAAACAGAACCAACTACTATTTAAACTTAGTGTAAATAGCATCTCTTGCTATTTACATTTTGTGCAAATAGCCGCTGCCAACTTACAAATTCATAAAATCTGAGAATGGTTTCTCCCGAGGTTTTTTCTCCATTGGAGTTTTGCTACTATGCCAATGGGCCCGCTCACCTCTTTTGTAAATTCCATTAACATTTCTATATTAGAATGGTCTTTCTATATTAAGTACTATACTGTATACCTGTGAATTTGTTTTTGTTTTGTTGTCTTCCTGTGAAGCTGCTTTGAAACAATGCGACATTGTAAAAAGCGCTATATAAATTGAATTATGAAATCGTGATTAGTGACTAATGCAATCAGATTTGTTCAGACGTCGTAGTCGACATCTTTCAGATATGCCATAATAATCATCTGACGTTAGCACAATGCCACAAGACATTAGAGTATCTGTCATTGGGAACAGAGTGGATGGAAAACTAAGCTTCGTGTCATCTCTCCGCAGTGCTGAGGAGAATTTCAATAAATGCAATAAAGGCATTGCTGTATTTACACATTAAATGCTTTTGCTCTTTCCAAAACTGCTCTCACATTGACTCCGTCACCATTTAATGCAGAACGACTGTGGGTTTCAAAAAGTATAAATCTGTATAGACTCTTGCATTTTGTGTATGATGTTCACATTATGTAATGTACCTGACTGAAAATGACCAAAAGCAGTCCTGTTCACATATTTAATGGAATGTGTTACTAGGTTCTAAATGTAAATGCAGTATAAAGTTATTTTTACTAAACGCGAGGTCTACACTTGTACTAGCTTTCTAAGGACTTTTTTACCATGAAGTTGTCTTAAAATGTGATCGTATTCTAATTCCCGGTTGTTAACGCTCAACTGTTTTCGATGGACCTCCATTAGAGGAAATGGTGAAATCACTATCATCCTCTTCAGTGTTTGGAGCATCACCCTTCAGCAGCAGTGGCTTGAGATGTGCTGCTGTTCCAGATATGACAGAAGAACTGACATTGAGAGGAAAAATGTTCTCTCTCAGTAGACAGGCTGTGTGTAATCATGATTAGCACCAGCAATCTGCAGCTCTATACATGCATTACTCACTCTCGATCTGAACACTTGCCATTTTGTTATCAGGATTCTGGCATTTTACATTTGTTTTGTCAGTGTTGTGGGAATCATTTTACTAAGCACTCTGACAGCGTACATTTATATTGTCACAATAACCCATTTTAGCTCTGACACTGATATTATTAAAGATAAGTGTGTTAAATTGGACCGGAACAATCTGGAACAGAGCTTGTGGCTTTGAAAAAAATATACATACAAAAGTTCTGGTTTGTTTGTCAATCCATTACATTACCTGCAAGCGCCTGTGCGTTTCTTGTTTAAGCCGTAAATAAAAATTCTGACATAATATACATTGTTGGTCTATCTTTCTTCTGCAGAACACAGAAGAAGATATTTTGAAGAATGTCGGTGAGCACACAAAATTGGCCCCCATTGACATACGTTGTATGACCACAAAACCAAAACTGTGTTCCACAGTCATATGCAGGTTTACATGAGGGTAAAGAAATAATGACAGACTCTACCTCCAAAACCCTGGTTTTACCTTGCTGTTTAACATTATTTTACAGCACACCTATTTGTCATTTCTTATTTTGTTTAGTTTGAGTATCCATGTTTACTCTTTAAAGCATCCTTCACCTTGAGCTTTTGAAGGCATGTTCACTCCAGTGGCACTGATATGACTGTGCGACAGATAATTAAATGCATTTTCTGTAGCGCTGTTCATTATTCTTCTGTCCTTCTTGCCACCAGGGAATGCGTGCTGTCCTCATGAAACAAATCAGACAATGTAGTATTAGGAAAAAACTCAATGTAAGGGTCAGAGGCACATACTGTACCTTGTTGAGAACAGGCTGTTTATACCACCCATGAGAAGTCTAAAAACAAACGTACGTGATAAGAAATCTTTGTCTGCATTAGTTCTATAATTACCAAATGGTTTTCTGATGTCTGCT
This sequence comes from Triplophysa bombifrons, assembly GCA_029783895.1. NCBI lineage: Eukaryota > Metazoa > Chordata > Actinopteri > Cypriniformes > Nemacheilidae > Triplophysa > Triplophysa bombifrons. Next base: position 7,322,008 of record CM056470.1, read on the forward strand.
GATGTTCATTTTAATCACATCCCTGGGGCATAGCGTCGTGTGAAAGCATTACGTCTTGTGATAAATGTACTGAAAAAACACGTTCACTTTGAAGAGGGAGTAAAGCTGGCTTTCCAATATCAATGGAGCGGATACCCCGCTATGATCAAACATCTCTACCTTGTCAGGTTACGAGTAGTCATCCTGCCTCTAGAAACACTACTGAAGTGCTTTCGGAAAATTGCAAACCTTTTTGAATTTCTGGCATCAGTCTAGTTTGCCGCAGCAAGGTTGCATGAGGTTTACGGGTCACTGCTTAGTAAGCAGACAGTGGTTGCAGGTTGGCTGGAGGCAAAGTGATGAAAATGGACATTGATTTTCTTTCTCCGGGAAAATGTTAGTAGATGTAAATAGCTTGAAACACTTATGGCCAGGTAAATCTGCTATTCAATATACGACTGGCATTAAATATACAGGGACAGCAATGCCCTGAACCAATAGTGATTTCTCTCAACATTTTGTAAAAATAAACCCAAGAAAAAACAGCCAATAAAAGCATGCATTTATAAATGACTATTAGTAAATATACTATAAACTTGATTTACATTGATGTCTCAAATAGCTTAAATGTAGTATGTAATCTTCTCACAGCACTCCATTATGAAATATCCTTAGTATGTTATATAAATGTTGTTTCAATTGGAAACCACTCAACAGACCAAAATGTTATCACATTTACTTAAATCTCAGTCAACACACATGAAAAAAGTGTGCTATATTCACAGTTATAGTGACAACATAGACTTCATTGAAATGTAACGCTGTCGTTTTCAGGAGAATTCACATATTTGCCCGTTTTCAGGTTTATAATAGCTGAATATAGCTGTCCGTGATGGATATTTGAAGTAAAACTCAATTTCATCACAGCCTAGATGTATGATTAATAATTCATTAAAGATGGAATCAACTCCTTATTATAGACTTTTCCCGAAAGCCCCAGTTCGACAGTTTTACCACCCACAGAAGGTGATGGAAGAAATTAGAGCCGGAGAACCGAGAGACAGGCGACTGAATAAGACATTTAAAACATATTAAGAAACTTGTCTTCACAATGAATCCAGCCAATGTACCTCTGAGGGCTCTTACTTACAAGGGTTCCTTAGGGTGATATTGCTGTGCAAGACTATCTGTGACGAGCACTTATAAATTTCCTCACAAAGTTTCGTTTTCTAAGGGAAATGAGTTGGATATAATCAATCATGCAATGTGTGATGAGTTGTTCATTTATACACCACGCATCGTTTTTACACATCTTGCAGCATGTTTCTTTAGAAATGAATATATGGTCGGAATGATATGGGTAAACAATGAGACTCTATATTTCTATATTAAATACATTAATACCCATGAAAGAAGCCCTGTCTGTAATATATGGTTAAGGTATAAAACAAACTGCAGCTATAGCCTATAGCAAGAAAAAATAAACAAAAATATGAATTTTCAGATAAAGAAACATTGCACTGTGTTAGAAGGGTGAGGATGAAATACGTTTAAGAAATTGTATAAATCATCAAATCCTTGGGCTAGATTATCTCTCAGACACGTATGGAACTAGCATTAGGAGTATTAAATGTGCTGTTCTAACAAACCTGCTCAAATGTTTATTGTAAAATTCTTGAAAAATAATGGACTAAGACTCTGTTGTTCCCAAAAGAGTCTCATTAAGTTCATGTGGGTAGTTGACAAATAAATGTGTAAATGAAGATACGTAAATAAAGATACATCTCACTTAGGTATATTATTAACAGTTTAATTTCTAAATGTGTGATTTGTTCTTCAATTAAATATAGTATTGTGGTCTTAAAGATAACTGACAACAGGGACTGACTGACTGGTTGGTTTGTTGATTGAATGCCATTATTTAGCATATTCTGGATATTTTAACATGGAAAATTCCTCCCTGTTCCATAAAGAGCTTTTTCCTAGCATCCTGCACTCATGTGGTGTGGTGTGGTGTGATGTAAGCATTGCAGGGGTTTTATTGCATTCAAAGCCACTCAGTGCAGTCTAATTCTTCTCCTACTACCTGCTGTGCAAACTGAATTTTGCCTATTAATTTTATGCAGTCGGGAATCACAAATCTTCTAGTCTGTTCTCTGTGAAATCTCAGCAAGCTGACATGAAATCTTCTATTGTTTAGTTCCATCATGTGAGAGCCGATTGCTCATACTCAATGCATTTTATACAAGGTTAACAAATTGTTTCGACATAATACACATAACATCATACTGAAATTTAGCCTCACAGCTGTTTAAGGTTTACATGCTTCAACTTAAGGTTTACATGCTAAAATGTTGGCAACTCCTTAACCTTTGACCACCAACACATTAATTTGCCAACCCAGGAACCACTAATGGTGCATTGCTGTAAGTTCACTTATTTTGAAACTTTTTTCCTGTTATTATCTATCACAGCCTCCTAGCACACTTCAAACGCCTGTATATTTTCCCTGAACATGTTTTTTCTCTCTCAAACAAGTGCTGAAACTATTCTCTGGGGGTGAATGTGGTACTTTGTGTTACAAAACGTTTTTTGTTTGTGAATGTAATAGCAACCATGTACCATAGAAAGTTGAAATATCAGGGGAATATTGAAATTTGTTTATATAGAGAGTATGTGAAAGAGGAAAACGTGTCAGAGTTTGGCAGTGCACACATTGAGGGATTGTGGCAGTTGGTAATAAAATGTTGCTTGATGGAAAAGCAGATTTTTGCACAGGGAAATGTCTCTATGAAAGCCAGGTTTTCTCCAGGATTGATAACTTCTCACTTACATTTTCGAGCAGTATAGATTCACATAGATGGCTAACTACGTGTAGATTGAAACCGTGCAGTTTGGTTACTCAGTTTGTGTAGTTGTTTGTACATTGCTTTGAAGTGTATTCGCTATACATCTAGTGAATGTACTTTCTGACTTGTGAAATGTTTCATCATTTCAAACCTTGGAATATTATGGAATATCTGGAACTTGATTTTTAGACATTCCTACATAAACTCATTTTCTACATAATGTAATGTAATTTTGTCAAAATATAACCACAATGTCTTTAATATTGTGTAAGACCATGTCAAAGATTGAAGTCATGAAATGAATAACTGAAATTAAACTTGATGCTTCTCTCACATAAGGTCACCGTCTTGTAAGATTTCAATAAGAAATGTTTGAGTTATGGGCACTATATATTTAAGCATAATATACAGCATTATAGTTGCTTCTCCAATGGTCACAGTCCAGGAGAGCAAAGCAGAATGTTTTGTTGTAAATAACATTTCAAGAGAACCCACAACCACATAAACCTGTGCAGCCTTATACAGAGTGTCGTTCATTAATTGTGTCCTTCTAACCACAAATCATTTTATCTTTGGTGGTTTGGAACTGGCCGTCTGAAAGAAGACCTTGTATTGACTTGATATACTGTAATTTGATTTCTTGTAGCTGCCACTTACAGGCCTTCTTTCAGTCATTATGCACAATCATACACAATTCTGAGACCTAAGCTAATGGTGCCCATACATGTGCTTATTACCATATTTGAAATGTTATATCTATCCGACCTCACATTTCAATCTTTCAAGTCTCATGCAATTGCTTTTATATTGTGTCTTTAAGTTAATATTTGGACTTATGTTCTATCCTTCTTTAATATTCTGGTTGATGCTCCAAACTTATTTGACAACTCATATCCTTCGCATTCCCTGGAACCCACCAGGAAGCAACTTGAACAAGACCTGGCCTATATCCACAATATCTTAAACCCCCTTTCTTTTATCGAACCACGTCTCATTCCCACTTTCACAATCATTGATTTCCTCCTCCCACTCCACAATCATATTCAGGAGGAACTTCAGACCGTCTCATGTTTCTCCTTCACCTCTTTACTGCCGACCTCACTCCCCTTTATCGACTCTTCCTCTTGGCATGTCTGCAGATACTGAAATGAAAACTTACTCTAGCTTATCAATGAACTTGGCTTTTCTTTCAATCACACCATATCATCTCTCATCCAAGAGATTTTTGATTCTCTGTGGATATTTCACATCAGACTCTAAGTGGTGTGTCAGTCATACACTTTTGATCTTCAGGCTGCATAGATAAAAATATGTGTCAGCGCTTTGCTTTGAAACTGTCTACCTGAATACAAATGCTACCAAGTCAGCTAAAAGAAGATCACTAACCTAACCTGGACCTTACTATTGGAAAACCTCAGGGATCAATGCGAGGACCCCTTCACTTCTCCATCTATACCATATTGATGTTTAAAAACATTAATTGCAAGGCCTTGTCTTCAAGTCTCTGTTTGACAACACTTCAAATGCCTTTATGTTTCGATTCTGCTATTATAACCATTGTATATGTCCTATTTTACACCATGACTACCCTATTCCTCCTAGCCAAGACCTCATTTACTAAATCTTGGTTAAAGGGCAATCTATACATTTGAACTTGTTGTCTCCCTTAATTATCTATTTGTCTTTATGGGTCACATTAAAACAAGGGCAGGTAACACCACTTCGTGGTGTGAAACACAACTCTGGCCCTCAGACTTTCTCTGGGTCACAGTCATTTTTACAAATATTGTAATGCTTAAGTTTTAATCACTTGACATTTCTATGCATTACGTCTCATCTATCTTCAGTAGTAAAGTATTTTTCTCAAGAATTTCTGGATTACATTTTTGGGTGAAGTGTGTAGTTTCCATAACCTCAATGTGACACTACAAGTAACAATTTGTCTGAGCAGCCTAAATGTGCAGTATACAGTTTATAAACGTTTGCGCAAATAGTTTCATTTGGGGTGGGACTATCTGTTTGTCTGAACAATGGCAGATGGAGGCGGTTTCAGAAGCTAGTTTGAAAGGATATGTTTTTAAAGTAATCTATTATGTTTTTTACAAACACTGTGCTTTTCAACATGTGGATCTGTTAAAAATATGAATGTTATGTATTAGCTTTTGCACACACCCAAAGGTGTTCAGCCTCAAAAGGCTAATGCTGATGTGCACATGTGCAGGTATGCAGCTAAAATGGTAACCCGGGATCAACTTCTACACTCAAACAGATTGGTAACAGGAATAAAATATGATGTCTGCTAGTAAGAAATCTGTTCACATTGATCTCCCAGGCTTGTTTTAAATGACGCTACAATGGTATTAATCACAAAATTTAATCGCACAGGTATCTATTTTTTAATATGTATTTAAAGATGCAGCCATTTATGATAACATGGTGATCTAGAAGAGTTCCTGACATGATTTATTACAATGCATTGTACTTCTTAAACTCTCCAAGAACAAAGGGATTAAACAATCTAATACATAAGTAAAGAAGATGTTATTAAGACTTTAGGCTGTGCATGGCTATATCAAACAAATATTTTATACAAATTTAAGATGGCATACGTAAGAGGCATCATCAGTAATTATTCATGCTTTAAACAAAATATGCTTTATGTTCAAATCCTTAATAGCTTGACATTTACAGCCGTCTGACATTCAATCTGCCCATTCAACTTCAATGTGAAATCAAGAGTGAATATTAATATACATTCTTAGCCTTCTAAAGTGCTTTCCAAATGAAATAACATAACTATATTTTTTGTAAATTGCGTGTACTCTCTAGGCTTCACAATAGGTAGTTTTTGCTAAACTGCTTGAACAATCCAGAAGCATTTCATGGTGGTATGTGTGTCTGCCTATTAACAATGGTACATGAGCTGTAAAAGTATATACTAGAATGACAAGGCAAACATGTGTTTCTGTTGCAAAGCGCGTCATTTTGTGATGAGTGCAGAAATTCTCTGGTTAAGATGATTTGTCATTTGTATATGATTACACAAGGGCTGTCAGGGTGACACACTACAGCTGCCTGCGATTACTGCAGCACATCAAACACTGCATTTACTTGAGCGAAGACAACAATAAGAGCCATGAACCAAGTCAAGATGACATAAATGAACCCATTATTAACATTAACACTTACTCTGATTAATCTAGAGTAAAGTATTACACAAATTGCTACCTGTTCTATTACAAAGTTTTGTGTTGCATGAAGGCGTGCGTTGAAAACACTTCCCGTATTTATCGTTTTCTTATAACTTGGATTTTTTAACAAAATGAGGCATGCATGTTAAAAATTATTTCACAGAGAGGAAGTTTTATGGCATGTTGGTTTAAAATGCAGTATTTAGTTAAAGAGCTCAAATAAAGTACACTACATATTGAGAATGCTGCACAGTTCCATAAAGGCCAATTAGGCATCAAACAGCAAATGTATATAATTAATCAATTCAATTATCAGCAAAAAATGAGGTGTCCACCATTTCTGTGTCTACTCAGATATGAATTATCTTATTAAAAAGTTAGAGCCATATTTATGCAGAATCATGTATGTTCTGCTCCATTAAAATGAGGAGAAGGACCGAAAGCATCGTATATGGCTTTGGCATTATTTGTTCAACACCAAACATTTCACTGTATGAAAAAAACACGGAACATGAAAGTCAACATGATCTATTTAGTATACTCGCATTTATATACAAAGGGTATTTATAGCACATGTACTTAATATGTTTGTATAGACATTGACACATATACAGCATGAACACACAAGTACAAATAAATAGCGCTGACACTATTTAAAACATTAAGGGCCCTACCATACATTCGGCTCAATCCAAGGTGTTTTATGCTAGTTTCAGCCTGAGGCAGTTTTCATTTTCACATTGTTTAATAAAGCAATAAGCTCTGCGAAGCAGTGGGTTACAGTGCATTTTATAACAGCTAAGGGCGTTGAAGCAGAGTGCCTAAAATCCCATGAGCTGTTATAAAATGCACTTTATAAAACTGCCAGTTCTGGTCCTTGATTCTGATTGGCTGAGCGGAGTTCTAAGCCGTTATAAAATACCCCGATATATAACGGCTGACCGCACCACATAGCCTAAATATCATTTTATTTACTTTATTTAATGAAACCTTGCTAAGCATATGGAGTAACTGTTTTATAAAAGCAATAAGCCCCTCGAAGCCGTGTGTTACAGTGCATTTTATAACAGCTAAGGGGGTTTACTCCGCTTCGCGTCGTGCCTAACAACGCCCCTTAGCTGTTATAAAATGCACTGTAACCCACGGCTTCTTGGGGCTTATTGCTTTAGTAACCCACTGCCTCGGGACTTATTGCTTTTAAAAAAATGGTTATTCCATATGTGTAGCAAGGTTTCATAAAAAAAAGCTGGGCTTTAGGCTATGTAAAACCAGTGTAGGGGACCGATCAGGTAAAAAGCTTTTATTGCCGTTAGACGCGCCTCTTTGAATGTTTTCAGTTGGCAGAGAGCCTTTTGCGCGCTGTTTATACGCACCTTGCGTCTGTAGTAGTGTTTAATTTTAAATAGAAGCACATTCAACCGACGGATGGACATTCGTGCTGCATGATTCACTAAAAGTTTCATTGAAGTACTATTTCATAAACAGAAAATATGTAAATGAGAGATGCTTTTTTCATTTTGTTATATAAAAATGCAGCACTGTATTTAACAGTTAAGAGAGTAAACGCAAGTACGACTAGATGACGCCATGAATATGATGATTTGCATATGTAATTTGCATATGTAACTTTACAAAAAATAACTTGTGCACGAGGTGTTCAAAGAGAATGTTTTTATTGTGCATTCAAATTAATATCAATGAAACTGCAGTTGGGTTCTTTTGATTAAGTAATAATATAAAATACTGCTAACTAACACAATAAAAACATGATTTAAATTAGATTAAAACTGAGTCATCTGTTTTTCCTAATAAACTCTTCACAGAGAGTTGTTTTGTTTTAAATGTTTATTAAAAGATTTGTAATAACTATTGTACCGGACCTTTGATGTTGACAAGAATTCAGATTCGGAACATTGAATGTAAACTTTGAGGACCCCTGCTCTAGACGATTCCTGTGAATTAAAACCTGACACAATAATACCCAGAGTATGGAGAAGAGATGCCTCTTCATAGAACATTAAATAGTTGCTCTATTTTTATTTTCATGTGTCCTTTAATGAGAAACATGGAACGTACTGCTTATTCATGGCACTTTCCTGACAATGGAAAATCATGAACTGAAAATAAAATAATGTTTAGAAAACTAAGAGAAACCACACAGTTTTTGGACCATCAAATGTTGACATCTGTGCCAGACCTTTGGTAAAAACTTACTTTTTTCCATTGTTAGGTTGACCTTTGCATGGAACTGCCCTTATGTGTTCTACATGATGAGCTTTGCGGACAGTCATGCAATGTTGAAATGTAATCTGATGCTTCGTAGACCGTTCAAACAATATCTTTCGGGTATTTCTTAGAAATGTATTGTTTGCATAGATTAACATTTCATTACACACTCAAAAATAAAGATGCCTAAAAGGTTCCTCACAGCGATGGCATAGAAAAAACATTTTTGTTTCCACAAAGAACCATTCAGTCAAAGGTTCTTCAAAGAAACATCTATTTCTTAACTTTTCATAAACTTAATAACCATTTTTGCCACAAAGAATCGTTTGTGAAAAAGAAAGGTTTCCCTGATGATAAAGGATCTCTATGGAATCATTTAGACAAAAATAGTTATTCTACGGCATCATTAGTGTACAGGTTGCATAACCGTATATATGACAAATAAATAATGGCATTACTTCCATTAGTCCCATCTGGATTACATGGGTATTCACTCTGAACAGAAAAAAATACTTCTAATACAATTGAAATTACACTAATCATGCTTTTTAACAGCTTTATTACTGCATGTTGGTCCTGCTAAAAACCCTGAAAACTGAGGCTACTTGTTCTTTCACAGGAAACAGCATCTAGAGCAACACTCATGGCAGAGGTCTCCTGTTAGGTTTTGAAAGGCATAAGGGGTTAGACATGAAGGGAAAAGAGGTTTGGGGAGGCAGAGACAACACATGAACAGCGTGAGTCAAAGGTTCTGACCCAAATGTCAACTCTATCCCAGAGTTCCACAGAGCTGAAACCTCCGGGCTTGTGAGATGAAAGAGCCAATGATTCCAGGTCAGCAATGTATTCTGCAATAGTGTGTGTCTTTCTGCCTTCCATTATTTCGTGCTTCTGGATTAACCCAAAATAACTTTTGAATAGTGTTAAAAAGCTTTTGTTAGAAAAGTTAACCAACCTGCTGCTTACGTCAAACCCCATAGTGCTTTGAAATACTGAATGCTCAAGTGATTTTCTCTAAATTTTGTGGACAAGACGTCTTGTCCACTGCGAGGTCATACATCTGAAATGTATTTCTCCCTCCTGCTGTGTAGCTATTAAATTTCCTTTGTTGAGATCAGCCTAAGAAAGTGGTGCTATAGAACAGAATATTGACTGCTAAGAAGCAGACCTCTAGATCTCCTGATTGATTTCTGCCCCCAACGAGACACAATAAGCAGGAATAATGAAGACAGACAAATTATTTAGAGGAGCTTAGAGAGGACTGCTGAAAATATTTTGTTAGTGCAAGCTAAAATTTCCCAAGTGTCTTGATCAATACAACCCTTCTACAAAGGGAAGAAAAGTGCAACGTGATTGATCTCAACAGTTGGTTTCTGTTGTAAAATGCGTAGCGGTGCTGTCTTTGTGCTTTTCTGAATGGATTTTTATTTGCGTATGTTGCAATTTGTTAAAGCATGAATGCCAACAAAGCCCCTTTAATGTCCCCATGACCTGACTTGAAGAGAGCTGTTTAATATCATCTGTTGATGTATTTCCTGCAAACAGGATGTTGAATCCTGAAGTTGTGAGATATCAATGAGCACTATTTATTTGTCAAACCCTGTAAGTTAATTGTGAGTCATCAATATTTTGGTCCATATTCCCGGAAGAAAAACACCTGAAATAGTATGTGTATAATGAATGATATCAAATGAATTTGGACAATTGCGTATCAAATGTTTTTCTTGGTGTACAACAGTGTTGATTTGTGCAATGATAAGGTCACTTTTGGATTTGCTGCATTTTAGCATTAGACACTGTGCCGGAATGCACCGGCCACCATAATGGGAGGCAACTCGAAACTAATGCACATGATTCTTAACAGCCTTTTAAACTTTTAATAAGCGCTTCGCCTCTAATGAACGAAGCACATGGGATGCAAGTGGCCTAATCGTTATTTTCAAGCACCTTAACACTTAAGTGAATTGTTTTCCAGTCTAAAGAATTGCAAGTGGGCACCCTCATAAGCAATCTCGCCCAAAGTGAAAGGTGTAATGTATGCTGGTGTACCGCCTCTCAATGAATATGGGTAATTCACTTTATGGGCTAAAAAATGCATCGATCAACGCCATCACCAGTGAAGTTCATATCGATAAAACTTTTGTGAGAGCAAACAGATGTTTATTAAGGGACATTTTCCAGTTGTTAGTGGTCCTCAGGGACGTTATTGCTGGTGTCGTTCTCAAGTAAAAAACATGACCAAGCTAATACCTCTTTGCTTTTGTAAATCAATATTTAATTCTGTAGCTGTCGTGCTGCAATGGAATCTGAAGGCACAACCATATGCGTTAGTCTCAATGTGATGAATGTAATGTTTTGACTTGCTCATTAAATTCTTAACCTCGCTCTTGTTCTTGTATCACTTTCAGAGAGATCAATTGCAATGCTCAGGTCAATCGAGACAGAAATAATGCACTTATTAATTAATGCACTTAACTAATTAATGCATCTTATTTCGCTCCTGTTTTTAAATTCTATGTCTGAGGTGTTCATGCACAGACCAAAGTGGTACCATCTTTTTACTCCTGAAGTCCTGTTTTATAGTGTGTACCAATGTTCAGCTGAATAAAGACATTCTGACAGTCAAGAAACAACTATCTTTGCTCCCAGTTCTTTCTAATATCAACATGAAACCTTAGCCATACCTGAATTATTGATGACTTTTTAAAGCATTTTGAAATCCAAGAATACTCAGACCTAAAAGAAATCCTCTTGTTTGGACATTTGACCCAACATATATCCACTTGTTTGGACATTTGACCCGTTCAATGGTGAAGAGCATTTGTGTCTTGCTGCAAAGTGATGTGAACTGTAGTTCTTCGGAGCCCATTATCTCCTGATTATCTTCTGAATTGAACTATACAGAGCTTTTACCGAGATGTAAACCATAGTTGCCCGAGCCACCGTAAGCCTCGGGTTGCAGTGCACCGCATTGCCTTTCCCGCAGCACACACGGCTGGATTCTTGGTACCTGGAAACAGAGCGCGATGTCAACAGTGCTCCGCCCCGATATCTTTTATCCCAGAAGTGCACAGAGAGCACGCGAGGACCGGGACAGCCCCCTTTTTGGTGCGTTCGTGGCAAACAAGCTCGGTCGCTCTGATTACCCTTGACACCGGAGCAGCAAAGGGCCACGTTTATGTACCCCAGGTTGAGCCTGCCGTCTGCAGACCGCCGCCCCCTGGAGGGACCGACCAGGGCTCCCTTACAAAGCGTGTACATTTTCTTCATCTCTGGTGTTGAAACCTTACACTGTTGCGGGTCAAGCTGCCTCCGCACTCCATGCAATGGCCATCCTGCAGGGCATTGGACCAACTGGACGAGGAAAGCGCGACCCAGCGTTTATGCAGGAACTGCGCACTCCCACTGACCTCGCTCACCGAGAGACCAAGGTGATGGCGCGCACGCGCTGGGTCGAATGATGTCTCCTCTGGTGGTCCAAGAGCGACACCTTTGGCCCAACCTTGCACAGATGCGAGACGCTGAAGAAGTACGCTTTCTTGATGCTCCCATCACGCAAGCAGGGCTGTTTGGTGACAACGTTGAAGATTTTTTCAGTTTTCGGCAGTGAAGAAGCAGACTGTCCCCGCCATGACCCGGCCTCCTTCAGGGCGTCGAGGTACCGGGCGGCGCCGCAGTGGCTAGTAAGGACGATCCGTCTTGGCTACACGTTCCAGTTTGGAGAGTGGAGAGAATGCTCCCCTGCTTCTGTTCAAGGTCGTAACCCTTCTGGCGAGAATGCCTCTTAGGTTTCTCAGCCCAAAGGTGAATGAATGGGCACGCCATCTTCCTTTTATACCTGAGACTGGCATGCCATGCTATTCGCCTTTTAAAAGTACAAACAGAGATGATAAGTTCTCAAGATCAAACCCCTTTCTGTCAGGGCGAAACAACGTCTCGTTCCCTCCATCAGGGAACTGAGGTTACATATGAAACGAAGACGATTCAGCTTTGCCAGTTGCTACTCACATTCACAAAATGAAAAATAACTTATACAAACAATTTCTTGTTTAATGTATGTATTATCAGACACTGACCTTCCCTTGCGGGTGATGTGTGCATTTGTCAGACCTCGCGCCATGCCTTGGACAATCAGCGCCCTTTATAGCAACATCATTTTGAATGTCATTCGAATGTCTGACCTTGAAAGTTTATACTCTCAGACAGGTTACTCAGGATTAAAAGTTACCATAGAGGAGCAAGAAGCCAAGATTCTTCTATTATTGCAACCCACATAATTGTCTAGTTGAATTTCAAATCTGTAGACTGTATGACCCTGTCTCTTTAAACTAATGTTCTTTGTTTTGTCCTTCAAAAATGTTCACCATCCACAGTGAACATCAGCACTGATAATAAGATGGGGAAGTCACATCGTTTCTATAATTAAACATCAAGGCTGTGGAAAAGTGGCATGTTAATCCTTGTGCCCCGACTGCTGTGCTGTTCCAAAGGATTTTACACTTTCATTAAAGAGATTAGTCAGGCAGAACTGATTTGTTTAGAGTGCAAACACCAACATGGGGGGTAAGCTGATGGGTCGTCTTCTCCCAAACCTGAGCCCCTCCCCCCCCCAAAAAAGATCATAAGACAACCAAGCGGACCACAGTTCTGTATTCTTCTAGATGACATTTTAATTTTTTTGTGGAAAACAATGGAGCAACCATTTTAATGTAATTTACGTCCTTAATTGTCATGAAAATGAACCTTTGGATAAAATAATTTACATCCGTAATGGGAATAATCTTGACAAAATCTTTAAAGTTTTTTTGAGATACACCCATACACTGATGTTTGAGTTCTCAAACCCTTAAGCAAAGCTTTTATCTACTCACTGCAGTGGAAAAGAGTTGCCAATACTTCTCTTGGGATAAATGAAAGGGGCTATGGAGGAGACACATCTGCAGGACAGGGTGTCTGATAGCCCTCAGACTCTAATTGGAACAAATGAAATAGTAAAGTTGCAGATTTTCAGATCACTGGTTATGAAATTCGGCTGACTTTTTCTCTTATTTAAGACTGAAGATGATTCAGGTCTGACTTTTAAAGGAAACGTTCACCTAAAAATGGACCTTCTCTGGGATCTGATATCTGGGAGGACATTAAGGTGAGTAAACAATGAGCACTTTTTACACCATCGTGCACGATCTAAAACGGTTACAGTTATGTTTCCTCGTGAGCCTGGTTCAGCACAGTACGATTACAAACTGTTTTATGCATTAAATTTTCAGCATGGTGGTCTATAGTTTGTCGATAGAATGAGTGTACCGACTCAGGATCAGTCACTCCGCGGAACCCTTGATACCAGTTTTTCGATACCGAAAGTGACATGACAAAAGAACACATTAGAACCCTTTCTAATTGTACATTTTCAAGAAGAAAAACAATTAAGAAAAATATGTTTGTTGTGTCGCTTGCGTGAGGTGTAGACGGTTAAAAGATGAGATGGAGATGGTGGTCTAGTGGGTTAAACCACTGAACTGGTAAATCAAAAGGTTGCTGGTTCGATCCCAGCAGCCACCACCAGTGTGTCCTTGAGCAAGACACTTTACTCCACGTTGCTCTAGGGGGATTGTCCCTGCAATAAGTGCGCTGTAAGTCGCTTTGGATAAAAGTGTCTGCCAAATGACTAAATGTAAATGTAAATGTAAAAGCTGCATTGTCAACACAAACACTACATCCCTAGTTGAGCTTATATGGTAAGCTTAAAGTATAAAAAGCGTGCTCAAGCCATCTGCCGCAGGTGTAGGTCAGGAGTGAATAATTGGAAAATGAATTGGGAACGTAAGAACGTGTAAATTGGTTTTAGGCTTTTTTGCTTCCTCTCTCACACATGGCAGGTCCAGGGTGACGTGATTGTTGGACCCTGTCCACCATCTATTTTGCTGCTTGGCACTTCTTAGTTGAATAGTGTGACTGTGATGAAATAGTCTGTGCAAGATGGAGCATGTGTTTTGTTTATTAAGGCCTGACCGGTTTACATAGTCAGAATGTCTATAAATAATGAAAATAAATTTGTTTCATCTGGCAACTTGTACTCACTCCCAACTAGTCGTATATGGATACTTGGTCAGCACCCCTAGGCTTCACTTTTAACTCACAGTGTGCCCACTTAGTGACGTTTTTTTTTACTTACAGGGTACTCTGTCGCTTTAAATTGTTTTATATAATTAAATATTTGTTTTATTCATTTGTAAACAGCACCTAGCCCCTAACTTTCTTAAAACGAACCTCTTCTCAACAATATAAAACATGCAAATTAAAGTGCAGTCACAGTTACTTATTCCATAAACACAATAATCATAAACCTTGTATTATTTAAAGCATGCATTATATCAACAGTTTTAAGTATTGATTGTTTTTTAATTAGGTGTTTGAAAACACTATAAACATTGATTTAGTCTTGAGACTTCTTAATTCTTAAGAAAATGCACCAAGCTTAGTTTATCACCATATGCAAATAATAAAAAATAGGTCTGTCAAACGATTAATTGTGATTAAACAAATTGTGTTTACAAAATTTGAGTACTGTTCATATACTGTGCATGTTGTATTCACATTTAGATATAAATTATTTTATATTATTTATATTATTATATGATTCATATCATATTATTTACATACATATTTAGGAAATATGTACATGTTTCTATTTACAGTTGCCCATCATTTAAATATTAATGATATATTTTTCTTAAATATATGCATGTAAGTGTATGTTTTTAAATACAATATAATATGCTCAGTACACAGACATATATTTTGTAAACACAAGCTTTTATTCTGGATGCGATTAATTCTTTGACATAACTCATAATTAAATAAATACATAAATAAATGTCAATAAACACACCAATATCCTGAGAGGATAAAGCCATTTAAATACCTAATTAGCCTAAACACGTCCACCCTAATGATTAATATAACATAAACACAACAAATTTATTGAAAAAAATATTGACAAATGAGGTTCCTGATAATTTAACATCCGTAACATTCTTGCAATTTATAAACGTTATATAAAAAAAACTTAATAAAATCGTGTGGAACCGATGTACATGATTAAATTGAGTAATTCCTACAAACCTTTTTTCAGTGTTTGTTGTTGTTTTTGCTGCCATGTATCTCTCAAGGTAGCGGGTATGCAAGCGCATGACAACGGAGTAGAATCCAAAAAGGTTAATAAATCTAAAGAAGAACACCAAGAACAGAAACCACACGCAAACATAAACAATAGCCGACAAAGAACTGAGGACAACACAGGGTTTAAATACACATGGCAAAAAAAGAGACCTAATGAGCTCATAGCTAATAGGTGAAACTGATGAACTTATTAACAGAAACTAGGTTAAAGTAAACAGAACACAATGAACACAGACAGAAGGTTTACAGTATCTGTTTTGTATGATATTTTTAGATTGCTCGGGCTTACTTGGACACTATTTGTGGAAAGGACAACACTTAATATAGTTTCATTTAATTTAGAAGAGATCAATGGATGAAACTCATAAGGTCACACATAATAGAGTGGAAACACTCTCAGCAAGTCACTCAATGTTCCTTTGTCATGTTGATATTTGCTTTGTATTTTTTTCCATGATTGTTTTCAGTAGACTGAGGTCAGCGGGATGGATCGATGAGGTTTGTTAAAAGAGTTAGATGCAAAAACACACACACACACAACAGAGTCAAGGCCCTGTCTATCTCACATGACTTTACTGCTAATCAACAACACCAGCAGAGATGAGAAATATATCACTGCATCCAACATTTTTAAACATCAGACCTGGAGAGAAAAAAGCATAACATTGACCTAACCCACGGTAAAAGAGTACAATGCTTAAAAGCGGCTGTGACACACGGTTTCTGCCAATAATTAATCTTGAGTACCTATAGAGTAGTATTGCATACTTTGTATATTCGAAGAGTATTTAGTTTGATCACATTTATGAAAGATAGATACAGCTTCACGATTATTTCTGAAAAACACACGGCGTGGGCAGGGGGGTAGGCTGAAATAAAGCACGTGTGCACCCATTGCCAACAAAACACAAACATCAGTTTTTACTCACCGCATACGGTTCGTGTCCGGCATCTCTTCGCGCTGGGACTGCTCCAAATCAAGCATTATATCCACCGTTTATATAACATTCATCACCCAAATGCAGTGAACAAACAAACATCTGAACTTCGCCAACGTATGCTCTCTCTCTCTTTCCTGCACACAAGTGAAAGTGACGTCTGCGCATGCTCCTCCTCCTGAACTCTTTGCTGCCGCATGCTTTTCTGGGAGAATTGTTTAATAAGGGACTAAGAAAAATTGTTAAGAAACAGTTTTATTTGTTCGAAAAAACTTTCTGATACCTGTACGATCGCTGGGGGAGTGTATCGAGCAGAAATACAACGTAATACGCTCAACTCGTTTTTTACAAGTTAAGCATGAGAAGACAGCACATTTCACACTGTAAAGAAGTCTGAATGCATGAAACACTGTTGCACGGCCGCTTTATGAGATTTTTACAATGTTTTACATGCTATGTTTGTTTAAGCCCCACTATTCTTTTAAGAAATAGATCCTTCCCGAACTCCTAAAGCAATATTATATATCGGCCTTTACAAAAACTAATGGTCCAAGTCCTAATTTGGGGCTGTGCAAACATCTTCTAGGAGAAAATCAAATGAAGGTCCTTTAATTAGATGTCTCAGCCACAGGTGGCAACGCTGGAAGCAATAAAGCGAGAAGAGAGATTGAATTTGTTGATGTACGCTGATCTGCTTGCCTTCCCCGCCAGACGAGAGGATGGATTGGGCGCTTTAGGTTGTTATGTGGTAAATGGACAGCTATCAATCACACAGCATAGCCTTGTCTTATTCGGAGTGGCGGCCCCGAATGTGTTTCCGCTCGCTGGACCTTGAAGTGCACTGGAATTATATACTTCATCTTCAAAACTGCTGGATGTGACCACAATCCAAGTGCTGTCTGAAGTGTCTGTCTCGCTAAAGTTGGGCGTACAGTGGGGTATTTTCGTCTTTGTTTTATGATTGTTCCTTGTCAGATTGAACAATATGACCGCAGAGAGATTGGGTACAAGCCAATGCAGACTATGTGACATCAACCGTCCTTTATGTCAGCCTTGACGATAAACAGCTACAATGTTTTGAGGTAAAGTTCCAAACACTGGATAGTTTATCAGAGGCTATTCAAATGAATGCGAGCATCACACTAAGCCATTAAACGCAGCTAATTTCGCCGTTTGACAAAATAAATTGTTTTCAATTAACATTAGTTTTTCCACACAAATCAAAATCATGGATAAAATCATTGCAGTAACTTTATACATTTTATTAAAAAAATTATGTTACATTGTGCAAGTATCATTTATACAATTTGTCACCTTGGAATTATAAGCTACTGACATTTATGTCAAAATTGAGTTATTCAAATATTTTTATCTTTGACAAATTATTTACATGTGATGTTTGTTCTTTACATTGTGTGGGACATTGTAGAAAGGTTCATTAAAAGGAAGGAAGGAGGCGGGAACCGGCAGACATTTAAACATTTAATCAAAATAATAACAAAGTAAAAAGACAGCGGGCAGCCCCTCAGGGACGACTGCCAGCGAATAAAACATAACTACAAACATAAACATGTTCGGGCCGGGTCCTCTCTCTTCGACGGTCCGGTCGCTCGTTCTCTTATGCTCACGATCTCCTACGTGATTCGAAACCGGTGCGCGCACAACTGGCGCTCATTAACAATTACTCACCGGTCTCGAACCACGGTCTCGCCCCGCCTACTCCACTATAGACATTTTTTTAGAAAACAAAATGAAATGCAAAAACTTAGAAGCTTAATATCTCAAAACTGCTCAGAACCTTACAATTGAAATGTTTTAAAATGATTCTTCTTCAATCAAGAATTTAATCTTTAGTGATGATGGCAAATAAACTGCTTGTCTTTATTCAACTTACAATATTTTAACAATTGCCTAAAAATACTTCATGTATCGTTTGCTGTGAGCTTGAACGTTCATAATAAAGAATAAAGGGCAGAATAAAGTATTAAGGTATTAAGCCATAATATGACAGGCAGCATTGGCAGAGCTATACATGCACTAAAGTGAATCTCTGATCTAATGCTCAGATTCCTCACAAATTTATGAACTGTGGTGTGTGAATTTTTAACAGGCAATTACAAAATAGTGCCATGACATTTGTAAAATCTCATTTGACATTTTACAGAATACTATGACAGTGAATTCTGTTTAAAATTCACACCTTGTTTAACTTACAAGTGGTAAGTAGTCTAAGCCTGGTGGGCAGGTCTGTTCTGACAGCAGAGAACGGTAAAACATGTTAGAGAAGAATCAACTGAATTCTCATATAAATAGGCATCTTACATTTTGAAAGGGCTAGAAAACATGTCCCCTTTTGGTTGTTGACTTAGCATGAAATGCATTAGTCAAATTAGTTTTTTTTCAAATCTGTGTGATGATTTTGGTACCGTGTTTGGTGATTATACTTGACTTATTTCACCTCCTTTGTCATGTCTGAGAATTTCAAAAATTACTTTTCTGCAAATAATTAATTGAAAATACACGACTGTAGCACAAGTGCCATCCTAAAGCTCATTTTTTGATTCTCAACGCTAGTTGAAAACAATGCAATTTTAAGGTCTATGATGATAAGGCTCTATAAAAATACAATATAAAATGAAAGATAAAACATTTATAATGAGAATGAGTTTGTAATGCCATTGTTTTGCCATACTGTACAAGATGCATCATACAGTAGCTATCGTCATGACTGACAGCTGACTGGACAAACATAAAGGCCAAAATAGTGTAACAAAACTAAAAATCTAACAAAAATTCAAATCACTGTGAAAACATACCTCAAAGTTTTACTTTTACTATTTTTGTAACATACTATGAATGTTGACAAGAATATTACTCAAACCCCCTGAACACCTCAAGGTTTTCGCAGTGGTGCTCGATTCAGGTGAGAAGCTTTCTCCGATTCTGACATGGAATCACAATTGTTTCCAGCAAGGTCCACTGCTTCCATGTGCTCCGGGCCGTCTGGGGTGTCCTGGACAACCAACGCTTTGCAGTGACACTAATGCAGCCTGGCAGAAAGCTCATACATTACTTGGGATTTGCCGAGGGAACATTGAGAACAAAACGAAAAAGGGCAAAAGGGAGAGAGTGAACTTAAATGAAACAAAAAACAGCTAAAGAAAATTTCTTGAAACGAGGGCATGTGCAGCTTTTAAATCATAATGTCAGGATCTTCATTCTTGTCTTGGACTGAGAGTGAAGCGGAAAGATAAAGGTTGAGATTTATGTTAAGGTGCAGAAACACATTTAACAGCATGCCGAAGGGGATAATATCGCCCTAAATCTAGACAATCTGATAAGCGTAAGCCTGCCCTCGTGCAGATTTCATAATGTAAGTCTACAGCAGGTATTTCTGTGTTCGTTAACCTTGTGAGCTGTGCAGAACAAGCCTTTCATACTCTCATACAAGTCCTACTTTAAATTGAAATAATGTGTTCTTGTGGACTTTGCATATCAACGTGATATAAGCTTTTTGATTCTTTTCAGGTGGATGTAATTGCAGATATCATTGGTTTTTATGTAGGAGGGATATAAAAAAGGTGATAGCAGCAATAAAGAGGTACAAGGAATAGCAATTAATTGTTGTTTTTCCCCGAAGCATGCAAATAACCAAAAATAGCAATAATGTCTATTGCACATATATGTCATAAATTAACTCGTACTTGTGCTTGTCAAAATAAGAAAGCAAGAAAACTAGACTTACACTAAAATGACAGGAACAAGACTAACTAATAACACGGAATGAAACACGGCAAGGTAAGCCGAAGACAAGGGCATGAAGAACTTGGCAAACTGCAAACGAGCAAACGTGCAAACACTCAAAACGAACGAGCACAAGACAAAAGACACAAGGGCATTATAAAGAGGAACAAATCTAGAGGGAACAGGTGTGGGGCATGAAATCATCAACAGTTGCGAATGAGGAAATGAGAGGGCAGGAACAGAGACGAGACCGGAGAGACAGTATGGAAAGCCAGAAGGGCCAATATGCCTCTTTCCACATAAAACAAGAGGTTCTGTCATGGTTCTGCCACTAGATCAAGAAAAGCAAGACAAGATGGGGTGGAACCATAACAGGCATACATGATATTGGGATTACTGTAGGTACACATATAAAAAAGTAAAAAAAACAAGGGAGGGGGTGTGGGGGAACACAACAGTTCATGGGAGGCAGTTCAAAGGGTGGGAATAGTCTTAGTTCTCAGAGGGACCGCTCAAGAGTGCGGCGCAGGGACAAAATGTGGAGAACTTGGGGACAAGGGTGTCGGGGTCCTGTGTCCCACTGAGCAGGGGGAACTGCCGGCCGGAAGACCGGTCG
Source organism: Triplophysa bombifrons (assembly GCA_029783895.1). NCBI lineage: Eukaryota > Metazoa > Chordata > Actinopteri > Cypriniformes > Nemacheilidae > Triplophysa > Triplophysa bombifrons. The sequence goes on from CM056470.1 coordinate 7,342,730, forward strand.
GGACGAGGTCTGTTAGACCGGCTGTAAGGCCGGTTTGCCTGCAGCTTGAATTTACTGCAGTGGGTTGAATTAGCTCATCTTCCTTGTGAATTTTTGCCCAACTCCTCAGGCTCCATCTCCTCCATTATTCACCATGTAAACGTCTTAACGGACCAGTGCTATTGGAATGGCCCTAATTTACAAAATTAAACCAAACATTGTCCAGAGAGAGTAAGGAGTTTTCAATTTAGTGGTCAGGAACTGCTGTGACATTTCCACAATTCAACGCAGCATCAGTCTAGATGAAAATCCGATCATTGCCACCCACAGTTAAAATGACCTCATTCTGCATTTAAATGCTTGTTGTGTTCACTTCAACCATTAAGTCATTAACACGCAGTTGCCCACCATTCATCCTGTTCCATTTGTATCGTTTTTTAAAGGGTCGTAAACATGCCAGTAAAGACGACTACATGTGTCGTTGCCTGAGGCTGACTGCACTCTCACTGGGTCTGTTAATGGTGCGGAAAATTAAACGGGTGCACTGGATATATGAGTCACTGTCGCCTTTAACAAGTATTTGTTTGGTTTGACCCATATGGGCAGAAAAGTCAAGATTAAATCAAGCGCAACTCTACTTACTTTGTCAATACACCTTTTGGGTATTATTCTGCATAAATGATCAACACAATTTTTTTACGCTAGCCAAACCAGAACCTTATTGGTTGATGTCATCTAGGATGCATGGATAGTTATTTATTTATTGCAGCCTTCTAATTTAGGAAATTCATTCAGTATGTTAAGTCCAGTTAAAAATAAAAATACGTTTTTACCATCCTATTTGTATTCCCAATTGTGTAAAATATCCTTTTACACTCTCAAATGTCCAAGACACATGCAGTCATTCAAGTATTTCTGATTGCAAAGAACAATAATAATGCAAATACGTCGGAATCCATGATGTGTAAATAAAAACCCAACACTTATATAGAATATATAAGATATATATTATGTATATATATAAATAAATATTAACAATTAGCATACGGTTTAGATTGGCATGAATGAGAACAGAGACACAGAACAGAACACAATTTTTTTTAAAGAATTAGTTTTTAACCACACTTAAGTGCAACGCATTATTATGAGACTTATGAAAAGGAATATCAGAAAGTCAAGACATGAGGTGAGGTGGAGTGTGGTATGGTATGGAGGAGGGTCATTTGCTCTCAAACAGCACACCATAACCTGTAATAGCATAATATTTATATAGGGAGATCAGCTAATATCATGTGACTAGCCAAAACTAACGCTATGCTTGATTAAAGCATTTATTCTAACTGAATATGTCAATCTTCTATTTGTCATTTGTTGACACATGATATGAATTTGCAGGACACCAGTTCACCAAACTCTCATACTACAAAACTCATTTTGAACATGAAAACTAACGGCCTAATGTATAGTTTGTATGTACAGTAGGATCTTGTTAGCATTTCTAACTAGCAGTAGGCCTATACACTACCAGTTCAGCTTTAAAAATACTGAAATGCCTTAAATCTAGATAAATACTCTGTACGGTAGGTCACTTAAAGTAAAAGTATTTGCTGAATGCACATATAAAAATATACTGCACACAGGCCCTTCTATATTTTTCACCTGAAAACTGCTGTTATAAAATCTCATTGTAAATTCCTGAGGGAAACCCCAACTCGGAAATATTAATTTTCTTCCAGGACAACAAACTGAATAGCTCTATGGTGTTAAAGAAGAAAAACAATCTCACGTGCATCTCAGTTTTGGCCTATCCCTTCTTCAAAAGACATCTGTGAGAAAGCAGCTTTGAACGCAGGGCAGATGCCTAAGGCAAAAACCTGTCTAATTCCATAAGGTTCATCTCTGTAGGGTTAAAAGCTCTATTAAAAAAAATATCTCCCAAACTCTCTGACAGGACCTTAGTTGCTATGGGATACAAAAGAAAAAAGAGGATTCCCAGCAGGACTCTGTGTTTTCACCCCAATCAAAGCACCATTGACAACATGATCCTCACAAACACACGAATACATTTCACTGCTATTTTTGTGCATCACACATATTAGAGCCTTATGAAACAGAGGCAATGTCATTATGAGCTACACAGCTTGCCCTTTGGGTAAATGTGTTAAAGGAATGAGAAAAATGAATCATCTAGTATCCTGGCAACCTGTCTTGTGATGTGCAAATAATTTATATAGAGTATTTATCTATTGATTCATATACATAAAGAATGCAAAGTGTCCACTACATTTTTGAAACAGCTTACAATTGATATAAATGCCACAGCGCGTCTTTGATCCAATATTTCACAGAGTGTAAGCAAATCCCCAAAACAGAAAGGCCCACGTTTTGTCATAGGGATCTATTTTCAGTAAACCACAGATTCTCACTGAACGACACCTGCGGAAAATTTAGCAAGAGCTCTACACCTAAAACCTGTGATTTTCTCAATCTACGGGGACGAATAATTTAGAGGTGTGGAATGTTGCTAATTCATAAAATAGGAAGTAATACATTTGTTATTATTCTGAGCATCGAGATATCAAGAGAACACCAAGCTCAACGGTGTCATGATATAAACATTAGGGTCAGTATGTGGTCTGCACTGTTGGCGTCACAAAGTTTGGTTCCCAGATAATAAGGTGTGGAACATTTGTAGTTAGTGTTGTGATGTCATGCTGGAATATTTGATGGATTCATTTAATTGTCTTTTCCTCGTGCCAATTAGCACCTTTATACAATCTGTCAACCATGGAGTAAATAATTGAATAATAAACATTTTAACCATTGTGCAAGCAGATTTAACTCATTCAGCTGAATCACAAATATTATTACAATTCATAAGTGGTAAAATTACAATTACAAAGATTAATTTAACTGGTTTGTGTGGATTTTCTATTCCACAAACATCAGAATCACCAAAGCTATGTATAAGAATAAGTGCATGTATAAGAATATGTGATGTTTTTTATTATAAAACGTATAGCATGAAGTGCCCAATTATATTCGGAATAAACTAAGGTAATGCACACGTTACATACAAAACCCCCCGTCGACCGATAGGGTGGAGGATCGATGCCATCAAACACATCCACCCCCACCCCCCGTCGTCATAGTGGAGGGCCGATGTGGGCCGAATTTGGGAACCCGAACTAATCTAAGACATAAGTAACATAACATACATGACCGTAACAATATGTAAATAATAGATCGCATCCATTGCTTTTGGTATGTTTTCTCATTGGAATGCCCTCCAACTTCAAATCTCTGCCCTAAAATAAACATTTGTAATTACAATGTTGGTAATTACAAATGTTTATTTTAGGGCAGAGATTTGAAGTTGGAGGGCATTCCAATGAGAAAACATTGTTACAATGTTGGTAATCCTCTCCTTGAACTGCCACCTTATCGTGGTGGAGGGGTTTGAGTACCCGAAAGACCCTAGGAGCTATGTTGTCTGGGGCTATATGCCCCTGGTAGGGTCTCCCAAGGCAAACAGGTCCTAGGCGACGGGTCAGACCAAGAGCGGTTCAAAAAACCTTATGATGACGACAATTTCGAGGACCGTGACGTCGCCCGGCATGGCGCAGCCGGGGCCCCACCCTGGAGCCAGGCCCGGGGTTGGGGCTCGTATGCGAGCGCCTGGTGGTCGGGCCTTCCCCCATGGGGTCCGGCCGGGCTCAGCCCGAAGGAGCGACGTGGGGCCACCCTCCCGTAGACCCACCACCTACAGGAGGGACCGTAAGGGGTCGGTGCAAAGTGGATCGGGTGGTAGTCGAAGGCAGGGGCCTCGACAACCCGATACCTGGACGCGGAATCTAGCTCTAGGGACATGGAACGTCACCTCTCTGACGGGGAAGGAGCCGGAGATTGTGCGTGAGGTTCAGAGATTCCGACTAGAGATAGTCGGGATCACCTCTACTCACAGCTTGGGCTCTGGAACCACACTTCTCGAGGGAGGATGGACTCTTCACTACTCTGGAGTTGCCCAGGGTGAGAGGCGGCGGGCTGGTGTGGGTTTGCTTATAGCCCCCCAGCTCAGCCGCCATATGTTGGAGTTTACCCCGGTGAACGAGAGGGTCGCTTCCCTGCGCCTTCGAGTCGGGGATAGGTCTCTCACTGTCGTTTGTGCCTATGGGCCAAATGGCAGTGTAGAGTACCCGGCCTTCTTGGAGACTCTGGGAGGGGTGCTGGAAAGTGCCCCGACTGGGGACTCCGTCGTTCTGCTGGGGGACTTCAACGCCCACGTGGGCAACGACAGTGACACCTGGAGGGGCGTGATTGGGAGGAACGGCCCCCCTGATCTGAACCCGAGTGGTGTTCTGTTATTGGACTTCTGTGCTAGTTACAGTTTGGCCATAACGAACACCATGTTCAAGCATAAGGGTGTCCATCAGTGCACATGGCACCAGGACACCCTAGGCCGGAGGTCGATGATCGACTTTGTAGTTGTTTCATCTGACCTACGGCCGTATGTCTTGGACACTCGGGTGAAGAGAGGGGCGGAGCTGTCAACCGATCACCACCTGGTGGTGAGTTGGATCCGATGGCGGGGGAGGAAGCTGGACAGACGCGGCAGACCCAAACGTACTGTGAGGGTCTGTTGGGAACGTTTGGTTGAATCGCCTGTCAGAAAGATCTTCAACTTCCACCTCCGGCAGAGCTTCGACCAGATCCCGAGGGAGTCTGGAGATATTGAGTCTGAGTGGACCATGTTCTTCACCTCCATTGTCAACGCAGCCACTCGGAGCTGTGGCCGTAAGGTCTCCGGTGCCTGTCGAGGCGGCAATCCCCGAACCCGGTGGTGGACACCGGAAGTAAGGGATGCCGTCAAGCTGAAGAAGGAGTCCTATCGGGCCTGGTTGGCTTGTGGGACTCCCGAGGCAGCTGACAGGTACCGACAGGCCAAGCGGACTGCAGCCCGGGTGGTTGGGGAGGCAAAAACTCGGGCCTGGGAGGAGTTCGGTGAGGCCATGGAGAAAGACTATCGGTCAGCCTCGAAGAGATTCTGGCAAACCGTCCGGCGCCTCAGGAGGGGGAAACAGTGCCCTACCAACGCTGTGTACAGTGGAGGGGGGCAGCTGTTGACCTCGACCGGGGATATCATCGGGCGGTGGAAGGAATACTTCGAGGATCTCCTCAATCCCGCCGTCACGTCTTCCACTGAGGAAGCAGAGGCAGAGGGCTCGGAGGCGGACTCGCCCATCACCCGGGCTGAAGACACCGAGGTAGTCAAGAAACTCCTCGGTGGCAAGGCACCGGGGGTGGATGAGATCCGCCCTGAGTACCTCAAGTCTCTGGATGTTGTGGGGCTGTCTTGGATGACACGCCTCTGCAGCATCGCGTGGCGGTCGGGGACAGTGCCCTTGGACTGGCAGACCGGGGTGGTGGTCCCTCTTTTTAAGAAGGGGGACCGGAGGGTGTGCTCCAACTATCGGGGGATCACACTTCTCAGCCTCCCCGGGAAAGTCTATGCCAGGGTACTGGAGAGGAGAATCCGGCCGATAGTAGAACCTCGGATTCAGGAGGAACAGTGTGGTTTCCGTCCCGGTCGTGGAACACTGGACCAGCTCTATACCCTCTCCAGGGTGCTGGAGGGTTCATGGGAGTTTGCCCAACCAATCCACATGTGTTTTGTGGATTTGGAGAAGGCATTCGACTGTGTCCCTCGCGGCCTCTTGTGGAGGGTGCTCCGGGAGTATGGGATTCGGGACCCTTTGCTAAGGGCCATCCGGTCCCTGTACGACCGGAGTAGGAGCTTGGTTCGCATTGCCGGCAGTAAGTCAGACTTGTTCCCGGTGCATGTTGGACTCCGGCAGGGCTGCCCTTTGTCGCCGGTTCTGTTCATAATTTTTATGGACAGAATTTCTAGGCGCAGCCAGGGGCCGGAGGGCGTCGGGTTTGGGGACCACACGATTTCATCTCTGCTCTTTGCGGATGATGTCATCGTGCTGGCCCCATCAGACCAGGACCTCCAGCATGCACTGGGACGGTTTGCAGCCGAGTGTGAAGCAGCTGGGATGAGAATCAGCACCTCCAAATCTGAGGCCATGGTTCTCAGTCGGAAAAGGGTGGCTTGCTCACTTCAGGTAGGTGGAGAGTTCCTGCCCCAAGTGGAGGAGTTCAAGTATCTGGGGGTCTTGTTCACGAGTGAGGGAAGGATGGAACGGGAGATTGACAGACGGATCAGGGCAGCTTCTGTAGTAATGCAGTCGCTGTACCGGTCTGTCGTGGTGAAGAAGGAGCTGAGCCGCAAGGCGAAGCTCTCGATTTACCGGTCAATCTACGTTCCTACTCTCACCTATGGTCATGAGCTGTGGGTCATGACCGAAAGGACAAGATCGCGGATACAGGCGGCCGAAATGAGCTTTCTCCGCAGGGTGGCCGGGCGATCCCTTAGAGATAGGGTGAGAAGCTCGGTCACTCGGGAGGAGCTCAGAGTAGATCCGCTGCTCCTCCACATCGAGAGGGGCCAGCTGAGGTGGCTCGGGCATCTTTTCCGGATGCCCCCTGGACGCCTTCCCGGGAAGGTGTTCCGGGCATGTCCCACCGGGAGAAGACCCCGGGGAAGACCTAGGACACGCTGGAGGGACTATGTCTCCCGGCTGGCCTGGGAACGCCTCGGTGTCCCCCCGGAAGAGCTGGAGGAAGTGTCTAGGAAGAGGGAAGTCTGGGCAGCCCTGCTTAGACTGCTGCCCCCGCGACCCGGCCCCGGATAAGCGGAAGAAGATGGATGGATGGATGGATGTTGGTAATGTTCCTGGTCACTGTGAATAATCTGTTAATACAATATTTTCAACATGAAATGTACCAAATGCGTCTTTTTCAAATTTTACTTGTTAATTGTGTCATTATATATTTACTTATCTGTGCCTGTGGTTCTATTCTCCTATATACAACAGTGGAAATTACAAATTTCACTGCCATCCAAGTGAAACTTTAAATGTGAATGTAACAACCAAACTTTGATTTCATTTAACTACTTAACCTTACTGTGAAAGCAAATACAATCTCTTTTACATTGACAAACTAAGAAACAAAAACAGATGCTGCCATGCCTTCCATCATTCATGCCCAATTCATACATGATTGAGAGCTTCTAGCAAAACGTGCCTGCAGTGTGCACGTGTCACAGTGCTTAACATACTAAAGTACACAGACACAAGACAGTGTAGAAAAACTGCTTATCTGACCTTTCAGCTAACATTAAAGGGGAAGTGCAACAGTGTTCTATGCATTCTGACTTTTTTACAAAGTCAAACAAATGTCTTCTCATGCTTGACATGACAACTGAGTTTTTAATCCTGGTCTTGGAGGAAGCCCTACGTTGCAAACCACACAATAAAACAAAACAAAAATGTTTTGGTCACACCCAATTCAAGTGATAATGTATAATAATGAGTTAATGAGTTGAACCAGGTGAATTAAAAAAGATACATGGGTAATTCTAATAGTCCAGACATTCTACTGAATGTAATGCCCTATCTACACAAACACAACTATTTTCAAAATCAGAATTGCCTGGCTGTGCATATAAACCTGTTGTATGCAACCAGTGACATGGTTGAAAAACTGCCCCTTTCTTTGGTCGCTATGAGCAATAGAGTGTGACGTTGCGCCAGATTGATGCGTTGCACTGCCCGAAATGTTCCAATGGTTCTCACAGCTCTGTGCCCTTAAAGGCTTTGCTTATTGCAGTATTGTAGTCTGATCTGTGACGGTGAGATGACTGTGTGCTGCTATCCCAGTGCGGTGTGCCGTCAAGGCTCCCCCTGGTCAGCTTTGGAGTTTGGTATGGTCACAGTGGTGACTGTTGTAAAGGATAAAGAGGTTATTGTTAGAGCATTGAGACTGGCTCTCTGTTGCTCTCTATTGCTGTGCGATCACCTGCATATTTTGTGACTTTGATTGGTTTGGATTCTCTTTATATAGGCTTGTTGGTGCTGGTGTACGAGCCAGCTCATCATATAGTCTAATGTTGGATTTCTTTTTTTTGTGATTTAACGTTTGTTTCTTTTGTGATTTAATGTTTGTGTCTTTTGGCTTAAAGGTACAATTTGTTACAATTTTGTAGTAAAATATCCAAAAACCACTCGGCCAGTGTTATATATTTTTTCTGTTGAGTACTTACATTATCTCAAATGTCTCCAACTACTTGCAAATCGTGAGAAAATCGCTATTTTAAACAGTGTAACGGGGCCTGACAATCGCCTTTCAATGGCGTCATATCCGTGTTACCCTTTGGTACAGCTCTTACTGACGTAGAAACATGATTAACATGATTTCTCGTTCCCGTATGACTGATGGCCATCAGCGACGGAGTTGAAGAAAACAGATCCCGTCATTCCACACTCCGTCACAGCGTTATCCCGCTATTGTTGTTGTTATAAATGTGCGCCCTTTAGCGGCGGATTTTTCAAACTATGGCTTTAAGGAACAATATTGGGTTTTTAGGAGGATCTATTGAAAAAATTCAATATAATATACAAAAATTTTTTTCAGAGGTGTATAAAGACCTTACAAAAAACAACGTTGGATAATTCGGCGCGTCTCATCCTGTGTTCCGTGAAGCTCCGCCCCCTTGTTTCTCCGTTAGGCTCCCTTAGTGTTTTATCTCCGTCACCTGTCGTCCATTAGTGTTTAGTCTTGTCACCTGCCCTTCTCCGTCCCTGTGCAATCTCCCCTCATTATTATGTCCCTATTTAATTTCTCTGTTTCCCCTCACACCTCGTCGGTTCATTGTATTGTATTTGTCTTTCTAGCCTTGCCCGTGTTCCAGAGGATATTTGGATTACCCTGTTCCTGTTTGTAGTATTGTATGTGTTTCCGCCCCGTGGTTTCTGTCGGTGTGTTTCGTGTTTTTTGACTTTTTATCTTATTTGCTACCTTGTTTTGTTTGTTCCCCTCGTGGAAAGTTTTCTGTTTGTTAGTACAGTCTCTGTTTTGCCCCATCGTGGGTTTTGTTTTTGTTTCATTTAATAAGTTGCCTCCATCTGCCTGCTTTTGGGTTCTGCCACACACACAACTGTGACAGTACTGTGGTTGCTTTCTTTTTTTAATTGACTTGTGGCCAAATTATTTTAATATTTTTTTTGTTTGTTTTTATGTATGGGAACTCACGTTTCTTGCCTTTCAATTTTATTTTAGTCATTTGGCAGACGCTTTTATTCAAAGCGACTTACAGTGCACTTTTTACAGGGAAAATCCCCCTGGAGCAACATGGAGTAAAGTGTCTTGCTCAAGGACAAGCTGGTGGTGACTGCTGGGATCGAACCAACAACCTTTGATTTACCAGTTCAGTGGTTTAACCCACTAGACCACCATCTCCTTTTAAGTGGGACATACATGTATGTCCTTATTGGGTTGTTTTCCCCTTTAGTTTAGGTGGGCGTAGTCACTACTAGTCGGCCGTCATGCTACACTTATGTTGCTAATGTGAAGAAAAAAATCTGAAAAGCGCACTGATCATATCCTGCAAAAGCTGTTCTGTGATATCCCCCACTGCCAATGGAAACTCTAATTTAGTAAACTGTATACAGTAGGTTATATTTGAGAGAAGTTACAAACCACCTATAGGCCTAATGGACAAGCTGGAACGGAAGCTTCTGAATCACGTTTATGTTGTGCAGGTATACAAAGTAGTGAACAAAATGTTCTTGTGTTGTTTATTCGTGGGTAAATAGACTTTGGTTCAATTAGCTGATTTTTTTCCATTCAAAACAACATCCAATTGCATTTGAATAAATGATCTAACTTTGTAAGACCCAGATGAATGAACTCTTTCTCAGACATGTAAAATTTAAAGCATTTCCTCAAGTAAACAAAAATCTGACTCATGTGAAAGGAAGTTATTTGTACCCTAGTTAATTCTGAATGCTTCCGCATGTGTTCAAGATGCATTTGTTGTTCACGCTCCTCTGCTTGTCTCTCTCCAGCACATGTGCTGTGGGTTTTGATGTAAGATAGCAGATAGACACTAAGCATGTTTAAATATGAAAAGCTACATCTGCATTAGACTGTCCATGGTAACTGACAACGCCTCCGAGTTTCTTTGATGATTATTATTAAAGGGGAAACACCTGCGAGCTGCACCATGTCGGCCTGCTGCCACAGATCACCTCTGCCTCATTACAACAGCAAATGTCACGTGTCAGTAGGCCAAATCTGCATGTCTTCAACACCAGGATCAACATATTGTTTTGTTTGCCTTTTTAAGGGTTTTAGCTAAAGCAAGCATTTCACTTTCTTCTAAATTGGAAGAAAACTATTTGGCATGTATTTGCACATCAGACAAGAATGACATGCAAGTATTTTGGATTTTTAAGGAAAGGTATTATGTTGCTGGTCTAAGTGTGTTTGATTATGAAGGAAAACTGTGTGAAAAATAGCTGGAAAAATCTAAATTAAGAAATAAAGGTTGTCTAGTAAGTAACCATTCGGTAACACCATATGAACTGCCTAGCAACACCATAATAAGCACTCAGAACAAGTGACCACTTCACCACCTAATAATGTATTTGCAATCATCCAGAACACCTTTCCACTTGCCTTCTATCCACCAAAATAACCGTATAGCTACTACCTAGCAATTTAACATGGTGGCACTATAGAATGAATTATTAACCATTTGAGAAAAACAACCCAGAATATCCAGAACACTTTACAATCAACCGGAAAAGATTACCTTATAAAATACATTAACTACAAACCACCCAGACCACCCTATCATCCATCTAGCAATACCCTAGAAACCACCTTCAAGATCGTAGCAACCATCTAACAACATTCCAGAAACCCAAATCTATTTTCTTAATACTGTATTATGTAGTTTCACACAAGATTGTCAGACCGATAGGAAACAGTGTTGTGATGCCTTTAAAAGCCGGGATACCTCGCTGGGATTTTTGAGATGTCCCAGAGTAGCTCCATTCCTGCCTCCCCACACCCCGCAGTGCTCCAAATGGGAAAAGTAATCCATAGCAATATTGCTGCTGTGTCAAAAATATCTGCTGCAGAAAAGGATGGAACTTCACGAAAGAAAAATGAGAACTTCACTGTTTCTCCGTCACTGTCTCTTGTGGACATGTCAACAGTAAAGAAAATGAATCAATACCAGTTCACAATCCCAAAAACACAAGCATTTCAACATTAGTGGTGTTTGCGGATGATAATGTTTAGAAGTAGTTAAGTACACTTAAAATAAAAACCTTTCTTCATTTGAGCTAAATTGAGCTAAAGTGTGTGTGTGTCTGCGTCCGTTAATTGCCTGCTAAAAAGTGACCCAAGACGTCAAGTCGTATTTTCCTATCTGCCTGAAAAAGACAAGTCATCTTTAATTAAATGAAATGTCAAGCGTGGTTAAAAGTCTATTGAAGTTTTTTTTTATCGTTTCCTTTCAGACAGACTCCGTTTAGGAGGATAATACATCATTTAACGTGATAGCCAAATAATGTAAATGCAACATAGGGAGAGTGCTTTAGCACCAAAGTGAGACGTGTCCCTGCTCAATTGATATCTCAGTGCCATAAATGCTTTGAGATATTTAATTGGGCCCCCACGCAGCAGTTACAAGGGCAGGTTTTGAAATTCTGCAGCGATGCGTTTACGTGTGTGTATGAGTCTATGGCATGCACCAAGCTGAGATGCCCCTCATTAGGCATGTACTTTCTAAGGTTGTCTTTGTGTTTTTAAAACTTGCTTATCGTCTTTCACACACATCAGGATTCATATGATTGATTGCTTCAGCTTGGATTTCAAGGACCCTTGCTCGTGTAGAGACTGGCATGACTTCCATGGCCATTGATTACTATGCCTGTGATTGGTACCTTAATGTGAAAGGAACAGTGAAAGAAATTCACTAAGAATGAATTGTGTCAGCCCTGCGATGGGTTGGCACTCCATCCAGGGTGTATCCTGCCTTGATGCCCGATGACTCCTGAGATAGGCACAGGCTCCCCGTGACCCAAGGTAGTTCGGATAAAGCGGTAGAAAATGGATGGATGGATGAATTGTGTCAATTGACTGTGTTGTGTATTGTGTGCGCTCTTTTAATTTATCTAATCAGGCCCAAAGAATTTGTTCTGTATGCAATTCTGAAGCAGTTCACCATATTGAACCGAATTATTTAAAACAGTCTGTGTCTCAAGTGACTCAATTTATCCAAAAGTTACTCACTTTTCAGACATTATACAGTTCATCCTTTTGTTTGTTTGCCTTCATTTAATCTAAAGGGCCGTAAATCCAGGTAAAATTTGTAAAAAATAGTCAGTGGTATCCCCAGAATATCTTTATAATGGTTCAGCTTAACTCATTCGCCGCCAGCCTCTTTAAAAAAAAGTTGCCAGCCTACGCCAGCGTTTTTTAACATTTTCACCCAAATTTAATGGCTCACAGTAAATTTTCTGTAAAGAATACATGGACACACAATACGTCAAATGAAAGAACGGAGTCTCAGCTTTTAAACAAAAGAAACCGTATTCTTCCATCTTCATTTGTTCGTTTTTTAACACTCCGTAGATGTGGGTAGGTTTCTTCAAAAATGCATCATTTTGATTAAACAGCTGAGATAATTAACGTTTTTTGTCAAAGATTCCACCCAGATTCCACTCTGAACATTCATTATAAACCGCTAAAACAGATACGTTCTAAGTTCCCAGTGGTGTGTAATAGTGCCACCTGCTGTACAACAGTACAAACACTGATTGCCGTAATAACTTATACTTAGCGGGGAAGCGTTTTTTTTTAAATGACGTGATAACTCGTCAATGGCGGTGAATGAGAATATTTTTCAGTATAAGATGTTGAACATGGCCATTTGTGGCTGCTATTGAAAACGATTCGTTTTTGTGTGTGTCTCTTTAAATCCAAATGAGCTTCTACTCCCCTCCACGTATGCAAAATATTATGTAGAATGCTTACAGATGTGATTTGGATGACATCAAGACAAGCAATATGGCGGAAAGCGCAATTACGTATGTAATGCCCTATCCAACTAAAACCATACAATACCTGCTATAAACATCACCTTAATGCCTCGTTCATAAATACGAATTAAATGGAGAAGACAAAACATAGACAGAACGACATATGCTGTTTGAAATGTTGGCCGTTGATGATTAATCATGTGCATGCATATTACTAACAGATATAACCACACATATATGCAAAAAATGCATTCAGAGTACTTGTATATGTCAGACAGGTATGTAAAGATCAGCAACCTGGTTGTCTAACAATCTTACCCTCTAAGTATTTTCGCACTTAGGACATACGAGGAAACACTGAACTCACGAGAACGTCACTGCTTTGACTTTTTTTCGTTGTAATGAATAAGCTTTACAGAAATTATGCGTTTTACCACTAACGTTATGACATAACACACCTGCACTCACACACACCATCAACACCTCCCTGCTCAACTGCTCAAAACGAACCACTCCATTGAGACTGCACTGATATCGGTCACAGAAGCACTGCGGCTAGCCAAGGCGGATTCTAAATCCTCGGTCCTGATTCTGCTAGACTTATCTGCAGCATTTGACACTGTCAATCACCAGATACTGCTAGCAACCCTGTCATCACTAGGAATCTCAGGCTCTCCTCTCCGCTGGTTCAAATCCTACCTCTCCGGCAGATCCTTCAGGGTGTCATGTAGGGGCTCGCTGTCCACTGCTCACCACTTGATCACTGGGGTCCCTCAGGTATCGGTGCTTGGACCGATGTTTTTTTTCATCTACACGACATCCTTGGGACCCATCATACAGGCACATGGCTTCTCGTATCACTGTTATGCTGACGACACCCAGATCCACATCTCGTTTTACCCAGACGATGCCACTGTAGCAGTTCGCATTACAACTTGCCTTGAGGACATCTCAGCTTGGATGAAAGGGCATCACCTCCAGCTGAACGCTGCCAAGACAGAAATACTCGTGTTTCCGGCACACCCTACGGTGCAACACGATCTCAACATCCATCTTGGCAATACCACCATCACTCCTTCCAAAACAGCCATGAACCTCGGAGTCATATTTGATGAACAGCTGTCCTTCAATGATCACATTGCAAAAACAACACGGTCATGCCGATACGCCTTATTCAACATTAGAAAGGTGAGACCCTATCTCACTGGCCATGCGGCACAACTCCTTGTCCAAGCCCTGGTAATCTCCTGGTTGGACTATTGCAATGCTCTCCTTGATGGTCTTCCTGCAAAGGCTATCCAACCGCTCCATCTGGTTCAGAACGCAGCAGCACACCTCTTCTTCCAACATCCCAAAAGGGCTCATGTGACACCACTTTTCATCTCTCTCCACTGGCTACCGGTCGCAGCCCGTATCAGATTCAAGTCACTAACGCTTGCCTACAGAACCATCACTGGATCTGCACCGGCTTACTTTCACACCCTCCTGCACTCCTACACCCCATCAAGATCCCTGTGTTCAGCAAGACAGCGGCGTCTTGTATTGCTTTCTCATAAGGACAGTAAATCGTGTTCATTCTGCTTCACAACTTCTTCCTGGTGGAACATTCTTCCTAACTCTGTCCGGTCAACCACATCTCTAACAAATTCAAAAAACTACTTAAAACCCAACTCTTGTGTGAATACCTGACAGACAAAAAAAAATTCTCTCAACAGGTAGTGGTATAGCTTTAGTTGAAACCAGTAACTTTGTATTGGCACCTAATGTATTATAGCTCCTGTATGACATATCGCTTGCTGCTCTCTAACTCTTTTTAAGTCGCTTTGGATAAAAGCGTCTGCTAAATGACTAAATGTAAATAACACATGTCTTTGGAATAATGTAAAGTCTCAGGTTTAGCCCCGAACATGTAAACAACAGCCGCTAGCGTGCTTAAGAAAGGCGATTTAAAAACGATGTGTAATACTTACTTCTTCCGGAGATGAAGCTTGATCGTGAACAGCTGGCATTGATCCACTCTTGTGAAACTCTTGTGATTTTTTGGGGGCGAAACCCATGATATACTGACAGACCACCGGATCCCGGAGCTTGGATTTTTCAACCTTTCAGGCTACCGGGAGCTTTAGCTTCCGAGCTAGGGTCGCATAGGCTCGCGGTCAGCGTCATTCAAAAGCCCCGGCGGAGAAATTTCCAACGAGTCCTGGCTTGTTTCTCTAAGTCTTTACGGACCATAGATGAATGTTGGTTTGTCGATCCGAAAAAAGTTAATTCTTCCTGACACGAAATCATCATCGTCCCGCCCGGGCCATTTTACATCCAACAACAGCACACATTTGTTGTTTTTTTAGAGATTTTTGTCGCTGGCTAGTGGTTACATCTCATCTTGCCTTTAATTGGCTGACATCATGTCTCTGGCCGAAAGTGGACCTAAGCGCTCATAAGGCGGAGTCTGTGAGCGGTCATGGGCTGGTGTAGAAAATGTGACATCAGATTGTTAGGGGATCCCCAACAACCTGTTTTGTGTCACTGTTGTGGTTTAAAGGAGATTGCAAAAAGAAGAATAGATGGATTTGTATAATTACCATGTGTTTCTGCAAACACCCTGGTTACTCAATTTCTGGTAGATAAACATTTGAAAGTGCATTTTCTGGGATTGCAGCCCTTTAACAACAATCAACACAAAATGACACATCAAAATTTTTTGACTCTGCATTTAGATTTAAATTTTCAATTAAGTATATAGATTATATTTTATACACATTTAAGAAAAATAGTTCTAAATAGTACCAAAAAAGGCTTGTAACAACAGCAGAACCCTCTTTGGTGCAATAAAGAACCCTTTTAATAAGGTTCCTTAAAGAACCTTACCCTGAAAAGTGCTATATAGAACCTCACTGGTGCTATAAACCCTTTTATTATAAGAAGACAAGAGGGGTTTGTTTTGTTGTTTTTATGAATTCATTTATGAATTTATTATATTAATTGATTTAAATTATTATCTTTGTTATTTATTCTGTTCCATATTTGATCTACTTTTCTGTTTCCAGCATTTAAGGTGTTTTTCAGTTTTAAAGCAAGAAATGTGAATTCCATCTAAACCAAATAATACTTTTATTTCTTAGTGCTCAGAACATAAAACATATAATGCATTGCAACCAGCTTTACAGAGCTAACATATTAGCCCTAAACAGAGAAAATAAATACGTTTTAGCACATTTAAACTTGAAAGCATTGGAAATGTTATTAAAAATTGTATAGGTTATATATAAATGAAAACTTTAATAAATATAAAAATACATTAAAATTTAAAGTGACCCGAGCTACAAGTTTAAAGTATGTAGCAAGCAATCCAACCAGGGAGTCAGACAGGCAGTACAATGATGACATCATATATCGTTTGCGGTGTTAAGTGGTAGATAGATCCATTGTTTTTGTGTGTGATTATGATGTTGAGTTTCTGGCAAAGTGGAATCTGGCAGTGTGTTGTATCGTGGGGCTCTAATCTGCAGGCCATGAACGCAGATTCACCAGAGCTGTATCTGTGAGTCAGGTGTTTTCAGGAGCCTGAAGATGAGACAGAGACTAAACAAGCTGATTTTAGTGTGGATGCCACACATTTAAAATTATTATATGACATAAGTTTGGTTGAGCTAACGCTCGCCATATAAACGTGTTTATGCAAGTAATAAAGATATTGTTTGGCTAAAGATTCATTTGTGAATTTTGTTGACTTACTTGTGAATGTCACTGAATTTGTCTCAACCATTAAAGGGGAAATTCACCCAAAAATCAGCTTTGTGTGATTTTATGCTCTCGCCATACACTAGAGATTAAATTCTGTCTAGATAGATAAAATTCTGTCTTTTAGTTTGTTTTTTGAACAAAAAGCATTCTCTTCGCTTCAAAACAATTGAACTGAGCGACAGAGGCACGCACAAAGCCGTGTAGCGGTGTTTACAAACTTTGTTCACAGAAAAGTGCATATATAGCAACATGAATGTAGTTTGCCTGTAAATATGCACATAGTTTGTACCCAGACGGACTTATAGCCTATTTTATTTGTTTCTGAGAACAGAAAATACATAAATGAGAACGACTTTACTGTGCATTTAGTTGTCTTAAAATATTAAAATACTGTACAGTACTGTATGTAGGCCTAAACGTTTAGAGATTAAATGCAAATACAATGCGATGACATCATGCATATGCTAATTAGCACTGCTGGACAGATCAAAATTTGTCCCGTATTTCAAAGTCACAAAGTTGGCAACCCTAAATACATGTGCTAAAAGAACAAACACAACTTCCATTTCCAAATCGATTTAACAGTAAATCAGTATCACTTTTTGTATGGTTATCAACTTTAAAACACATAAGAATAAATCACCTTTTTGAAACGCCAAGACACAGTTGTCAGACTTCGTAGCTGAAGAATGAGAAACACCCGTCTCCTCCAAGTTTACTCTCAACACAAGCTGACAAATCTGAAATACTAATAGATTTAAAAAAAAAACACATTATGCTATGTGCATGAAAATATTTTAGAAAAGTGGTTTATATAGTATATAATGAGTGATACAATTATCCTAAATAATTGTTAAATTGGAATACCATACGTTTTTCAGATAGCACCTGGCTAAACTGTGAATGTGTTTTGTTCACAAAACCCTGCACCTTAAGGATGAGCCGATGAACTCTTGTGTTCTTAACAGTGTGAGTGGCCATAGACAAAAGCAATCATGTCAACAGCGCGTAGGCAGAAGTGATTTAGATGGCGAAACCTCTGAACTATTCTACCAAACTGTCGTTCTTACAACATTACCCACTCAATCCAATAAAATGCCTGGAGGGGATATGGAAGGACCCGGCTATTCTGTCTGACCCCACTGACCCGGCAAATGAAAAGATAATAGAATAGGAGGCATTTTTATGTATTTCATAAAGGCCTCTGGGGACTGTGTTTTAAAAAATCCCTTTAATGGATAATGGGGTGCTCTCCTGAACTCGTATTCTCTCATATTACTATTAAAATTACAGTGAGAGAAAACGGCCTTCGAAGATGCCCTTGTATCACAAGAGGGATGCTGACTATCTTTATGAACCGTTGTATACAAGGATGCAGACAGGTGTATGGGTAGTATTCTTTATTCAAGCTATCATTTTGTTTTTTGGGAGTGACTTGAGTGTTAAGGAGTGTTCTTGATTTTGGCCTTGGATGGTTCAGGCTGTGTATCGTGGGCATGCTTTGAAGAATTGCTGTTCCCTGCAATCTGTTTTGAGTGACAGGGCTCGTTTCTTTGTTGATTCTTAACCCCTTTACTTCCAGTATTGAACATACATGATAAACCAGGACAGGATTTAGAAGGTTTAAACATAAATGGCTGGTATTTTAAATGAATCCTACCTCTTACAAAGTTCCTAAAACTTGTACTTTGTTCAAATCAAAACTTATAGATCATGCCAAACATGTGGAGGGTTAGCTTGGCCATCAACATATTAATGTGCCATGGCATGTTCTTTATCAACTTCCAAAAGAACAGTCAATCTATGATCTCCTTTTTGACAGTTATTGCTTCTTGGGGCTCTGCTCCAGGGGTGCCGAACTTTGTTAGCACTCAACGAGCTCAATGGTATGTTTGCATTGGTTGCCAATGTTGTGATGCATGTCATTTTTTTTGGAGTATATGAATATGATAGGAATGAGTGGATTTTTGGTTACGTGCGATGAACGTTATAATACCAGACCAGATATAAATATAATGCTTGTGTTCCTAGAGGTCTGTGGTAAGCAAGGGCCTTTTTTTAACAGCTGTTGCTGTTTAGACATACAGCACATGTGTGTTTGTAAAGCACACGGTGGCTAATACACTGTAGAATATTGTCCATGTGGATGATGGATGAACAAAGAAGAAAGGATGAAATGCCATCCACCAGCCAAGGAATGGGATGCCATCCATCGTGTTCCTGCAGTGATCCATCAGGGAGAGAGGTGGTCCACGGATGACTGGTCCAGGAAAACAGAGGAAATCCACCCTCACTGCTGGTGTCACAAGAGAGAATGGATCATGTGATGCTTGAGAAAATGTAAGAGTGTGTGAATTTGTGATCATCCTGGTAATACATATTCAAGGTCACCTACATAAATGTACATGCCATACACTGTGGGCTTGAGTGTAAACATGAGAATTCCCTGGGGACACAATTTCATGAATCGTACATAAATTCTAGTTGAGCAAGGTGTTCAGGCCATACACTTTCAAAGTCACCTTCATACCCACAGAGAGCTGTCTGAGCTGTTGCATCTCTACCCTTAAACCATCTGGGTTTTAAACCATACTTTTATTTTGAAATATTTTGAAATATCCAATAAGAAACAGTTGTGTGGTCAATGCAGTTCAAATGACATTTTGCACTAATTCATAGCCACTGGGCTCTGATGGTCTTTTCTTGCATTAACTGAACCTTCTGTAAAATCTGATTTGTAGTCGAAAGATAAAAAAGAGCCTGTCGTGAGCTCATTTTTGTGGGCCATAATAACATATGCTTACACAGTATTTTTTTTAACAAATTGGGTCAAGATAATCTCTTCTTCCCTAAAAAGTGCAAGGATAGGTTGGTGGATAGAGTTGCATTTGTTGCATCTTCCTCGTTGTTCATAATTTAATCACTTTACTATAGTATCTACCGTCTAAATGTATGTAGAGCAACAATGCAAAGCTGTTAGAAGCGTTACATATAAATAAAAAGGATTGGCTTATGTTGTATTGCGTTGAGAGCACTGGTGTTCAAGTGGTCAGAAAGAATGACTGTAGATGGGAATATCCAAATTCCAAGTCTCTTTAATGTCCATGTGAACCAGAGGTTTTGATCGACTTCTGTATTATGATTTTTTGGTCACACTTTATTTTAAGGTCCAATGCTCGCTAGTAGCAAACTATTAACTACAACTTTTGCCTCAATAAACTCCTAACCTGGTGATTATTAATAGTTAGTTGTGTAATTGTTAGGTTTAGGTATTGGGTAGGTTTAGGGATGTAGAGTATTATCATGCAGAATATGTGCTTTACAAGTACTAATAAACAGGCAAAATGCTAATAATAGGCATGCTAATAAGCAACTAGTTAATAGTGAGAATTGGTTCCTATACTAAGTTTTACCGATTTTTTTTAATGAAACAGGGTAAACAAAGAAAACAGGGTAAATTTGGATGTTACGAGAACTTTAAGCACTTCATTATTATCAGGTACCCATCAGGCACCATCTTCATTTTCACTTGGGAAAATAATTGATTAAGCCCACAGTAAGTGTCACCACTTCAAAAGTCTGGACATACTAGGACCAGGAGCAGATGGTGTTGAATGATGCATTTTGTTGGAACAGTAAATATTGACAGGTGTTCTGGACGCCTTCCTCAGCTCTCTGTGGGCAGCAGAGAGAGGGCATACTAATTGGCAACCTCCAGTGTCAGTCCAGACATTGGCAGCTGCCTGAGAGATTCATACCGACTGTGCCGGGCCAGCATGTACCGCACTTGACCTCCGCATTCACTTTTGCCAGCAATTGCTCCAAAGACAATGTGAACGCTTGGATAAGAAGTCATTTCTGAACAGCTCTGACATCAATTGCGGTCCTGAACTCCTCTGTGAATTGAAATCGATTGCCTTACCTGGACCCGTTTTACTTTTTCAAATTGCTGTCGCTCAGCAGGAAAATGTCACAACTTCTTTGATGAGTGCAAAACTTCTGCACTACTTCTGCACTGCCAGTATTCCTGTAACCAAGACTCCAAAGCATAAACTGACTGCATACAGTGCCAAAATGTTTAATTGTACATTTTAATGGATGCAATTTTTAGAGGCGTTATTCATCTGCATTATGCTGCTGAAACATTCTCAGTGGGATAGTGGAATGACATTAAGCAGATGTTTTTCAACTCAGATGATTAACAGTGTATGTGAATCTGCCACTTTTAGTGTTCACTGAGATATATGATCATTTTAAATGCTTTCTACACAGCCTTATTAAATTACAATACAGGGCTTGGCTTGGCTTCAACCCTTTTTGGCCCAATTGCTGGATAAAAAATAATCCAGCATTTTCTACAGTGTTATAAAGGACCTTTTCTTACCTTTTCACTACAAAGAACATTTCATGAAACAGGTTCTTCAAGTGTTAAAGGTCCATTCAGCAAAAAAGGTTATTCTATGCCATTGTGAAGACTTACAGTATAAAGTCGCAGTCAGTAGTTGACCGGAGGCTTCATGAGATACAGGACCAGAACAGCAGTGCTTGCTCTGAAAAAATACAGATAATGTATCTTGAGGAATTCCATCTGAAAGAAAGAGAAAAGAGGAACTATCAGCCTCTTTCCAGTTCTCAGGGACATTTCTTCACATATATTGTACAAAGTACACAAGGGACAACGAAACTGCACTTCCTCTGCCAACCGACTGAGAAAATGTGCTGTTTAAGGAGAGACACCCATGCAATAAGGGTAAGAACTCACAAGTGTCAAACTGAGGATCAAACCGGCTTCCTTGGCTCTTTTTTCTAAGTCCCCGGCAAACCTCTTCAAGTCCCCAGTGTCTCATTTCCCGCACCTATACTTCAGTCCCCCTCAGCGGAACCATCCTCATCTCCGGCACACCTCCACCAGACAGAAGCCTTTATTGGTGACTCACGTGTATGTTTGATCAAGCAGGCGACATATAAATGCCAGCCCTTACAGATTGAGAAGTGAAGCTGTGGTAAATCCAACGGAATCTTTGGCTGGAGGCAGAAAAGGGAAATGGGGAAAGGTCAGGAAACTGCAGCGAACAGGAAAACCCCAGCGCCGGCTTACCTAAATGAACTGAATGTAAATCATGTTTGAATGTAGCACAGGCTCCCCACAGATGCACTCCATCTTCGGCTGCACATTCATTATTTAGCAACATAAAAGCTAATGAAGGAGCCGTAGAAGCAGGACGACGGGCTGAGCGTACGAGCAGGATTGGGGACATCTCTCAAACACGGCGCAGAATGTCGCCAAGTCCCTCACGAGGGGTTTATTTTGAGATCATGATCAGCTGGCTGCACATTATTCTGCTTATTACACAGCTACATGCCGAATAAATAAATACATGGACATGAAGAATTGATTTAAGTGAAAATGAATTGATTATCTCAGCACAAACTGTACAATTTGCAGGGAAGGTAGATTGGATCAACCAACTAGAATCAAATATCTGGAGATTTGCAATAAGCAAAGGTGAAGAAGTCTTGGTCGAAGTCCGTGATACCTGTCAGGGTTGATTAAGATTGTCAATAATGAATCAACCGCACCGGATATTCACACAAGACATTGTTTGATTTATGTAAATGTCATCATTGAAAACCATGATACTGTTTAATGTGTCAGTAATGATACTGCCTGCACAGCTTTGCTCGGCATGCTGATTATCACTAATGCATTAATTATTAATGTGCATTGAGTAATGTTATTTCATATGGTGAAATGCATGTAGAAATCTTACTGTGGCGATACGGTGGTTTTAATGGGGATTAAGTGTCGTACGGGTTGGACGTAAATTCCTTGGTCACAGCCATACGGCTTTCTAATTAGTGGCCCAGTGGACTTAACCCTGTCATATCTGCCCACTCAGATGAAGGACTCTATTAATTGGCTCCGATGATTTGTCATGGATTTTAATTTTTACAAATTCTTTAACTATAGTGTGAAAGAAGAAATGTATTTCTTGAGAAAACATTGACCCTTCAAAACCAATATCGAGGACTGGCAGCTGCCAATGTTCTCACATTGTTCTTAAAGTTGTTGTGATTTTGGGATTCTGAATTTACATGTCAATGTGCTTATTTCAGATGTCAAGAATCTACCCTTTAAAGTAGACATGAGTAGGAGGTTGTTGTCTGTGGAGGAACCAAGAAAAGTGATGTCAAGTCAGACCAGCCGAACTTCATGACTGTCCAGCTATGCAAGCCAAGAGAAATCTTGATAAAGTAAGTGCATTTTACAAATCTTGTATTCGATTTTATTTAATAAATCTAGGATTCTAAAGATCTTACAGATTGCCTGCTTTTCAGCATGCTTGCAGAGTGATGCACTACCTAGCGTCTAAACCACTTACCTGTTTTATTAGTTTCATAAAACGGCAGTTACAGCATTATGATAAAAAATGCCAATGTTGATTCTTCTGCCAAGTATTATAATTCATTCTCATAACTCAAAGCTGATTTGGGTTTTTAGCAATGGGGCTCATTCAGTCACAATTATGTTTTATAATCCAACTTTCGACACAGCAGTGTGAATCAATGTTTGTATAACTACAATGGACCACTTAGATGAATCTGCATAATTATTAACAGGAAAGTGAATTGAGTGATTACAGTATATTAACAATGATGTATGAGTGTTATTGTGCCTATAAACACCTTCTGCTGTTTCGGCTTCATTTGTTCTGAATGCAGAGCACATTGTGTGTTAACAGCTTTTTTTTAAACCACTGCCTTTACATGAAAATGAATAAAATGAATGTGTGACCTAATGTACTGTGGCTATCATTTCATTCTTAGTCTTCAGAAACATGTTTGAGATTGCTTATCCCATGTAGTAGTTGCACATTCCGATTGTAGAGAGTGTTCACACATAAATCAAACAGATTAAACAATGTTATTAGAGATGAACAAAACCTCACGGTTGTCCTAAAGCCATGGATGTTAAGCTGTTTCATCAAAAAGTTGCCTCTAGGGTTGCCAGTCATTGCTAATTTATGAGAACTTAAAGGCAAAAGCAAGTTTTTCCCACATTTGAGGGCTTTTAGCCAAACCAGCTGTCAATTTAAAAACTTACAAATGTAATGATGTATTTGATGATATATGAGATCTATAACATTGGCTGTTACACGGATGCTGCTTGACTGCGGGTCAAAGGGAAATATTAAGGGAGGGCAAGAAAAATTGCCTTGAATGGATACAATACTCATTTTAGTGAACGCCTATGACATCCTTATTTTAGAACATCACAAATGAGCAATACAGAGGGTAACACCAAGCAGACATGCTACTATTAATATTATATGATGAATGAGGGCTAGATTTAATATGATGACAAAAATCAGTCCGTCACTAACCAGTTGTCACGTTTGTTGTATGTTATGTTTTTTTTTTCCTCCCCTGGTTTGTCTCCTTATTAGTTAATTGTTTCCTTGCCTGTTTTCACTTGTTTCATTATTAGTTCATTGTTTTCACCTGTCCCTCATCTTTGTTAATTAGTCCCACACCTGATCCTGTTTTCCCTGAGTGTCTTCCTTTTGTATTTAAGCCCTGTGTGTTCCTTAGTTCTTTGTCTAGTATTATTAATGTCAATGTCTGTAAACTCCTCGTTCATGGTTTTCTTTTGTTGTTTTTTATTAAAGTTCCCTTTTGATTTGTATCCTGTTGCCTTCGCCCGTGTGTCCTCCTGCTACTCCTGACACCAGTGATCACTTTAAGCGGTCCTGTGCTAATATATCCCTCCATCCTTTTATCACTTGTGTACAGGGGATTTCTGGAAATATAATTAAACTAATTAAATTCAATTATTAATCGGGTAGCCTTAAAAATTATTAACTGTGATCTCCGCTCTATTGATTTGATGCAGAAAAAAGGGTTAACCACTTTGAAAGATCCCTTACATCCAGCTCTTTAAGCCTCTTCTTTCAGGTAGGCGCCTTAAAGCAATTAAAACCAAATCTACACGTTTTTTAACAGTATTTATTGTAGGATGGTTCATGCTCCTCTGAGATTTTTGAATCTACATTTTACTCTTTATAATTGATGGGACCAATATTTACAGGTTAATGTATGCATGTCTGTGTATGTATTTATGTATGTATCCTAAAGTTTGTTATTATTGTGTATGAGCACACTAAGCTAATTCCAAACCACTCGACGTTTGGCAATAAATAAATAAAATCCTAGCATCTTGTTAGCATTTTTCTCAGTGTAATGTATAAAGCATCTGATGGTAGTGGATGATAACATGGTGAATTATTGATATTGCAATATGTGTTATAATGTGTCCCTGTCCTTGTGTTTATATCGCTCATCTTGTGTACTTATTTTACTAACATATTTATATCGACTGACAGAAAACATGTTTACCTCGCTGCAGCGTTAAAAGAGCAATGTGGAGATCATGTGGTGAGGTTGTGAATTGTAACCAAGAGCTCACTCCACCCCTCAACCCTCCGTTTCCATCACTGCGGGGGCTGACAAAGGACTAAGATGTCTTCGCATTATTGCTTCTTTGCCAAAGGAGATAAAGTGTTTACAAAATGTGCTCTGTGCCGCAGTTTGTCTGTTTAGGGCTAATGTAAAAACAACATGGCGAATTCCATATGAGGGGACTCGTGGTATATATAGATAGAAATAACTCGTAAGTTCTGTATACACCTTTTCACGCCACCAACCCCGCTCTCGTCACACCTTCCTCAACACATACCCCCATCGCCCCTTACAGGCCTGGGGTATGCACCGACGAGATGAGAGAACGGAGACGGGAGCACCAGGAGCGACAGGGACGAGATAGGAGAGAGAGGGAAAAAAATTGACCCCGGTTCCCCGACACACTGTCGCTAGGACCTCAGTCCAGCCGAGGGGGTTTCTTCCTCGCGGTGCTATGCGGTGGTGCTGGACGTCAGGTGGCTGGCCTGATCCTCCTCCGCCTCCTGGCGGTTGGCGATGGCTCCTCCGTGTGAGGGCAATGGCAGCGAGTCAGTCCGCCATTTCCTGCTCCTCACCTTTATGGCTGTTGGCAGCAGGATTCCGGCACACGGCCAGCGGCGCCGACTCCTCCGCTCTCCCTTGGACGGCCGCCACCCCACCTCGGCCCAGGAGCAAGGCAGCAGGCTATCCGTCCCAGCCAAATCCTCGCTCCAGAACCACCGCCTCGGCCAGCCGCTGGCGGACGTCCCTCGTCCGCACTCCCGAACTCCCCAGCACTTCGAGGCGGAAAATGGGCGGAATCTTAATATAAAAAAAATTATATTATTAAATTCACAGTCAATGGATCTCTTTAGGCACACAAATATTTATACAAAGGGTTCCCTTTCAAGGCTATACTAAAGTGTCTTAAATACATGCTTAAGCTTTAATATAGCTTAGTCAGCCTTTTCATGATACGGATCACTTCCCTTCCACTCACTCTTTCATTCTGTTTCTGCTAACGCCTCTCTCGCCATCCCTCTATCTTACAAGCAGCAATTGATGAGCCTGGAAGCTAGCGCCTGTAGAGCGGTATTCATTTTTGACAGAGAATGGAGGTGGTTTCCCGATCATTTCTGCTCTCGCTGTGCAGACAAATCGTGGAGATCAAAAATGTTGAGAAATACGCAAGCTTTCCCGAGCTGACTCCAGATGTGCTGTGATCCCCTGACGAGCCAGCAGGTTCCTAATCTGGAGCACTAGCGTACGTTTATATATTTTAGACTGTTAAAGTTATACATTACTGTAAATCTTTGATAAATGCCCTAACTACCTGAAGGGGATTCCTGATACAGATGCCCTGACCAGAAACTCTAAAACAGACAGTTTTACAGTATAATTCAGCTTTTTTTATAAGACAAAAACTTTATAATTTAGACATGGTGGATATGTGTTGTGCTTTATTTGTGTCTGTGATACCTGAAGGCAAATAAGAAGAACATGATTGATCAGAGCCGCTACCCTGGTGGTTATCCATTTTACCGTCTCTTTGCATTTGTCTCATCCTGCCCCCCCCGATCAATAATGTAAATTCCCAGCAATAACTGAGGCTGATTAATATTGAGAGCAGAAGCCTTAAGTCACCGATACTCACAGGTTTGCGATCCATTAGGAACGCACAGGAGCGTACATATGTACATCTGACCTCAGGCTTAACATGTGATGGATAGACCTGTTTTTAATAGGATACTGTAGAGGCATGCAGATTTCATTAGCTATGCCAAAAATGAAATATAACTCATAAGTGTTACTAATGAAGTCATTTAAGATCACAAGCTTGCATTGATAGATGGGATGCTGTGGTCCATTTAAAGGGATATTTCATAGGCGAAACAAAATTTCCCCATGTTTTACGCACCATCAAGGCATCCTAACCCAATATAACTTTCTTCTTGAAAAATATTGCAGTCCAGGTTACAATACCACGTTTTGACCACCATCATTAGCCAGAAAAACAAGCTTCAGGTTCCATTGCAGCTGAGGGATAACGGAAGTTAGACATCCACGTTAATAGCGCTCTCAATATGGATAAACACTCACCTAAAAGATTATTAGGAACACCATACTAATACTGTGTTTGACCCCCTTTCGCCTTCAGAACTGCCTTAATTCTACGTGGCATTGATTCAACAAGGTGCTGAAAGCATTATTTAGAAATGTTGGCCCATATTGATAGAATAGAATCTTGCAGTTGATGGAGATTTGTGGGATGCACAAAGCTCCCGTTCCACCACATCCCAAAGATGCTCTATTGGGTTGAGATCTGGTGACTGTGGGGGCCATTTTAGTACAGTGAACTCATTGTCATGTTCAAGAAACCAATTTGAAATGATTCAAGCTTTGTGACATGGTGCATTATCCTGCTGGAAGTAGCCATCAGAGGATGGGTACATGGTGGTCATAAAGAGATGGACATGGTCAGAAACAATGCTCAGGTAGGCCTTGGCATTTAAACGATGCCCAATTGGCACTAAGGGGCTTAAAGTGTGCCAAGAAAACATCCCCCACACCATTACACCACCACCATAATTGCATTAATGAGAAATTGAACAGGTGTTCCTAATAATCCTTTAGGTGAGTGTATATCTTAAACAAACGCAAAGAAGTCGACACCCATTCCACCGCTTGGAAGTAAAATGATACATTGTATTATAACTTCGACTGCATTATTCTTCTAGAAGAAAGTCATATTCAGTCAGGATGCCTTGAGGGCGAATAAAAAATGGGGAAATTTAGTTTTGCCTGTGAAATATGCCTAAATTGTCAGATGTGGGACATTCCTAATGCATAACGTGAACGTTGACCATAAAAGCATTTAATTACACAACAATCAGGTTATACGCAGAAACTAAATGCCAGGTCTACCAACTGCAGTACAGGTGTTTACTTGTCAACATTAAGTCAACAAAATTGACTAGAAAAATATACATCCCGTACAATGCTTGTATTTCTTCTGTACACTGAAAAAAATTTGTATGAATATGTTTTTCTGTTAAATGTATTGTAACTATGGG
Organism: Triplophysa bombifrons; assembly: GCA_029783895.1. NCBI lineage: Eukaryota > Metazoa > Chordata > Actinopteri > Cypriniformes > Nemacheilidae > Triplophysa > Triplophysa bombifrons. The sequence goes on from CM056470.1 coordinate 7,370,925, forward strand.
TTTCTAGGAGTTAGAAGTTCCACTTCCGCTCGTGACCTTTTCAGAGTAGGAAGTTCAAGTTCTTCAGTCTGAAAGTTTTTTCATTTATTTCCGCATCGCAGCATCATCTAAACTGCAACATAACTTACTTCCTCAAATTAATGTTCCTTAGAGAGATTACCAGAATACATTTACTGCTGTTCAATGACCTGGACATTTTCTGGTCTTTTTTCTAATTTTCCCTTTATTATTTAATTAACAGCTAATTTTATTATGAGTTATAAAAGCACATTTCATGAAATAGTTGAATTTAATGAAATACATTTATTTAAATGAATACAATTGAATTGGATGTTTAAAGAGTTGTTTATTATTAATAAAGTTAACTATTAAGGGCCGTTCACATTATAATGATAACGATGACTATAACTATAAAAAAAGGTTTAAAAATCATTCTAATGATAAAGATACCGAGAACAATATCGTTGGGATAACTTTCAGAATATTTTTTTTCATCTGATGAACAATCAAACATTGTTTGGCTATTAATGATTGTGACACAGGTTTTAAGTCAGAATTAAAGACTGTAGGGTTCAGAAAGCAGCGTGTTAATAGCGGGATATTATATATGTAATGCTTATATAAATCTCTAAGCTGGCAAAATATTTGCTTTACATTCCAGACACGGGCTTACAATAAAGCCTAATTTATGGTCGTGTGTAGGATCTACGCCATAGGCTGTGCGTAGCTTTGCGTATCCCTCACGTGTATGTCCAAAAATGTAACAATGCGTCAACTCGACGCGAACCCTACGTGAACCGCAAGTGTAGTGATTGGTCTGTTTGAAACCCTCCATCATGTAAAAAAACTTATAGAGCTTCATGTTTGCTCAAACACATTTCCGAAAGTAAATTATTTGTTCTTCTATGTACTTGTCGCTATCACTGCTAATGCTTCTCAAACAAGCTGCTTCTTCTTCGGCTCTTGTCTTGGTTACACAAGCAACACACGCATGGACACTGACGCCTAGTGGTCATTGCCTGTTGAAGCGGACAATGACGCACAAGTATAAAGGAAAACCGGCGCATTGCCTATGGCGTAGAGCAGATTTAAGTACCGCGATAGCGATTCAAGTGCAGATTGCTTGAGAGCAGATTTGATTCGCTCTCGCTGTACTTTAATCCAATATGACAAACAATCTGCGCAGCCCAAAATTAAGTTGAACGCGTCTGTTCATGAAGTCACTGATTTGAAGAAGAAACTCTGCAGGAAAGTGGAATTCGCCGGGCGGAGTTGAAAACCACTTATGTAGAGGCTACGGTGTTGGTCCTACGCATGAGCATAACTTGCCCATATGCATGTTATCGTAATGGTTTGCTGGTGTGGGCACAAATGTAGTAATGGTTACAGTAATGGTTAACGTTATAGTCATTTTTATAATGTGAATGGCCCTTAAGTCTAAAGTAATATGACAAAATCATGGGCTAAAATAACATACAGTAAATACAAATGAATATCTCAAATAAGACCATGAGGGCAGATGTTCTTCTGAAGTGTAAATAGTTTGTGAAGAGAATATCAGACAGATTGTTGTGATTAGCAGTCTGTGCAGCGTGGCTGAATATTTTTCCCTCAATATTTCGAGACACAGGTGGCTTGAGTGATGCACGGCCCGCGAAGAGAGAGAATTGGAGGGATTACAAACAAAGAATATAAAAGCGCATTGTTGCCCGCTATGAGTCCAAATGGACCAAATGAAACCTAAAATTTAAGTACATTATATAATTTCTAACAATTTAGCAGTCAAGTCAAGGTCTGCGCTACCATTTATAGAGATGGCAGAGATTACAGTTAAAAAAGTATTGCAGGTTAAAGCTTGAATCATAAAATATAAAGACAGCTGTGGTTTGCTCTACAACCAGCAAGTGCGTAAAGCTCAAACTGTTCCCTATGGCCTAGAGTGCACTCCCATTTTGTTTTGTTGTTTGATGCCGTAGCCAATGTTATTCTCTATATAGTGCGTATAGCCATAATGCACTGTGATTTATAGTCTACAACTGATGTACACCCATAATGCAAAGTGGATCTTCTGCTTATTAAACAAAAATTGAGGATAGAGATCTTTAAATTCCCGCAATCACTATACCTAAAGAAAACTACTGTAACCACATAGTGCCTCTACAGCTTGACTGTAGAACTTTCTGTAAAATGTATAACGTTCCAAACACCTTGAGATTCAAACTTCTATAAAGAGCTTTCTAGATCTCAAACCAAAATCTTCAGCTGACAGGGGTTCAAACCCCATGCTTCAGATGGGATTCAATCCCACTTGGGTGGAGACCAATGCATCAGAAGCCCATCTCTTTAATCAGTGTCCTGGTCTAGGCTGCCACAGAAGTTGGGTTCTCTGAAGTCTTGAGAAATCTCCTTTAGGGTATGAAGTTTTAAGAGTTATTCTAAAATAATATCCTAATCTCATCGTAGTTCAGTCGGAAATTTCACTATATGATTTTATATCTCTATCTTTCTATTTTAGAACTATAGTTCTAAAGAGTGATTGTTAACCCAAAAATCTAAATTCTGCCATTATTTACTCACACTTTTGTCATTTCGAACATTTTTGACTTTCTTTCTGATGCAGAACACAAAAAAATATATATTTTGAAGAATGTTGGGAACGGACCCAATTCACTTGCATTGCATGGTTTTGTGAGCATACAACAGAAGTGAATGGGGGCCATTCTTCAAAATATCTTACAAAGCACAACATTGACAAAAGGGTAAGTAAATGATGTCAGAATTGTTATTTTGGGGCGAACTATCCCTGACCTGTACGAGCCAAATCACAAGAAACAGAAAATAATGTAGCAAGAATTACACTTGTTTTAGGACTTGACTTTGGTAAAGTTGTGCTGTGATCCAGTTAAATACTAACTAATTTGAAATCAAATGACACAACAAGCCTTGCTAAATCTTTTCCCGAGGCAAACTGTAGTCTGGCTTGTTATCTAGGCATATACCATCTCAAATGTTACAAATATGCCTATGGATTAGAAACATTTGTCAATCACTCCTACTTGACATGGCACAATTTCAAACAGCAGCGAGTCTTAAAAACCAAGGAGCAAAACATTCGAACGGATAATACTTTCATCGCAACTGCAGAAAGTTAATCCTATTAGACCCCAGCTGTAGTCATGGTAACCCTGCGTTTTAATCATTCTGGATTGGGATCTCGCCCTCTATAGAGAAAATATAATTTCTCCTGGAAAACGACGGAAGATTTTCCTCGTCGTGTCTCCAGTCGGCGGTGGGTACGAGATGCTAGGAATTGAGGACATCCCTGCTCGCAGGCACATTTCATACTGTCTGGAGGATCAGAGATAATGCTGTAATTATGCAAGGGATGTTGAGTGATTCTGTGACAGTCCTGACACATCTCAAGCTCTTCTCTATCTGGCTTTTGTCACAGCTGTGCGAGTCTTCTCCACCCGCCACATGACTGCAGAATCTATCGCCATCCATCCCGTCTCTTCATCTGAGACACAATCACTCACATCTCTGCAGTCCAACAACCGAGTCTCGTGGAGCTGTCCACAAGAACACTAGCTGATGTTATAGTCATATATAGTGTTTCTTCAACTATGAGCTTTTATGGACCTGCAGGACTTCCATTAAAATTACCAATCATGGAGATTTTATAGGTGTATATACTGTATAGTGCCTAGTATTTTTATGTTTGGCTACATGTTTATAGTGAACGTACTAGGGCTGTTCAATGATCAATCGCATTCAGAATAAAAGTTTGTGTTTCATAATTGGATATGTTTGTGCACTGTGCAAATCAATTTTCTATTTATTAACACAAACGCAAGCATATATTTAAGAAAAAAATATCTATAAAATAAATAAATGTATTAAAATTATATGTAAATAGTTACATGCAAATATTTCTTAAATATCAATGTATACATGTATGTGTTCATAAACACAAAATAATTATGCACAGTGCACAAACATATATTATTATGTAAACACAAACTTTTATTCTGGATGCGATTAATCGTGATTCATCATTGAACAGCACTAGAATAAAAAAGTAGACGTTTAGTTTCAGTTTTAAAGTATGAAACAACGTTCATTCGTCACAAGCAGGCAAATTGGTTTAATCATTTGTAAATATAATATTATACATATCATTAAAAAACATATTTACAATACATTTTTGTTTAATATTAAAATGCTCAAAATGATTTGCAGCATCCGGGTCACAGGTTATTAGTTTTGAGCGGTTGCCTTGGAATGTCCCGACTAGCCAATCAGAATCAAGCATTCAAACGAGCCGTGTAATGAATAGATAATGTAAAATTAGTAAACGTTATGTGTTAACTATGTTATAGTGTCAAACAATTTGTCCTTATTTATTATAAATAATAATTTATGAATCTAAAAAAGTGAATCTATAGATTCCATGAAATCATATGCTATGCATTCAGTAGATGTACATGATCACCATGTCATTAAAATATACTCAGATTGTAAATGCTGTCGTTTATAAAACCTAACAAACACATTTTCTGATATCACCTCTTAAAAAAGACTATTCTGGTTCTGGTTCGGAATTTTTTCCAAGAATCGATTCCTTGCTGCCGTTTAATAATCCTGCTCAATTCCCTGTTTTACTAGTTTATGATTTATAATAAAAATAATTACACATTTTTTATGCAATACTATTTTCTAATCAGTCACTTTTTACATGTATGAATTTTTTATTGTTTCTATAACAAAAACCTTAATCAAATATGTTGATCTTGTCCTGCAATTCTAATGTATGATTAATAATATCATTAATAATCAAATTTCTTGCTGTTTTCAAAAAACAACCATTTTCTATAAAGCTGCTTTGAAATGGTATGCACTCCTTCATTCAGTTCTACGAATACTTATATTCAATAAAATCACATTGAAAAGTCTAGTTGGTTGTGTAGAGAGAAGAGAATTAACACATACAGTTGAAAGAAAAAGTATGTGAACCCTTTGTGCTTACTTGGATTTATTCATAAATTGGTCATAAAATGTGTTCTGATCTTCATCTAAGTCACAACAATAGAGAAACACAGTCTGCTTAAACTAATACCGCACAAACATTATATGTTTTCAGTTCAGCAATATTCTTTGGATGTCTGGTGTGAATCGCTCTCTTGAGGTCATGCCACAGCATCTCAATCGGGTTGAGGTCAGGACTCTGACTGGGCCACTCCAGAAGGCGTATTTTCTTCTGTTGAAGCCATTCTGTCGTTGATTTACTTCTATGCTTTGGGTCGTTGTCCTGTTGCATCGTCCATCCTCTGTTAAGCTTCAGTTGGCGGACAGATGGTCTTAAGTTTTCCTGCAAAATGTCTTGAAAAACTTTGGAATTCATTTTTCCATCGATGACAGTAATCCGTCCAGGGCCTGAGGCAGCAAAGCAGCCCCAAACCATGATGCCCCCTCCACCATATTTCACAGTTGGGATGAGGTTTTGATGTTGGTGTGCTGTGCCTTTTGTTCTCCATACATAGCGTTGTGTGTTCTTTCCAAACAACTCAATTTTGGTTTCATCTGTCCACAGAATGTTTTGCCAGTAGTGCTGTGGAACATCCAGGTGCTCTTTTGCAAACTTCAAACGTGCTGTAATGTTTTTTTTGGACAGCAGTGGCTTCCTCTGTGGTGTCCTCCCATGAAGTCCATTCTTGTTTAATGTTTTCCTTATTTTAGATTTATCATCAAAAATGTTAGCACGTGCCAGAGATTTCTGTAAGTGTTTAGCTGACACTCTAGGATTCTTCTTCATCTCATTTAGCATTCAATGATTGCTCTTTTGTGCGAGGCATGGTTCACATCAGACAACGCTTCTTCAGAACAGCAAACTCAAAACTGGTGTGTGTTTTTTATTGGACAGGCCAGCTTTAATCAACACATCCAATCTCATCACATTGATTGGACCCCAGGTTGGCTGACTCCTGGCTCCAATTAATTCTTGGAGAAGTCATTAGCCTAGGGTTTCACATACTTTTTCCAACCTGCACTATGAATGTTTACATGTTTTGTTCAATAAAAACATGAAAACATATAATGTTTGTGCGGTATTAGTTTAAGCAGAGTGTGTTTCTCTATTGTTGTGACTTAGATGAAGATCAGAACACATTTTATGACCAATTTATGAAGAAATCCAAGTAAGCCCAAAGGGTTCACATACTTTTTCTTTCAACTCTATCTTCATTATTGTCAAGCAGTTACATTCCCCCTTTTTTAATTTGCTGTGAGCTCATTATTCATCGGCACGGATCAAAATGACTCAATTTTTATTTCTCTCTCTCCATTGAATGTGGTGACAGAGGTAGAGACTGGATGTAATTGTTCAATATCATTACTGCTTTCAACAGGCAGGCTCATAATGAAACCTCGAACCCACACAGACTGATTTAGATTAGCAAAACTGCCTTTGTTTTCTCACCTATTAAACCCCACTTACAGACCGGAGGCTCATAAGATTAAATGGTTAAGCGATGTTGGTACATTTCCCAATGCGGCACCTTCACTTTTAATGAGAGTGAGAAAAAGAGAAATCTTGTCAAAATGTTGTGGTTTGCTCTGAATACCAGCTACTTTCTAAGAACAGTGTGATTTACTTCGCATTGTGACAAATTACGATTGTGTTCATGAAAATAAATTTGTAACTGTACTTTATTAGGGATGAACCTTGTTTTATATGAATCTAATAGTAATATCTCACTGCTTTGCGCAATACATTTTGATTAATACATGGTAGACTTTTGATATGGCTTATTTTTTTAACTCAAAAAACAAATAAATAAAACTGTTTATTTGTGGGTTATTATGTTGTGATGAAAATCATAAAAAAATGAATTAACAACATGTTATATTTTAACATTTTTAAAGTTATCACCCATTGCCTGGAATTTGCAAAAGCATACATTTGACATTTATCATTCAGCTTCTACTCTTAACTTGGTAAACTGACAATATCAAAGGAATTTCTATTGATGCTTTTAATTGGTTATTTGGCCCATGCAACTCATTTCACACATCTTTCGTTAGACTTTGCTGAATGTTATTTTCAGACACGCATCATTTATGCCCTCTATGACGGAGAAGGTCTGTTTTTGCCATGGGTGGTCATGTGACTCTATCAACAGGAGACACGAAGACTGAAACCATCTTTAAAATAACCAGCGACGTGCTAGACAAGCTCTTGTCATGTGCATGTGAGAATGTTCGCTGAGCTGCCCGGCCGCGGCTCATCTTCACCCTCACCAGGATGGAAAGTCACTATCCTGACTCGAATCACCTGTCTGAATAATGAAACGCACCGCAGATTTTTATTCTCTGCCGAGATTTCAGAGAAAGACAGATGGTGAAATTAATCAGTAATAAAGCAAACGATGAGCACTATTCCCCGAATTATTACAGAGTGTGAACTGATGAATTGCACCTTATTATGTATTCTACACCATGCACAAGGAATTCAAATATTTTACTATGGCTTTCTTACACCATTAAACTGAGGTACTGACGTGCTTTAGGGGGGAACGAGGGAGTGTTTAATAAAACTGATCTGAAACTTTTCCTCTTAATTCATTCTTGGCATAGCATATTTTTAAGCAATTTGATCCGATGTGCATAACAAAGAATTGAGCATGTTTTTAGACATAGTAATATCACACTGTCTGAAAAGAAAACTGTAGCTTTTACCTTTGCGGGAGGTTCTTCAAAGGTTAATGGTTATATGTATTTATTTTGTTTCCTTTAAGAGGAACAACAATAATTACAAATAACACGCAAGCTACAAAACTACATTTTGATTTAAAGAGCCTCTATCCCAGAATATACACTTTTAAATGTTTATCTACCTGAAATTGAGTCGACAGCGTAATTATACAAATGCATCTATTTTTCTTTTTGTAATCTCCTTTAAACCACAACAGTGACAGAAAACAGGCTGTTGGCGATCCCCTATCAATCTGATGTCATATTGTTAACGCCTGCCCATGACCGCTCACAGACTCCGCCTTATGAACGCTTATGTTCACCTTCCGCCAGAGACACGCTGTCAGCCATTTCAGGCAAGAGCAGATGTAGCAGCTAGCCAGTGAAAAAAAGGTCTAAGAAACAACATATGTGTGCTGTTGTTGGATGTAAAATGGAACATAAAAGGAGGCCGGGAGGAAACCTTTCCGACAAGCCCAGGTTCGTCCCGCTCAACCTTTCCGACCTTTCTGTGTCAGAGTTATTAATGATCAAAAGTCTCAGGCGGGACGATGATGACTTGCTGTTCGGGAAGAATTAACTGTTTCAGATAGACAAATCAACATTCACCAGTCCGTATCTCTGGTCTGGAAAGACAAAGAGAAACATACCAGGACTCATGGAAAGGTCTCCACCGGGGCATTCAAACGATAGTGACCGTGAGTCGATGTGACCCCTTGGTCGGGAGCTAGAGCTCCTGGTAGCCGGGAAGGTTGAAAATTCTAAGCTCTGGGACTCGTTGGCCCGTCAGTATAGCATGGGTTTCGCCAAATAATTGATTGAGTGGATCAGTACCAACTGTCTCTGGAAGAAGCATTCCACATAGGCCTTTCTTAAATAATGTGTTAGCATGTTAGCGGCTGTTGTAAACATATTCGAGGCTTAACCTGAGACATAGTCCAAAGACAGGTGTTATGTCATAACATTAGTGGTAAAACGCATCGCGCCCATCGGTTCAGAAGACTTTTTTCTCGTATGTCCTAAGTGCGACAATACTTAGAGTGGATAGAAACAGAGTTCGCATTTATAAGACAATGAGGTTACGCAGAAATTGCTACTTACAACGTAATAACACCTGGTTGCTGATCTTTACATACCTGTCTGTCATATACAAGTACTCTGAATGCATGTTTTTGCCTTTATCCATGTTTATGTCTGTTAGTAATATACATGCACATGATTAATCTGTGTATGCCAGTGTATGTTGTTCTATGTATGTTTTCGTCTTTTCCATTTAATTTGTATTAATGAATAAGGCATTGAGGTGATTTTTATTGCAGGCAGTGTATGGTTTTGGTTGGTCAAGGCTTTACAGACGTAATTGCACTCTGCCATATCGCGCTCTACCTCATATTTTGCATACGGGGAGGGAATCAGAAGCTCATTTGCATTTAAAGAGACACACACAAAAACAGCGCGCTTTCCATTGCAGCCACAAATGGCCATGTTCAACTAATTGTATTGAAAGTAATGTCGTTAATTTTGAGCTGAAACTTTACAGACACATTCTGGGGATACCTCTGACAAATTTTACATTGTAGAAAACACCTGGATAGCGGCCCTTTAAGGTAAGCAAAGTACCAACACTTTTGAGGATTTACACATTATATGCTGTAATAATCTGGCAAACAGAAGGGAAAGGAACATGTTTGAAGAAAAGCAATAAAATGACCAAATTCTTAATTATGGGTCAGATATTCATGACTAGCCCTTCACTCAGAACAGCTTAAGCCCTTCCTCCATTGCTGTAATAACCAAACTTAAGATGTTGAACCAGTCTTCAAAACAGAAAATCTTTTGATTCTCAAAGGGATGAAGGCTGGGGAAATTTACTTTGAACTTTGAATAAATGCTCAATGTTTTGATGTAAGTATTTGAAGGTGTTCGGAGGTCATCTTAAGGTAATCATTCTGCAGTATGAGAAAATCATAAAAAGAAGTTGTTTGTACTGTCATGTGTGCCTGATTTAAGATGTTGTTAAAATGTTTGACATTTTGGGTCTGCTTAACAAGTGTCAAGCCTAATAAATCCAGTGAGCTCACTGATCCCCCTAATGGGTAAACAGTAACAGATGGAGGTATAGTTGATCTGGATGAAAATTCATATGATTCAAAGATTTAATGAAACTGATATCACAGTAATTTATGGGTGGCTTGACGTCAGATAAGGTTAATAATACTGTGAAGATGAGGTTGCTGTTCTCATCAGCCTACAACTTCAGCCTAACAAATTGTGCTTTGCCGATGATCTCATGCTAAATTTTAACTTCACTATTTGCCGGTTAATATAAAGTGTAACTGACCTTTTTTATGTTTCTCCAAACAGAAACCTGCCTGAATGTGAAATACAGGAAGATAATTTAGTAAACCACGTTTTTTGATTGATTGCTGATGAATTATTTGAAGAGTTTGGTACCAAATTTTTCAAAAATCATGTTTTTTATTATGTTATCATGTTTTTACGGTGTTTTATTGTGTTAGTTAGCTGTACTTTTGTCTTAAATCATCCCTCTCCTTGAACTGCCACCTTACCGTGGTGGAGGGGTTTGAGTACCCGAATGACCCTAGGAGGTATGTTGTCTGGGGCTATATGCCCCTGGTAGGGTCTCCCAAGGCAAACAGGTCCTAGCCGACGGGTCAGACTAAGAGTGGTTCAAAATCCCCTTATGATGACAAAGAATTGGAGGACTGTGGCCCACCCTGGAGCCAGGCCTTGGGTCGGGGCTCGTATGCGAGCGCCTGGTGGTCGGGCCTCCCCCCATGGGGTCCGGCCGGGCTCAACCCGAAGGAGCGACGTGGGGCCACCCTCCCATGGACCCACAACCTGCAGGAGGGACCGTAAGGGGCCGGTGCAAAGTGTAACGGGCGGCAGTCGAAGGCGGGGGCCTCGACAACCCATTTCCTGGACGCAGAATCTAGCTCTAGGGACATGGAACGTCACCTCTCTGACGGGGAAGGAGCCTGAGATTGTAGGTGAGGTTCCGAGATTCCGACTAGAGATAGTCGGGATCACCTCTACGCACAGCTTGGGCTCTGGAACCACACTCCTCGAGGGAGGATGGACTCTTCACCACTCTGGAGTTGCCCATGGTGAAAGGCAGCGGGCTGGTGTGGGTTTGCTTATAGCCCCCCAGCTCAGCCGCCATGTGTTGGAGTTTACCCCGGTGAACGAGAGGGTCACTTCCCTGCGCCTTCGGGTCGGGGATAGGTCTCTCACTGTCGTGTGCGCCTATGGGCCAAACGGCAGTGTAGAGTACCCGGGCTTCTTGGAGACTCTGGGAGGGGTGCTGGAAAGCGCCCCGACTGGGGACTCCGTCGTTCTACTGGGGGACTTCAACGCCCACGTGGGCAACGACAGTGACACCTGGAGGGGCGTGATTGGGAGGAACCGTCCCCCTGATCTGAACCCGAGTGGTGTTCTGTTATTGGACTTCTGTGCTAGTTACAGCTTGACCATAACGAACACCATGTTCAAGAATAAGGGTGTCCATCAGTGCACATGGCACCAGGACACCCTTGGCCGGAGGTCGATGATCGACTTTGTGGTTGTTTCATCTGACCTACGGCCGTATGTCTTGGACACTCGGGTGAAGAGAGGGGCGGAGCTGTCAACTGATCACCACCTGGTGGTGAGTTGGATCCGTTGGCGCGGGAGGAACCTGGACAGACTCGGCAGACCCAAACGTACTGTGAGGGTCTGTTGTGAACGTTTGGCCGAAACCCCTGTCAGAGAGATCTTCAACTTCCACCTCCGGCAGAGCTTCGACCAGATCCCGAGGGAGTCTGGAGATATTGAGTCCGAGTGGACCATGTTCTCCACCTCTATTGTCAACACGGCCACTTGGAGCTGTGGCCGTAAGGTCTCCGGTGCCTGTCGAGGCGGCAATCCCCGAACCCGGTGGTGGACACCGGAAGTAAGGGATGCCGTCAAGCTTAAGAAGGAGTCCTATCGGGCCTGGCTGGCTTGTGGGACTACCGAGGCAGCTGACAGGTACAGATAGGCCAAGCGGACTGCAGCCCGGGTGGTTGGGGAGGCAAAAACTCGCGCCTGGGAGGAGTTCGGTGAGCCATGGAGAAGGACTATTGGTCGGCCTCGAAGAGATTCTGGCAAACCGTCTGGAGCCTCAGGAGGGGGAAGCAGTGCCCTACCAACGCTGTTTACAGTGGAGGGGGGCAGCTGTTGACCTCGACAGGGGATATCATCGGGTGGTGGAAGGAATACTTTGAGGATCTCCTCAATCCCGCCGTCACGTCTTCCATTGAGGAAGCAGAGGCTGAGGTCTCAGAGGCGGACTCATCCATCACCCGGGCTGAAGTTACTGAGGTGGTCAAGAAACTTCTCGGTGGCAGGGCACCGGGGGTGGATGAGATCCGCCCTGAGTACCTCAAATCTCCGGATGCTGTGGGGCTGTCTTGGCTGACATGCCTCTGCAGCACCACGTGGCGGTCGGGGACAGTGCCCTTGGACTGGCAGACCGGGGTGGTTGTCCCTCTTTTTAAGAAGGGGGACCGGGGGGGTGTGCTCCAACTATCGGGGATCACACTTCTCAGCCTCCCCGGGAAAGTCTATGCCAGGGTACTGGAGAGGAGAATCCGGCCGATGGTAGAACCTCAGATTCAGGAGGAACAGTGTGGTTTTCGTCCTGGTCGTGGAATGCTTGACCAGCTCTGTACCCTTTCCAGGGTGCTGGAGGGTTCAGGGGAGTTTGCCCAACCAATCCACATGTGTTTTCTGGATTTGGAGAAGGCATTCGACTGTGTCCCTCGCGGCATCTTGTGGAGGCTGCTCCAGGAGTATGGGATTCGGGACCCTTTGCTAAGGGCTATCCAGTCCCTGTACGACTGGAGCAGGAGCTTGGTTCGCATTGCCGGCAGAAAGTCAGACTTTTTTCCGGTGCATGTTGGAGTCCGGCAGGGCTGCCCTTTGTCGCCGGTTCTGTTCATAATTTTAATGGACAGAATTTCTAGGCGCAGCCAGGGGCCGGAGGACGTCGGGTTTGGGGACCACATGATTTCATCTCTGCTCTTTGTGGATGATGTCGTCATTCTGGCCCCATCAGACCAGGACCTTCAGCATGCACTGGGACGGTTTGCAGCTGAGTGTGAAGCGGCTGGATTGAGAATCAGCACCTCCAAATCTGAGGCCATGGTTCTCAGTCGGAAAAGGGTGGCTTGCCCACTTCAGGTAGGTGGAGAGTTCCTGCCTCAAGTGGAGGAGTTCAAGTATCTTTTCCGGATGCCCCCTGGACACCTTCCCGGGAAGGTGTTCCGGGCATGTCCCACCAGGAGGAGACCCCGGGGAAGACCTAGGACACGCTGGAGGGACTATGTCTCCCGGCTGGCCTGGGAACGCCTCGGTGTCCCCCGGAAGAGCTGGAGGAAGTGTCTAGGGAGAGGGAAGTTTGGGCATCCCTGCTTAGACTGCTGCCCCCGCGACCCGGCCCCGGATAAGCGGAAGAAAATGGATGAATGGATGTCTTAAATCAAAACAAACCAGCTGCAGTTTGATTGATATTTACTATAAAAAACATGATTTTTGAAAAAATTATAATCTGATTCTGGAACCAAACTCTTCATTTGTTAATTCATTTTTTGTTTTATTCATTATTTATTTAGTTAGTTAGTTAGGTTTCCTTTATATTCAGTTATTTTAATGCCTTAAGTCAGAAGTTCACTTTAAAAATGAAAACTCTGTCATCATTTACAAGCCCTCATTTTAAACCCGTAAGACTTTCTTTCTTCTGCAGAACACAAAAGATATTTAAAAAAATTGGTACAGCACAGCCCCCCATTCACTTCTATTGTAACCGTGAATGGGGGGCTGTTAACACAAATTATTCAAAATATCTATTGTAAATGTCATATTTATACATTGCTGATAATTTCTAGGACTATCTCATATGGGTGTTCATATCTTGTAACTTTTCAATGGATAGGTGATAAACATTTTTTATTTGAAGTTTTGGTTTTGCACACCTTTTTATCCTTACAAAAGTTTTAAGATAATAAAAGAATATTCTGAAGTGAAATTGAATGATATTTCTATACTGCTTGCCTCTGTAATCAATAAGAACACAATGAATATCTGCAAAATGACCCCTTGCTATGCATTTTAGTTCACATAAAAGGGTGTACGAACAAACTGGAAGAGTGGATTTAAAAAACCTCTTTCAGAGTTCCTAGAAATGCAATGATTCTACGGATAAAGTCAAGTAGGGGAAAGTGTCGAATGAATAGGTTGGGGACCATCATAAGCTTTCCAAAGCAATTTTGATGAAACTGCTATTGATCCCTTTTGTCCTCAGCTCTCGAAAGCCACTCGTTTCCTTTTCCTCTCCACCCATATCATCTCGTAGGCTATTTGTTTATCTAGCACAGATCCTTTCCTCAGATGTTCAAATGTTGATAAAATCAGAAGGAGCTAATATGACAGATTCAATTATAACTTGTGAGTTTGAGGAAGAGTTCACCCGGGAAGTCTGTTTTATTCCAAACACAAAAGTAGAAATGTATAGAATAGTTATGTAGCTCTGTACCATACAATAACAACCCATTCAGTCAAGCTAAAAAGAAACACAAAAATATTCCATGTAACGTCTGTAGCCTACATTTAAAGCCACAATATGGAAGAATTGTATTATACAATATCCAAAGATTACTTGCACAGTGTGATATTTCATCCAGTTGTGAATTTATATTATCACAAATGTTCCCAAGAATGTGTAAATCCAGAGAAATCCCTATTTAAAATAATGGCCCGTCCATTTTCTCCCTTGTATTTGTTGCATATCAGTGACTTCTTGTACGCTGCACAGCACTACCCTCAGTTTCCGGTTGTAGAAACTACGGCAAACCAAACATGCAGAAGTGGTTATACAGCATTCTGGGACGCAGCATCAGTTGTTCTGTTATTATGGATCTCGATTACTCTTTGGTGAGTAAAGGAAACCCCCAAAAAGTGTTAACGTAGTCCAAATGAGGCAAGCTGTCTTATGGACAAAAGAAGAAATAAAACAAGAATTAATATCGGCGTGGCGTTTTCTAAATAAAGAGAGCTTAGGGACCAACTTGGACTCGACAGAGACTCCGCTCTTGCATGTGTTTTAATAGACAAGTTAGCACTTTTTTACTGTACACAAAATTCTCATGCACAGATTATTTGAATACTTATGAATGCAGTTACCCTATGAAATACAGTATATGTCGCACAAAAATATGTAGCCAATAACGTTACTTGTAAATGCTGTGGGTTCGTTCCAATTTATTTTTTAAATAACGACTGTATGACTGTTTTAAACTGTGTAGCATTACGCTACCATATCAATTGACAAAGTCGAATATCGGTCGCGGGCTAACCTAGCATAAACATTCCACCTTTCTTGCAAGCTTATTCATTACGATGCTGCTGTTCATAAGACCTGGAATACACTTTCATGGTGTTAAACATGTGCAGCTTTGGTTCAGTATTCCACACACTACTATTCACTTAATCCTGAACAATTGGATTATCTATCATAACCAAAAAAACACAAAAAAATAAAGTATTTTTATGTATTTATTTTCCATGCTTAAGATTTTGATGGTTAATGTTGCTGTGAGGCGTTGGTGAGATTTATCAGAGGTAAACAGATACTGGCCCTCGAGCTACAATAAGAACAAGTCGTGCGATGCACCCACTGACAGCAAGCTATCACATGCTCGTCTCTGCAGATTCACACAGGATAAACGTCTTTGCGTGTTGACATATTTCACGACGGTCGTTTAGTTTAATTTGGAAAATGTTTTCCGTCCGGTTTCTCTGCTCATGGGGGAGTTTTTGTATCTCCAAGAATGCTTGCTGAATAAATAAATGCTAAACGGAGAAAATTGTTTGTGGAGTCGCTAATGATGCACTCTTCTGAATATTTTGGTCTCAGAAAAGCATGTAATCTTGTGAGATGTGCACCCACTTGCTCCTTTTATGTTTTTATCAGCCCTCCTTGAACACACTTAAAGAATACTTAGAATCAAAATGCCAGAAAACATGTAAGGGAATCTTTCCTGTCGCTCTCAGGAAATAGTCAACAAAAATTACACGGTTCTCCGCGGTTTACACACAAAGAAAGTAAGGGATGACTTAGAGAAGGTAGCTTCAATGATTGTGTGGGTCTGATTTACAAATTTTCTTTCTGGAACAAGTTGAGAGAAATAATTAAAATATATATATTTTTTATCACATGGTCACTTGCTATTCTGTCTTAGTCTATTCAAGTCCAAAATGAGAGCAGAATCTGTATATAACACTTTCTTCAGTGGAACGCAAAAGGAGATAATTTGAGAAATGTCTAAAGGATATTGTGCTCCTACAATGGAAGTCAATGGTGATCAATGTTGTTTGTTTACCAACGTTTTCCTAAATATCTTATTTTGTGTTCTGCAGAGGAATGAAAGCCATAGTGGTTTGAAATGACATGATGGTCATGATGAAGGACATTAGATTTAGCTAAAGCTACGTTAAAAAGCATTTGCACACACAAATATTAGGTAAAATTCCAGATTGTTGAAATGCATTCTGGGATTGCCTCTACAAATGAAGAACACAGACATTTAGAATTTGAGATAGCATGAATGATGTCTTAAATCCTGTCCAAGTAGGCAGCTCAGTAGGTTTAGGAACAGAACCGCAGATTATTTTTTTCTGTCAAAACTGTCAGCTATGACCTCTTTTCTCTCTCGTTCTCTTCTTCTGATGATGTGTCTTGTTTCACAGTGATTGCACTCAGGCAAATGTGGATTATAAACCTCCCTAGGTTTGTTTTTCCCTTTTTTCTTTCTCTCTCCCCTTCTCTCAATCTCTCTCCTCCTATACATCAATATTCACAATAAACCTCTTATCCACAGTGTTCCACCATCATTCCCCACAGATGCCTCAAACTTTCTGAACTTCATCATGACTTCAAATATGGTCCATCTGTCACTCCCAGCCAGGGTTGGGCCGCCCGGTGGCCTTCGCTCTGGCGGTGCCCGGTGGAGGGGTCTCACAGGGGGTGGGGGCAGACTTCTATAACCCCACCTCCTACTGGGACTGAAAATGACTGACAGGGAGTTCACAGTGTTGCCACAAACAGTCAGTCAGGCCTGCTGCCAGAAATCTGGAAAGTGAACTGCTAACATATGTGAGCCACAGCTCAGTTGAACTAACAAAGGGCCTCATTTATCAATTGATCAATCCCTGGAATAATCTTTTCAACATAGTCTACCTCAATGTGTGACAGACAAATTCTATTTTCGAATACTATTATGGACGGATATGTGAATTGGGACTAGGCAATTGTTATGTGGTTGCTATAGGTGATAGGTTCTATTGTAAGTAATGGCAGCAAATGAAATATTCTGGGGCCTTAAAAAAATAAACTTAGCGTAAATATTGGCACCCCTTACTCTTGACTGGTCTCTGGATATAGATACACCCCAGACAACTATCTAAATATATATATATTGTATATATCCTTAAAAGTGTGTTCTTTATTTGACAGTTCATTAAAAGCATATTTTAATGTAGAGCATGACTAAAAAAACAAGCAAGAAGATGATTTTCAACTCCTCATAAATCTTCTTGTTATACACGGTAAATGTATGAACAATTTAATGCCTCAGCAATATCATTTGAATACCATTTATCACTAATACATTGATTTAGAGTTTTCAGGCTATTAGACACTTTGGATAAAGTTATTAATAACTCCAGGACAATGACAGCCAAAGTTTTAATAACGGCACCAGAAAAACAGCAAGGGCTCGTTAATTCTTAAAAATAGCTTTTTGTAGTAATTATTTATTATAAATTCTCTGTGTTCGGGATATTTCGGCTTTCAAGCATTGTGATGCACTGCTGTGATGAAACAGACGCCCCTGCAGACCCCCACTCGCCACATGCCCGCTTTCCGCGGTCTCATGATTGACTCCCACAGAGAATGGATGAGCGGAGAGAGTCCTGCCCAGGCAGCTAATGTTATTAGTCTCATTACAGCTCCCCGGGAGCTCTGAGGCGGGGGCGGCCGCCTGATGCGCTGTTTATTTCCGATAACATCCTCGCGACTACACTGCTCCAATTACGTTCCTCATAATGAGCGCGATTACGTCTCTCTCAGAGACCCGTGTCCTTTTGCGCGAGAAGCTGTCGTGTTTTAGACAGGAACAGTCGTGCACTGTTGTTGGAAAACACGGGAGAATTTTGATATGCATGCAAATAGCATTTGCTTTGGCAGGTGGATGGTTGAGGTGCTGCCGCAAATCACAGTCATTGACTTGGATTTGGGATGTCATTTTCTTACCACGCGCAAGCAGTGTCAGTAATTAACTTTCTCCAAAAGCATTTGAAAAGTTTCTCTCTCTATTAAGCTTGCCTGACTTTTATAACTTCTCCTTTGAACACGGTTAAAGGCGTAACGGCGAGATAATTCTCCACTTTCGTGCTTTTCACCAATCATCCTCCAGAAAGAGAAGAAAATAAAAAAATGACACATACTCGTTCAAGACCAATTACACTCTCTGATATCAGTCTGAAATTAAAACAGTGAAGTTAACCAACACCCCTGGGCCATTAAACCCTGTAACACTCAAAAATAATTCCCAATTGCCGTGCCAATCTCATAACCTGGATAACACCGTTACGTTGTGACGACGTACCTGGACCGTATATCAGTGGTCGGGAACGTGTGGCTATTTTCAAAAATCATTTTGACTCTCCAGTTGTCTTCCCAGCTACCCAAAATACGTGACTGTAAAGTAATGTCAACGTATTAATCGTATGACCACATTTACGTCGTGGCGGTAAAGTGATATTACCAATAGGGGCTGGGTGCAGCCGATGAGGCGAGTGAAAGCGGAAATACATTACCTCCACTCGAAGCCCGAGCGTATATACGTCACCTAATTATCACTTCAACCCGGAAGTAATTTTTGAAACGGCTCTGTTTTAATGTCAATAAATGCTTGTAATGTTTTAAAGCTACAAAATTATTGTTTAAATGTTATTAAATACCTTTAATGATACTAAATCCAGACATTGCTTCCAGGTTAGTATTTAGAAAGTAAACACTATAGTAGTTAGCAGTGAACAATAAAAGAAAGATCAAATAAATTATTTTTTATAAAAATGAAAAAACGCGAAGAGAAATAATCTGGGAATTTTGTATTTAAAGCGAAATATCATACAGAACAACTACAGTAAAATGTTGAATAATTTCCACAAATTAAGTTTTAATTGTTTTGAGTAAATAAAAACAAACTATATTTACAAAACGCATCAACTGCAAGTAACAGTGAATAACGTTTAACGATCATTCTTCTCCTTCTTCTTATTTTCTTTTAATAGCTGGATGTGTATGTGTATATCGCCACCTATGGTACCGAGGTGTGTTACATCAGGGTTTTCAGTATTTAGGAGGATTATATAAAAAATCTGATTTTCTAAACCTGTATTTTAAAGAAACTCATTCAACATCAGCTAACATTGGTCAGACATCAATATTGATTCTCAAAATATATAAATCCATCGTGTTTATTCATCCTTTTTGCGTAATTTCACCAAAGCCATATGTGTTGTTCTTGCATAGCATGTTAAGCCAGCGTCAGTCTGCAAGAAGTGTGGGGATTCTGTGAAAAAATAAACCTTGTTAAAGTTTAAACTTCGGAGAGCTCAGCGACACAATTTTGCCCCTTCTTTAATGTGGAGTGGAGGTGACGTATTTCCTGTTCCATTGTGGAGCTCCACTTGCCCCATCGGCTGCACCTAGACCCCTTGTGGAAATTCCTGGATTTGTCGCCTTGAAGTAACCTCGTGATGCAATCTGCTGGTCGTGGTCACATCGTATCTATTTCCAAGATAAGAATGTATTTATAACCAATATACTGGAGTGAACCATCTGTTTATTTGACCAAACCCCCGTTGATAGAGTCTAGACATCCGAAAAATATCAGTATACCCATGGGATTAATATTTTAATAAAGGTAAATAAACTTTTTTGAGAGATGATATTGATTTCTGTGAATTAACATGCACAAACCAGAGGCAATATTACCCAACAAATAACATAAAATAGTTATTATATTTTAATTTCCATGTCCCCATTTATGGGGAATACAGTATGTACCATTATGGAGATCTCTGAGCTATGCTGGAAACCTTTGGTAAAACTTTATTTCTTGATTTGAAAGGTTGATATTTTTATGGAATTGCCCAAACAACTAATAAAATATATTCTTAATATATTTTTAAGAATTTTGAAACAACAAAATTTCTTCCATATGTCTTCATATCCTCCAGCCCCCATGCCTAAGGTAATGGGTCTAGTTTTCTAACTATTGCAAACAGTATTTGTATTTATACGCACATTTGAACACTGTAAAAAAATATTTGTAGTTTTTGGTTGGTTAACCTTAAAAATGGTTGCCAAAATCCATTTCTTTCTCTTTAAGGTAATTGACTTGTTGAATGATCTTTTTCAGTTGAATCAACTCAACCAGGTAAGCTATTTTTTATTAATCCAATAATTTGCAGCACATGTGTACAGTCGTGGCCAAAAGTTTTGAGAATTACATAAATATTCGTTTTCAAAAAGTTTGCGGCTAAACTGCTTTTAGATCTTTGTTTCAGTTGTTTCTTTGATGTCCTGAAATATAATTATAAGCACTTCATACGTTTCAAAGGCTTTTATCGACAATTACATGACATTTATGCAAAGAGTCAGTATTTGCAGTGTTGGCCCTTCTTATTCAGGACCTCTGCAATTCGACTGGGCATGCTCTCAATCAACTTCTGGGCCAAATCCTGACTGATAGCAACCCATTCTTTCATAATAACTTCTTGGAGTTTGTCAGAATTAGTGGGTTTTTGTTTGTCCACCCGCCTCTTGAGGATTGACCACAAGTTCTCAATGGGATTAAGATCTGTGGAGTTTCCAGGCCATGGACCCAACATTTCAACATTCTGGTCCCCGAGCCACTTAGTTATCACTTTTGCCTTATGGCACGGTGCTCCATCGTGCTGGAAAATGCATTGTTCTTCACCAAACTGTTGTTGGATTGTTGGAAGAAGTTGCTGTTGGAGGGTGTTTTGGTACCATTCTTTATTCATGGCTGTGTTTTTGGGCAGAATTGTGAGTGAGCCCACTCCCTTGGATGAGAAGCAACCCCACACATGAATGGTGTTAGGATGCTTTACTGTTGGCATGACACAGGACTGATGGTAGCGCTCACCTTTTCTTCTCCGGACAAGCCTTTTTCCAAATGGACCAAACAATCGGAAAGGAGAATATGACTTTGGCCCAGTCCTCAGCAGTCCATTCACTATACTTTCTGCAGAAGATCAATCTGTCCCTGATGTCTTTTTTGGAGAGAAGTGGCTTCTTTGCTGCCCTTCTTGACACCAGGCCATCTTCCAAAAGTCTTCGCCTCACTGTGCGTGCAGATGCGCTCACACCTGCCTGCTGCCATTCCTGAGCAAGCTCTGCACTGGTGGCACTCCAATCCCTCAGCTGAATCCTCTTTAGGAGACGATCCTGGCGCTTGCTGGACTTTCTTGGACGCCCTGAAGCCTTCTTTACAAGAATTGAACCTCTTTCCTTGAAGTTCTTGATGAACCTTTAAATTGTTGATTTAGGTGCATTCTTAGTAGCCACAATATCCTTGCCTGTGAAGCCATTTTTATGCAACGTAATGATGGCTGCACACGTTTCTTTGCAGGTCACCATGGTTAACAATGGAAGAACAATGATTTCAAGCATCACCCTCCTTTTAACATGTCAAGTCTGCCATTCTAACCCAATCAGCCTGACATAATGATCCCCAGCCTTGTGCTTGTCAACATTCTCACCTGAGTTAACAATATGATTACTGAAATGATCTCAGCAGGTCCTTTAATGACAGCAATGAAATGCAATGGAAAGGTTTTTTGGGATTAAGTTAATTTTCATGGCAAAGAAGGACGATGCAATTCATTTGATCACTCTTCATAACATTCTGGAGTATATGCAAATTGCTATTATAAAAACTTAAGCAGCAACTTTTCCAATTTCCAATATTTATGTAATTCTCGAAACTTTTTGGAACGACTGCACACACACAAATTTGTTCACATTTATTTTTAACTTCAAATGGCCACCAAATTTATGGTCGCTATCTATATGTAGCATACATGATCATTGTGTACTTTTTGTTTAAAAAATTTTTTTTATATTTAATATTTTTATATGTACTGAAAGATTACTTGTATAAACGTGTTTATTTTAAAGGTAAACATTTTAAGCTTTAACAAAACCACAAATTAATTAACAAGAAAATCGAGACAACTGAGATTTTAGTCTACTACGAGTTCGTTTTTCAAAAATGGTTTAACTTTTACCACTTCTGACAGGTATTATAAAAAAACATTTTCACACCTTATAAGTATTTCTATTCAAAGAGCTTGTGAAATTTATGTATTAACATTTAAATTTATGTATTTGGCAGACGCTTTTAGCGATTTACATCGCATGCGAAAATATAATTTTACTTAAAAAAAGAAACACGAGGAATAAACTCGTATACAGTTATATTGGGGTAATTTATGAGTTAATTTATTTGGCGCTAATCTATTCCTTTAAACATTGGTTAATTTATATGCCAATGGTTGATTCTGGCTTTATTTAATCTAACTGTTGGAAATATCACAGTCCTTTTTAGAGTTTATATTTGCCATTTTTTCACTCACTATCATGACAAACACTGAATAACAGAGACTATTGCACTAATAGAAATAAACACTTTATGCTGAAGCTATTTTTGGACTTTTCCGCTGCATAATTTGGTGATGATTATACAGAGTTGTGATGCTTGTACCCTTGCGTGAGCCTGCAAGAGGATTATTTCCTTCTTGTTCCTTGTACTGTTTTTCTGACAAGCACAACGGCCACAAGAGGCCTTCGATGATTAAATCCACAGCTGTGAGGACTCAATAGTCACTCAGGAACGGTGTCAAGAACTCGAACTGGACCGGAGGCCGCAACGTGTCGGTGATATTTATTTTACATATTGACTTCCTGGCTGTTATCACTCTGCACTCCTGTTATTTGTAGTTCAGGAGATGGATGAGGAGTGAGGGAGATGTAGTGTGCATGTGGAATTGTGGGAAGGGGTTGGATGTTGCATTGTTCATGTGTGTGTTTGTGAAAGCGGGTGGGAAGGATACTGCTCATCCCGGGGCTTTTTTTCTTAAAGCCAGCTACCCCGCCATCTAAGACCGAACTCAGAATGCCTGTGAATCCTTTGAAATTGTTCTCATCTAATGCTTTGCACGAACAGGCAAGCAATTTTGCTGCCATAAAAACACCAAGCCATGAGCTCTGTAGTTTATGGTTATATAAAGTTTTTAGAAATAATGTCCAAAGCAGGGCTAGTCAAATGGTGTACCATGGGCCAAAATGCGGCCCGCCAATGATCTTTACCTGGCCTGCCTTAAATTTACGAAAAAAAACATGTGTTCATCTCCCTTCAGAACTTGCCCTATAAATAATCTGAAATTCCAAATGTGTGGGGCACTTGAATGCGATTGAAATTTACCCGAAGATGCTATAATAGAGTTCAGTCTTTTGCAAAAATCAATTTATAAGCTTTATAAGACGCCAGTGTAACGTTACAAGTGGCAGGGGTTGTTTTGAATGTATTAGCGTTTTTGACTTTCAATGATTTGACTTTCAATCATTCAACCAAATATCTTCATAAATATCTTTTTTATTTTTGAATAAACCAACAGCATCAAAGAATATAAAATAAAATCTTTTAATTAAGTATCATGAAAAGGTACAAATACCGGATGCAATATTTGTGTGCATGTTTTAACATATGACCTTTAAGTACCAGCAACCAAAACAATATAAAGGGAACAAAAGGTTTCTTTAGGTTGCAGGTTTCAGTTTGTCCAGGATTCTGTTGCTAGGGTACTTACCTGGACCAGGCACAGTCCTCACATTACACCACTTATTTTCAGTCATCACTGCTTACCAGTTTCCTCACGCATTCAGTTTAAGATTGTCCTGCTGACATTTAGGGCTTGAATGGTCTTGCACCTGGCAATATCAAAGACCAAATTCACCTATACAGTATATACTGACTCGGTCTCTTTGATCATCTGATTTGGGGCTTTTTAGCAACACCAAGTTTAGACTGTCCACTGCAGGTGAAAGGTCATTTAGTGTTAATGCTCCCAGATTCAGTGGTATAAAGTATTGGAGTAAATGTAATTAGTTACTGTACTTAAGTATCTTTTTGACTATGTGGTTGAACTGAGTTTTAAAGATATTAGCAACTTTAAATCTCTACTTGACTACATTTTTGAACAAGTATATGTACATTTTACTCCTCTACATTTTTAATGACTAATGCAATTACACATTACATTTTGGATGGCACCTATCTTTTTTGCAGCGGTTTATTTTTGCTACAGAATAATTAATAGTGCCATTTACAGGGCATTGTAGGTACTAGAATCTTGTGGATTTTGCCCTAATTTACTATAACTTGTCAACATGGCTTCTCTATGTGAATACGAGTGCAGTATCAGGTAGATGTGAATTGCTGGTGGTTTATATCTGAAATGAGGATATGACTGCAGCTGGCGATGAGACCAAAACCAGCATATCACGTGCAGAAAGGCTTGACTTTTTGATTTGACTCAACATTATTTTATTTATCCGTTATATTGAAAATACCTTTCAGAAGAAATTTGGTTTACTTATGAGGACATGAGCTTAAAGGAGACTTTGGTGTTTGTAACAGACTCAGGTTATGGTGATTTGTTGCAATTTTAAGATTTTTCGTCTTATTATGATTTAAGAAAAAAATGCGATTGCTTTCCTCACGAATCAACTGTTTCTTATTTTTCACTGACATGCTCTTAAGTGTTGAGGACTAGTGCTTCTTTGAGCCTACATTCAGTATGAGTAAAATACTCAAGTTCTGTTAAAATCAGATACTCTAAGACTTTTACTGACGTCGTTTTGGAATTGGTGACTTGTAACTTTTAATGGACACATTTTCGCTAAAAGGTATCTGTACTTTTATAGAAGTATTTAGTTTTCAGGTACTCTTACACCTCTGTCCAGATTATGGAATTCTTTACCCATGTTGCTCCGTAACTCTTCTTCTCTATCCATCTTCAAAACACAACTGAAAACATACTTGTTTGAAATGTTTATCAATAATCTAGCATTTTTTCATGTGTATTTTTTTGTTTGTTTGAAAATGTATTTTTTCTTTAAAGTGCTCGTTGTAAAGCGACCTTGAGCTTGTTGAAAGGCGCTATATAAAAATAAACTTCTTCTTCAATATGCAATTAATAACAGAAATTCAAAAATAACACAAGAAATTAGGATATTGTAAAAAAAACTAGCCCGCATCCTATTTATACTTTTGGAATCTGCCCCTCAAAGAAATGTAGTTGAAAACCCCTGATCTGAAGCTTATATTTGTCAGAATAAAAACTGTAACGAAATGTGGAGATCTAATGTAAAAAACACACCTTTATATTTTGGTCCAGAAATATCTAAACATCCATAATACTAAAAACTTTTTATTGTGTTTCCTGAGCAACCAAATGGGGAAGTAAGCATGTCAAATCAAGGACTTAAAACACAAGGATGAAACGCAAAGATAAAAGCCTTTGACCCTAACAAAAGATGAAACCACGTGTTGAAGGGTTTAAAAATAAACATTCCGTCATAATTTTTTCCCTCATGTGGTTCAAACCCGTGATTCATTCCATATAAAAAAAATGAATATTTGTGTCCATGCAATGGAAGTCAATGGTGGCCAGTGTTGTTTGGTTGCCAACATTCTTCTGCAGAAGAAAGAATGTCATACAGGTTTGGAATAACATAAGGGTGAGTAAATGATGGAAAATATAGTAAAATATATTAAGAGGCTCACTAGTAATACCCTTTTACCAACCCTGACCATCATTGGCATGACAGAGACCGTATTTTGTTCATAGAATAATAATATTTTCCTGACTTTTATCTGCGTTCATTCTGTTCTTTGTATTGTGATGGGTAATTAGCATGACGCTATGAAAGGGTGAACTGATACCAGGACCTTTCTGAAAAGCACTTTATCATAAGTCTGGCCACAGTGTAATGGAGTTCTGGGTTACTGACTTCACACTGATCACAGCTCTGTCTTTGACCTGTAGTGTTAGAGGATGCTTGTCTAAAGAATGTGGGTCAAGTGAAGCACCATCCAGCTGATAGCTAAATGGAGGTCAAGGTCTGTTTCCTGTCCTCTCTTTGACGCAGATAGTAGATACTTATTGTTATGACAGTATAAACACCCTGTTGTGTAAATATGTAGGGATGGATATGGCATAAAATGCCATTTTCATTGTATGTGTAATATTAGTATATAAAACACAAAATTTCAAGACTGGTAAGGTTTAAGATTTTAAGGCCTAGATTAAAACCAAGACATGGGCCAAACACTTTTAATCTATAAATCAAGGTGTTGACCAATATCTACACAAAGACGCATTTAAAGGGGTGATTTAGTGAAAAACTCGTGCACTCGTGCATCTGCCAACTCAAAAAAATTCACTTTTTTTATGTGTGCCTATCTCTGCAAGCCTGTGAGAAAATGGAGATCTTCAGAAATCGCTCTTTTAATGACATAAGCAGCTGTTCTTATTATAATATTTCCGCCCCTTGTTCTGAACGTGTCCACCCATTGTGCCGCCGCCATTTTTGTTTTCGCATGTGTGAAGTTCCAACACCATGGCAAAAGTAGCAAGCTTACGAACTGTTCTGTTGTTGGCTGCACAGACAAACACGGAACAATGTTCCCAGCCTCACGGAAGACAACAGTGGAATGGATATATTTAGTTTTCAATGGAAATCATCCACTCTGAATGAGGCAAAGCTGCAAATAAAGACATTGTAAATACCGGTGTTTTTTAAGCAAGACCCAAGTGACCTGTGGCAACTTAAAGGTAGATAAAATGCCACTGTGACATGTTTGTCCGTTCACTATTAAAAAGCAATGTCTCTGGCTTGTAATCATGCGACGGGATTGTTCTGTGTAACGTTAATTTGACTAAGAGAAATAGCGATGCGTTTGTCTTGAGTATCTTCACTTCAGAAAACTGTATGTATGGTTTGTAAACATGCGACGCTGTTCTCTCTCCCGAGAGCGGTCGTGACCGGACCTACAGGGACCGGAGGGGCTTTGCGAATGGTCCCAGGGGAAACAGGTGTGCTTATCGAAAACAATGTGTTTGGTGTTCAAAGACGAGACCCTGTTTCTCGTTCGCTTTATGTTAGCCTACTTTATGGTTTTGTCGCCGGAAGCACAGGCTCACAGAACTGGCTAGGTTTTCTGATGAAAAGGGGGCATAGACTAGCAGCTAACTTGCACTCACACACTAAAATAGCGCATTTCTCCTCACATGCAAAAGTGGGCATGTAGCGCATGGTATATTAAAAGATCTGTGGTGTTTTTTGAGCTGAAACTTCACGGACACATGTGGACCCCTATGATTTATATTACATTTGTGTAAAACTATAAAAAATCACTCCTTTAATAAGACCTATATCAAGTTTACAGTTGTGTCACAGAGTTCCATTTCTGATACAATCACAACTATTTGTTTCTTGCTGTCTGAATGTTTTGTAACATCCACAACCCATTGATAGGTTTTTTTTTGCAGTCAAATTGTAAAAGGATGGATATACAAGTGAACCATTCCAAAACAACAGAAGAAAAACTCCCTGTATAGGGCAACATTTAGCTTTGATGCATAATGTTGATAAACCGCATTGCATTCCTGAAAAGCCAGACGGGATGGCATGACCTTGAAAAAACCTTTGGATTGACCTTTTTCACAATGAAACGAAAGGATTTATGTAATCCAGCGAGTGGTTGGTTTCACTCATGATGATGTGTGACCCACATAATGCTGCCCGTAATCCTTCTGTTCCTGAGATCCACTGCCATGCGTAATGTAATCCTTTGTGTCTTATTTCTTAGTGTGCATCATGTCCACTTACACATGTAACAGAGCAAAGCAGGTTTAGCTACTGTTAGCTGCAGGTTTTAATCATATTTGGACCATCAAAATCCCATAACATCACAGCTCTTTATCTTGAAGCTAAACATAAAACCTTGAACTAAAAAACAAACAGGAAAGCAACCCACAGAACACCAAAACATGGCAGGACTACACACAAAAACACAGCCCTAGATGTATTTCTTTAACGTAACTTAGGATCCACTCAGGTAACACTTGCTTCTTAATTCTCGTCAAGGAATTTGCATTCTAAAGTCTTGGCAACTGGGAATGGTGTAGCAATTTTGCATTTTCATCTGCCTTTTTGCTGCCGGAGAATCCTTTTGTGATAATAAAACGTTGATCCTTTGAAATCGTTCATGAGTCGGAAGGTGACATAGAAGTTGAGAGAGTGTGACACGCTTCATACCATCTGCCCGAAAGACACCAGGCGGAAACACGTGGCAAGCTAGTCTCTGCAGAGTCAAGCAGACCGCCTTTACGGAATAAATCTAACACCTGACGATACACTTTGATCTCTAGAGTAAGAACTCTTCCTTCCGGTATCACGTAGCAGTCTGCAGTCTAAAACTTGGAAACTCTCTGTGTTTTGTTCAGTTCTCTGCGAGCAACGCGCCTCCAAGCCGGCAGCAAAACAACTCGTCCTTGTGATGTAAGTAAACAACACGAGCAATGCTTTCAATCGAACACTTCTGGAAGTGGCAAAGACATTTTAGCAACAGCCTTGAATCCATATCTTCATTATATGGCATTAATGGACGGACAAAAGTACTATGCCGTGGTGCGAGGCTACTAGGACAAAAGCCAGAAGAGTGCTAGGTAGATGTGAAAAGCATCTAGTGTCCCTCTTAAAGGGGAACCGGATGCCATTTGGAGTCACAGGAGTATAAATATAACCCAGGAGTGGTGTGAAGATGGAGGGCCCAGGGTGGAGTGTGAAAAGGGGCCTCGGATGGTAAATGCTGCACAAGGCCAAATAAAGGGCAACATATGAGGTCAAACGCCTCCGCTGCTTTCTGCTCCCACTGCTGTCAGCATTTTATTATCTGCACACACTGTGCTTATTTTCAATGTCAGACTTGTCTATTAGTAAGCCTTGACAAGTGACAAAACTGAAATGCAGCTTTTTAACAATGGGAGAATGTCATGCAGTGCAAAAGGAATCTGTACTTTTAAAAAACAAGATTGCTCGTATCAAAAGGAAGTACATTTAGGTCAAAAGCTTTGCACAAATCCCAAATAGCGCTTTAGATGCCAACTTTTGGTAGCTATGCTTTAGTAGCTTTCACTTGTTCATTTCCATGAAGTGTGCACAACTTTCCCCGTTTGTCATTTCATATGGCTTTAATGAACCATAAAAGTGTCATTTGGCAAAGCCCGCAGTGATACAGATTTCACAGCGAGCTATTACCTGACAGTCTATGCACCATTACATCACCAAAGTGTGAGCTCTGAGAGAACCGCATGGGCTGTGGTTGGCATTTGAGACCGAGCCTATTATTGTTGATGAAGAACTTATTATCAGTGGTTTCAGTAATATTTGTTTAGCCATATATTGTCCTGCAGGGGGGTAACACTTTCTGATTTTTTTTTTTTGTGAGCACAGTGTCCCTCAGCACATTACATTGCATTTGCATCTTTTTATCACAACAAGAATTTGAAGGGAATGTTCACCCAAAAATACATGGCATCATGTATTGCCCTCATGATGTTCGAAACAATGTATATGACTCTTTCTTCTGTGCACAAAAGAAGATATTTTGATTTTGTCTCCAAACAATGGAAGTCAATGTTGTTGGCTACCAACATTCTTCAAAATATCTTCTGTTGTGTTCTGCAGAAGAAAGAAAGTCAAACAGGTTTCGACAAAGCATTGGATCAAAAAAGGAAAAATCTTACCCTTGGGTTGTTTCAATCATTTTCAGGGTTCATTTAACCCAACAATTGGGACAACAGTTTTGACCCAACACAGGGCTGACAATAACCCAGCATTTTTGACAATGCTTCCTCACCGGACAGTCACTCTATGTCCAACACAACAATCCTTTCCTGATTTGTATGGCTCTCATACCTAACAAGATTCTTTCCCCTATACGGCTAACAATTCTTAGCCTGTAAACACAACCAGGCTCACTGACTGGACAGTGCCTGTAATGAGGTCCTTTGTGAACATATCTATCACAGATTAGCTCTGCCACAGGATTTGGTTACCTGCATCTCCTCCATTTTCATTCTTATTGTGCTTCACGTATGTCTGCCTTTCCTCTAGTGTGAGCTTTGAATCCTACATTGTTTTGGCTGGAAACGAACATCGAGTGCATGCTGAATAAATAATGTTTATTATAATGAAGCCAGGCGTCTGCTAATGTGCCACGGGAGATAAGCGAAGTAACGAGAGATGGGGGAGGGGCGAGAGGGCTCAAATCATCTGTCTATTCATACCCTACTGGTGTGGATGATAATGTCGGTTTAAGCTTCGTTGCGGGCGAGTAATGGAATTGCACCGGGGCCTGTGACCCCCCGCTGGGTAAGCTCCAGACTCCCCCCTCACCGACGGCCAGACGGATCCGGTAAGCCATGATACGAGACGGCCAAGAACTGTGGTTGCCTCTGAGGTGGGGAAAGCGAGGTTCAGGTGAGGTGAGGAGTGTGAGAGGAAATCATTAACAGCAGATGATAGAAAGCTACACTGAGTTCTTGGAAATGTGAACACACTCTTTTGCAAACCCCAGTGATCTGACCTGCTGTCTACTGACTACATAGGTATCACCCTTAAAAGGCTGCATTCTCATCAAAATTGAATACATTTCAATAAATAAGGAATCTTTTAAGATTTCATTATTAGAAATACATGCAAGGTCAAGAACTACCATTACTATTGACATTTTTGACTCATACCTTAAAGGCACAGTATGTAAGATTTTTACATGAAATATCCACACTCCACTAGCACAGTGTTACATATTTTGTTTACTGGTGTACTTACATTATCCTAAATGTTTTCAATAATGTTTGAATTTAAAGAAACGGCAACAGAGAAAAGCTAATGTCCCAGCATCGCCCGTCAATAGCACCCGTTTTGCGCTATCTCAGTTTCTGCTTTAACTGTAGTGCTCGACGTCATACGGAACCACACAAACTGATCGACCGACATCAGAGTATCGCAAGAGTGATTTTAAAGCAGTACTGTTGTACTATTTCAAAACAGCGAGTCTCTTAAAAAAAACAAGGTGTCACTTGTTGCTTAACCAAATACACATCAAGGTTCCTTCAGTCAGTCAATTTAAGTTTTTTGTTTGTGAACACATTTTATATGTATTTTATATAACCTTTATCTCTCATTAAACTTAGACACATTTCTCTTAAAGTACATCTTTCACCTTAAGTATTATTTGTCACATACTGAAACACATTCTCTATTATTTATATGTGAATAGGTAGCCACAATCGGAATATAAAGCCTACGTTAATCTATAGGCCTACTATTCGTCATTTTAGTCCGTTACCTCCCTTCACACTAAACGCAGTATTACTCCTATTCAAATATGTAGTTTGATATCAAACACATCTCAAAAGTGAAATGAATTTTTACATAAATAATAACACATTCTCAATTTCTTTGTGAACACCTATCTTAAATATAAGGATAAAAACAAAAGCACAACACTGGTAAGTGGTCTTCCTCAGGAGCAGTTCATTAGCGTCTGAGGTAAACATAGTGCGTCACCATGGAAACTGCAACGCTTACTCCCTATATTGGTTGGAGCTATTAAAACTCACTAACCATTGTTAATTAAGGAATGTGAACAATCAAACTACCCCAAATAGATATATTTTTACCAACATTTCCAGTGTGAATACGAATTGGGGTACCACACCATTATCAGCTTCACTTTGAAGAAGACCATTAAATACGGCTTTCATGCTTTGTTTCACCTGAACCTTTCAACAGGAAAGCTCATTCACACAAGCAACCATTTAACCACCTGTTAGGTATATCAACCCATCGACTATTGCACACCATCTGTCAGACATGAAGACATGCATACTTGATGTTCTGGAAGTCAACATTTTTTCGTATATGGTGCTTAGAATAATAAAACAATAATGAAATAACAAAGCAAAAATTTTTAAGTCAAGATATATTCTCTAAACAAACCTCCATACCATATGCAATCCTATGAAATTTTGTTTCTCATATAAATTACCCCGATGTTTAATATCTAACATGGTTAAACAGCAAAACTATTTCTGAAATAGCCTGTCGGAGCTTTTTCCCAACAGTTTTATTTTTCTTTGGCTCAGTATGACAAGCATATGGTAAATTGACTTTTTATCAAGTAAGCGGAGCACCGGTGTGTTGGGAACATTTCCTTTTGTCGCTATTCATTTTATATGGGTTCTGGCTTCATAATGGAAGCATGGGATGTTTCTCACTTTCTGGTCTAAATGAGATATCAGGACCTTAACACAAGTCCTGCCATCTGACAAATAAAGCTGGAGTTATGGTCAGATTAAGATAACGTATCCCAGGACCTTCCCAGCAAACTTCTTATTTAAAGTGCTTGGCTGATAAGCCAGGAAGACGTGATTCAGAGGTGGTAGCTTTTAGTATCCCTGCTGTTATATCTGGGGTGGGATCGAATGACAAACAGAACATTTACAGCCGCTAAATTATGCTGCTGACAACATAGTTCTCTTGAAACTAGTCTTGCAGGGGGAGAATTTTGACCGTTGGCATAAAGTCTGGTGCACTTTGCATCTTATTGCTTCCATTTAGGCCCTTTGAAAGAAAGTTGAACAACCAACCACAGTTTTTCATTTTGTTTGGTCTGCATTGTCGAATGTTGAGATCACTTCCTTATTGTAAATAATATAATAGTTAACTCATTACAACTGTGGGACATAAATGGAATTATTCTATGGAAAATTCCATTGAATCAAAACTATGCCATAGTTTAACGCTTAGAATTAGCAAAAATGTAGTCTTTATCAAGCTTTGTCAGCAGGTACTTCTGGCGAATAGTTGTTCATGTGTTACGATGGTCCCTGTAGAGCAGTGGTTCTCAACTCTCAACCTGCTTTTCGCTGCACTTTAATGCGATATGCCAAACAATATGCACAACCTAGCATTAAGTTGACGTGTCTGTTCCTGAAGTCACTGGTTAGCCTCTTCAAGTGTTTTATCAGACTTGGGGCTAAACTCGGCAAAATGGATCTCACGGGCCAGAGTTGAGAACCACTGCTGTAGAGCTTTTAGTCGACGTCATGGTGCGTTGAATGTTGCGCCATCTTGGGGGGACCGCTGCTAGTGTGTTCAATGCAGTGCATTGTTTTTTCTTGTTTGATTAGGAAGTATAACTTTAGTAGGTCGGTCTTGCTGTGTTAAAAACTATAATATCATTTCATTACGCAGAGTCGTTCAGGAAACTCCCCTGGTTCTTTCACTTACGATTTCACCATATGTCATACAATACAAGTATGAAAACAATAATAGCCGTGGAGTAGGATCCTTCCAAAATGGCATCGCCACTGCAGCATAGGGCATGATGTTTTTACTTCACATGCTCTACTGTGCACCTTTAATGGCCAAATTAAATATTTGATTCCTGAAAATTTAACTGTAGTTTATAAAGCTGTCCACAATACGTCCCTAACGGTACAACGATGGCTCGTAGCGGTATGGTTCGATATGGTACACAATGATTTATATTTTCATTGTGAGAAGTTATGAATGGTACAAAAATAGCGAACCTTGCCACACCACTTTTTTGAAACCATTTTGTTAGGGTACCAGTGGTGCAGCACCAAAAGGATGGAGCTAGACTCACTGCAGAACATTGATTGGCTCCCAAAGTATTGTCCCTTGCGGAAACTGTTTTAAATGTATAAATGTGGATATCAAGTCAATTTGTTACAAATCTAACTTTGACAAATTCAGAGAATAGCTCTACACAAAATGCTAAATAAACATGACATTGTGTCGATTCCATGCAGCAAGTACAAACCTGTGAATCCAGACAACTGAGCCAATCAGATTCAAGTGCGCAGATGAATAAAAGGCAAGACATTTTATACATTGATTTAAGCCATAATTACAAAAAAATACAACCAACTAACACAATAAAACACCATAAAACCATGATAACAATAAAAAACATGATTTTTGAAAAATAGTAATAACGGAGTCATCTCGTTTTGGAACCAAACTCTTCAACTGGTAACATTACATTTCCTATAATGGAATTAAGCAGAAACGTATGAGAGTGATTCTCTGCGAAAGGCTGTCTTTTGCTCAAGGGAGATTGAAGAAGTTTTTAAGCTAGTGGGTTTCCTCTATCGATAAAAGCACTTGGGCTGGTTGAGGTTCATGTTTATTTCAACAAACGTGGATGGCAGAGGCCTCTGGAGTCGGATACATTTCCTGCAGAGCTCCCCTGTAAGCTCTCAATATTGGAATTATTCTACTTCATAAAGCACCTTAAGAAGACAATGTTCATAAGCGTCTGTGTTATGATGAAGACCGAAAACAACTGCGTTCGTCAAAACAGAGGCGTTATTATAGACTGACAGTCATAGAAAAGTACAGTATGCTCTCTTTAGTCTTCACACAAACATATCATTTAGCTGCTTACGTTTACTTCGCAGTTTCTCCTGAATGCTTTGAAATGTGTTTGGCCAAAGGGATCAAGTTCTTTAGCCGGTGGAAGAACTAGCACATGCAAAACACTTTCATGAAGGTGATCATCAAAAGAAGAGAAGCATGTCGCAGTAATGAAGCTGATCTTAACAGCTGTCAGGGTGTCCGAGTTGCTGCACCGGGACTCATTTCTTCATGTTTATGCTGCACATTAGCCAGAATTTAACATCATACCAGTCCACGATTGTTCTAAACTAGCACACACTGAAAAAAACACAAAATGCAAAAAACATAAGATCACTTTTTTTGTGTGTATTCCATGCAAAGTCTTGTGAAACTCTTTCAAGACATGAAAAATATATACAAATCTTAATAAATTAAAGGAGCTTTTTTGAAGGACACTTTTTTCTACACGGCAAATAATTCAATATAGGTTTATTACGTGACGTTTATGTCTCAGTTGATGAAAACACAATGTGACACCTCCAGAGCAGTGTGTACCAGACGAAGAACTTGACAGGGAATGTTTGTTTTGCTCTCTCCAGGTTTTACTGCACGCACTTTATTGATTCACATTAATGTCAATTACCCAGCCATTATCTCACGTCACTGACCATTAACACTAACCAAACACAGCAACAGAAGCAAAAACAAAACAGACACTGTGAGTATATATAGATATATATTCATTTATTTGATATTTAAACCGACTAAAAAGTTGTAAATACAACTTCTGAATGAAAGGCACAGTAAAATCAGACACAGCTGATATAATACTCAACTGAAATATAATTACAGTACAAAAGCAGACAGTTATTAATGCACCCTAAGAATCTCTCACGTGCCCAAAGAGAGGCCATGTATCCGTTCACCGGTGGAGATGAACAGGAGCGGGGGATCTTCAGCCGATATACACTTATTGGTTTGACCATTCAGGGCCGGATTGGCCAAACATTGAAAAAAAAGATTCAAATCTTAATTCATTTTATTAACTCGCTGTGGCAAGAACATCAAGTTGAAAGCGATTAGCTGGCTTTCAAACTCCAGGCTCAATGGAGTGATGCTGTCAGTCAAGCGCTTGGATAATTCATTATCTTACGAGCTCTCATTAGCATACTGATCTAATTCACTGGTCCACCAAGTGCAAAATCAAACCAGGGAAGAAAAAAAACCCTGCAGGCTGATGACTCGAAGTTAAACGATCTTAAGTGTTAGAGACATTTAATTAAATTTCCATTAATTCAATTGCAGAGCTGTGAAATTGAAACGTTACGATGGATTTTAAAGACAGAAAGTTTGATTTTGGTCTGTGTGGATGCACCTTTCCAAGTTTGATACATTATTTATAGTTAATGGCCAATTAGACACCTGGGCCCGGCTGTCATTTAAAAATGATGCATCATTTTGATCTATTGTGGACCTCCGTGGATTTCCCTCGATTAATACAAGAACAAACCTTCACCACGAGCATCGATGCTTTCGTGTTGACGCTCAAGAGGAATTCTGTTGGGTTGAACAGGCTCAGTTGTACGGAACAGCTCTGTCCCTTTAGTTCAGAGGTTTGAGTTACATAAAAGCTCTTTGGTATATGCAAAGCAATTCCAACTCATTTCCTCTCCAATCTGCTCCAATTATGTACAGATTTCCAAAATTACCCCAAACTCATTTTTACTGGAATGTAAGTGAGTCAATTAGGCAGAAAACACGCTCTTGTCAGTTGACATCCAGCAGAAAACAGGATGTTAACAATAACAGCATAACTGCTGCTTTTATTGCAAAATAAACCACGGAATAAAAACAATGAACCCAAGACTCTTCAATAATTTAACAATTCATGTAAGTGAAACAAAATGTACACATGACTGATGGTAGTAATGGACGATTAGTCTAAAACAATTAAGCTTTGTGATGTAAGACCTTCAAGACACCATCTCAAAGTCCATCAGGGATCCCCGAACCCTGAAGATGTCATCAGACATTGATGGGTGGACGTTCAGCGCTGACAGTCATGGACGGTCATTACCTAGCGCTTCCGCTTAGCTGGGTTAGATATTCACGCAGTTCTCTAGCTGCCTGGAAGCGGCCATAACGCTTTTTGGGGTTGGAGCACTCTTCCAACAAAGTTTCGAGCTGGCCGTCTTTGGCAATGTCCGGCGGGGGGTCATGGAGGAGTCCGCCGGAGCTGCCCCGCCACGTAGCGTATCGTGAGAGCAGGTTCTGGCAGATGGCATAATAGTTATGGTCCACCGTCACCCGTGAACACAACATGTCTTTAGAGAAGGAAAGACAGGCTTCCTTGTCACACTCCTCGAACTTGCTCTCGTACCAGACGTCATAGTTTTCCGGCTTATCTGCAAACACAAGATCACATTAACAACAGTAAGAAACCAGCCGTGCAGCAAATATACCAAAAACTGTACTGCTTACTCAAATTTTCCCACCTAAAAATGTGAAAATCATAGCCATTCGATTGCCTAATAGCAAAATTCAAGTTACAGATTCAAATTTAAAAGCTGTGAAACCTCATTCACCATTTCACATTCTTAAATTTGTGTCATGCTCAAAAATGACATGTAAGAGCCAATGAAGTTCTGTATTAGTAAGCATTTTGTTCATTTGACCCAAGCAACAACAACGTTTTTGTCTGAATAACAGTATGAATGAGATTTTAAAGATGTCTGACCCCAATCTCTTAAATGGATTTATAAGAATGCAGGAAAGGAGTCGTCCTGACTTTCTGAGCTTTAAAGCTTGAAAGATGTTGTCGAGAGTTATTAGTTATTTTAAATGTTTTAGCAACATTTTTATGTGCTTTTGTCAATTATTTGAAATTAAATAAAATTTAGTTTCATTTTTAGTTTTATTTATTTTCAGTTATTGTTTTCACTGCCTCAACTTAAACTTTGCTGAGAAAACATTTCTATTTTTTATTTAGTTAAAGTTTTAAGAATTTTAAATGATTCCTATTTTAAAAATCATTGATGTGGCCATTTTAAACTGTCATTGTAAGATAAATAATGGCACATTAAAAGAAAAACGTTGAAATGTCGTCCTTTGTCTTCAGAACGATTTCCTTCTTTCAGGTGATCAAATATTTTCAGCTTTTAATAAATCGTGATATTTGGACACACTCATACAGTTTGATCACAATGAACATATCAGTTATTGAACCAAGAGAGTAATATTTTACTTCAAAGTAGCACAGAGGAAATGAAGTGTCCAATTCTGGATTGCAGCTTTTTCCCTAATAGGGTGACACAAATTGGCCTCTTTCTATTTACACAACAACGATCCATACAACCTTCATCTCCATGGTTATTTTTCAAAGACCTGCCAACCAGAGCAAATAAATAACATTTTCTATGATGAGAAACTCTTTAGAGTCGCGTTAATGATCAAATTGATCAGAATAAAAAAGCCCAAGAGATGCCAACCCATAATCACGTTTGAGAAACATAATGCACTCAATCTAAGTTTTTCCGGCATCACATTCTGCCCTGGGCACCAGACACATCCACAAAGTCAATCACAACTAAAGACCGATCTGTCCGTCTGGACAGAACCAAGGTGAACACAGAAGCCATTTACTGCATGTTACATGTGAAAAGCCTGTTACATTAGACCTGCTTTACCACTAACCCGAGAAAAATCCATTCCTTAGAAAACTCATAACAGATTGAATATTGTTGCGCTAATTCTCAAATTCATTACATAAACCTCACATCAAATATCTAAAAAAGACTAAATAAATGTGTGTATCTGTATCTATGGCCAAGTGGAATAAATAACCAGAGAGCAGCTTACTCTTAAATGGAAATTAATGCATGTACAACCCAATGGTTTAGATCACACCAAAAATGTATATATATTTAAAAATATCTTTACATGTCTTCGACTCAGAATATTTCCAAATATAAAGCGATATTTAATTCCCTTCTTGCTATTTTTTATATAAAAACGTAACACTTTGTTCATATCCACAACTGCCTTTTGGGGGCATGAACTCCCAAACTGTTGAGAACAGGTTCAAAAAAAGAACTGGTCTTCCTGTAAACTAAATGTGAATGGTGACATCATGCGCATGTGTAATAAGAATATAAAAGAACAAAGTGACATCCCCAACTACTGCTGATCTTTTGACAAGGTTATTATCTGCACACAAAACTTCCATTGTTAGTATATTGTTGTCGTATAAATGTACCCTTAAGTTAACTACCAAGGAATATTCCTTAAACTTTAATAATAAAACATGAAATGTCTTCATCTTATTCAAATAGGTTCCTGCAACAGCTCCACAATTTCGACGAATATTAGTTTTTTGCCAGTCTGTACGATACATCATTTTAGTCTGTGGTGTATTATGGGAAAACAAGACATTCAGCCATTGAAAGGGTGGAAGGAAACTACTTGATCATCTTTAGTAGGCCAAGGAGACGCATGTTATTGTGAGAGTCAGTGGAGCGGAGCGGCACGGCGCTGCAGATCTAAATTCATTCTAGTCCATGGCTCTCGCTGCATGGCTGAGTTAGACAAACATCCTGTATCCAAGACGTCTGCTCTCCAAAGCACTGCGGATGATTTCATTACGGACCTGCGGATCAATGTTGCTTTGTGCTCTTTAAACACTGCTGAAAGTGCAGTCTAATTGACCACTAACCTTTGTCCCATCATTTGTTCATCACAAAAGAGCTTTTCTACCTTGTGCATAGTTTCTATGTCGAGTTCTAAAAGTAATGTTAACTTTCCACTGAAATAAAGTACAATGTCCTTAAGCTTGCTTGTAAAAACAAAGCCCATCTTTAGTATCCCTAAAAAGCTGAGTTCAGCCCATTTAATTTTATCCCGCCGGAGCTGTTTCACGGGTAAAGGGGTCACCCTCCCCTAAAAGGGTCTCTCCAAATTCATGGACAGAGCTTCTTTTGTGAAGGTTTTGGCACAGCGACAAATAGCCATTGAAGAGGGAACGGACTGGCGTCATTTTGTCCTCACATGTGGGGGTCTCTCAGTCACCCCCCTACACAAAGACACATAGTCTATCTGCATTTTTAGGGACAAATCCTGAGCTCTGAACAGTGTCCTCTCTGATATTAAAGATTTTAGTCACAGAAAAAAACAAGTTTGAATAAACTATATAAAGTGGCACTCGCGATTGAGAAAAAATGATGATTGGGTGTGGGAGGAAAGGAGACATATGTGTTGCCAATTTCAGTCTGTTTCAAGCACGAATGGATGCCCATATGAACAATGTTCACTTATTTATGGGCTCTTACTAACTTTAAGACACATTCATAAGTGATAACCAATTTTACTTACTCATTGACTAAAAATGAGTTCAAATGGGGGAAGGAGTTATTTTATTCACTTACTCTGTTTAATAAGCCTCTTGTCGGCCACCACCACGTTCTCTGCATCCACAACGATGACCTTCCCGTCCCGCGGGCCCACGGCAAAGTTATCGAAGCTGACGTCGAGCAGGTAGAGAGCAAAGTCGAAGTCATTGTTAGTGAGCTGTTCGGCAATATCCATCAGTTGCTTGGCCAGATCTACTCTCTTCTCCCACGGTGCGTTGAAGAAACTCCAAAGCTCCTCACCAACATAGTTCACCGCCACCATCCGCCCGCAAGCGCCCAGGTACTTTGCGAAAGGCCAGCCTTCATCGGACGGGAAACTCTGAGAAGTCATTAAAAAATCATTACAAACATGAATAAGTTTATATTTGGCAACAATTAACACTTTCCACACCATTGACATGAATTTCTTTCATTTATAAAACAGTGTGTTTTTTAGGGCTGCAACAACGAATCGATTTAATCGATAAAAATCGATTACTAAAAGAGTTGTCAACGAATTTCATTATCGATTCGTTGTGTCGCGCGACACGGAGACGTTTGATTATAAAAAAAACTTTATTTGAGCGCGGAGCGGAGTGAACACACTCGGTCTCTCTCGCGCACTGTTGCTAGCAGAGTTCGGCGCCTCATAGACAGGGCGGAGCAAAAATAAAATAGCGGAGGAAATATACATGACGGAGGCAGAGAAATCCGCGCGACCAAAGTCATCCAATGTGCGGGAGCATTTCACACTAAATAAACAGAAAAAGTGTGTTAACTGCTAAATATGCTAAAGCGACATGGCGGGAGCACCACGGCAATGATCCAGCACCTGAAACGCAAATAGGTGGTAGTCTTTGATGAGGAGGAAGGGAGTTCAACAGCAGGTTAAGTCATTACAGAATCCTACTTTTGTTCCGTTTTGAAGTGAAGAACGTAATGTCTCTGGTGCTGGTGTTTACTCGTTATCCAGCTTGACTAGCATGACAAGTTAGCATTAGCTCGTTAATAACAGAATAAAGCACGGGTGGTATAGGTACTTTGCACTTTGCATTGAAAGAATAAAGACACGTTTTTATTCACTAGCCTTTTTTGAACCATTCATTTATCAATCTATTGTCATGTATAGCTACACTGCAAAAACAGCTTTCCTTACTTTGTAATTTATTTCTCGTTTCCAGTCCAAGTATCAAAAAAAAATCAAGATTACTAGAAAAGAAAAATGGCATGAGAAAATTAATTGATGCTTAAAACTTCTGTTTGAGATTATATCTCATTAAGATTATTTTTCGTACCCCATTGGCAGATAATTTTGCTTGTTTTAAGCAAACAATCACTTTATTTTGAGGTGTTTTTCAGAAAACAAGACATCATTTCTTATTCTATTTCATGTGTCTAGTAAATGTTTCTTGATTTAAGATTTTTTGATATTTGGGCTGACAACAGGACAAAACTACTAAGTTAGAAAAGCAATTTTTGCAGTGTATATTCTGTGCTTTGTCCCATATAGGTTATTATTGACAAATATATTTGTGTGTGTTGTACTTTTTAATTTAATTTTAAAGTTCTTTTATAGCACTCGGTCATCTTAAGCTTTGTTTAAATGTGGTGTATAAATGAAGCTTGCACTTACTACAATGATGGTAATAATTTAATGAATAAGCTTCAAGTGAACTTGAGAGAGAGTGTGTGTGTGTGTGTCAGTGTGAGAGTTTGTGAGTGTGTGTGTCTGCGTGTGTGTGCATCTGCGAGTGTGTGCGTCTGCAGTGTAGTGTAGATAACAAGTTCTGACATTCAAACAAATCCTGTCAAATTTTCTGATTTGTATTGTTCTTTATTTTTTATAAATTATTTATTGTACTGGCAGCTCAGGTTGCACTTTTATTTAAAAAAAGTCTAAATATTTGGCAGATGTAAAGCATACATGTGTATGTTTTTTGTGTTAGTCCATCTTTATTTTATTATTATTATAACAGCTCAGGATAGTTCAAGGAGCAACATGTTTGTGCACTTTCTAAAGATTTTAGTTCTGTTTTTGAATAAAGGGTTGGAAATGAATGCTTTTCTTGGTTTATGTTTTTATCCGATTCATCGATTAATCGAAAAAATAATTTATAGATTAATCGATTATTAAAATAATCGTTAGTTGCAGCCCTAGTGTTTTTCACGGTTACAAACGGTTTTATCTGATGCACACGTGTTTGTTGATCGGTCTGGCTAGTGGCTAATACTATAAATTATGAATATCAAATTATATTCATATAAATGAAATAAAACATAAATGATTATTTTATTGTATTAAATTGTATTAAACAATTCATAAAATTAGTATTGTATATCATTTTTTTAAATAAACAATATGTTGAATGGGTTGTGTACGTAGCTATGTTGCATTTAAAGTTTATCCAAGCAATGTTTTTTTTCTGGTAACACATAATAATACTGGCTAGACATTAACTAATGCTTACTGATGTCATTAACATGTTATTTATTTTGTTTGTTATCACATTTTTTGCGGCAACTAGCGCTCCGTATGAGAATTGCAAGCAAATGCTAGAGATACCGTAGCACCCGCGATATTAATGCTTTCCAGCGCTCAGTCTTCCCCCTCTCTCAGTCTTACCCCACCCTTTCAAAACTTGACGGTGGCCCCCACAGAACAAAAACATGCCAAAACAAACTTGTGGTCAATCAGCAGTAAGAGGAGTGTCTGCTCATGTTGACGGAGGGAAGAGAGCATGCGGGCATTAAAAAGACTGTAGACAGTATTTATTATATAAAAGTAAAGGGTCTTTGGATTTTAAGTTTAAGAGAATGATAAAAATCAGGCAGGAGCATGGCCACATGTTAGTATTATAAAGACTTTCCAGCCGAGACGCCTTAGGACCTATGGATCTTTCCAGCAGAGACGTTGGAGAGAAACATCGTCTGATAGAGCTAAGCATTTTATGCATTGCATAGCACGTTTTAGGGCAGTGCTAGCTAATGGTAAATAGCATTGCTGTTAATGGCGTTTGATCTAAGTTAGACCCTATCCACACAAATGCGTTTTAGTTTGAAAACACATATTTTTCTGTCAAGCAGCAACATCTCTAAGTTACCTCATTGTTGATTTAAGAAATCTGTGTCTTTGCTCCACATTGTCGCGACATAATAAGGCAGAAAGTAAATAAACACCTGACAGAAATGACACATGCTGACGTGTCTTAGGTTTTACTCATGCGCAGTACATGGATGTAAGTGTTTTCAGACGTTTCAGTGTGGATGGGCAGCGTTTGGGAAACGCTTGAAGAGCTAGTGTGGACGAAGACCGTTTTGAAAACAAAATTTCTGTTTTCAAAATGAAAACGTACTATTGTAGACAGAGTACAAGTAGACGTTTTTCTCCCCCTTTGTAAAGTCAGGGACTAGCGGACTACGCACTGCAGTGTAGAGGGAGAGGAAATGCTGTTTGTAGAGCTGTTTGTCTATTTAGGGCTACTGTACAAAACATGGAGGCACAACAAGGCCAATTCCATGCATGTTGGCCCACTCTATATGTAGACAGAAATAGCTCATTCTAAGGTAATACAAACATAACAGCTCATTACGTAAGGTCTTTATACATCTGTGAAAACATAGTTTTGTATATTCTATTGCATTTCTGTCAATAGCTCTTCTTAAAAATCCCATATTGCTCCTTTAAGAAAATGCCGTTTTTTAAGAAACTTAACCACATTTAAGTTCTGTTAAGTGTGGAAAAATCAACATGTGAATATATATATTTATATGATTATATGAAATAAATAAATACACCATTTTTTATTTTAGATTTCTTAAATATTTGCATATTTGTTAACAATTTTTTTTCTGTGAAAACGATGTGCTTGCCTTCAGAAATGTGTGAAAAATGTGGATATAATGATAATCGAGTGGGACATGACTGTGTTTTGCACTATTTATACAACTAGCAGCATAAACCTGGCAGTTGATTTGTGCTTTTATTTGTCAAACACATCATCTTAGCTGCCCAGGAAGGATACTTCAAGAGGCTAAAATACGACGTCAGTCGAATATAAATGAGCAGATTATTGAATGCAGGGCTTTTGTTGTCCGAGTCACATCTGGGCACAAAAAATGGTGGATTTGAGGGTGGCATCTGGCAGTTGTGACTTTGACGGCGAGCCTCTTTAGACACACAAATGAGGTAAGTAAAGCAGCTGTACCCCAGTATATGGGTTGGTCTCTCAGGGCTTTGTTTGGGTATGTCTCATTATGGCTTCTCTTTCCATTTCATCTACTGCTGTGTGGAAGAGCAAAGGCAATTAGATATGAAAGAGTACAAAATAAAGGAAAATAAAAGGAAAACCAAACGCATTGACTGTGCGGGGCAAACTGTGTGCTTAATTCAACTGGAGCACCACTCTGTTTTAATGTTTTATATATGAAACGTAGAAACCTTCGTCTTGTTTTTGATGGGACCGCACGGCTGATATTCAGCAATAAT
The DNA here is from genome assembly GCA_029783895.1 of Triplophysa bombifrons. Classification (NCBI taxonomy): domain Eukaryota; kingdom Metazoa; phylum Chordata; class Actinopteri; order Cypriniformes; family Nemacheilidae; genus Triplophysa; species Triplophysa bombifrons. The sequence goes on from CM056470.1 coordinate 7,415,239, forward strand.
GTTCCCCGGGTTATTTCTCAGAGCTGTTCAAATGTCTCAAACAAGTTTCATTGATATTGACAGATCGCACTGCGCACGGGAAGAGGCATACAGCTGCCAACCGATTCCCTTTTATTTCACAGTTGGACAAATCTAATAGTCTAGTTTAATCTGCCTCAGAATCTGATTAAAGTTTAATGGAGGAACTTATTAATATTTCAATATACACATATTATTTAAAAACATACAATCAATACAACGACACAAAGAAAAATGGCTCAGTTCTTTCTTTACAGCCTTAGAAAGGGTGAACAACACAAGAGGAGAATAGCAGACTAATACCACTATTTTTGCAATATGTAGAGTGTACACAAGTATGCAAATATTCTGTATGCAGAAAAATATTTTGCAATAATGCACATTATTTAACCACTGCACAGTGCATTACATTGTGTACTCTAGGAGTGTTCCTCAACACAATCTCATGACAATTCATAGCTATTTTTTCTTTTTTGTATGATCTGCTTATGCACCAGTGATAGTCAAGTAATAATCGTAAGCATTGTGCAATTCTTTGGGTTTATCCACTTCAAAAAATTTTCTAAACCCTCATTTCAACTTTTCAGTGTCTTAAATATTCATTACTTGTAATCGATTAGCTCTCATTATTCCACTGAACCACCAAGCTACACCATATCAAGTTTTTAGCATCAAACGAAATTACTGTCCATTGACACTCACAGCCAATCAGACGTCGTTTCATGTTCAAATGCGCAGTTATGTCGAGTGAAAATTTGGACCATAAGATTTCACGACGAACATAGTAGCCTGGTGTGACTTAGCAGTAAAGAGGTAATCAAAGAAACGATAAATTGTTGTAATAGTACAATACTAGTAATACTACTATTAAAGCGTTGAGGTTACGAATTGCAACCAACAGCTCACTCCATCACCATCTCCATTTCGAAATACTACGGTGGCTGACGCAGGGCTAAAACGTTTTCACATTTCACTTCTCTCCCGAATGAGATAACGTATTTACGAAATGTGCTCTGTAGAGCAGTTTGTCCGTTTAGGGCTACTGTAGAAACAACATGGTAAATTCCTTGTAACGGGACCTGCAGTGTTTGTAGTAGGGCTGGGCGATGCGTATTTTTTTTTTTATCTTTAAAATCATCGCGATGTCCGATAATATCGGGTGTGTTTGACCTCATGCAATGTTACGCAAACGATCAATCTGCGGATACGGACTGGGAGGGAATTCATTCCGGACCCGCCAAGTGCCAAACACACACGCAAGCATGCGTGCACACACGGGCACGCCACGCGCACAAACCAATGTTGCAGTGACTTCTTTTATCAGGTTAAGCTCGTAGAGAAACCATAGCTTTTATGCAGTGGAAAAGAATTGCGGTTAGCCCAAAAAATCCAGGCAGTAAACACAACACACGCTCCCCTCTAATCAGTGCTAAAGGCTGCCAACTATTTCTACAAATCCAATTTGTTCCAAAGCACCATCAAATGCAGTTTCCAATAATAACAATATTAGCCTAGTGTAATATTAGTAATTAGCGTGAGCTGGAGCAGCAGTGAGCGTGCAGTCTGTGACTAGGGGCGCTCGATATCCTAAAGAAGGACCGGGTCAATCGGTGGAGAGGAGCCTGGTCTCACAGCGCTGCTCACTCCAAGCACACATCCTGCATGGGTTCGTTCAAGCAGATTTCAAGAGGAACAGGGCAAAAATCCATTGTGTGTGTGTGTGTGTGTTGGGGGTACTCTTAACCTAAAAGAGAGAGATTTGAAAAGAGAAACAGCAAGCCAAAAGCTTTAGTGCTGGGCTTTGTTGATGTCTTGGCTCTGTTAATAAGGGAAAGAGTGGCCTTTACAATAGAAAGACCTACAGGACCCTCAAGCTGTGTAGCAGTGGATTCTGGCCATATTTTCAAAGTCGAGTAGTACGAGTACTCATTGTTGATAAAGAAGCCTCGAATAATTGGACTGGTTCTGGGTTCACCTGACCCCGATAGGGGACATTTACCAGATGTATTCACATAGTAGCAGAATGCTGTTGTCTAGACTCTAGACGCAAGTTTTTAAGTTAAATTAGTCAATTTTGATGTACATTGAGCAGGACTCATAAATGTGAATGACTGCAGTGGCTCCTGTTAAATTGATGCAATTTCATGCAAAATAACTACATCACCATTTATCTTACTTGGATATAAAATGATTCATACTATGACATTTCTTCAAAACACCCACTCCTGTAGGGATGTACTCAATCATGAACAATCGGCATCTACTAAAATGACACAGAAATGCTTGTAGAAAAGAAATGTAAAGTCATTATTGAGGGAAACTTTCTTTTAACGTTAATATAAACGCACATTTAAATGCATGTTTAGCAGCCCATGGAGAAGGTCGTTCAATTTCTTCGACCAATCGCATTCGCACAAATACACTTTAAACTCTAATCCAGGATCCAAAAGTTATTAAGTTTACTGATGCAGCACTGTAGTGTAAAAAAAATATCTAACTTTGACTAAACTTTAATATAAAAAAGAACTGCTTGGGTGGAAATTGCTCTCGTTCTTTATCTTAAGCATGTGAGAGCGAGAAGGAGAGAGAGAGTGAGAGAGAGAAGGAGAGAGAGAGATTATTAATTCACTAGCATTCAGAAGTGCTGAGAGAGCAAACTCTAGCTGAAGTGATACAGTGGCCTCTCAGAATAATCAGAGGGATATTTTCATTCTTGCTTTTATACAATAACAAGTGGCCTCTTTGCTTTACTGTGGTTTAACTTTAAAGAGGTCATTTCAACATATAATTCCCCCAATCCCCCCTTAAATGACAGCCACCACCACTAAGTTATAATTTCATTTTGTTTCTTGGCCAATTCCACCCTCTACCAATTACAACTAAACTATAGGGATACTGGGCCTCTACTCCATTAGTAAGTTTTTAAGGGGTTTGTATTAAGGTAGGGCCAAACGCTTTTGCGGAAGTAAAAATTTCGAGTAAAATGTTTTTTTTTTACAAAGAAAGAGGCAAGATGAAAACCACTATTTTCTGTTTCAAAGTTTCACATAGTTTCTTTAGGTTGTAGTAACATAAAAAATTCAAATCCAGATTTTGATTTTAAAAGATTTATTAATAAAAACTGATAATTTTCCCCCCAAAATGCAATAAATCCATTGAATCAATACAGAAGATATTTTTCATATCAGTACTGTTGAAAATTCACAACAAAGTAAGTTGATCCACATATGACAGATCGTCTTTTAATGCAAAAAATTAGCGCCTCGTCTTCTTAATCTCTTCACGCAAATGACTAGATTTCGATGGCTTAGGTTTCTTCCCCACCCCAGAAACCAGCACAGGTTCATCAATGCTGTGAAAATTATTCATTTTTTGTTTGTTTGTTGAACACAAAGTACAAAGTAGTTCAGGGAAACTAGGATTCCGACCGTATTCAGAGTGCCGCCATTACTGTTTACAATCCATCGAATGGTGTGCTGTGATTGGTTGAGCGGATATATCGCATTCTGCAGAGAAGCTAGACTGGCGTATATTGCGGAAAAAAGGGAGAAAACATGACCGAATTACACGACGAATATCACATTTTCGTAAAATTAAAAGTAACTTTCCAAAACCGACCTCATACAAATTTGATTTTGGAGGAAACTCTTTTTTTTAATGCCGTTAACCGCATTTTGGAACCAAACTCTTCATATTTTACAAGCATTCAACCCTCATTGCATGAATTCACGTAATGTTTTGCACCAAAAATACCTTCATATTTGGGTACCTAGTACCACTTGGGTACCACTTGCATTTCTTACAGAAAAGACAGACAAGACAGAAAATGAAAAGGAATCTCACCCTTGTAAAAAAATGTACGCAGCTGCAAAGAAATAACTTTCCACCTAAAGAGAAGATGGATTTTTTACAATGAAGTGTAACCTGTGAGAGAACACATTTACTGTGTGTTTGTAAGACAAGTGAGACGGTTAAGACTGTTCTTTATAAAAGCTATTTGTATGTGTCAGTGGGTGAGAAAACCATTATGGCAGTATGAGAGCCTTAATAACAGTATTGCATGTGTGGGGTCAGCCTTCTGACAGAATCATGCTGCAGAAATCACATTGCCAAGGTTAAACAATATGCATGGTATGATGGCCTGAGGCCGGTGTGAGGGACTGACCTGAAAGTCATTTTCCATAGTTAGTGCTGTCAGTAGGTCACACTTCTGTCGATCACATATCTGTGTGTTGCATACATAATAGCTTAACTGAGATTAGTTCAAATACATACATTGTACATACAGACCACTGTTATTCACTAAAGAAAAAAATAATTTAACCATTAACTATGCTTACATACACAGCTCTAACTGTACCTTGTCTGCGTTTAATGTTCTGTGCAGTGTTAAGTGGTAGTTATACAAAAATCTTTCTAATGTTAAATATAACCAAACCATGACACTGGCTCCGTTCCAAAACCTACTGAGGCGTGACCTACACAAATTCAGAAACATCTGAAAACAGTTTTCGTTTAAAACGCTCTTCATCCACATTAAAAATTTTAAACGTTCGCTGAAGGTTGTTTAACTACAATGGAATGTTTGAAATGCTTATATTCGCGTACTACGAGTAAAATGTAAGCTACTTCGACATGAGTAATTTTCATTACTCTTTGAAACGTTGCAGAAATGTAACGAATCACCATGAGCCGGTTGAAAATCGATTATAATATGTGACGATTCAAGCCGGTTGAGATGTTATTTGAATCGCAATATGTGTTTTGGACAGCAGGGGCGGATGGGTTTACTGTCGATATGCTTATGTTTCTAAAATTTAAAAAATATCCATAAAAAGAACATACAAAGTCTTAGTTTGTTTATATTAAAGATACTTTTGTATTATTAATTTTTTTATTCAATTTGGAATTTGTTTTAAAATTGCAGTTTAGTTCTTTTACTGGATATAAAATATATTTTTATTTTACAAAAAAATGGGCAGCATTTGAGAAATAATCAAACGGCAATTGTTCATTTCTAATTTGACTCAACTGATTTTGTAAAAATAAATCGTGAATAAATCGTACTTTGAGATTAGTATCGTGAGCTGAGTGAACGTTACATCCCAAGACAGAAATGTTGAGTTTTGAGACTATAAAGCAAGAGAAAATGTGGACTGGGAATAATGCTAAAGAAAAAACATTGAAATTAAAGATTGTGTCAAAATAATATATTATAAAAATATAATAAACACAAAAAAGAAAATACCATGCTGCTTATAGCTTTAGGTAGAATGGGTCACATGACTGTATATGAATAAAAATGGGTCAACATTTTCAAAAACCCTTGCTTCCATCCCTCATGAAAATGAACCATGGTTTAAATACATGGTTTTACTACCGTTAAAATGAAAAAAAAAAATCTATACATTTACATTTAGGCATTTGGCAGACGCTTTTATCCAAAGCGACTTACATTGCTTTTTATCCTGCTTTTGTCCTACATTTTACATAGGTATTTGCAATCGAACCCACAACCTTGCGTTGTTAACGCAATGCTCTTACCACTGAGCTACAGGATGCCTATCTATAGTAATCAATACACCAAACATGGTAACTACATTTTAACACAAACAAAAAACATATTGACTACATTTTAAAAACAAACAAAAAACAAGGTTAAGGGATAGTACGCACTATCAAGCATTTTCGAATAGCATAGTGTATTTTTCCACCCACCATTTTGTGCATTGTCACGGATTTATATATTTGATTCATAAAGAAATGTAATGATTGGATTAAATGAATCAATCAGCCATTCAATAAAAAATAATGTGAGCAGTCACTTGAAATTATAATGGTGTAATAGGCTAATATTGTATGAAATAATAGATTCCTTGTAGAAAAACATTATCCAGGCAATTGAACAAAATAACATAGGACAGTAGGACAAAGAGCTGAAGACATGCGAACAACTTTTAATGAGCAATGTCAGAATCCGTAAATTTGTCAAATATGATTAGCGTGTGTGAGAAAGATCTGGATATTTCTATGTGATGTGATCATCCCTTTTTAATCATTCTGTATGAAATGCAAATATAGGTAAAATGTCAAAGGTGAAATTTGCTGAAAATATGATGATATATTTAATTTAACAGCAAGGCACAGATTTCATTAAGCAGATGTTCTTTTTAGTCCTCAGTCTAGTGAGCTGGTTCAAACACAGAATAATTTGTTCAACCATCAAATTTCAACCACAAACTGCTTGTCTTCATGAAAACATTGCTGTACTTCTGTCAACCAACACCTGCATTTATCCAAGTAACCATGTGATAATGTCGAAGTACTTTATCTTCTTTAGCTTTTCCTTTGTCAAAATGCAGATGTCATACATCAAACATGTAAAAAACAAAGCTGGTTTAAAAACAGTAGTGTCTGCCCAAGACTAAAATTACAAATTAAAATATGATCAGCCAAGCGCTTGTAAGATATATGACACAGTTTTTTGTAAAATTTTGCATCATTATTAAAGGGATAGTTTAACCAACAAAAATGTAATTTCCTCAACCTCCTGTCATTTCAAACCTGTTTGACTTTCTTTCTGCTGCAGAACACAAAAGAAGATATTTCAAAGAACGCTGGTATTCAACCAACCCTAAATTACTTGCATGGACACCTAAGTAGTGCCTTAGTAGTCAGGAACAGATTTTATATAAAAGAGCATGAAGGTGAAGAAAATACAAAATAATTTAAATTTCCATGTGAACAGGAGATTTTCGTCTTGTCGGTCTCAATATGGTAAACTATTTTACGTAAACCTGCTAAAAAACTCAAACAAACTGTTTTCTCTCCACTTCACATTGGTCAGATGGTCTCTTGCTTCCGATGGCCAAAATAAGCTTGAAAGTTTACCAGACTTTAAGGTGAAAGGTAAAAGCATTTAAAAGCCTGTGCAACACTTGTCGAGACAATGCTGTGTTGTTTAGGTGGTTGCTAGGGTGTTCTGGCTGGTTGCTAGGTTGTTCCTTGTGTTTAGCCCAAAAGCCCATCCCTCTTTAATAAAAGTCTTTAGATAAGTCTTTATTGAAATCCACTACTATACCATGCGGGAATAAATGTTGCAATCCCCAGTCGAGCTACTGTATGGAGACCACTTACACAATAATTACCAGAAGAGCTGTTGACGCAGCTCTAAAGCATAAACAGCTAAATTACACACAGCATTAATTATCAGCCAACCTTCCTCATTTAAAACACTCCGGCAGGGTGCGGTGAAATTCTCCACATTTCCGCCCTCAATCCCTCAGACCTGCAACAAACACGTCAGGACAAGCGTCTAGCATCAGTTCAGATGACGGATAACACCATAAAAAAACACAATGATCTCACTGACTGTGTAACACGCATTACACAGTCTGATAGGCCAATTTAAAGAGCAGCGGAGGAAGAACTACATAAGTTGTTTTGTTCTTCACATTAATCGCCTGACCTTTTCCCTCAAACTCACTCGTTGACCTACGGTCCGCCACACAAGCGTGAAAGCAGAACAGCCCGTGTCTGGCATTTTGCTTGGCCATTAAAGTTTAAAACCCAGCCAGTCTGCAGAGAATGCTGATCCCTGCGGGGTGCTGTGCTAATTCTACGGTTTGCCAGACTTTTCTCTACCCCTCACCCCCCCAATAATCCCTCAACATCCGATCCTAGACTAGGGACGACTGAAGACAATAAGAGAAGAGAGATGTGCAATCTGTCTTTTTATGTGTGAAAACGACGGGTGGTGCTAAATAGGTGGGCATAACTTACATAGTAATGATCATGTGTCATTTTGATTGCTTGTCATTTTACCAGATGCTTCTTATACAGACCGACTTGTGTGAAAGGCAACGTTTTTAAAAGGAACAGTGCACCAAAAGAAATCTAAAAAGCAAGGCGAACACCATCTTAAAGATCATGTCGTAGTCATGAGACAAGCAAGAAGACATGAACCTAAGATAGATGATATGTATTGAGTTTTTTTACTAATTTTATTTTACCATTACACGTTTCCTCATACCTCAAAACAGTCATTTCTGGCATTCTAGAAATCTAATTTTGAAATTTTGCTGATCTTAGTTGGTCTTAACCTGGTCAAACTGGTCTGTTAACTGGTTTTAAAGGATTTTCTGCCGGTCTTTATGCCATCCAGATAAACCAGGCGACTATAAGCTTGGCCAATAACATTTCACAGTTTTACATACTCCAGCCATTTTGCTAAATTCAACCACACACTCTCTAAACCCAAGTGACCCTCCTGTTGCACATAGATGTTAGAAATATATTTGTCAGATGTCTAAAAAACAGCAGTGGTGATAAGTAAACCTCAGTTATCTCTTATGGAGCGCCAAAGAAAGGACTGCAGTTGGCTTACAGCCACCCCGCATCTAAGCAGACTACATCTCTATCTGGAAGGTGTGAGTTTTATTAGCTTGCAGGGTGGAAAAAGAGCAATACCAGTCACCGTGGGAGGCAACAGTGACCACCAGAGCAGAAGATGAGAAACTTTCTCCATTCATTTTCTCCACAGGCATTAAAAGAAAACTTTAATATATTGTTTTATGCATTGAACCAAACCAAATACCATCCCCAAGATGAATCACATTCTGGAATCAAAACAAAATGTCAAAAAGACAAAGGTGTAATTATGAGGAATTGATTCAACAGTTCATCATGAATCACCAAAAATGATGTTATTAAACAAGTCTGTGTTGTTGTGCTTTTTACAGAGTTTTAATAACATTAACTTAGATTAGCTGAGGAAAATATTTAGATCTATTTCAACCAGGGATGCAAAAATATATTTATATTTATGCATGGTCCTGCCATTAGAGAATATTGATTTTATACACCACTTTACATACTACTCTCACAATTCAATATAGTCATGTTATACTGTTTGTGATGGAAACGTGTGAATACTACATCCAGACTTGGCACTGGTACTGATATTGGCACCTTGTCACTGTAAAAGGTGGACTTGAAACATCTGAGTGAGATTTATGTTTAATGTTGTGACGTACATTAAGAAAAAACACAACCAAGCCATGTGGAAATGAAAGGGCAACGGACGTCTGTGTCCGAAACTCATTTCATGTTATTTTTTATTTAAAGTTATTTTACGTTGACAACCCTCCTTTGACTCAACAGCCCAGAGGCAGACTTCAGCGAAACCGTTTTGCCATATTTTCGGCATCCGAACTCAAAAGTTTTGTCAGGTGTAGCGACGGAGGGCTGTCTCGACAAGCGGCCATTCCAGTCTGGAGGCGAGCGCTGCACCCTTGACTGAGTTAACCCCACAGGCCTGTCATGTCCTGTTGTCAAGTTGGCTGAGCAGGCAGAGCCCTTTCTGACACGGGGGCTGTTAACAAAGTAGCACGCTCCTGGCTAAATTTGAGCAATGTCACATTAACCGGCCTGTTCATCTATCGAACATGACCTCGTGGATCATAGCTTCACAGAGAGAAGATGAAATGCAGGGAAAGCTCGAGAAAGTGTGAATTAATAACAGTCTCTGCAGAGAATGTGGGCCACACAATCTCCTCAACCTCACACAAGTTCAACTTCAAGAATGAGCAAAGGACAGAATAAGGTTTTATGGTTAAATCTGTCTTATTCAAATAGTAAAATTGTAGTGCTTTTTCAGAATAGTGAAAAATGAACACAAAGTAATGGCTGGATTGAGCATTTTATGGAAGGACTGTTGCCCTTAAAGGTGTTAAAGAATTCAAGAATTGATACAATATGTTAAATTGTTCTCTTGTATTTATCTACATAGAAGGCTTTATTAAGTGCAAAAATTACCCAGAAACCGTTTTACATGTCAATTTACAACCCAAGGTTTAGTCCCTAGGATGAAAAGGTCTGTTATCTGTTAATACCAACCCCATTCACAATACCTGCAGAACTTCCGATGATTCGGCTGTGCACGTCTGGCTGGCCAGGAACATGGGCGGGGGTATATGTAATGTTGGGGGCATACAACCCTACTGTAACGACACAATCGGTGTTATGTTGGGACTGGCCTCTTTTTCAGTGGTCTTTAGCATGCACAAGATTTACATAAGAAGGGGGAAACAATAGTGTTTATGGTATTTCTTTCTAAGAATATCGAAAATTTGTTTTTTTACTAAAGTGATTTGTTGCACAAGAAAGGGAGCTTGTTGTGGGTCAACCTCACAGGAGCACTGTCGATTGGTTTCCACTGACAAAGACAGGCTGCTTTCTCACCCAGCTGAAGAAATAGGTGCTTTACTGCCAGAAACCTCACAGCAGAGCTATAAAATAAAACAGCAGTGAATGGTGTCATGCTATATAACCAAAATAGAGTGTATAATGAGGGAGACAAGTGAAGGCACGTTTTGTAAAAAGAAAATAACTGCTGCTTTCATTACATTTTAGAAAATGAAGAGTTGGACAGCTAAATTACAATACTAAGAAAAAACAAGAAAAGTGAAACGCAATACAACTGGTATTTTAGAGAATAGTACTATTGTGTTTTTGCACATTTAATTTAAACATGGTTATATGAAGAGTGTGGGGGTTGTATGAGTGTTTTGCAAATTTTTACTTGGTTTTTAACTTGAACTGTTAAATGAATATTAAATAATTAAAAAAATGTGTTACGATGTTAAAGCCCAAATAGATTTCAATTAGTAAAATATTTTTTGTTAGGACCAGTTATGGGTCTTGGTCCCCTCCAAAAATATCCTGCTGACGATAAAAAAAAGAAAAAGCTTCTATTTTTATTAAATATTGATCTGTCAATTTATTCAAAGAACAATGTGAAAATTATGCATGTAATGAACGTGAATGATTATACATTTGCCGATCCAGAATATATGATTCCCCAATGTCGAGCCAGCCTGAGCTTGGTCACCCTAAAGGTAAATATGGTAAATGAGGTTTTATTAATGATTTTCAATTTGTAATACCACAGATAAACTACAAATATCATGGATTAACTATGATTACTATAGTGAGACCTTGGCAAATGTGTGGTTACTATGGTCTACAAATAACCCAAATAAAAAATGTTCACTATAGACATGTTTAACTTTCATGAGGGAATGTAGTGTAGCTATTTACCGAAAGACCTGGACAGCACTTCCTGTAAATTAGGAGAATTAGGTGACGGTAACTTGTACAGCTTTTGAATAAAATAATCCTATTGAGTGATTCCCATCAGATACCATCACCACGCCACCTTAAAACATCTTGATTCACTTACGAAAACTCCAGCTTTCCATACAAAACCAAATACACTTCTCCAATTATGTACACACAACCATATATGCCATTAATTCTTTATTAGCAGCCGAGTAATCACCATATGTTTCCCACTCTTTCTGAAACTTTACAGTGTTTCTTCTGTAAAGCACAGCCAAAGGCACTCACGCCACCGCTCATGGTCTCCTGGAAGCTCCTCTGGAGCTCACAAGAGTTCATATCATCCAGAGTTAACCCCATGTGGAGAGATTCCTTATGCTGTTGGTTCACAAGATCATTGCAAAATTAACTATTTATGAGGTTTGAAAAAACAGAGCAAAAGTTCAAACAGAATAATGATGGACAGAATGGTATACAGTAAGAATGAAATAAGGTCCTCAAAATGGTTTGAGGTAGGGCTGTCACGATTATGAAATTTGGTTAATTGTCTAATTAATCGTGGCGATTATAACGGTTAATTGTCTGTTTTGGGGCTTTGACGATTAATTGTCTGTTTAATGGCATTGGCATTTAATTCAAAAAAATGTTTTGTTTGTTTGTGAAATTATTTTCACACATTGTTGTCATTATTTAGGTTCATCTTTTGCAAGTTGTCCCTGGCTGTAAATATAAATACACTTAATACATATTAAGCTCATGTAAGGGGTCATATTAGTACTGGACCACATGTCTGTAGTAGCTGCAAAATTGGCAATTGACGAGAAGAATGCGCGGTCAAGGATGTTTTTAACAGTTCGGCAAATTCAGTGGGGTGATGTGACTTCAGTTGAGTCTGTAAGTTTGTGGTGTTAGTGTTTCACGGCTATTTCTCTCTTACACAAACTAAATATTGCCGTATCAATGTCTTTCGGTTGTCCTTTTTCGTCTGGTTTGAAACCAAAATATTTCCAGATTGGTGCCGTCGTATTCGGATTTGAAACTAGATCCATTTTGAATGCGGATACTTTACCACTCAGAGTCAGGTGATACCCGTAAATCAAAATCAACAGAGCACTGTTTTGCAAGCAGATGAGAGAGCGGTGGATGTAGGCGATACAGCTCCCCCTTTTGTTTTCTGGAAAGATGTGCAATAATCGCGGTGATCTGAAATCACCGCCATGAGGTCAAACTATGGCGATGAGACAATTATTTAATCATCGTGACAGCCCTAGTTTGAGGAATGGTATCATAGATCACACAACCTGTTAAACTGATATGTAATGACATTACAAATTTGACGAATTGACAGAAAAACAGAGTAAAGACGAAAAACAAATTGACAGACAAAAGGGAAGGGGCCCAATGACAGGGACCACACACACCTAATCAGATTTTATAGATTGCGCTGATCTCTCCTCTGTCTACCAAATGCCAGAGGATGTTGAGACCTTGTGTGATGGATTTGAGGTCAGAAAAAAAAGGACATGTCTTCACAGGCCTTCTGTTCTTTTGTTGTTTTGTGGCTTTATCAGCTGCAGTCAATGACAGCTGAAATTGGAATCGATCGGCCAATTGTAAATCAGTATCGAATAATCAGCCAGACAGCCGCCGTCATTACAATGCCATGTCAACACAGTTAAAAGCATGGCATGTAACAATATTCAAACTTGAATATAAAGGACAGGGAAGATACTGTGTAAGTTAGAAAAGCTAACCGGGTCTATAGGAATCCAGGCTATTCCGTAAGTGGAGTTTAAAAGATAAAAAAAGTAATGGGTATTAACAGTTTTACATTTTTTAATAATAAAAAATTCCATACGTTGTGAATCAAAGCCAGACAAATCCATCAGCATGGATCAGCAACAATTACACACTACCCATTTAAAGGGATAGTTCAGCCAAAAACTCAAATTTACTCACGCTCAGGCCATCAGAGATGTAGGTGATATTTTTTCTTGAGCAGAACCATAAAGAAGATTGTTTGGTAAATCCGCAGCCCTCACTGCTTCATATAATGGGAGTCAATGGGGTCCGCCCTTCTAAGAGTTCCTAAAGCACATAATTCTAAAAAAGCGGCCCCTGGCGACATTTAGTGAAGCGAATCGTTTGATATTTTCATAAAACTGAACGTCATTTTAAATAATATTCGGCATAATGAGCAACCTCTGCACACAATCTTCTTGTTGTAGTATTTGGTGGCGAATGGCATACCAGCGTCTGGTACGTTTAGCACCACATGCAGAAAGGGAGTGTTGAGGCTGTACAGTATGGCTAATATTATTAAAAATGAGGTTCAAGTTATTGAAAATAACGAGCGAGTCACTTCACGAAATGTCAACATGTCGCCAGGAGCCGATTTTTGGAATTATTGCTTTAGGAACTCTTAGACAGGTGGACCCCATATACTCCCATTATATGAAGTAGAGAGGGCTGCGGATTTACCAAACAATCTTCTTTATGGTTCTACTCAAGAAAAAATGTCACCTACATCTCGGATGGCCTGAGGGCGAGTAAATAAACGGCAAATTTGAGTTTTTGTCTGAACTATCCTTTAAAGGTCTTTCAAGATTTCAGAGACTTCAAACTCAAGAATTGTGGCTTACAAACAACACGGAACCATCAATTGGAGGAAACAGGCAGGGAAAGTAGCACAACCTATAGTTTACACCAAACAGATTCTATTCTTCTGGCAGAAATATCAAGGGCATTTCAAGTGCAGTGTTTCCCATAGGATTTTGACAGACTTGTGGCGCTGGTGACGTCACAAACTACTTAGCATATTTGTGACGTCATCACATCGTGTCTGTGTTAGCAGTTATCTGTTTTTCTTCTACTTGCCTATCTGTCACATTATACTGTGTTTTACAACAGGATACCACCAGCAGTCACCTTTACCGCTGCTAAAAGTCTGATTTATAAACGCAACATCATCGGAAAAAATAAAAAAATGTGTTGCTATATTACGAATGCTTCTTTGATTTTAAATGCAACTGCCAGTTAAATACGAGAGGCCGAGGCCTCGCGCACACACATGGAGCTCATCGGAAGAGAGTGCATGTGTGCAGAGCGGTCTCAATATTTCTCTCAATGACTGCACTCAGTCTCTCACGGACGAAGCAAACGCTCCTCTCACATTACGCTCACTCTCACCGGTTAACCAAATCCCACTCAGATCCCGCTCTGACATAAATCTGTCAAGTAAGCTTAATTGTTTTCGGTTTATAATAAACTTCTTGAATAAATGTCTCAGTTTAAGTAGTAGGCTGAAAAAGAGCAGTTATGCTTCAGTCCGACATTCTGTGACATTTTTTGTCATATGTATTTAAAGATATTTGATTTTCATTACTTTATTTCCCTGAACATATAGCTGCCATAGTGCAACATTCAAAATAAATGCACAAAAGATTAAATGCACTATGAACACCTTTATAATTACTTGGGTTAGGGCTGGGCGGAGTGACGGAATATTCCGTTACCGCGGAATAAAATGTCAACCGTAAGAGATTTTTCTATTCCGTGTTTCCCGCTCAATGTAAATAAGAAGGGCGTAATTATGAAAAAAAACATGAATTAATATACAGGTATTGTTAATTAATTCTCCCATAACATATCAAATCAAATACTCTTTTGACCTTCTTTCAATCTGTAGTTCTGTGATCTGCTGTAGTCCTGCACTTTCTCGCATTGCTCGTGCAGGGGCGCAGTAATCTGCGCGTGCATATATAAAAGCCATTTCTCACATCGCTTTGTAAAGCTGTTAATAGTGTTAATAAAGTTGAACTTTAGGTGAGCCAAGGCAAAACTTGCATTGAAGCGCGTGATTATGCGCATGTGCACCATGTGAGCGCTGTGATGCGCTGCTACTGCGAGACGCGTGTGGAGTGACCAGAGACAGTGCACAATAAAGTGCAAGAATAAACAAACCTAAAGACAGAGAGTCGTAACACACTAAAACTGTGCATCTAATAGAGAGTGAAAGGGGATGAAGACCAACATACAGACCCCATGAACAACAGTTTATAACAACAGTCTTATACTGTACTCTTATTGTCTGTGCATATATTCATACTTCATTGTAATACTTGCGGTGTACATAGGACAATACCAGCAGCAAAAATGTTAATCACCAAGAGGGCTGAGCAAGCGAGCGGAAAATACAATTTTCAATTATACTTGGGAGGGCATAAATATAACTGGTTGGGCCAACCCAAGAAAATGCATTGTATGGGAAACACTGATATGTTATGATTTAGATTGTAGAGAATAATATATGAAAGGAAGAGAGAGAGACGAGTGTGTAAATACAACTGAACCTACCTGAAGCACTAGGGGTTCTGGATTGAAAGCCAATGTCATCAACAGCTGCATCCTTTCTGTATCTTTAAGGTTCTTTAACAGGAAGCTTCCAGAGTCCTTTGTCTCTGCATATCTCCTGACTATTCTGTCCAGCAATCTTTGGGAAGGACAATGAACAAGGTCGGACCAGCCTTCGACAACATCCGGGGTCAAGAGTCTGACGTCCCCGTTGAGTCTGGCAAACTCAGTTTTGTACATGGCCTGAATGAGATCGCAACGAGGTCGACCCGTCGCCCGCTTGCAAATCTTCTGGTCGATATCGGCAAGCTCTTGATTCGAACCCAAACGCTTGAGTACAATCCTCCGCGTGCCCTCCCGGGGCTCCCCGTACTGGGAAAAGAACACATTTTTAACATTAAATACATCAAGAAAGCGAAGACGTCCCCACGTCTCAAGGGATATTTGTCCGTTCATGAATTTACGACACCAGCTGGTGCCGAAGCAGGCCGGGCACTTGTTGAGGTGTATGAACCGCCTGTCAGTGAGTTCGTTCTTTTGGAAAGATGCGAAGAGGTTGTGTGTGTTCATCAGCAAGATGACGAAGAGACCCACGACGAAGAGAAGCTTCAAACACCGGTACAAACGGCCGAGCTTGAGAGGGACGAAGCGCAGCATGTTCGTCCACTTGCCAGGCAGGGAAGGGTTAAAGGGCGAAGGGGAATAGGGCAGTCGATGTCAGGGCCAAGACTCAATGGGTCTCCATCTCTGCTGCCGACTCATTACCCGGAGTTCCTGGAGGGGGTGAAACTAACTGAGTCCCCCCTTTGTGAGCACTAGTTGGGCTAAGACATTCTCACAGAAATTGCTCTGGTGCACATGGTCCCGATGAGCATAGAAGCCTGCCTGCAAAGAAGCACATGAACAAAAAAACTTATTACAGGAAGTTGAATTTCACCGGGGCTGAAACTAATTACAAAACCAAGTTGGGGACAACTCCACGCTATTTGTAAGGCTAGCTTCTGTTTCCCCGGTCTGAAATTTCTCCAGTCCCAGGGTACTAACCTCTATAAAGCAACAGCTAGTTGTTGTGTCATTTCGAAATGTTAAAAAAATTGGAAATGTTCAGGTCATTTGAGCGAATGCATTGCTTTCTGAACTGTAAAGAGATGGATTTCTGCCAGACCAATAAACAGTAAGACACTCTCTACCAGACTGCTAGCTCAAATTTCCCTCAGAATAACTCCCAACAACCACAGATAAAAATAAGGTTAAAACGAAGGCAAAGCTGTACATTCCATAAGGTCTCTAATTTCACTTCCAAACATAAAAATGACAGGTATTAATGACCCCTCTGGAACAGGGTACAGCTAGAAACAGTTCATCATATTGCTACTGAAAAGCCAAGAAATGCACTGTGATTATTTGATCAGAGTTGCCCTGGTAAATTTTAACCTCTCTTTGAAGTTTTCCCTTTGAAAATGCCTGGTGTCACCACGAAAATGTGGGGAGGTGAAACAATGATTTACAGCACACAGTGTGGCTCCATCGGACGCAAGGGTTTCACTGTTACCCAAAGCACACCAATGGTCATTCAAACGATTCATCGGAGGAGGACTCCCCTTGATAGAGAGATTAACCCAACAGACATACCACACACGTGTTGTTTACATGGCCACCCAAGACTTCGTTTCCATTCAGGTAATCAGACCCTTGGCGCAAACATTACATGGCCGCTTACCATGCAAATGGGACGTTTCAATTAAAGTTCATTACACCATGCATATTAAAAGCAATGGCTTTCGAGGGCTCTGCTTATTATTATTGTCAACCAAGTGACAAACATAAAGGGTGCATGGATATCATTAAGATTTTAAAGGTACTACTACCCTTTCCGATACTCCTTATCGGTCTGGTACTTTAACAGTATTCTTATCGGTTCTTTTGGATATTTTTTATTAAAAAAATAAGATCAAAAATAAAGAACTTATGAATAGAATTTGCACTGCTTTATTTTCAAGCACTGTAAAATAAATTGTATTTAGCTTGGACCAGCCATATTAAAAGTGGGTTGGTTCATCATAGATACCTGCAACTTAAACGAAAATCTTGGTAACACTTTAGTACAAGGAAGGACCAATTCTCACTATTAACTTTTTGCTCATTAGATGCCTATTTTTACTATATTGGTTGTTTATTGGCCTACCTAATACCTAAAACAACAACTACCTTACAAACTATTCATAAGCAACAAATTAGTAGTTTACTGTGGCAAAAGTCATAGTTAATGGTTTATTAATACCTAGAATTGGACCTTAAAATAAAGTGTGACCAAAATCTTTTTTAAATGTTTAAATATGCTTTTCAATGGACAGATTTGTATGCATGTTTGTTTTATGCAAGTAAAGCAATGAATTAATAAGCTTTCAATGTAATCAAATATTACATATAGTATATTTGGGCTTATTTATTCGTTCACACGTTTCAAAGCATTTAGACACAGGCTGCACACGTTCCTGAAGTTAAAACAGCTCATCTGTTTAGTTTAAGAGACGCCATGTTAGGGTATTCTACCATAGTGGACTAAACTAAAAAAATTAAAACTTCTTTTGAACACAAAAGAAGACATTTTGAAGAATTTAGGACAGCAAACAGTTCTCGTGCACTTTTGACTACCATTGTTTTTTTCCTACTATGGGAGTCAATTGGTGTTGAGATCTGTTTGGTTATCAGCATTATTCCAAATATCTTTCTCTGTGTTCATCAGAACAAAGAAATGAATACACATTTGGAACAACTCAAAGGTGTGTAAATAATGAAAGGATTTTCATTTTTGGGTGAAGTATCCCTTTAAAGCAGGAAAAGAACAATAGTTTGAAAACAGCTGCAGATTTCAACAGGGCCAAAACAAAGAGTAATTAACCATTTAAGTGCAATACGGATTCAATTCTGGACACCTGGATCTCATGTGAAATGAAACAAAAGGGAAAAACAAACACATATCTTGATAAGAACACAGTGCACAGTCTATTACAGAGACTGAGATTGATGGAACGTTCCTGGAACAACTGAGCGCGATATGATCTCTGCATGCCATTTAACAGAATGACATTTCTAGCTATTCACTCACGAAGATAAACCATACACATATCTCCTCAAGAAACATGAGGTAGTCAAGGAAAACCTTGGTCTGTGTGTTTATGACTGAGTGATAGCAAATATGTACTTTCCTCATATCTTTTGAATGAGCACAAGAGAAATGATATTTAACAACGTCCAGGCAACATTATAACACTATATAAGCATATAATAGTAACGGTAATATGTCACGATGACACTTCCATGAACGTTTCTCAATGATGAAACCATTGAATCAAGTTTATTTTAATATCAAATTAAACAGCTCTACTTTTGCTACTGACAAACACAGATGCTAATTCTCTACAGAAATTGTGAAAACAGGAAGGATTTTAAAAGCCTTCAGCAAACTAAAGGGTCGCAGAAAACGGCATTAAATTGATAGGAATATTTATGATTTTCTGTAAGCTATATTCACAATGATCTATGGTTTAGGCAGCCCCGCTTGTGATGCACAGCCTTACTCTTGACTAAAGATTGGCAGAGAGTAAGCAAACAAGCTTTGCTGCATGAGCTGCCGGCTTCACACCACAGCAAATTAAAGAGTTTTCGCTCCAGCAGTCAGGTCCATGTCCACCCACAGTCAGGGAAACTCCATCACAATATTTCAGGACTCTGGGGCCTTTTTTAAATGAGTGACACTTTGAAAGATTCGGTGGGGGAAATGAACGCATTTTATAAGGGTTCCTGTTGATTCTTTCACTTTGACATTCATAGGGTTATTTCAGACTTCAGCGGGATAAGCCGGTGGGGGTACGAATCAGATCAAGACTCCCGCAAACTGAAAATGACAGCGGAATTAGATTTTCCTTTTCTCAAACAATCTTTACAAGCTTTCTGTTAAGTCACTCTGGTAAATGATTGGCTGCTCGTATTTCAGCTGAGAGCCAAGTGAAAGCCTTTACCAGATGCAGAAAACCAGATCTGTCTCACTCGCAAGCAGATGCATTTGGATTAACTTTACTCACTTTCTTTTCTTTATTCCAGGAAGAAATGTTTTCATTTCCAACACACTCAACTTGCCCACAGGCCTCTGTTTTGAATTAACACTTCATTACCCATAAAGCATCTTCTGCTTACCCGCCCACTGCTGAGGTGATGAAGGATAGAAGGAAGCCCAAGCCTGGAGGCCATCAAAACGCTTCTTACCACCAAGAAGCAGCTCAAAAAATGCCAAAACAAGATCTGCCCAGCACAACAAACAGGCTCAGCGAAGGAACACTACGGAGAATAAGCCACATTGAATGTATATAATATATGTTTTGTACCTTGTAGGGTAGTTTTCTTAACATGATTTCTAAAGTGAACACTGCCAGCCAAACCTTGCTGTGCACCAAACAAGACATCTGAGTGGATCTTGGTCCACTGGTGCGAACTCTGCTGCAGGTTTACTAAAACAGAAATGCATGCAGACCTAACACATCTAAACAACAAAACACAAGTAACAATATAAGACCCTAAAAGACGCAATACTACGGGGATAGCTTTCTAGCACAGAGACATTGGAGAGGAAAATCTTCTAAAAATCAACCCCGAGGTTGCTTTATTGACATCAACATGCGAGTAACATTAGTTTTGCTTTTTCACAGAACTAAAGGTGTGTTCACACCAAGGGTATATTGAACTATTTACGTTATTAAGTTGCACACAAAGATAATGCAAACATGCAAATAGACGCAAATTCTTGACACGAATGACATGAATTGTGGGTGGCGTGATTGCCACAAATGTGAGAGATTAGCTTCAATTGCATTCTCTAAGCAAGTATAAAAAATTCAACTTGAGTGGGATATTCGTCTGACTACCATGGTTCGACACATCCAGATTCACCCTGTTGTGAGAGATCCCTCGAGTCATATAGACTGTTTCTTCGGAAGTGCGTGCATGAACTGCAGTTAACTTCCAATCTGTGTTTGTCTAGTGTCTAATAATATAACTATTTATATTTAATTTATGTTAATATTAATGTATATTATTATTTTATTGTATGTTCATTTTATTAAATAAACAATTTGTTGAAGGAGTCCTGTAGTTAGGTCGCAATTTAAAGGTACCATTCTTTGGCTGTTTTCGAAGCTTTGATTATGTTTTTTGGGTGTTTAACAATGGATGGTCATGTTTCTAGTATCAAAAACTGCTTTATATTTT
Source organism: Triplophysa bombifrons (assembly GCA_029783895.1). NCBI lineage: Eukaryota > Metazoa > Chordata > Actinopteri > Cypriniformes > Nemacheilidae > Triplophysa > Triplophysa bombifrons. The sequence goes on from CM056470.1 coordinate 7,435,996, forward strand.
ACATTAATCAAGTCTTTTCTCAACGGGTGGCGGACTCGCGTTTGATTATTCTTTCCACATGACATCACAACTAGAAGAAATTCCAAATTTGCAGGTCATACATGCGCGAGTACTTGTATAAAAATGCCTGGGCTACATAAAAAAATCGACTTCTTAGTTGCAGTCTGGAGCCCTGGCGCAGCTGACACAGTGTCTATACTGGATGCGACAGGCACGATGCAACACGAAAACCTGCGTGTTCGCATCCAGTGTGGACAAAATTTGAAATTATAATGGGTTCTAATGCGTTTCTAATGTCTTTTGTCATGTCGCATTGTGCCTGTTGCATCCGGTGTGGACACAGTGCGAGTCAAATGTTTACAATCTCTGATAACCAAAAACCACTCAAGCAGCTCTTCCTCTTCTCTAATGGCACTTTTCCACTGCATGGTACCGTCAGGTTTTGTACGACTCGGACTTTATTTCACTTCGACTCACTTTGCTTTTCCAACGAGTGATAGGAAGACCTGCTTATCAAGATTGGCTGCGCTACATCATGATTGGCTGCACTGTCTGTGTTTTGTTGGCAATCTGCATGTACGTGCATAATGTAAAAAACATGAATCATTAATGCGACGATGTATTGTGTGCAGTAGTTCCGTCCCCCTGCCTGCCTCCAGCAGCTAGTCTTTTTCCGTAAATTATCGTACAGCTGTATCTGTTTTTGAAGATACGACGTATGCAATACAACTGTATAGGAACTCACAAGATTATGCCAGAAAGCCTGTTTTGTCTAGCATTTTCGTAAGCACAGACTTCAACGTGTTAAATTAAATGTTAAATTAATGCAAAGAGTAGTGAAGGGAACCGGCGTCAGATCTACGAAAAAAGACAGCTCTTAAAGGGGTCGCACTTTTTAACATGCCGCGGTCGCTTATTTTAATCAAAGAACAAAAGAAAAGAGGAATTCAGTGTCATTTGTATTTTTAATTAGAATTCTTCTGTATTTAATTTAGAATTTAACATTAAAGACTGTAAAGAGAACTTAATTCAATTTCTACATATTTCCTCCCTGTTAGGCATGATAGCTCTCAATTATACAGTTGAATGGCTAATGTTAAAATAAATAATCAATTTAATGGAGACATTAGTTGCAGTACTAATATCAGAAGGTTGGCTTTCATTCATAAAACAATGCTGTTAAAGAACTCTGTTGTTTCTACATTAATTAAAAGATTAAATGTGAAATTATTAGAATGTATGATGAATTATGTGAATGAAATAGATGAAAAACATTAATGTTATGTGTGATTAATCACTGCGAAAAATTTGAATAATCCGATAAAAATATTAAATCGATTGACAGCATGAAATAGAATGTAAATAGTTATATTATAAGCCACTAGCCAGACTGTTAAACAAACACAGACCAGAAGTCATAGAGAACATTGTACTATGAAAGCAGAATTTATATTGACAGAGCAATGCCTGAGGGACAGAAGTGTCCAGTCACAGTAACGAGATACAAGTAGAAGAGATACTGTTATTCTTCACAACAGGAAAAACTATTGGTTAATGTCAAATGCAGTAAATACAGTCCATCAAACCTTTTGCTTTTTCTGGTTCAGTGTAGCACTTGTCTCTGTTCATATCCTTCTGAAAGATATTAACACTGGAAAAGAGTAGTTGCTGTTCCATAAAATCCCTGATCAGATCGTTTTAGAAGTTTGAGCAGATTGTCAGATTGTAATGCATGCTTGGACAGAACATCCACATTCAAGGAGAAAATAAACATCTACCAAAATAAAATACTACCTTGAGGAAAAAGGTCAACTTTAAGTTTAATTTGCATCCTTTAAAATAAAGAAAAATGTTCTTCTACAATAGTATTTTTTCTATTAAATCGTTTTGAAATCGGTTCTATTATAATGTAATGCAATATTCAATTTGTGTCAGCATTTAAATTGTTAATTAAAGTCTCTGCAGGATATTATAAAATTGTTTCAGTAAGACCTGCTTCTTTTATTCAATGTAAATCAACATAAACAAATGTCACTTAATTCTTTTAACAACTTTGACCGATCAGATGAAATGAGAGTGAGTCATCAAAAAACTAAATGTGGGTGATTTTTCAAAAATCTGGTAGTTAATTGTTTTTTCTTTAAACAAAACAACTGCATTGAACATGAACATTTCAGTGTCCTTTTGGCACAGAGTTATTGACATAAATTACCTGGTTGAGGCTAGAGGTGTAAATATACACTCAGCTCACGATTTGGTACATATCTTGGTGCTGATTCGATACGATACGCATCGCGGTACTTTAAACACAAAGAAACAATAAAACTGAAATTCAAATAAGATTTATTTTCAAAATATTAACAATTTCAGTTACTTTTTTGTTGCACATAAAATCTTAACATTCTGTACTGCAGGTTTGTCACTGAATATTTTATTGTAATTTAACATAATATTAGAATTAAGATCAGTTTAAATTTTGACAGCAAATTTTGATTAGTTTTAGTCATATGTTAATCATCCCCATCATTTTAGTTTAAGTCAACAAAATCTACATTATATTTAGTGTACTAAAATCTAACTGGTTTAACTAATTTTACTGGTGTAATCTATTGTTCCATGCAAAGATTATACTGTTCTGACATAATTTACTTAAAAGCTGAACTGTCTTTGATCGAGACAGTAATCTTTCAAAAAGACATATTAAATAAACTGTATTACATTTCTTCAATCATGCAAATAACATACTTGGTTCGATCATTACCATGTCATTGGATCTTTTAACATACAATAAGACTCACTTCATCACTTCTCTAATCAGAACAGCGCTGCTTTCTTTTGGCTTACTTTATGTAGGATTTCACATTATGTAGCAGCTCACATTAACCGATAAATTAACAATAGCATATAGAAAAGGTTTGTGCTTGCCTTTGAAATGAGTTTCGGGGTTACTAACAAGCAGTCACGCCTCAAGTTTGCTGTGTTTTACCGGCGATTGTGAAGGAAAATAAGACTCTTGTAAACCACGTGGAGACAAAGATTGTGTCTTGTGCTTCCCCTTCTCCCAGAGACTTCTCTCTACCGCATATGTCAGATAAGCACACGTGAAGCGCTGGCACAGAGTAGGTGATGTCTTGATCGCTCAACGAATAGAATTAAACATCATAATGATAAATATCACCCTCACTCTACGATGTGCATTGTAAAAGAAATTGTACAAAGTATCGTTACACCGTTTTTTTTTTTTTATCAATTATTATGAGTTATAAGGAAATTTTGATACAGGGATGTTGTTCATTACAGCCTGAGCACTGATGATGTGAGGAATTGCTCCGTTTGTTATAATCTTCAAAATGAAATGCATTCGAGAGCCTAAACGTGCTTGAAAATTCAAGTTTGAATACATGTCAGAGGTGGTAAAAATGTGGTAAAAATGTAGCCTACATCCGATATGGGTTTCAGAATGAAGTGTGGCAATATGGCTCTAAAGTGCCACCTACAAAATTTCCAAAAATTTTTAAAGATTTGGTTGATTTGAGATGGAAGGACCATCATTTCTTTATTAAATAGTAAAAAATAAAAACGCAATTTTGACACCCTTGAGAAGCAAGAAGCACAGAGACTAGTCAATACTATTTTAAGCCCGAGTTTGACAGAGAACTGAATAAATGTTGCTAACTTTATTCCCATTATGTTAAGCATTTCACAATGGCCTTGTCATTAGCTTCACACATGCGGAGCTGCAGGCGCTCTGGTGAAGAAGTGCAGTTGCCAAGGTTATCGACTGCAAGAGTCAATAATGTTTGATCACAAAAACAGCCATCCACAACCGAGCCGCCTCTGTCCAGCAAACCGCACAAACAATGATGAATGGAAACAAGTTCTCTCTTTCATACGCTTAACAAATACAAACTCGCTAAACTACTGATTAACCGCATTTGCATTCTAATGTGACACATTAGACTCTCACTTAATGATTCCTCTCGCAATGCCTCGAGTTTCTCCAAAGCTTAATAGATCTTGATCTTGATACTTTCTACCTTCAGAAGAGAAACAGCAGGAACCTTTAGAGAGTTCTTTAGGCAAATAAGCTCATTGAATTGACACAATCGAACAATTGCTGCGGTTCATTTCGATACAATGTTCACCTTGCGTTCACAATTACTGTGAGATAAGATGATCAGTTTAAGCTGCCTATAAGATTCCGCTAGTTAGGCTACAGTAAAAGTGTATATTGAAACTCACAAAACTGCCATAATGTATAAAAATTAAAGTGCAAGATAAAGCTTGACATATTGTAGTTCATACTGTTAGAGCTCATGTTGTGCCGACAACTTAAAAAGGAATGTTTAATAAAACATGTTAACGCCTGATTGTGGGATGGATTTCACTGCTTTTTCCTCACAGTTTATCATACAGGTGTGGTGTTCTCCCATTCAGCACACTGTGTCCTGGCAAATAATAATCACCTTACATCAAACATACATGTGCAAGGCATGTTTTTCCTTTATTCAAACAATACCGCTAGGTGCCAAATAAAAACCGTACTTCATAGTAAACCTGAAAAACGTTTGTAAAGATGACATGGCCTGCAACGTGACAAGCAACTTCAAAGTCTAAAACATTTTTAAAACACTTTGCTAATCGGATATCACTTGTTTTTTTAAGATTGGAACATATGCACTTTTAATTTTAAAAAGTATGTTTTGTTACTGTAAAATTGATTTAAAAAACATCAGTCCTATGTATATTTCAGGCTTGACTCAAACACAACATTTCGAAAAGGTCTACAATTGAAACAAATATGTATGGCCTTAATGATCAGCACAGCACATATAAATATTTAATGCAGGTATCGTTTAGACTGGTCTGAGGTCAGCAGCTAAATTCTATCGTGTTATTTCAAGTGTCAAATCTGTGCCAAGAAATCTGATCCTGACTTCACGATACACTGAGCTGTGCTGTTTCGGAATACACGATGCTTGTCATGTACTCTACCACAGACAATTTGTGACTATAATTAAAAACGAAAACGTTATATTGTAATGAGGTCATACACGCATGGGGTCATGTTCTGTAGGTAAAAGGAAGGAACGATAAAAAGAACATGGACTATCATTCCTTTCCAGAATATCCATAACTTTTTTTTAGTCGTATGTCATGAATAAATAAGTATAAATAATCGAGTTAAACTCGACCCAATTCCTAGACGATTTAGTATGTTTATATAAATAGAAAACATATGGCTTCTCTAATGCAGATGTCCGTGTTTATCCATCACTTTTTTTTCCATATCGATTTAACATTTTCCCTATAGTTTGTGATTAATTCAGGCGATTACGTTTATTAAAACTTTGATTGCTATAGTTTTCTTCCACGACTCTTTGTAATACATTTCCTTGCCTTTCACAGCTGGATACAACAGTTACAAAACTCCCTGACATTCTCGTGTTTACAATGTTCGTATGGAACTATATATATATTAATATATATGTCTTAAAATCGTAACACTTTATATTGAAACATATGTCCGTTACATTAAATTAAATTCATATCAACCATAAATTACAATCAAATGTGACCTGACTGGAAAGCAGACACTGCAACAGCACAATGAAGAAAAAGCTGCCAAACAAACCTCAGAGAGTTTCTGTACTCAGTCTTGCAGAAGTGTTTCTTTTGGATGGTTCACTTTGTCTCATTCTTCATACTGGAGCGGATGGCTTGCTTTGATGTTACTTTGTAGCGCGTTAGACGCTCCGACAGAAGAAACGCGAGAAACATTGTATCCCAGACGCACAGCAGCTCAAATTCACGGATAAAAAAAACTCAAATGGTCTTTCCATAAGATGAGGCAGTTAGCCACCTAGCCAGAGAGACAACCAGTGATTAAGCCTCTTAACTCCTCTAATTCTCAACCACTAAATATGCATCAGTCCTTTATTTGCGTAAGACTGGCGGAGCGTCAGAGTCCGCTTCTCATGTCGATCTATCGAGGACAGAAGCTCGATCGAGCGCGGTCTCCCTACCCGCCACTGCTGCTGCTCTCCAGCACTACAACGACCACAGCGACCGACTCTTTCCAACAGCGAACCATTAGTTTTTACGACTTCCCTCATCGCTTTACGTTATTGGTTTGAGAGCGTTGTCATGGTGCCCGCTACGGAGCTGCACTGCCCTCTTTTTTTTCTCTGCTAAATTATTGCGAGAGCAATGTATAAAAAGAGAGTGAAATAAAAACTGAAATAAAAACTTTTATTATTTTTAACAAATAATTGAGGAAAAATAAATAAAGAAATTTACATTTATTATTGCATTTGGTTGCTGCTTTCACCTAAAGTAAATTTGTGTGAATGGAACATTTGACATAGTGATGCAGTACTCTATCAATTGAGGAAGGAAGAAAGAAAGAAGTAAAAAAGAAAGAAGAAAGAAAGATGCAGTCTTATGAGATGCGTTAAAGAAATGAGATGGCATTCATAAATAAAAGCAAATGGTTTGCCTGCCAGCAGTGTCTCTTTGGGGTAATATCTCCATGTTTGGCCTTGTGGAGAAAGAAGAGCTTCTGCTTGCAAATTGCCTAACGGAGTGATACTTCTGAGTCGTGGCCGGAAACTCGTATCCTCACAATTTCCTCATAAATGATGTCTGTAAAAGCATGTGGCCATATTCCTTAAGGATGAATGTGGGCCAAAACCAGGAGAGCCAGTGGCAGATCTGGACCTGTTCCCAAAAACACAGAATCAGCTGCTGAAACGGGGAAACAGATGGGACCTGCTCTGAATTATTAATTATATTACAGACAACAAGCATATTTTGTCTCTGTGTCACCGTTAAATCCCACTGATTTATAAAAGATATCTAGACAAATATTTTGGTTGATAAAATTACCAACAGAGTGTTTTGTTGCTTGTAAAATTGCTCTCTGGCAGGAACATCCTTTTATACTTTGAAAGATGATAAATGTTCCTTAAAGAAACATATTCATTTAAAAAAAAGGATGAAAATCATTTGAATCAATTGCAGGAAAACCCTGATGGAAATATACATATGTTGTTGTTGCTTTTTCTTTTGTTTCGTAAGCAAAAACTTGATAAATTAATTAAAGCTTCATAGTATCTAGGCGATTGTAAAACTGAGCTGCTTGGAAATGTTTGTATTTGCTTCCACCTAGTGGTGGATGAGAGATTTTTAAAGTTAGATGATACGAAGTCATTGTTCAAACAGATTATATGAAGCACCTCAAATAACATTTGTCTTGACAAGTTGAATGTTAAGGACTGTTTTTATGTTTTGTATGAATCCTATTGCTGTTGGACAGGGCAGGATTTTCTATAGATTTATACAAGGTTATTTTAGTTTACTAAAAATTAAAACTTTTAAAGCGTTTTTGTTTATTGAAATAAAAAAGATTTGCATAAACATTATCTGAAAAAATAAACTAACAAACGATTTAATTGTAGCCAATAGTATAAACCACTAAAATATTATAATAAATAAAAGTAAAACTATAATTAATTAATATTATATAAAGCAACATTAAAAGTAAACAAAGAAATGATATAATGACAAAAGCATATAACGGAGTTGGAAAATGTTTAACTAAATGTACATAAAAATATAAAAATAAAAGTTCATTTTAAATATGAATTAAATTGAAACATAACTACAATAAAATTGCTGCAAGCTGCAATTAGTGGGTCAATCCCAACCAAGACTGAAAGGGAAACATTTTGGACATGTCAGATAGTCACATTTTGAAAACCAAGTTTAAAAACACAGGGAAAGACGGTTAGAACACAATAAATTGGATAACTTTTGACCACAATGCGGCGCTGTTGTATAATTAACATGAGGCGAACAAGATCTGATCCTGATGTAGTATACAATATGCAATAGTTTGATATCAAAGGACTAGGCTTGAGCCAACAAATATGTTAATGTTGATCACATACCATCATGTTGAATTGTTCATATGCCATGAGCAACTAAAGACATTTTGTTAAATCTCTGGACCAAAAGGAAATGCTAATTTATAACTTTACAGGAAGTAAGAATATGGCCAAGACGAATCATACCAAATTTCGTTGCGATTCGCCGTTGAATTCTTAAAATACTGCATTTGAGACAAAATTTGGAATGAGTGGCGCCCCCAATGGCAAACCGACGAACATATGGTTTGACTCGGCATGTCTCGAGGAATCAAACGAGTCCAGTGTCATAATTTTAGATTCATTATTTCAGAAGTGATAAGCAAAATAGCTATTTTTATTAATATTTATATTAAATTTATATATTTTATATCTTTCATCCCGACACATGCAAGTTTAGCGCAGATACAGCCTCAAGACCATATTGCCTCATTCTTCGTCGAATTCGTCGACACGCCATTCGAGAACAGATTATCCAGTCATATTCTAATAACCTTCTGTCAGCCCTGTCTAAGATGCTTAACACTATTTCAATTGAAACCATTAAAATTTCTTTGATGGGTTTTACTGAGTTTTTATTGGGTTTTTTTCCAGCTGGGTTAGCCTATATTCATCTTAAATAAATCATCTAATTGATCAGTCTTTAGAATCATTTGTTATTATTAGAACATTATTATTTCAAAATGGACAGTATATGCAGTTGTATAGTGTAAAAAAGTTAAAAGTAGGGAAGGAAGGAGGCTGGAACCGTCGAACATTCAAACAAAGTTTAATCAGAATAAACAAACAATAACACGGAAGTAAAAGACCGGCAGCCACCTCACGGTCGACTTCCCGCCACAAGATCAAAAACAGACTTAACATATGTTCGGGCCAGGTCCTCTCTCGTCCGTAGTCCTGTCGCTTGTCCTCTTGTGCTCCCGATCTCCTCCTTGAGATTTGCGGGACCTGTGTGCACACGGCTGATTCCCACTATCACTCACGCCACCGGCTCTTTAGAGACTACCTTAAATATCCAAATTAATTTATATTGATTCAAGCTGAATTTTGGAAAAAAATTGCAAGTTTTGAAATCATACTATGAAATGTGTCAATGTCCTCCCTTATTTAAAACAATGTAGCAACAGTTTGACTATTGATAACTATTGTTGGAAGACAGAAACCTGAAGGAAATTTATCCATTCAGATGACTTGACGTTCACTAAAAAACTACTTACAAAAGATGAAATAATGTCTTTGTTTATTTATTAGTTAAAAGAGGGATAATCTCAATATTGAATAATAAATCAAAACCTACTGATTAATCTGCCAAAGAATCAACGATTAGTCGAATAATCATTATATTAATCGATAGGTTAATAGAATATCAAAATAATAGTTTGTTGCAGCCCTAGTCAATTCCCCAAAGTTTGGCTAAGATACAGCATCAAATCCATTTTGGTGTGTTCGTCTTCACATTCGTAGATGCGCTATACAAGAATGGATTGACCAATTAAAATTATTTTAATACTTAAAAATTATTTAATATTTAATACTTTTTGTCTGCAGTGTCTCTAGATGTTGTCCACCAAATTTCGTGCAAATCGGTTAAACCGTCTAGGAGGAGTTCGAAAAAGTAAGTATTTAGTCAAATTCAAAATACCGGGAACATTTTCGGAAAATGAAGTCATATAGAATTGGGTTCAGTCAAGGGTTCAGAGGCAAAATGTTGTTTCTAGGATGAATGGTTCAAAAGTAATAGGCAAAAATGTATGTGGAAGTTTGGACTGTTGGTGACGCTATGGAGTTTGGTCTAGAGACTTACCATGGTATCAGTTCAGACTATCATCTGTGGGTGTGCCAAATTTAACAACTTTCCCATATACGGTTCTATGGGCTGCCATAGACTTCCATGGCAAAAGAAGAATCAGAATAATAAGAACACTAACGGAAGCAATAGGTGTCTATGTCTTTTCGTGGCTTGACCCCTAATAACTCTGGATCTTTAGATAGATCTTTAACTGCACCAACATTAACAATCATTATGTGGCTCAAACTTAACTTCTGGTAGACCTCCGCAAAGAATCAATAACTGTTATTAAATTTAAAACAAATACACAATAAAATATTATTATAAATCAATACTAAAATACAGTAAACAAGATTAAACACCAATTTGTATTTTTGTTGGGACAGTATACAAGACAAACAAAAAGACAAAATCCACAGTACATTTTGAACACAATGTCCCAGTAATAGTCTTGGGTTCCGGGGTTAATCTCTACCTTGTTTGAACACGTGGGTTTCGTGTCATTGCGCCACGTGTTCGCTGTCTGCGTCTAATTGTTTTCACCTGCCGCTCCCATTACATTACGTCCTACACCTGGTTTCTATCTCACTTTCCCCCTTACAACCACCCTCACTTCTCATTGCCCCTTGTGCTATCGTTGACTAAGGTCACAGTACTGTCTCATATTGTCCAGTCCAGTCCAGTCTTGTCGTGTGGATTATCCCTGTTCAAAGCTGCCTGCTTTTTGTAGTCTTGTCGACTGAGTGGTTGTCCTGTTGACTGTATCCTGGGATTCCCTTTTTCTCCCAAGGACATTTTTAGTCCTCAGTTCAGACTCTGTAAACACTACTGTCATTATTTTTGTCCCCTATTTTGTCATACTTTTGATCGTCTCACCGGACAGACCTTCACCACCCTCGATCAGTCCTACGAGGAAGGACTCTCACTCCGGCGCTGTCCCGATTCCCGGAATGTCTGTCACCCTATCTCATCCGGGTCTCGTGCCTCCATGGGTTTGGTCACTGGTCCAGTGGACTCCTCCGGTGGGTATCCACCTCACCACTGCAGACGGGTTCTTCGCTTCTTTGACTTGGTTGACGTTGCCGTACACTGGGGCTTTCCCCAATTGGCCTTGCAGTCAACCGACATCAGCTGAAACCTGAAGCTGATCACCCTGTCTGTATTGTGTTTAAGCTTAAATAAACATTATTGTACCGCAATTGATTCCTCGTCTTCTGACCGAACCTGACAAATAGCTAGGGAATTCATGGCCAATGTTCAAAATTTCAAAGTACTTTCATTCCTATGTGCCCAAAAAGCTTTTGTGATAATATAGTTAAAATAAAATCGTAAAAGTTTTTTTTTTCACAACTCAAACAATTTTCTCTCTTGATGGAAGCTCATTTGACCAGATTAAAGTAACTATATTGCTCATTTCCTTTTCCATGGCCTCTCTAACAAGGGCTGAGTGCTCAGGTCACCTAGTTCAAACTGCTCTCAAAGGCAAGACCAATTCTACTGAATGAATGCTTAGCCGAAGAGAACACGCTTCATTTGAGCTATTATTGTAAAAGACTGAGAATGAACAGTGAATTGGGCAGATTCTCCGTGACATCATCACAATCGTTTGATTTTCTATCATCTCATTTATTTCTTTATGATGTGGGTGTCGGGTGATGGGGTCATGTTCAAAAGTATTGTATCGCAGTATGTTAGATGCATGTTAATGGGGCACTCTGAATTATGTGCATGAATTCTGCTAGACCTAAAATTCACAGAGCATCTCACACACACCCTTAAAATGAAACTGAGAGTTTAACAAGGTACCATTTGTACGTTTTATTCACCCTGACATTGTTTAATCAAATAATTCAAACCTTAAAAATATAACATTTAATAATTCAATAAGCAATCCCTGTTGAAAGCTGACCACTTTGGTTTGTGGTGGACTCACACTGGTGGTGGAAAAAGTAGTTTAAACTCAATAATGCTCCTTCCTCCAAAGGAATGACATTAATGAAGAATTCCAGTCTGGATTTCGAGCATGTCACAATACAGAGACTACTTTGATCAGAGTTACAAGTGATCTGCTTTTTGCGTTTGACCGTGGCTGTATTTTGTTATTGGTGCTGCTTGACCTTAGTGCTGCATTTGACACCATTGACCACAGCATACTCCTACATAGACTCAAAAATTACGTTGGCATTAACGGAATATCATTGAAAGTGTCCCGCAAATCGCAAGTCCAGTACTGTGTACCACAGGGCTCAGTCTTAGGGCTTCTGCTCTTCCTATTATACATGCTACCTCTAGGAGATATAATAAAGCGACACGGAATTAGCTTCCACTAAAGAGGACAAGAGACACTGAGGGAATATAAAGAGGAAACAAGGAGGAAATGGTAAGCAGGTGTGGGGTAATTACGGGACGATCCTTTAATAAATGATGAGACAACCGAAGTGTATGTGTGTAGTGGAAAATGACAAGTGCGGGGGAAACCTAGCGGAGACATGAGGGCGGGGTGAGTGACATAGACACAGTGCACGTGATCAGTCGGCTCAACAAAGACAAGCCCATTTTGTGATGTCACAGGTTTCTTCTTTTACAATGTAAATGACAATAAAACAAAAGCTCATGACGACATTTCACTTTCAGCTTAGAAAACTAAAGGCAGCATTGTGAGCGAGCAAAAACTGCTGCATGTAGGTATGGTTCAGTGTTACACAATACAGTTGAATGACACAGTGCACGTTATCAGTCGGCTCAACAAAGACAAGCCCAATTTGTGAAGTCACAGGTTTTTACTTTAACAGAGTAGATGACAACAAAACAAAAGCTCATGATGACATTTTACTTTTAGCTTAGAAAACTAATGGCAGCATTGTGAGCGGGCAAAAACTTGCTGCACGTAGGTATGATTCAGTGTTACGCAATACAGTTGAAAGATAAACATGTCACTCTCATACTTAAAAAATGTGCTTTGTGTTTTTTGTGTGCCAACATCAACATTATCTGTTGAAAGGGAAGGCATTCTTTAGGATTACTGAAGATAACTAAATTCAGTCAACCTGAAATACCATTATCTTTCTGAGGCAAAACTGTCTGTAGCTATACTATACCTGTGTAAATTTAATGGAAACTCTGAAAAATATGTTGGATTAACACAAAAAGTATACACCGGTTGCACATATTAAACTTATTGGTAACACTTTATTATAGGGACCAATTATCACTATTAACTAGTTGCTTATTAGATGCCTATTTTTAACATATTGACTGTTTATTAGTAGGCTACTTATAAAGCACACATTCAACATGACCATATTACCTAAACCTAACAACTACCTTACTAACTATTAATAAGCAACAAATTAGTAGTTAACTGAGGCAAAAGTCATAGTTAATGGTTTATTAATACCGAGAATTGGACCTTAAAATAAAGTGTGACCAAGTTAGCGGGGGAGCAGGGGAGTCACCACCGTTCGGCAGATGCCGGAGCCTGTGTCCGTCCGCCCAAGGGGGAGGACAGGGGGCAGAAGTGCCGAGGGTGGCCACCGCCTGCCAGAGGCTGGAGAATGTGTCCGTCCGCCCAAAGGGGAGGAGCAGGGGACGGGGAACTCGCCGCCGACTTCCCGCTATAGGAGGAGCCACGGCCGGCCGCCAGGGGGCGGACGGTCAAGCCCTCCACCGAGCGCCCAGGGCCACCGAAAGGCACCGCGAAGGAGAGTACCCCGGCCGGTTGAGGATTGAACGGCAGCATATCGGGGAAACGGACTACATATATTTTTTTCCTCTCTCCCCTCTCTCTTTCCGGTCGCTCTGCGGGCTCCCGTCTCCGTTCTCTCGTCTCGTCGGTGCATACCCCCTGGGGAAAGGTACACCGAGACTGGGGGATCCCCCCCCCCCCCGAGGGAGGGGGAGGGAGCAAGCACAGTCTCGGGGGTATCCCCTGGCTTGTGAGGGGAGATTGGGGTATGTTGTGAAGTTGGCAGGACGAGGCCGTGAGTCGAGGCTGGTGAGTGAGTGATAATGAGTGTTAGCTGTACACGCACCGGTCTCGTATCACGGAGGAGATTGGGAGCATAAGAGGACGAGCAACCGGACCATCAATGAGAGAGGACCAGGCCTGGCTTTTAGTTGTGGTTTGTGTTTCGCCGGCAGTCGTCCATGAGGAGTTGCCGGCAATCTTTTTACTTTGTTATTACTTTATTAATTGTTTGCCGGTTCCCGTCTCCTTCCTTTTACTGAGCTGTATTACAATCACATTTTACAGGGTATCTAAACTGCTTTTCTCAATCATGTACTGTATGCTTTCCACTTCCAAATTTTGGTCCGGGAAGGAATTTAAGATATAATATATCTTACATTCTTAAATATCTTAAATGTTTTCCTATATACACCTTTCACAATTGTATAGTGTAGAAATATTCCCAGATACTACAGTGTTCCCTTATGAAAATAAACTTTAAATAAAATAAATAATTTAAAGAAAGAAGTGTTTTATTCACCTTAACACAAAATGCAAAAAATGTAGGCATTATAAAATAAGCTTGTACTTTATGAAACACATTAAACTTCTATTTTAATATATTATATCATGAAGAAATAAACAATATGTTAACAAAGCAAAATGTTTGGTCACAAACAAATGACAGGCAGCATTTGCTCAAAATGTAAGCTTTGTTTTCTTAACAGGCGTAGCTTTTGATAAAGAGGTGTGGTTGTTTTCTCAGTGTTTACATAGTGCCTGTGTTAGCAGAGGCTGCGCTGATTTCACACTATCAATCCTCCTTCCTCTACTGACTGAACATAGCCTTCAGAGAAACAGTTTTTTAAGAGGTTTGCCTGTGAGGTATTTAAAATAACATAATATGAACATGCAGTTGCTATACTGGCAATGGCAATGTATTTATATAGCACAAATAATTTCAACCAGAGGTTTACCAATGTGCTTTAACATCAAAAGAGACAAAAGAGAGCATAAGAATAATAATACAGAAAATAAAAAGAATACAAAGATGACCATTAACTTCAACATAAAATTGTAGAAAATATACAAAAAATACAAAGACAACAATTAACTATAAAAAGCCTTATCAAAGAGATAGCTCTTTAGCCTAGTCTTAAAAGAAGATACAGATGGAACCTTTTTTATTGTAATGGGCAGTGCATTCCAAAGTTGAAGGGCAACAAAAGAGAAGGTTCTGAAACCCCTACGGTTTCGATTCATTTTGGGAATAGACAGAGTCTGATCTTTAGAAGACCGAATAGATCTACAAGCCTTTCGCTCAACCAGTAGATCAGATATGTAAGAGGGACCCAGACCATTTAGCGATTTAATTTTTTTTTTAATCTACTCTGTAGCGCACAGGCAACCAATGCAGAGTTCCTAAAACAGGAGTGATATGAGCACGTTTATGTGTCACAGTTAAAAATCTAGATGCCGCATATTGAACCAGTTATAGTCGGGACATGGACAATTGACTAATCCCAAAAAGTAGTGAGTTACAATAATCTAGTCTGGTTGTAATGAAAGCATGAATGACTTTCTCAAGATTTTTAAACAAGATAAAAGTCTTAACCTTTGACAGGAGTCTTGGCTGGAAAAATGATGATTTTACCACTACATTTATCTTACTTTCAAACTTCAAGTGTTCATCAAAGATAACACCCTGATTTTTTACATGATGCTTAACACAAGTGGACAGCCCATCAAGATTTAAGTTGGGGGCAGCCACAGAATCTGAAGGTCCAAATACAGTGATTTTGGTCTTTCTTTCATTGAAATTTTGATTGTATTTTGAAATTTTGAATTTTTTCATTGAAGCCAAAGCCATGCCCTCACACCAGTCAGACGGGCAAGGAGGGTATCGACACCTTCAGAGTGTGGTCATACAAATCTGCCAAAAAAACATAGTTTCTACACTTACACTATGATTAAATCGTTGTTGATTTCCTTAAGGGCTTTTAAATCCTAATATAGTAAATCTATAGTACACTACAGTATATATTATTGTAATATATATAATGCTGCAGTTTATTTTACTGTAATATACCATATTATTGTTTCATTTGGTCACACTCATCTCAGAAATGTAAAATTAAATAAATGTGAACATGTAAAAACTTCGAAATACATTTAGTTTAGCAAACATGCATAAAATAAATAAAAAAGTACAAAACATTTATTTTTAATAATAAAAAATAATATATTAATTAATAAATAATATTATTTTCCCTCTTTTACATTTCTTCATGGATTTATTTTTGTATTTATTCATTTTTAATTTTGGCAGGATTGGACTTCCATACGACAAGGTAAAAATGAAAATACATGAAAATAAAAAGCTTTGAATGTGCTGTGCTTGATTGAAGAAAATGGAAAGCTTGTTTCAAATGTTGTTTACTTGTACAAAACCCATGTTACGTTGTTAATGCAACCTGTCTCTCATAACTTAAGTTGTTGCGCTTGTCATTATATCAAATGGCCAGCCACCCGCCATTGAAAAGGAACAGAAGAAGAATTACGTCACATGATCACATTCATACTGCACCCATTCATGCAAAATAGTTTAGCCCTGGTTAAGTTGGTATATATTGAAATTGAATACCTACTCATTGAGTATGCCGTTTCGGATTCAGCCATAGAAACGTGAAAAACTGCTTATTAATTACCTTCTCGGAAACCTTGACAAGCCAGCCACACCTGTTAAATACCATTATAATATAATTGTGCGCAATACTATTGGGACTACTTACACTCTAAAAAATGCTGGGTTAAAAATAACCCAAATTGGGTTACTGCTGGGTTAACCTCAACCCAAAATAGGTTAAAAATTACCCCTAGGATTTAAAATTTTAATATTAATAGTCTATATGTGAAATTAAACGTTGTGTTTGTGTGTTGGGGTGTGAGAGAAGCGCCAGGCAAAAAACAATTACTTTTTTTTAACCTGTCTGCTTTTAATGTGTACAAGAATTGTTCAAAAGGAAAGGCCAGGTTTGTTGAGTAAACAAGTAATACCTCAGTAGTTCCATCCATCCATCCATCCATTTTCTTCCGCTTATCCGGGGCGGGTCGCGGGGGCAGCAGTCTAAGCAGGGATGCCCAGACTTCCCTCTCCCTAGACACTTCCTCCAGCTCTTCCGGGGGGACACCGAGGCGTTCCCAGCCATAGTCCCTCCAGCGTGTCCTAGGTCTTCCCCAGGGTCTCCTCCCGGTGGGACATGCCCGAAACATCTTCCCGGGAAGGCGTCCAGGGGGCATCCGGAAAAGAGGCCCGAGCCACCTCAGCTGGCCCCTCTCGATGTGGAGGAGCAGCGACTGTACTCTGAGCTCCTCCCGAGTGACCGAGCTTCTCAACCTATCTTTTAGGGATCGCCCAGCCACCCTGCGGAGAAAGCTCATTTCGGCCGCCTATATCCGGGATCTTGTCCTTTTGGTCATGACCCACAGCTCATGACCATAGGTGAGAGTTGGAACGAGGGAGGGGGAGGGAGCAAGCACAGTCTCGGGGGTATCCCCTGGCTTGTGAGGGGAGATTGGGGTATGTTGTGAAGTTGGCAGGACGAGGCCGTGAGTCGAGGCTGGTGAGTGAGTGATAATGAGTGTTAGCTGTACACGCACCGGTCTCGTATCACGGAGGAGATTGGGAGCATAAGAGGACGAGCAACCGGACCATCAATGAGAGAGGACCAGGCCTGGCTTTTAGTTGTGGTTTGTGTTTCGCCGGCAGTCGTCCATGAGGAGTTGCCGGCAATCTTTTTACTTTGTTATTACTTTATTAATTGTTTGCCGGTTCCCGTCTCCTTCCTTTTACTGAGCTGTATTACAATCACATTTTACAGGGTATCTAAACTGCTTTTCTCAATCATGTACTGTATGCTTTCCACTTCCAAATTTTGGTCCGGGAAGGAATTTAAGATATAATATATCTTACATTCTTAAATATCTTAAATGTTTTCCTATATACACCTTTCACAATTGTATAGTGTAGAAATATTCCCAGATACTACAGTGTTCCCTTATGAAAATAAACTTTAAATAAAATAAATAATTTAAAGAAAGAAGTGTTTTATTCACCTTAACACAAAATGCAAAAAATGTAGGCATTATAAAATAAGCTTGTACTTTATGAAACACATTAAACTTCTATTTTAATATATTATATCATGAAGAAATAAACAATATGTTAACAAAGCAAAATGTTTGGTCACAAACAAATGACAGGCAGCATTTGCTCAAAATGTAAGCTTTGTTTTCTTAACAGGCGTAGCTTTTGATAAAGAGGTGTGGTTGTTTTCTCAGTGTTTACATAGTGCCTGTGTTAGCAGAGGCTGCGCTGATTTCACACTATCAATCCTCCTTCCTCTACTGACTGAACATAGCCTTCAGAGAAACAGTTTTTTAAGAGGTTTGCCTGTGAGGTATTTAAAATAACATAATATGAACATGCAGTTGCTATACTGGCAATGGCAATGTATTTATATAGCACAAATAATTTCAACCAGAGGTTTACCAATGTGCTTTAACATCAAAAGAGACAAAAGAGAGCATAAGAATAATAATACAGAAAATAAAAAGAATACAAAGATGACCATTAACTTCAACATAAAATTGTAGAAAATATACAAAAAATACAAAGACAACAATTAACTGTAAAAAGCCTTATCAAAGAGATAGCTCTTTAGCCTAGTCTTAAAAGAAGATACAGATGGAACCTTTTTTATTGTAATGGGCAGTGCATTCCAAAGTTGAAGGGCAACAAAAGAGAAGGTTCTGAAACCCCTACGGTTTCGATTCATTTTGGGAATAGACAGAGTCTGATCTTTAGAAGACCGAATAGATCTACAAGCCTTTCGCTCAACCAGTAGATCAGATATGTAAGAGGGACCCAGACCATTTAGCGATTTAATTTTTTTTTAAATCTACTCTGTAGCGCACAGGCAACCAATGCAGAGTTCCTAAAACAGGAGTGATATGAGCACGTTTATGTGTCACAGTTAAAAATCTAGATGCCGCATATTGAACCAGTTATAGTCGGGACATGGACAATTGACTAATCCCAAAAAGTAGTGAGTTACAATAATCTAGTCTGGTTGTAATGAAAGCATGAATGACTTTCTCAAGATTTTTAAACAAGATAAAAGTCTTAACCTTTGACAGGAGTCTTGGCTGGAAAAATGATGATTTTACCACTACATTTATCTTACTTTCAAACTTCAAGTGTTCATCAAAGATAACACCCTGATTTTTTACATGATGCTTAACACAAGTGGACAGCCCATCAAGATTTAAGTTGGGGGCAGCCACAGAATCTGAAGGTCCAAATACAGTGATTTTGGTCTTTCTTTCATTGAAATTTTGATTGTATTTTGAAATTTTGAATTTTTTCATTGAAGCCAAAGCCATGCCCTCACACCAGTCAGACGGGCAAGGAGGGTATCGACACCTTCAGAGTGTGGTCATACAAATCTGCCAAAAAAACATAGTTTCTACACTTACACTATGATTAAATCGTTGTTGATTTCCTTAAGGGCTTTTAAATCCTAATATAGTAAATCTATAGTACACTACAGTATATATTATTGTAATATATATAATGCTGCAGTTTATTTTACTGTAATATACCATATTATTGTTTCATTTGGTCACACTCATCTCAGAAATGTAAAATTAAATAAATGTGAACATGTAAAAACTTCGAAATACATTTAGTTTAGCAAACATGCATAAAATAAATAAAAAAGTACAAAACATTTATTTTTAATAATAAAAAATAATATATTAATTAATAAATAATATTATTTTCCCTCTTTTACATTTCTTCATGGATTTATTTTTGTATTTATTCATTTTTAATTTTGGCAGGATTGGACTTCCATACGACAAGGTAAAAATGAAAATACATGAAAATAAAAAGCTTTGAATGTGCTGTGCTTGATTGAAGAAAATGGAAAGCTTGTTTCAAATGTTGTTTACTTGTACAAAACCCATGTTACGTTGTTAATGCAACCTGTCTCTCATAACTTAAGTTGTTGCGCTTGTCATTATATCAAATGGCCAGCCACCCGCCATTGAAAAGGAACAGAAGAAGAATTACGTCACATGATCACATTCATACTGCACCCATTCATGCAAAATAGTTTAGCCCTGGTTAAGTTGGTATATATTGAAATTGAATACCTACTCATTGAGTATGCCGTTTCGGATTCAGCCATAGAAACGTGAAAAACTGCTTATTAATTACCTTCTCGGAAACCTTGACAAGCCAGCCACACCTGTTAAATACCATTATAATATAATTGTGCGCAATACTATTGGGACTACTTACACTCTAAAAAATGCTGGGTTAAAAATAACCCAAATTGGGTTACTGCTGGGTTAACCTCAACCCAAAATAGGTTAAAAATTACCCCTAGGATTTAAAATTTTAATATTAATAGTCTATATGTGAAATTAAACGTTGTGTTTGTGTGTTGGGGTGTGAGAGAAGCGCCAGGCAAAAAACAATTACTTTTTTTTAACCTGTCTGCTTTTAATGTGTACAAGAATTGTTCAAAAGGAAAGGCCAGGTTTGTTGAGTAAACAAGTAATACCTCAGTAGTTCCATCCATCCATCCATCCATTTTCTTCCGCTTATCCGGGGCGGGTCGCGGGGGCAGCAGTCTAAGCAGGGATGCCCAGACTTCCCTCTCCCTAGACACTTCCTCCAGCTCTTCCGGGGGGACACCGAGGCGTTCCCAGCCATAGTCCCTCCAGCGTGTCCTAGGTCTTCCCCAGGGTCTCCTCCCGGTGGGACATGCCCGAAACATCTTCCCGGGAAGGCGTCCAGGGGGCATCCGGAAAAGAGGCCCGAGCCACCTCAGCTGGCCCCTCTCGATGTGGAGGAGCAGCGACTGTACTCTGAGCTCCTCCCGAGTGACCGAGCTTCTCAACCTATCTTTTAGGGATCGCCCAGCCACCCTGCGGAGAAAGCTCATTTCGGCCGCCTATATCCGGGATCTTGTCCTTTTGGTCATGACCCACAGCTCATGACCATAGGTGAGAGTTGGAACGAGGGAGGGGGAGGGAGCAAGCACAGTCTCGGGGGTATCCCCTGGCTTGTGAGGGGAGATTGGGGTATGTTGTGAAGTTGGCAGGACGAGGCCGTGAGTCGAGGCTGGTGAGTGAGTGATAATGAGTGTTAGCTGTACACGCACCGGTCTCGTATCACGGAGGAGATTGGGAGCATAAGAGGACGAGCAACCGGACCATCAATGAGAGAGGACCAGGCCTGGCTTTTAGTTGTGGTTTGTGTTTCGCCGGCAGTCGTCCATGAGGAGTTGCCGGCAATCTTTTTACTTTGTTATTACTTTATTAATTGTTTGCCGGTTCCCGTCTCCTTCCTTTTACTGAGCTGTATTACAATCACATTTTACAGGGTATCTAAACTGCTTTTCTCAATCATGTACTGTATGCTTTCCACTTCCAAATTTTGGTCCGGGAAGGAATTTAAGATATAATATATCTTACATTCTTAAATATCTTAAATGTTTTCCTATATACACCTTTCACAATTGTATAGTGTAGAAATATTCCCAGATACTACAGTGTTCCCTTATGAAAATAAACTTTAAATAAAATAAATAATTTAAAGAAAGAAGTGTTTTATTCACCTTAACACAAAATGCAAAAAATGTAGGCATTATAAAATAAGCTTGTACTTTATGAAACACATTAAACTTCTATTTTAATATATTATATCATGAAGAAATAAACAATATGTTAACAAAGCAAAATGTTTGGTCACAAACAAATGACAGGCAGCATTTGCTCAAAATGTAAGCTTTGTTTTCTTAACAGGCGTAGCTTTTGATAAAGAGGTGTGGTTGTTTTCTCAGTGTTTACATAGTGCCTGTGTTAGCAGAGGCTGCGCTGATTTCACACTATCAATCCTCCTTCCTCTACTGACTGAACATAGCCTTCAGAGAAACAGTTTTTTAAGAGGTTTGCCTGTGAGGTATTTAAAATAACATAATATGAACATGCAGTTGCTATACTGGCAATGGCAATGTATTTATATAGCACAAATAATTTCAACCAGAGGTTTACCAATGTGCTTTAACATCAAAAGAGACAAAAGAGAGCATAAGAAGAATAATACAGAAAATAAAAAGAATACAAAGATGACCATTAACTTCAACATAAAATTGTAGAAAATATACAAAAAATACAAAGACAACAATTAACTATAAAAAGCCTTATCAAAGAGATAGCTCTTTAGCCTAGTCTTAAAAGAAGATACAGATGGAACCTTTTTTATTGTAATGGGCAGTGCATTCCAAAGTTGAAGGGCAACAAAAGAGAAGGTTCTGAAACCCCTACGGTTTCGATTCATTTTGGGAATAGACAGAGTCTGATCTTTAGAAGACCGAATAGATCTACAAGCCTTTCGCTCAACCAGTAGATCAGATATGTAAGAGGGACCCAGACCATTTAGCGATTTAATTTTTTTTTTAATCTACTCTGTAGCGCACAGGCAACCAATGCAGAGTTCCTAAAACAGGAGTGATATGAGCACGTTTATGTGTCACAGTTAAAAATCTAGATGCCGCATATTGAACCAGTTATAGTCGGGACATGGACAATTGACTAATCCCAAAAAGTAGTGAGTTACAATAATCTAGTCTGGTTGTAATGAAAGCATGAATGACTTTCTCAAGATTTTTAAACAAGATAAAAGTCTTAACCTTTGACAGGAGTCTTGGCTGGAAAAATGATGATTTTACCACTACATTTATCTTACTTTCAAACTTCAAGTGTTCATCAAAGATAACACCCTGATTTTTTACATGATGCTTAACACAAGTGGACAGCCCATCAAGATTTAAGTTGGGGGCAGCCACAGAATCTGAAGGTCCAAATACAGTGATTTTGGTCTTTCTTTCATTGAAATTTTGATTGTATTTTGAAATTTTGAATTTTTTCATTGAAGCCAAAGCCATGCCCTCACACCAGTCAGACGGGCAAGGAGGGTATCGACACCTTCAGAGTGTGGTCATACAAATCTGCCAAAAAAACATAGTTTCTACACTTACACTATGATTAAATCGTTGTTGATTTCCTTAAGGGCTTTTAAATCCTAATATAGTAAATCTATAGTACACTACAGTATATATTATTGTAATATATATAATGCTGCAGTTTATTTTACTGTAATATACCATATTATTGTTTCATTTGGTCACACTCATCTCAGAAATGTAAAATTAAATAAATGTGAACATGTAAAAACTTCGAAATACATTTAGTTTAGCAAACATGCATAAAATAAATAAAAAAGTACAAAACATTTATTTTTAATAATAAAAAATAATATATTAATTAATAAATAATATTATTTTCCCTCTTTTACATTTCTTCATGGATTTATTTTTGTATTTATTCATTTTTAATTTTGGCAGGATTGGACTTCCATACGACAAGGTAAAAATGAAAATACATGAAAATAAAAAGCTTTGAATGTGCTGTGCTTGATTGAAGAAAATGGAAAGCTTGTTTCAAATGTTGTTTACTTGTACAAAACCCATGTTACGTTGTTAATGCAACCTGTCTCTCATAACTTAAGTTGTTGCGCTTGTCATTATATCAAATGGCCAGCCACCCGCCATTGAAAAGGAACAGAAGAAGAATTACGTCACATGATCACATTCATACTGCACCCATTCATGCAAAATAGTTTAGCCCTGGTTAAGTTGGTATATATTGAAATTGAATACCTACTCATTGAGTATGCCGTTTCGGATTCAGCCATAGAAACGTGAAAAACTGCTTATTAATTACCTTCTCGGAAACCTTGACAAGCCAGCCACACCTGTTAAATACCATTATAATATAATTGTGCGCAATACTATTGGGACTACTTACACTCTAAAAAATGCTGGGTTAAAAATAACCCAAATTGGGTTACTGCTGGGTTAACCTCAACCCAAAATAGGTTAAAAATTACCCCTAGGATTTAAAATTTTAATATTAATAGTCTATATGTGAAATTAAACGTTGTGTTTGTGTGTTGGGGTGTGAGAGAAGCGCCAGGCAAAAAACAATTACTTTTTTTTAACCTGTCTGCTTTTAATGTGTACAAGAATTGTTCAAAAGGAAAGGCCAGGTTTGTTGAGTAAACAAGTAATACCTCAGTAGTTCCATCCATCCATCCATCCATCCATTTTCTTCTGCTTATCCGGGGCGGGTCGCGGGGGCAGCAGTCTAAGCAGGGATGCCCAGACTTCCCTCTCCCTAGACACTTCCTCCAGCTCTTCCGGGGGGACACCGAGGCGTTCCCAGCCATAGTCCCTCCAGCGTGTCCTAGGTCTTCCCCAGGGTCTCCTCCCGGTGGGACATGCCCGAAACATCTTCCCGGGAAGGCGTCCAGGGGGCATCCGGAAAAGAGGCCCGAGCCACCTCAGCTGGCCCCTCTCGATGTGGAGGAGCAGCGACTGTACTCTGAGCTCCTCCCGAGTGACCGAGCTTCTCAACCTATCTTTTAGGGATCGCCCAGCCACCCTGCGGAGAAAGCTCATTTCGGCCGCCTATATCCGGGATCTTGTCCTTTTGGTCATGACCCACAGCTCATGACCATAGGTGAGAGTTGGAACGAGGGAGGGGGAGGGAGCAAGCACAGTCTCGGGGGTATCCCCTGGCTTGTGAGGGGAGATTGGGGTATGTTGTGAAGTTGGCAGGACGAGGCCGTGAGTCGAGGCTGGTGAGTGAGTGATAATGAGTGTTAGCTGTACACGCACCGGTCTCGTATCACGGAGGAGATTGGGAGCATAAGAGGACGAGCAACCGGACCATCAATGAGAGAGGACCAGGCCTGGCTTTTAGTTGTGGTTTGTGTTTCGCCGGCAGTCGTCCATGAGGAGTTGCCGGCAATCTTTTTACTTTGTTATTACTTTATTAATTGTTTGCCGGTTCCCGTCTCCTTCCTTTTACTGAGCTGTATTACAATCACATTTTACAGGGTATCTAAACTGCTTTTCTCAATCATGTACTGTATGCTTTCCACTTCCAAATTTTGGTCCGGGAAGGAATTTAAGATATAATATATCTTACATTCTTAAATATCTTAAATGTTTTCCTATATACACCTTTCACAATTGTATAGTGTAGAAATATTCCCAGATACTACAGTGTTCCCTTATGAAAATAAACTTTAAATAAAATAAATAATTTAAAGAAAGAAGTGTTTTATTCACCTTAACACAAAATGCAAAAAATGTAGGCATTATAAAATAAGCTTGTACTTTATGAAACACATTAAACTTCTATTTTAATATATTATATCATGAAGAAATAAACAATATGTTAACAAAGCAAAATGTTTGGTCACAAACAAATGACAGGCAGCATTTGCTCAAAATGTAAGCTTTGTTTTCTTAACAGGCGTAGCTTTTGATAAAGAGGTGTGGTTGTTTTCTCAGTGTTTACATAGTGCCTGTGTTAGCAGAGGCTGCGCTGATTTCACACTATCAATCCTCCTTCCTCTACTGACTGAACATAGCCTTCAGAGAAACAGTTTTTTAAGAGGTTTGCCTGTGAGGTATTTAAAATAACATAATATGAACATGCAGTTGCTATACTGGCAATGGCAATGTATTTATATAGCACAAATAATTTCAACCAGAGGTTTACCAATGTGCTTTAACATCAAAAGAGACAAAAGAGAGCATAAGAAGAATAATACAGAAAATAAAAAGAATACAAAGATGACCATTAACTTCAACATAAAATTGTAGAAAATATACAAAAAATACAAAGACAACAATTAACTATAAAAAGCCTTATCAAAGAGATAGCTCTTTAGCCTAGTCTTAAAAGAAGATACAGATGGAACCTTTTTTATTGTAATGGGCAGTGCATTCCAAAGTTGAAGGGCAACAAAAGAGAAGGTTCTGAAACCCCTACGGTTTCGATTCATTTTGGGAATAGACAGAGTCTGATCTTTAGAAGACCGAATAGATCTACAAGCCTTTCGCTCAACCAGTAGATCAGATATGTAAGAGGGACCCAGACCATTTAGCGATTTAATTTTTTTTTTAATCTACTCTGTAGCGCACAGGCAACCAATGCAGAGTTCCTAAAACAGGAGTGATATGAGCACGTTTATGTGTCACAGTTAAAAATCTAGATGCCGCATATTGAACCAGTTATAGTCGGGACATGGACAATTGACTAATCCCAAAAAGTAGTGAGTTACAATAATCTAGTCTGGTTGTAATGAAAGCATGAATGACTTTCTCAAGATTTTTAAACAAGATAAAAGTCTTAACCTTTGACAGGAGTCTTGGCTGGAAAAATGATGATTTTACCACTACATTTATCTTACTTTCAAACTTCAAGTGTTCATCAAAGATAACACCCTGATTTTTTACATGATGCTTAACACAAGTGGACAGCCCATCAAGATTTAAGTTGGGGGCAGCCACAGAATCTGAAGGTCCAAATACAGTGATTTTGGTCTTTCTTTCATTGAAATTTTGATTGTATTTTGAAATTTTGAATTTTTTCATTGAAGCCAAAGCCATGCCCTCACACCAGTCAGACGGGCAAGGAGGGTATCGACACCTTCAGAGTGTGGTCATACAAATCTGCCAAAAAAACATAGTTTCTACACTTACACTATGATTAAATCGTTGTTGATTTCCTTAAGGGCTTTTAAATCCTAATATAGTAAATCTATAGTACACTACAGTATATATTATTGTAATATATATAATGCTGCAGTTTATTTTACTGTAATATACCATATTATTGTTTCATTTGGTCACACTCATCTCAGAAATGTAAAATTAAATAAATGTGAACATGTAAAAACTTCGAAATACATTTAGTTTAGCAAACATGCATAAAATAAATAAAAAAGTACAAAACATTTATTTTTAATAATAAAAAATAATATATTAATTAATAAATAATATTATTTTCCCTCTTTTACATTTCTTCATGGATTTATTTTTGTATTTATTCATTTTTAATTTTGGCAGGATTGGACTTCCATACGACAAGGTAAAAATGAAAATACATGAAAATAAAAAGCTTTGAATGTGCTGTGCTTGATTGAAGAAAATGGAAAGCTTGTTTCAAATGTTGTTTACTTGTACAAAACCCATGTTACGTTGTTAATGCAACCTGTCTCTCATAACTTAAGTTGTTGCGCTTGTCATTATATCAAATGGCCAGCCACCCGCCATTGAAAAGGAACAGAAGAAGAATTACGTCACATGATCACATTCATACTGCACCCATTCATGCAAAATAGTTTAGCCCTGGTTAAGTTGGTATATATTGAAATTGAATACCTACTCATTGAGTATGCCGTTTCGGATTCAGCCATAGAAACGTGAAAAACTGCTTATTAATTACCTTCTCGGAAACCTTGACAAGCCAGCCACACCTGTTAAATACCATTATAATATAATTGTGCGCAATACTATTGGGACTACTTACACTCTAAAAAATGCTGGGTTAAAAATAACCCAAATTGGGTTACTGCTGGGTTAACCTCAACCCAAAATAGGTTAAAAATTACCCCTAGGATTTAAAATTTTAATATTAATAGTCTATATGTGAAATTAAACGTTGTGTTTGTGTGTTGGGGTGTGAGAGAAGCGCCAGGCAAAAAACAATTACTTTTTTTTAACCTGTCTGCTTTTAATGTGTACAAGAATTGTTCAAAAGGAAAGGCCAGGTTTGTTGAGTAAACAAGTAATACCTCAGTAGTTCCATCCATCCATCCATTTTCTTCCGCTTATCCGGGGCGGGTCGCGGGGGCAGCAGTCTAAGCAGGGATGCCCAGACTTCCCTCTCCCTAGACACTTCCTCCAGCTCTTCCGGGGGGACACCGAGGCGTTCCCAGCCATAGTCCCTCCAGCGTGTCCTAGGTCTTCCCCAGGGTCTCCTCCCGGTGGGACATGCCCGAAACATCTTCCCGGGAAGGCGTCCAGGGGGCATCCGGAAAAGAGGCCCGAGCCACCTCAGCTGGCCCCTCTCGATGTGGAGGAGCAGCGACTGTACTCTGAGCTCCTCCCGAGTGACCGAGCTTCTCAACCTATCTTTTAGGGATCGCCCAGCCACCCTGCGGAGAAAGCTCATTTCGGCCGCCTATATCCGGGATCTTGTCCTTTTGGTCATGACCCACAGCTCATGACCATAGGTGAGAGTTGGAACGTAGATTGACCAGTAAATCGAGAGCTTCGCCTTACGGCTCAGCTCCTTCTTCACCACGACAGACCGGTACAGCAAACGCATTACTGCAGAAGCTTCAACGATCCGTCTGTCAATCTCCCGTTCCATCCTTCCCTCACTCGTGAACAAGACCCCCAGATACTTGAACTCCTCCACTTGAGGCAGGAACTCTCCACCTACCTGAAGTGGGCAAGCCACCCTTTTCCGACTGAGAACCATGGCCTCAGATTTGGAGGTGCTGATTCTCATCGCAGCCGCTTCACACTCGGCTGCAAACCGTCCCAGTGCATGCTGAAAGTCCTGGTCTGATGGGGCCAACATGACGACATCATCCGCAAAGAGCAGAGATGAAATCATGCTGTCCCCAAACCCGACCGTCAGAACCCGGTACACACTCGGGTTGACGGTGTGGACAGTGGTTGAACCCAAAAGGTGAGGCAGACACCACGATGCGTGCAAAAGGAGGATTTAATGGTCAAACAAAAAGATAATCTATCAAGCACAATCCATCTCAAAAATAATTCACAAAATGATAAATCCAACAAAGGTATGGATTTAGCAATGCGAACCAAGCTCCTGCTCCGGTCGTACAGGGACCAGATAGCCCTTAGCAAAGTGTCCCGAATCCCATACTCCCGGAGCACCCTCCACAAGATGCCGCGAGGGACACAGTCGAATGCCTTCTCCAAATCCATAGAACACATGTGGATTGGTTGGGCAAACTCCCATGAACCCTGCAGCACCCTGGAGAGGGTATAGAGCTGGTCCAGAATTCCACGACCGGAACGAAAACCACACTGTTCCTCCTGAATATGTAGTTCATTATGCAAAATAAACATTTTACAATTCTTAAGAAAGAAATGGTTATAATACATCAACTGTAGTCAAGAAAATACGATCACATAACCCCAGTTTTATCATCGCTTCACTGGCTACCCATTAAGTATCGTATTGATTTTAAAATTCTTTTCATTACTTTCAAAGCCCTGAACGGTTTAGCACCTACTTACTTAACCGAGCTTTTATCAGGTTACAACCCATCACGCTCTGTAAGATCTCAAAACTTAGGAGTTTTGACAACACCTAGAATAACAAAATCCACCAAAGGGGGACGAACTTTTTCATACGTAGCACCTAAACTCTGGAACAGCCTTCCTGATACTATTCGAGGGTCAGACAGACTCTCCCAATTTAAATCTAGATTAAAGAAACATCTTTTCAGCCAAGCTTTCACTTAATGTATAGTTAATGAACAGCAGCTACACTAATTATTCTCTTTATTCTCTCACCGCCTCTGCCTCGGGATGCCCGAGATTACGCCAGCTACAGCTGCAGACTGACTGACCATCCCAGCTCCATCTAAAGCAATTCCACCACCAGCCAAGAGAAATATGACCATTGGACCATCCCAGCTCAGACCACTACATCCCCAACCAAGAGCAAAGACGGACTATTTGTCTTATTAATGCTGAAGTTACAATATTTGGTATTAAATGCTAAACCAAAACGACATGTCAGCAGTCTGAGTGCAGCTATGACACGTCAGAGGGGATCTGGCCCTCCCGGATGAGCCTGGTTTCTCCCGAGGTTTTTTTCTCCATTAATCAATCATTGGAGTTTGGGTTCCTCACCACAGCAGGGCAGTGTTGGCCTGCTCACCGGGAGACTGCATTCATTCATTTATTTATTTAGAAATTAGATATTATTTATTAGAATGATCTTACTGGTTGTATAAATACCATGCACTGTGCACTGAACTTTTCTGTTTTTCCTGTTTGCCCCTGTAAAGCTGCTTTGAAACAATACACATTGTGAAAAGCGCTATATAAATAAACTTGAATTGAATTGAGCCTCAGCTTCAGTTTTCGCGAACTCTCACTTCACAGAGCAGACTCCGTTTACTAATTGCGCAGCAGGCAGCACATCCGCCAACTAAAAATAGTCCTTAAGCCCGAAGTGTCGGGTTTTAAGTGTCGTCAAGAAGGCTTTCGAACACTTACCGTTCAATCTGTAGTATTTCCTCAGCCTTGAAACAATGACCCTCTGGCAAGTTGACCCCTTTATAATAGTAATCACCCCTTTGAAAGAGATGCTGACATTTTTGTGCATCAAATGGAGAAGAATACCGCTATCACTTATACTCACCACTCTTCAGCACGTATCTAATCAAGCACATCTGCACAGAACAAAGTCGTAGATGCGAATTTGCTTAAATCGTGCAATACAAATCGTGTAGCACCTGAACAGTTCTTGCTTGAAGTCATGTTGTTGGCCGTGAAACGAAACGGCTGTCCACTGCCATGCGTGTGTTTCCTTTCGCAAAGTGCCACAAAAGATCCTACGCGCCAGTAATAGTGTCATTATGGTGTGTACATGTCTATACCGCTCAAAATAGGAGTACTCCACCCATCTTATTTTGATTTGTGTTCACTACGATTAATAGTTTAGACGGATTAAGTTAATCAAAAAATTCTGTTTACATGGTCCCTTACTAATCAGAATATTGTCTTAATCATGTTAATATCTGATTATTCTTGTCCATGTAAACGTGGTCAGTGATTCACTACGTCCATACACTGCATCTCTTGCACCAAAGTGCTAAATTCCCCATCGACGAATCTCCTCTGATTCAGCGGTCGCACACACCATCATCTTCTCCTCTTTATCTTACCTTCGTCCAGGAAACATACCCTACTCCATCCTTATTGGTTGATATTCTTTGTTATTACTGTCGTCTGCAATGGAGGAGCCACACTTCTTCTATCATTAATGTGCAGTGGGCCTGTGAATTACGTAGCTCAGGGCTGCCCTCTGATGGTCTGGTTGAGTATACATACTCATTTTTATGCACATGTGTCAAACTCGTCAATCCGTGCATTTCTCCCCGTATCCGAGATTGAGTATGCGCAGGAAGCTGTGCGGACACATTAGTGCACAAGACGTCATTGACGCGGAAAGTCAAGTATCCCTGGGCCTTTAGCCTCCTCGTAAGAGCGCTCATCTCCCATTTCGGAGAGACGTTGATTGAGACCAGCTCGATTCGGGTAGAGTATAGGAGCAATTTGTCAGTTTGGAAACCCCCAACCACAGTATCAAGCCCTGTTAATAGGTATAAGTTTATCATTTGTTCACTTTATAATTCATTATATTTTTTAAAGTTGAATAATATATCGCTTTTTTTATTAATATTAGATATAAATATTGATACCCCACCTCAGAACTCACTAATTTTCACCCGCTGGATACGTCCATGAAATGGTTAACCTTGGCATATACTAGAGTCATGAGGATTCACGTGTAAAACGGCCCAGGTCGACTACATGTTAGAACATGTTTGTTGGTTAATGTATTAATTGACACCTGAAAGTAAAACGTAATAAATTGACCCTTAATTAGGAAAAAATAATTATTTTTTATGAGCAGCTGGATGCTTAGTGGTCCTCCGATTACACGTTTTACCATTTTTATGAAGAGTGGGGCATTCACATAAACAGAGGAGTGAGTGCATACATCAAAATGAAATAATAAAAATGGGGGGAAATGACAAAAAAGGTCAACTTTTTGAGAAAAAGAGCCACCCCTTCCATAAGGCTGGCAACAACCTTGTATAAGAAAAAGGATGTGGCACCTCACCTTTATTATATATTATGGTGGCTGAAACGTTGTCAGTTTTGCTTAGGGGTAAAACATCAGGTATTAATATGACCGGAAATCCTTTTATTGTCAGTCAGTTTGTCGTAGTTTTGCCATCCATGATTAGCCAGACTGATCAATTTAAACTATCCCAATAAAAAATGTTTAAATATTTAGACATTTGGATATAAAAAATGGTAGAGATTTGGAAAACTAAATATAGACAATAATTTTGGAAAATGTAAATTAATTATGAATTAATTAATTCATCAATTAAAGCATATTAATTATATGCTTCTCTGCAGAAAGATATAACCCTTTTTGGAAGAATTCTATTGACAAAAGTCTTTCTAGTTTTCATTGTTTTGTAATCTCGGAAAATAAAATGAAATCAATAAACGTTGATTTTGTATGAAAAGGGAAAAGTCATTACATACATCCCAGGGATTGCAAATACTCAGAAACAAATGTACAATATAATGCAATGTAAGTCGCTTTGGATAAAGCGTCGACCAAATGCATATATATAAATGTAAATAAAGAATCCTCATACTGGTTTAAAATGTTTACGTCTTTATTAAAAAAATAAACTTATAAAGTTATAAAGATATTAAGATATAAAGTTTATTTTACAATGTGACTTTTCAAAATTAGGGTTCCTGTCAAACGTTCTGGTTTTCACCAGCAAGTATTATTTAACTGGAAGTTGTTATTCAAGAATAACTTGAGCCCTCATATGTCAATTTAGAATAACAGACAGTGATTAAGAAATCTTTGTTTTTTGATGAATGGTGGCAAAAGGGTACTATTTTTGCCAGGTATGGTCAGTCATACATATCTTATATTATTTTGGTAATATTTTGAGTCAGATATAATTTACAGAAATATAATTTACAATGCTCTTTAATAAATACCTTAAAAGTGAAGTGTTTTGTCATTTGCAAAATTGTTTTGTAAAATGCATGTCCTATTTTGATGGTTTAATCTAACAAGAAGGACATATTGTACAGATATGCCCCTCCAGACATCACTCCAGTGCTGTTTTACCTGCATTGAAACTCACAGGTAAATGACATTACATAATATATTTTAAAACAAACAGGTGCATTCATGAATGTGTGAATAAATGAATGAACAACATTTCCAACACAACAGAAAGATTATTCCTAATAAATATAAAAAACAATACTGATAATAATACATATTAACAAAATAACTTTATCCATTAGGGTCTTGTTCAAATGTCTATATGAATGAAATTATGACATCTTTAGGATAATCTTAAATTACATTTCTTCATGAATGTTTGACTGAAAATGGCCATGCTGATGCATCGCTGATGCCTTCAACGGTCCGGTTATCTCACAGTAACACGTGCTGTTTTTCACCAAAATTATTACAAATTCTACAAATGTCACTAACGGGTGGAGGGAGTCGAAGGGGAGACGCGCCGCGGTGCATTTCCACTGGCTGAAAAGGGGAGGATCTTTTATTACCCCCGCATGAGACCCAATTCAGTACAGTATGCTACAGACAGACCAAGACACAGTAGACTCGTCGGGAAAAAAACAGACGCAGAATCTCACAGCAGTACTAGAAATAAATCGCACGTTGAGTATTTCGTAAATCCTGACCTCGTTTTTTTCGTTTATGACGGTAAGGAGCGCACCGCTTTCTTTGGGAATGTATTATTAAGGTCCATTGCGCTGTTATGGTGGTGGTCTACAGCGATAGCAATATCGCAAGCAGCCGTTATTTACAAAACATCTGTCTTTCACGGACGTCGCCAAGGTTTTATACATAAGGTAATATACGTTAATAATATCGTGAACGTTTATAATATTTTCATGCCCGCTGAGGGAAGAGCCTTGGGCACTGCAGTAACGCTATTAAATCGTCAATACATCAACTGTGGATGGGGTGGATGCTGAATACATGTCGGCAGACCATAATAACATGTCCCTATTAAGACAGTTTGCTTGCAGGACAATATAATCGCATTTGAGATCTTTTACGCTGTTGCTCATCTCATGTGATCGAGTGGCCAAAGCCGCTCTGTCCTCCAACAACAGATGAGAGGGAAACAGTTTACACAACTTCGCTTTCCTGCATCGGTGGACAATAATGCTGTTCATGACAGAAAACTCACAACACATCATACTACGAAAATAATCGTCCAGCCTGGAATCGTAATGAAAATGTTGCGGAGAAAGCGAATCGTTCTCTTTATGGCATATTTTCTGCTGTTGGTTCTCACCATGCTGAACTTGGCTAACTACAGGTGGGCCAAAGACCCTCAACAGTGTCATCTTCAGATGAGAAGCACTTCCTATCAGGGCAGATCTGACATCCGATTTCTTTACAGACCATTTATCGCTAAGAAGAGACAGCTTGTGTACGTTTTGACGACGTGGAGGTCAGGATCATCCTTTTTTGGAGAGCTATTCAATCAACACCCTGAGGTTTTCTTTCTTTATGAACCCATGTGGCACATCTGGCAGAAGCTGTACCCGGGTGATGCCGTGTCCCTACAAGGTGCAGCGAGGGACATGCTGAACGCCTTGTACCGCTGCGATCTGTCTGTTTTTCAGCTCTACAACAGCCCCGGGGGCAAGAACGTCACCTCTCTTGGACTTTTTGGGGCCACCCTTAATAAAGTCATTTGTTCGTATCCTCTTTGCTCCACCTATAAGAGGGATGTGGTCGGTATGGTGGACGACAAAGTGTGTAAAAAATGCCCTCCGCAAAGCCTGAGGCTCTTGGAGGAAGAATGCCTCAAGTACAATACTATAGTCATTAAAGGGGTGCGTGTTCTGGATGTCAACATTTTGGCCCCCCTGATGGAAGATCCGTCTTTGGATCTTAAAGTGATTCACCTCGTGCGAGACCCTCGGGCCGTGGCTAACTCCAGAATCAAATCTAGGCACGGATTGATTCGTGAGAATTTACAGGTGGTGCGAAGCAGGGATCCGAAACTCCGCCGGATACCTTTTGCCGATCCCGGACACAAAATGAGCAAAAAGGATGGAGCGGATTATCACTCTGTTGGGGCTATGGAGGTGATATGCGATCGGACGTACAGAAGTTTGAGGACCGCCTTAAATCCACCCGGCTGGCTGAAAGGGAAATACATGGCGGTGCGTTATGAGGATCTAGTGGATAACCCTGTGAAAGCACTCCGGAATGTTTATCAGTTTGCCAATCTGAGTTTTAATCTGGACATTGAATCTTTCGCCCTCAACATGACCAATGGTACAAGCTCTTCCTCAAAGCCGTTTATTGTGTCGGCCAGGAATGCCACTCAGGCTGCCAGTGCATGGAGAACAGTGTTGAGTATTCAGCAGATAAAACAAGTGGAGGAGTACTGCTATCAGTCGATGGCCATCTTGGGTTATGAACGTGTAAGAACTGCTGCGGAGGCAAAGGACCTGAGTAAATCTTTATTGACTGCCTCCAAACTGTGATACAGTTCTCTCGACAGAAGAAATGGAGCAGTAACTGAGGAGTTGTTTTAGCTTTCTTTATGAAATGTCATAGTTCTTTTAGGTTATTTTGTGGTCATTCAATACAAGCACGATTATTTTGGGACATGTAGATTTGAAAAAGCAGCAACTATGAGTATTTGAATCTTTTTTCTATTGTTCAAACCAAATTCTAAATGAAACGAGGGTTGTTTGTATTGTTTCTGGTTAGTTTTTGAAATTCTGTTTATTATAAAAGTGAACAATGAAAAT
Source organism: Triplophysa bombifrons (assembly GCA_029783895.1). Classification (NCBI taxonomy): domain Eukaryota; kingdom Metazoa; phylum Chordata; class Actinopteri; order Cypriniformes; family Nemacheilidae; genus Triplophysa; species Triplophysa bombifrons. Next base: position 7,471,285 of record CM056470.1, read on the forward strand.
GTAAAATGTATGGCTGTAAAATGATTTATCGTATCCAGAATAGAAGTTTGTGTTTACATAATTTATGTCTGTGTACTGTGTATATAATTTATTTATTTATAAACACATACACATGCATATTTTTAAGAAAAATAGAAAATAATAAAACTAATATACATTTATGTATGATATTGATTATTGATCAATACAAATCAATACATGTAAATATTTCCTAAATATGTATATATGTATGTGTATGTGTTAATAAATACAAAATGAATATGCACACAGAATATTATGTAAACACAACTTTATTCTGGATGCGATTAATTGTTTGACAGCCCTTGTAAAATAATAGAAACATTAACACTGATCTAAAACTGAGATGTTAGGTGTGGGTAATGCCATTTCTCTACTTCTGAATCAATTAGAAGACAATCATTAAACTTAACACACTTTACATACTTTATGTATGCCAGTGTAATGTGGTCTCTACACTTCTCATTTTACTAAATGAAGAGGAATAAAAAAACAGTTTTGCTGCATAAGAAGAAAATGCCTAAAATTCAGGAACAAATATTTCTTTTTAGCTTTTTTTTTAACTACTTTTGCTAGCAGTGCACAATATACTTTATCTACCTTACAAAAAATTACATTATGAAGACAATCTCCTGAGTGATGCTTAAACTTCACAGTCAACAGAGAGAATGTCCAAATCGATTAATATTGATTGATGGATAGCAGCATCATTAGCTGATACATAAATCTTGCCAGGGTTATGGGTTCGGTCCTAGGGAATGCACAAATAAAATGTATAGAGCTTTGAGTCATTTTGATAGACGTTGCCTTTTGGATTCATAAATGTTAACTGTTCAAATCTCGTTTACAATTGAAATGTTTTGCTAGATGAGTATAAATACCTTACCTTTTAATATGATCCTATAAGTGCTTTCAGGACATGCTGTAAATATACTAGGAAAATGGTACAAACAGACTTATCTTAGGTCCATTCAGACCAATAAGCGAACCCTCAGGGCCCTCTAGGCACTCAGTGATAACAATTGGAAAAAATAATATTAATAAACTTAATTAAAATTATTAGTTTCAATAAAAGTCGGCCAATTTCGGAACAAGCCGAATCTAGTACCTCCGAAATCTGATCTGGCAACTCATTTGGCAGATCCCGCTCCTCAAGCGGTAATGGAGAACGTTCGTGCTGACCAGTTGCATTCATATATTTCATTAAAAGCACTTATAATTATTATAATCGCAATAACTATTTTATTTTGATAATGAACAGGCTGTGTAGTTGCTGGAATATTGTGTGCGCGTAAAGGCACCTGCACAATCGTTTAAGCTGTTACGACAGAAACCATGTAAAAAACTTTGATGATTTATGGTCAACAGATATGATTTTGAGTATGTTATTAAATACTGCATAGTTAACTAGCCTACTTTTAGCTAGTCCTTTACACACTTGCACTAATTCTCCTATTTGTGGAGCGCAGCGCCTCACAAACTGAACCAAACTCAGCAGCATTTTGCCACCGTTTTTCCCTTTCGTTTTGTTAATCTTAATTGTCAAATATTCAGAATATATTTATTCACGTCGCATGTTTTGCATTATATGTTGAAGGGAATTTGTCATGATGGACACTTCAGAGAGAGATATTTGTGTTGTTGGACAAATGCTGTGAAGAGACGCAGAAGAACTGATAAAGTACCGTTAAAGAATGATTAAATCCTTAATGTGCCTAATGTTATACACAGCTGCCTACCTGCACCTGCAGGTGTAATTTAAGTTTAATGTTAGACATTTGAATTCTACACAAATGTTGAGTGTTTTATTTGTGTTTTATTTGTTTACATGCACATACAGTATATTCACAACGTCATCATTATGAAAATGAACTGTTTCCATCACCTTAACACGCATAAGAACTAAGGCAAACTCAAGATAAAACTACGTTAAATTTCATCGATAATTTTGAGATTATCTTTGCATGTCTGTTTCCATTTAGGTCTTTTTATGCACATTTTCAATACATCTAAATAGTTAGAAACCCTCATAGGTTGCACAATCCGTTACTTAACCCCACCCAACTAACTTGTATCTGCCACACCCCTTATTCTGGCACCTCAAATTTACTGATCAACAAGTTTTTTGCAAACTTTCCGCCATCCGAGGGGTTGTTCACCAACAATCTCATAAAGCAGAAGATGCATCTGAAGCAAGTTCGCCAACCACCAAACTTAAAAGAAGAAGAAATGCGGAAAACGTTATTCAAAATCAAAAAAAGTAACAGCCTGTGGATGCACTTTGTTATCAAGTCTCGGAAAAAAGAAAAAAGCTGATAAACGTTGTTCAAAACAACTGGAGGAAGACTTTGTTATCAAGTATTTTGATCATCAAATTGTAAGTTATTTATGAATCATTCTGTTTGCTGATTTGAGCTTAATTTGAGACGAGTGATTTTGACTGGTCAGTCTTAAATTTAACATATTGTGCATATTTGCTGTTATTCTGGATAACAGCGACATTTTATCAGATAAATGCTAAATTTACTACGATCAGTTCCATACTTTTAGTTCACTGTACCGTTAAAAGTTTAATATTAAGATTTATTATAATCACAGTTTATTCGCTGGTGAATCTCTATTTACAGTTCGGCAAGTAGCGTTTCAAGTCTGGAGTTGCATTGTAAATGTATCATGTTTTCTGTGTGATGATATAATTATGTATGCACACTTCTATAGGAAAGCACAGTAAGGTAAAATAAGGTTAAGTGTGTGGGTTTGTGAGGGGGGTTGTGTTGTGCGTGCGCAGAGGGCCAAAGCTCAAGACCTTTCAGAGAAGACTTTGCACTCAGTGAAGTCACTAAGCATCTGTTAAATCAATTAATAATTATGTAAATCAATATTTACAGAAATGTTAATATATATTTATATTTCAAAATAAAGGCAAAATTTAATTTGCGGTACTTCTCGGGTTGCCAAATGTTGGTAGAAAATAGTGACAGTCATCCTTTACTCACCCTCATGTCAATTCAAACCATCCTGCATTTTCTGAATTCACTCATGACAACACTCTCTTAGACAAGACTTGGTTTGTATGGCTACAAACACATACTGCTGTCCTATAAAGGTGTAATGTACACTGGTGTACATTGGAATGCCTAGTTCATTTCGTACAACATAATGACTGGGTGACACATTATCTCTCTGTCTGCCTTACACAATGTCTTCTGCAGTTGCCATGACAACAGCTCAAGTAGGTGCATCTATTATTTGTGCATGAAGTAGAAGCTATGGAAGCAGGTGGTGGAGACTTTAAGACAGAAAGATTAGTATTATACGTACATACTGATAGGTCTATGAAGACTTTTCATTTCCTCATAATACATTATGGTATGCTTTGTAGGCTACATTATGTTTCATGTTGAATTACAAATGCATATGGCTCAGCTACACGTTTTACGACTATACAGGAGCAGAGAAAATAAGAGACCATTCCAAATTTAATTAACATGTATTGTGATGTATTTCTGTAGTACTAGATGTATTGTGGCCAAAAAATACTTTTTTACTGCGTTATTTTATTGCATCTTTTCTGTTATTTTGACCTGTTTCTCCAGATAACGCTTTCGGCAAATCAATACAAATAGAAACAATATTTGTATTTGAAATTTTTTGTTGGTAGTTTACAGAATTGAACAAAATGATCTTTTTACCTAAATACATAGTACATGGTCTCTTATTTTTTTTCTGCGGTTGTATTATTGAAGACATTATCACAAATCAATTTCACTCTGGCACAAATTAATGTTGCTTTAAGGGCACATTTGTCAATAAATATTAACCAAAATGAAAACTGTTTTTAAATGAAGTGAGTTAAATGAAAGCATACTTTTATTTTGCTTAACGGGCACAGTTTTTGTTGTTTTTATAGATTCCCTTAACTTTTCAATCAACGGCACATGATGACTTTGTTTCATTTAAGCAAATTTAAGCAAATTTCATTTAAGGCCAAGAAGAACAGCACAGGCTCTAACCATATTGCCCAAGCCAGTCATGACTTGCACCCCCTCCAAGATGATGCTGATGTCCTCCTGATGATCTCCTTTGCAGAAGGAAATTTTCATTATGTGCTGCAGTATATCTTGCTGCACATCTCCATTGTCACACTGTAAAACAAACATTACATGAGTCGTTTTATATGGTCTATCTCTATACTGCGTTGGATGTCCATATTTTTTGATTAGTGTATGGTTGTAACAAAACATTATATTATAACAGTTTAAAATGCTTTGGAAACTTTAAGTTAACCATCTTAGTTTAACTTTAACATTGAAACATAATAATATGATGTTTTAGTGGACAAAAAAAGTCACAATAACATAGCTCTGGTACAGTTTCAACAATGAAAGAGGGTGTATTCAGAGAATAAAAAACTTAAAAAAAAAAAAATGTTGATACTTGTGTGGAGGGATGATGTCAACAATGTTCAGTTCACTTATTCAAATATTGATTCCGAGCCAACTCGCACCACCCTGAGCGTGTATCAACTAGCTTCGCCGCCTTTGGAGGTGGGTGCATCTCTTGATGCCCGGTGGAGTGAGGTTTACATACACAGTTCTTACTAGCTGCTCTCTGTATGTAAATGACATCATATCCAAATCTTTTCACATCATCAGCTTTGCTGAGAACAGCCAACTGTATTGATGCAAGAGCAGATCGCAATTCTGGTGGCATATTTGCCAAAACCCAACTGTGATTTTGTGCTTTTTCTTTGAAGTTCCAAGTGGATTGCACAACTCGAAATCATCAACATATAATATCAGAAGGATTTTAGTTTCATCCCATTGTTTTCAGTGAAATGTTTGCCATGAGCAAAAGACACTTGAATAATGTAGAGACCTTTCCAAGCTCATGTACATGCCATTTAACACATGTTGCAATGTCTGGAGAATAGGTACGTACTGATAGTATCTACTTTCAGCACTATTCAAAATATATTCCACAGGTTCTACAACCTTAAGATTGTCCTTAAAATAGTGTCTTCTCTTGAAAGAAGTGCCAAGTGGACCCTTTACATCTAGTGCTGTTTCTATGGGATTGACCTTACAAAGTTCATCAACAAATTCACAAATACTGTCTTCACTGAGAATACAGTCATTCTCCTTTAAATTTTAATCAACAATGTTTCGCACATCTTGTTCACCTGTCAGAGAAGATATAAACTGGAGTTCGCTTACTAAGTCATCAATACATAGCAAAAACATTATAAATTAATTCAGATTCAGGTTAATTTATTCAGAACTGTTTGTGACACATTAGGAATCTCGTCATGTGGAACCTGATTATCACTTTCTCCGGCGATACTTTCTGAATCCTCACAGTGTGGATCAACAGCAACTGAATGTTGCCTGGTCTTACTCATCACATCAGCCTTGAAATCATTTGGAGAATGAGGATTGTGTTTTCTGCTTTTGTGCGTCACAAAAGTCCCATGAACGTTTGTCTTAAAATCACACCCAGAAAATACACATTCTACAGTTTCGTGACCTTTGAGGTTTTTACACAAATGTTGAAAATAGTCCTTTTCAGAAGAATGTTGTGTATTAATGTATGGCTATGTGTAAATGGTCCATGTTTTAGTCTGTAGTGCCTCAAAAGAGCTCCCTTTGAAGATGATGTCAACTGGCAAACTTTGCACTTTCACACCATGATTTCATGCTACATTGTCAAAGTTCTAAATGCTATTCCTAAGTCCTATTTAGACTGACAATAGGCCTTAAGAAGCCTGCATAAATGCTTACAGAGATGCTGCAACAAGGAGCCACACAATGACCTGTAAACAAAAAAGTAACATATTAGAAATTGTACAACATAGCTTGAAGAGGTAGACACACCTCTTAAAATGAATGTGTCACAATTTTAAAGTTTTTGTACAATTATAAGCATTTTTAATTAAAGCCTTTAAATGGTTATATTTTCAGTTAATTAGAAACAGACATCAAAAGATGAATCTGTATACCTGCACTTAATTGTAAACACAAACCCAAGCAATACCAAATTAAAATAGATATAGTTGATTGTGCCGTCCGACTAGTATCCTAATTGTTGTGTTGTCTCATTTAAAACAACTCTGACTTCTTCAGTTTGAAGTAATCACAATCATAATTAAAAAACATAGTTTTGAACGTTTCATGTTTTGGTTTTCCATGAAGTTGCTCACTCATTTTTAATAACCAAAAGACAGCAACAAATCTAAACAAGTTATATTTCTAATTAAGTTCAAATGTACTCCATCCAGGGTGTATCCTGCCTTGATGCCCGATGACTCCTGAGATAGGCGCAGGCTCCCCGTGACCAGAGCTAGTTCGGATAAGCGGTAGAGAATGGAATGGAAAAAAAAAAGTTCAAATGTAAGATTTTAATAAAGTGCTTTAACATACAGCACATTTAACATCGCATTATAAATATACTATATTCTTATAAACATGAGATGGATTGCAGAACAAGACAACATCGTCGCGAAAGCTGAATGCTTTTAACCACACAAGGCTTTTAATGGTAGAATTGCCTACTTCTATATATCGATTTGGGTCTTACTCTGAGAGGGCGCCCTCTGGCTTTGCATATGATTGCAATATTACATCGCAACATAATTTGAATAGTTTTAAAAAGTTCAATCCACAGTATTCCCCATATGAAGCTTACCGATGGTCTTAACAAAACTTTATGGAGATATGAAACTCGATTGCATTTTCTCCACCGAACATGTTAAACCTGGTACAAATAATTAGCTCATGGCGACGCTCCTGAACTAGCGGTTATATTCTGAAATAGTTAATTTAAGGAATAATAATAATCTTAAAACCTAAATATGGCTGACCTCTTTATGTGATTATCCACCGCTCTGACAAAACGCCACTGCTCACATGCAATTTACATCTTCATCTTGTCTTGTTTAATGTCCTTAGTACCGTTCAGTCCTTAGTACCACCACCTACTGTATAGCTTGCTCCCATGGGTTATGGATCCGTTGTTTATTTTTTTTCTGCCCCACCCACCCCAAATGATCACTCCCGACCACACACTCCGTGTGCAGTGCGTGTGCCCCCGGTGGGCTCTCGCTAAATCCTTGGTGTTTCGAGTATGATATCATCACCCAAACGTGTTTTTCGTAAATTTAACAATCATAGGTAGTTTAGATGGTTAGAGTAAGGTTGAGGTTAGGGTAAAGGTTTCGTAAGAATTGAAATACCAAAGATTTAGTTCAGATTTAGCTTTCCTGTAGCTCAGTGGTAAGAGCATTGCGTTAACAAGGCAAGGTTGTGGGTTCGATCCCAGAGGATTGCAGATACCTATGTAAAATGTAAAGGATAATGCAATGTTAATGCAAAGTAAGTCGCATTGGATGAAAGAGTCTGCCAAATGCATAAATGTAAATGTAAAAACTACAAGCCTGACTCGGATCTGACTCGAAACACCACCCGTTTCATGCCGCACGCGCAAGTAGAGCGTAGGCGGAGCGGCAGCAGCGCGTAGAGAGAGCGTTATCAGCGCGTGCCTATTTTCCTTTCATACCCGCAGCGTATGCAACGTGCACCGCGCGGACTATGTAACTGTTAACACAGTACAACAATGTAATTTCACATTAAGTTATTTACATAAATCATTGAGCAAAATATCTTCCAGAACTTCATCAAAGCGCTTTTAAGTAGATTGCATAACTATGATTTGTTATATACGCCTGTTTCATGCTCTTTTAGATCTGTGTAGAACAAGTTATAAATAAAAACCCATCGTGATTTGAAGGATACGAAGTCACTTAAGGGTTAACTCACCATAGAGAGTAACTGACTCGTCATGCGATCGCTTTTCTCTCAGACATACGCAATATAAACATATTACACGATGTCTATGTAGTTTTATCTGTTTTTTTCAGAATATAATTATGACAGTGGGTTTCAGACAGTACTCTGACAGCTTAATGCGATCGTTTCCCACTCCTTCATTTAAAATATAAGCATACCATCTAAGATATACTTGTATTATAAATCCTTTAAATGTGCCGTTGTCGTTTTGGCCAAAATAACTCCTGGCAATAGTCTTTTTGAAACTCATGGTAAAACACACTGTCGCTTTAATTGGGCGTTAGCAGCGCAGCAAAAATAGACTCGGCGCCAAAATGATCCCTGCACTGCTGCTTACGCGCTGCGAGCACGCGCTTCTTACGCGTGCGGTATGAAACGGGAGAGAACGGTTCATCATGCGCCATTCTGCTTTCGCACACTCGTTTGTTGCGCGCTAGAGATCCGCGTCTTCTGTATACAAACACCTGGGTCACATTTCTTAATAAATATATAAATAAACAAACAACTTAACATCCTGAACTTCCATGGTGTATCCAGATTAAAAAAACAAGACTTTGAATTAAGTGTGGGACAACACAGAAATACAATTATAAACCTTTTCAGGACTAAACACAATAACCGAAAAGAACAAACTATTGATATTGTATCAGTAGTTTTGATATTAGGATGGTAGCCTACTTCAAAACACTTGACACTGGGCTCCTCAACCTGCGATGAAGTTCAATTTTAAAAGGTGTCCATATAAATAAGTAATTGAACCAGTTCTCTTAAAAGAAATATATAGATTATTTCAGCTTTATTTTGTTCCTCAAAACAAGCTACAAATTGAGGACAGTTCCTTAAATTAAAAAGAGAAAATAATATCTTGGTTTTATTAGTGAAATCTCCTCAATATTATTTATCAAACCCTAAACAGTTTCATTAACGAAATATACAAACTATTTTTGATCATCACATTTTTTTTATGGAATTTACAAGACGCATGATTCATTTTATACAGTGTATACGATACACAGCAATATATTGTATCGTGACCCATCTGTCATATGTATTTTGATACGATACACATTTGCGATATATTGCAATACTTAAAATAGAAAATGTAAAAATTTCAGTTAGAAATACAACATGCCGTGCACCACCTGGGGTTTTCTGAAGGATAAGTGTAAAAGCATCCCTTACTTCTGAAGAGTGGCCATGATGTGCGATGCAAGGACCTTTAGATCAGAGGTTTGGGTTCCCAAACTGTGGATTCCTACCCTCAAATGGGTTGCACAAGGGAATAAGGTGGATCACTTGGCTGTTGTGGTGCATTACAGTTAAAACAATGAACGTGGGCAGTATAAAACCCCTGGTTCATTCGTGCTGTAAATGCGCTGGTTTCACATCCGCTAAAGCACAATAAATATCTTTGTCTTTTTGGATTCAAATTTACTTAACATTCCTCCATGGCAGTGTTAATTAACGAAAATAATTACGATAAATATTCGTCAACGACCATTTTCCCAGGCTAAAGACCAGATAAAAAGTAAGGCCATTAAACTGTCATGATTTGCACAGTAGAACCTAAGTGCAGGCAAGCACGAGACGAGATGGTAGGTATGGGGTAACAGGGATTTATTATTAACAAAGAACACCACAACAAAAAGGCAAAACAAAACCCACAGGGGAAAACAAGACTGGAAAAACTAAATGACAAAAACAAGAACACGGACTGACTAGACTAAGAAATAAAATACTTTATGCAAACACTAAACTAGACTTACGAGACACGATGAAACAGGAACTTGGGAGACAATGTACACAACACGTAGCCACAGGATACACGAACAAGGTAAGCTAAACACAGAGCAAGGTATGATACGCAGAGCTACATACAACGAACCAGCACAGGACAATGAAACAAGAGGATGTTTTATAGGGAGACAAACACAGGATAATTAAATAGGGACCAGGTGACACAGATCAAACACTAAGGGGGAGCTAATTAACAACAAACTAGGAAACAGGAGGGTAGGAACGATGACGCCACTCGGGGAGAGTATGGAAGGCCACAAGGTCAAAAACATCTCTCCCCGCATGAAACAAAGGATTCTGTATGATTCCACCTCTAAACCAAGAAGTACCTTACAAGGAGGGGTGAAACCATGACATTAAGTGACAACTAAAACTCTATCAGCACGCAAAATCATGGACGAAAAACGATAAGACTAAAATGTAGCTATAAAAATAAAACTTACCCAATGTCTATGTCTTATATTTTTCACCATGCTCGCTTACACTTACTTTTGTCCGTCGATATGACATGATTTAAAAAAATGTATCGATAGTAGCGGTATCACTATCCAAAAACTATTGAAAAAAAAAGTATTTCGATAGTTTCATGCTTCAATATTTTTGCACAGCCCTACTCTACATAGTGTGACAAACAATATTTACCTATTAAAAAAAGTAACTTTTAAAGAACAATAAACAAAATAATACAGTGTGATTAAAACTAGATTTATATTATTTTAAATAAAACTTAAAATACAATGAAAATGTATTACTTCTTACATTAGTTAATATTAATATTCAACACAAATTTTGAAACCAAAAATGACAACCTTTTAGATTTTTTGACAGGTTGCTGAGAAGTAAGTTTGCGAGCATTTGCGAGCGCAAATGGAAACTTGCGGTGCGGAGATTGAATCGAGTATATAATTGATAAAAACGAGCTGCGTGCAAGTGTCAAGTTTAAACAGCTTGTCCTTTTAGAAAGTTTAAGAGCAGAGCGCACCACTTATGTGCATCCCTGTTTATACACCTCTGAAGAGATATTTGTAAATGATATTGCATTTCTGTCAATAGATTGATTTGATACCCGTTTGGTTTGGAAAGCACAGGCAATATACAGTAACAGTCAAAGAAAAGCTAGGTCAAGCATCAAAATTGTCCAAATGCGTTTTCAAAACTGGATAACACCCTTTTTTTATTTAATAATATGCAGATGCTTGTTTCACTGGAAGGACTTACTGTCTTCTTGATGCTATAGGAGCATAACAGAGCTGACATCAGCCTATATCTCACAGTTCCTGGCACAGAAGTTTAAGCTTTGAGTGAGATTACTTTTCTGACATTAACATCTTAATAATTGCTACTAAACAGAATTTGATGGTTATTCAGAATCAGAGGGACATACTGTGCAAATGGGTTTTTCTTCAATTTTAGTACTTTTGGCCTTGCAGACCTTTAGAAATTAAACACAGTCATTTTGTGACTGAAATGATGTTGCTGATGAGTGATTGATTGTTTTTCTAATAAAACTTTAGCTATTTTTATACTCAAAATACTTTGTTTTCCAACTATTTTTATCAGGGCACAATTAATGTTATAACAAATATTTGTAAGTATTTTTACCATCATTGATTAAATTTAAGCAGAATCCCAGTTCTAAAAGATGCCGGACATGAACCAGATGTGGTGAGTGAAACTGATGTCTGTGTTTTGTTTACGGATGTGCACGTGCTTTAGTTCAGCCTACCCTTCCCCCCTGCACGCGCTGTATGTTTTCGGAAACAATCTTTACATTTACATTTACATTTAGGCATTTGGCAGACGCTTTTATCCAAAGCGACTTACATTGCTTTATCCTATACATTTTACATAGGTGTTTGCAATCCCCTGGGATCGAACCCTCAACCTTGTGTTGCTAACACAATGCTCTCACCACTGAGCTACAGGAAAGCTAATCTTAAAGCTGCATCTATCTTTTATAAATGTGATCAAACTAAATACTCTTCAAAGATACGAAGTATGCAATACTACTCTATAGGTACTTAAGATTAATATGAGATTGGCAGAAACGCTGTGTGTTAAGCTCGCTTTAAAACAGGAAGCATATATGAGAAAAACATACTGTACAAACATCAAATTCTAAACAAATGAGATGTTTTAGTCATAAAAAGCATCAACATAGAAGAATTTATAGCAAATACACAATGAGAGAATTTCTCCCCTTAATACAGGTCAGTAACATAAATGTCCAGGCTGAAATGATGCCAGATATCATTGCTGACTGATTGGGGTCAAACTTCAGCTCTGATTTCTTGGATGGATTTTAACATCAAGTGTACAGTGTAGAATTTGCTGCCCTTCGAAGTGAAAAAAGTCACTGTATTTCAGTGTGTGTAGCTTTCTCGGAATTCTAAAGAGCACAAACCTATTTGTGCCTTCAAAGTGTATTATCAAGTCCCATGAAACATCAGGAAAATTGCCAGTATAAATAAATTAAAGAGTTCATCTCATCATTTAAACAACCCTTCTCAATATAAAAAGTACAATGTAGCACTCAAACATATTTTATGTGCTATACTGTAACTCCCTCCTGCCCCTTTCCCTGCAACAGATGATTGGGAAGACAAACACAGTGTGATGTCACTCGTGATGAACTTGACCTTCTCATTTGCTCAATAATCTGCGGGTTGTCGTACAGCTGTCTCTGAATGTCAGGAACCAAGACAGCTCAGCAGGATTAAGTGTGTCTAAATGTGAGAAAAAGAATGAGCCATTTGCAAGTGCTTTGTTCAAATCCACTTTCCTCAACAATCCCATCCTTTCTATTTCATCTCCCACCTCACATACTCGCTCTCTTTCCCTCTTCCGGGTTTAAAAAGAATTCCATTCTGATATGCAGGTGATGAGTAGTTTTGAATAATTGAAGGGTAGGATAATAATGTCAGGGCACAGCAAGCTGCAGCTAGATCAGATGGGCCAGATCCGGCCTGGCCCGCTTAAGATGACTGACAAGCACTGAACCACAACCTGCTCTCACATTAAACATAAAACTAGACCTTTTGCTGAACACATTCTTCAGGAATTTTCATGGGTCTTCTTGCGACACAACCTGAATTTGTCTTTAGATGCCTATAGAGCTCCGGCAGTCACATGACCTATTCTGTTTACACCGCCATCCTGACAGGCAAGGATAGCCGGAAGCGAATATAAAAATGAATGGCTCCAGCATTTTCAAGAGTTTCAAGTCACTGCGCACTTTAATTCAAAAGACTTAGACCTGTGCATAGCAAAACTGAATAGATTAATTAAACAGATCCCTGTAATACCCCTGGGGTGCTTTTAACGTGTATCAATAAATAAACAGATACATTTCCTAACCTGCAGGATCCAAAAATCTACAACTATCTCATCAACCTTTTCATCGTCCTACTCCGGAGACTCTTTAAAAGCCTGAATGGTAAAATATTATCTGAATTTTTTAATGGATATTCAGGTTTGGAGTCTGTAGGCTTTAACCTGCTTTGTTGTCATTGGAAGGGTAAGTCAACTGTGTTGTTAGCTAATGTAATCAACCCTAGCTGTCCTTGTTTGTAGTTAGCCAGCATAGCTATATCTTGGATCTTGTAGGTTAAACATTCCCCAAAAAACTAAACTGACCTTCTATTGAAGTCATGGGTGTTGGTCAGACACGATGGGGTTGTGTTAGGAGCCCATTGCGATTGCACAGCTGGTCTAGGCGAGTGCTGCTCTCCTGTGTCTTGTTTAGGATTTGGCAGCATAACGAAAGAGGTAGAGATAGTGGTTCCATGTGTTGGTTAGCACTTTTTATTGCAGTTAACCATTTAATCATCTGTCAGGGATTCTGTATCCGTAGGAATGTGATAAAATGATTTGCCCATCGCTTTCCCCGCCTGTTCTTGCATCTTGTCATCTAGCTGCTGTCCACAATGATAAAATTGTATGATTTGTAAAGTCTATACAGCATGGTTTTAAATGATTGTTTGACCATCGTGAAAACCAATGCTACAGCTACTCTCCTGAATGCTTGCCAAAATGGCTGAAGTCAGATCGTGTGACGTCAACTTCCAGAGCCCCTTAGGTCAATTGAATAAAAGGTAACTGTTAAATTTCCATTTCAGCTCTATCCACACAGAAATGCATTTAGCTGTGCACGTAAATATTTTGTATAGTATCTACGTTTCTTCCATGCAGATCCGGCGTTTCGGTGCATGAAACCGCAATTTTTTAAACCGGGTCCCAGAGTGGATAGCTCCAAATATGCCATCTTGCGTCTCGTGTGTACAGCCGATCCGTAAATGTACTGAATCAATGAGGTCATCACCCCAGCGCACAAATAAAGTTTCTAAATTCCAATAACACAAAAAATGGAATTGTGTTCTTGTGGAGACTGGTCTTGCCAGGCAGCCTCGAAAAAATTAACTTGGAAGGACGCCCCGCTGAAACTTCTGGGACTTCAAGCGAATTCCATATGCGTATGAACAAGACTTTGAGTGTTGTTGATTAAGTAGCGTAAGAACACAAGACCGTTAAAGAACTCATATTGAGAGACGGCCAAACATTATTTTGAGTCAGTTTTTTATCTTGTGAGTACACAGATATTTCTTGACACGACGTTTTGAAAAAGAGAAAAAGATTGGATAGGAAAAGCTCTAGCTTCGTGTGGATGTGGCCCTAGAGTGTTATGTATCCATATTTATTAAAGACACCACAACAGGTTCAAGATAATCTTCAGAGTTCTACTCATGCATCTAAGAATTCTAACAGAACTCTGCATTAGTCTGTGAGATGGTAATACACCAGTAAAAAGGCTGGAAGGCATGCACAAAGAGAAAGGGCATTCTGAGTGTCATCGAGTACTTGCCCCTAGTTTCTGTATGACCTAGATGTGCTTTCATTGCTGTACTATGATGACATGTCATGAATTGTCAGGCTGATTTAGATGATAAGGGGTACTGTTTTTGCACACACAGGCACAGGTAGACTAGCATACTCAAACCACCACTCGTAGACCATCTGTGCTGTCGTGCTGAGTTGCAGAGAATAGAATCTGAGCCGCATGGCTGGGGTCGGAGCCAGAGTGGACAACCAGAGGTGAATTTATTCACACAAGAACAGATGTCCTGCACCGGGTTTGCCAAGTCCAGTCATCCTCTATAACTAACACTCCGCCTTCTACTTCTATTAATTTCTCATTTTTAATTCTTACCCTCACTCATTCAGGTTCTTTTGAACTGAGCGTGCTGCCAAGGCTTAGCAGAAAACCCCCTGTTAAGACACTATTGTGACTTAGGTCACTGACACTGAGGACTTCAGGAATTTTCCACTTTTGTTGTATTTCAGGAAAAGAAAATACACATTACTGGCTGTGTACCAAAAGTAAGCAGCTAAGCACAGCTGCAAAATTTGCATTTACCCTCCCCCCTTGGGGTCGCAAGATGATTTCCAGAAATCATTTTTTTTATTTTTATTAAAAAGACGTATTTAATCAATACATGTAACAAAATATAAAAATATGAATTACTTTACAAATAAAAGCATGAGCCATTGGAATTTCTTCCCCCTCGATCGTGACCCATGAGTTGATTTTGTCACGTTAACAACATTAGAAACCGCATCAGGTTAGGTGCTGTAAGTCAATTTACAGCACAACGTTAAACATTCCCATATGTTCACGCAGATTATGTTTCAGGCTTTTTTATTTGTCTAATTGAAACGTATCAACCAAAGACAACCCTGTCATCAGCCTCATCATCTATGGATTATTTATACTCGATCTGTTTCTAGTATTGTTTTATGTTAATGTGTGTTTTGCTCCTCGATTCCTGTGGTTTCCTTGTGATTTAATATTGAAAAAACGTTTGCATTATATCCCCTTGTCGTGCGCTCCTGTATACCCGCTACACGTGACAGAAAGTAGTATAAAAAATATTACATATTTTTTCTCTGTAAATATAGTCCATATACTCCATAGTTACAGGGTATTTATAGCTGGACACACTTGTTCTATGTAGTTACAGCTAAAGTATATGATCTGTGGGCTGTAAATTGAATCGAAAATGTGTTACCCCTTGTTCTGTTTACTTACAGGGTGTGTACAATAAACATACACAAATTGATATCTCCACTTTACTGCATTTACTGTGAAAACAACTTATTTTAAACAAAGTAACAACACATGATTTAAATTAAATGTTCACAAGTGTTAACTAAGCGAGAAGGTATAGAGGCTGTGTTATATTTTGAATGAGTCACAGCTGAAGGGGGTTCAACACAAAGCTAAATGCTTACAAGCTTATTCACAATACAGGACAATATTAAATTAAAGACAAAACTAGCTAAATAAAACTACTAAAATTACTTCCCTTAACCTGGAAAAAATTGTTTCTGACCGACTGTAAACAGAATGATGGGTGCAGCGGGTTATCCTGAATCAAGGACTGAAACTTATGGTCTTATAATTTCAACTAACATCGACAACAACAAAAGTAGTGTGTAATTTTCCTTGTTTTTATTTTTTTGGCTTTTTCTTTGCTGTTCTTTTCTCCTGAGGTTTTAGATGTTGATGAGATTATGAAATCGGATATCTCTTGGTGTTCTGCATTATATATGAAAACAAATCAAAATAAATGTAAAAATATTGCATCAATTAATGTTACATCAATAAATAAATAAAATAACGCATTCGATGAACTATAACATTTTTGAGATATCTGGAAAATATATTATATAATTGTGAATAATATCTCGAGTAGTATTGAAATCCTTGAATTTTATTTCAAATGTTACATGTTTTCTTCATGCAAGTAGCATAGGGCAAATAAATAAATGGTGGAATTACAAGCTGTCACGACAAGGGCGTAAGTTCGATTTTGACATAAAATTGGTCTGCAGAGCCGCACTGTCCCTAAAGTTTAACGCTGTTTACTTGACTTATTTAAAACAAAAAAATTATTGAAAAAATTATTTAAAAATTTAAAATTAAAAAATTGCTAAAAAAAAGAACTGCTTGCAACCCCAAAGACTTCACGTTACAGCACTAGCCTAAAGGTTACCACACAATACAAATGTTAAAGATAAAACTATTGAACAATTGATGAGGTAAATTTTAATCAAATTCATGAAGTAAATTACTAAACCTGCCTTTTGCTGGCTGACTGTGAACAGCAACAGAATGATCCTTGGGTGCAGCAGTCATAGCTGTGTTTTATAATGTATCAAGGACTGGAACTAATCGTTATATCATTTAAAATAACATTGATGCGACAAAGTAGCACGTTTGTTTTTTCCTTTTGCCTTCGTTGTCATTCTCCACTTAGGTTTTGGATGCTGAAGAGTTGATAAAATATCAAAGCTGTTCTGCAATATACAGAAAACAAATAAAATACATTATTTAGGGAGCTATTACTTTATTTGACTTTAGTGAAATAATTGTACATGAAAATTATTATGGTATCATTACTGTATGTATTATAGATGACCTGTTGGCTGGTAGAGTTTTTAAAGAAGAGTTTTGATTCCGTTTTTTTGGGGGGGGCAGTAAGCCCGCAGAGCCCGTTCACAATATGGCCGCCAGTCCAGAGCCCGCTCGCAGGATGGCCACATGTGCCTGCGCCTCCATATCGTCAAGCCCTGCCTGCCGCTCCCAGGCTACCAGCTCTGCCTGCTTCGCCCAGGCTACCAGCTCTGCCTGGCATGTGAAGGACTCTAAAGTCCTGCGTGTTCAAAAATTGGAGAAAGGCAGCTCAAATAGATGTTGAAGTTTATTGATCAGAATCAGCGCGCTGGGTTGTTCTCGACACAACGTCTTACGTAGAAGCAACCCAGTGGAATGATTTTACAAAGTATTTATAATCTTTCTCGTTGTTCTGTTTTCCTCCTCCTCTCTTTTTGGCTCCTCCAATAGCAGGCTCTTTCTTTGTCTTCAGCGAGTGGTTTTCATCACTTGTTTTCCCTCCACTTCTGGTAGTTCCTAAAAAACAACATTTCATCCCCCCAACCTACTTTCTAGAGAACAGACTGCATTCTTTACCTGTTATAAAACTATGTGTGTGCGTGCAATTTCACACCCTGTTTCACCCCCAACTAACATTTGGCTCAGTTCCTCCTTCCACTCACACACACACATAGACACATTCTGTTGCAAGCACATCATTATCAGCACATAGTATATAGTTTTAAAACTTCACGCAATCAGAAAAATAACACACATAAATGATTAAACATAACACATAAATGATTAAACATAACACATAAATGATTAAACCCCTCATAATCTGCATTCACATACCCTGAGTCTTTAACTGCCTTTCAGTTTCTCCCTTATCTTTACGTGTAAAGCTGCACCCCGACACACATTACCATAGCAGGCACTTTCAATCTCAGCACAGAAACCCTCACAGCTTCTGCTTAAACATTTTCATTAAGACACACACATTATGTTAATCAAACTATAATAAAGAGTAAAGATTCAAACATAATAAAACTCATTAAAAAACTCCTTCACATGCCAGGAATGCAAAAACAACACCAGTCAGGCGTCAGGCATGCTAAAAGTAAATTGGGCTCTTCAGTTGTTCTGCAGGCAACTCAGCTATGTATCTTTAATATTAAAGTCTATCCACAGAATTTAGAGGGATTCTTCATAGCATTAAAATTAACCACAGCAATATCTGCTGATTTCTCAATAAAAGCCGTGATGAAAATGAATGATTTTTTTAGCATTTGTGGAAAGTGGGGCGTGGCTTAGCGCGGTCTGCGGCGAAAGGGCGTGTCGGGAGTATGACGGTGAGTAAGCAGATCAACGCTATAGTGAAATCACCTGCTTCTTGTTCTAGTAATTGGCGAGGAGACACATTTAAGGCACGAGGGAGGAGAAGAGAATTGAGAGAGAAACCAGGCTGGGAAAGCAAGCGTCCACAGACGGAGAGAGACAAGGTGTCCAGGAGTATCCGATCCAGAGAAAGGATTCGTCACAACCAGAGAGATTGTGTATTTAATGAGCGGGTCTACAACCCGGAAGTATTGTAGTAATAAAGAATCTTACGCTTTCCCAGCCACGCCGACTCCGCCTCCTTTCTTCCTCAAGCCTGAACCTTTTTACTGTATTGTTTAACTTTTTGTAGTGAAACACAGGAATTATACATTTTTCCAAAGTTTCATTGTAGTAACAACCATGATGTAGGTAAAACAAATTGAAATAATTTAAGCAAAACATGGTTGTGTGTATATATACGCACACAATAGAGATATCGATACTAACCTCATACTCATAAAAATGTAGTGATACCAAAGAGCGTTACCCCATGTGACATATTTTTAGTAATGTGTTTAAGGTGGAGTTGTTTTTGGTGATGGCTTGTGTAAAACAAACGCTTGACATGGCATTTAATGATAGTCCACAGTCAAGAGAACAAAGAAACAGGAACCACATTTAAACATAATCAAAGGCATACATAGAAATAAGGAACAGATGGGCCTAAATACACAAGGGGAACATAATAGTAAAACAGAATCATGTGAGGGTATAATTAACTAATAGTGAACACAGAAGACATTACCAAACTGAAGATAACTGACAAGTTGTTTGTAATTATGAAGCTATTGTATTTTATATTAGTCTCACTGTGTTGTGAAAAGGTACAGGAGTCAGTATCGGCGAGCAAAGTAGCAGTCTTTAAAAATGTTTAGCGATGTATCCCTTATACACAAAATAAATAAATCATAATTTATATAATAGACTTCCTGCTCAGCTACTGTTCGGACGCTCTCGCTTACTGCTCCGCGCTTTGCTCTATCGCTTTGACATTTTATCTCCTATTTCTTCTTTTATTTTATTTCCTTTTATCACCTAATTTTAACTTTAGCAAATCAGCACAGTGCTCATACGACAAAGTTTTGGATTACTACAAAAACTGAGAATTATTTTACCCGACCAGCTTACATTCCGGGAAAGGAAAACACAACTGCCCAAAGGATAAGAGAAAATGCCTCCTCTGGAATCTACTTGCTGCACAAACTGCCACAGACTTTTACAAAGGATTGCAGTTCTTGAAACAAAGGTACTTACGAGACCACCAAACCAGACGGAGCACACAACGGAGCTTCATCATGGACACCCTCAGCATACCGCTGAGTCCCATGAAACTAGTGCTCCTCGACAGGTAGAGAAACAAGCCGATCGACTTACTAATCGATGGCACAAACAGGGAGCGAGACCCAAAGGCACTCGAGACATCAGACTGTCACGAGCATCACATATTACTGCAGTAGCATCCTCTACCCCAGATACAGCTCTGACAAGGATTGCAAACACTAGTCTCCTACCACCTCCTATACATCTTGAGAACAGATTTGAAGTGCTAATGAATGTAAATGAGGAATCCCCAAACGTGATGAATGTGATCGAACACAGACTGAATGGGCCAGTAGCTAACACTGATGCTAACTGGCGCTCAAGGTTGAGCAGACATCGGCACTCCGCTCAGAGAGCAGCAGAGCCCAGGACTCTGATAGTGGGGGACTCCATAATCAGAAACATTAGCGGCAGGGATACAACTACGTGCTGCCTTCCACAAGCAACAACTTCTGATGTTAACAGGGAACTTCAGAATATTCTGATGAAACATAAGACTGCAAATCGACTCATCATTCATGTGGGGAAGAATGATATTCATAAAGAGCAGTCAGAACTCCTTAAGAAGGATTTCAATGAACTTTTTGAAACACTTGAAAGACTGAAAGTTCAAACATTCATCAGTGGACCTCTCCCAGCAAGAGGAACAAACAGGTTTTCACGGTTACTTGGGCTAAATACGTGGCTGCAAAAAACCTGCAATATAAAAGGAGTGAACTTCATTGACAATTTCAATCTTTTCTGGAGTCAGAGACAACTCTTTCATCGGGATGGGCATCACCCAAACAAACTTGGTTCAATAGTGTTAAAGGATAATATTTACTTCTCCCTCAATCATCCTTCTGCAGTTTGTGCCAATCCACTCAATCTGAACGGCACACACACACATCTGGACACAGTATGAATGACCTTGGGACTTCACTTCAGCAGCAAAATGGACATGTTAACACCACTCCACCACAACAACCTCTGCTCACGGACACAATCTCAGCTGAGCCCTGCCCACAGAGCTCATCACAGACAGACATATCAGAACTGCTTGAAGATTCAGCACCCAAGGACGACTTCCTGGAAAACAGCCAGGGAAGCCAGGACAGCATATCACAACCTCCGATAACAGCAGAGCAACGGGACCTTTCACCAGACACCTTTTCCCTCTCTCCAGCCTCGCCCCTTCTGTGCTTCTCACAGAAAATGGAAGAACTGGTGTATGCTGGAACCAGACTATCCCACTCTTTTGCTGCAAGCCCCCAGATAACAACCAAAAAAAGACAGGCTCCATTACCACCGACTTCGAAGCCTGCAGCAAAGCTTGCGGTCCCAGCTCGCCCTACCGCTCCTGTGAGAATTCTTCGGTCTCTGCCACAACGCCAGGCCCCACACCTTCCTTCATCTGCTCGAGGTGAACCGAAAACAACTGATACCAGCTCTCAGTGATGTGTGTCGGGTCCCCGTTTTGATAACAGTAACTTTCTCAAATGTTTACAGAACAAGCGGGAACCCAGTGTGCCTGCATCTTCCTCTATTGCTGTTCTATTACAAGATAGAAAGTCTAAGGCCTTCAATAGCCGTACTGCAAACCTAACTAATCTGGTGCCTATTACACGTCAAACTAATATTGCTGTGGGGAAAAGTAAGACTGTTAAGTTAGCACTCCTTAACATCCGCTCACTTAAAAATAAATCACTTCTAGTCAACGACTTAATAACCACAAGCAATCTGGATTTTATGCTTCTGAATGAAACCTGGCTAGAAGACAGCTGCAGTGCAACAATCCTAAACGAAGCAGCCCCCCCTAACTTTACTTTTATGAGTGTCTGCAGAGCTGTTAAGAGAGGTGGGGGTCTAGCTGCTCTTTTTAAAGATATCTATCAATGTAAGCAAAAATCATTTGGGAATTACTTGTCTTTCGAATATCTGGGTATTGTGTTAAAAGGTGCTCCACGCATTTTACTTATCATTATTTACAGGCCTCCAAAATACTCTCCAGCCTTTGCTGAGGACTTTACAGAACTGTTATCGACAATTACCTCAGAGTTTGACTGTTTTGCCATTGCTGGAGATTTTTACATCCACATAGATAATGCAGAAACCAATATGGCAAAAGGAATCAATACTGTTTTAAAAACTTTTGATCTTACTCAGCATGTACATGCACCCACACACAATCGTGGGCACACTCTAGATTTACTTATCAGTAAGGGTCTAAACATTTCATCGATTGTTATCAAGGATTTAGCACTGTCTGATCATTTCTGTATTTTCTTTGATATATTGATCTCTCCTGCCACTGAAGCTAGATCTGTGTCTGTCAAGAAGAGATGCTTAAATGAGAACATTAGTGTACTATTTATGAAGGCTATATCCTTAACACCAAGCATATCTGCAGACTCTGTTGATTTTCTCCTTGATTCCTTTAACTCAAAAGTTAAAACTGTAATTGATGATATTGCTCCTGTGAAAGTCAGGAAGAAGAGTGGCAGACAAAAAGCACCTTGTAGAAACTCAACAGCAGTGCAAAATATGAAAAGAAAATGCAGAAAAGCAGAACGCATATGGCGGAAGACAAAACTTGTAGTCCATTATAACATCTACAAAGACAGCCTACATGCTTTTAATATGGAACTAGGCAAAGCTAGACAGACTTTCTTCTCAAATATTATAAACAGTAATTTAAACAACACACGCACTCTTTTTGCTACTGTAGAGAGACTGACAAACCCGCCAAACCAGATTCCCAGTGAAATGCTCTCAGACAACAAGTGCAGTGAGTTTGCTTCTTTCTTCTGTGAGAAAATCAATAATATCAGAAAGGTGATCAGCACATCCTTGAGTTGCCCTGGGGTTAGACAGATAATCAAACCACCTGAGAAAGTTGTTACTATGTCTGACTTCAAAGAAATTGATGGCACGATTTTGGAAGAAACCGTACAGCACCTTAAAACATCAACCTGTTCTCTTGACACACTTCCCACATCATTTTTCAAAAGTGTGTTAAACAGTTTAGAAGCAGATCTTCTAGAAGTGGTAAATGCCTCACTTCTCTCTGGGAGTTTTCCAAACTCCCTGAAAACTGCAGTTGTAAAGCCCCTCCTGAAAAAGAACAATCTGGATAAGACCATATTAAGCAGCTATAGACCGACCTCAAATCTTCCTTTCATAGGCAAGATCATTGAAAAAGTTGTCTTCAATCAGCTGAATAAATTCTTATGCGCGAATGGATACTTTGACAATTTTCAATCTGGTTTCTGACCACATCACAGCACAGAGAAAGCGCTCATAAAGATAATAAACGATATTCGCTTAAATACTGATTCAGGCAAATTATCAGTGCTGATACTACTCGACCTCAGTGCTGCATTTGACACTGTCGATCATAACATACTTCTTGACAGGCTGGAAAACTGGGTGGGGCTTTCTGGGATAGTCCTAAAATGGTTCAGGTCATACTTAGATGGGAGAGGTTATTATGTGAGTATAGGAGATCATAAGTCTGAGTGGACATCCATGACATGCGGAGTCCCTCAAGGCTCAATTCTTGCGCCAATCCTGTTCAAACTGTATATGCTCCCAATGAGCCAAATAATGAGAAAGAACAAAATTGCTTACCACAGCTATGCAGACGACACACAGATCTACTTAGCCCTATCGCCTAACGATTACAGCCCCATTGACTCCCTGTGCCAATGCATCGATGAAGTCAACAATTGGATGTGTCAAAACTTTCTTCAATTAAACAAAGACAAAACTGAAGTCATTGCATTTGGAAACAAAGATGAAGTTCTCAAGGTGAACGCATACCTTCACTCTAGGGGTCAAACAACTAAAAATCAAGTCAGGAATCTTGGTGTGACACTAGAGTCAGACCTTAGTTTCAGTAGTCATGTCAAAGCAATAACCAAATCAGCATACTACCATCTGAAAAATATTGCAAGAATTAGATGCTTTGTTTCCAGACAAGACTTAGAGAAACTTGTTCATGCTTTCATCACCAGCAGGGTGGATTACTGTATGGACTCCTCACTGGCCTTCCCAAAAAGACCATTAGACAGTTGCAGCTCATACAGAACGCTGCCGCCAGGATTCTGAGCAGAACTAGAAAATATGAACATATCACACCAGTTCTCAGGTCTTTACACTGGCTCCCAGTTAAATTTAGGATTGATTTTAAAGTATTATTACTGGTATATAAATCACTCAATGGCCTAGGACCTCAATACATTGCAGAGATGCTCATTGAATATAAACCCAACAGATCACTCAGATCACTAGGATCATATCAGCTAGAAATACCAAGGGTTCACTCAAAGCATGGCGAATCTGCTTTTAGCTATTATGCCAGCCGCAGCTGGAACCAGCTTCCAGAGGAGATCAGATGTGCTCCTACAATAGTCACTTTCAAATCCAGACTCAAAACGCATCTGTTTAGCTATGCATTTAATGAATGAGCACTGTGCCAATGTTCGTCCGACTGTCTGTACTGTACTGTATTTTATTTTTATAAACTGTTTTAATTACTCTTATTTCTTTTTATTATTTTAATTTCTTCTATGTAAAGCACTTTGAATTGCCACTGTGTATGAAATGTGCTATATAAATAAAATTGCCTTGCCTTGCCTTGCCTAAATATTTATATCATATTATCATAAATATGTATTTTTATACAAAGCAGTAAATAAGCAGGCTAAATTACCTAACTGGTTGATATCTAAATGTTTTAATTCAACTGTGGAATTGAAATCGATAAGAATGGTAATTGATCAGTAGAGTCACGATTGGAATTGCTCAAATTCAAACGATAGCCAACCCTAGTTACCAGTAGAAGAACCATGGTCGGCTGTGCCATCTGGAGCACCGAGAGTTTACCAAGGGAAACCGCTCATGTGGGCAGCTTCGGAAACATGATTAGATGGACCAGATGGAGAGGGAAACGGAACACGATCGCGAACGGAGGGGTGTGAGGTTGGCTGCTCTTAGCAGAAAAGTTCAAGACCGCCCCTGAGAAGAACCATCACTTGGCTAAACGTAAAGTTCACATATTACATATTAACAAACACACGTTTTGATTGATTTGATTCATTATGCCACATATAACTTTTTTTGACAACCAGAGGGTGTCTCTAAAACATTGCAGGTCCTAATAAGCTACTTGTAAAAATGACCTACGCGGCGTCATTAAATAAAAAAGAAGAAGCTTCCCAATGGCCAGTCCAGGCCTGGCTATAGCCATGTAAGCAGCTCACAAGGTTTTGGGTCAGAGCTAGAGAAGCATAGAGGAAATGTATCTTAATTATGAAAGAATGGTATTTGAACTCAGACTTGTCCCGGAGTTGGTCATTGGTCTCGCCAAATGTTCTAGTCGGTCTCGTCCGTGTCCAGCAATATATGTTTTATTTTCTCCATCAAAACAAAACATTTATAGAGCAACATTCTTGTGATCTGAAAACGAATGATACGAAACTGTTGCCGACTCTCGACTCAAGCATGAGAGCTGCGCATGCTCATAAGTTCTCTCTTCACACAGCAGTTCAGCTCAGTTTGTGCTGATGGTGTAACTAAATAGCTCTGGTATAGTGGTTCAAGTCCACGGGACTGTCATGCACGGCAGAAAGGGAATAACTGAATAAATTTGTGGATATATTAAGTGTTTACGGGAGACGCTAAACGGGAACGATTCAGCAGAACTAGTTTGACAGTTCACTAATAAGAAAGAACCGGTTCAAATGGTGAACCAGAGAGCATCAATCATTCATCAGGCACGATGTCATCGAGCAGCGGCATAGTACAAATTGGTTTTACAAACCATAAAGAATTTATCGACAGTGCGCTTAAAAGGAAAGTTTTTGCAATATAACTTTCCCCGAAACATGTGGGACAACATCAAATTTCGTAAGACACCTACAAAGGCATGACAAAGAGAGGTAAGTTAATGCCATGTTTCAGAGTTAGCATTGCATTTGAGCATTTTTCTAAGTTTAGAAAGTAGGGCTTAAATATAAGATTGATCGTATTTTTATTGTCATTATGATATGAATGTGTTATTTAAGGATGGGCACCAAAACGTGCTTTTAAACGAGCCGTGGGGCCTCTGCTCTTACTGGCTGCTCCTCTATCGAACACGCACAAGCACGGGCAGGCGTGCACACACGCATGCACACACACACGCATACAAACACATGCACAACCTTGCTGTTAGGAGTGCTGATAAAAAAGTTCTTTAAAAAGTAATTAAAAGTTACACTTCGGCCATTTTGACTTTAGTACCATGCCTAATATATAGACTCCAGGACGTGTGCGCCTGGAGTTGCATGGGCATCCAGACTATAAAGTCTAACAAATGTGTGCGAAGAGGACCAGCCCACTGCATCACACACTTGCTACAAGGGGACACCTCTTGCTAAGGGCATAGAAGATTAAACCCCCTCAGAATGGATTTGACACGTGCAGGAGACAGTTGTGCCTGCCCATATTATCCCTAAATACATTATATTTTACGTAGGGGAGAGAACACTCTTCGTGGATTTGATTCTTATTCCGAGAGATGAGATAGGACGACATCCCGATGTCGAAGCGCTTGCTCCCGCAACTGAGCTAAAACCAAAAGTTTTGGGCTCATCCGCTCAGAAACTCGACAGGTATCTGTCGTCTAGCTTTGAGCATATGATGTTTTATTAACAAAGTTCGGGAGGAGCAGGTGCAAATAATTACGCAGCTGCACGGCATCAGCAATCACACCACCAATCCTACCAAACCAGAGCGAGCATTATAAATTGTGAGAC
The DNA here is from genome assembly GCA_029783895.1 of Triplophysa bombifrons. Lineage (NCBI taxonomy): Eukaryota > Metazoa > Chordata > Actinopteri > Cypriniformes > Nemacheilidae > Triplophysa > Triplophysa bombifrons. The sequence continues at coordinate 7,497,855 of CM056470.1, forward strand.
CGCCTTACCTCCTCCACTCAACATTTTCGTAGCATACAGCAACATGTCTGAGAAAGATATTTTTGAAATGGATAACGACGACTCCTTTGCCGCCCAGGGTCTCTCAGAAAACCCGGCCGCTCAACAAAGCACCATCGCCGGACAAGAAGCCGTCACGGGTAAAACGACAGAGACCCCAAGAGGCCGCCAGCCTTCCCGCACCGTCCGTCGCACCCCGAAACGACGAAGCAACATGACGTCATCCCCTCCACCATCCAGGGCTTCGGCAGCTTCCTCCGCTTTCTCGTACGCCTCAGCTCAACGCTCGATCCCAGAGTTGAAAAAGTGGACCGTCCTAGCCTTAAGACTGGCTTTAGACAACGCCAAAGCGTGAGGCTGTCTCCGTACGTGGCTCCAGCAGCCGCCCCTTTCTTCCCACACACTCTATCCAGCTCCCGTGCCGCTTTCACCCTTCACTTCGCAACACCAGTGGCCATTCCCCCGAACGCTCCAGCCTTGGAACCTCCTCCAGTAGCCAGCAGGTGCGGGCATCAACCTCTTTCCCCTCCGGTCTCCCATCCCTCCGCCCCCCACCGACCAGCAAATTAATTGCGGCGACTTCTCCATCACTTTAAAAAACACCACACAGAACCACTCACGTTTATTATCATTCACTGAGTTCACAATCGCATTCACATGATACACAGACATAATATGCACTGCTTTCCCACACAGGAGACGCGAACTTAGCGACTACCTCGCAATAGTCGCTGGGCTCGCGTTGTCATATGGAGGCACCCACTTTTACACATATCACAAATTATTTTCAGCCAAATGCGCAATCAGGGTCGCCCAGTGGAACCAATGCCCCTACTGGTGGGCCCTAGACACAGAACTCCACAACAGAATTTTCCTCAGATGCCACGACAACTCCTGCGTCGTCTGCAGATCCCTCACTCATTCAACCACAGCATGCCCCGCTATCAACCCCTCCATTCCTCCCTGTCCAGAACCGCAGCGGGAAAAATCCACCAGCTACATCCCTCGCACGAACACCCGTTCCGCACCTCCAGCCAACTACCACCACTGCACCAAGAACCAAGTTTGCATGAATTTCAACCACAGCACGTGCACCAGGCACCGTTGCAAATTCATGCACATTTGCGACTTTTGCGGTGGCGCTCACGCCCGCTTCATATGCGCTGTAAAAAAGTCTGCAAATAAAATTTTTAGAAATTACCCTTTGACTCCAGTGAATGTTTCTTACGTTTCTCTAGAATTGTCACAACACCCCGACACAAATTTCACAGAGTTCCTACTGTCCGGCCTCAAACACGGCTTTAACCCCGGCGTTGAAAGTCTCCCATCCGAGAGTACCATTTAAGCTAACCTCCAGTCCGCCCCCGCCGAACCAAAAACCGTTGATCGTCTAATCCAAAGCGAAATCGATGAAAACTTAATGATAGGCCCATTCCACAAACCCCCCTTCAGCGTTTTTCGCATCAGTCCTATAGGCATAGCAACCAGAATTTTTTTCGGTAAAAAACGCTTAATAATCGACCTCTCATCACCACACAACTCCGCATTCTCAAGCATCAACAGCCTTATACCCCTCAACGAATTTTCCCTCGATTACCACGAAATCGAACAAGCAATAACCCTGATTAAAAAAGCAGGGCGCAGCGCCTGACTAGCCAAAGTCGATATCACATGCGCATTCAAAATAATGCCGATCCACCCAGATTTCTGGCACTTATTTGGCATTTGCTGGAACCAAAAGTTCTATTTCTCCGTTCGCTTGACCTTCGGATGCCGAAGCAGCCCAAAAATCTTTGACATGCTGTCAGAAGCAATCTGTTGGATTTTATCCAACAACTACGCAATCCCACACATCATCCACCTACTAGACGATTTCCTAAAAATATCTCCCCACAACTCTGTCCCAGCCGCACACCTCTTAGCGGTCCAAAAGCTCTTCACCAAGCTAGGGATCCCCTCGCACAAGAGAAAACCGCTGGACCAGGCACATCAGTAGAATTTCTAGGCATTCATTTAGATTCATCAAAATTCAAGGCTTCCCTACCTAAAGAGAAAATCGACAGGATTATTCTGGTCGCCACCTCTCTCGTAGACAATCCTAACTGCTCTAAACCCAAACTGCTATCTATCATCGGCCACCTAAATTTTGCCATGCACATCATCCCTCAAGGTCGCCCTTTCATCTCCCACCTCCTCTCACTCGCATCCTCCGTCCAAGCACTCGAGGATCAGTTATCCCTGACCAATGCCTGCTGCAACGAACTGAGTTTGTGGATAACCTTCCTAAAACAATGGAATGGATTTCTTTTTTCTACAACGATATGATTTTGCACCCGGACGATATCCAATTATTTACCGACGCAGCCCCATCCGTCGGTTTCGGAGGGTATTACCAAGGTCGCTGGTTCGCATCCACATGGCCACCCCAGCTGTTAAATCCCCCCAAGTCTTCCTCGTCCTCGGCGCTGTTCGAGCTATACCCATTAGTCATCGCAGCCTTTCAGTGGGGGAAAGAATGGTCAACCAGCAGTATCTCAGTCTACTGCGACAACGAAGCAGCCGTGCAATGCATCAACAAAGGCCGTTCCCATTCCCCCGCACTAACGCCTTTGATAAGAAGACTAATTTGGATATCAGCGTGCGACCAATTTATCTTAACCATAAAACACATTCCCGGGTCAAAAAACCAAATAGCTAATTCTCTCTCCCGCTTTGCTTTCCAGAAGTTCAGGCAGCTGGCATCAGAAGCGGACCAACACCCCACCCCAGTACATCCTTATTCGGAACTAATATTCCCCTAGATCACCCACTGAAGCCCCTCCTCAACGTCTCTCCCAGCACCAAATCCAAACACTCGGCCGTTGGTCCTCAGAAGCTTTCAAAAGCTACATCCGTTCCAATCTTTGACACATTAAAAAAGCACACGAACCCTCATCAACCAAAACCGTTAATTCCAGTCCGCTCCCAATCCCCCACACATATCAGCAGCTCACTACCGTAGCAGCGCCACCCCAGCAAGGGCCTTCTCCCATATTTTACAGTACCACTGCAGTACCACCACAGCAGGGGCCTTTATCTGTATATCCCACTGCAGCAGCAGTGCCACCCCAGCAGGGGCCTTTATCTGTATTTCACACTGCCGAGGCAGTGCCGCCTCAGCAGGGGCCTTCACCCGTTTTTCACATCGCCGCAGCAGCACCACCCCAGCAGGGGCCTCAATCCGCATTTCACACCGCCGCAGCAATACCGCCCTGCAGGAGCATTTTTCACAAAGCCGCAGCTGTACCACCTCAGCAAGAGTCCTTATCTGAATTCCCACCGCCACAGCAGTAGCGTTGCCCCAGCAGGGGGTTCCATATGCGCCTTTTAAACCGACGCAGCAGCGCCTCCCAAACAGGGGCCTACATCCACATTTCCCACGACCACACCAGTATCCGTACCTCACAGAAGCCCACAGAAACTAACCCCGCCAGAGGCCCCAGCCGGGACCCTACTCCAAACGAAGGCCAGCAACCCACCGCTTTAAGCTTTGCTATTTTGGGGGGCCAATAACACCCAGCTTTGGCTGCTGTCCTGCGCTAATCGCATTTTTTGGGGGGGAAGCGCTCGGGGCACGGGCAAACACGGAGATCAGAGCGCTCGCCCCAAACAAAGGAGGAGTGCTCCGGGGTCAGGAGAGAATGCCGACCCCGGAGCCCTCTCCCCGGACAGCACGCCAAATACGCATACCAAATTCTCAGCTTAACTACGCTGCCCCCCTTTTTTAATTATTTGCTAAGGCGAACTCGTGAAATTATGTTTTATTAACAAAGTTCGGGAGGAGCAGGTGCAAATAATTACGCAGCTGCACGGCATCAGCAATCACACAGCTGCACGGCATCAGCACCACACCACCTATCCTACCAAACCAGAGTGAGCACTATAAATTGTGAGACCGCCTTATCTCCTCCACTCAACATTTTCGCAGCATCCCACCTCCACCCCGACTCCTCACCATTAAACCTCTTTTCTACCCGAAAAAGGGGGGGAAGTGCTCGGGGCACGGGCAAACACGGAGATCAAAGCCCTCACCCCGAACAAAGGGGGAGTGCTCCGGGGTCGGGAGAGAATGCCGGAGCCCGGTAGCCCTCTCCCAGGACAGCATGTCAAATATGCATACCAAATTCTCAGCTTAACTACACTGCCCCCCTTTTTTTATTTATTTGCTAAGGATTTACTCGTTAATTGGGTGTTTCTTGTTTAAGCGGCCAGTCGAGCTTGAGACGGTCGACCACATTTGTCACCGCCCTGAGAAGCTCGTTAAGCACGTTGACGTTGTGAGAGGCTGCAGCAGAAGCGAGGACGTCGCGGCTCTGCAAGCTTTCAGGAGAAACGGAATCCGTCTCCCATGCCTTCGATAAATCAAACCACGGTCCCCGGTATGAGGGAGAGGTGGCTTGGGCTTTTTTAAAGAAAGAAAGCCGAAAACGGAGAACAAGGATGTCGAGCGCAACACAGAGTTCGCACTCTCCCTCTAGCCCCAGGGTAGCATGTTCAGCCCCCAAACACTGAAAGCAGAGTTCATGTCGATCCAGATCGGAGAGGAACCTCTCACAAGGAGGAACACATTTCCTCTCTGAATCAGACATGACCTATATCAGTAACCTTTTTTAAATATAAGATAAGGCTAAGTCACAGTGCTTGGACACTTTAACACTATATAATGTGGTTACTCTCGTATTCAAGCGCGCACGCACGCAAATTGATCCTTGAAGACAAAGTGATCCTTGAAGACAAAGTGATCCTTGAAGACAAAGAAACCTGATGACGGGTCCGCATTCACACGTATTTATAACCTGCAGGTGCGGGTGTAAGTAGCCACATCACTGCCTAGGTCATTTAAAGCCAAAATATTTTTTGCCGTGTTTGACACACGTGCTTCACAACCGGTCGAACAAAGACAGTTTGAAACGCAGCATCGACTGTAGCTTTTGATAGGGAACACCTGATTCCTTTGTAATTTAAAGGGAAATCATAAGGATTACCATCGAATCCATCTGCTTGTAATTTCCAGAATTAATTGCGGGTTTTAAGGCCTATCCCATTTATTTCAATTCTCAGTTATTCATGCTGCTTTTATCCAAAACAACTCACTGTGTATCAAAGGTAGTTATATATTCATTGTTTATCAGTATGCATGATTGGAAGCCTTACCAATTGATCTACAGGAACAATCAGTATGACAAAATGGATGATAGTTAAAGGAGAATTAGGGCCATGGGCGTAAATCTCATTTAACAGTGGGGGGGACAATACACATACAATTTCTCAAGAGCAATTTTTGGAGGGAACACAAATAATACAGTCAAAATTTTACAAATTACGACACAAAGCGACAATATGCATTAGGTTCACAGGTTTATCATGCAGACTTGCAGTCATATAATAACTGAACTGAACGGTCACATACTGTAATACAAGTGAACAAAAAAGCTTTTTTCCATTTATATATTTGATATAATTTTGTCTCTGTTGTGAAGACAGGAAACAAATATTAAAACACACTACCCATGACACAACATGTTAACAATTAGTCACTTTTTAAACACTTGTTATCCTGATTTATACTGTAACATCGTCTGACAAAGTCACCGTGCATCGACATAAATGTGTGGTTGTTATTATCCCCTGTAGTGCACTGCCTCCGCCAACAAACTTTGTTCATGTTCGTGTACCCAAACAAACATTCAGTAACAGTATCAGATGCTTAAATTCTGTGTTTTACTCGTTGATGAATCGCCTGAGTTTCAGTAAACTGAATGTTTCGCTTATCTGCCGCGCACATAGGCCTACTGCACACAATAGATGCTGAGAAAACGACCTTCTCCAACTGAATGAAAGCTGTGCATCTTTTGTTGAAGGCTAAATATAGTGTCAACGTCACAAATTTGTAACAGGTATGTTCGCGGAAGTGTGTGACACGGGACCTGAATGACAGGATCGGTGGCTAAGTGTGGCCGTTAATGTTCACATCATGCCAGGTCGCCAAAAATAAAACAATAAATGAGAAACGGCTTAGGCGTGTAAGTTGCAGTGTTTGACGTCCTCTGTAACAAACTTACGTTAACTAGCTAAGTAACGTTTTAATTGCTAGCATAGTAGATTCATGTAAAATACATCCGTAATCAGCATTTTTTGCAACAACTAATTTATTAATGAATCAGCATCAACTGCATTAAAGAGAATCAGTTCATTTAAATTGAATAAAATATCCTTCTTACTGGAGTTCAACAACCAGTGATGAACACAGCCGCATACCTGACTCTTCATTGTGCTGCGCAATGCGCAGGTGAATTGAACGGGTAGAGCAGGTAGTGGGCTAAACCACTGCGAGGGGCGGGGGAGGGGGAACTCAACAGTTTCTAAACTTAAGACGCATTTTTGCGTTTGCATTTTCTTGTAATTACACAATTAGTTTAGGTAAACATAAATATATTTATGACAATAGAGAATGCGAGTTGAATTGATTTAAACCCCTCCCTCGATTTACGCCAATGATAAGGGCTGACTAAAACATAATCAATGTGGCTCTTATTTGTTCTCACAATAACATTTGCTCTTCTATCATGAGTCTCACCCCACTTGTTTCCACATCAGTCTCAGCAATAAAACCGTTCTTTTTCTGGAAAATCTTTTCCTGGAGAATCACTTTAGCACCCCAGAACGGTCCAAACCCATTACATTTACTTCAAAGGAGAAGCTACTCTCTATAAATGAATGAGGCAAGCTACCCATCGTTCATTTTGAGAATCACTATTCTCCTCTCTGCTAGGTTCATTTTGTTGACTCAAGTCAATTCATCTTACAAAAGTTCCTATTGAGAAAAATTTAAGAAAGAATTATCTGACGAAAATAACTGTCATTTTCAGCTCTCTTATCAAAAATGACACTGTTAACATCCGCAACAGCTTTAAAGTTGAATAATCCACGGCTAGCTGTCGATTAAAGGATTTTAATGCACTTTCCAGAGGCAACCACATTGTTCGCTAATAAATGGCTAACTGCTGATCAATCCCGAACTTAAATAACCCAATATTAACCATTATGGTGTTCGGGTCTGTTGGACCCATATTCATTTTTTATCAAAAGAAAAATTATACAATTAATTATTTTTTCAAATATCAAGTTCGATCACATCGCACACAACATTCAAAAGACTGGTTCAAATCATCTCTTTGTGAATACTTGACAGACAAAAAAAACCTCTCTCTTTCCCTCAACAGGTAGGCCTACTGGTCAAGCTTTTGTTGAAACCAACTTTGAAAATGATCAATACAAAAACAAAACGCTTTTTATTAAACTTGATCGCTTAGCAATATTTAAAACAAGGCTGTATAAATCTGCAGCCAGCGCCATGGATCGCGTTTCTCCGCAGCAGGCTCCGTCGGCAAGGTGGGCAAAGCTTCTGATAAAGTGGGCAAAGCCCTGCCTGTAAACAATTAGCTTTTATTTATTTTCATTTCACAATATATTTAAGATGGCCAGGTCTATCCTATTATTTATTATATATAAGTAAAAGTATTTCATCTATACTTATCGTATTCATAATGTTCGCTTTAGTGTCAATGTCAAGTCAACTTTATTTATATTGCTTTTTACAATTTTCATTGTTATAAGCAGCTGTACATAAAACATATTGACAATACGCAAAACATTTAAAGCACAGCTTTGAGATGAGAAAAACAGTTCAAAATTTAAACAGACTATAAATTCCTATATGTAATATTAATTAATAAATAAATAATTGAAATAACAGGGTTTAAATATAATTTAATCATTTCCTGTCTTTATGGTGAATGATTAGGATTGCCTTTGTTGTTATACATTTTTGTATGAAAATAAATCTGATAAGAAGGTCAAGCAACAAATAATGTAAATACACCCACAGTGACGAGATCTTAAATTTTATATCCATAATGAAATCACAGATGGCAGGACTGGTTTTATGAATTGTTTTATGTTTGGTGTTGGAGACTCCATGGGCCTGGAGGCTGTAAGGTACAAGGTGTGTTTTTAAATGTTGAGTTTAAATGTGTGATATGAATAATAAGTGCTCATATTTTTAAAAAGCAGTCTCACTGGAAATGACCAGGGGCTCATAGCTGCTAAAATGACGCTCATTTTGCATCACTAGGGGATTATACTGATATGCACGTCGACAACGCCAAACAGCACAACTAATAATAATAATGATATTAGCTCAGATGCTAATATGAGCACCCTGCCAACTTTAAAGTTTAAATCAGGTCTCATGCCTAAAGCTGCGCAGAAAAGTATGTAAAGTAAAGGAATTAAAGTTACATTCAATTCTTACTCCCTTGTTGTTGTCCAACTTGTATTAAGACTTGTATATTTAGGTTGTGCTGAATACATCTCAGATATGGTCATCGAATATAAACCAAACAGACTTCTCAGATCATCAGGATCAAGTCAGTTAGAAATAACAAGGGTTCATTCAAAACAGGGCGAGTCAGCGTTTAGTCATTACGCCACCCGTAGCTGGAATCTGCTTCCAGAAGACATCAGAAGTTCACCAACAGTATAGCTACTTAAATCCAGATTAAAAACACACTTGTTTAGCTGTGCATTCACAACCTGAGCACTGTGCTGGTTTACATCAACTGCACTTCTATTTCTAATTTATTTTATTTTTGCTCTTATTCTTTTCATATATACACTCACATTTTTAATCAATTTTATTGCTGTTTTATTGTTTCTTAAAATCTAAAGTATTTGTGATCTTAAATCATTTGCATTTTAAAGATACGTTTTATTTCTTTCTGTCAATAATTTTATGTAAAGCACTTTGAATTGCCCTTGTGTATGAAATGTGCTATATAAATAATTGCCTTGCCTATTATTAGGCCTACTTGCGAGCCTTAAACCGGTTGGATTGTTAATAAGCGATTCTTGCCATTTAATCAGTTTTTTTTGCAACAGGAAAGTGTTCCAGCATTTCAAAACATTTACCAATTAAACAATTCAAAAGAAACATAGAATATGGTCTGATCGCAGAGAACTCCATTAAAAATGGTACTGAACTGTTCAGTACGCGGTCCACTGCACTACCGAGGCTGACACCTTCGTGAAAGAAGTCAATGCATTTTACAAACATGAATGTGCACAGTGTCATGAACGTCGTACACACTCTAAAAAATATGCCGTTTGTGCACATATGATAAACGACAAGGAGGATGAACGTGCCCAATGGAAAATATCACATAATGAAAGTCTAAAAATTGTTGTCAATAAAGTTAAAAACAGGAAATGTTATTCAGATCCACATTCTACTACACAGGTCTTTCTGTTCAGTGGTAGGGCTGGACTGTGAAGAAAAGGCAGGGCTGATTTCAAAATGATAGAAAACTCAGGTTGCTTTACGGCGTCTTCAATACACGGAAGCATTGCGTTTTTCGACGTACTATAGAAGTCCAAACAACGAAATGAACGGCGTTTCGCATTGCACTTAAAACGCTGTTAACACCGTTTCTACGATGAAAACGCCATAATTTACGCAGCATCCGCTACAAAATGTCGTACTTTGTGTCGTCTGTAAGTCTTAAACGCTGTAAAACAAGGCGCCTTCTGAACGCCAAAAATGACCCAAACGGCTTTAACATATGCCTTTGTAATGTCGCCCCCTGTAGACGTTCCGACCATGATGTCGCCGTGACGTCGCCGCTGGTCTTTCATCTGCGTTTCCTATCAAATCTATTCAAAACTCCACACGGACTGATGGCAACGGTAGGGAAGGCTCCTCCTTGTCCTGGTTAGGCCTCGACTTGGCAGAAAATACATCTCACAAGCAAAGTGGGTTCAGTTATCACAACCCATACATCTAAGCTGTATGATGACATGAACAGATTAACTTCATCTCCAGAATTGCGAGAGTTTCAGAACATTTTGCTAACACACACTAAAAATTAAGCGTCTTCCAACGACCTGCCAAAATAAAAGTCTGGTTAAGTACAGTAATTTTATGTGGACAAATATATTACTCTTTAATAGAGAAAAAATAAGAACTACCACAAGGGTACATCGGAGCACATTTTGGGACAGACTTGAGGTTGTCATGCCGGATAGAGGAAGCAGTGCTTTCTTATTGCTCTCATGGTACTTTGATGATCAGTCTGCTCATTGCTGCATGAAGTTGACCACACTGTTGTCCTGCTGTTGTTATTTGGGACAGGACATTCCGGATTTTATAGTTCTGTATTTCATGGTGTTCTGGTCACCCGAGCATTAAGCAGTGAATGTTTTTAATGCTGATTATGTAGGCGTAGCTATATTCCATTATTTACCTGTGTTCTTCTTACACATTTTTGTATGATACAGAAGCCACGTGTTCTTCTGCATTCCAGAGCACAGAGACCATTACATATAAATCTACAACAAACCTTATTACCATATGTAAGAAAACATATTAAATTAAAAGTTTTTATAATTTAATAGCTGGCTTGATTAGAAATTAATAAGCAATAATGTGAACGATTTTATCAAAAGATTTTATCAAAAAATACATTGAAAATTCAGTCAAGAAGTCATCATTCCGAATTTGAAAATAATTTTGGACGTATTTAATATGATCAGGGTGGCTCCTTCATAACAATAAGACGGAATGAAAAGCAGCTCAGCACTCCACGTATTTTCAAACATGAAAAATCTTGTTCCGACAGGATTTAAAGTGTCACACCCATGCAGAAGCTTTTGTGGTTGTCATGCTCTGTCAAATTCATCATCTTGCCAAATTGTCTTTCATTGGCTGTGACGATAGTCATGATGTCATCATTCCATTTTAAAACAAATCTCAGACGTATTCAACACGATCAGGTGGCTCCTTTATAACAAAAAGACACAATGAAAAGCAGCTCAGGAATTTTCACTCTTTCAAACATTAAAACTGGTTCTGACCAGCCTTACACCATTACTTCCATAGTATTTGCAGTTGACATGACCTGATAATCACCTATTGTCCTGTCCTATCAGATTATCATGCCGCAGGACAGAACTTGATGTACTCTTTACCCTATTGACAAAATAACCAGGTAGGATGATCTTACAATGCAAATACCCTGTCAGTTAGTCCTACCAGCTTAAAGTAAACACATAAATTTTTTTTGGGCGTAGTTACCCCAGATTATCCTACTGGATACAGTAAACAAGTAGGATTAATTTACAGTGCAAAATATCCTATCAAGCTGTCCTACCAGTACTAAATAAATATATAGAATGATTTAACAATGAAAATACCCTAATGAGATTGTTGTAGCAGTGTTAAATTAACTGGTAGGATGATTTTACACCACAAAATGATGACGTACTATTGATGTGCGCATACCTGGTATGACAAAGTGACAGTTGGGAAATTTCAGGACAACAGCCTTACAGCGGCACTAGCCGTGCAATAGCCTTTGCGATTGATATGATCTGTCAGTCACATTCAATATCTTGCAAATTTATTTTTTATTGACTGTGATGATAGTCATGATGTCATCATTCCGATTTAAAACAAATCTTGGACGTATTCAAAATGATCAGGGTGGCACCTACATAACAAAAAGAAAGGTGGAAACGCTCCTGTCTCTTGAGCATACTAGATTTAACACTTTAAAAACATTTTACTAAGGTGGCACTTTTCCAAATAAGGCAAACTCCGCCCCTAATAACTCAGTATATTAAGTAAGTAGGACAAAGTCTATTCATTCTCTACACCTGCTTGTCCTCTGTTGGGTTGTGGGAAATCGCGATGTCGTGAGAACTAATCAAGAATGTTACAACTGTTTTAGAAGCAACAAATTTAGCCATGGTCATACCATCCAACAAGAAATCAGATCCATCAGGTAAAGTAGTTTGGGGGTTTTATAGGTGTTTTATTGAAGGTTGAGATGATAAACAATGGTTATAAAAATAATTTTCTGTGTATCATCAGTTTACAGGTTAAGACGTGTTTATATGATTCTTCTGGCATGTTTTCTTTGTACTTCAACATATCTGGTAAGTTCTTTAAATAATATTTTGGGTAAAATTTTTAATTGTATGTGTGCATTCAGAAGTGAAGTTTCCAGGTTAATATGCAAAAGCACCATTGAACCAATAGCCTAAATAGCCAGATTTTTCTCAATTATTCTCAATTAATTTAATTATTTTAGTATATAATTATCCTGTCCTTATATCTTGATAATTGCCGACCTGTGCTCCTTAAAAAACATTTTTACCTGTGTTTTAGTATCCCAGTTTCTCACTTTTGTAGTATTAGTGCATCCATTTTGTCTCAGTTTAAGATGTCTGGTGGTTTGGGGATTTTTCTTATTTTTGGATGTCATTTATGTTTTAATTTCTCAAATTAAATAAATGCTATTCTTTTGAAATATTTATCTTGTGGTCACTTGTTTTGTTTTTCTTTTAAATTTAGACTCACATCATTTTCGTTTATGATTAATGCTAATGCTGCAAATTGTTTAATTCTAAGTTTGGTTAATTTGATATACTGTAGTCAATGTAATCTGTGGTTTGTCATATTCTGTGAAATAAAATCAAAATGACTGTATCTGTTTTATAAAAGTCAGAATAGGAAGAATAGGCTATCTGTAAATCCTGCGGAGACCGTCTCATTTCAGTTCAACAATATATGACTGCTATGGAACTCTTTGTTCCAATAAAAATGAATGCAACGTTATACAAAACAAACATCTTTGTTACGGATGTAACATCAGTTCCCTGATGGAGGGAATGAGACGTTGTGTCGAAAATACAGATGGGATTTGTCTTGAGAACCTATCAACTTCGACTAGACCTAGAAAAGGCCAATGAAATTGCAGAATGAAATTTGCATGCCGGACTCCGCCCCCGGATATCCGGTATAAAACAGAGATGGTGTGCTTCATTCATTCACCTTTGGGCTGAGGAGCCTGAAAGCCTTTCACGACTGCTGCAGCAAGCATTGTGGCATGAGGGACAAAAAGTCTCGTTCCCTCCATCAGGGAACTGAGCTTCCCTTTCTGTCGGTCTCTCAACTTTATGTCGAGCCGACAGATGGGGTTCGCCCTTGAGAACCTATCAACTCTGACTACTATAGAAGAGGCCAATGAAATTTGGCTAATGAAATTTGCATGCCGGTCTCTGCCCCTGGATATCTGGTATAAAAGGAAGACGGCATGCAGAAATCATTTACCTTTTGTTCTTCAGAGCCATCGCTCAAAAATAAAGAACTTAAAATAAAAGCTTTAAGACAAATTGCCGGATCTATGATTTGGAGCAGCGGATCGTCCCTATCCTGCAGCGAACTTCCCCTGGGCGTCTCGGCAGTTCCAGGGGTGTTCAGACATTTTTTTCATAAACAGTCCTTTCAAGGACTGAGCATTTCTCCAGCGCAGCATGTCCCGCTGTTCTCTTGGGTGCAGCACCCTAATCTAGGAGGGGGCCGGACACGATAGCTGCATCAAGTGTCTGGGCGTCCAGCACGCTGAGGCAGCTTTCGTAGACACATCTTGACCGCACTGCGGGCAGATGGTCATTCAGAAGTTGCGGTCACAGGTGGCTGTCTTCCTCCGGGAAGACACCCAGAGGCCTCCGAGATCTTGTGCGACGTCTGCTTTCCAGCAGTGTTTTTGTTTTTTGTGTTTTTGTCTACCGGTTCCCGCCTCCTTGCTTCCAAGACAAAGGAGAGACATGCTGTCAGAGAGTACTCGCTGCCGAGCTACCGAGTTCGGGCAGCGTGGACGAAGGGCAATGCCGACCTTTGCTGCCGCGTCCCTGGGTCAAGGTGAGGTGGCTTTCGTCCAAGCGGGAGCGGGCGAGTTGCCGCTGTCTGCCAGAGACCGGAGCCTGTGTCCGTCCCCCCGAGGGGGAGTAGCATGAGTGCCGAGTGCGGCCACCACCTGCCAGAGGCCGGAGCCTCCGTCCGTCCGCCCAAGGGGGAGGAGCAGGGGATGGAGAATCAGCCCCCGACTCCTTGATAAATGAGGAGCCACCGCCGGTCGCCAGGGGGCGGACAGTCCAGCCGTCCACTGAAGCCCCAGGGCCACCGCAAGGCACCGCGAAGAAGAGTACCCGGCTGGTTGTTGAGGACCGAGCGGCAGCATGTTGAGGAACCGGACTAAAATTTTTTTTTCCTCTCTCTTTGATGTCGCTCCGAGGGCTCCCGTCTCTGTTGTCTCGTCTTGTCGCTGCATATCCCCCTGGAAACAAACACTCAAATCAGAGCCGTTTTTTTATAAAGTTGTTAATTGTTTTTTTTTGCACTCAAATAAATATCTGCGTCACATTATACTAATTAATACTGAACCACGTTTGAGTGCATGCATTTGAGTCTCGTGGACTATTTTACAATGTCTTTACGCTGCTTTGCAATCTATGCAGGAGTCAGAAAGCTTCTTAAACTGCCTTAATTCACGTTCTGGGGAAAAAATCCGAAAATATAACACTTCACTATGCTATCGTCTCAGAATTCACTTGGGAACTCGATGTTCTATATTTGCATTTAGTCATTTAGCAGACACTTAATCTAAAGCGACTAACGGAGAGTTCAGGGAGCAATAAGCGACATGTCATACAGGAGCAATAATACAATAGGTGCTAATAAAAAGTAACTAGTTTCATCAAAAGCTAGACCAATACCTGTTGAAAGAATGGAAAGGGTTAGTGATTTTTTTTGTCAAGTATTCACAGAAGAGATGGGTTTTAAGTCGTTTTCTGAATGTGGTTTACCGGACCGAGCTAGAAAGAATGTTCCACCAGGAAGGAGGTGTGAAGGAGATGGGCTGGAAAACTATTTACTGCCCTTATGAGAAGGGAATACAAGACGCCGCTAGTTTGCAGAACGCAGGGTTCTTGATGGGGTGTAGGAGGGTGTGAAAGTATGCGTCAATGTGTTTTGGGCCCAATTTGGACATTTTCACTTAAGGGTTTACTCACTTTTGTAGCCAGCGGTTTAGACATTAATGGCTGTGTGTTGAGTTATTTTGAAGGGACTGCAAATTTACACTGTCATACAAGCTGTACACTCACTACTTTACATTGTAGCAAAGTGTCATTTCTTCAGTGTTGTTACATGAAAAGATATAATAAAATATTTTCAAAAATGTTATGGGTGTACTCACTTTTGTAAGATACTGTATTAATATATATATATATATAGGCTTATTTCTTTATGTCTTTTCTCTGAATTTTAAAATGAACAATGAATCTTAAAATAACAGAAATACTGCTTATGTAAATGTGCTCCATAATTTATCAAAGAAAATCTGTATAAATGGAATAATGGAACTCTGTTAGATCTTACCAGGGATTGTTTAAGTAATATACATGGTAAACATTGCTGACAGATTGTGGTTATGCGATTTTTTTTCTATCCTGCTATCTCTTATAGATTTCATGGAAAAGGCCATTGGTGACATTTCATCCCCCCAGTCCTAAAACTGCTCACCCAAATGCATCATCCGGAATATCAGCGTTTGACATGGGAATCAGTCAGGAGGAGTGGGATAGACTACAGAAGGCTTTTGACTGGCCTGGTCCAGATCATGAAATCACTCAACTAAATCTCAGCACAAGTCCAGTCTACACATCATTCTCCATTGTGGGACTCAGTGACACTTACAAAGTGGGAGATAAGATCAGTGTTACTATCACAGCCAGAGATCACATCAAGAACTTAAAAACATACGGAGGGGATTTTTTCCAAGTAAAGCTTTTCAATTCCAAGTTAAAGGTATGTTTCTGAGCACACTTGAGTTTGAATATAATACTGTCAGACTAGAGTATATCTGTTGAAGTGAATGTTGTTATTGTATTGACACACTAAGGGAAGTGTATGCTTACAGGGTAGATGAACATGCAATTATATTAACAGTATTAACTCTATCTGTATTTGAAGGCAAGTGTTTATGGTGAAGTAAAAGATCATCGTAATGGGACATACACTATCGATCTTCTGTTACCCTGGGAAGGACGAGCACAAGTGTCTGTGCGTCTAGTCCACTCCAGCGAAGTTGTGTGGATTCTTAAAAAATACTGGGAGACATCATTCCCACGTAGCCACTATTACGGATACTTTGTAGGACCAGGACCCAAAGGAACGAGGATAGGAGAAAAAGTGGAATGTAATCTTAAATGGGGCTCTCGTGGAAGTTGGAGTAAAGGCAACTGCTGCTGTGAATATAAAGATGAGAAAACAGAGATGGTGTGGCAGTGTGAGAGACCAAAACAACTTTCCTGTGACCACTGGGTGTATCATGAAAGAGGACCATAGAAAAGCCCATTAAATGCATTTGAAAATAAGGTTTTTACAAAGTAAGTTGAAAAGGATTCATAACAAATTTCTTTCTAGAAAATGTTTTTTTCTTTCATTGATTGCATTTCTTCATTCTCCACAGGAAATTAACTAATATTGATATACCAGGAGATAAATCAATCATAAATGTCCTTCCTAACACTACAGGCATAGGTATGTCCATATGTGATTGCAAATTGTAAATTAAGTATAGTTATATAATCATTTGCATACTTGTCACTTAGAATTAATATGTTGTTTCTTTGCCTTAGTTAAAACGGAGAGATGCAAATTACGTTTGATCACACCAGTTCCCGCAGGATTCTATTTTAAAGATGTATGGAAGTCTTTTACCTGTAACAATCAGTTGTTTAATGCTTCAAAAATAACAAATTGTCTTAAAAACAAGATTGTTTACATGTTCGGAGATTCTACCACAAGACAGTGGTTTGAGTATTTCGAAAGAAACATACCAGGCAAGTAATTTTTATGCCAATTATGATTTGATACACACCTTTTGAAATTTTATTTGAAAACATGGTAGAACACTGTAAACACCCCATGTCAACATGAGGAAAAATACTCAATACTCAATATATTTTTTTGCGTTGCAGTAATATACATACAATTAAGTGATGTTTCATTTTTGTTTAATTTTATTAAGGAATAAAAAGAATAAATCTGCACACTCCTCGCACTGGTGGACCTCTGATGGCTGTAGAATTAAACAATAATATCATCGTTCATTGGAGCCCACACAGTGTACCTTTACGATTTACTAAAATGCTGAAAACGGATTTGCATCATATCAGCAATGACATAGATGAAATAGCTGGTGGTTCTCATGCAGTCATCGTCTTCACATTTTTTGCCCACCTGGTTTTTCATCCACTAACATTTTATGTCCATGAAGTGGCTAAAATACAACAGGCTGTTATCAGACTATTAAGCCGAGCACCAGACACAACTGTCATCATCAAATCTGGAAATACTTCAGGCTTAAAGGTACAGTTGATCCATTGTATTCTATTATATTTCTATAGCATTTCTTACAATGTTAATTGTTGCAAAGCAGCTTTGCAGAAAACACATCAGGACATAGAAGTAAATACTTGGTTAAAGTGGGTTTGTGTAAAGAATTGCATATTTTTACAGACTTTTACAGAAAAAAAAGCATCTCACAGATTTCTTTATTGGCTCAAAGCAATGTAACCCGATTGACTACCAAATGAAATTTATCTGGCTGAGAAAGGTCCGTCTGTGTAAGGGGCTGTGAAAGAATCACTGGGTTAGTGTGTGTGTCCGTGCACATACGTGTCTATGTGGACATGGACCAGATTAAAGCCTTGCAACGAATTCATTTATGATTCAGTAAATAGTCAATTAAAAAAATATATTTTTTCTTTAAATATTCCTGTATCATTGCTGTGTATAAGCTCAAGCTAATTCTTCTTACCTGATTTTTCTTGTTGCAGAACATTTTTCAAAGCGACTGGTTTGTGCTTCAGTTTAACACAGTATTGAGAGAGATGTTCAGTGATATTGATGGAGTGATGTACATGGATGTCTGGGAGATGACTTCATGTCACTATCTTAAAGAAAACATTCATCCAGGTCCTGTTATAATTGCTAATGAAATGAACTTGCTGCTCTCACATATCTGCCCCCCCTGAAACATGTTGGTTTATGTAATGTCTCCTAAAATAATTTAGGAGAACTTTGTTGCAATTGTAGTATTGTTTTACTTGTGTGATTTGTAAATGCTTTTAAGTATTTTAGATTTTGTTATAATAACTTTTATTAAAAGTTTTAGATGCATCCTCTTTTGTTTTTGTAATTGTTATTGTCCGTGTTTAAGTCACATTTTTTCTTTTAGACATTACGTTTTAGAGAAGTTTTCAGTTTAATTATATGAAAGAGTTCACTATAGTTGAGTCAAATGAATTGGTGAGAGAGAGTGATGAAGCCAGTCAGTTCCTATGGGGGTGGTTAGGGGGCCACATGTTGTTTTAAGAAAAACACTCTTTACTAAAATGATTATTCTGGTTATCTTTGTGTTTGAGAGTTAATGAGCCAATGGCTTTATTTCCGTGGCTGTTTGTAAAATGACCACTAGATGGTGGCCTAGGCTTCTGTTTGTTTTCCTTTTTAGTCATATATTTAAAAAAGACAAGCTGTAATTGGATAACTAAGATGTATGAACCAGTTTCTGAAAAAGTAAATGGCTAAAATGTTTTAGCATGAAAGAGTCTCGTGTTTTATTAAATAACAACAGGTCACGGGCCCAGAACGCGAATGAGAAGCTACAACAGGATTGTTACGAAGATTTTAAGTTATGGTGAAGAAAAAAGAGCTCAGAATCTAAAACAGGTCCGAGCGTTGGCTACCATTGTATTGTAATAGAACCATCTCTTCTCTATTTAATTGAAGAGCCTGAAGATCCTATTGTGGTGTGGAAAAAAACAGTTGGATCAGTTTCAGAAGAAAACGTGGACAAAAAGCTAGCACTGAGACGTAAACATCATTGGTTAAAGTTGAAGGATGGCGATACGGTCAAGGAGCATTTTAAAGTTATTATTGAAGCTTTTGATGCGCAGTCAGTTGTAGGTGATAAAATAGAAATGGAGGATCGTGTGGTACGCTTGGGCGCTAGTTTACCAGACTCGTTTAACATGTTAGTAACGGCATTCGAAGCATGTGAAGATGTACCAAAAATGGAGGTCGTCACGGAACGATTACTGCATATGAAGAGCGCAAATTACGGAAGATGTGGAAAAACCCAGGAGTGATGGAAAGAAACCAAAAGTTGATTATCTGCATGTGTTTGGATGCATAGCATATCCCCACATACCCAAAGATGAAAAAAAAAACTTATTCCAAAGCAAAGAAATGCATCCTTCTAGGTTATTGAACTGAAACAAAGGCTGCAAACATAAAACTGTCATTATTGTGGCAGTACTTTTCAAGAAAAATGCAAATCTAATAGTTTAAAGATCAGCTAAATTAAAATCTGATGCCTTAGCCACTAGCCTAATCTCAGTTAGCCAACCCGTATTTGAGTTTGATACAATTGGTTTTATCATACAATAAACCAAGTTTGACTAGTTTGTGAGTATCATCTCTATATTCCTCCTCCTCTCTCGTGAAACGATGAACTGGACTGAAGACAATAGATTTGTGGCCAAAGACTGCAAATGGAATAATTTAAATATCAGATGATGGAGTAATATCAATCTGCCAAACATGTGTTGTGATCGATCAAGGTGTGAGCAGCATAAAAAGCTCAATTTAAATGCCTTTTTCAATTTGCCACTACAGGGAGCCTAATCTTAGTTAATGTTAGTCAAATATTAACAAAATATCTGACCTTATTTTAGTTGCAGCAAAGCATTACAGGTGATCATTTTATACAATATGTTTATATAACCTGTGATAAACTGAGTTTTACTTACTAGTTTGAAGAGTTGTGGACTCGAGTCTCATGACTTGGACTCTAGTGACAAATTTGATGACTTGCGGCGTGACTTGACAAAATCAGTGTTTGGCACTGTGCCAGAGAAATGCTCGCCCATTGTGACACGGGTGCATGTCATTTATCACAACTGTTCAGTGTTTTGAACCACATAATGTTGGTTTCATATTTCGAAGAATTAGTCCATAAATTAGACACAAGTGCTAGTAAACTGTTAATAAGGTATTTAAAATAACTTTTTTGTAGGCTGCAATTATGGTGAATTGCCCTAAAGTGGGACACTAATGTGGGACACTTAAGGTGTAATGTTTGTAGCTCCCCCTAAATAAATGAATGACAGTGAAACTATTGGTTAGTCAAAGCTGTGGAGTCTGGTCGAAATCACATGACCTCTCAGATGTCCAGTCATATTTGATGGTGGAGCAATCAACAACAAAAAGCACATGGTGAGAAGACCGCCTGAAGGTCAGTCACATAGAGTTTTGACAAACTTGATATTAAGGATTATAAATTCATTTATACAAAGTCCTGCTACTTTTTGGTCTAATGTGCTTATGAAATGGTTGTCCATCAAAATGTAGTATAACTTTGTATATTTAAATTTTATATTTATTTATTTTATTAAATTTCCTATTGTCCCACTTTAGGACATGCGGTTTCAAAAAGTTGGACAGTATGATTATCCTGATGTGGGACAGAACTTCAGTCAAATGTGTGGTGGGGTATGGTTAGTATATGGCTTATATATTTTATATATTGTTTTAAATTTTAGATTTCCATTACTGCAGATGTTTAAAGAAGTAGTTCACCTTCAAAATTAAGATTCTGTCATTATTTAGTCACCGTGTTGTCATTTCAAACTTGTATAACTTTCTTTCTTCTGCAGAACACAAAAGTAGATATTTTGAAGATTGTTATTATCAACCCCATGCATTCTATACATGTCGTTGTAGCCTATGTGTTTGTTAAAGGTACAGTGTGTAGCATTTTGAAGAATTTATTTACCAAAATGTAATATTTTTGCCATTTTATGTATAAACACCGCGGGCAAACCCTTACATGTAATTTATCAAATTGCACAGCCATGTTTCTATAGTAGCACTACATGGACAAACTGAGTGCGTTTCGTAAAAGGAAGCATGCATGGGACTATGTTCTTCTTCTTCAGCTGTGTTTTGGAGGCAGCTTGCAAAGCCACTAGGATTAGCAGAAGTAGAGGAAGAACAATAACAACATTTTCTTGTTGTGTTTTTTATTAGAAATAAAAACGGTTCTTTGATGCAGTAGGAAGTGAAATTTGCACTAATAGTGGATCACACATACTCTGCCCCTGAGCCGACAAAGCGTCAATCTGTGTCGTCAAAAAAGAGAAAATACGATGCAGCAAGGCGAAGTTGAGACAAAAAAACGGCAGAAAACCCAAATAAACATCACCGTGGTTCTTTTCAAAAAGGAGGGCATGAAGCAGAAAACGGGTTTGCTAAGCGACGCCGAAGTTGCCAGCTTTCTGCTGCACCGGTAAGTTTGTCTAATTTCCGCAATATAAGTGAACTGTTTGTTTGATAGCTTTAGCTAACAGATGAGCATGATCATCAAGAGAAGTAGCGTTTTTCCTTGTACATTTTTAGCACTTTGTAATTGTATCATAAGTCCTTGTTGCATGGCCCTGTGCAAATCAAGTTAAAAATCATGTTTACAATATTAATTTGCATAAATCGGGTGTAAGTTATATTATAATACTGCTTAGCTTATGTATCCTCTCTTGTGCGGTCCTCCCGGGATACGTTCTTCTCCCTCTTACTACCTGTGTTTAGTCCTCTGATTGACTCTCTGATGATGAGAAAAACGTCTGCTAAGACTTTCTCGGTTAGATTACACAGCTTTAGCATTAGCAAGCCGTTTCAATAGGCTGTAAATTACGAACCAAGTTACTGTGCCATAAAATGGTATGCAAAATAAGCGAATAAATTCACTATAACGATTAGAGTAAATTATCCATTCCATTCTCTACCGCTTATCCGAATTACCTCGGGTCACGGGGAGCCTGCGCCTATCTCAGGAGTCATCAGGCATCAAGGCAGGATACACCCTGGATGGAGTGCCAACCCATCGCAGGGCACACACACTCACTCATTCACTCACACACTCACACACTCACACCCTACGGACAATTTTTCCAGAGATGCCAATCAACCTACCATGCATGTCTTTGGACCAGGGGAGGAAACCGGAGTACCTGGAGGAAACCCCCGAGGCACGGGGAGAACATGCAAACTCCACACACACAAGTCGGAAGCGGGAATCGAACCCCCAACTCTGGAGGTGTGAGGCGAACGTGCTAACCACTAAGCCACCGTGCCCCCCTAGAGTAAATTATCAATTAAGTAAATTTAATTTATTTATTTTTCTTTGTAAATAAACCTCGCCACTTGACTTGCAAAGGTTCCTCTCTGCTGTCTCAAACGACGACATCTCTGTCCTGTGTCCCGTAACTTCAATCTGTTGTTTGCCTGTGAGACGTAGATTGCAATTATCAACACCACAGATAATGGCCGCTATCATTTACAGAACCCTTTTGTCCTGTGACGGCAGCCGTAGATTCTCTAATGGGAGGGAGGGGGGGTAGCGGAGCTGCAGGTTGCAGTTTCCTACATCGCCAACAGTGGCCTCTGAAACTTACACACAGAACCTTTAAGTGAAAAAAATAAGAGATCAGTAAAGAAGTTTTGAATGTGCATTTTCTTTGCAACTTATTTCTATCATAACAACGTAGGCCTATCATAATAGTTGCTTAATGTCTTTATAATATATCCAATATATTGTATTATTTGTCTGATGATGTTCAATTTTACATGTTTCTTTTTTTTTATTTGATTAGGACACATCCTGAGTATTTTAAAATGGTATTGGTTGTGTATGTAATGTTTTGTCATCTCAATATTTCACAAAATCTGAAAATCAAAAAATGTCCCACTTTGGGGCAATTCACTCTATTAACCGTTCAACGTTAAATTTAAGACGTTGTATCAATCTCAAACGCATCCAATTGTGTAGGAAATGATAAAGCTCACTATTCTCCCTGGTCTCCCTCACGCTCCTGCCGCAGCCATTCATTTCATTTTGCGAGAAAGGGGTGAGCTTAAATGTCCGCCAGCTTGAACTGCATTGAAAAATGGATGTAAACATATTGAAACATAAATTTTAGAAAATCCACATTTCTGCGTAGTTGCCCTTCGTAAGCACAAGATGGTCAGTTTCATGAATGTCAGACGGAGTGGGAGGCGGCAAACTCAAATTCTGTTTTATGAAACATGTGGTTTAAAAGCTCATAGAAGGTAGTTTTTTGATGATTTCAACTTGCTTGCTAGCCTGCCTAAATGCAATCCATGCAGTCCAACACAATATCTATGAGAAATGCGCTCTCACACTAGCTAAGGGTTGCTTTAATTCTTATAATTCATGATGGCTCCCTTATTCTGTGCAATCCGAAGCAAACAGCATTACATTATTTGTTTTAAGTCATAGCACATTTCTCGTATACATGCTCTATATTTGTACCTGTAACTAGCTAACAGAAATAAAAGCTAACATAAAGTATGATTTTAGAATTTTCAATTTTGTAATGTTGTACCACACACATAAATCAGATGGAGCCCAACTTATATTTAAAGATATGTTTGTATATATATATTTTAGATTGATTTACCATGTTTGTTTTTATTTTGGAGGGCAGGGAGAACAAACTGGTGCAAGTGTTAAGGACTGAAGGACACAGAGTTAGAGAAAAGTGGGCAGCAACTGGAACCCGATCACAAACAGACTAAGGGAAACAGGACATGATCGTCAATGGATGGAGGGAGACAATCTCCACATTGCTATTGCGAACAGACAAAGACGAAGGGGGAACCGGAATGTGATGGCGAATGGAGGGTTGTGTGCTGGTCTTGGCGAAAAAAGTCCAGGGCCACTTTTTAGTCGTATCCGCCCCTCAGAAGTCCCGTTACTGGACTAAACATAAATGCGACAAAGTTACACAGCTGATTCAACAAATTTAATACAATCAATATAAAATGAAATATTAATAATAATATAATTTAAATATCAATTTAAATTACCAGCCACTATAAAGTCTGAAAAAGAAACAGACAGGAAGTTAACTTTAGGCCAGGTGTGTGCAGATAAAACTTTTATTTATTTGTGTTGAACATTGTAAGGAAATTCTTTAAAAAAAATAGGTGAAAATGCAAAAAAGATTCAGTGAATTATTATTTCAGTGAAGCCAAAGTAAAAAGTAATACAAATATAGAATACATTTGTAAAGAAAAGACAAAAGAATGTCACCCTCATAAATCAAAATTTGTACCTCTTCTGTTGAATGACCATTTACAGGCAAAAATCTGTCCAAGCTGCTTCTGTTGAAGCTTATGTTCAATGAATATTTTTATGTTTATAGAAGTATTCACATGTTAAGTTTGCTTCAGTGCTTGAAGTGGGCCTGTATGTACCAGCACTTTCCCATTTTAATCTTTAGCGTACCTTCCTCTTTTCAGACAATTCAGGGATTTCAGATGTTCCCATCTCAAACTGTAGTGCAGTGCCGTTTCAGAAATTATAACGAAATCAAGCAGTTTAAGTGATGTTAATATGTGATAAGTAAACACAGAAACAATTCGAGCGTGGAGACAAATGCTGGTTTATTGACCACACCAAAGGGAAAACAATCCGACTAACTAACAAATAACAAACGCTAACAAACAAAAATGAAACATAAAAGCAGCAAAGAAATGGAAGATTTAGACAAAGCAAAGAATGGCAGTATTACAATGTAACAGTATAAAACGCTACTTTTGTTTTATTATTGTATTTCCTCAGGCTGTTTCATAAAAATAGGAATCTGGGTTAGGCGTAATACCCCTAGGAGCCACTTGAGGGCACTAGTGCATGATAGCTACCAGATATAAGCCTAAAAAAACCCATGAACGAGGCAGTGGGTAGAAGGAAACCTCATGGTTAACCTTTGGGCTACCTGCTAACTATTGGAAGTCCACTTTTGAGAATTTGTAGAGTTTACGCTCGGATAAAGGACTTTTTATTACCAGTCATTATCATTATTGGACCAGCACAACTCTTGTTGTACTATTGCACTTTGTTTGGATGATCCTCTACATGTCTCTGAGAAACAAAAATAGGGATCTGGGTGTTACCACTGTAGCGTGGCAACAAACGCCATTGCCTAACTTCACCTAACCTTCATTCTGGATGATTGGATTATATCATTGCATCGCTCTCTAATAATCTTGTGGACTTAAACTCGTCTCATCACCATCATCATCTCTGCTCAACTAAAAGACTGGACATTGAAGTTAAGTTTCTTTTGTTTTCACATTCGCACTTTGATTTTTTCTGTTTGTTTCAATATATGGTTGGTTGTTGAAGGGATTATATATATATATATATGCACTTTGAAATAAAAGGAATATTTCTTTGAATGAAGTGGTTTTATTGGTCGTATCAGTCGAATTTCTGTTGAACCTCCTCAGAGTAACACCTTATATAAAAAAAGGAGATGTTACAACAAACAGCTATTCACATCTGCATGAACCATCGAGGACAGTCTCCTTAGTTAAAAGAGGTTCCAGCTTAAACTCAGCTATTTAGAATACAGTTGAGATACTTGCACTGGCTTCCTGAGTTTGCTGGGACAAGTTCTTGTGCACGTTGAAAAGGGTTTTCAGAGTCCTGATGGTTTCAAAGCAAGCGGGTGAGTCCGTCTCATTCTTTCTTAGTACCGGATTGGTTGACGAAGCTAGAACGAACTTAGCCGAAGCAAACTGCCGGAAGAAGCTGTCTCCGAGGCTAGAGACAGGTCTCGATGACGTGCCAGGCAGGAGTGCGAGAACAAGATTTTGAGCATCGTTTGCTCCATACACAGATGTTTTAATCCTGGGGGATTTACGCCCCTCCAAGGTGAGCGATCCAATGCGATGAGATGATTTTGGGCACGAAATCAATGTTTCTTTGTCCTGCTCAGTAACTTGTAAAGTTGGCGCTGTAATAGCCTTAGAATAAGATAAAATGAGTATGGTATAAAATACATTACTGCGATACACACCATCTTGTAAGGAATGAAAAGGGAAACATATATATATATATATATATATATATATATATATATATATATATATATATATATATATATATATATATATATATATATATATATATATATATATATATATATATATATATATATATATGAAACATGCAAGGATTATAAGTACATTGACCTGTAGTTTGTACAAGAATGTAAATATAAACAGAATAGAACTAAGCACACATGCCTTTGAGGTTATAGATGAGGCCGAATAACATGGGGAAAAACATTCAATGTGGAGATATAGGTTTATACCCATTTAGACCAATCTTTTGTGGTTAAGGAGAAAGAAAGACAAATTCAAGAGAAATGACACTAGTTGCCGCATTCCTTTTTGGGCCATATGGTGTACTCGTTGGGGGAGCACTCCATCCTCCTTGTTGGGACTCCTTTGAAGTCCAGGGGAGTGTGTTGGAATCTATCCTGGTCAAATAATGGATGCTTTAAGAGAGGGCAGTTGGATCAGACTTGCTGGCGCCTGTTAAATTCCTATTGAGTGCTCATGGTGTTTTACGATGCCCAAATGGTCACCTTTGGTCCGACCAGATCCTACACTGATCTACCCAATTTCAAAAGGTTGTCCAATCAAACAGGATTTATGGAATTCTAACCAATCAAATTACAGAGGCCAAGTAGAATGTCAGTCAATTAATCTGATAAAGACCGAACATTTAGCCAATCAAATTGTAGAAGAAAGAACTTTACTGTTGGCAGGCGGGCGCTGTGTAGTGAGATGTGAGAAGCCAAAGATTCAGAGATGCAAACCACTAAACTTTTGCGTGTGTTCAATGAAACCAGATATATGGTTGATTTAATTAACAGAAGAATTAAAAAGACAGCATAACTATTAATGAAACGACTGAAATAATGATTATTGGTCAAATTGGCACTGGATTTAAGATTATTAGATCAGTTGTAAGGCAAATTCTTCCCTTCGTAAACTAATATGTTGTATGCTCAGCTACTTACTTCCTGCTCAGCTACTGTTCGGACGCTCTCGCTTACTGCTCCGCGCTTTGCTCTATCGCTTTGACATTTTATCTCCTATTTCTTCTTTTATTTTATTTCCTTTTATCACCTAATTTTAACTTTAGCAAATCAGCACAGTGCTCATACAACAAAGTTTGGATTACTACAAAAACTGAGAATTCTTTTACCCGACCAGCTTACATTCCGGGAAAGGAAAACACAACTGCCCAAAGGATAAGAGAAAATGCCTCCTCTGGAATCTACTTGCTGCACAAACTGCCACAGACTTTTACAAAGGATTGCAGTTCTTGAAACAAAGTTACTTACGAGACCACCAAACCAGACGGAGCACACAACGGAGCTTCGTCATGGACACCCTCAGCATACCGGTGAGTCCCATGAAACTAGTGCTCCTCGACAGGTAGAGAAACAAGCCGATCGACTTACTAATCGATGGCACAAACAGGGAGCGAGACCCAAAGGCACTCGAGACATCAGACTGTCACGAGCATCACATATTACTGCAGTAGCATCCTCTACCCCAGATACAGCTCTGACAAGGATTGCAAACACTAGTCTCCTACCACCGCCTATACATCTTGAGAACAGATTTGAAGTGCTAATGAATGTAAATTAGGAATCCCCAAACGTGATGAATGTGATCGAACACAGACTGAATGGGCCAGTAGCTAACACTGATGCTAACTGGCGCTCAAGGTTGAGCAGACATCGGCACTCCGCTCAGAGAGCAGCAGAGCCCAGGACTCTGATAGTGGGGGACTCCATAATCAGAAACATTAGCGGCAGGGATACAACTACGTGCTGCCTTCCACAAGCAACAACTTCTGATGTTAACAGGGAACTTCAGAATATTCTGATGAAACATAAGACTGCAAATCGACTCATCATTCATGTGGGGAAGAATGATATTCATAAAGAGCAGTCAGAACTCCTTAAGAAGGATTTCAATGAACTTTTTGAAACACTTGAAAGACTGAAAGTTCAAACATTCATCAGTGGACCTCTCCCAGCAAGAGGAACAAACAGGTTTTCACGGTTACTTGGGCTAAATACGTGGCTACAAAAAACCTGCAATATAAAAGGAGTGAACTTCATTGACAATTTCAATCTTTTCTGGAGTCAGAGACAACTCTTTCATCGGGATGGGCATCACCCAAACAAACTTGGTTCAATAGTGTTAAAGGATAATATTTACTTCTCCCTCAATCATCCTTCTGCAGTTTGTGCCAATCCACTCAATCTGAACGGCACACACTGAAGGGTTTTATAAGTCTTTAAGAGGGTTGTGTTTTATTACCATGTTTTAATTGCATATGTTTAATCAAGTTATTTGTTATCAATATAATCATGCTGTAGTGTCATAATTACTGTGGTTATGTGAAGGAGAGATTATTAGACCACAAGAAACAGTGCGTCCAAGGGGGGTGGAGTGATTAACTGTTATGCCTGAACCAAGCAGAGCATACAAACACATACCACAGATCTTGTGTTTAGATAAGTGTTGGGTGAACTAGTTGGGGGAAGTTTGGTGTTTTACAGATGCTAAGAGAACAAAGAAGAAGGGTGCGGTTGTCCACAAGCGCCAAGCGGTCATCTCTCCATTGGCTAAAGACTAAACTGCGGGATGTCTCAAGAGCCGTGAGATTGGACACTAACTACTGAAGCAAGCTTGAAGATACACCCACACATACACATATAAAAATGTAAAACACTGTTTAGGCGGGGCTGATTCTCCGGGACTCTCTGTTGAGTGAGTTGTGTGTGAGACAGCCCAGCGCTGATTTTCAGGTTAATAAACTTCAACTTTATTCAGAACGTCTGTAAGTCCAATTTTTGGACACGCTGGACATTTTTAAGTCCATCAACACACACATCTGGACACAGTATGAATGACCATGGGACTTCACTTCAGTAGCAAAATGGACATGATAACAACACTCCACCACAACAACCTCTGCTCACGGACACAATCTCAGCTGAGCCCTGCCCACAGAGCTCATCACAGACAGACATATCAGAACTGCTTGAAGATTCAGCACCCAAGGACGACTTCCTGGAAAACAGCCAGGGAAGCCAGGACAGCATATCACAACCTCCGATAACAGCAGAGCAACGGGACCTTTCACCAGACACCTTTTCCCTCTCTCCAGCCTCGCCCCTTCTGTGCTTCTCACAGAAAATAGAAGAACTGGTGTATGCTGGAACCAGACTATCCCACTCTTTTGCTGCAAGCCCCCAGATAACAACCAAAAAAAGACAGGCTCCATTCCCACCGACTTCGAAGCCTGCAGCAAAGCTTGCGGGCCCAGCTCGCCCTACCGCTCCTGTGAGAATTCTTCGGTCTCTGCCAAACGCCAGGCCCCACACCTTCCTTCATCTGCTCGAGGTGAACCGAAAACAACTGATACCAGCTCTCAGTGATGTGTGTCGGGTCCCCGTTTTGATAACAGTAACTTTCTCAAATGTTTACAGAACAAGCGGGAACCCAGTGTGCCTGCATCTTCCTCTATTGCTGTTCTATTACAAGATAGAAAGTCTAAGGCCTTCAATAGCCGTACTGCAAACCTAACTAATCTGGTGCCTATTACACGTCAAACTAATATTGCTGTGGGGAAAAGTAAGACTGTTAAGTTAGCACTCCTTAACATCCGCTCACTTAAAAACAAATCACTTCTAGTCAACGACTTAATAACCACAAACAATCTGGATTTTATGCTTCTGAATGAAACCTGGCTAGAAGACAGCTGCAGTGCAACAATCCTAAACGAAGCAGCCCCCCCTAACTTTACTTTTATGAGTGTCCGCAGAGCTGTTAAGAGAGGTGGGGGTCTAGCTGCTCTTTTTAAAGATATCTATCAATGTAAGCAAAAATCATTTGGGAATTACTTGTCTTTCGAATATCTGGGTATTGTGTTAAAAGGTGCTCCACGCATTTTACTTATCATTATTTACAGGCCTCCAAAATACTCTCCAGCCTTTGCTGAGGACTTTACAGAACTGTTATCGACAATTACCTCAGAGTTTGACTGTTTTGCCATTGCTGGAGATTTTAACATCCACATAGATAATGCAGAAACCAATATGGCAAAAGAAATCAATACTGTTTTAAAAACTTTTGATCTTACTCAGCATGTACATGCACCCACACACAATCGTGGGCACACTCTAGATTTACTTATCAGTAAGGGTCTAAACATTTCATCGATTGTTATCAAGGATTTAGCACTGTCTGATCATTTCTGTATTTTCTTTGATATATTGATCTCTCCTGCCACTGAAGCTAAATCTGTGTCTGTCAAGAAGAGATGCTTAAATGAGAACATTAGTGTACTATTTATGAAGGCTATATCCTTAACACCAAGCATATCTGCAGACTCTGTTGATTTTCTCCTTGATTCCTTTAACTCAAAAGTTAAAACTGTAATTGATGATATTGCTCCTGTGAAAGTCAGGAAGAAGAGTGGCAGACAAAAAGCACCTTGGAGAAACTCAACAGCAGTGCAAAATATGAAAAGAAAATGCAGAAAAGCAGAACGCATATGGCGGAAGACAAAACGTGTAGTCCATTATAACATCTACAAAGACAGCCTACATGCTTTTAATATGGAACTAGGCAAAGCTAGACAGACTTTCTTCTCAAATATTATAAACAGTAATTTAAACAACACACGCACTCTTTTTGCTACTGTAGAGAGACTGACAAACCCGCCAAACCAGATTCCCAGTGAAATGCTCTCAGACAACAAGTGCAGTGAGTTTGCTTCTTTCTTCTGTGAGAAAATCAATAATATCAGAAAGGCGATCAGCACATCCTTGAGTTGCCCTGGGGTTAGACAGATAATCAAACCACCTGAGAAAGTTGTTACTATGTCTGACTTCAAAGAAATTGATGGCACAATTTTGGAAGAAACCGTACAGCACCTTAAAACATCAACCTGTTCTCTTGACACACTTCCCACATCATTTTTCAAAAGTGTGTTAAACAGTTTAGAAGCAGATCTTCTAGAAGTGGTAAATGCCTCACTTCTCTCTGGGAGTTTTCCAAACTCCCTGAAAACTGCAGTTGTAAAGCCCCTCCTGAAAAAGAACAATCTGGATAAGACCATATTAAGCAGCTATAGACCGATCTCAAATCTTCCTTTCATAGGCAAGATCATTGAAAAAGTTGTCTTCAATCAGCTGAATAAATTCTTTTGCGCGAATGGATACTTTGACAATTTTCAATCTGGTTTCCGACCACATCACAGCACAGAGACAGCGCTCATAAAGATATTAAACGATATTCGCTTAAATACTGATTCAGGCAAATTATCAGTGCTGATACTACTCGACCTCAGTGCTGCATTTGACACTGTCGATCATAACATACTTCTTGACAGGCTGGAAAACTGGGTGGGGCTTTCTGGGATAGTCCTAAAATGGTTCAGGTCATACTTAGATGGGAGAGGTTATTATGTGAGTATAGGAGATCATAAGTCTGAGTGGACATCCATGACATGCGGAGTCCCTCAAGGCTCAATTCTTGCGCCAATCCTGTTCAACCTGTATATGCTCCCAATGAGCCAAATAATGAGAAAGAACAAAATTGCTTACCACAGCTATGCAGACGACACACAGATCTACTTAGCCCTATCGCCTAACGATTACAGCCCCATTGACTCACTGTGCCAATGCATCAATGAAGTCAACAATTGGATGTGTCAAAACTTTCTTCAATTAAACAAAGACAAAACTGAAGTCATTGCATTTGGAAACAAAGATGAAGTTCTCAAGGTGAACGCATACCTTCACTCTAGGGGTCAAACAACTAAAAATCAAGTCAGGAATCTTGGTGTGACACTAGAGTCAGACCTTAGTTTCGGTAGTCATGTGTAGTGTCTGGATCAAGCCATTCAACATCTCACTCCCTTTTGTCTTGGTTTCAAGATAACATCTTCAAAGACCCTAGCAAACCTAGCTCCATGGGGTCTGGTTTTAGGGTTTAAACTCTCTAAGATAGTGTGATAAGCATTTGGTTTCCCTGTAGGAGGTTTACGACTCATAGGCTTCAAAGCATAAGTGATTAAGTCTGTGTCTCATCTCTAACTTAACATCTGAGGCTAACCAGAGAAACTTCTCTGACAAATAGGAACTTTTGTGATTTAAACTATCCTTTCTGTAAATCTATCTAAATGTCTAGGTTGTGTGTTGCCGCTCGTGCTATTTTATATACTCTGTAACTGTTAAATATGCAAGTTTTGATTCAGGGTTCATTTGACGTATTCATACGTTCACAGTTCAATGCCTTGCATGTTTCATATGTAACAATACATCTTTGAATTCCCTGTATGATGAGCTTTGTTATAAAAACATAGCATGCATCATACTTTGTCCATAACTAAGTTTAGGTATTAAATGCAAACTGACCATACTGTCAGAGCCATGCAAATGAGGGGCCATGAGAAACAAAGGGACTTTCTCTGGCCCAGTTATCACTTTCACGTCATTGGCCCGAAGACCATCTGGGGGCAGGGCAGGTATGCATTTAAAATACCATCACCGAACCAGGTTTGAAGTTGACTTTTGGAATCGGAAGGGAAAAGAAAGAGGACGAGAAGGACACTCCAACGGACAACCCCACTTGGGGCTCCCCTCTGGGGAGTCCGTTTAGGCCATGGAACTTTGGACTCAGAACCCAAACTCAGCGTTTCAACAGGACTGCATTCTGAAACCATTCAAGATTTCCATCCACGCGCATACGGATACTGGTCCACAACGAGATTGCAAGTATCCGTTTCTAAATATAGATTAGCTGCGTTAATAGCGTACCTCTTCGTTAAAGATGGTTTTATTGGTTTTCAGACATGTTTTACCTGCCTCGCGGCCATGCCCTCTCACTCTCTCACTCGCTCTCTCTCGCTCTCTCTCTCTCTCTCTCTCTCTCTCTCTCTCTCTCTCTCTCTCTCTCTCTCTCTCTCTCTCTCTCTCTCTCTCTCTCTCTCTCTCTCTCTCTCTCTCTCTCTCACTCTCTCTGCGCATCCTAGCGCGCTTGTGTTTCATGTATTTGTTTGTCGTAATTTTGTTTACCATGTAGAGTAGAGTTTAATAAAAACCTATAAAGGCATTTGTGATGGGTTCTCTTTGTTCACGCTCACAAACTTGGTCACTTAAACTGTGTTTCGATCTATGCTACCTCTGCTCTTAATTCTGTTTGGTAAAGTCACGTTACTTATACTCATGAGATAACGTTAGTGTATAAAATCATTGATGTATTTGCTGGACGAATACATATGGGATTTGTATCACTATATTGCTAATCAGAATTGTAAAATATGTATGTGTAATGACGATTATTATACATATTTGCCTTTGAGCTAAACTAATTCCTTGACTGAAATTGACGATTTAAATAACTCTTTTCATATATGTTTGATCTTGATAGATCTGGTGGAGAATCATTTGGTGAGTTAAACTCATCCTTATTTTAACATGCAGCTAAAATCGCTACATAAATTGGTGGAGGGAATGCGGGCGCAGTTTTAAACCTTGTTTTGTGAGCAGAACTTATTGACTATTCATGAGTGTTTCTATGTGTGTTTATTGAAACCGAATACTCTGTTAAATGGCACTTTTATGTATGAATGAAGGTGTGGACCCGCCCACCTATCCTTGGCAGACTCTTGAGCTTCTCGCAGAGAAAACCTCAAACTCTGTAAAAGATTTAGTGACAACATAAAGACGAAGAAATCTCTTTATAGCGCACTGTATTATTATTTTACCGCCTACATTGAGCGAAGAAATCCTCTTTTAGCGCGAAGAAGACAGAGCGAGCGATTTTCCTCCCTTATCTTACCTAAAGGCCTTATTGTTAGCTATAGGTGTTACTGATGTGTATTCCAGTGCTAATGAACTAAGCTATTGCGCTCCCTGGGGTGAACAATCAGTGTAGCTGACTGACAATGTTTCTCCCATTCGCTTAATCCAGCGGATTTTATTAGTAAATAACTCCGGGTCAGTTTTACTATTTAAAGGGGGGTTTAACAAAAATCTTGATCAAGTGTGTTTTTGTTTTTATGTACGGTCGACGAAGAATCCCGACCAAGTACACAAATAACTTTCAGGACGGCGAAGAAATCCCGTTAGTCAGTTAAAGTGTAGTATTATGTGTTTTTGCTTTGTTACGGTCGACGAAGAATTCCGACCAAGTACACAAATAACTTTCAGGACGGCGAAGAAATCCCGTTAGTCAGTTAAAGTGTAGTATTATGTGTTTTTGTTTTATGTTACGGTCGACGAAGAATTCCGACCAAGTACACAAATAACTTTCAGGACGGCGAAGAAATCCCGTTAGTCAGTTAAAGTGTAGTATTATGTGTTTTTGTTTTATGTTACGGTCGACGAAGAATTCCGACCAAGTACACAAATAACTTTCAGGACGGCGAAGAAATCCCGTTAGTCAGTTATACTGTAGAATTGTGTGTTTATTGTTTGTGTAGGTTGAAAAGCCACGTACCCGTGTTCAGTAAACTGACACGAGCTGTTAGACACGCGATTAGATTACACATCTTCGCCATAGAAATTGTGCGTAAAGGCAAGTGTAATTCCACACAGAGTTGTGAAACCGGAAGTCCGGCAGAAGACGTTTAACCTTCTACTAACAGTAGAGGTCAGTTTGTCTTAAAGTGTCTTAACACTTCTCCCTTTTGTTTGGGCAACGCTAGGTGTGAAGTCTCAGCCGGTCTCTTCTTTTGTTTGATTTTATGATTTCATTATTCTGCTATTTTACGGTTTACTGTATTTGAGAGTATTTATTATTTGTTATTATATACAAACTATAATAATAATTAATATTATTCCGCTTTGTTTTGATGATTTGATTTTTCTTTATTTGAATCAGGGTTTCTTACTTTCTCTCCCTTGCAGTTAGAATTGTATTTGATAATACTTAAATTTTAATTAAACCAACTTGATTGAATTTAAACTTTGATCAGAACAATCAGATTGCACTCTTTATGGTGTTTAGGATTAACTCCCAATTGCCTTATTGTTTTATTTCAGTTTTTCATTTAATGATTTTACTGACTTCATTATGACTCCATAGCGCCCCCTAACTACGCGCCCTGTCATAGACCTTAGTGTGGAGCAAGTTCACCCCTGTACCAGAAAGAAATATCCCTCCTTCTCTATCCTAACCTCTCTTTCTCTTAACTCATCTGACTTTTATTTTTCTTATCAGAGACTGAACCTGTCTGAACATCAGTAAAATTCTTGGTAAATATGTTGATGAATCGAATAGCCTTAAGTCACAGAATGACCCCATAGGTAACACTCTTCAGCAACATTATTCATAATTTTCCTGTGTTCACCCACACAATTATCCGCCCCCGCCTTCACGGCTAGGATAATAAGCGTTAATTTTGCATCACTAACTGACCAACTCAGTTAAGCATTCAACACATAGCCCACATATTTAGCTCAGTAGATCTGTACGGACTTGCATCTTGCTGTTTGAGCCTTTCTCTCTCCCCTGTGTCTCAATATGTCCAGACCATCCAATCCTGTCACCTGCTAGTCCAGCTAGAGACCAGGCAAAGCGCTGCGATGGACTCCTGCCTGGGACCAACATCGGGACACGGCAACTGCGCTGAGAGCAGTTGGTCGGACGACCTAATCCGGCGAAGGGACCACGATCTGAACCAGAGCTACAACTTCAGAGAGCCAAGAACTCATCTGAAGTGCACAGCCAGGATCATCTGACCACGCCCTCGACCAGATCGCCCTACTAGACCCAGAACGACGGTAGCCGGGAGCAGCCAGAAGCACGTGCATAACTGCCTAGACCAGCTGGACCTGCAAACGACAGAGGATGAAGAGAACCAGGAGCTACAGGAGGAGATGAAAAGCTACAAGAGTCCTTTGCAACACAGACTTAGCAAACAGAGCTATTGGAGCAGATGCCAGAGAGGAGCTGGTGGGAAAACTCCCAGATGCAGAAGCTCTCTATAATGGCCCGGCATACAGCAACACAATGCCATGGCCATGGCCTATTAGGGCCCTCTGCAAGCAGTCCATGCTGAAGTCCAAGCCATGACTCAGCAATGGAATCAAAATGAACTGAACTTAGCTTGCAGACTACAGTGTGAACAAACAGGAGAATGCAACAGATTCTCTCTTGTCGAGTCCCCCAGCTAAAAGCTCAAAGCTGCGAAAAGGGGGGAGGGTGAAACCCCACTGTTCACGCCTTACTAGCCAGCAAACACAGAGGGGTGGGGCAGGAACAATCCGCAAGAACCTGCAGACACACACGCTGCATGGCCCCAAAGACCCCAGCAAGCTGGCCAGAAACATGACAGCTGTCACCACTAAATGCTGTCACCCTGAACACTGCAGGAGGCCACAACAAATGCCTACCTGCAAAACATTGACTCTCAGGCATTAACACTGCCCATTGGGACCACAAGAGACAGATCACCTGCTTAGGATAACCTCCAGCCAAGAGGACCAAAGCATCCTAGACCAGCAGTCAGAAACTGTCAAAGCGGATTACAGCAGCTACAACACATCTGCTACAGCCAGCATCCGAGCCTACGTCAGACGACAGAACAGGCCGAAAGGGAAGAAGACTTCAAAGCAAAACTCTTCTCCCTCAGAAATCCGCATCACACTTTGAGTCATAACCTAAGCGCTACAGCCTTCTTCCGCCACGATCACCTGATATCTGCGGAACTACAGAGAACATAGCGCCGCCTCCATAAAGACTGTGTAAATCCTGCCTATCTCTGCACATCACAAAGAACTGACTATGTAGGGTACACCACAGTAGCAGATCTTCAGCAGAGACTCAGCAGATGTTACAGCCTGCCGAGAACAGCCAAGAACCAGACAGGATGCCCTGAGACAACACAGTGTCACCACTTTCGTCGAACTCGAAAGAAGGCGCCCCGTGGAAACCCAGCTGGCAACCTAGGAGCCACTGACCCGTTCTGGCCCAACAGTCATCGAGGAACTCATCTCAACACCATGGATGACAACTCTCCAGAGAGCAAAAGAACAGTGCAACTACGTCTGAGACAGCAGAGATCCTGGGGACATCAAAGGAGCTGATTCCACAAGAATGGAGGATTTAAAGTCCAAATCAGCCTCATTTTGACCACGAGTGGTATGTGAAACAAACAACCCTCTTGAATGCCCTCCGTCTGAGAAAAATGTCCAGATCTCTGTAACCTGCTGGTCGACCACAGAGACAGTAATCCTACTACAAGATGAACATGGCACCCTACAGGAACCATGGGCAGATATCTCAGACATCATCTTTACACTGTTCACCCGCTCTCCACAACAATACCAGCTTCAGACATTTCCTCTTCTGTCAAGTGCGCGCAGTTTCCATTGGAGTCATGCCCCTCAACCACAGCAACGGCCCAGGACACCTGTGCCTTGAACTTGAAAGGGAATAACCAATGCTGAACCTGCTACATCCTCGTTCTTGCGGATCTCACAACCCCATGGGGGGCCCTCTCAAGTGCGAGAACATTCTACGATCTACTAGAACAGCCCAGAGCTTTGTACTCTGGTGAATAAATTAGACTGTTGTACCTGCATTCACCAAAAGGGGTCACTGTTCAGCTCAACACACAGTGTGACCAAGCCTTCAACCACAGATATTCAATGGAATACGTGGAGCATGGCCCACTCTGGAAGCCACACCCCCCTTTTTTTTACTGAATAAGTCATCTTTTTGCAGCGTGCATACTGTACAAGTGAGTACATTTACCAAAGATTTTGAACAATGTCTTTATGAAGAGCATGACAGCGGATTACCACTCCAAGGAGATGGACCACGCCCCGCACCTGCCATCAACTGCCAGTGCTAGAGCTTCTCTTCACAAAGACAATGATGCAGAACTAATGTCAACTATGTGGCCCCACTCACAGATCCACATGACATTACATCCCAAGCTAGCTGCATCCTGGGCTACACAGGACACCACCTACAAGGTTCGTGAAATGTTAAAAGAACTGCCCACTCATGTAAATGAGCGCTCAAGACGGTGCCATGTACACACCAAATGGCACCTGCGCTTCACCACATGCCTGATTTACCCTTGCTGAACGTAGTTCCATCTGAAAGCTGGACTTGCCAAACACTGCCTTAACACTGGTCTACACTGACAGCGTGACCAGAACGATAGGGGGGTAAGCCAAGCACCAGCAGAACATGGCTCTTACCACAGCCTGAGTTCAGACGGCACCACCACAACATCGCCAGGGCCAGCAATGAGACCCCAACCTTGTCCTACACAGCTCACCAGTACTTCAATGAAAAACCCCGGAGTGTGACACCAGCCTTTGCCCAGCAATCACTGCAGAACATGTGAAGGCCAGAGAGCATGCTGCACCCGGCAAGATTCACAAGAGGAAAGGGATGTGAGTAACAAGATTTGGTATCATAACTTTGCCCAGCTACGTGAGACAAAGGGGGGATATGTAGACGACACCCCTCCCCATGACACAGGACTACAGGCATTTGCATGGAAGCCAATCATGCCATCCCACCTGCTGTTTCATCAAGGATTGCTGCCGTGCATCTCCGGGGAGACAGAAAACACCCTAACCAACCTGTTGCCAGAACCAGCAAACAGGTGCAGGGGTGCTCTCCCTTGATGTCTAAGCAGGATCGAAAAGATGAAAGGTACCCAATTAAAGACAATGCCTGACCACTCGGGAGCATTCTCTGCCTGTATGTCGAGATCCTGTGGACCAATAGGAACCTCCAGTGATCCCGCCATCATGATCCAACTATCCATCGTCAGCTGAAGTTTACATTCGCACTTCCTCTTCCGAAAGGGGGGATATGTAGTGTCTGGATCAAGCCATTCAACATCTCACTCCC
The DNA here is from genome assembly GCA_029783895.1 of Triplophysa bombifrons. NCBI lineage: Eukaryota > Metazoa > Chordata > Actinopteri > Cypriniformes > Nemacheilidae > Triplophysa > Triplophysa bombifrons. Next base: position 7,536,670 of record CM056470.1, read on the forward strand.
TTTTGTCTTGGTTTCAAGATAACATCTTCAAAGACCCTAGCAAACCTAGCTCCATGGGGTCTGGTTTTAGGGTTTAAACTCTCTAAGATAGTGTGATAAGCATTTGGTTTCCCTGTAGGAGGTTTACGACTCATAGGCTTCAAAGCATAAGTGATTAAGTCTGTGTCTCATCTCTAACTTAACATCTGAGGCTAACCAGAGAAACTTCTCTGACAAATAGGAACTTTTGTGATTTAAACTATCCTTTCTGTAAATCTATCTAAATGTCTAGGTTGTGTGTTGCCGCTCGTGCTATTTTATATACTCTGTAACTGTTAAATATGCAAGTTTTGATTCAGGGTTCATTTGACGTATTCATACGTTCACAGTTCAATGCCTTGCATGTTTCATATGTAACAACACATCTTTGAATTCCCTGTATGATGAGCTTTGTTATAAAAACATAGCATGCATCATACTTTGTCCATAACTAAGTTTAGGTATTAAATGCAAACTGACCATACTGTCAGAGCCATGCAAATGAGGGGCCATGAGAAACAAAGGGACTTTCTCTGGCCAAGTTATCACTTTCACGTCATTGGCCCGCAGACCATCTGGGGGCAGGGCAGGTATGCATTTAAAACACCATCACCGAACCAGGTTTGAAGTTGACTTTTGGAATCGGAAGGGAAAAGAAAGAGGACGAGAAGGACACTCCAACGGACAACCCCACTTGGGGCTCCCCACTTGGGGCTCCCCTCTGGGGAGTCCGTTTAGGCCATGGAACTTTGGACTCAGAACCCAAACTCAGCGTTTCAACAGGACTGCATTCTGAAACCATTCAAGATTTCCATCCACGCGCATACGGATACTGGTCCACAACGAGATTGCAAGTATCCGTTTCTAAATATAGATTAGCTGCGTTAAGAGCGTACCTCTTCGTTAAAGATGGTTTTATTGGTTTTCAGACATGTTTTACCTGCCTCGCGGCCATGCCCTCTCACTCACTCTCTCTCTCTCTCTCTCTCTCTCTCTCTTCTCTCTCTCTCTCACTCTCTCTGCGCATCCTAGCACGCTTGTGTTTCATGTATTTGTTTGTCGTAATTTTGTTTACCATGTAGAGTAGAGTTTAATAAAAACCTATAAAGGCATTTGTGATGGGTTCTCTTTGTTCACGCTCACAAACTTGGTCACTTAAACTGTGTTTCGATCTATGCTACCTCTGCTCTTAATTCTGTTTGGTAAAGTCACGTTACTTATACTCATGAGATAACGTTAGTGTATAAAATCATTGATGTATTTGCTGGACGAATACATATGGGATTTGTATCACTATATTGCTAATCAGAATTGTAAAATATGTATGTGTAATGACGATTATTATACATATTTACCTTTGAGCTAAACTAATTCCTTGACTGAAATTGACGATTTAAATAACTCTTTTCATATATGTTTGATCTTGATAGATCTGGTGGAGAATCATTTGGTGAGTTAAACTCATCCTTATTTTAACATGCAGCTAAAATCGCTACACATGTCAAAGCAATAACCAAATCAGCATACTACCATCTGAAAAATATTGCAATAATTAGATGCTTTGTTTCCAGACAAGACTTAAAGAAACTTGTTCATGCTTTCATCACCAGCAGGGTGGATTACTGTAATGGACTCCTCACTGGCCTTCCCAAAAAGACCATTAGACAGTTGCAGCTCATACAGAACGCTGCCGCCAGGATTCTGAGCAGAACTAAAAAATATGAACATATCACACCAGTCCTCAGGTCTTTACACTGGCTCCCAGTTAAATTTAGGATTGATTTTAAAGTATTATTACTGGTATATAAATCACTCAATGGCCTAGGACCTCAATACATTGCAGAGATGCTCATTGAATATAAACCCAACAGATCACTCAGATCACTAGGATCATATCAGCTAGAAATACCAAGGGTTCACTCAAAGCATGGCGAATCTGCTTTTAGCTATTATGCCAGCCGCAGCTGGAACCAGCTTCCAGAGGAGATCAGATGTGCTCCTACAATAGTCACTTTCAAATCCAGACTCAAAACGCATCTGTTTAGCTATGCATTTAATGAATGAGCACTGTGCCAATGTTCGTCCGACTGTCTGTACTGTACTGTATTTTATTTTTATAAACTGTTTTAATTACTCTTATTTCTTTTTATTATTTTAATTTCTTCTATGTAAAGCACTTTGAATTGCCACTGTGTATGAAATGTGCTATATAAATAAAATTGCCTTGCCTTGCCTATGAGCAATATCTCCAAATACTGTTTCTTTTTGTTGAAGAAAGTTCAAATGTGGTAATATGTTGCATATGTCAACATGAACAAGAAAGTACCAGAACTTTTTCCTATTTCAAGCACTGATTTGCTCAAGATATTTGCTGTTATTTGCATGTGTCAAGAAGGGCAGACATGCGAGAGCAACATATCAAGCTCATTGGCAACGATAACACTGGCTGGATGAATGTCTTCCCTTGAGTAATGACATGAAGTCATCTGCCAGACATCCATGTAGACCACTCCTTTAATATCACTGAGCATCTCGCTCATCACTGTGTTCAACTGCATCCTGTACCAGTCATTTCCATATTCATTCTGTAACAAAACAGTAAGGTTACTCGCAAGACCCTGGCTCCCTGAGATAACGGAACCGAGCATTGCTACGGGAACAGTCCTGTTTTTTCAGAGACTGAACCCTATTGGTTAAAGTCTGTGACAATCACAGACCAATGGCATTTGGCCCTATATAAGGGAGCATAGTTCTCATGCAGTCGTGCATGACTTTGAGAATCAGCTAACCCGACTTCCATGCACTAGGCGGGACTCTTTCTTTCAGCCAAAATTGCAGCGTCCGCATGCGGAGCAGACCCAGCGGAATGAGTGGGATGCTGCAGCCATGGCACATAGATTTCCCTGAACAAAGCCGCAGACCGCTTGACTACAGAGGTGCGTCCCTGCGTTAGCCACGCTTTGAGGATTATTTGAGGACCTGTTTTTGCAAATCTCCTATTCCAACTAGTCTAGAATAAGACAGTCGAGATAATTCAGAATGTAGATGCTCGCCTGTCTAAGGGGGGCATACGGCTTATCTACACATTGGTAAATGTACGCGGGGCGAGAAAAAGCCCGAAGGGAAGGACCATGTATTGGTAAACCGTCCACCCGAAAACACGAATCTCAAGAGTGATCTGTGGCTCGAAAATGTGAAATGTGGGGATGTGAAAATAAGCTTCTTCAGATCCAGAATCTGCTCTCGGTGGCGTCATGCTGCACGGCGGCAGCGGGTTGCCGTTTCCTATTGTATTATGGTGAGGAGGAAAATTTCTCGTTTGTGACGAGTTAAAAATAGGGGCTTCACAATCAAACAAACAGTGGGTTTTGGAGCGCGTAGGGTGTGAGTGGGCCCATAACCTACAGTATTATCACCGTATCTTGCGCTGGGAATCTTCAGGGTGGTCCAGCCTCGGTGAAACTTAAGCCCTTTCTATTTCTCGGGGTTCGCACTACAGGTATACGCAGTCGGCACAGGGTCGAGCGTCAGTCGGGAACCTTTTACCCTGGAAAGATTTGCCAGCATAGGCGGCCATATCTCGGACAAGCTTTGCCTGGGAGACTTGGAGCACCGCCATTGCATGGAGGGAAGAAGCAACTTGGCCTTCGGCAGCACTGCTTGGACAGGTGGCTGGGTCTTGCCCAACCGCTGGCTGTAGACGGGAAGATGTGGTCAGCTAAGGACTCCTCCAGAGGTGGTATCTTAGTACATTATTTGTCATCAGTGCCATCAACCGAGGAGAGCGTGTGGGTGACAGAGCTGTGGGAGCGGGTAGAGTGGGTGGTGCACGTTTTGACTAGCTCAGAGTCAAAGCCAGGATGGGTGTTTGTTTTCATCAAGCTCGTCTGTACAGCCAAACGAGACCATGCTGCGGGCACTGGAGGAGGGGCGTAGGCCCGGACTTATATGGGCAAGCGTTGTGACCCAAAATGGCAGGCCCAAACACCATTGGTCTCTGATTTTCCCTGACGTCAACCAATAGGCTTCAGTCTCTGAAAAAATGGAGTTTTCCCATGGCGCTTTGCTAAATGCAATGTGAAGTGAACTGTATCGAAAGGGAACAAACTATTGTCTCAAAACAACGCAGTTACGTAACTGACAATGAAATGCAGTGTTACTATAATTGAGCTCACTGAAGCAGTTTTCATCCGAGGTGGCTCTCTCTCATCCAAAGGACCGGCAAAGTTTATTTCACTGCTGTGTGTGTTGGGGCTGGGACACATAACTTGTTTATGTTTAAATGTTATATGTACCAAATGCTAATTACCTCCAACATGGTACGATCCAGGGGTGGGGCCTAGAATATAAAATGTCTCCCATACACTCATTCAGTGTGGGTTGTTGCAGTCGGAGTATTAAAGTAGAGAGGGTTTCTTTACAGATACTTTTCAGTTCTTTGGATGTAGCTGAACTGGCATGTAAATATTGTACATGGTCTACAGTTTATTTTTCTTTCTGTTATCTTGTCACCTTCTATTTACACCGTTTTTCTTGGGAATTTTTGCACTTTGATGAAGAGAACACAATAAATATTTATCTTCCTCACATCAGCATTTTTTGTGTCACTTTTAACATCCATGCATAGGTTCTACCTGATAATAGTAACGCCATGGTAATTAGTTACTCTTATAGTGATGTAACTCTAACTAACTCAATTACTATTTGTGAGAAGTAACTAGTAACACTAACTAATTACTTTTTAAAGTAACGTGCCCAACACTGGGCATCACAAAATAAATGATGCAACAAAGATTTTGAATTGAAATGACAGTGTACTGTACCTTTGTGAGCCCGGTGTTTCCAGACTTGATGATGACAGTTGTCTCTGGTGCACGCTTCAGCAGTCGAATTACTGCTTGCCGTATTTTGGCCACTTGATGCACATAAAACGTTAACGGATGAACAACCAGATGGGCAAATATTGTGAAGACAACAACTGCATAGCGGCCACCGGTTATATCATCAATTTCATTGCTGATATAATGCAGATCAACAGCTGGCATTTTACGAAACTGAAGAGGATGTCCATGTGGCCTCCAGTGAATAATGATATTTTTCTTCATCTCTAGAGCCATCAGGGGTCCATTCTTGGAATCGGTGTGAAGATTTAATCTTTTCAGGCCTGAATGAGATAAGTTGAAGTCCATTTAAATTTTTGCAGCAACACATATTTACTTTGTTATTCATACATCCTCATCAAAGCTTATATACATGTGATTTTAATAACAAAAATCACATGTATTTTTGTTATTTCGATCCCAGGGGATTGCAAATACCCATGTAAAAATACCTATGTAAAATTTATAGGATAAAGCAATGTAAGTCCCTTTGGATAAAAGCGTCTGCCAAATGCCTAAATGTAAATGTAAATGTAACAAGGGTTATAGTGCTTGCATATCCATTCTTGAGTTTGAACCAGCTAGCTTTCTGTGATCAGTTGTATTAAACTAATACAAACATTACAAATGACCTATTAGTGGAGCACATTAATGAAAAATCGTTCACTTTGTGGTACAAGCGCCAAATTTGGTACACAAGTGCTTTTGGACCTACTATCTCATAAAAGTACGTTGCCCACTTGAACAAACAAAGTGGCCACCATTTTTCAAGATGGCCGCCATTCAAAGTGGTTTGAAACAGCGTTTGAACTATATTTTGATTGAATAGTCCTATTCTGATGGTTTATACATTGAAATATGTGTTTTTGCACATGAGAAATACAACTCTGCATTTAGAAAATCAAAATTATTGAATATTATGATGATACAATGCGAATTAAATGAAAAAAACACTCACAAACAAAGACATTAGTTTCACTTAAAGCTTTTGGACCTGTAAGCTACTTGTAGGGGAGGCCACGTCTTTGTCTCCCCCATTTTTTTTTTTTTTTTAGATAACGGTATAAAAACACAGAAAAGGTGTCAAAGCATAGGCTGCATGTTTTACGATCCAGAACTTGAATCAACATAACTTAAAAAATAATAATACAAATATCCAACTCAAACATTCAACTTAAACTTGGTTGTTCTATTTTCTTAGCCCTCACATGCACAGGCACACAACTGTGTGCACTTCAGGCCAAAGCGATAGCATTTGCATCGTCCTTGGCATTCAGTCTTGCAGCCACATTTTGTCAACTGCTCACAAGTCTGAGCAATGGGTGGAAGGGTTGTCCAGAGAACTTGCCAGATCTGACCATCTTTTTGCCAGCCCCAGTTGGCAGGACTTTCAGTTTGCATTTTGCACACTGTTGCTTTGCCCCATATGCAGGCAGCTTGGAAAGCAGACCGTTTCACATGCTGAACGAGGGATGCGCTTGTTGGTGGAATGGCATCATAAGACCTTTGCTTCCGAGCAAACAAGTCCAGTCTTGCCTCATCAACCTTGCATGTAGTACTTTGCTTGTCATACATGGTGATGACAAACTTCTCAAGGATGTTGAGGTCTGCATCTTCTATGATAGGTGGGTATTGGCTGAGCTTTTTGAAGACAGGACTAACTTCAGGGCAAACCTCCCATGCTTGTCATGCACTTTTCTTGCTTTTACCACGGAAAGCTGACACAACATCGCAGCCAGTGAAGGCATGGAAGAACAGCATGCCACTGGATTTCTCTGGGCCAAGATTCACCACCATATCATGAATTGGCAACCACCTAATGGACTGACCCTGGGCAAATTCTATCCAGATCTTTTCCAAGCCTGCATCCTGAAGAGTCGCAAAAACATTGACTGCAACCACAAGAATATCTGTGTCGCATGCCTTTATCAACACAGACTTTATCTGTTGCTTGGCTGCATGAAGAGCATGTGTGAAGATTCTGGAGTCAGCTTCTTCGTGGTTGCAAGGACTTAAACCTTCAAGGCTGATGGGTTTGTCTGTAAGAGCCTGCTCTCCTTTGGTCACAACTACGACATTGTCAGGACACAAGGTCACTATCTTCTCTGCTAGGAACCCAAAGAGTTCAGTCTTGTTTTCATTGTCTCGCAAGAAGCTTTTCCAGTTGGGCGGTAGTTTGGTTTTGTCGGTCACTCTACGTCGACCTCCCTTACCTCTGTTTGACCTTGTTTCAGCCTTCAGGCTTGAAGTCCAGTAGACATCAAAAATTATGTCTGTTCGCTCATACTTTGATGAGTATGCCTGGATCTTTGGAACTACATCTTGGACAGCATATTCCTCAAAGGTCTTTGATGTCTTTGGAGACAATGAATACACAAGAGAGGAACCATCAATGATAATAGCACCACATTCTGGTTGTTTGTCAGGAGGAGAAATGGTAGCTTCCAAAATGTTTGCAAGCTGAGACTTCTGGCCGTAGTAGAGTTTCCCTGTGTCGCTCAGTGCTGCAGGGAAAGACTGATTCTCATGCTTAAAGAACTCAAGCAGGTCACACTCTCGTGATTGGCAGGATATAAAGAGCTGTGAGAACAGGCGACAGTCATCTTTGAGTACCTGCTTCTTCATGTCACTGCAAGCTGAAGCTGCTTCTTGGCGAAAGAAGTCAACTTTGTTCTTTTTAATCGGCCTATAGAAGGAAGTCTCATCACCCAGACCATTGAAAAAGTCTCTGAAGGTAACTTGACCTTTCTCCAAGTGAGTTCTTACAAGCTCAGCAGCACTGGGATGTGCAATGTTTTTTGTGTCCAATGTGAGCAGATCTTTGGACTCTTCCTGAAAAGGATTACCCAGATCCTTCATCACAGCAAACAACCTCTGGACCTTGTCAGTGAAGGACTTCTGAGACTGACGAGTCTGCTCATGATGCCTGATATCTTCAGTTGCTTCATTGACCTCAGATGCCAACTCATACTGGTTGACTAACTGGCTAACTTCTGGTCCAGACACCATCCACCGCCTCAGTGCAGATGGATCCTCAGTAACTCCAATGGCACCACCATCACCTTTAACAACTGCATTAGCCTGCTCGTGAGCTTGGTCAATGGCTATGCCTGAGAACTCCCTGTGAGTCTTGTGGACCACAAACTTTCCCAGCTGAAATTCATTGAAAATCTGAGGGTGAGTTTGCTCCAAAGAAACCATGTCTCTGAGGTGAATGGGGAGCCATCGAGCATAGTTCACATTGTTGTTTGCAAAGAAGAAGGGGATTAGAGCAGACAGTGCTTGACAATACAAGTTGAAGTTAGCCTCTCTGAAAGACCTGACCAGCGAGAAAATCACCAATTCCATTGACAACACAAGCTCCCAGACTTGAAACTGAGGACTCTCCTTCCTGCACTTCTCACACCAGTCATTGAAATTCAGCGCTCCATCATTCTGTTCTGCACAATGGTACTCATATGCTTCCTTTCGGAGCATGTACAGACAGCATGCTGTAACTTGGTGCATGTGGCGTGTTCTTGTGACACTTGAGGCAGAAAGAAAGGAGTCAGCTGTTCCTGAAGAGGCCACCACAGCCTCCACAAGAGCACCTGTCCACCCACTACTCTGAAGCAGGGTCCCAAGTGATCTGAATGCAGCCATCTCTATGTGGAGACCGCCAAACATTACAACAAATTTGTCCTCACCATACAGGTCAGGCCAGTGCCACTGGACTTGTTTGGCAATAGAATAAATAGGCTGGTCTGCAGTTATCACAGGGACCTGACCAGGGTTGAGGTGTGCAATAGCATCCCTGACTTTGTTCATGGTATGCCTCACTGTGGCAATAGAATGGGCCTCATCGCGAAGAAGGGGGAAGAGTGAGGTAATGCTCACATCAAATGCAAGACCTCGCTTCTTCTCTGCATGGTGAGCTGACCAAGTGATGTTAACCTCATCATCTACATCTTGTGTTAGGCTAACCTTCTGCAGCCATTCATATTCATTTGTCAGGAGGAGAGTTGGCAGAGATGCATATGTGACATTGCCCTTTGGAGGAGATGGCTTCTTTTTTGTGAAGAAAGCAGGGTGGACATTTGTATAGGAATCAGGAAGTTCCGGCACTTTCTTTACACTGCTGTTCTTAATAAGAATTGGTTCTCGAACTGCACCTTGATTTTCTGATGATGTATGTTGGAAGATGGAGATGCTGGTTCCATGAAATGATGAAGTCGCAGTTGTAGATGAAGGATTGTGATCGATGTTATCCATTACACTTGTGCAGAAGAGGCCTTTTCTTAGTTTGGGGGGACAAACCAGACCTTCTTCAATGTATCTGTTTACAACTGCATCTCCCAACTGAGCTGATATGTCAAGTACTCGATTATATGGAATACTAAGACCATGGTCATGCAGCATTTCCACAAGGTGTCTCTTTCTGGTCTTAGCATAAATAGACATCCCTATATAGACCGGAAATGGGGTTTCCCTGTCTCTGGAATGCCTTTGTGTGGCAGCACCTTCTTTGCACTTGGCAAAGCAGTTGTATTGAAGGAGCTGAGCCATTGCCAGATCATTTGTAGTCGCTCCAAATTTCAGCTGAGATTTTATATCTGCCCCATGTTCAATCATACAGACAAACTGAAGTAGAGCTGGAGGAAAGGAATCGTGCACTGAACTCTCATAGAGATTGCCCTCAAACTTAGACTTGTGATTCACCATGTGCCTGCGCAATATCTGGGCAGCTTTGGCGAGAATAATGGCATCAGCATCGGATGACGCTTCTGACAAGACTGGACCAACATCTTTTTCAAATGCCAGAAGTATATCTCGCCCTTTCTTGTAGGCTACAAGTCCAGGTATCTCTGCCAAAAGCCTTTCTTTCAGTCGGGTCGCATTCACATCAGGTAGGTCTGTCCCAAACTGCTTAAGTCTCTCCCTGTAAAGATTAACCAATTCAGCAAGTCGGAACACAGAAGGCCCATCACTGTTTGTTTTCTTTGCCTCAATGACATAGGTCAGAAGTTCAGAGAACACCAAATGAAAGGCTTCCTTTTCTTGAGACGACTGGATTTTTTCTTGTTTTTCCGCTTTAATGTGTGCCCTCTCTCTGTGATACAGGTCCGTTAAGCAAGACCAGTGGTATTTAAGTTCTAGGGCCACCACATCTCCGCCACTCAATAATGCCAGAAGCTTTCCGTCATTAAGGTTACGAGCACATTCATTGAGCCTCTCATTCAGCTGCATGGTAATGGCTTGTCGCATCTCTGATGTTGGTTCCATCTTTTCGCATAAGAAACACTGCTGTACTTCAGTGCTAGCCCTTCGAATTTTTTGATGTCCTTCACCAGGATCATTTTGAGTTTCAGCTGCTCTTTTAGTGGCACGCTTGAGTTTGTAGTTGCTAAACATTTTGCGACAATTTTGGTGATACATTGCACCGTTTCGCCTCAATGTATCCTCAATGCCACCTCCATCATCCAATCTGGATGTGTCTAACCTGATGGGCAACAGGTTGATTGCCTGAAATAGAGGTATGTTTTTGGCTATCATGGAATAGCCGTCAGAACTACACTCATAACGGGTAGGGGGAGACTTCAACGCTGCTTTTGTATCTGTCTGTGAGAGGCAACACTTGCTCCAGTCAGTTTTAGTAGCACAACTCAATGGATTATCGGCAGACATTTTATACAGTTGAAGGTCGAGGGATTATCCTTTTACCACCCAAACATGCAAAATATCATAGCACATTGGAATATGGGATGCAGCTAGGTTCAAGTATCTGGTGCCCTACACCTAGCCCGATCGTTCATCCAGTGCCATAAATCCCGTGCGATCTGTACACCATCCAGGTAACTAAAGCCCCGTTACCCTTGGCTCGGCTATCCCGCGCTGGCACATCCTGTCAATTCAGGTGCGGCTATCTAACTACAATACTACAACTAACTAAACTTCTAGTTGAGTCTATACAGGGGCTTATTAGATAGCATTTGGGACACTAAAGTATACTACAACTACAGTGAGTACACCACTACAACAGTTAGTAAACTACAACTACAGTTAGTACACTACAAGCTGACACTGAACCCCATGCTGAGTCTCACAGCAGTGATGTCGCCAGTGTGCCCTGGTTGTGCTTTGACATCACTCTTATAAAAAATTACTAACCAATAAATGTTGACCACAGAATTTTAATGAATTATCATTTATATTGCTAAATTAGTACTTTTATTTCAGTAAAGAACGCTTGTGTTGCTGTATGTGTGTGTGTGTGCGTGTGTGTGTGGTGAGTGACAGTCAAAAGTTTGGACACATTTTCACAAATGATTCACACAAAAAACACATCCCTCAGAATTCTGCAGATTTTCACTTAAGATCATTGCAGAAAACTGAAGAAAAAACGCGAAAACGCTACTTTTTAGTCATTTAATAGCCATTATCTTGAAAATTGGTGGCCATATTGGAATTCAATTGACACCATCGAGTTATTCCAGTCATAATACATTCATTTTGATGCTTGGATCATTAACATTCTTCTGTTAATTCAAGTTCTACCTCGAAAACCTTTTTTTGGCGTTTGACGAGGCGGCCATCTTGAAAACTGGCGGCCCTCTTGGATTTTCAGCTGGGCAACGTACTTTTATTAGAAGGTATGTCCTGGACATCATTTGTACCAAATTTGGTGCTTGTACCATGAAGTGAACGATTCGGCTCAAAAATGGACTTAAGCAGCCCCACTATATTATATGACTTACCTGGCACATTTCTTAAAAAAAACTCAAACCACTGTCTTGTGGTAGTCTCCCATCATGTACATAATCTTGTTTGTCAGACAATCTGCCATTTGTGGGCGACTAAACCTTCTAGTGTTACATATAAAAGACTTCCAGACATCTTGAAAATAGAATCCACTGCCGAGCTGCTTTTCATTCAGTCTTATTGTTATGAAGTTAGCAAATACATCCAAGATTTGTTTTAAAGGAGCCATTCTTTTGCTGTTTTTGAAGCTTTGATTATGTTTGATGTGTTTTGAAGTTGTTAAAAACAACTTATATTTCACATATTTCTATTGTTCACCGCTGTCCCTCTTCTAAGAAAACAACTGCATTTCTTCCGGTTTATAAAAACTCTCCTTTGGAAACACTATGGTTTGTAAAGCTGACAAGGTCTGTCCTGATTGGTTCCCCATATAGAGCACGTGTAAGATGTCCCACCCATACCATATCAGCGAGCTTACACTTCCCAGGCTGTTCTGATTGGTCGGCCCCATCTCAGTGCACGTGTACTCTGTAAAACATGATAGTGTGGAGTGCAATAAGTGAAGACACAAGAGACGGAGATGCGTCAAGTCACCTTTAGTGAGTTCAAAGCGGCCACCTCAAAGCGGTGTTAACCCGGAACTCGACAAAACATAACATACCTCATTTAAAGGTACAGTCCCTTGGTGAATGTCTATTTCTGTCTTACTTGTGGGTCACCAAACAGCCCCCCCAGAATTCACCCATAAAAACCAGCCAGACCGAACAGCTACCCCAAAATAGAACATAGGGCTCTTTTCACTAGTGCAAAACAGAACCGTCCAGCTCAGAACAGTGTCTATAAAAGTCAATGTGTAGGGGGGCGGACCAGGCGGCCGTAACTGCTGTGCCAGCAGCACATCAGAGGATGTGATTTTGACAGGATTTTTTTAACCACTTGTCCACCATTTTGGAGTTTGTCATGTATAGCAAGATCTTTTGAATCATTTGACATATGTGCACAAAAATCGGAAGGGATCATGAACACAATGTCCTGGAGGTACCCCGGAAGACTGAAGACAGCGCCACCTAGTGTTCCAGAGATATAATGATTCTTTCAAAAAGCTTATAACTTCTGAAAATGTTGTCCAAAAGGTATATTTTTCATGTCGTTTAATTTCCTTGGTTATGCCGATTCTGACAATGTCTCAATTGTCATTTTCCAATATGGTGTCTGTCAGCCATTTTTAAGCAAATGAAGAACAGTGTTTTTTCTACTCCTCCTTCAAAATCTCTCCAATTCTTCTCAAAATTAACTCTGATGATCTTTGGAACGAGCCAAGCAGAAATGACTGAACAATATTTTTGGACTACTTGTGAAAAAAATTTGGATGTTGTGAACAACAAGTTCGACCCAAAATAGGTTTAGAGGCTGTATCTTGGCCGAACTTTGATCAATCGCATCAAAACTTAGAACACTTCATCAACACCATGATCTGAGGATACATGCCAAAGTTGGGAACAGCGCCACCTATGGGTCGTGAGATACCAAAAATGTAATACATTTTCGGATATAACTTTTGAACAGTCAGTCAGCAAATTTTAATCTTGGAACTGAGGATATTTCCCAAAGTTGGGAACAGCGCCACCTATTGGTTTATACATAGCAAAAATGTACTACTATGCTTATAACTTTTGAAAGTTTTGTCCACATTTTTTTATTTCCATTTCGTTTCATTCCCTGTGATATGCCGATTCTGACGATGTCTCATTTGTCCTTTTCCATGAATGTGCCTGTCAGTCATATTGAAGTAAATTGAAAATCTTCTTTTTCGCCACTCTTCATTAAAATTTTGACCAATTTTGTCCAAAATCTAATAATATGATTTTTGGACCGACCCATACAGAATTGACTGAACATATTTTTTGTTCTTAAATTGTTCTTAACCAATAGATCATAAAATGCAATCTGTTGGCCAACCATGTGTCACTGCAATTAACCAAGAGATTGCCATTTCCACACATGCCAGATACATTATCTGATTTGTTTTGTTTCAGCACTGCAAGAAACTTTCAATATTTACAATACAAATACTTTTATCAGCACTTGAAAATCGTCTTTTAGTAGTAATTTTTTAATTATTTCTAAAAACCACAAATGTTAATCTTTTAATCTTAATCTTTTCTATCATTTCTCTGAAGCTTTATAAAGGTATGTCTGAATTGTCTCTTCAATTGTTTTCATTAAATGTTATATAAATCTTTCTTTTTTTTGGAATGTGTTGTGCTCGCACATCCTTGCTGGAACTTCTAAACCTCAACAGCTAGCTCTCCATTGATCTGCATACTAGTGCATAGCATTAAGCAACAAGCATCTAAACTAAACATTGTGTTTGATTCCTGTGTGATGCACTTTCAGAAAATTACATTTAATACTTTGTCAATTACAATCAATATCTGCAGTCATGCCTGCAGCTCATGTCTCTGTAAAACTAAATGAACCACAATGTACGAGTGGCAGCCTGAAAAAGGCTAAAGGTTTAAAGATGTTCTACAAATTAAATGTGTAAAAGTACCTAAATAAAATCCAACGTCCAAACATGCCAAAATGACCAAACATAGGCTAGGCCCCGGAATCGCAGCTATATTCCTTTAACCACAGTCTTTAAACCCCTACCTCTTTACAATACTACTCCATCATCTGCATATAGTGACCTTCCAATATTTGGTTATTTTTTTTTAATATGTCGTTTATAATTAAGTTTAATAGTACTGGGCTAATAACGCTTCCTCGCGGCGTCCCATTTATAATGTTGTAAACTGTTAATACTTCATTATCTAACTTTATCTGAAATGTTCTTTAAACAGTTATACATTTTTCCCCCTATTCCAAGTTTATCTAATTTAACTAGCAGCCCCTCTCTCCACAAAGTATCATATACTTTTTCAATATCAACAAAAACTGCAACTAAGTATTCATTCATTAATATTGCTATTTCTATATCGTTTTCAAATATTATCAGGGCATCCATTGTGGATCTTTTCCTCCTAAATCCACTTTGTGAAGTTGACAGTAACTCTTTCTTCTCCAGCCAAAACATCAATCTTCTTACAATCATTTTCTCCATTACTTTACACAATGTTGATGTAAGAGTGAATGGTCAATAATAACATGCTTTTATTGCATCTTTCCCTGGTTTAGCTATGGGAATCACAATTGCTTTTTTTCCAATCCTTAGGTAATCCACCATCCTTCAATATTTGATTGTGTAGATTTAGAGTTTTCACACCTATCTCTGGTAAATTTTTTAACAGGATGTAACTAATCATGTCCAATGTGAATGAAGCACGGTGGCTTCCTTTTATATCGGACATCCGAAGGCGGAGTCCGGCATGCAAATTTCATTCACCAATTTCATTGACCTTTTCTAAAAGTAGTCAGAGTTGATAGGTTCTAGGCCAACCCCATCTGTCGGTTCGAAACAACGCCTCGTTCCCTCCATCAGGGAGTTTTTTGCCTAGATTTATCCGATTTAGACATAAATAGGCATATCAGTAGCATTTTAATTGACCTTCATCTAATGTCTTTCCGTGGTGTAAACAAATGGGAAGTCCATAGGCACTACCCAATCCTAATCTTACGCGTAATTTAAGGTAAAGACGGTTTTAGTCATTTACTGAAACTATTAACATTGCAACAATATCTCTATAAACCAGTGCATCAGTATATGAA
Organism: Triplophysa bombifrons; assembly: GCA_029783895.1. Taxonomy (NCBI): domain Eukaryota; kingdom Metazoa; phylum Chordata; class Actinopteri; order Cypriniformes; family Nemacheilidae; genus Triplophysa; species Triplophysa bombifrons. The sequence goes on from CM056470.1 coordinate 7,552,017, forward strand.
TCCGTTGATTAATGACTAATTTTCTTTGAGGATGAATACACATTTTGTGTTACCATGTTGTCCCATTAAATAGATATGTGTGGTCAGGAAGACGTGAAGGGAGCCGTGAGGCGGGGACGGTGGCGTGATAGTATCGTTGGATAGAATAGTTGGAATCAGCTGGTCCTGCATATCTCACGGAGGAGATTGGGAGCATAAGAGGACGAGCGGCGGGACTGCTGACGAGAGAGAACCAGGCCTGGCTTTTAGTTATGGTTTGTGTTTGTTGCCGGCAGTCGTCCATGAGGGGATGCAGGCTTTCTATTTACTATTTGTGTGTGTCGCCAGCAGTCGTTTGTGAGGAGCTACCTCTCTATTATTCAATTGTTTTATAAAATGTTTGCCGGTGCCCGTCTCCTTCCTTCCATTTAATTGAACCTTATTACAGTGGTGCCGAAACCCCGGAAGAAGGAGAGACATGCTGTCTGAGTTCCCTCGCTGCGGAGGGGCCTCGCTGTGCTGAGGAGTTCGAGCAGCACGGACGAGGGACTGGTGGTTCTGGAGTGATGATTCGGTTGGGACGGAGAGCTCGCTGCCGCGCTCCTGGGCCGAGGTGGGATGGCTGCAGTTGAAGGTTAGGGAGCGGAGGAGTGGTCACCGTTTGCCGTGCGGAGCCTGCTGCCGTCCGCCAAATAAAGGGGATGGGCAGAAAACGGGACACTCCTGTCGGCTACCCTCAGCAAGAAAGCCATCGCCAACCGCCAGGAGGCGGAGGAGGATCTGGCCATCCACCGAAGGTCCAGCACCGCGAGGAAGACCCTCTCGGCTGGGTAGAAAATGAGCGGTGGCATGTCACGGAACCGGACCTTAATTTTTTTCCGTCTCTGTTCCGTGTCAGCGTTATTTTCTTACATTACCACTTCTTAGTTATACTCACTTGCATGTTTACTTCTTTTTGATTTTTTGTTTAATTGTTCAGATAGCCTTTGTTATAAATTGTTATTTGACTTTGTACTAAAAGCTAATTCTTACATTTTGACCTGTTCATTGTTTTAAGTTCTTGTTCAATTGTCTTATTTTCCTCAATAATTTATCCTAAATATCTTGCTTTAATTCTGGTAAGATCAGCTGTTGTAAGTTTTCTCATTATTCGTGCCGTGTTTTAGGGTTGATGTATGTTTGCTTTGATTTAATCAAAAAACAAGTATTTCCATCCAAAACCTTCTTCATGTCTCTATTTTATTACACGTCTAGTATTTTAGCTATTGAGTATGTGTGTTTTATTTTATACATCGGCACCAATATTTGGCGTATTCCGAGATATTCCTTATGATCTAAATAGAAGATTGCTATTGTCACAGGTCGGGATGGGCCAAGCCGGACTACGCCCACCCCTGAACCAGGACCACCTCGAGGAGCGTGTCAGAGGGAGGAATCGGAGACAGAATAAATTCAACAAGTTTTATTTAAAAGTAAAAGCAATTTGAAAATCCTAATCTAAAATCTTCTTCCTTCTTGCCCTCAGGAATCGAAGGTGAACAGTGCAACAACCAGGGTCTCTCCCGCTCTCTTCCTCAGTGCGGGCCCTGTAGTGGATGGGGCAGTGGACAGGTAAATTGTCAGGTAGGTCTTTCACAGGTGGAGATGCAGTGAACAGGCGAACGGTCCGGTAAGTCTCTTCTGGTAAGTAAATATTTCCAACCTCCCTTCCTTCTTTCACAGGTGCAAGAATTGAGGCAAATGGTTATCAGTCGAGTACGTATGCAGCAGGTACACGGTCTTATGGTGGGACGGCTGGGGAGTCTTCCTTGGGTAAGTAAGTGATTCCAACCTTCCTTCCTCCACAGGTACGAGATCCGGAGCAGATGGCCGTCGGTCAGGTACGTATACGGCAGATTCACAATCTGATGATGGGGTGGCGAGGGAATCTTTACAGGGTAAGCGAATAATTCCAACCTCCCTCTCTCCACAGGCACAGAAACTGGAGCAGATGGATACTCCAGACAAAGTGTACCAACCACGTTCGTAACAGAAGGACAGCCACTTCTCTCAGCACAGGTGACTATAAGGATACAGTAGACTCGAAGTCGACCGGTTGCACAGGGCTCCTACTGAGACAGACAGAAGGGATACTTCAAGCAAGCATACAGTTCACATGAGTTGGAAGGGGACGAACACTTCTCACGATACAGATGAATTGCGGGAATTCAGTAGACTCAAGTCGACAGGCTGAACAAGACCTCTTCTGGCATAGATGAAGTGGATATTCCAGACAGAACGGGCCGGCTTTACGTTCACAGCAGAGGGACAGTCACTTCTCCCCACACAGGTGGGCTCCCAGGTTACAGCAGACTCAAAGTCGATGGGCTGAACGGGACCTCTACTGGAGCAGACAGAAAGGATGCTTCACACAAGGTATACAGTTCATATGCATAGAAGGGAGTGAGCACTTCTCACAGTACGGCTGCGTTGCAGGAATACAGCAGACTCAAAGTCAGCGGGCTGAATGGGACTTCTACGGAGACAGACCACGAACAATTCAACAGGGCATCTCGTCTCTTGTTCACTCAAACAGAGGGGTTAATTCAAATTCCAGATGATAATTCCTCAACATCCACTCAGTTAGAACAGATCAATGACACAGAACTCTCACTATTGACAGTAGACCAGCGTAGCACAGGGAGAGTGCACGGCAAAGGGAATGTATCTTCCACACACACAGCAATTCCACTTCTAGCATATAATGTGGGGGAAACGTCAATCTTAGGCACTGCAATCTCACTTCACGAAGTGCAATTTAAAGCCCGCACTCACCCTTGGGTCTCTGTCCGAGGGGACCGCGTTCATCAATGCTGCAAAGGATATTTCGGGATGTTTTTCTTCACAAACACAGGCAGAGTTCACATCACCATTTATAATGGAGAAAGAGATAGGAGGTCGGTAATGAATCAGTACAATCCACTCAGTGACATTTATGATCGTGATCCACACACTCCAAACCACATCCAATTCAGTGTCGAATACATGCAATTACGAGACTCAGTTCTCGATTACTTAGCTCCTCTCCAATGCAAACAGGATATTTCACTTTCCCTCTGTTGCCCTCGAGTCCCTCATCAAGTCAACACTCTCCTCTTCATTCACCCGCACTCCAATAACTGCAACCACTCGATAAAACGACTTCTCACGGGAGAGAACCACACCACAGTCTCTCTTCACTGGCTTTTTTATATCCTTCTCAATGCCCACATGGCTTCATCATGGCTCTAAATTAATTTCCCACACCTGTTTCCAATCGGTCATTTGGGGTTGTCATGGCAACAGACGCACACACAGGCCTGGGAACGGTGTTAAACTCAAAGTGTCCCAGCGGGAACACAGCTTCAACGGGAATAAGTTCCATATACCATTTGTCACACCGTGACATACCCCCCCGCCAAACCGTTCTAGTCCCGAGAACGGTCTCCAGACACCCAGTCTCCATACCTAGCTGGAGGCTGACCTCGATTCTCTCGCTGGGACCGACGAGGTGGGGAAACAGGTGCTTCAGGTCGTGGTCCTAGGCCTAGGCCTCTGGGAATCACCGCCCATCCTACCAGCAGGGGCATCTCGGACGTCTCGACCGGTGGATTCTCTACAACACATTTTGGATAGTTTGGACAAGGGCGAATCAAATTACGGTGTAACACCCGTTCGGGGCCTGCCTTTCCTTCTGGTCGCAATGCATATACAGGTTGGTCTGGGTGTGGCTGTCGCTGGACGACAAACGGCTGAGCCTCCCACCGGTCACTCAACTTTCCCTTCCCTTGTCGGCGATTGTCCCGCACCAGTACCCTCTCCCCTGGCAGTAGCGGTGCCTCTCGAGCCGTCCGGTCATACAACCTCTTATTCTTTAACGCTGCTCGATTAATCTGGTCAGAGACTCGTTCGTACGCCGACTGGAGGCGTTGGTGGTGTCCCATCACCCAATCTGTCAAGCTACCTCCCTCTTCCCCTGCAGTGGTCCCCAGAAGCATATCCATTGGAAGTCTCACATGTCTGCCGAACATCAGGTAAGTAGGAGCGTAACCGGTGGTACTGTGCACACTGTTATTGTAAGCCTGCACCATCGCCGGGAGCCTGTCGACCCAATGGCCTTGCTGTTCCTCCTCCAAGGTTCCTAATAAACTCAGTAGGGTCTGATTAAACCTTTCACACCCCCCGTTCCCTTGGGGGTGGTAGGGAGTCGTGTGGGTCTTCTTGCATCCGTACAGTTGGCACAGCTCATGGATCACCCTGGACTCAAAATTGGTTCCTTGGTCTGAGTGGAAGATTTCCGGGCATCCGAATGGTTGGATCACATACCTCCAGAGGGCGTTGGCAGTCGTGACGGCGGTTTGGTCCACAGTTGGGATGGCCCAAGCGTACTTGGTAAACAAGTCGGTTACCACGAGGATGTTCTGGATCCGATCCATTGGCCGTCCCAAAGTCAGATAATCCATGGCCACCATATGCAGCGGTGCCTTGGCCTGAATCGGGACCAGCGGTGCCCGTGCCTCCTTCTTGGTCTTAAACAACGTGCAGCGGGGGCACCTCTGAAGGTAAGTCCTCGTGGTACCTTCCATCCCAGGCCAGTAGAAATGTCGTCTCACCAGTGCCAATGTCCTCTCTTGCCCTTGATGTCCCATCCTGGAGTGATATGCCTCCAGTAACGCCTGACAACGCCCTTCAGGGACCACGATTTGACAGACCTCTTCGCCCCGACCTGGGTCCTGAATGGCCCTACAAAGCACACCTTCCTTCAAATAGAGTCTCTCCTTCTGTCCCAGCAGGCCCCGTACAATCCGAGTCTGGGCCCGGCGAGCCGCACCCTCAGGCCAGGCCTTCTGTTCTAGCCACGTTCGAACCAACGCTACATCTCCATCTTCGCCCTGCCACAACCTCCATCGTTGCGGGTCCCACCCCCAACAAGGGGGGGGTTCCTCCGGCGTTTGCCCCGGTGCCTCTACTACTCCCACCATCAATCCCTCGTCGAATCCCGCTTCTGGTACCGGTACCTGACCTGCCGATCCTTCACCGGGTAGCCTAGATAGTACATCGGCATTAGTATGTTCTCTTCCTGGCCGGTACTGGATCTGATAGTCAAAATTGGCCAGTTGTGCCGCCCAGCATTGCTCCACCGCCCCCAGTTTAGCAGTCTGCAAATGTACCAATGGATTATTGTCCGTAACGACCCGTACCTTGGCTCCCCATAAATAATCCTTAAATTTTTCACACAACGCCCATTTCACTGCCAGCAACTCAAGCTTGAAAGAACTGTAGTTAGCGTCATTCTTCTCCGTTGGATGTAGACTTCGGCTTGCATAAGCAATTACCTTTTCCTCTCCCTGCTGCTTCTGTGCCAAGACGGCCCCCAAGCCCAGATGGCTAGCGTCGGTGTACAGAGTGAAGGGTTGTGTGAAGTCGGCATAGGCTAGAATCGGGGCCTGTAGTAGTTCCTGCTTGAGCTTCTGGAAGGCGGCTTCACAAGCCGGATCCCATTGGATCGAAGGGGACCCTCGCCCCCGAACTCTTCCCGTACCTCCCAGCAACTGGTTGATCGGTTTAGCAATTTTAGAGAAATCCTTAATGAATCGTTTATAGTAACCCACGAAGCCCAGGAACGAACGGACCTGGCGCACCGTCTTGGGCGCAGCCCATTCCTGTACTGCCACCACCTTCTCCGGATCAACTGAAATCCCTGCCGCGCTCACCACATGCCCCAGGAATTTGACTTCCTTTCGGAAAAGCTGGCACTTGTCTGGCTGGAGCTTCAACCCATATCGCTCTAAAGAGTGGAAGACTTGCTCTAGGTGCTCAAGATGGGACTTGAAATCTGGAGAGTAGACGATAACGTCGTCTAAGTAGACAAGGGTGGTATCCATCAGTTGGTTGCCTAGACAACGCTGCATCAGCCGTTGGAATGTGGCGGGGGCGTTGCAAAGGCCGAACGGCATCCGGTCCCATTCATATAGGCCGAAGGGGGTAGTGAACGCTGTCTTCTCCCTGTCATGCTCATCCATCTGCACCTGCCAGTAACCGCTGGCCAAGTCAAGAGTGGAATACCAGGTGGCTTGTGTGAGGCTCGTAAGAGAGTCTTCAACTCGAGGCAACGGGAAAGCATCTCTTTTGGTTACTTGATTCAGCCTTCGGTAATCCACACAAAACCTCCAGGAACCTGTTTTCTTTCGAACCAGTACTATCGGGGCGGCCCAAGGGCTACTGCTCTCTCTAATAATCCCCTTGTCGAGCATCCCTCGTAAAAGGGTGCGGACCTCTGAGTATAAGGTCGGGGGCACGGGTCGATAACGCTCTCGGCTGGGTGCAGCGTCCCCAGTTGGGATTTGATGTCTTACCACATCTGTGCGACCGTAGTCCTCGTCATGAGTGGAAAACAAGTGTTGCCACTTCCTCAAGAACTCTTGGAGTTGTCCCAATTGCTCTTCACCTAGTCCTTCACCCCGTAAAGACTCCCCCGTCAGGTGGGCAGGCATTCCTCTTCCTGTCTCTCCCGCCTCCGGACCAGCTCGTGCCAGGGCCACCTCGACCACTGTCGGGCTCACTCGATTGAAATTAACTTCACCCTGTTCACGAACCTGCTGGGGTCTCACTGAGGTCACTCGGGCCAACCGTTGGTGACGATACAAATGCACAGGGAAGGGGTTCATGTTCCTGACCCGCACTGAGACCCGGCCCCCCCGAACAGTCGCCAATCCTCGAGCGACTTCCACCTTGGGACCATCTTCGTGGGGTTCCACCATGACCCATTCTTCCGGACTATAAAGTCGAGGGGGCAACCTGGCCCAGACCACAGCCTCACTCTGAGCTGGAATGGATAAGGCGTAACGGCAGGCCACTCTTCCCGTGCTTTCCCTGTCCCCCTGTCGTTCGGCAAGACATACCCGGCGGCAGTCAGCCCTGATGCGGTCCCACTCCTGGCCGGCCGATGTTGTAACTGCCCGAGCCGGTCTACTTCGAAACAAATCCTCCCAACAGTCTGCAATGACGTTCATCCCAATCAGGGCACGATGAGACCCCAGGCATGTGTCTCGTACGACCACCACTCCTTTCTGAGGCACTACAACCCCGTGAATCTTCAGATCGGTCACAAGATATCCTACGTACGGGATGTCGAGGCCATTTGCCCCACGTAGCGTCAACCAGGGGGCTTCCGCAGGTGGTCGACTTTCGGTGCCAAACAACTCATGGGCCAAGCTTTCGGTGAATAGGGTCACTTGGGAGCCTGTATCCAAAAGGCACTGCACTTCCTGGTCATTAACCTGAACCACCACCACCGGGCAACAGCCCACCAAGCGGCTCCTAGAAGATGTAGGTAGGAAGGGGTCTGATGAGGGGGTCCCGACCACTTGACCCACAGTGGCCGGAAACTCTAAAAAACCCCTTGCGATGCACGTCGAGCAGGACACTGACGAAAGTAATGCCCCGGCTCTCCACAGCCGTTACAGATGGGACGCCCGTGTTGATCCCACTGGAATCGAGAGCCCGAAGGTCGGGATGGACGGCGGTCGGGGGGACGATTCCCATCGGAGTAAGCCCGCTCCCGCGGTAAAGAGGACAACTGGAGGCGTTCTCGACGGAGCTCCTCCATAAAAGATTTGGACAGGTCAAACATTTGTTCCCGCACATCTCTCTTCAGTTCTTCCCGTAGGGCCTGCTTCCAGTCGGGTGCCACAGTAGTCGAAGGGGTGCCCACAACATTCGTGGCTAGACAGCTGGGGGAATCTACATTCTCCGTATGATCATGCTCAAGGGCCAGCGCTTCTCGTCGAAGCTCTTCAAAAGTCAGATTCGGTGTTCGTCGAAATTGCACCCGCAGACTCTGGCGCACAGGACCCTCCCGTAACCCCAGTAAAAACTGATCTCGGAGCAGAGCCTCTTCGCCCCCCAGGCCATGATCCTGTCTCCCCGTAAGTCTAGAAAACTGCTCCCGCAGCTGTAGGGTAAATGCCCGAACAGATTGGCGAGGGCCTTGCCGAGAATTAAAGAATTGCGTTCGCAGAACAGCTACCGGGGTGGCGTCTCCATATTGTCCCGTGAGAAAGTCAAAAATGGCCTGGACAGTTGCTCGGGTTGCTTCCGGAGCCGCCTGAACTTCTCTTCTCGCTTCTCCATCCAAGGAGTTTAGAACAAACTGGACCTTCTGTGGGGCGCTCAGACCTTGAAGCCCTGCCAGGTACTCTACCTGGGTCTTCCACATCGACAAACTCATCTCAGATCCCGGGCCTCCATACTTCGGAGCCCACGGAGCCCCCATGAAGATCGGCATGACCGGTTGCCGCACCCCGGGCTCTTCCTCTTCTGCCATCTCAACCTCTGGTCGCTCAACTCGAGGTAGACCCTGCCGACTACGCCAAAAGTCTGTCACAGGTCGGGATGGGCCAAGCCGGACTACGCCCACCCCTGAACCAGGACCACCTCGAGGAGCGTGTCAGAGGGAGGAATCGGAGACAGAATAAATTCAACAAGTTTTATTTAAAAGTAAAAGCAATTTGAAAATCCTAATCTAAAATCTTCTTCCTTCTTGCCCTCAGGAATCGAAGGTGAACAGTGCAACAACCAGGGTCTCTCCCGCTCTCTTCCTCAGTGCGGGCCCTGTAGTGGATGGGGCAGTGGACAGGTAAATTGTCAGGTAGGTCTTTCACAGGTGGAGATGCAGTGAACAGGCGAACGGTCCGGTAAGTCTCTTCTGGTAAGTAAATATTTCCAACCTCCCTTCCTTCTTTCACAGGTGCAAGAATTGAGGCAAATGGTTATCAGTCGAGTACGTATGCAGCAGGTACACGGTCTTATGGTGGGACGGCTGGGGAGTCTTCCTTGGGTAAGTAAGTGATTCCAACCTTCCTTCCTCCACAGGTACGAGATCCGGAGCAGATGGCCGTCGGTCAGGTACGTATACGGCAGATTCACAATCTGATGATGGGGTGGCGAGGGAATCTTTACAGGGTAAGCGAATAATTCCAACCTCCCTCTCTCCACAGGCACAGAAACTGGAGCAGATGGATACTCCAGACAAAGTGTACCAACCACGTTCGTAACAGAAGGACAGCCACTTCTCTCAGCACAGGTGACTATAAGGATACAGTAGACTCGAAGTCGACCGGTTGCACAGGGCTCCTACTGAGACAGACAGAAGGGATACTTCAAGCAAGCATACAGTTCACATGAGTTGGAAGGGGACGAACACTTCTCACGATACAGATGAATTGCGGGAATTCAGTAGACTCAAGTCGACAGGCTGAACAAGACCTCTTCTGGCATAGATGAAGTGGATATTCCAGACAGAACGGGCCGGCTTTACGTTCACAGCAGAGGGACAGTCACTTCTCCCCACACAGGTGGGCTCCCAGGTTACAGCAGACTCAAAGTCGATGGGCTGAACGGGACCTCTACTGGAGCAGACAGAAAGGATGCTTCACACAAGGTATACAGTTCATATGCATAGAAGGGAGTGAGCACTTCTCACAGTACGGCTGCGTTGCAGGAATACAGCAGACTCAAAGTCAGCGGGCTGAATGGGACTTCTACGGAGACAGACCACGAACAATTCAACAGGGCATCTCGTCTCTTGTTCACTCAAACAGAGGGGTTAATTCAAATTCCAGATGATAATTCCTCAACATCCACTCAGTTAGAACAGATCAATGACACAGAACTCTCACTATTGACAGTAGACCAGCGTAGCACAGGGAGAGTGCACGGCAAAGGGAATGTATCTTCCACACACACAGCAATTCCACTTCTAGCATATAATGTGGGGGAAACGTCAATCTTAGGCACTGCAATCTCACTTCACGAAGTGCAATTTAAAGCCCGCACTCACCCTTGGGTCTCTGTCCGAGGGGACCGCGTTCATCAATGCTGCAAAGGATATTTCGGGATGTTTTTCTTCACAAACACAGGCAGAGTTCACATCACCATTTATAATGGAGAAAGAGATAGGAGGTCGGTAATGAATCAGTACAATCCACTCAGTGACATTTATGATCGTGATCCACACTCCAAACCACATCCAATTCAGTGTCGAATACATGCAATTACGAGACTCAGTTCTCGATTACTTAGCTCCTCTCCAATGCAAACAGGATATTTCACTTTCCCTCTGTTGCCCTCGAGTCCCTCATCAAGTCAACACTCTCCTCTTCATTCACCCGCACTCCAATAACTGCAACCACTCGATAAAACGACTTCTCACGGGAGAGAACCACACCACAGTCTCTCTTCACTGGCTTTTTTATATCCTTCTCAATGCCCACATGGCTTCATCATGGCTCTAAATTAATTTCCCACACCTGTTTCCAATCGGTCATTTGGGGTTGTCATGGCAACAGACGCACACACAGGCCTGGGAACGGTGTTACACTCAAAGTGTCCCAGCGGGAACACAGCTTCAACGGGAATAAGTTCCATATACCATTTGTCACACCGTGACACTATGCTGTAGCTCAGTTGTATCTTACTTAAAAAAGCACTTACTTACTTCACTTACTTCTTTTAGGCTAAAGGATTCGAAGTTTTAAACAGTTGCAAATATTTCAGGACCAATAGATGGATCTGTGTGTAGTCTACAGTGACTTGTATGTTGTGTGACTTGTACAGTGACTGATATGTTTTGTATCAATATGCCAAAGTGTTGGCATGAGACGGCCTCAGGTCCATTTTGATATATCAATTGTATCTATGAAACCTATTTCCCCCCCAAAAAATAAGCTTTTGATCACTTTTTTGATGTGACTGTCCATCATTGTAGCAAAATAACATAATTTTATGCAAATCAGCCAAATGGTTGTATTATGCATTCTTAAGCACTTGTGATTTTAACTATTTTACTTTCTAAAGAACTCATTCATTAAGTATTGTTTTTCTTTGTAAATCAATTCGATTTAATGCACTTTGAAATACCTTTGTGTATGAATTGCGATATATAAATAAACGTTGCATTGCAATACCCAACCGTGAGAGAAATGCAAAACAGAGATAAACATTTAGTAGAGTATGAATCAAGAATTACTCATAAATGAGACATAAACATGAATTAAATGCATTTTTTATCATCAGTTGTGAAATTAGTAAAAATTGAAATAAAGAAATGTTTGTGAAAATAATGCCAAATTGTAAAATCTGAAGACAAGAGCTATTGTTACAACTGCAGAAGACTACCAAAAGTAAAAGACATTTTTGAGATTTACTAACTATTAAGACGTACTACTTAAAAGTTAGTGTAGCACATGTGGTATGTAAGGATAGTAACATTTCTAAATATTGCTTCAAAACAAACTTTTGGTGTATTTTTAATATTGGGACATCAACAAATTATTTAACAGAAGAAAAAACAGAAACAAAACAAGAACTTGTAATGCCACCAAAGAGCAAAACAACAAACATATAGCTGTAAAATCTTTTATCTCAACAGTGCTTGTCAGCAACTCAGTGACACTTCACAAATCAGTGTCACTGTTCAATATGTAGTTGATTTTTCAAAGGTACATTAAACATTATTATTAAAAGTTTTTGAATACGTGTGAGCTTGAGCAAAAATTGTATGATTTTGGATAGGTGGGGGTCACTGTTGTCTGTAAAAATCAAAATTTGTTTTTGCTCGGTTAATGAAACCGTAATATTATGATCTAATTAGATCTTTTTAAGGAATTAATTTACAGTTGACCAAACCTGAATCTGAACGGCGGCATGGAAAATGCACATTGCATTGGCAGAGAGTTACTTTTGAATAGTTTCTGGCTTCAAGACCAATAATTATATTTCCTTTATTTTCTATTTTAATTGTCATAAAAACTGCATACAGACTATAAAACAATAAATAATCAGACTTTAATGGATAATGTAAAAAGAGTTGTATTGACACCCACAAACACTGGTTGTGCCGTAAATCTTGTTACCATACAAGTTTTATGTACATTCCATGGAAACAGGTTTCATGATTGACACTTTAAACAACATTCCTCTCCGGAAACATTCCTTTCCGGGTTTACGCGAAGGTGTTGGGCGTAGCCCTACCCGCAGCTATGCAAATGTCTGTCAGAGAGGCGCCTCTGGCCAGTGCCCAGGAGGTGGCTATACCCCGTGTGGAGTGAGCCCGCACTGCCTATGGGCACGGGAGATCTTGTTTTCAGTATGCCGCCATGACTGCATCCATGATCCAGTGCGACAGTCTCTGTTTGGAGACAGCCCTCCCCTTTTACTGTCCTCCGAAACAGACAAAGAGCTGGTCAGAGCTCCTGAAGCTCTGCGTGCGGTCCAAGTACAGGCGGAGTGCGCGTACTGGACAACACGGATGGGGTAGGGTCTTCCTCCCCAATACGGAGCGCCTGCAAGTTCACCAGTTGGTCCTGAAAGGGAGTCGTGGGAACTTTGGGCACGTATCCGGGCCTGGGTCTCAGGATAACGTGAGAGTAGCCAGGACCGAATTCAAAGCAATCCGGGGACACGGAGAATGCTGGTAGGTCCCCTACCCTCTTGAAGGAAACGAGCGCCATCAGGAGGGCCGTCTTACTTGAATGGTGAGGAAGATCGGAACCTCCGATGGGTTCGAAGGGGGGCCCAGAGAGGCCAGCCAGGACCACATTAAGGTCCCAAGAGGATATGAAGTGGAGACGAGGCGGATTCCGCCTTCTCGCGCCCCTTAGGAACCTGGTGATCAGGTCGTGCTGCCCTAGAGACTTTCCATCAAATGAGTTGTGATGAGTGGCGATATCGGCTACATACATCTTCATTGTGGAGGGGGAGATGTTAGGCTCCAGTCTCTCTTGTAAGAAAGACAACACGATCCCGATCTTCTCGTCGAGAGAGACACCAGGACGAGAAGAGACGCCATTTAAAGGCATATAACCGCATAGCAGATGGGGCCCTAGCCTGAGTGATGGTCTCAAGCAAAGAAGGGGGATAGCCTACTCAGGATCTCCTCGAGAGATCAGGTCCTCCATCAGGGGAATAGGCCAGGGGGGAGTCGTTGTCAAGGGCATCAGCTCTAAGAACCAAGAGCGGTTGGACCAATGCGCCGCAACAAGTCACACTTGGTGATCCTCTTCCCTGACCTTGCACAGTATCTGTGCAATGAGGCTCACTGGGGGGGAGGCATACTTCCGCTTGTCCCGCAGGCAGCTGTGCATAAGGGCATCCGTGCCGAGGGGGGCCCCGAACAGGGAGCCCCAAAGCGGGCAATGGGTGGTGTCGTGGGAGACGAACAGGTCTACCTGGGCCTGCCCGAACAGCATCCAATGAGCTGGACAGTGCGGTGGTTGATGCGCCACTGCCTGATCATCCTGAATGGCAGCTTGTGAAGGTGCTTGTTCAGGGTATGCAGATCTAGAGTGGGGTGCGACCTGCCGTCTTTCTTGGGAATGATGAAATATGGGCTGTAAAACCCGCTGGCTTGAGGGACGAGCTTGATGGTTTGAGAGTGGCTGCGACTGTAATGTGTGTTCGACCTTACGTCTCGCCAAGACGTGAGGTCGGGTTGCCGAACACAGTCCAGTGGAGTGTTAGAGCGGCTGCAAGCTACTCCCAGGGAGAACGGAAACTCTCTTTGTGAGTAAGTGGGTGCCAGACCCTGAGAAGGGCCCGGCTTTGAGAAGAGGCAGGAACCGTCCCGTACCGACCGATCAGAGGTGTTGCTGTGATGGTCGGACCCGATGTTCTCCGTGGGGTCTTCCAGTCAGGGGTGCTTCTTGTGAGAAGGTTGCTGATGGGGTGGTGGTTTCCTCCTCGACTTCCTCTTCCGGGGTAGAGCCTGAGCTGGGAGCACAGGAACCGCAGCCGATGTCAAAGGAGTCCTGGGCTCCTGGGAAGCAGACATCGCACGAGATCTCGGAGGTCTCTGGGCGGCCGAGTTGCAGCGGTGTCACCAAACAGCACCCCCAGCGAGATGTGTGAATTGAGAAAGCTGACTTTCTCGGTGTCACTCCTCTGCGCAAGGTTTAGCCAGAGGTGTCTCTCTCGGACCACAAACGTGGACATCGTGCCGTCACCTTGGTCACCTGTAGGGTGAGGTCAGTGGTGGCACGGAGATCCTGCTTAACACCCGGGTCGGCCTTACCCACGTGGAGCTCTCTTAACGTCTTGGCCTGGTGGACCTGCAGGATGGCCATTGCGTGAAGAGAGGAGGCAGCCTGGCCTGCAACAGCGTAAGCCTTGGACACCAGTGATGCCGAAGTCTTACACGCTTCAGAGGGTAGGCGTGGCCGATTCCTACTGGTAGCAAAGGTGGGCAAAGGTGCACAGTGACCACACATTCCACCTGGGGGATATCGACATAACCTTTGGCTTCCCCACCATTGAGGGAAGAAAGCGGGCTAGAATTGATTTGACTGGAGCGAGCCGTGAGTGGAGCACTCCAAGTCTTGCACAGCTCTTCATGCACCTCCGGAAAGAATGGCACCGGGGGTGGGCACGGTTTGGCACCACGCTCTGACCCGAGGAACCACATATCCAGCCGTGAGCGTTGGGGAGGAGGCAGTGGTGTGCACTGCAACCCAATGCCTGTGGCTGCCCAGGTTAGCATGGTTGACATCTCAACATCTGCTTCCTCCTGAGCTCGACCCTCCTTTAGGGGGAGCTCGGAGTCTTCAGAGTCGGATGCCAACACGTCTCCCTCCGATGCTGCGAGTGACATCTCATCATCACGCATCTTTTCTGAATACGTGGCTGAGGATGCGGACGGTTTGCCACCGTCGGTTGGGGAATGATCAGAAGAGCGAGGCGGGGTGCGAGCGGCCCGTGAGCACTTGGCTGGCGGGTTTATGCTCGAAGAGGTCCCCATATCACTAACGCTGCTAGTTAATATGTGATAAAGAAACACGGCAACAATTTGAGTGTAGATACCAAATGCGGGTTTATTGACTATACTAAAAGGGGAAAAACAACAACTAACTAGCACATAACACGCTAAGACAAACGGCACATGAAACATAAAAGCAGTAAAGAAGGTAAGAGAATAACAAACAAAAGTGGCAGTATTACAAACAGCTATTTACATCTGCATAAACCATCGGGCAGCGGCCAGTCCATATTATGTTTCTGGGCCTGAAAATTATTGTATTAGAGCTTGTTTCAGCCGGTGGTAGTCGGATTTGACAGCGTCTAGCTGCTGTTCTAGAAAGCTCTTTACCTCTGTACCAGAAGTTATCCAAAGCAGGTGGAGTCTCTCTCGTGTGGTCACATTCAGCATAATTTTCAGGTGAAAATCTACATCCCGCAGGTAGGCATGGACATCGTGGTCTCCTGCAGAATTTGGAATGAAGCACTTGATGACTCTAGCCAGTGTGTTGAGGTCTTTAAGGGTCGCTCCATGTACCTTTTCAGGGATTATCTGGAGAAGTCCCTTCCCTTCTGTGGCTTCAGATGTTTTTAGGATGCTGGTTGGTGAGGTGTTAAACAGAGAGGTCAGCCCCCCCCCCTTTGTATCTTTGTACTGGGCTGAGGGAGTTTGCTCTGCTCACCTGCTGCGACAGTAGGGGAAGTGTCTTCCCCTGTGGTTCCCATTGCAGCTTGTATGAGTGTTTGAGTTCTCTTTGGACCATGTCAAGCTCGTCTCTAGTGTTGTCCAGCTGCTGTGTTAGAGATTCAATTTTGGCATCTCTATCTGACAGCTCAAAATGGGTTGTTACTAATAATGACTTTGTATCAAACAGTTCTTTTTCCAGCTCTTCTTTGGCTGCTTTTTTCAGTAGTTGCTTTGCTCAGCAGCTGACAGAGCTATCTGAAGTCTGTTTACCTCCTCCTGTCGTTCCATCTTACTAGACATATTTTGTGTGGTCTGGGTCTCACCTTCCAGTTGGGCTATGCGACTTTGAGCATGCTGAAGTTCCTCTTGGGACTGGGTTGCATGCAGCTTTAGGTCGCACCTCCTGTGTTAGGCCTGTGAAGTTGTGGGCTAAGGAGAGGATGATACTGGTCAGCTCCTTTTGGTCATAACTCTGGCTTGGACCTTGTGTCATTTGTCTTCTTCCCTCTTTGTCCAGTTGCACCTGTCTCTGGTGTGGGAGGTCATCAGCAGTTCTAGGTGGTAGGTCGTCCATCACGATGCCTTGCCAGGCCGTTAGATCTTCCATCTGAGACATTGGGGCACACTTGTTCTGAGAGTTAGGGCAAGAGACTAATGCAAGACCATACAAGAGATTTAAAAATAAACCTAGGTGTATATTGTGCAGCTAGGTTTTACCAGGTGAGGTCATCTGCTTTAGGTATCTAGTGAAGTGTGTACACGATTATTATCTTAATTGCCTATGGCAGGAAGCCAAGATTTGTATGCAACCAGAGATTTAACAATGATGTAATACTGGTTTAATCATTTAATCAAAACTCAAAACATACTGATTGTTCTTAACAATCTTGATCTCTAAATAGTGAAGAAAAGGAAGTTGACGGATAGAGAAGAGAGCTTTCCCGATTCCAATTATGTCAATAAGTGGTGCTCAGAATTATACTTATGCCCTATTAATCATCTAGATTGTGTAGCAGGGTCATATTTCTGGAGCACATATTTTAAATTAACAAAATCGAGAAAAAGAGATTGGATATAGATAAATGAAAATAAAAATAAAACAGAAGGGAAGTGATATAGTACTGGGAATAATCAATAGTACTGACATTTAACCATATAGGTCAGTGTTGGAAATCACTCCATTGTTGGCTAAGGCTGCTGCGTGTTCAGCTCCCATGCCTATGCCATAACATGTGTGTGCACTTGAGGGTCAATGTTCTATTCAAAATCCCCGATACCTATAAGAATTCTTCTCTGGGTAAGCAGTTAAAATTTAATTAAGTAGGGTTCAATTAAATGAGTAACTGAGCAACAATGTTCAGGAAGAAATGCACCTGAAAAACCTGAGTGATTCTCTGAAGAATTAAGGAAAGAGAGTGGAAACCAGAAAAATTGAGATTTGTTAAGGGAGAATAGTTTAAATCACTTTACACTGCAATACACGCAAGCACTACTTAATGACTTCAATTATATATAATATGCTAACCACAAACTATTGAAGTTAGCTTTTTGTAAGCTCATCTAAGGCCATTGGGCCGCTAGGTCATGTTAGCTTAGCTTAGCAAACATGCTAAGCTTGGTTACAACATGGCGCACACACTTAAATCAATTCAACACTTTTCTTTAGCAAGCCTAAACGCAAATATAGTTGTATTCATTAATTCTTATTATGTATGCTTTAGCTTCTCTGTTAACCAGTAATTTAAACAGGTTTCCTGTCCTTCTTTAAGGAGTACTTACACAGTCACTGTAGGTTTACACTCATTTACATACATACAGCTGTTTGTGCCTTACACACAAATACTGAAGAATTGAGGTACACACTATTTTCATTCGGCAATTGTAACACAGCAATGATCACCATTTAGCTAAGCTTGTATATGCAGAGTCAAAGTTTAGATGAATGGCATAGATCTGACTATAATTTAAAGGCCTTTACAACGTAGAACGAGGAGCATTACTCAAATCTACTTTTACATAACACTGTACTGAGATTCCTTCGTCAGAAAACAGGTTAAAATATATTGCAATTGGGATTTTTTTGCCAAAGCATATTAATTCTGGAACAGTTTCACATGCAGTTTATCTGAGATTCCTTCGTCAGAATAGACTTATGCATTTATTAAATACTAAAATTGGGATTTCTTCGCCAAATCAGATTAACCTTACACTGATACCATTTAAACTATGTAAAAACTTTTAGAAATCATAGCAGAAAGACCAAATCAAGTTATCACTATCTACATTAAACAAGCCGCAAATAGCAACTTACATGTGTATAGCATGTTGCATAATATTGTGTTGATTTAAAACACACTTAGGCTGACTGTAGTTTAAACTCATAAATTTTGTTTAATCATGCCCGGATTATCCACCAATTATGTAGGGAATTTAATGAGGAACAGTATTATTTAAACACTGTTCTTCATCAAATATGTAAGATTTATCATGAGCTTTGATTACAATTATAAGTAATATATTCTCCACCACCCTTTGTAAGGGCAACAAATATCAACCCAAATTGGGATGAATTTAATTTATAATGATCAATTATAATTATCTGGATCAAATTCATGATTTTGGGAAATCAATTAGCATTACGAGCAGGTAGCAAGAATAAGCATGTTTAGGGACTTCGGATTATGAGCATGAACTACAAACAACTTCACGTGTGAAATAAAACAGGACTTTATTACCTAGACTAGACACATACTAATCTAACATACACACACATACAGTTTAGCATTGGAAGAAGGTTGAAGTTGAAGCAGAGAGATGAACAGAGCATGGATTTATGGCAGTATTTGATTTTCAGAAGATCAATAGCCTGAACTAAACATCAGTTTCTTCTTGTAAAGCACCTTTGTTAAAAGGATTAATAATGCCTTATGCATCCATTAATAAGACTAAGTTTGATACATGCACGTCTTGCCCATTAAAAGAAAGAAAGTGTCCTGATGCAGTTTGTTAAGGCTCCAGGTGATCTTGGCTGAAAGTGACCAGAACAAGTTTTATGCAGAGGATCTGTATCTGGAAAGACGAGGCCGCAGCCTGGCACAAACTTATGGGTTAAAGGTGAAGTCTTCTTCTAGTCCATCCTTTGAAGATGCAGAACGCAAGGAGAGAAAGAACAAACCCCCACAAACTGCAAACCTGAAGAACAACTCCTAACCCCCTCCCCCGAAACTAAGAGACTCTTCTCGTGGTCTCTTTGAAACTGTAAGGATGTAACATCCTACAGATGTGACTGATCCAATCAGGAGATGGCAACTTTGGAGGGAAAGTAAATTGTCTTTGTCTTTCAGATGGTGTTTTGCATTTGAAAGCTGATTAGATGTTCAGAGTTTGATAAAACTAATATGAAAAGAGTTACCAAAACACAACAGACATCAACATTTAGGACATCACAAATGTAGCTCATAGACACCAAACACGATCTAAATATCATCTTGGTTAAATGAGTTACTAAAAATAACTAGAATAAATAATAGAATAATTCCAATAATTAAACACACATTCATGGATACTTTGCATTAATGTTTAAAACAGACATAACAACAAGAACATTAATACATGGAAATGTTATGAATGAATATATGTACATTTCCATATAAATGCATTTAGGATTGTATGCCTGAGTGAGTAAAGAGAGTTCAGCTCCCTACATTCCATTCGGTCGTAAAATACTCTTATCTTGATGGTTTGGTGTGAGTTGCTATGGTCACCAGAGATCTTGTCCTGCACTTGGTGTAAGTTGCAGATTGGGGGTAGACCCCCAAGAGACTAGCTTGCTGGTGGGGTGAGGGGTGTTGTTGTAATAATTAAGAAATTGAATTAGTTATGCGTGTCTGATCGGTCTCAGGTACTACAATACCCATTTAGACCATTCTTTTGTGGTGAATGAGAAAGAAAGACAATTTCAAGAGGAATGAAACCATTTGCCACATTCCTCTTGAAACATCTGGTGTCCTCGTTGGGGGAGCACTCCATCCTCCTCGTTGGGACTCCTTTGAAGTCCAGGGGAGTGTGTTGGAATCTATCCTGATCAAATGATGGATGCTTTAAGATAAGGCAGGTGGATCAGACTTGCTGGCGCCGGTTAGACTTCTGCTGAGAGGTCATGGTGTTTTACGATGCCCAAATGGTCACCTTTGGTCCGGCCAGATCCTACAGGGCCGACTTGCAAGGGTGTAGCTGGGTTTTTCCTGAAGTAGTCAGGTGGCACCCAACTGTCTCCACTCCCTTGGGGGCTACCCTGAGGTGCTGTCGATTGTGGGTGAAGTGCCTTAGAGCGTGTAAATTGTACATTTTTGGATTGCGTAATGGTAGGGTTCTGCACACTCTCTTCATCAACAGGCGGAGTATTGGGTGGCCAGTCATTAAGACTAAGTTGTCCCTCTTGATGCATGTATGCTCTAGCAGTCTGTCTTTGATGCACTTCTGGATCGTCTACGACTCTGTTATCATTAAGCAGTGCATCCAGGGCTGTTGATTGTGGATCCATAACATTTTATCGGCCTTTTCTGATAAGTAGGCCTGTGTACCTTCTGCAGAATCTTCTATGGCTCGCTCTGCTTTACTCGTATTTCCTCCGCTTTCCAGCCCTACAGCCATTTCCAACGTTTCCGCATTCCCTAGTGTGGCTGCAGCTCTTTTTTTCCAGTCTTAAAGTCTATAATGTTGCCGCGAGCTGTGCTTGTTGTACTTTTAGAACGCTTTCCTTCTAGGCAAATTCCGTTCCGCTTTTGCTGCTTAGGCCTCCTCTCTCACTATTGCGGCTGCTGTGGTCACAGATGATGAGCCTTGTGAGCGTCATGACGCGCTTGATGCGTGCCTCTGCAACCCGGACTTGGAGCTTGGCTTGGACATCGTAGAAGAAAGATTGCTTTTGCTCCCACCGTGCTCCCCTAGAAGCTGATTGCTGAAGGCTTTTTGTTTTACTGTTCTGCTCTTTGTGTCAAAGGCCTTGCTCGACTCGACAGTCAGATAACCCCTACCAATAACAACAGACTCAAACGAATCAATTTGAATGCTTTACTGATGTCCATGGGTTAACGTAAAACTGTAAAGACACAAAGAGAATTCTATGCATACAATAATCGATAGCATGCTCATATGAGAGATACATAGTCAGTATGAGAGATACATAGTCAGTATCCGCTATATTAGTTATAACTATGAAAAAACAGAACAGTTTTTCCAAAATATATAAAATAAACATCCTTTCTGGTATCTTTGTTCAAAAAATGCATTAAGCAGAAAGAACCGGTCCATGTTTGCAGCACGTGCACAATAGTCCTAAGTGCAGACTGTACTGGTGGTTGAGAGAAGTGGGTGCAGACATGTAGTTTTGAAAGGAGGACGGGAACGGTATGTTTTTCGACCACCCGCTCCCGTTCAAAACACACCAAATTTCCCGACCGCTACTGCATTTCATTCGGAAATGTATCCCGCGACATAAAAATTTGGTCGGGTCCTGCGGTGAGGACTTTTTTATGGGATAGCACAAAGGGGTTCAGTACAAATCTTAGGGTGGCACATTTCAAAAATGTATTATGCCTGAATAAAATGGTTAAGAGTTTTGAAATGATTGCCATTAATACTACTGGGAACATTATGAGTATCACTTATACCACAGCTAACATTTTAATGAACGCTCAGGGAGAACCCAAATGCAGCCAGCGACACGGGAATCAAGAGTTTAACAAGGGATTTAATAAATAAACAGGAACAAAACAAAAGCCCGCGATGGGGTAAAACGATATACAAGAACTGGGGAAGGATGATTTGACAAGACATACAAAGATATAAACAACACTAGACAATAAAACAATAAACTTACGTAGACTTTCTGCTTAATGCATTTTTGGAACAAAGATACCGGAAAGGATGTTTATTTTATATATTTGGGAAAAACTGTTCTGTTTTACTGTTCGCCACTATCTGGCCGCTGGGCAGCGCTCTCTGCCCGCTGGGCAGGACTCGGAACAACCGGTCACTGGGCTGGATTTGGATGTCGGTCGCTGGAATGGACTGGCTGCCGGTCGCTGGACCGGACCGGAATGGAAGTTAGAGTGGAGCTTGGGGGGGTCTGGATTGTCGTTGGAGGTGAGGTCACTGACCAGCTCCTTGAAAGACCCACTGACCATCCTCTCTCGATCCTCTAGTGATGGCGGGTTGACCAGAACTGCGAGGAAAAAGGCGTTCATAATGGCCTCTGGGAGAAAACCCCTCCTCCTTGTCGACACCTGGGCGTACTCGGCGACAATCCGATCGTCCTGTGGAGGGATGGGCCATCTCCCCCCTGGATCCTGGTAGTGGTAGTCTGCCACCAATCAGCCAACTCCCGTCTGTTCTGTCATGAACGCTCAGGGAGAACCCAAATGCATGCAGCGACACAGGAATCAAGGGGTTAACAAGGAATTTAATAAATGAACAGGAACAAAACAAAAGCACGCGATGGGGTAAAACAATATACAAGAACTGGGGAAAGATGACTTGACAAGGCTAACAAGGATATAAACAACACTAGACAATAAAACAATACATTTACGTAGACTAGGACTGAGGAATATCCAGGACTGAAAAGTTTTCTGACACGGAGAAGGCAGAAGATACAAACGAAAGAGCACAGGGGCCTGTTTCAGAAAACAGGGTAAGTGCAAACTCGGAGTATGTCAACCCCAGAAAATGGAATACTCAGTAAGAATACTACTTACTGTCCGTTTATTCAGGAACCCAGAGATGAGGAAGCTGCAATAATTCGCAGAGAGTTACATTTATGTCGGGAGAGAATTGTGTCGGTCACACAACGGTCTTAAGGGTTTAGCCAATTTTAAAATGTAAACAATTTCAAAGAAGCTTTGCAGAAAATGCATGTTTCAATGTTACAATCAATTAGAAGTTAACCCGCCAAAGGGGGCTATGACTCACTGAGAAACATAATCTGGCAAAAAATAAAGTTAATTTCACAATAGCTCTAAGATAATACAAGTCATTTGTTAAAAGTCATGTTCTATTAAAAATAACATAATATTATATGGTAAATTTGCAGATTTTCAACCCACGTTGTACTGGTACAATGTCTATAATATATGTAAATTAACAATATGTGAATGATGCAAAACATTATACAGCAGAGTTTTGTGGACAAATAAATGGGAATATGTCGATACGACTAACTCTGAAAAGAGTAAACATTGTCTGTTCACATATATTGCCAATATTGTAAAAATACAAAGTAGGTTGAAAATCTGCAAACTAATGCAGTGATAACAATATATCATATTTGGTAGATTTGTATGTCCATCTATATTTGCAATTGTCATGAGTGTTGGTGTCATCAGAAGTCCTCACAAGTGATCCTGGATCCAAACTGGAGCTACTATAATCTCTAGTTACTTCAGGATGTGCATCGCTGGAGGGAGAAACAGGAAAGCAAAAGGAGAAGCATAACTGCTGTTTTTATTATTTCAGGCAAATGATGATCATGTGCACTTTTTATTTCATTACTGGAGAACAAGGTTACAAGATGTGTTACGTGAATACTTGACTAAAAAGATATGTTTAAATCTAGATTCAAACTGGGAGAGTCTAGGAGTAAAATGCTTTCCGTGTGATGGACTACCAATAGTCCAGAGATTTGTGACCTTACTTAGCTTATTTGTCATTCTAATACACTGATTTACTGCTCAAGAAAAATTCATGCGACACTGAATAGTTGACTAAAGATGCTGAAAATTCAGCCTAACTTCACAGAAATAAATAACACTTTGCTACATATTCACATAAAAAACATCTAATTAAAATAGTGATAATATTAAACAATATTTCAGCATTTTTTGTCAAACTAAACTAAAATCATAACCTAACACATTTAAACAGTAGTGTATATGTTTGTGGTTTTACTAACTAGTCATATGGTTTAAAGCGCTTTAGAGATGTTTTCTGACAGGAGGTCTGCTCCCCCTCTGCTGCACGGCCATCAGCGAGAAAGAATCTACAAACATAACATAAAGTTTGTCACAGAGTCAAGAAAATTTAGTATGCAGTGCCAGATTCATAAAAAGAAAACAAACAAGAGTAAATGCAAAACACTGAAAACAAAAAGTATAGTATTCAGAAAATATTACAGAATTTATGCTTTTTTGGTTTCCTTAGTCATTTTATATTGCTAATTCAATAATAATCATGTTTCGATGTCAAACCCTTAAAATAACTGTAAAAAAACTCAAAGGAAACAAACGTGTGGTAAATAGATGCATGGTCATATGTTGTAAAAAAGGTACATGAGGGGATTTAATGATTTTAGCTTTCTCAACTCATATAAATTCTACCTCTCTGTAACCCCCTTCAGAAATGTTGAAATCTCGACGTTCTCCTCAATGTGTTATTTTGTCACTCGTGAAATCAGAGAACAACTTTTTGACCATATCTGTTAACGATAATCATCAAAACACGCTTGAATTAGTTGCAGCACATTTCTGTTCTCCATGTAAGTTGCAGAAGGTTACATCGCACATAAATACATCCAATAATACATGACACAAAACTGTTATTACTGTTGCAATACTTTTCAAGAAAAATGCAAATCCAATGATTTTAACATCAGCAAAATTAAAATCCGATGCTTTAGCGACTAGTCTAATCTCAGTTAGCCAATCCGTACTTGAGTTTGATACCATACATTTGATCATACAATTAACCATGTTTGACTGACTAGTTTGTGAGTTTCATCTCTATGTTCCTCCTCTCTCTCGTAAAACGCTGAACAGGACCGAAGACAATGGATTTGTGGCCAAAGACTGCAAATGCAATAGCCTAATTAAAATATCAGATGATGGAGTAATATCAATCTACCAAACATGCGTTGTGATCGATCAACGTGTGAGCAGCATAAAAAGATCAATTTAAATGACTTTGTCAATTTGCCACTAAAGGCAGCCTAATCTCAGTTAATGTTGGTCAAATATTAACGGAATATCTGAGCTTCTTTCAGTAACAGCCAAGCATTAAAGGTGATTATCTAATACAACATGTTTATATAGCCTGTGATAAACTGATTTTTACTTACTAGTTTGGAGAGATGTGGACTCGAGTCACATGACTTGGACTCGACTCAGACTCGAGTCACAAATTTGATGACTTGTGGCTCGACTTGACAAAATCAGAGAAAACTTCGACTTGACTTAGACTTGAACACTATGACTCTGCAAGTCTTTAAATAATTAAAAAACCAAACATCGTAGTTGTGATCAGGGTCGGCTGTTCTCTTGAGCAAATCACAGGAGCTGCGCGCTGTGTTTGGCACTGTGCCAGAGAAATGCTCGCCCATTGTGCCACGGGTGCATGTCATTTATCACAACTGTTCAGTGTTTTGAACCACATAATGTTGGTTTCATATTTCGAAGAATTAGTTCATAAATTAGACACAAGTGCTAGTAAACTGTTTCGTAAAAGGTTTGTGGGTTTATATATTTTATATATTTTTTTAAATTTTAGATTTCCATTACTGCAGGTGTGTAAAGGAGTAGTTCACCTTCAAAATTAAGATTCTGTCATTATTTACTCACAGTCTTGTCATTTCAAACTTATAAAACTTTCTTCCTTCTGCACAACACAAAAGTAAATATTTTGAAGAATGTTGTTAACAACCTCGTGCATGCTATGCATGTCGTTGTTGTTGTAGCCTATGTGTTTGTTAAGTAAAGTGAAAAAAATAAGAGGTCCGTAAAGAAGTTTTGAATGTGCATTTTCTGTGTAACTTATTTCTATCATAACAACATAGGCCTATCATAATAGTTGCTTAATGGCTTTATAATAAATGCAACATATTGTATTATTTCTCTGATGATGTACAATTTCCCATCTTATAACCATACATAACAAAGAGCATTTTACTATTTAATCAGGGAGAGATTGGCCTCTTATCATAGACTTTTCATTGACCCACATTAGGAAAACAGCTGTCCCACATTACGAAACTGCTCATTTTCTCAGACGATTTGCACAAAGGGTATTAGTATGTCTATAATTTCTTTCATGAATGTGTTTTCTACATTTTTTTTTTAAATTTGATTAGGACACATCCTGGGTATTTTAAAATGGTATTGGTTGTGTATGTAATGTATTGGCTACACATCTCAATATTTCACAAAATCTAAAATGCAAAAAATGTCCCATTTTGGGGCAATTCACCCTATTAACCGTTCAACCTTAATTTTAAGACGTTTTATTCATCTCAAACGCATCCAATTGTGTAGGAAATAATAAAGCTCACTATTCTCCCTAGTCTCCCTTACGGTCCTGTCCCAGCCATTCATTTCATTTTGGGAGAAATGGGTGAACTTGCATGTTGTAAATTCGCCCGACTTGAACTACATTGCAGCGCATAGCTCTAATAACCCAGAATCAAATGACGGTTTACCTTGAGACGCAAAATAGATGTACACATGTTTAAACATAAATATCAGAAAATCCACATTTCTGCGTAGTAGCCCTTCGTCAGCACAAGGTGGTCAGTTTCATGAATGGATGAATGTCAGACGAAGCGGGAGGCGACAAACTCAAATTCTGTTATATGAAACATGTGGTTTAAAAGCTAATAGAAGGTATTTGTGTGATGATTTCAACTTGTTTGCAAGCCTGCCTAAATGCATTCCATGTAGGCATACACAGTATCTATGAGAATTGCTCTTTCAAACTAGCTAATGGTTGCTTTAATTGTTATGATTTATGATGGCTCGCTCATTCTGTGCAATCTGAAGCAAACAGCATTACATTATTCGTTTTAAGATATAACACATTTCTCGAATACAGGCTTTATATTTTTGTCTGTCTCTAGCTAACAGATATAAAAGCTAACAAAGTATGATTGTAGAATGTAACATAAGTGTTTCAATTTTGAAATTATGTAACGTTGTATCACACACATAAATCTGGTGTGGCCCAAATGATATTTAAAGACATGTTTGTATTTATTTTTTATAGAGTGATTTACAATGTTTGTAAGTGTTACACAAACTGAAGGACATAGAGTTAGAGAAAAGTAAGAGATAATGAAGAAAAGAGTAAACCATTTCTTACAACTAAAACTAAAACTACAACTATGAATGCATTATTTTAAATGATAATTTATCCCAAAATAAAAATCCTGACATTAGTTATTCACCTTCGTGTTGTTCAATAACATTTGGATATATGTTGTACACTTTAATTTTGTTGGAAATATTATTTACTTGTTTGCCCCTTGTCTTGTTTACAAGGTTTCGTTGGTTCTTGTCGGTTACCCACTCCGTAATGTCTCGTCTTGCCCCTTGAGGAAGGGTATCGTTCCGTAAGGGGGGTTCTGTCATGATTCTGCCACCAGACAGAAATAACATGACTAGGAAGGCAGATAGACCCACGTGTTAAATGTGAGAAAGACATGGCATTGTTTATATAATGACATGCCATGTGCTTTCTATGATCTCATCATTGGACCCGCCCCTCTCGTTTCTTTTCCACTAGTGTTTCATCACAGACATCTATTCCCTTGCGAATTATCCTTTGTTCGTCTCCCTATTTAATGCCCTTGGTTCTGCTGTCCTTTGCCAGTTTGTTTTGTATTGTTGTAGAATCGTTTCCTGAATTGTTGGTTCACACCCGACCCTGTGGATACGTTACCTTACCTAACCTTACCTTGCCTGTTTTTTGAGCCATTGTGTCGGTTTATTTTAGCTTATTTTGTTGCCCCCACGTGGGAAGTCTTAGTTTCTCTTTTTTTATATTTAATCCTGTTTTGTTACCCCCATCGTGGTCTTTTGTTTTGTTTAAATACATCTTGTTTAAAACCCCTTCATTGCCGCTGCCTGCATCTGGGTTCTTCTGACAATCCTGACACAAACATTACTGTACATGCGTGGTGGACGACTGCAAAGAACAGAGTCCCTGCGGATTATCTCTGCTATAATGGAAACGAAATAACGTAAATTACATATGACCTATTGGTCATTATAATTCTGAGCTACCTGGAAGAGCCAGGTGCAGGCTGGTTGTCTGTAGCACAGGGATTTTTCCCCTGTCATGTGGAAAGCAACAGAAACATGATCACAAACAGACTAAGGGAAACAGGACATGAACGTGAGTGGATGGAGGGATACAACCCCTAAATTGCTATCGCGAACAGACAAGACGTAGAGGGAACCGGGATGTGATGGCGAATGGAGGGTTGTGTGCTGGGCTGGTCTTGGCGAAAAAGTCCAGGGCCACTTTTTAGTCGTAGTCCACCCCTGAGAAGAACCCTCACTTGACTAAACTTAAATGCAACAAAGTTACACAACTGATTCAACAAATTTAATACAATCAATATAAATGAAATCTCTGGAAAAATTGTCCGTAGGGAGTGAGTGCGTGAGTGAGTGTGTGTGCCCTGCGATGGGTTGGCACTCCATCCAGGGTGTCTCCTGCCTTGATGCCCGATGACTCCTGAGATAGGCGCAGGCTCCCCGTGACCCGAGGTAGTTCGGATAAGCGGTAGAAAATGGAATGGAATGGAATATAAATGAAATATTAATAGTAATATACTTTAAATTACCAGCCACTATAAAGACTGAAAAAGAAACATAGACAGGAAGTTTCTCCAGGTATATGCAGATAAAACTGTCTTTTATTTGTGTTGAACATTGTTAGGGAATTCTTTAAAAACAAAAAAATTGTGAAAATGCTAAAAATATTTCAGTGAAGCCATAGCAAAAAATTAAACCACAAATATAGAATTTATTTTTGAAAAAAAAAAAGTCACCCTAATAAACCAAAAATTTTGTACCACTTCTGTTGAGTGACCGTTTACAGACAAAAAGATGAAATCTGATCCAATGATCTACAAACCATATGCGATTAACAAACATAATGCAGTAGTGCACGATTGAGCTGTTAACACAAACAAATAAAAAAAAATCTCAGCGAAAAAATAAAAAAAAAATCCTTTTTTATTACTGATTGTAAAGAGATGACAATAGATAAAAACTTTACAGATCTTCATGGGACAGGATCTGAAGATTTTACACTTGTTAAATTATAATTAATATACATGCACATGAGCACACTCACAGATGTCGATCAACTATATGCCATCAAAATCATTAAAAAGACCTATCTATTACTAATACACAGAGTAATAAACAGTCTGTACAATGAGTCATACCCTACAATATTCTATAAAAATGTACCTGCAAATGCCTTGGTAGCAAAGTTGAGTAACATCTTACAGTAAGAAATCACAAATATTGCGCAGTCCAAGCTACTTCTGTTCAAGCTTATGTTCAGTGAATATTTTTTTTATAGAAGTATTTACATGTTAAGTTTGCTTCAGTGCTTGAAGTGGGCCTATATGTACCAGCACTTTCCCATTTTAATCTTTACCGTACCTTCCTCTTTTCAGACAACTGGGATTTCATATCTTCCCATCTCAAAGTCAGAAATAAATCTAAGGAACGTCACTCAAAGAAGGGCAGACATGCGAGAGCAACACATCAAGCTCATTGCCAACGATAACACTTGCTGGATGAATGTCTTCCATTGAGTAATGACATGAAGTCATCTGCCAGACATCCATGTAGACCACTCCTTTAACATCACTGAACATCTCGCTCATCACTGTGTTCAACTGCATCCTGTACCAGTCATTTCCATATTCATCCTGTAACGAAACATTATGGTTACTCATGATCCTGGCTCCCTAAGATAACGAAACAGAGCATTGCCTTTAGCAAAATGCCACGGAAAAACGTACTCCGTTACTAACGTAACCTCGGTTCCCTGAGATACGGGAACGAGTACTGCGTTGCAGGACGCTATGGGGAAAACTCCTTTTTCTCCGATGACTGAAGCTTTACAATAACGCAGTGAATACTGTACGGCCATTGGTGCGTGTAAAGTAAAACGGGATGGCGGCGAGGCTAATGGCTATATAAGCAGACGCATCGCCGTAGGGTCCTCAGGTTACTTCGACTGAAGCGATGACCATATGCAGCTGGTAAGCAAGGCCATGAACACAGTACTTGTTCCCGTATCTCAGGGAACCGAGGTTACGTTAGTAACCGATTACGTTCCCTAACGATACCATGCCCATGAAGAGGCGACACCTCTAGTAGAATGGGCCCTTACTCCCGTGGGGCATTGAAGGCCCAATGAAGAATATGCCAGCGCGATAGCCTCAACTATCCATTTAGATAGTCTATGCTTCGTGACCGGGGACCCTTTGGTGCGGTCACCGAAGCAGACAAAAAGCTGTTCCAACCGCCTGAAGGTGGCGGAACGCTAAAATGTAAAATTTAACCCCTCTGACTGGACAGAGCAGATTAAGCTCCGGGTCCTGCTCAGAGGAGGGGAGCGCAGATAATGTCACTACCTGTGCTCTAAATGGAGTAGAGAGCACCTTAGGTACGTAACCATGTCTTGGTTTGAGGACTACCATAGAGTCATCAGGCCCAAATTCAAGACAGGAGGGGCTCAAAGAGAGCGCCTGCAGATCACCCACACATTTTACAGATGCTAATGCTAGAAACAGTGCGGTTTTAAGCATTAGGGGACGGAGGTCCACGGACTGTAGAGGCTCGAAGGAAGAATCCTTCAGAGCTCTCAACACAGTAGGTAGATCCCATATGGGAAGGGCGAGGAGGGCATAGCCGCCTGGAACCCCTCAAGAAACACACATTCAAGTCGTTCTTTCCCACTCCTTGGCCCGCTATGGGGGCATGGGAGGCTGCGATTGCTGCCACATAAACCTTGAGTGTGGAAGGGAAGTGGCCATTATCCAACAGCTCTTGCAGGAAGGACAGAATTAGTGATATGTCACAGGATTCTGGGTCTGTGCCGCGAGTTGCATACCAGGCGGAGAAGACAGACCACTTAAGGGTATAGAGTCGTCTCGTAGACGGAGCTCTAGCCTGTGATATCGTGTTCATGACACTCTCGGGGAGGGTCGTAGGCTCACGTCGAGAGGCCAAAGGTTCAGAGCTCACAGCTCTGGCTGGGGGTTCCAAATGGTGTTGCCTGCCTGAGAGAGAAGGTCCCGTCTCAGGGGAATAGGCCACGGGGAAAAAATAGGTTGGACAATTAGTGTTGTCTTCTGAGGCAAAAAGGTCGACTTTTACCTTGCCAAAGACTTCCCAGATTTTCTGAACCGACCTGGGCTGGAGCATCCATTCCTCTGAAGGGACGTTGCTCCGAGATCGCATATCTGCTCCCATGCGTCTTGAGGAGAGTCTGACCCCTGTCATGCTGTCTGATCGGACTAAGACGTGGCGGTCCCGTAAGACCGGCAGGAAGTAGCGAAGGGCCAGCCATACTGCCTGCATTTTCAGATAGTTGATGTGCAGTCCCTTCTCCTGAATCAACCAGTGGCCGAAGGCTGGTGCGCCATCGCTCAGAGCCCCCCAACCCATGTTGGAGGCGTCTGTCGTGATCACGTTTCGTCCGCATGTGGTGCCCAGGGGCACACCCTGCTCCAACCAAGGAAGATCCTTCCATGGGGCAAGAGCGGTTACGCAGAATTGATCCACCCAGATGCGTAGGCATCCAAGGTGCCAAGCGTGTGGCGGAACTCTTGGTTTCAGCCAGTGGACGCATCCGAAGAACGCCTAACTGCAGCACTTGAGACGCGGAGGCCATGAGACCAAGCATCTTCTGTAATGCCTTGAGGTGGGCGTGACGCTCCCGGTGTAAAAGAGGCCGCTAGCTTCTGAATAGCCAGGGCACGGTCTGGCACACTTCTGGCCGTTATACGACTCGAATTGATGACTGCTCCCAGGAACGATATACGTTGGCTGGGGGACAGAGTGCTCTTGGTAAAGTTGGTCCTGAGCCCCAGGCATTCTAGATGGCTGAGACGGAGGGACCTGTGGGACCTTAGCTCTTCCTCTGACTGTGCTAGGACAAGCCAGTCGTCGAGGTAGTTCAGAATGCGGTTTCCCGTCTGCCTGAGAGGTGATAGAGCCGCATCCATGCACTTCATGAAAGTGCAAGGAGCTAGAGACAGACCGAATGGAAGGACCATGATGTGACCTTTCGTCTAGGCGGCAGCGACTAAGTTCCTCCGGAGAGGACCACACTAAGCCCAGCTCTTCCACAGCCTTAGTGAGGACCCGCAAAAAGCTTGGAATCCACGCTAGGGGCGGGTTAACTGTGCTCGACAGACGGCGAGGGTAAAAAATTGAGCCTGATAGCTCCTCCCCGTCTGAAGCAGCTAACGACATGCTGTAGTCTTCCTCCAATTCGCTTCCGCCAAACGAGACCACGTCACCCACGGATGCCGGTCTGGCTCACGGCTCCACTTCTTTCTCAGTCACTGTTGGAGAGGGACAGGCCGGGGAGCACAGGGAACGGGACCGCTGAAGAAGGCGATCTTCCAGGCACGGCAAGGGAAATGCGCTTGCAATGAGTACAGCTTGATCTTGTGAGAGCAGTCTCGCCATGGGACCGTCCCAGGCAGACGATGCACTTAGATTTGAAATCTTCAGTGGGTAGAGATGCTTCATCTTCGGAGCAGCAAGATGACTGCGTTGAAGGTCAAAATGGAACTGAACAGCATTTGGCCCAGACTTATATGGGCGAGTGATGTGACCCAAAAGGGCGGGCCTAAACACCATTGGTCTGTGATTTTCACTGACGTTAACCAATAGGCTTTGTCTCGGAAAAAAGTTTTCCCATAGCACTTTGCTAAACGCAATGCGAAGTGAACTGTATCGAAAGGGAACAAACTATGGTCACAATACAACAGGGTTTCACATTAAGCTATCCCCAGTGACAGGAATAAGGGTGTTATAAATGAAAGCCGTTAGTAATGGCGATAGTGTTTTCAGTAACGAGTAATCAAACAAATAACGGTTTCCCCCGTTACGTTACTGATAATAAGATGCAGCATTACTATAATTGAGCTCACTGAAGCAGTTTTCATCCGAGTAGGCTCTCTTTCATCCAAAGGACTGGCAAAGTTAATTTCCCTGCTGTGTGTGTTGGGGGTGGCACCCATCACAGAGTTATATATAAACTGATTTTGTTTTTGTGAGTGGGGTGGGAGACAACATCATGGATGATCAAGGAAAAGTCAATTTTCATCTTTTAAAACATGAAGCAGAGAAGAGCGGGATTTCACCCCAAAACACAGTCGCACACAGTACACCAATTCCTAGGAGTCAAAAAGCGATGTCAAGTGCAACAAGTTAAAATGTAAGTTAGCTTTCTCAAACTGGAAATAAGCAGTACATTTCCCTCATAAAACATTAAAACATATGACGCAACAGCTTGTGGGTGTTTGTTTACTTTCTGTCTTTGTCACGGCAACGTGAGCAGATCCCCGGTCACAAGACTTTTTAAATGGATGGAATGAGGTAGGGATGCTGCTGCTGGTAACACAAAACTATAACTTTCCAAAGCGAAAGTGAAACTATACTCGCGCTCCACTGTAAAACAACAACTGAGTAATTAAATATTTCATCTCCTAAAAAGCAATCCAATGTATGTACGAACTAACATTCCGCTTTCATACTGGAAAGCAGACAAAACATTAAGAGGACTTCTTGTTATCAAACTGTTTACTTTGGTAAGAAATTACTAAAAATAAGTTGCACAGTACAGTTTAGGAGTTGTGGAGTTGGTAGGCCTACATGTCTTAAGAAGCATAATTTATTTTTAGACTTATTTGTTGATCAGTTGTGGTCGGTGCAATAAATAGTAAATGTTCTGAACTCGTCTATTGTGTTTCATTGTTCCAGGATAGTAATGCTAATATTTACAATAATAATATATTATATATAAAATACTGAATTTAGTAGGTGTCTGTCACATTGACCCACAGCAACGTTAAAATGGTGTAGATTAGTGTACAATGTTTTGTACAAATAATTGATTATATTTAGTTTCCATTTCATTTATTAAACATAATGAATATTGGGGTGAATGTTTATTGTTTTGCTTCATGTTGCTATGTACCTGTGGGAGGAGTTTGTTGTGTTCGTCTACCATGTCAGTACAAACAAATTCAATATATTTTGTTTCATTATGTTCAAATGTTATATGTACCAAATGCCATTTACCTCCAACATGGTACGATCGAGGGGCAGGGCCTAAAATGTAAAATGGCTCTCATACACTCATTCTGTGTGGGTTGTTGAAGTGTCGGAGTTTTAAAGTAGAGAGGGTTTCTTTACAGATGCTTTTCAGATTTTTAGATTTAGCCTATTTAGCCTATTGTAGACTACAGTTTATTTTTCTTTCTGTTATCTTGTCACTTTCTATTTTCACGGTTTTTCTTGGGAATTTTTGCACCGTGATGAAGAGAACACAATAAATATTTATCTTCCTCACATCAGCATTTTTTGTGTCACTTTTAACATTCATGCTTCGGTTCAACTTGATAACAATAACGCCCTGGTAATTAGTTACTCTTATAGTGATACAAATAGTAATTGAGTTAGTTAAAGAGTTATGAGACGTACCTAGTAACACTAACTAATTACTTTTTAAAGTAACGTGCCAAACACTGGGTATCACAAATAAATGATGCAACATTACATTACATTTACATTTAGATATTTAGCAGACGCTTTTATCCAAAGCGACTTACAAAGAGTTTAGGAGCAATAAGCGATAGTTCATATAGGAGCCATAATACATTAGGTGCCAATACAAAGTTACTGGTTTCAACAAAAGCTAGACCAATACCTGTTGAGAGAAAGGGTTAGTGTGTTCACAAACTCTTCAATGAAATCGTGAAGAGGACCTGGGGTCGGTAAACTACAACAACGCCGAGCTGAGTGGGAAAAGTGATATTAACAGCATGGTATTCAAATGAATAGTTGTTGTATAGGGAAGATAGTGTGGAATATTTCCAATCAAAGGAAATAGATTTTGAACAAAGATTTTGAATTGAAATGACAGTGTACTGTACCTTTGTGAACCCAGTGTTTCCAGACTTGATGATGATAGTAGTCTCTGGTGCACGGTTCAGTAGTTGAATTACTGCTTGACGAATTTTGGCCACTTGATGCACATAAAACGTTAACGGATGAACAACCAGATGGGCAAATATGGTGAAGACAACAACTGCATGACCGCCACCGGTTATATCATCAATTTCATTGCTGATATAATGCAGATCAACAGCTGGCATTTTACGAAACTGAAGAGGATGTCCATGTGGCCTCCAGTGAATAATGATATTTTTCTTCATCTCTAGAGCCATCAGGGGTCCATTCTGGGAATCGGTGTGAAGATTTATTATTTCAAGGCCTGAATGAGATAAGTTGGAGTCCATTTAAATTTTTGCAGTAACAAATATTTACTTTGTTATTCATACATCCTCATCAAAGCTTATATACATGTGATTTTAAAAACAAGGGTTATAGTGCTTGCATATCCATTCTTGAGTTTGAACCAGCTAGCTTGCTTTGATCAGTTAAACATCTTAAAATAATGCATACATTACAAATGACCTATTATATGACTCACCTGGCACATTTCTTACAAAAAACTCAAACCACTGTCTTGTGGTAGAGTCTCCCATCATGTACATAATCTTGTTCGTAAGACAATCTGCCATTTGTGGGGGACTAAAGCTTCTAGTGTTACATACAAAAGACTTCCAGACATCTTGAAAATAGAATCCTGCAGGAACGGGTGTGGTCAGACCTGATCTGCATCTCTCTGTTGCACCTAAACCAAATAAAAACATGTAATTTAAGGTGTGAGGTAACAATGTACATTTAAATATGTGACATTTGTCCTATCTTAACATACCAATACTTGCAGAGCTGGAAAGAACATTTATGATGTGTGTGTCTCCAGAAATACCAACATTTGTTAATTTGCTGTAGAGAAGAATATATTAAAAGTTATAAATTATGAAATGCTATTGGAATGTTCAAATTGCACTGTATATACGCAAGTAAAAAAATTGTGACATGGTGTTTGGTTGTGCTTTGATGAAATGTAGCATTGCAGCAGTTTTAAACTTAGCTTCTTGTCATGATAATAATTATAAATGATTGTAATATTATTTTGTACAACATTGAAAAGATCATGCGTTTTACTCCTGCCAAAAACACATGTACTTGTCAATTTTGGTATACTGTATATCTTATATATATAAAGAACATCTGTCATATGCCGTAATTTTACTTTTTTTATTGAAAACATATATTTACCCCAGGTTACTCTTTTACCTTGTGATAAGTTGCTTCTCTAAAGGAGTCAATGGACTTTGAAATGGTCCTCTTTCATGATACACCCAGTTATCACAGTAAAGTTGTTTTGGTCTCTCACATTGCCACACCGTCTCCGTTTTCACATCCTTATACTCACAGCAGCAGTTGCCTTTACTCCAACTTCCATTATTGCCCCATTTAAGATTACACTCCACTTTTTCACTTATCCTGTCTCCATTGGGCCCTGGTCCTACAAAGTATCCATAATAGTGGTTGCGTGGGAATGAAGTCTCCCGGTACTTTTTAAAAAACTGCACAACTTCACTGGAGTGCATCAGACGTACAGACACTTGTGCTTGTCCTTCCCATGGTAACAGAAGATCAACATTGTATGTTCCATTACGATGATCAATAACTTTTCCGTAAACACTTGCCTGCAAGAATTTAAATGTTTATTTATGAAATTTTCATATGCAAGTTACAGAAGCTAGCATACTATAAATATCAACCTTTACATTGAAAATACAGCAGCAAAATCACAAAGTAATGTAAAAAAAGTGTCCTTTCCTTCGCCATAGTAGGGGAAAAATTTGATCTTTAACAAAGATTGATGTTTGCACATGCACTAGCAGAAAATTATGAATACACATGCACTGAGAGGGGCACCGACCAATCACAACAGCCTGAGAAGCAGAAGCTTGCTGATATGGTATGAATGGGACATCTGTCTCACACACACACTCCAAGCAGGGAACAAATCAGGACATACATGTTCAGCTTTACCAATCTGAGCGATTCGGAAGGAGATATTTTATATAAACCTGAGGATATCCAGTCGTTTTGTTAGAGGAGGCACAGCGGTGGACAATAGATTTGAAATATGTGATTGTCGAGAGGTTCAAATTAGGGAAGGAAGCAGACATTTAAATAAACATTTAATCAAATAAAATCAAAAGTAAAAAGACACCCGGCCACCACTCATAATCGATGGCCAGCGAATATAACATAACTACAAACATAAACATGTTCGGGCCTGGTCCTCTCTCTTCGACGGTCCAGTCGCTCGTTCTCTTATATGCTCCCGATCTCCTATGTGATTCAAGACCATGGTCTCGAACCACGGTCTCGAACCACGGTCTCGCCCCGCCTACAGACCAGAACTCTTGTCAAAAAATTTTGGTTTGAGGCAGACTTTGTAGACGTAAATAATAGCAATTTCCTGTTTTATGGCAAAATGCCAAAAGTGGGCAGTCTGCCTCAGACACGGCGTTTAATGGTAATTCAAGATGTTTGCCATTTTGCATCCCAAAGGCCTTTAGATTATACCAAATATGATGATAATCAGAATAAAACTCTATTAGGAGTTTATTCAAGTATGACGCCTGGAAAAACCATCAACTGGGTAAGTATAGCAGAAAATTGTAAAAGAGGCTGGATTAAATAAAGGAAAAATGTTGGGTTTAGGGCATGGCTCCAAGCAACTTTTTTGTTTGATACTGAACACGATTGTACTTTGGGACCTAATAACAAATATGGTGACATTTCGAAACATGTATATTCCAAGTTACAGTATTCAAATGTAATTAGAAACATACCTTTAAGTTCAAATTGAAGACCTTCGCTTGGAAAAAATCCCCTCCACATGTTTTCAAGGTTTGGTTATGATCTCTGGCTGTGATAGTAACACTGATCTTATCTCCTACTTTGTAAGTTTCATTGAGTCTCACAATAGAGAATGTTGTGTAGACTGGACTTGTGCTGAGACCCAGCTCAGTGATTTCAGGATCTGAACTAGGCCAGTCAAAAGCCTTCTGTAGTTTATCCCACTCTTCCTGACTGATTCCCATGTCAAATGCTGAAATTCTATATGATGCATTTGTTTGTTTGGGTCTTTTTTGTGTGAAGGGTCTGGGGGTTGGTGGCTGGAATGGTTGCATCTGACCACCATCCAGAAATCGCCATACAATCTGAAAGAAAGAAACAAAAGAGTCCAATACATTCTCCCCATGTTTAAAGTTGACCTTTCCACTGTTAACATGATGTTATAGTCTCCGTTAAGTTTTGGCCCCAAAACCACAAAGATCAGCCATATGGCTAGTTTTGAGTGGAAGCAAAAACATGCTTCTGGCGAAGGGGACATGGTTTAGCGAACTCTGCAGTGGGAGAGACAGAGACAGGAGACCGGCGGGTATGTAAATAGGTCAAGTGCAGATTGTAAACACCCGTGTCTCGCTCCAGTGATTGACGGGAAGACGGTAAAAAGCGATCAGGAGGCGACACCAAACAGAGAGAGTCTGGCCGAGAACACGCAGAGAGAGAACGAGGCTACTAGAGAGAGAAATAATCTACTGTAGAGAGAATGAATCTACAGGAGAGAAACCCGAAACGTGGGAGGAGTGCCGTCATTTCCATTATTTTCTTTTACTTTGTGTTTTGTGAATAAAGTCGTGTTCTTGTCACCTAAACCCTGTTTTCTTCCTTCAATCATATTGAACTTTGTTACGTTGCTGTTGTTGTGTGTCTCTCTTTAAACGAAAATTTACAGCTAAAAAAATATTTCTCTGGCAGACATGCGGATGATATTGATTATCCCTTGATAATTGATAGCATATTCCTATAAGGCTCGTGTGACAATAGTGGGTCAATTATTTTATCAATTACAAATTAATTGTAATGTTTCTCACAGCTGGTGGTGCGATAGACTTGTCAAATGATTTGATAATCTATTTGTGTGCAACTTCACTTCATTACCTATAAGAGTCGCTTAAGGACAAAAACCACAAGAAACCTAAAGAAACCTATGTATGCCAGACATGAAATTGGGGTGGAGGAACACACATTCTCACGTTAATTTCGTTGTTAGTACATCCGACCGTGAGCGTGAAAGCTGGCTTACGCAACATTTTTATACATACGCAGCATTGATACATGAGGCCCTGGGCATTGAATGGCCCGCGGGCCACATCTCTCACTGACCGGCCCGCATGATGTCTCTGATAAATTAGAAGTCAACTGCAAATAGATGAAACAGGTGCATGCAATACAAATGCACTTGTTTTATGTTAAAGCCAACTTCTTTCTTCACCATTTAAAGCAGGGCTTGTCAACTGGCGGCCTGTGGGCCAAACACAGCCCGCCATTCATCTTTACGTGGCCGGTCATAACATTTCAAATAAGTTGAGAGACTTGAAGAATGGGCTTCTTTAAGAAATGTATGTCCTGAGACGTCACACCTTTGAAAGTCCAAAACGCAGCTACAATCAATACGAAAGTAATTTCTGCGGCCCGTAACAATTTTTGTGTTATAAACAGATTTGTTCGGTCTATGTCATTTGCGATGTTATAATCGAAAATCAACAACCACAGGCAGTAGGTTTAAGCATGCGATAGGTCGCATTACAAAACGCGTCTTGTGCACCACGTGAACTGTTGTCTCAAAAAATTAAAAAAAGATGTTGTTTTTATTTAGTTCTGTCTTGGCAGGGTTCAACTGGAAGTGATGCTCTTTCTTCCAAGCGGAGATGTCTTCTAGGCAGGCTGTAATGCGAGCTGCTACAGTGGTATCGTCTTGGTGAAAAAAGGTGTAGATCTGGGTGTCATCAGCATAAGAGTGATACGAAAAGCCTTGTGCCCATATGATGGGTCCCAAGGATGTCCTGTAGATGGAAAATAGCAGCGGTCCAAGCACCGATCCCTGAGGGACCCCAGCAGTCATGTGGTGAGCAGTGGACAGCTTACGTATCCATGACATCCGGAAGGATCTGCCGGAGATTTAGGATATGAACCAGCCTGTGCCTGAGATTCCTAGAGATGACAGGGTTGCTAATAGTATCTGGTGATTGACAGTATCAAACGATGCAGATAGGTCTAGCAGAATCAGGACTGAGAATTTAGATTCCGTCTTGGCTAGCGGCAGTCCTTCTTTGATCGATAGCAGTACCGTCTTAGTGGAGTGGTTTGTTTTGAAGCCAGACTGCAGTAGTTTATTCTGGGAAGACACCTGGTTGAAAACTGCCCTTTCGAGTGTTTTTGCAATAATTGGGAGGAGAGATACAGGTCTGTTACTGGCGGTAGTAGAGTGGTCTAATGCCGGTTTCTTAAGTAGGGGCGTGACCTGGACCTGTTTGAGTGTGGATGGAAAAGTGCCTGTGAGTTTAATGTTTGAATTGAGGCTAGTGTGTACGGAGGTGCTGAGAAAAGTTTTCGTGGATGTCTGACAGCAAAATGCACGAGAGGGTGGCAAGAGCTGGTCTGAAGGACAGAGGACAAAAGGTTATCTAGACAGGATGTAAGTGTTGAACATAAGGTGTCGGTGGCAGTGTCAGCAGCTAGAGATACAAAGTTGGAGGCAAGAGAGGATGTCACTTTAGTAGAGAGGGTGCTAGGTGAGAGAGAGCGAAGGTTTGTCTAAAATAAACGGGTGGTCATTTAGGTGTAGTGCATTTAGCAAGGAGCATGTTGAAAGTGATGAAGAAGTGGTCAGAAATATGAAGTGTGACTTTAATGTTATCTGTGGTGCAGTTACGGGTGTAGATGATATCAAGTTGGTTTCCTGATCTGTGAGTACCGGCTGTGGCGAGGCACGTGATGGAATTTATTGATGCAAATGCAATGCAAAGCTAAACCAGGCATTGCAATGCAAGTTTATTTATTTACATTTACATTTACATTTAGTCATTTAGCAGACGCTTTTATCCAAAGCGACTTACAAGTGGGGTAGGTAATGGAAGCAATTAGGACATCATAAGTACAACAAAAGCATAAGTGCAATCAAAAATAAGGTTCATATAGTCCAACACAGTATACAGAATCATTCATACATTTTTTTTGTTTGTTTGTTTTTTTAAAGAAGAGAAGAAAAGAGTAGAGAAGAGAGTTGAGTCAGAACAGATCAGTCAGATGTCAGATGTTGGCGGAAGAGATGTGTTTTCAGGCGTTTCTTAAAGATGGTTACAGAGTCTGCAGATCTTGTAGCAGCAGGCAGATCATTCCACATAGGTGGAACAGATCCGGAGAAGGTGCGCGAGAGAGATTTTTTACCTTTATGGGATGGCACCACAAGACGCCGTTCGTTTGCAGATCGTAGGGATCTGGCGGGTACATATGTCTGCATTAGTGAGTGAAGATAAGGTGGTGCCAAACCAGTCGTGGTCTTGTAAGCCAGGAGCAGAGTCTTGAATTTAATGCGAGCGGCTATAGGGAGCCAATGTAGCTTAATGAGTAGAGGAGTGACGTGTGCCCTCTTCGGTTCATTAAAGATAACTCTTGCCGCAGCATTCTGGATCATCTGTAGAGGTTTGGTTGTGCAAGCTGGAAGTCCTCCCAGTAGTGCATTGCAGTAGTCCAGTCTGGACAGGACTAGAGCCTGTACTAGGACTTGCGTAGCATGCTCCGATAGGAAGGGTCTAATTTTCCTGATATTGTAGAGGATGAATCTACAGGACCGGGCGGTGCTGGCAACTTGATCTGTGAAGTTGAGCTGATCATCGATCACCACTCCCAGGTTTCTTGCCTTTCTGGAAGGTGTGATGGTTGATGAGCCCAGTTGAATGGAAAGGTTGTGATAAGTCTTTATATCAGCCGGGATTACAAGCAGTTCTGTTTTTGAAAGGTTCAGCTGTAGGTGATGGCCGTTCATCCAGAGTGAGATGTCGGCTAGGCAGGCTGAGATGCGTGCAGAGACAGTCGGATCGTCAGGGCGAAAAGACAGGTAGAGTTGTGTATCATCCGCATAGCAGTGATAGGAAAAGCCATGTTTCCTAATGACAGAGCCTAGGGATGTCATGTAAACAGAGAATAGCAACGGACCAAGCACTGAGCCCTGAGGAACACCTGTGTCAAGATGTTGGGACTCAGACACCTCACCTCTCCAAGATACACTAAATGACCTACCTGAGAGGTAAGACCTGAACCATTGTAGCACCATTCCGGAGACCCCCATAGCCTTGAGAGTGGACAGGAGGATGTGATGGTTAACAGTGTCGAAGGCGGCAGATAGATCCAGTAGGATGAGAACAGATGAGTTGGAGGAAGCTCTTTCCAGTCTCAGGGCCTCAATGACAGAGAGCAGCGCAGTCTCAGTGGAGTGACCGCTCTTGAACCCAGACTGGTTGCTGTCCAGGAGGTTGTTCTGGGCGAGGAAGGATGAGAGCTGGTTACATACAACACGTTCTAGAGTTTTCGCAGCGAAGGGGAGTAGGGATACCGGTCTGTAGTTTTCTAACAATGCAGGATTAAGAGTAGGCTTCTTTAGTAGTGGGGTAATACGGGCCTCTTTGAAGAGTGTAGGAAATGTGCCAGTGGTGAGAGACGAGTTGATAATGTGAGTCAAAGAGGGAACAACCGATGGAGAGATCGCCTGGAGGAGATGTGTGGGGATGGGATCTAGAGGGCAGGTAGTCGGATGGTTAGAAGAAATTACCTTTGAAACTTCCTCTTCAGATAGGAGGGAGAAGGAGGGGAACAAGCATGTGTCTGGGGATTGACTGTGATCAAGAGATGGTGGCGCAGAGAATTGATTGCTGATGGTGCTCGTTTTCTTTACAAAGAACGATGCAAAATCGTCAGCTGTTAAGTCTGATGGAGGGGGGGGGTGGGCGGGCAAAGGAGAGCGGAAAAGGTTTTAAAGAGAGTACGAGGGTCAGGAGAGTTGTTGATTTTAGTGTGGTAGTATTGGGTTTTCGCAGAGGAGACATCCGCTGAGAAGGAAGAGAGAATAGACTGGTAGAGAGAGAGGTCAGTGGGTTCTTTTGATTTGCGCCACTTTCTCTCAGCAGACCTGAGAGAGACGCGATGCTCACGGAGAACATCAGATAACCAGGGGGCAGAAGGAGATGCACGAGATGGCCTAGATCTTAGAGGGCATAAGATTTCTAAGCAGGAGGTTAGTGTGGAGCAAAGGGTTTGGGTGGCGGTGTTAGCATCAAGGAGAGAGAACTGTTTAGGGGGTGGGAGAGTAGCAGAGACTGCAGAGGATAAGCGGGAGGGAGAGAGAGATCGTAGGTTGCGTCGGAATGTGACCAGTGGTCAGGCATGTGTTGTGTCTGGAGAAGTTAAGTCGAGATCAAGAGTGATGAGGAAATGATCCGACGTGTGCAGTGGGGTAACCTGGGAGTGA
Source organism: Triplophysa bombifrons (assembly GCA_029783895.1). Classification (NCBI taxonomy): domain Eukaryota; kingdom Metazoa; phylum Chordata; class Actinopteri; order Cypriniformes; family Nemacheilidae; genus Triplophysa; species Triplophysa bombifrons. Next base: position 7,594,831 of record CM056470.1, read on the forward strand.
TGGGTGAAGCAATAGCGTGTGTAGATGAGATCAAGTTGATAACCGGACTTATGGGTTGCTGAAGTGGGGACTCGCTTGAGGTCAAACGACGCAGTCAGGTTGTTGAAATCAGCAGCCTGTGGTTTTTCTAGGTGGATGTTGAAGTCTCCAAGTACCACCAGAGGAGTACCATCCTCGGGGAATGATGACAGAAGTGTATCTAATTCCTCCAAGAAGAGTCCAAGGTGCCCTGGGGGGCGATAGATAACTACAACATGTGTTTTAACAGGGTGGATGACAGTGACAGCATGAAACCTAAAGGCGGTGTTGTTGCATGAGGGTGCCAGCTTGTTAAATTTCCAGTCTTTAGGAATAAGTAGACCGGTTCCTCCGCCCCTCCCTGATAAGCGTGGGCTGTGGGAGAAAGTGTAGTTATTAGAGAGGGCAGCCGGTGTGGCAGTGTCCTCTGGTTTGATCCAGGTTTCAGTAAGTGCTAGAAGAGAAAGACCAGAGTGTTTAGCAATAGCTGTGATGAAATCTGCCTTGTTTACAGCGGATTGGCAGTTCCATAAACCAATAGGAAAGGTAGTAGAGGTATTGTTGGATGCTGAAAGAGTACGGAGGTTGTTAGCATTAGCCATGCGTGGCCTTCTGCGGGTTACCGTTGGTGTACGAGATGTAACGACAGTGTAGATTTGAAAACACATAGTGAAAAAAAAGAAGGACTGCACAAGACAAATAAAGATAATAGATAAAGTGCAATAAAATAAGTGCAAAACAGTAATACTCAAGTGCCTTGTCTGTGTCTTTGCTCGGTGGAGTCGCACAGGTCGAGTCGATGGTCTTTACTCTCTTCGGTCTTCACGCGATGAGGGCAGCACGCGACCGCAGCACGCGGTGGACAAAACCACTAAATACCCTATTCAATCACGTAATTGAATTCAGCAGGACACGCCTTCCAAATCTCCGAATATTAACACGCAAACAAATGCAAACTTACAGCGCGTGACTCAGTGGACGCAAACAAAGGAAACGAAACCGCGTTAGACTATTAAACACAAATGATCGATTTTTCACCTACGATTTCCAGTTGATTCTTAAGCTGCAACAAAACTGCTTCTCCCACGAACTGACCTTACAACAACTGTTTAAGTACTGTAGCTGGCGTTGGACACGCCTTCCAAATCTCCGAATATTAACACGCAAACAAATGCAAACTTACAGCGCGTGACTCAGTGGACGCAAACAAAGGAAACGAAACCGCGTTAGACTATTAAACACAAATGATCGATTTTTCACCTACGATTTCCAGTTGATTCTTAAGCTGCAACAAAACTGCTTCTCCCACGAACTGACCTTACAACAACTGTTTAAGTACTGTAGCTGGCGTTGGACACGCCTTCCAAATCTCCGAATATTAACACGCAAACAAATGCAAACTTACAGCGCGTGACTCAGTGAACGCAAACAAAGGAAACGATACCGCGTTAGACTATTAAACACAAATGATTGATTTTTCACCTACGATTTCCAGTTGATTCTTAAGCTGCAACAAAACTGCTTCTCCCACGAACTGACCTTACAACAACTGTTTAAGTACTGTAGCTGGCGTTGGACACGCCTTCCAAATCTCCGAATATTAACACGCAAACAAATGCAAACTTACAGCGCGTGACTCAGTGGACGCAAACAAAGGAAACGAAACCGCGTTAGACTATTAAACACAAATGATCGATTTTTCACCTACGATTTCCAGTTGATTCTTAAGCTGCAACAAAACTGCTTCTCCCACGAACTGACCTTACAACAACTGTTTAAGTACTGTAGCTGGCGTTGGACACGCCTTCCAAATCTCCGAATATTAACACGCACACAAATGCAAACTTACAGCGCGTGACTCAGTGGACGCAAACAAAGGAAACGAAACCGCGTTAGACTATTAAACACAAATGATCGATTTTTCACCTACGATTTCCAGTTGATTCTTAAGCTGCAACAAAACTGCTTCTCCCACGAACTGACCTTACAACAACTGTTTAAGTACTGTAGCTGGCGTTGGACACGCCTTCCAAATCTCCGAATATTAACACGCAAACAAATGCAAACTTACAGCGCGTGACTCAGTGGACGCAAACAAAGGAAACGAAACCGCGTTAGACTATTAAACACAAATGATCGATTTTTCACCTACGATTTCCAGTTGATTCTTAAGCTGCAACAAAACTGCTTCTCCCATTTATATAGTACATTACATACACAAGGACAATTCAAAGTGCTTTACATAAAACGATTGACAAAGAGAAATAAGACGTATCTTTAAAATGCAAATGATTTAAGATCACAAATACAACTTTGTAAACCGGGTGAGGAACTTTCACCAGTAAAATAGACCTATATGCTTGTTTATTTTGATTTACATGTGCTTGATAAAAAAACAAGATAACTAACATCGCATTTTGTACGTTTTGTTATGCATGTTCTTTTTGTGTACTATACCATTCCGCGCAGGTTTATATGCAGTTTTCATCTATTTTTTCTAGTTTTCATTTTTTCCAACATTGCATATATTTTGACATTAAAAAACATATTTACAGGATATAATATTAATTTGTTATGAATATTAAAAGATACTTATAGGCTTGATGCGAAATTGTGACTATGCAGAAACGTAATAATGTACATCTTTATTAACTTAATTTTAATGAACGAATATTAGTTTTTTACGAGTTCGAAAATTGGGTGGAAAACGGTCTTGTGCACTTTTTTCGGTCCTCGAAAACTAGGTTCCTTGGGTCTGCGGTTCACCGAATTCCGATACGGTATGTGGCGCTGTCCCAAAAACTAGGGCCCTAGAAGTGCGGTGCCAGATGTTATCCGATTGCAATACTGGAGGCCGCATTTCCAAGACCTTAAACATCTGGCACCGCACTTCTACCATCTGAACTGTTACACCACTGAACTGGTAAACCAAAGGTTGCTGGTTCGATCCCAGCAGCCACCACCAGTGTGTCCTTGAGCAAGACACTTTACTCCATGTTGCTCCAGGGGGATTGTCCCTGTAATAAGTGCACTGTAAGTCGCTTTGGATAAAAGCGTCTGCCAAATGACTAAATGTGAAATGTGAATAATATTGAAGTGCACCGTAAGAAGACAGATTTAAGTGGCCACCTGCAGGACAACCGGAGTATTGCACTTAAACACGCCTACATGTGACTTTTCATGTTTTTAAAATACAGTACAATACAATTAAATGACTGAACATACATTAATAAATTAAAATATGAAATATATAGTTAGTGCAAGTTGTTGGTAACAGAGGATTCATGTTTGTTGCTGGATCGCTGTGTTAAAAGTATAGTGTGTAGGATTTTCACCAGAATGTAATATATAATACAAAACTATGTTGTGAGTGGTGAAGAAATACCTTACAAAATGAACCGAAATGTTTATATTACCTTACAATGAGCCATTTTATGTATATACACCGCGGGCACACCCTATAGTAGCACTACACGGACAAACTAAGCGCGTTTCGTAAAACGAAGGATGCACGGGACAAGTTCTTCTTCTTCGGCTGTGTTTTGAGGCAAAGCGACTAAATAGAAGGATTAGCAGAAGAAGAGCAAGAACAATAACAGCATTTTCTTGTCGTGTTTTTTATTAGAAATATAAACGGTTCTTTGTTGCAGTAAGAAGCAAAATTTGCGATAATGGCGGACCACACATACTCTGCACACGAGCTGACAGAGTGTCAATCTGTTCGTTCAAAAAAGAGAAAATACGTTGCAGCAAGACGAAGTCGAGACAAAAAACGGCAGAAAACCCGAATAAACATCGGCGTGGCTTTTCCCAAATGGAGGACACTGAAGCAGGACAAGAGTTTGCTAAGCGACGCCGAAGTTGCCAGCTTTCTGCTGGACCGGCAAGTTTGTCTAATTTCCGCTATATAAGTGAACTGTTTGTTTGATATCTTTAGCTAATAGACGAGCATGAGCATCAAGTGACTTGTTCCTTGTTTTTAGCACTTTGTAATTGTACTATAATTCCTTTTTGCATGGCCGTGTGCAAATCAAGTTAGAAATCATTTTTACAATCATAATTTGCATAAATCGGGTGTAAATTATATTATAATAGTTAATACTGCTTAGCTTCTGTGCATACAAATGTGTAATTAAATAATTGATAGGATAAAATCCAAACTTCCAAGATGCATAGGTTATCAGCAATACAGTGTCAACGAAGATTTGAGAAGATTCAATTGATCAATTGGAGTGATGCTAAACGTCTGCTAAGACTTTCGCGGTTAGATTACACGCCTTTAGCATTAGCAAGCGGTTTCAATAGGCAGTAAATTACGAACCAAGTTACCGTGCCAAAAACTGCTATGCAAAATAAGCGAATACATCACTGACACAATGCTAAACAAGTAACAATACTATTCACTATGACGATTAGAGTAAATAATGAATTAAGTACATTTAATTTAATTATTTTTCTCTGTAAATAAACCTCATCACTTGACTTGCAAAGGTTACTCTCTGCTGTCTCAGACGACGACATCTCTGTTCTGTGTCCGTAACTTCAGTCTGTTGTTCGCCTGTGAGACGCAGATTGCAATTATCAACACCACCGATAATGGCCGCTATCATTTACGGAACCCTTTTGTCCTGTGACGCCAACCGTAGCTTCTCTAATTGGGGGGAGAGGGAGGTATCTGAGCTGTATGTTGCAATTTCCTACATCGCCAATAGTGGTCTCTGAAACTTACACACAGAACCTTTAAAGGACCCAGTCTTTGGCTGTTTCAGAGGCTTTGATTCAGTGAATTACTCAGAACAGCTTTCACATCCGATGTTAAAGTCATGGAAGCTGTTATTTGACCGTTGGTTATCCAAGAATCTGTGTAAAGAATTATTATAACCAGCTGTAGGACCAGCGGCGGCTGGCCAATAGAGGGCGCCGCCATCCCTGATCTACACACACAAAATAATAATTATATAATTTTATTTAATGTATATTTGTGTAATTTAATGTTATAGATACTCATCTGTGGAAAATATATGTTTTCATCATCACAATATGGCCTCACTTTCTGTCTGCACGTCTCAATTTCAGCTGAGGGGCGATCAAGAAATCGCCTACAGGAGGCGGGACTTTGTAGAATTTAGTCAAATCCTGATTCAAGATATACAATTTATTTAAGACGTGACATAAAATTTACCTAATCAGCATCCACAAATCTTATCTGAAACAGATAAGATCAGGGCTGGTCTGTAGTGGCACAATTTCCAACTGTGCGTCAATGGCAGGCTCCGGTAATTCCGGACACGAACCTTACTCAAGGAGCTGGGTCCAGATCAGCCTGACCTCTTAATCAGACAGCAGACAGGCAAAAATGGAAAGAAGTACACGCGAAGCTTCTCTAATGGAATCCAATGGTATATTAACTGAGCAGTTATGATTAAGTGAATAAACATTAATGTTTTTTTTTTTTTGCCTGCTGATTATTTATGCTGTGCCAGTGTGCCACAGCTAGGGTGACCACCCTTCCCAATTTGCGTTGTAGCGCACAGCATTTTCACCCCTTGTCCCAAAGCAACAACTCGGTGCACAACAGTGAACAACGAGCTCATACAAACCCGAATTTTTAAGGCCTTTAATCGAATTTATGAGAAGACAACAGTGTTTTAAGCCATCAAGAGGCTGCAACGTCTGTCATGTCAACTTGGCGAATAAAAAGTGACTAAAACATTGTAAACTGTGTCGCTTTTAAACTTTTTTTCAGTTTTTTTCTGTCTTTAACCTTTAGGTTTTGGTTAGTGTATTAAAATAAAAATTATTAGCAAATCATTAAATGTATTATTTAACAATAATACATTTTAAAAGACAAACTCTTTTTCATGATTTGTTTGTCCTTTATTCCTTTATGAGAAGATCTTCAAAGTCTACTACATGATAACTCCGAGACAGTGACCCTTAAATTGAAATCGCCATTAAAATTGCTTAATGTTATATTTGTTAAAATGTTAAACATTTTATCTATGTCTTGATTATGTTATAGTTGGAATTGACTAAATAACCACTTATTTTTATAAGAAAAAAAATACAAATGTTTTCATTCCGTATCATTCACAGTTTCGCGTTTTTCAATGGTGTCCCACATTGTCCCACACAAACGGATTACCTATCCCACATTTTGTTTTTTGGGTGGTGGTTACCCTAGCAACAGCCCCATCTCAAAAAATATTCACCAGCTGCCACTGTGTAGGACTGTGAAAAGTGAAAGTAGTTTGCTTAGCTCAGTCAAATGTTTACGACCTGTGATAACCGAACACTAATCCAGCGGCTCTTCCACTTCTCTAAGGAAGACCTCGCCACTCTTTTGTCGTATTCCTGTGGGCGAAGGATATTAAAGCGGCAGTTCACAAGTTCTTTTGACTAAAACCAAAGATTCAGCAAGTACACGAAAGAATGGTGTTTAAAACTGTGTCATTACCCTTCCTGATTCACCAGGGAAAGCTTGTAATAATGGTTTGGAATTTTCCCTGTCAGGTTGACTATCCCGGAGATCCTTATATGGTGTCTTTCGTCTATGCGTAATTTCGTCACATTCGTACACAGAACGAAGGGGATACGGCTGTAAGCACGCATGTGGATGTGAATGACAGGAGGTTTATAACGTGGAGTCACAAATGCTGGGTAGGATTTCATACAACGTATGGTGGAGTTTAGAATCTACTTTTACTTATTAACGGCAAGCAGTGTACTGTTGACATATGGGAATTCATCATTTGTGGAAAACAAGAAAGAACGGACTGATGACAATTTATAAAGAAACAGGGAATGTGATCGGTCCCGTGCGAAAACAAGAATTAATATTGGCAAGGCATTTCAAAGTAGTGTTGCTAGACTAGACTAAAACTAAAATAGGCCGCAAAAAACAACACTATTTCAAAGGTGGCGGGAACTCCGTGATCTGAAAGGATTGTAAACGGATGCACACATCGCTTTATTTGTTCTTACCAGGTAGACATTTCAATATTTCAATAGATAATACACAACCTTTGCACACTTCTTGTGTTAATACAGACCAGACATGTACAGTTTCATCGGTTGTTCATTCTCTCTTTGTTATGTTCATTATGATAATTGTAATTTAAGACTTTACGTTATTCGAACGGGATTAGTATTATCTGGGGACCTCATGTGATTTAGAAATTACTTTACCTCCCCACATCTGTATTTCATGTGGCGAGAATTAGTACGGACAAGTGAAGCTTGTGATTTTACTCAAATTCACGGACTTATTTCCCAGATATGATGGCAAGGCTTTGCATATAGTAACCATATATATATAGGTGGATGGTGTATAATGATTTATGACCGTGCCTGTCAGCATTTGAGACCCGTTCTGGGATCTTCTGTCTGGTTCGCGTTACGGGAGTTTCTAGAAGAAATAACAAAATCCGAAATAATATCAAAACACTTCCACACAGCCTCCATTGGCGCTATATCTGTTTGTTTATGTTCTTATTTGTTTCGTGTTATATCATCTTTCATGTTATCCGTGTTTATTATGCACTGCTAATGTAACGTTACAGTGAAGATTTTCAGCGCTGCTCTGTCACAGGCCACGACTCAAAACATCACACTCATCCGCGCAGTTGAGCAGTGCCCATTCACAACTCACGCAAACAAATACCTCCGCACATCAGCTGCTGTAGCAATTACAAACGGAGATGGCGACAAAGAGGCCCATCCTATGGACTGCCTCTTTTAAAAGCACTCGGAATGGTGACATGTAACCGGGATGTTAATGCCTGTAGTTCGATCCAGCCGTTCTCTGTAGTCCTTGAAAAGCGAATTCTGTTAAAGACAATATTTTGCTCGGCACTGAACTTTGAGATTTATCATTTTGCAGGTATTGTTTATGCTCTAACACATTTACTAAAGGTTGAAAAATGGGATTGCGGGGGACGAGCTCTCTAAAGTTACTCAACATTTTATGGCAAGTAAAAATGTTGTGTTTAAAAGAGAAATAGTCAAAATGCTTACTTGGTGATTGTCAAGGTCTTTGGCTTTTTGTCTCTTGCTGTAGCCTAGGGCAGCCATGATATCTTCGAGACTTTTGTGAACTATTCTCTAATTATTTAGAGGAAGTTGTGATTAAATGTTTTCAGGATGTTACAAATCTTCTAGATTACACACTGCCTATCATATGTTCCAACAACTGCAGAAGCAAATACTTAAAGAAACCGAATGCCTGAGAAGTTAGCTCTTTCCATTATTGTTCTCTAATTGAAAGGTTCATATTCATAATGAACACACTTATTATTAATAAAGTGCTTGTAATGTATGTATACAATAAACATTTTGTCTGTAGCTAGATAATGTTTGTTTATTCGTTGAACCGCATTTTATTACACTTTTGGGTGGTGTGGAGGTGGCAATTTCAAGTCAAGTTTTTATAAGGGCCTAAGTATTATCTAGTTTTCTAGATCAAAACAAAATGTATATTGTACACAAACATTACCAGCATTTTATTAATAATAAGCAGAAAGTTAGTTCATTATGAATGTGAACCTTTCAATTAGAGAACGATAAAGGGAAGAGATCCAATTTCTCAGCAAATCAGGCATTCAGTTCCTTTAAGTATTGCCTTCTGCAGCTGTTGGAACACATGATTAACAGTGTCAATTATTTAAAGTTCAGGACAGCCAGAAAACCTTTAATCACATGGTAACTCTAAATAATTAGAGGATAGTTCACAATGGTCTCAAGGAAGAAATCATGGCTGCACTAAACCGCAGCAGGAGAAAGACAATGACACTGACAACCACCAAGTAAGCATTTTAACCATTTCTCTTTCAAACACAACATTTTCACTTTGCATTAAATGTGGAGTAACTTTAATACAGCAATACAGCAACAAACATGCATCCCTTGTTAGAACCAACAGCTTGCCCGTACTATATATTTTTTATTCACTACTTTATTAATCCATGTTCAGTAATTACATTTTTATTGTACTGTATTTTTTATTAATTTAGTTTGGTAATTTAAATATTTAAACAATCAAAAAAAACATGATGAGTCACAATTATCGGTTGTCCTGCAGGTGACCTCATAAATCTGTCTTTCGATGCACTTAGGGCTTTACGATTACTCCAGAGCACTCGAAGCTCTACGATGATTATCAAGTGCTAATTACGTTACAATGTTTTTGGGAAATAGACAGTAATATTAAGATCAGTCGCACGATCGTTTTTATGATCAATTTAGGCTTACGATGCTTTTGGGAAACGCAGCCCAGCTCGGTCATAGACAATGGCATATGATCACTATGGTTACCGCTATTAACAGCTTGTCCTAGAACCCCGGATGCGGGTTCAGGAGTAGTAGCAGGCTAGCAGCAGCACACAGAGTGCACAGAGAATGTAGTACAAAGTACTAAGTTCTGTGGGTACAAAGTAATGGCGAGTAGTAGGATCATATCCTGTCTGTCAAAAGTTTGATTGATTTATGACCCCGTCAAAGTCCTATCATCCAGTCACACAAATGGAGACTTGTCAATCTTGATGACTGTTATGTTTTATGACTGCTGTTGGGAACTCCTCTGACCCCAACCCTTCCTCCAGTGAGTCTAACTACTATTAGGGCCCATCACTCCGTAATTTGTAAATTAGAGAGATAAAATCAATGTTTTATGGGTTTTTATCTTCTTAGAGTATTGTTTTCTTGTTTTAATGCTTTTATCATGCTAATGAATGAATTGAGACCTGAGGTTTGCAATCTTATCAAAGTGTGACTGTCCCCTACTATCTCAGGCAAGTCAATTGACCAGTCAATCAAAGTAAGCTGGGTTTTTTACGATCTGTCAGTCTTGTTTGACAGTTTGTATTTTATGACTTTTGTTGTTGAAGGGCTATCCCTGCAATAAAATGTGTTTTCATCCTGCTGGCATGACACCCTGCTGTTCTCACATCACAGTTTGAAACCTGATGGTTGTGTTTTTAAATGAGAGAGAGATAATGGTTCCCTATCGATACTTCACTCGTACTGCGTAGCAGGACGCTATGGGGAAAACTCCTTTTCTCCGATGACTGAAGCTTTATAATAACGCAGCGAAAATGCTGCACGGCCATTGGTGCGTGTAAAGTAAAACTTTACGCCAATGGCAGCAAAGCTGCACGGGCCTATGGCGATGGCGCCCGCCAAAAAGGGCGGGGCTCATGGCTATATAAGCAGACACATCGCCGTAGGAACCTCAGATTTCTTCTCCTTCAGCGACGACTTCTCTTCGCTACCCGGACTGACAGCTTCGCCGTCGAGAAAGCCTTGCAGCGGACTGGACCTCTCTGCTCAGCGATTCCGCTGATTCCTGCAGCGTCGTATCCTTTTCCGCGCCGCTATCCGGCAAAGAGCTAAAAGACTCATTTTCCGAGCAAATTTCCTGCGCCGTTGTTTCAAATGCCGCGCCGTCCCTGTCACTCGTGCGGGGTCCGCCTCCACGCCGCTGATGGGCACGGCGAGTGCGTCTCGTGCTTGGGGGTTTACCACGCTCAGGACGCACTCGGAGAGACAGAATGCCCTCATTGTGAGAGCATGAGTCTCTCCTCTTTGCGCTCGCGGATAGCTATCTTTTCAGAGAGCGATTCCGCCCCTCCTTCCCTCCCGCTTAACCCTGCCGGGATGGAGCGGCGGGGAAGAGGAACTAAGCGCTCGGGGAAAGGCGAGCTCACGTCCCCTCGGCGTGCCTCGCCTTCTCCACAGAGAGAAACTTCTCCGGTTCGTTTCTCTCGGGCGGGACTGCGCCCGCCGGCATCCGCCGGTGACGTAGTCTCGTTGGGTGGAAGCGAACTCGAGGAAGACGACAGCATGTCGTTAGCGGCTTCAGACGGGGAGGAGCTATCGGGCTCAGTTTTTGACCCCGCCCCTTCTCCGTCTGTAGAGCATAGCAGACACGCGCCTAGCGCGGATACCGAGCTTTTTCGGGTCCTCGCTAAGGCCGTGGAAGAGCTGGGCTTAGAGTGGTCCTCTCCGGAGGAACCCACTTGCAGCCGTCTGGATGAATGGTTTCTGCCGGGGCGTCGCACGGCCCCTCGGCAGCAAAATTCACCGTTCTTCCCGGAAGTTCACGACGAACTCACCAGGTCATGGCGCGCCCCCTATTCGGCCCGTCTACGACCTTCTTCTTCCTCCGCCCTCACCTCCATTGATGGCGCAGAGGAAAAAGGCTATGAGAAGCTGCCTCCCCTCGAAGAGTCTGTGGCCGCACATCTGTGTCCGCCCTCAGCTATCGGGTGGAAGGCAAAAGCGTCTCACCCCTCAAAGCCATGTAAGACCACATCGGCCCTCGCTGGACGCGCATTCTCGTCCGCCGGCCAAGCGGCTTCCGCTCTGCACTCCATGGCAGTACTGCAGGTGTACCAGGCCAAACTTCTCCAAGGAATGGACGAGTCCGGCACTGACAGTGCGCCCTTCAAGGAGCTGAGGAGTGCGACGGATCTGGCTCTACGTGCCACCAAGGCCACAGCCCAGGCAATAGGCAGATCGATGGCCAGTCTCGTGGTTCTAGAACGCCATCTGTGGCTGACGCTCACGGAGATCAAGGAGGCAGACAAGGTCCCCTTCCTCGACGCTCCCATCTCAGCCAACGGCCTCTTTGGTCCGGCAGTCGAGGGTTTTGCGGAACGCTTCACGGCAGCGCAGAAGTCCTCGCAGGCCATGAAGCACTTCCTGCCCAAGAGACCTGGATCCAGACCAATGTCTGCCCACCCCAAGCCACAGCCGACTCAGCAGCCGGCCAGGATCACGTCCCCCGCTGCTCAGAAGGCATCAGGTGCCGAGACGCGTCAACGGTCTCGCTCAGGGAGACGCTTCCCTCAGCGCCAGGGACCCCGGCCCAAGATCACGCTGGACCCGGCGCCTCAGGCATCCTCCTGAGACCGAAGCTAGGAAGAGGAGGAGGAGGAGATCGTGTCCGGCTGGACCTCCTCCCAAGAAAGCTCTATTGTGTGCCCAAGCACCCCGTTCTGTTCCGGGTGCCGGCATAAATGTATGTTTGTTCAGGGTAACCGGGCCTGTTTTAATGCCCGCACAACCTACCGCTGTTATAGCGGACACTTTAATAAAACACAAACATTTTCAAAAAAAGAGCAACCTTCCTCTTCCACTCTCAGCGGAAGTCAAGCCCCCAAAATGCAACCCCTTGCCATACGGGCCGAGGCCTGGCAGGCCATACCCGGGGTATCGGCGTGGGTGATGGGGATAATATCTCGAGGATATTCACTCCAATTCGCTCGCAGACCCCCGCGGTTCCGCGGGGTCATCCCAACCCAGGTTCAGAACGCGAATTCACACGTTCTGCGCACGGAGCTGAGGAACTTACTGGACAAAGGAGCCATAGAACTGGTTCCCCCAGATCAAACCGAGTCAGGCTTCTACAGCCGTTACTTCTTCGTACCCAAGAAGGATGGCGGTCTCCGCCCCATCCTCGATCTCAGACATCTGAACCGTGCCCTTATGAAACGGCGCTTCAGGATGATTACTCTGAAACAGATCCTCTCGCAAATATGCCCAGGGGACTGGTTATTCTCCCTGGATCTGAAAGATGCATACTTCCACATCCAGATAGCTCCCCACCACAGACGATTCTTGAGATTCGCTTACGAAGGGGTTGCATATCAATACAGGGTCCTTCCGTTCGGACTGTCTCTAGCTCCTCGCACTTTCACGAAGTGCATGGACGCGGCTCTATCCCCTCTCAGGCAGACGGGAATCCGCATTCTGAACTACCTCGACGACTGGCTTGTTCTAGCGCAGTCAGAGGAAGAGCTAAGGTCCCACAGATCCCTTCTTCTCAGCCATCTAGAATGCCTGGGGCTAAGAATCAACTTTGCCAAGAGCTCTCTGTCCCCCAGCCAACGCATTTCGTTCCTGGGGGCCGTTTTCGACTCGAGTCGTGTGACGGCCAGGATCGCGCCAGACCGCACCCTGGCTATACGGCGGCTCGCGGCTTCTTTCACACTGGGAGCGTCTCGCTCCCTCAAGTCGTTTCAGAGGATGCTGGGTCTCATGGCCTCCGCTTCTCAAGTGCTGCAGTTAGGCGTTCTTCGGATGCGTCCACTGCAGTACTGGCTGAAACAAAGAGTTCCGCCACACGCTTGGCGTCATGGACGCCTACGCGTCCGGGTGGACCAAATCTGCATAACTGCTCTAGCCCCATGGAAGGATCTTCCTTGGTTGGAGCAGGGTGTGCCCCTGGGCACATCATGCAGAAGAAAGGTGATCACGACAGACGCCTCCAACACGGGTTGGGGAGCGCTGTGCGACGGTGCACCGGCCTTCGGCCACTGGTCGATTCAGGAGAAGGGGCTGCACATCAACTACCTGGAAATGCAGGCAGTATGGCTGGCCCTTCGCTACTTCCTGCCGGTCTTACGGGACCCCCATGTCTTAATCCGATCAGACAGCATGACAGTGGTCTCCTACATAAATCACCAAGGAGGCCTCTCCTCAAAACGCCTTTTCTCCCTGGTACTTCGCCTCTTGGAATGGGCGCAGTGCAATCTGCGCTCACTGAGAGCAACTCATGTACCGGGCAGACTGAACCAGGGAGCAGATATGCTATCCCGGAGCAATGTCCCTTCAGAGGAATGGACGCTCCACCCCAGGTCGGTACAGAAAATCTGGGAGGTCTTCGGCAGGGCAGAAGTCGACCTTTTTGCCTCAAAAGACAACTCTCATTGCCAAACCTATTTTTCAAAGGACAAGGACGCCTTGGCCCACAACTGGCCCAACCGGCTCCTCTACGCCTTCCCCCCGATCGCTCTTATACCGCAGACGATCAGGAGGATCACGGAACAAGCGCACACAGTGCTGTTCGTAGCCCCACTCTGGAAGAACCAGCCTTGGGTTGCGGAATTGTCTCAGCTGCTCGTAGCAGCCCCGTGGCCTATTCCCCTGAGACGGGACCTCCTCTCTCAGGCAGGCAACACCATTTGGCACCCCCAGCCAGAGCTCTGGGCGCTGCACCTTTGGCCACTCGACGGGGGCCTACGATTCTCCCCGAGAGTGTCATGAACACAATATCACAGGCTAGAGCGCCGTCTACGAGACGACTCTATACCCTTAAGTGGTCTGTCTTCTCCGCCTGGTGTGTAACTCGCGGCACAGACCCAGAATCCTGTGATATATCAATAATTCTGTCATTCCTGCAAGAGCTGTTGGATAAGGGCCGCTCCCCTTCAACACTCAAGGTATATGTGGCAGCAATTGCAGCTTCCCATGCCCCTATAGCGGGCCAAGGAGTGGGAAAGAACGACTTGATTATTCGTTTCTTGAGGGGTTCCAGGCGGCTACATCCCCCTCGCCCCCTCACCGTTCCTATATGGGACCTACCTACTGTTTTGAGAGCTCTGAAGGGTTCTTCCTTCGAGCCTCTAAAGTCCGTAGACCTCCGCCCCCTAACACTAAAAACCGCACTGCTTCTAGCATTAGCATCGGTAAAACGTGTGGGTGATCTACAGGCGCTCTCTGTGAGCCCCTCCTGTCTTGAATTTGGGCCTGATGACTCTAGGGTAGTCCTCAAACCAAGACACGGTTATGTACCTAAGGTGCTTTCTACTCCGTTTAGAGCACAGGTGGTGACATTATCTGCGCTCCCCCCCTCCAAGCAGGACCCGGAGCTTTATCTGCTCTGCCCAGTCAGAGCGCTAAAAATTTACATTGAGCGTTCCGCCGCCTTCAGGAAGTCGGAACAGCTTTTTGTCTGCTTCGGTGACCGCACCAAAGGGTCCCCGGTCACCAAGCAGAGACTATCTAAATGGCTAGTTGAGGCTATCGCGCTGGCATATTCTTCCTTGGGCCTTCAATGCCCCACGGGAGTAAGGGCCCATTCTACTAGAGGCGTTGCCTCTTCATGGGCATGGTCTAGCGGAGTCTCCATAGCGGATATTTGTGCGGCGGCTTGCTGGGCCTCGCCTTCCACATTTACCAGATTTTACAGTCTGGACATTCCGGCCTTACAGGCCCGGGTCCTTTCTGCTTAAGACTAGACTGCTGGACCGTGGTTGCTCTCAACCACACTGGCATCTGGCACATTCTTAGGACGATTAACTGGATTAAGCCACCTATTAGCCTGGCTTTTCCGTCTTCTACAGGGCTTCCCTGCATTATACAAATACTCGAGCTACGGCTCCGGTATTATATGATGTTTTTCGTTCTACTTGTGGCACGGCGGGATTATACTGGTTCCCCATAGCGTCCTGCTACGCAGTACGAGTGAAGTATCGATAGGGAACGTACTCGGTTACTAACGTAACCTCGGTTCCCTGAGATACGGGAACGAGTACTGCGTTCCTGGCCGTGCTCACAAGCTGCATATGGTCGTCGCTTCAGTCGAAATAACCTGAGGTTCCTACGGCGATGTGTCTGCTTATATAGCCATGAGCCCCGCCCTTTTTGGCGGGCGCCATCGCCATAGGCCCGTGCAGCTTCGCTGCCATTGGCGTAAAGTTTTACTTTACACGCACCAATGGCCGTGCAGCATTTTCGCTGCGTTATTATAAAGCTTCAGTCATCAGAGAAAAGGAGTTTTCCCCATAGCATCCTGCTACGCAGTACTCGTTCCCGTATCTCAGGGAACCGAGGTTACGTTAGTAACCGAGTACGTTATCTGTTGTTTCATCTTAGAGTAAGTTGGTTCCAGGTTTAAGATTTTTAACTGATAAATGATTCAAGTTATTGGGTCAGCTTTTTATCATCGTGTCATAACTATATCTTTTTGATTCAACGACATGGCCTGACATGTTATTCCTGGTCATGGAGGAATGGGGGATTGTTTGTTGTGAGCACCTCTAAGGGGTGCGCTTCTAACAAATGATATAGTCTTAAGACAATGAACCAAAAAAAACTTTTGGTTTCCATCCGGACTGATTTTCGTGTGTCTACGATCTGGTGTGACAGAAAATCTTTAATGTTTGTGTTAGAGACTCTTTTTGATAATTTTGGCATAAAAAAATCGAACACGTACCACATCTGGTTTGGGGTTAAACCTTTAAAACAAAAACACAAAAATCTAGTCAATATCTTCATCTTCAATTGTCATAGTTCTACACTGTTTTATTTAATAAATGTTAAGTTTCATATGATATCTTAAGATGTACAAGAAGGATGGTGCTATCCCCTTTAGGTCTAACCATGGGTTAAAATACAATTGTTAAGCACTCAAAATTCAAGATCCATTACTGTATTCTTTAAAAAATGTAGAATAGTCCAATAATTTCTTCGCATCCTGTTGAGTAAAGACTGAGTCACAACAGTGGGGTTTTAAATGTAGCTTATGTTAATAGAGTTGTAGCTAAGGATGTGTTTATGGTAATAGGTCGAAGAATTTTGAGGGGACTCAAACACCCCTACATCCCCTTTTCACAGCTTTACTCATGAGACTGCATCAGACTGAGACTATAGTAGTTTCTTTTTCATTTGACCCCTCTTCATCGCCATTATTTCATGTTGTACATCTGATACCAAATAAGTCTAAACTAGTGGTGGGCCGTTAAGGTGAGACTCTTATCGCGCGATAAAAAAAATGTCGCCGTTAATCTATTCTCAAAGTTGGGTTGGGAGGTGGGTCTATACTACGCAAGCTATGATGACTTTCACCTTGATATTTTAGCGCGGATGTATATCTAGCTTAATTGCGCAGTAGGGGGCCAGAACCAGAGTTTTCAACTTGCGTGATCCGCGTCATTCGCGCCGCCTCATCATCTAATAACCAGGTCTTCATTCGCGCTTCATTCGCGTCATTCGCGCCGCCTCATCATCTCATAACCAGGGCTTCATTCGCGTCATTCGCGCCGCCTCATCATCTAATAACCAGGGCTTCATTCGCGTCATTCGCGCCGCCTCATCATCTCATAACCAGGGCTTTATTCGCGTCATTCGCGCCGCCTCATCATCTCATAACCAGGGATTCATTCGCGTCATTCGCGCCGCCTCATCATCTCATAACCAGGGCTTTATTCGCGTCATTCGCGCCGCCTCATCATCTCATAACCAGGGCTTCATTCGCGTCATTCGCGCCGCTTCATCATCTCATAACCAGGGCTTAATTCGTGTCATTCGCGCCGCCTCATCATCTAATAACCAGGGCTTCATTAGCGTCATTCGCGCCGCCTCATCATCTCATAACCAGGGCTTTATTCGCGTCATTCGCGCCGCCTCATCATCTCATAACCAGGGCTTCATTCGCGCCGCTTCATCATCTCATAACCAGGGCTTAATTCGTGTCATTCGCGCCGCCTCATCATCTAATAACCAGGGCTTCATTAGCGTCATTCGCGCCGCCTCATCATCTAATAACCAGGGCTTCATTCGCGTCATTCGCGCCGCCTCATCATCTAATAACCAGGGCTTCATTCGCGTCATTCGCGCCGCCTCATCATCTCATAACCAGGGCTTCATTCGCGTCATTCGCGCCGCCTCATCATCTAATAACCAGGGCTTCATTCGCGTCATTCGCGCCGCCTCATCATCTCATAACCAGGGCTTTATTCGCGTCATTCGCGCCGCCTCATCATCTCATAACCAGGGATTCATTCGCGTCATTCGCGCCGCCTCATCATCTCATAACCAGGGCTTTATTCGCGTCATTCGCGCCGCCTCATCATCTCATAACCAGGGCTTCATTCGCGTCATTCGCGCCGCTTCATCATCTCATAACCAGGGCTTAATTCGTGTCATTCGCGCCGCCTCATCATCTAATAACCAGGGCTTCATTAGCGTCATTCGCGCCGCCTCATCATCTCATAACCAGGGCTTTATTCGCGTCATTCGCGCCGCCTCATCATCTCATAACCAGGGCTTCATTCGCGCCGCTTCATCATCTCATAACCAGGGCTTAATTCGTGTCATTCGCGCCGCCTCATCATCTAATAACCAGGGCTTCATTAGCGTCATTCGCGCCGCCTCATCATCTCATAACCAGGGCTTTATTCGCGTCATTCGCGCCGCCTCATCTCATAACCAGGGCTTAATTCGTGTCATTCGCGCCGCCTCATCATCTAATAACCAGGGCTTCATTCGCGTCATTCGCGCCGCCTCATCATCTCTTAACCAGGGCTTCATTCGCGTCATTCGCGCCGCCTCATCATCTCATAACCAGGGCTTAATTCGCGCGATTCGCGATTCTTTGCATTGACTTAACATGTAAATCACTCGCGCTTGACGGGCCATTCGCGTTTGGACTGAACAGAACATAATGTTACTCAGAAATTTCCACATCAAACGTGACGTGCTAACATGAATGCAGGTATGAAGCCGCCGGGTTTGCTTCAGGGAAAATTTATTTTTAAGAAGCTTCCCAATGGAAACCTGGACAAGACTAAGGTTGTTTGCACCTTGTGCAATGTGGAATTGGATTACTGTACAGAATTGGTTTACATACAGTTGGTTTAAAAAAAATAAAAAAAACTTTCTCTCAACAGGTAGTGGTCTAGCTTTAGTTGAAACCAGTAACTTTGTATTGGCACCTAATGTATTATTGCTCCTGTATGACATATCGCTTGTTGCTCCCCAACTCTTTGTAAGTCGCTTTGGATAAAAGCGTCTGCTAAATGTAAATGTAAATGTACTGTAGGAGATCTTCCAGTCTCAAGTACCACCTAAACGCAAAGCATCACTTAGCTAATGCGGAAGTAAACACAAGTACATCTTATTGAACATAATTAAATTTTCTTCACAAATTATCATAGTAGAACAGCTTTCTCCATCAGTTTGTGATGCATTTTGGAAACAGGAGATGAGCCCCTGATCTAATCGGCCACCTGGCTTGAGAAACCCGTTCTCAAAGACTTACTTTTAGTCATTATTTGGGTAGCACACATATTCTGAATGCCTTCCGCAGAATTCAAATGAGCCATTTTAATCTAGATTAATCTAGATTAAAAAAAAAATCTATGGCCACCACTAGTCTAAACAGATAGTGTTTCCATTTCACATTGTTTTAAGGGCATATATTTGTAAGTGTTAAACAAATGATTAAATGTTTTTTCACGGTTCTCTTCAGATCTAAACTTTACACGAACAAAGTATAAATTGAATCAACTGGGCATTGACTCTGCCCTCTAGTTAGTTTATTTTTTAGATTTGTTTTACTGATGTATTGTTTTCACCCTTCACTTCTCTCCCACCTGGTTCCCCATTCAGCTACTCAGCGCCGTGAATCACTCACACCTGTTCCCCAATTAGCTTTCCCCCTAACTAATGCTTGTTGTGTACTCTACTGTTCACAAGGCTGGATTTTATCTCTGCATCTCTCCCCAGAAAGGCGATAACAGAAAGCCTGATTTGGACTGTTTTCCCGGCTGTACGTCTTTTTGTCTCTCGTTTTACCTTCCGGATACCAGCATTTTTCCGGCCCTACTGGAGTGACTAGTTTTTGTTTGTGTTGCTACCAGGAGTAACCTTTCGCCTTACTTTCTATTGGAATTACCTTTTTGCTTGTTTTTGGGGAATAAACTCTCTGTTCAACTATTACCGGCATCGGAGTCCTTTTCAAGGCCGTTACAGGCATATTTTATGTAATTGTCATCCTTTTCTTATGTTGCATGCTTTTCACTCACAACATGTGTTGAATATAATTCCTTTTCTGACAGAAACCAACTGAATAAAACATAATAGCAAGAGAAGGCCCCTCTGGATGTTTTTTACATACCACTGTATTTTCCTGTATGTGTAAAATGCTTTTTATGTTTATCCAGACAGATCTGACAGATTGTGTACTGGATAGTGCATTACACATGATTGGCAAAATGTAGTTGCATTAAAGAATATCTTTTACGTGTACATTTTTTTTAAAGTTTAAAAATGTTAAAGTTCTAACAAACATACAAATAAACTAAAAATGGCTTCTGCGTGGAGGAAAATAGGCATCTGCAGACAATGTTTCTTGTGAAACGCTTTAAATGTTTTAAAAACATATATAGCTACTGAGATTCTTCATTTAAAAGATTGATTTTGACCTCTAGTTTTTAGCCTAGTTTTATCTAATTTAGACAAATCTTTTGCTCTTTTAATCTTCTTTTCTTGATTGCTCTACAAGTACTGGAAAACATGTATATCAGTAGCATTTTAATTTACCTTCACCTTATGTCATTCCGTGGTGTAGACAAATGGGAAGTCCATGGGCACTACCCAATCCAAATCTTAAAGTAACTATGGGTTAAGTCATATAGAGACACTATTAACATTGAAACAATATCTCTATAAACCAGTGCTTCAGTAAATGAATCAGTTGATAAATAACTAATTACTTGAAGGATGAATACACATTTTGTGTTACCATGTTGTCCCATTAAATAGATATGATTAAGGAAATGAGTTTGTGATGTAATCCTTATACTAAACTCTCAAATACAAATCATGCACGCAAAGAGGGTTTCTCACTATATCAACAGTGCTGATCAAAACATGTACAAAACTGTTTTACTAAACAAGTTTGTATCCTTACCATGTGAATGTCAAGAACGTTTTTACATTTCTTAAGTTGTTCTTCTATTGTAAACCTTATGTATGGTTTCAACATTTGCATTTAGTCAGTAAAGAGTTGTCAGGCATTTACACTTAAGTTATTAGAAGTTGTTTTGTTTGTCACTGTTTTGTGAATATTGTTACGACCTGTCTAGGGTAACTCGCAACATAAACGAATCCACACAAAAAGTAACCTTTGTAAAGAAATATTTTTATTACATAAAGGAAACTCAAAATAAAATAAGGGTTTCTATTCAGGAGTGGTCAATGCCAAAACAATAAACAAAACCACTACTTTAATAAATAACCAACTAAATAACCTAAACGTCTTAACAAATAAAGGAAACAAAAGACAATCAATTAACCTAACTCCCTAAACTCAAAACAGAAGGAAAAATGGATACAGGCAAATAAAGATGGCGACACACTCCCTACTTCCCTTAAAGTAAGAACAATGACAAATCATCAAAACTTACGAAAACAGAATGTAACGGACTTTAACAGATTCTCAAACTAACATCTTTAAATAATAACTAAGAACATAACAGAATTCAAAGGTCCAACATAAACAAACTCGGGGTAAACCCAACAAGAACCCAAATGGCCCAAAATGGACCATTAGGAGTGTTAAAGCGGCCCTTAAATACAAAACCCGGAACGGAACAGTCCAATCAGGAACTAAATTCAATTTGGGTCACACCGCCACCTAGAGGGAGACAGACTTGGAGAGAGATAACAAGAAAAAAAAAACACTGGATACATAACACCCTCACCCTAAAAGTAGAAAACTTTGACAAATTAATGACCAACGCATAAGTCTATGATTGGAATTAGACATGCGCTGAAGAAACACCAATGGGTTATGGTCAGTGTACACCATTACTGTGTGTACCGCAGATCCGATATACACTCCAAAATGTTGAAGCGCTAGCAATAAAGAAAGAGTCTCTTTCTCTATCGTACTATATCTGAATTGATATTTAAGAAACTTCTTAGAAAAGAAACTAATGGGATGTTCAATTCCAGAATCATCAGTCTGAATCAACACTGCACCCGCACCAGTAGCACTGGCATCCACCTCCAGCTTAAAAGGTTCATTAAAGTGAGGAGCTGCAAGAATGGGTGCACTACACAAAAGGGTTTTTAATGACTCGAAGGCAAACTGACATTCAGGTTTCCAATCAAATGCTTCACCTTTACGAAGTAAACTAGTAAGAGGATTGGCTACATCAGAAAAATTCCTACAAAAACTCCTGTAATAGCCGGTCATTCCTAAAAACCGTCGAAGCTCTCTCCTTGTCGTGGGTACCGGAAAATCCACAATGGCCTGAACTTTGGAATTAATTGGATGAACCGTACCATTTCCAACTTCTTTTCCCAAATAGGTTACCGTGGCACAAGCAAATTCACATTTCCCCAAATTTAACGTAAGATTTGCATCTTTCAAAAGCGCAAAAACACTCAAGACTTGGAGGTGCTCTTCCCAAGTGTCGGAATAAAAAACAACATCATCCAAATAGATTTCACAATTAGGAATATTAGACAAGATTTTGGACATCAAACGCTGAAATGTGGCACCAGCATTCCGAAGTCCAAATGGCATCACCTTATATTGCAAAAACGCATCCGGTGTGGCAAAAGCAGAAATCTCTGAAGCTTTTTCAGTAAGTGGCACCTGCCAGTAGCCCTTTAATAAATCAAGTTTCGTAACAAACCTTGAATTTCCCACACGATCTACACAATCATCAACTCGAGGTAATGGAAAAGAGTCAGGCTTGGTCAAGGCATTGACCTTCCTGTAATCGGTACAAAATCTAGATGTACCATCTGATTTTGGAACTAACAAACATGGTGAACACCAGGGACTACTACTGGGGACAGCTAAACCGTGTTCTAGCAAGTACTGGGTTTCTTGTTTCATGAGATTTCTTTTCTCAGGATTAACCCGATATGCATTCTGCTTAACAGGAGGATGCGACCCAACATCAATGTCATGGCTCAAAACGTGTGTTGCCGTAGGAGAATCTCCAAACAAACAGGAAAAATCACTAATCAGATTACTCAGATGAGTTTGGGCAGACTCTAACAATATCCTGAGGAACATCATCACGTTTCACATATGCCTTAAGCATATTAACATGACAAACTCTTGACTTTCTCTTTCTATCAGAGGTGTTCACAACGTAATCCGTTTCTCCTAATTTTGCCTGAATTTCGTAAGGACCCACAAACTTGGCTTTCAAAGATGATCCTGGTATTGGTAACAAAACAAGAACCTTATCTCCAGGCTGAAAAAAACGTTGCAACTCCCCCTTATCATAACGAGTCTTCATCCGCTCTTGCACTGTACTTAGCGACTTCTTTGCAAACTCCCATACAGTATGTAATCGCTTACGAAAGTCACTTATATGGTCCAACACATTCTTGGTCTGGGACAAGTGATTTTCACTCAACAACTGTTCTTGCAAAATTTTTAAAGGACCTCGTACCGAATGACCAAAAATTAATTCAGATGGGGTAAAACCAAGTGTAGCTTGGGTCGTGTTACGGACAGCAAACAGCAAAAGAGGAATCTCCTCATCCCAGTCACGTTCACGCTCCACACAAAAAGTACAAAGCATTGACTTGAGGGTTTGGTGGAAGCATTCAATTTTTCCCTGGGACTGCGGATGGTATGGACTGGATACCTTATGTTTTACGTTCAACTGATCCATTACTTTTGCGAAAACTTTGGACATAAAATTACTGCCTTGATCCGATTGAATATAACGAGGCAAACCAAAAGTAGTGCAAATTTCACAATAGCTTTAACAATAGAAGGAGCTTTAAGACTACGTAATGGAATCGCTTCAGGAAATCTTGTAGTTGCACACATTAACGTTAGTAAATACAAATTCCCTGATTTCGTTTTTGGTAAAGGACCAACACAGTCAATCAAAATACTCTCAAAGGTTCTCCCAGTACTGGAATTGGATTCAACGGTGCTGGAGGAATAACTTGGTTGGGTTTCCAAGCCAACTGACACGCATGACAAGATCTACAGAATTTGACTACATCAGACTTCATCGATGGCCCCAAAAAAAAAACTTCAACAGAGTATCATAGGTCTTCCTAACCCCAACATGGCCAGATAGTTCATGATCATGTGCAACACTCAAAACAGTGATCGATACGGTTTTGGAACTACCACCTTATATACGGTACTCCACTCATTCTCAAATTTAATTGGAGACCACTTACGCATCAACACATTTTTGTCACAATAATATGCCACCGAATGTTTTGGCAAGACTGATTGTTTAACAGCAGTTTGGAAACAAGAACTCAAAGTTGAATCAGAATGCTGTGCTCTGCTTAACTCTAGCTTACCTAAAGGAAAATTCACATTAGGAATAGCCCACACATCAAACTCACAAAGGTCATCCTTAACAGATGAGCATGGGTCTTCCACAGATGTACAAGGGTTATCTGATGACAAAAATGATTCTGAAAGATTCACGGTGTCTTCAAATTTATCCGACTGTGCACGAGTCATCACACAAGCACTAAACACATCAGGAAAAGCTTTGCCCAACACATCACATCTTTCATTCACATTTACAGGTTCATCAATCACTTCCGGCAAACAAAAAACTTTGTTGCCTGCAACATCATTACCTAGTATGAGTGATACCCCCTTCACAGGTAATTCAGCATAAACAGCCAACTTAACACGTCCTGAACTTATTCCAGACTGCAAAAACACCTTATGTAAGGGTAATTTAACCACCACAAGATCGATTCCCCTCACTAACACATTAGCTTCATAACTGGACTGAGGTGAAAACGGTAACACATCTTGTAAGATAGAAGACTGAGCTGCGCCAGTGTCACGTAATATACGAACAGGTTTAGCATCAGATGCAAAACCAGTAAGTGACACAGTTCCATCAACAATAAATGGTTCAAAAACAGGTTCAACATCATTTTGAGATGCAAGTTCTAAAGATGAAACACAGCTATCGACTAAAGATACACTCTTTGAGTTGTTCTTGCCGGCTTTACGCTTTAAAGCAGGACAGGTGGCAATAAGGTGTCCAGTCTCATAGCAATAAAAACATTCACGATTTCTCATGTCACCATCCTTGTCAGAATTATCATTTACAGAGTTATATTTCGACACATCTTTATAATTTCGCACACGAGGGAAAACAGTACGTCTAGCAGGAAGAGAAAACGCTACTTTAAGAGTGAGTACAAATTCATCATAAAACACCGCAGCCTGACATAAAGTTGACACTTTCCGTTCATTCAAATATACAACAATTTTCTCTGGTAGACAGTTTTTAAACTCATCCAATAGAATTAACTCCTTCAGTTGCTCTATCGTCGTAACCTTATGTGCCGAACACCACTTATCAAACAAATTTGTCTTATCACGAGCAAACTCAACAAACGTTTGTCCAGGGGATTTTACATGATTCCTAAACCTTTGACGGTACGCTTCGGGAACTAACTCATAAGCGCGTAACACCGCGGTTTTCATTACCTCGTAATCCAAACTTTGTTCAAGTGTCAACGTGGAACAAACTTCTTGAGCTTTCCCTACGAGTTTACACTGCAACAGCAGTGGCCAAACATTTCGCGGCCATTGTAACGTGGCAGCGATACGTTCAAACACAGTGAAGTAAGTATCCACTTCACTTTCACGAAAGAGCGGAACTAACGCAATCTGTTTACTTACATCAAAATTTTGACTTACTTGTACAGTGCGTCGAGTTGCTGGACCAGAGTCAGGAGATGCTATGCTGCACTGTTCCTCGGGTTTGGTTTGCTCCGCCCCCTCATCCTCGGAATCCAGTGTCTGATCTGCAACACCCGCTAACTCACTTCCTTCTGGCAAGGTTCCCTTTTCCACCAAATGTTTCACAATTACCTCCTTAAGCTCTGGCTTCCACATACCTCGAGACACAGAAATCCGATTACAAATTCGCAATTGCCATCAAATCATCTTTGCGACATTTATCTAAGTCTTGCACTAAAGGTTGAATTGCAAACTGTTCTAAACAAAATTTTGAAGCCATTTCAAATGCGCCACTAAATTCCCTCTTCCTAAAGGTAAAAACCCCAAGACAAACGAGCCATACCAAAGCAAAACTCACTAAACGACCACTTAATCCACACATGGATCCTTGGACGAACCCCCAATTTATGTTACGACCCGTCTAGGGTAACTCGCAACATAAACGAATCCACACAAAAAGTAACCTTTGTAAAGAAATATTTTTATTACATAAAGGAAACTCAAAATAAAATAAGGGTTTCTATTCAGGAGTGGTCAATGCCAAAACAATAAACAAAACCACTACTTTAATAAATACCCAACTAAATAACCTAAACGTCTTAACAAATAAAGGAAACAAAAGACAATCAATTAACCTAACTCCCTAAACTCAAAACAGAGGGAAAAATGAATACAGGCAAATAAAGATGGCGACACACTCCCTACTTCCCTTAAAGTAAGAACAATGACAAATCATCAAAACTAACGAAAACAGAATGTAACGGACTTTAACAGATTCTCAAACTAACATCTTTAAATAATAACTAAGAACATAACAGAATTCAAAGGTCCAACATAAACAAACTCGGGGTAAACCCAACAAGAACCCGAATGGCCCAAAATGGACCATTAGGAGTGTTAAAGCGGCCCTTAAATACAAAACCCGGAACGGAACAGTCCAATCAGGAACTAAATTCAATTTGGGTCACACCGCCACCTAGAGGGAGACAGACTTGGAGAGAGAGAACAAGAAAAAAAACCACTAGATACATAACAATATTTACAAGTGACAAATTTGATGTGATGTGTCAGTGACATTTATTAGCCTCATAACATGTTTTACCAAACCTAACAAATTAATCTGATGGTTGGCATTTCCACTTCTAGACAGTAAATGTATGACAGCTTTTTCATTTTCCGACATAATCCACGGAAAGTGGTAAAACAGATATAGTAAGGCTACAGATTTGTATTTATTTTATTATGTAAATTCTGTCATTTGATTTTTTTTCAAAAATATTTTCATTAGCTTTTAAGCATTATTTTCTTACTTTACTACTTACACTCATAAAAAAAAAGTTGCTGAACGAACTTAATTAAATTAAGGAAAACTTTTCCACAAATTTAATCACATTTCTCCTACAAAATATAATTTATTGGAAATGATTCATTATAATCTTGTTGTATGAACTTCATTTTTTTGAAGTCTTTATTGAATTAATTTGCGTCTTACCTACACTCAGATAAAATTATATGTACAAAATGTTTATATTAAACATTTTTAACATTAATAAGACGTTATTCCATTTTATCTTCGATAAGAAGATAGAGTCAAAAGAACTCCACAGAATCGTAAATAAAGGATTGTAACCGCCTAAGACCTTAGCAAAGGCAACACATTTCTGAAAAATAGTAACCACAAAACTATAAAATATAACAAGCTCTTCATAACCTTGCAGATAAATGAACATTAAACAGTAAACAAGTGTTTATTTTTACTGAGTTTTCTCATTGTTCGAGCCGTGTTTTAGGGTTTATGTATGTTTTATTTTATACATCGGCACCAAAATTTGGCACAAAATGTGCATCACTCCCTATGAGCTAAATATAAGATTGCTATGCTGTATCACAGTTGTATTTTACTAAAGAAAGCATCTCAATTGAGGTTAGTTTTTCTTTGCAAGGAGGAACGGAAAGTTGTTTAAAGCTTGAATCAGAAAACCTGTTTCCATGGAATGTACATACAAACTTGTTTGGTTATAACATTTCTGGCACAACCTGTTTTTGTGTGTGTCAACACAACACTTTTTACATTTTCCATGAAGGTCTAAATATGTATTGTTCTATATTCTGTATGCAGTTTTTATTGCAATTATAATAGCAAATAAAGGAAATATAATTATATGTCCTGAAGCCTGGAACTATTCAAAGGTAACTCTCTGCCAATGCAATGTGCATTTTTCTTGCCGCTGTTCAGATTTAGGATTGGTAAACTTTAAATTAATTCCTGAAACAGATCTAATTAAATCATAATATTACTGTTTCATTAACCGAGCAAAAACAAATTTAGATTTTTACAGACAACATTGACCCCCACCTATGCAAAATTATAAAATTTTAGCCCAAGCTCATACATTTTAAAAAACATTTAATTATAATGTTTAGTGTACCTTTGAACAATCACCTAAATATTGAACAGTGACACTGATTTGTGAAGTGTCAATGAGTTGCTGACAAGCACTGGTGAGATAAAAGATTTTACAGCTATATGTTTGTTGTTTTGCTCTTTGGTGACATTGTAAGTTCTGGTTTTGTGTCAGTTTTTTCATCTGTTAATTAATTGGTTGATGTCATAATCTTTTAAAATACACAAAGTTTTAAAGCATTATTAAGAAATGTCCCCTCCTTGAACTGCCACCTTACCGTGGTGGAGGGGTTTGAGTACCCGAAAGACCCTAGGAGCTATGTTGTCTGGGGCTAAATGCCCCTGGTAGGGTCTCCCAAGGCAAACAGGTCCTAGGTGACGGGTCAGACTAAGAGCGGTTCAAAAAACCCTTATGATGACCACAAATCCAAGGACCGTGACGTTGCACTGCATGGCGCAGCCGGGGCCCCACCCTGGAGCAAGGCCCGGGGTTGGGGCTCGTATGCGAGCGCCTGGTGGTCGGGCCTCCCCCCATGGTCCGGCCGGGCTTAGCCCGAAGGAGCGACAAGGGGCCACCCTCCCGTGGACCCACCACCTGCAGGAGGGACCGTAAGGGGCTGGTGCTTAGTGGATCGGGCAGCAGTCGAAGGCGGGGGACTCGACAACCCGATCCCTGGACGCGGAATCTAGCTCTAGGGACATGGAACGTAACCTCTCTGAGGGGGAAGGAGCCTGGGATTGTGCCTGAGGTTCAGAGATTCCGACTAGAGATAGTTGGGATCATCTCTACGCACAGCTTGGGCTCTGGAACCACACTCCTCGAGAGAGGATGGACTCTTCACCACTCTGAAGTTGCCCATGGTGAGAGGCGGTGGGCTGGTGTGGGTTTGCTTATAGCCCCCCAGCTCAGCCGCCATGTGTTGGAGGTCACCCTGGTGAACGAGAGGGTAGCTTCCCTGCGCCTTCGGGTTGGGGATAGGTCTCTTACTGTGGTGTGCGCCTAAGCACATACTCTTACCACTGAGCTCAAGAAAGCTATTTTCTTACATGTTCATTTTTCTAAGAAAAAAGGGCAGACTTGTCAATGATTATACACTCTACCGATTTCTTTATTAAAAAATCCAAAGTAAGGCAGTTAGACCTGATCAACATTATATTAATATAAAATTCATTATTGGCTAAGTAACATCATCAAAAACATGTCAAAAACTCTTACATTTTGAGATTTTAAAGACAACCTGAGTGTATTCTGACTTAGCCTAAAGATTATATTACAACAATAAACCCGTTCTCATTTCCATATCTTTAGCTTCTATTGTCAGTTCTGACCAACGCGACATCTAACAAATCACCATAAAAAGCGGCGATTTTGGCTATTTTTTCCACACGGCCTCTCTCTAGGTAACCAAATAAATAATTACGACGAAATGAGTTCATGTTTATACATTCAAACAGTCGATAACAGTGACAGTTTGTTGGAAACGCTTTTTTGTTCACATTTCATTCAGGAGTAACCTTTCCAATGTGCTGCTTCCTGCCGTTCACGGAGATGATCCCTGCGCGGGAAGAGAGAGACCGTGCCCTCGAGTGGCAACCGGCAGCACTGGCAAAATATTCCCACTGAATGGTCTGTTGGAAGGTCGCTAGATTTGTCGCTTTGTACTTCTCCTGAACAAAAGCTGCTAAAGGGCTTGTCAAATTTACTGAATCAAGAGACAGACTTGCGGATGTTAGAACAACTGTTGTTTGCGCACTTGTGAGTGTGCGGGCCAGAGAGGCACAAGGTAGAATGAATTTACGGAAAACATTGGTATGTGAAATTTTCTCCCCCTTTCTTGGGCCCAAGGGGCACATAGGCCCCTGGGCCTGTGCACATAAAACCCATTGGGTAATCTGCCGCTGATTTAAGGCTATTGGCGTAAATGTCGACATTGCATGTTTAACCTGCCCTACCAGAATATTTCCTTCTGAACGCCGCATTCAATTACAAACTTGTTTCGCCATTGTTAAACCTCAGGTTCCTTTCGAACACTAAGTTTCTTTCTGTGTTTTGGATTACACTTAAAATCAAATCAGAAATATTGGATGTTGTGAGAGAATTCTTCTAAAGATCTGGGAGCACAAGAACTAGACACAAAGGCATCTAGCTTTTGAACTCATTTATTTTAGAATCTACAAGCCTTTATATAGGTACCAAAAAACCTCTGGATGGTTTCAAAATTCCAGGGGTCAAAGAATGACCAAATAAGGTATAGCAGATAAGACAAAGAATGTTTAGCATAGAAAGAATCCCCCCATATAGCCAGAGGGAAACCCTTCCTCCAACTATCTAGCCAGGAATGTATTCAGTGAGCTTAACAACTTCACAATTCATTTGCTTGCAGGCTTGTATTCATTTATGCGGAAATTAAATCAAACAGCCATAATATTTTTTAAAGAACTTACCAGATATGTTGAAGCCCCAAGAAAACATACCAGAAGAATCATAGAAACACGTCCTAACCTGTAAACTGATGATATACAGAAAGACGTAAAGATAGCAAAACCATTAAAAACACAAACATCATTTCAACATGCAATAAAACCCACCTATAAAACCCCCGTGCAACTTTACCTGATGCATCTGATTTCTTTGTGGATGGGATGACCATGGCTAAATTTTTGCTTCTAAAACAATACTTAAAATACTTGATTAGTTTTAAGGACACCTCCATTCCACACAACGCTACAGAGGACAAGCAGGTGTAGAGAATGAATAGACTTCGTCCTATTTACATAGCATAACCTGGTCTTAGGGGTGGAGTTTGCCTTGTCTGGAAAATTGTCACCTTTATAAAAGTGTCTTTAAAGGTGCTATGAAGAGGTGTTGTTTATTCTTTTATACTGTTATATGGGGTCTACTTTTGACGTTCGCGTGGTTTTTAAAAACAAAAACTTCAAAATCAAAAGGCTATTTTCTACCCAGGTTTTAAGCTCTGCGAACGCTCTGTTTTAATGGGCGTGCCGCATTGAAAACACTCGGAATTAAACGCTCACCGCTTTGATTGGATAGAAGTTTGCGTAGTTGAATGCTTCTGTGAATTTGGTTCGAGACGTAACGTTAGGTTACACATAAGCATCATTCACAGTTTTCGCACGCCATTCTGTATGGAAGCATATGTTGTGCAAAATTCAATTTGCAATGTAATATGCAAAATGGCAATGCAGTATGTAAATTGACAATGCAATTGTGTATCTAAATATGCATTTCAAATAACCTATGTGCAACATGATGGCGTGGTCAGCTCGGAATGCATTTTCAAGTCCACATTGAATTTTGCACCACTCAACGCGCTGTGAGTAAATTAAAATGCAATCCCAAATGTTCAACCTGTTAATGTTAATGCATTAAGGGAAAATGACATTAGAATTTTCTTTTTGCTACAGTTTTGCTTGACTATCTTAAATATATATAATCAATCCGGGAATGCATTTTCATTTTAATTTTGCAACTTAAAGAGCCTTAAAAATATCCATTTAAATAATTTATTAAAACTAGTGTAGGAACTGACAAATGTAATTGATATAATTGAATTTTTATTTTCATTTTGCACCTAATGTTGCACATACGTTATTTGAAATGTATATTTAGATACACAATTGCATTGTCAATTTACATACTGCATTGCCATTTTGCATATTACATTGCAAATTGAATTTCGCACCACATATGCTTCCATAATTCTGGAGACCTCCTGTGATTTATAAATGACATCCCCACATTAGTATTTCATGTCAAATTTACTGACTTATTTCCCGGATGTGATTTTGCGGCAAGGCTTTCCGTATAGTTTGTAAAGCCTATACTTGTATTGCGTTTAATGATATATGACGGTACCTGTCAGCATTTGAAACCAGTGATCCCGAACTGGACAAAAGATCACCGCGATCGTGGGTCTCAAATGTTACAAGAGTTTCCATGATAAATAAACAAACGTGAGACTCCCGGTAACTTATGGATATGACCCAGCACCCCAAATAATACCAAAACACTTCAGAGCAGCGTCAATCAGCAAACAAGTTTCCAAACTTGTTTATTGCACAACCAGTTTTGTGTGTGTCAACACAACACTTTTTACATTATCAATGAAAGTCTGAATATTTATGTTCTATATTCTGTATGCAGTTTTTATTGCAATTATAATAGCAAATAAAGGAAATTTGTCCTGAAACCAGAAACTATGCAAAGGTAACACTAAAAGTGCATTTATAATGCCGCCGTTCAGATTTTGGTTTCGATATACTTTAAATTAATTCCTGAAACAGATCTAATAAGATCATAATATTGCGGTTTCATTAACCCAGCAAAAACTATTTTAGATTTTTACAGACCACATTGACCCCACCTTTCCAAAATCATACAATTTTAGACCAAGCTCATCCATTTAAAAAAACTCTTAATTATAATGTTTAGTGTACCTTTGAACAATCACCTACATATTGAACAGTGACACTGATTTCTGAAGTGTTAATGAGTTGCAGAAAAGCACTGGTGAGATTAGACATTTTACAGCTATATGTTTGATGTTTTGCTCTTTGGTGACTCTGTAAGTTCTGGTTTTGTTTCTGTTTTTTCAGCTGCACTGTAAAAAATGGCAGTAAAATTAACTGTGAAATTCTGTAAAATCCTGACATCAATATTTTGTAAACAGGAAAACAAGGAAGTTTTGTAAATTTACTGTAATATTTTGTGAAGATAAACAATAATGTTGTAAAACACAGAATCAAACAGAAATGTTAATTTTACAGTAGGAATATATTAAAATAACCATATTTGTTTGTAAATTTACAAATTTCAGTAATTTATTCAGAGAAAAATGTAAAGCATTTCAATGCCGTTAAAAATACTATATGACATTAAAATATGGTTGACAGGCAGAAGAAAATGTATTCATGAATGTATTGATAAATTAATGTTTTACTCGACAAATAAAAATGTTTAAGTAAAGCAATATTATACAGTTGTGTTCAAAATTATTCAACCCCCAATGCTGTAAATGGTTTTAGGTAAATTTTGTGTACATTTGTAATTGTATTCAGAATGAAATCCTACAAGGACTTCTTAAAGAACCATATGCAACTAAAATGACATCAATTAGTTTTGTAATACAGTAGTAAATGTTTCTTTTGTGAATTCTTCATTGACATAATTATTCAACCCCTTAAAGACTACCACTCTGAAGAACAGAGGTTCAATTAAGTGTTTTCAATCAGGTATTGAAAACACCTGTGGATATCAGGGAGCAGCAATAAAGCCTAATAAGCACCAATTAGGCAGCTTTAAAATGACTGTGATACTCAGCTCCTTCTAGACATTTACTGGTGTAGTTACAAACATGGTGAGGTCAAGAGAATGGTCCAGGAAGACAAGAGAACAGGTGATTACTCTTCACAGGAAGGGAAATGGCTATAAGAAGATTGCAAAGATGTTAAATATACCAAGAGACACCCTAGGAAGCATCATTCGCAAATTCAAGGCAAAGGGCACTGTTGAAACGCTACCTGGTCGTGGCAGAAAGAAGATGTTGACTTCGACTGCTGTGCACTACCTGAAGCGTAGAGTGGAGTGGAGAAAAGTCCCCGTGTGACTGCTGAGGAACTGAGAAAAGATTGTCAGATGTGGGTACTGAAGTTTCTGCTCAGACAATACGGCGCACCCTGCGTAATGAAGGCCTCCATGCCAGAACTCCCAGGCGCACCCCCTTGCTGTCCCCAAAGAATAAGAAGAGTCGACTGCAGTGTGCCAAAAGTCATGTGGACAAACCACAGAAGTTTTGGGATAGTGTTCTGTGGACTGATGAAACAAAATTAGACCCATGGATCAACGCTATGTTTGGAGGAGGAAGAACAAGGCCTATGAAGAAAAACCTTGCCTACTGTGAAGCATGGCGGGGGGTCAATCATGCTTTGGGGCTGTTTTGCTTCTGCAGGTACTGGGAAGCTTCAGCGTGTGCAAGGTACCATGAATTCTCTTCAGTACCAGGAGATATTGGATGACAATGTGATGCAGTCCGTCACAAACCTGAGGCTTGGAAGACGTTGGACCTTTCAACAGGACAATGATCCCAAGCATACCTCCAAGTCCACTAGAGCATGGTTGCAGATTAAAGGCTGGAACATTTTGAAGTGGCCATCGCAGTCACCAGACTTAAATCCGATTGAGAACCTCTGGTGGGACTTAAAGAAAGCAGTTGCAGTGCGCAAGCCTAAGAATGTGACTGAACTGGAGGCTTTTGCCCATGATGAATGGGCGAAGATACCCGTAGATCGCTGAAAGACACTTGTGTCAAGCTATGCTTCACGTTTAAAAGCTGTTATAACTGTAAAAGGATGTTGTACTAAGTACTAAGATTGAATGTCACTTGGGGGTTGAATAAAACTGATAATGATGTGAGCTCAGAAAAGACATTTGTGGTTATTTCATTATAAATGTTATGTTATATTTGTTTTTATACTTTTATATGTTAATATAATAAAAGTATTTAATTTAAGATATATTGATTTGTAGTAATATTTATAATGCCTTGCCAATGTGCTTCGACCCCTCACAGAGCACGTTTGATTATCGCGGGAGGAGCCATTTTGACGAAGTTCATGGGTCATTTCAATTTGTTGTAACACGCCAATTTGATCTCAATGCAGGGAGACATCGCTAGCTGTCGCATTGGTAAGTGAAGAGTTCGGTTTCCTCAAACCTGAGAGATACATTAACGTACACTTTTGTACATGTTCTGCTGATTTTGCCTGGCTGGGGGTTAATTTCATGTTTTTTCTTAATGCTCAGCTCTTTCAATATGTCCCTTTCATGCCTAGTGGGTCTTTGAGTGTGTCACCCGAGTAGGGCAAGAATTTAGAAATAAAGGGATTTTATTAGTTTGTTAAAATGATCACCTGTCGTTTTTGTAGCAAAACACTAGAGACATTGAGGTGTTATGTACTGCACTGCAAAGTTCATAGGAACGAACCCCATTTTTTATTTAAATGTGTTGACGCAAAAGAACATTTTGTAGTTACGCAGCTTTTAAAGCTCATTCTTATCGCGATCACAATGAGTCTGCACCCTCTGTTCCTGCTGGAGCCGTTGTTACAGATTTTAAATGTGCCATTTCATCATGTGATCAAAAATTTCACACAGTTTAAGAACTCTTATACCACTTAAAAGACCATATAGTGGAGGGGCGACCTATGGCATATCCAGTCACGGGTTGTAAAAATACGTTTACTGGTCATATGTCCAGGAAGCACAGAGCATGTTCTGTTAATAGAATAAGTGACAATTATAGGGAAGCTATTTCTCAGTATTCTACTCTCATTACATGTGAAGATGCCCCCCAGAGCTCTAATGATCCAACAACAAATGATAGCATTGAATTGGCACATCATTTTAATGAGTCACTTCTATGATATATATGTTTACTGTACCTGAAATTGCAAGGGAAGCTCCTACTTCCAGCTTCAATAATACAGACAATTGTTGAAGAGATGCAAAATGTGCATGAATTGGGTCAATATTACACTTTAGGTAAACTGCAGTCACATTTAAAAAAAGACATGTGTCTATAAGATGATGTTGTTAGTAAAGTATGTTATTGTGTAAAGGATTCTGATTTGTTCTCTTTCAGACACCATGGACCACTGAGAACAATATATTCAAGAGCTCAGACATTTAAACAAATGTTCAATTACATAGAGCCTTAAAAAGTACATTTAGGAAATGATGAGTAACTTACTGGAATCAGAATTCATGAAGAATTTAGTGTCACAACCGTCGTGTGAAACAGACATGGATGTTCTTAGTGACATAACTGATGGAAAAAGCATCAAGTCTAACCAGTTCTTCACTGAAAATCCCGAAAGCCTAAAGCTAATACTTTACCAGGATGCTTTTTCGTGAATCCCCTCGCCTCTGCTAAAAAGAAGCACAAAGTTGTTGCATTTTAGCTTTCTGTAGGTAATTTACCAGCTCATATGCGATACAATACTGATCACATGTCCCTTGTCTTATTGTTTGTAGAATATAACTTCAAACTATTTGGATCTGCTAAGCTTTTCTCTGAGATGTTGGTGGATTTAAAGGATTTGGAGGAAAATGGAATAAATGTAGGCTGTCGAATGATCAAAGGAGGTTTGTATTGTATTGCCGGGTATAATTTGGGTTCACACAGCATTGGAGCGTTTACCGAAAATTTCAGTCGTTCTAAGAACTTTTGCAGATACTGCGAAATAAACCGAAGTGAGTTTCAAAGTAATGACCCAAATGTTTGTGGTCCACAGCGCACCCCGGAAAGTTATGATTCTGCTGTTCAACATCTGCAAACAGAAGACAGAGACAACAAAGGCATAAAGGTAAACTGTGTTTTCAATACTTGGTTTTTCATGTTTGCCATCCTGGTCTCCCACCATGTTTGGCCCATGACATATTTGAGAGTGTCTTATCCTATGATGTTGCATTGTTCTTGAAGTATTTCATTAAGAAGAAGCCTTGGCTTACATATTCAACTTTGAACCGGCGCATCAAGCAGTTCAAGTACAATAGAACTGATGCTCTCACAAAACCATGTGCTGTTAACTCTGAGGGGCCCAAGCTTTCTGGGCAAGCCATTTAAAACTGGAATTTCTTAATTTGCTTACTCTATTAATTGGTGACAAAGTGCAAAATCCAGAAGATGATGTGTGGCAATTAACTCTCCATCTTAAAGATATTGTTGATTTGATTTGTGCACAAAAGAGTTCACTAGCACAAGTTGCCTATCTTGACATGCTAATCCAAGAATATTTGAAATCAAGAAAGTCTTTATTTCCTGACAGTCCACTGAAACCAAAACATCAATTCTTACGACACTATCCAGCAGTAACTTTAAAATTTGGCCCCTTGATTAGATTATGGACGATGCGCTTCGAAAGTGAACACAGCTATTTCAAGAGATGTGCTAGACATTTGTAAAACAAAATTCTTGTTTAAGTCTCATTTATATACTCTACAAAATGTTTATCTCTGTTTTGCCATCAAGGATCGCCTTGCAATCAACACATTGCAAGGCGATGTTTATTTATATAGCGCAATTCATACACAAAGGTAATTCAAAGTGCGTCACATAAAAATGATTCACAATGAAAAATTATGCTTAATGAATGAGTTCTTTTGAAAGTAAATGAGTTAAATCCCAAATGCTTAAGAATGCATAATACAAAAGGAAATTAAGTTGATTTTGAGACAAGTACTAAAAAGATCGACAACTAAAAGGAATAGAAGGCAGATTATTTCAAACTACCATTTGTGTGATGTGCATGAATTTAGGTTATTTAGTTACAAGGATGGACAGTCACATCAAAAAAAGTGATCAAAGCTTTTTTTATTGGGCAAATTAGGGTTCATAGATAAAACTGATATATCAAAATGTATTTGAGGTCGTCTCTTGCCAACACTTTGGCATATTTATACAAAACATATATGTCACTGTAGACTAGACACAGATCCATCTATTGGTCCTGAAAAATTTGCAACTGGTTATAACTTTCAATCCTTTGGCCTAAAACAGCAGAATTCTCTCTTTAGACACCTTGGGGCGTAGTGAGTTGAATATAATCCAACATTGTTAAATTGGCCATCATGGTTATGGGCAATTCTTGCAATTGTCAACCTAAGGATGAAAAAAAAATGTTTTCCCAAAGACAAATAATTTACCAAAGAAATCGTCAGCGACTTCAGATTCTCGATATCAGCATAACAGTGATGAACTACTTCACAAGTAAAATCCAAAATATTAGAGAAAAATTATAACAATGGAACCAGAAGTGAAACCTGCTGAACAAACTAACTACAGCGCCCCTAAGGAGAAATTGTGATTATTTTACATTTAGTCATTGAAGCATTTGTGTGTTTACTATTTGCATAGGTCTCTAACCTTTCAGATCAGTCAGTGGTCAGAGAACAAAATATACCCAAAAGTAAGCTGACTAATGTTAAGGATCTAACTAACTAACAACAGAAAATGTAAAAAGAAACATCTTCAGCGTACAAGACGCTAGAACTAAACTAAGCTCACTAACAAAACAAAACATACATAACTAGCACCACTCCTACTTCTGGTGTGTCTAATACATGGTTCCATAATCTATTTGCATAAATGTAGGTTGCGACCTGCTTACCTGACTCACAACCTCTCCTGCTAAAATAGCTGATTTACGTGGTCACCACAAAATGAACAAAACACTCTCTGAGACAGTTTCCGCATCTGTGCTCTCAGGATCCTGATCTCTCAGCATGATAATTCCTATCGTTTCTGGAGACAAAATAATCAAGTAATGCTGCTGTGCCTAGTGTGTAAATGTGATACACCCTTATGTGAGAACACAGTAACCATCAGCGTTTTAGTAGAATTGAAACTTTTATTAATAAAAACAATATTAGTTTGGGGGGGAACCAAACAAAGCGGAACCAAAGTGTAGGTATCGTTACACCGCGTTACCTAGGTGACGGGCGCCTTCCTCTTCTCTCAGACAGAGATTCGGAGACGAAGATGGCGGTTCGCTTTTTCACTCACTAATTCTGTGATTCTGTTTTCCAGGTTAGTATTCTGTAAAAATTATAAGGTTGAGTTTCCTCCTGAAGTGGATGTCGTGTATTGAAACTGTGATGAGTTGGTTATGGAACTTTTGACGTGTGAAGCTGAGTTTAAAAGCCGCGTTTAGGCTATAATCGCGGGAAGCGCGTGTTGTAAACAATTACGCTAGCGGCCGAATAAGAGGCGTGTATATTGTGGCTTTATGTGTGAATCTGTGTGCTGGTGTCCTCTCACTCTAATAATGATTTATTTGGGGTTTTTACGGTATCCTGACAGACTATATATGCTACTTAATGTTAAGATAAGATGTTAATGGGGGTATGTTGTTTAAAACTTAAAGGGGAGTTATTTCCTAAAGTTATACAGAAGCAGTTAGGTGACTGTTCTGGGTTTAAAAATGTATAATAAGTAAAACAGTTTTCCCTATGTGCATGGGTTATTCATGTTTTGACTTTAAAGTCATTATTACATTTCATTTACAGCCAAAGAGAGTTTATTGTTCATTATTACATAAGTATTATGGTGGATTTCTGAGGTAAAAAGAAAACAAATATATCTATATATAAGACATGATTTATCCTTTTGATAATATTGCACTTTAACAAAAGAGTGATGTTGTTTTTTGTAAAGACACAATTATTTTCTGTGAATGTGAGTATGAAAGATGTTGCCCACTGATCTGTGGAGAGTAAAGGAAACCTGTAGTGTTTAAATTGAAATTAACACATGGACACTGAAACATGATTACACTTGGGAAATGTTTTATTGTTTTGTATAATTGAAATTTGTAATAAAGAGACAGAGATTCGGAGACGAAGATGGCGGTTCGCTTTTTCACTCACTAATTCTGTGATTCTGTTTTCCAGGAGAGCTGAGAGGAGTGAACCCCAATTTATAAAATAAATCATTTGTTACTCCAGTTACACATTTGAAACTCGTAACATAAATGCGCACAGAATTTTTCTTAACTCAATTTTACTCCATTTCAAACCACCCAATATTAATCAGAATTTTTATAAACACACACCATATCCGCGGTATAGTTTTCACACTGCCTGTCTGTATGGTTAAGCCTGAACAAGAGGAAACATGAAACAATGCATATGCTACATAGGCCTTACATTTGGCACACATCACTGAAGCATTCACTTTCTCACAGCGACATATGTCGGATTAAGGGAAATATTAATGAAGACACTTAGCCTGTTCGCCCTTTTTATTATAGCTCAAACAGAGAGATCTTTAAACAGAGAAATAAAAGGCTACAGGGATGCAACAGAGCTTACTTTATGTATAATGTAGGCTAGGCTACTCTTGGTTTTGACTACCCAAAGGCCTAATCATAGGTTACTACAAGTAGCCAAGATGGCACAATCCATCTGGCTTTTGTCTATTTGACGTCTGCATTTACATCTGAAAGACATAGTTTGCACATCTGCAATACATCTTGGAGACGTTTGAATGTCTGTAATATGCCAGCTAAAGATCTGGTGTAAAAACATCTGCTAAACATCTTAAAAACAGTAGCTTTACATCCATTCCAAAACATAAATATTTTCCAGACATCTTCTAGATGTCTATATGATGTCTGACAGCAGACGTCTCCGAGACATATCGGAGATGAGCAAACTATGTATCGCAGATGTCTTGCAGATGTAAATGCAGACATCAATATACGTAAGCCAGATGTATGTGTGCTCTCAGGGAGACCCTACAAGAGGACACAACGACTTATAATTGTTTTATTCATTATTGATATTTCTAAAACCATCTCAGCAGCATTAAATAAATATATAGCCTATGCATATAAGCCATGTGTGCAAGAGGTTTACCGGATTTTGACCAATCAGATTTTAGTTATATCACCTTATTTTATTCTTCTCTCGTCTGCCAGTTATGTCATGTTTCCCCCCTCTCAGTGGAAAACGTCTTGGTTACGTATGTAACCTCAGTTCCCTGATGGAGGGAACGAGACGTTGTGTCGAGAACGTCTTGGTTACGTATGTTACCTCAGTTCCCTGATGGAGGGAACGAGACGTTGTGTCGAGAACGACAGATAGGGCGAACCCCATCTGTCGTTCTCGACACAACGTCGAGAGACCGACAGAAAGGGAACTTGTGGCCTTTCAACCTGCTGTATCAGCATACAAATGCTCACCTTTGAAACATCACCTTGGTGCATGTTAGAAGGGTTATTATTAAGCAACAAAGGGGCTACAGACATGGGACCGTTACGTATGTAACCTCAGTTCCCTGATGGAGGGAACGAGACGTTGTGTCGAGAACGACAGATGGGGCTCGCCTTGAGATCCAATCAACTCTGACTACTATAGAAAAGGTCAATGAAATTTGGCTAATGAAATTTGCATGCCGGTCTCTGCCCCGGGATGTCCGGCATAAAAGGAAGCCAGCATGCAGCATTCATTTACCTCTTGTTCTCTCACGACTGCAGCAGAATACGTTATACGTGTTTGTGGCATAAGGGACACAACGTCTCGTTCCCTCCATAAGGGAACTGAGGTTAAATACGGCACTGCAGGCGCACATTCCACCCGGGAGATCTCGACGTAGCCTTTGGCTGCCTCACCATCGAGGAAAGTAAGGGAGCCGGAGCAAGTTTAACTGGAGCGAGCCGTGAGTGGAGCGCTCCAAGTTTTACACAGCTCCTCATGCACCTCCGGGAAAAAAATGGCCCCCGGGGTGGGCGTGGTTTGCACCGCGCTCCGACCTCAGGAACCACGAACAAGGTTAGCACGGTTGACATCACTTCTGCTTCCTCCTGAGCTTGACCGCTGGGGGTGGAGCTCGGATTCGTCAGAGTCGGATGGCAGTCTCCCTCCGATGCTGCGAGCGACATCTCATCTACGTCACGCATCGTTTGACATGGGAATCAGTCAGGAGGAGTGGGATAGACATCAAGAACTTTAAAACATATGGAGGTGACTTTTTCCAAGTAAAGCTATTCAACTTAAAATTGAAGGTATTATAGGAGCCATGCGGACGTTCACGTGTGGCGTCATGTGACCATGGGCAAATTTGGCCACGTCACTAATTGGGTGAGAGGTAAAGCACCTATGAGAGGAAAGCTGGAGGAAAGGGGGTGAGTGTGGGAACACACATTTTTTTGTTGACCGTAGAAACATCAAGTATCGTGAATTGAAATGGTCTCCCAATAGCGTCAAAGAAGAATTGTACTGTACGATTTCGGTGAAGCAAAAATAAAACTCAAAAATTAAATGGTAAACAGATGAATGACGCGTCACAATTATTCCGCACTCAGCTCCTGCAGCTTCGCAAAGGTGATTAGGCTGCTACAATTTAGTCAAAAAAAATTCTGTTGCTGGATGGATGATTGAGTCAAGTTTGGATTAGGAAAAAAAGTCCCTCAGGCTCCGGTGACTGGAATTAAGCAAGTGCAGCGTAGAGAATGGCTCTACTCTCACTCGTTCGAATGAGAAGGATCGCACGCTTGGATTTTCGAAACAACAGGATCGATGATTTTGGATATGTTGACATCGAACCGGTAGGACATGGATTCTAATTTTACTTCGCTGTTGTACGCTGATGATGGTTTGAAACTGCTCGGGAGTTTCTTGCGTTGTTGTTTTGTTTGCTGTTGGTATGTTTGAGTCGTTGTTTGGGATCTTAGGAAAATTTGAGATAAGTATCGTATTTTATGAAGTGCTTTGTTAGGAAAAGTGTTTTGCTTTGGATTATGCGGCTCAGGTGTTTTTCGTAGTGTTTGTGTGTTTTGAAAAGACGCGTTTAGACGAGCATGTGCTAATTATGAGTGAACGTGAATCCAGTGGGGATGTTGAACCTGAAAGGGACGCAGGTA
This sequence comes from Triplophysa bombifrons, assembly GCA_029783895.1. Taxonomy (NCBI): domain Eukaryota; kingdom Metazoa; phylum Chordata; class Actinopteri; order Cypriniformes; family Nemacheilidae; genus Triplophysa; species Triplophysa bombifrons. The sequence continues at coordinate 7,636,974 of CM056470.1, forward strand.
AAAGAAAGGTTCAGCTTACCGAAAAGGCTTTGGCTAATAAAATTGAGCAACTACAGAAAGAACGAGGACGAAATGTGAATGTGATCAAAGGTTCTATACCAGCCATCAAAAAACTCATGCAACGAAATGAGAACGTTTCAGCCATTCGGATTGAACTTGAAAGTTTGGTGCAGGTTTTCGAAGAGGCAATCAAACTTAATGATTCTGTGGTCCCATTATTACCCAGTGATGAGCAAACCAAACAGAATAATTGGTTCTCAAGTGTACATAAACACAATGACGCCTTTATAAAAAATACAAAGCAGTAGATGGAGGGAATTGAGAGCTCAAGTGACATCGATCAACCATTGGAAACAACAGAGTGTCCTCTAGTTTCAAGAGAACAGAATATGTCCAAAATATCCATGCATAAACATGATGATATAAATCCAATTGACAGCATTTCTAATGTCGGGAGTAAAGGATCAAGTAGACGAAGCTCTGCTTCAAGACGTTCAACAACATCATCAACCTCTTCAGCATGCATAAAGGCAGAGGCCGATATAGCAGCACTGTTGGTACGTCAAAATTTAATGAAGGAAAAACATTCTATTGAGGAAAAAGAACAAAGCATAAGAAAACAGAAAGAAGAATTTGGGTTACGAATGTAAATTGCTGCAAATATGGCCAAAGTGAACGTACTTAAGGGTTACAGTGTGCATGGTGATTTGACACAGCATTCTGATGGAATGAATTCTTATGTTGATAAAGGACACCAGACAACCCAAACACTTAATGGTGATGCTAAAACATTTACTCCTACTCATCAAATGGTTTCATCAGATGCAATTGCAAACAAGGGGAACATTTCTCAAATTACTTACCCCCAGACAATTCCAAATTCAACAGTAATGTGAATGTAAGTGCCCAGTATGGAAGCAGTTACAATGCTGGTTCAGGAAATACTGATCAAATTTACCATATTATGGACAAACAAAATGAAATCACGTCTTTGCTGGTTCAACAACAGTGTCTGTCATCTTTGCCTAAAAGGGAAATTAAGGTGTTTGATGGCAACCCTTTGCGATATCACTCCTTTATGAAATCCTTTGAAAGTGCCGTGGAGAGTAAAACTGAAAGTCCTAGCGAACGCCTATACTTTCTTGACCAGTATACCAGTGGTCATCCAAGAGAGATTATAAACAGTTGCCAACATATGCACGCAGATCATGGGTATTTAAGGGCCAGAGCTTTACTACAAGAACATTTTGGTGATCAGTACAAAATTGCATCCGCCTATATGGAAAAGGCTCTCTCGTGGGCAGACATCAAAAGTGAAGATCTCAGAGCTTTACAAGATTATATTTTTTTCTTAAGAAGCTGTTGTAACTCCATGGGAAGCATTCAGTATTTGTGTGAGATGGATACGCCCTCTATTATGTTGACTGTGGTGAGGAAATTGCCATACAAATTAAGGCAGAAATGGAGAGCGGCGGTGTGTGAACTGCAGGAAACAGTCAATCAAAGAGCTACCTTCAGCGACATTGTTAACTTTGTTGAAAGACAAGTAAAAATAATGACTGATCCAGTATTCGGAAACATACAAGATGTCTCAACTTTAATAGGAAGTAAATCAGTGAACAAAGGCAAGTCTCAGTCTTATCTTAAAACTAAACGAAGCAGCTTTGCTACTACTGTTACAGCAATGGAAAGGAAAACAGAAATTGGAACCAATAGAAAAGAAACCGTTTCATTCAGAAACAAGAGTTGTTTGTTTTGCAAATGTGAACATACTTTGGAATTGTGCCCTCTTTTGGAACAGAGGAGTCAAGGTGAAAAGATTTCATTCTTAAAAGAGAATGGCATTTGTTTTGTCTGTATGTGTACAGGGCACATCAGTAAAGATTGAAGAAATCGCCTTTCATGCAAAGTGTGTAATCTTAAGCACCCTAGTATATACAAGAGAAAACGTGACCGATTCAAAACAGGTAAGGAAACAAGTGGATACCATAAAGGGCAATGCTCCTGAATCTGTCCAGTCCAGTGGATATATTGGGGCGAGTGAACTTGAATGTAAACTTTCTATTGTTCCTGTACAAGTGAAATGTAAGGAAGGAAACAATACTGTGATTACGTATGCTTTTTTGGACCAAGGTAGTACAGCAGTGTTCTGTACATCTAGATTGATGAATAGACTTGGTCTTTCAGGTAAAAGGACAAATATTCTCTTGCGTACTATGGGTGAGGAGAAAGTTATAACTACCAATGTTGCTTCTAGGTTAGAGGTAGCTGGTTTGAATGAAGAAGACTTTTGGGAGTTTCCTGATGCCTACACACAAGAGACTATGCCCGTGCATAGAGGAAACATCCCAAAGCAAAAGGATTTGCAGGGATGGCCATATTTGAAACATGTCAATTTGCCTGACATTGACTCTGATATCGAACTACTTATAGGAATAAATGCCCCGAGGGTTATGGAGCCGATTCAAGTGATCCGCAGTGTTGATAATGGACCCTATGCAATTAAAACTAGGTTGGGATGGACAGTAAATGGACCACTAAGAGGAGACCGGGCCAATCATTCAGCTTCGGAGTACCCTGATGTTACAATCGATTTCTGTTTCAAACTTGGGAGAACTCTGGCAACAGCAATTTGAGGTTGATTTTCCTGAATGTAGTAAAAATTAATAAATTGGGTTCTCAAGAGAAGATCACAGGTTCATTGAGATGGTAACTGACTCATTAAAGTTAGAAGGGGGTCATTATTCTATTGGTTTACCTTTGAGAAATAAAGATGTTTGTATGCTGGACAACAAGATGATTGCAGAACAGCGTGCTGTGAACCTTAAGAAAATATTGAAAAGAGATGTTTCACTTCATTCTGAATATTCTGCTTTCATGAAAGATCTTATTTCTAAAGGTTATGCGGAGAGAGCGCCAGGTAAAGACTTGGAACGTAATGATGCTAAAGAATGGTACATACCCCATCACGGTGTTTATCACCCCCGAAAAGGAAAACTCCGTGTTGTCTTTGATTGTGGAGCTACATTCCAAGGGACGTCTTTGAATACCCAGCTATTACAGGGTCCAGACCTCACCAGTTCACTGATTGGGGTGATAACTAGGTTTAGGAAAGAGCGAGTTGTTATCACGGCAGATATCGAAGCCATGTTTCATCGAGTGCGGGTACCAAAAGACGATACAGACTTGCTGAGATTTCTTTGGTGGCAAGACAGTGATCTTACTCAATATATGGTAGAATATCGTATGGTCGTGCACCTCTTTGGAGCCACTTCATCACCTAGTTGTGCAAATTTTGCCCTCAGAAAGTGTGCAGAAGATAATAAGTTCAGCAACGAAGTAATTAATACAATCTTGCATTGCTTTTATGTAGACGACTGTCTTGTCTCTGTACATTCAGAGGATGAAGCTGTTTTTCTGTATCACAACATCGTAGCTATTTGTGCAAAGGGCGGCTTTACATTGACAAAATGGATAAGTAACAGTTGAGATGTGCTGGTAAGAGTCCCAAAGGAATTCAGAGCGAAAAATGTGAAGGATTTGGATTTGGGCCAAGATTTACTTCCCGTAGAGAGAATGCTGGGTGTACAGTGGTGTATACAATGTGATGCCTTCAAGTTCAAAATCGTGTTGCAGCAGAGGCCTTCAACCAGGAGGGGGATCCTTGCTACTGTGAGTTCTGTTTATGACCCCTTAGGAATTATGTCTCCTGTGACCTTGTGTGCAAAAAAAATCTTACGAGATTTGTGCTGGAAGAAACTTGGCTGGGATGAAAAGATTCCTGCTTCAAATGCTCAGGAGTGGATCAACTGGTTGGATGGATTGCGTGAGTTGGAAAGCTTTAAGATTGATAGATGCTTTAAACCCGTGGGCTTCGGAGAGGTGAACACAGCACAATTGCACCACTTTTCTGACGCAAGCGAAGATGGTTACAGAGTAGTTACTTATCTGCTTTTGCATGATATTAACTCACAAGTGCATGTCGCTTTTGTAATGGGGAAAGCTAGAGTAGCTCCTTTGAAGGCAGTGTCTATCCCTCGAATGGAACTTACTGCTGCAACATTAGCATGTCGAATGGATGCGTTGTGGAGAAGAGAACTGTTTATGTGCTTACAGGACTCCGTCTTCTGGACGGACAGTACTTCTGTACTAAAATATGCCAGAAATGAAGTTCCTAGGAATCAAACTTTCATGGCTAACAGAGTTTCTGAAATTCTTGAGGTGTCTCGATCATCGCAATGGAGGTATGTGAGCACTGAAGTAAATCCAGCAGATGTAGCTTCCAGAGGGTTGAGAGTGAAATCATTTCTAGAGAACAGAAGTTGGGTGCTTGGACCACAGTTTCTTCTAAAGCCTGAAAAGGAATGGCCTGTTGATCCTTCTGACCTGGGGGAATGTTCACCAGAGGATCCAGAGGTGAAAAGAAGTGTCACTGTCAATACTGTACAATTAGAGAAGGACGTTATGACACACTTTATCCAATACTTCTCCAGTTGGAGCCGGTTAAAGAGGTCAGTAGCTTGGATTATCAGATTTAAGCAGTTACTCTTAAATCTAAGCCAGAAGAGGAAATCATTGAAAATGACTTTAACACAATTTGGAATGGATGAAAATCAAAAAAGACAACAACTGAAAGATGAATTGGAGAAGACAAAGGTTCAGTGTGATAAAAGGGAGCTTTCAGTGGAGGAGCTGAAGAAAGCTGAATTGGATATTATTCGCTACTGTCAAAGACAGAGATATCCTGATGAATTCTCAATTTTGCAAAAAGGAGAACAAATGAAAAGGAACAGTCACATTTATAAACTCAATCCAGTCCTTGGAGATGGTGTTTTAAGAGTAGGAGGACGGTTGAGTAGGGCAGCTATCCCCGAAGAAGCAAAACATCCCGCTATACTTGCAGAGGACATTCACATCTCAAGCATTATTCTCAAACATATTCATGAAGAAGTGGGTCATGGTGGTCGAAACTATATGCTATCGAGGTTGCGTCAAAAGTATTGGATACCTGGCGCTAGCGTTGCCATAAGAAAGATATTGTCCAAGTGTGTGATCTGCAAACGTTTGCAGGCAGCACCAGGGTATCAACAGATGGCAGACCTGCCTCTGAATAGAGTTTCTCCAGATAAACCTCCATTCACTTATGTTGGAGTTGACTGTTTTGGACCCTTCGAAATTAAGAGCAGGACAAGTATCGTTAAGAGATACGCAAGAGATCTTCACATGTCTAGCAATTCGTGCTATTCATATAGAAGTGGTGCCATCACTAGAAACAGATTCCTTTATAAATGCATTGCGACGATTCATCGCAAGAAGTGGACAAGTGCTAGAAATACGATCTGATAATGGTACAAATTTTCATGGAGCAGAACGTGAGTTAAGACAAGCTATTGAAGATTGGAACCAATCTCAGATTAATAACATGCTTCTGCAGAAAGGAATCAAGTGGATTTTCAATCCTCCAATTGGTTCACATCATGGAGGTACATGGGAAAGACTAATTCGGTCTGTAAGGAAGGTTCTTAATGCCACCTTAAGAACACAAACCCTTGATGAAGGTGGTCTCCATACCGTTCTATGCGAAGCAGAAGCAATCATTAATGGACGTCCCATTACTAAATAATCAACTGATCCCAATGATTTGGAAGCACTGACACCTAACCATTTGTTGCTTTTAAAAACTGCACCATTATTACCACCTGGAATCTTTCAAAAGGAGGATATTTATGCTCGTCGACGATGGAGACAGGTACAGTACATGTCGGTTTTGTTCTGGAAACGATGGACAAAGGAGTATTTACCTCAATCTCAAGAGCGACAGAAGTGGTCCACTGCAATCCGCAACTTCATTCCAGGAGATATTGTGCTTTTGGTGGATGATTTGGCACCCCGGAATTCTTGGATAATTGGGAAAGTGATCCAAACTTTTCCAGACAAAAAAGTTTTGTTCGTCAGGTGCAACTGAAGACTAAGACACATTTTTTGATCAGACCAGTCACGAAAATCTGCCTTCTGCTGGAAACAGATACCTGAAACTTTCCTTGGAGAAGATTTCCTTTGTTTTTTGGACAGGTCAATATAGACATTGACTTTACGCATTGATATGTCTGAGTTACAAACACTCATTGACATTGAAGCATTAAGGACTTTACATGGATTTTAAACAGACATTGATTGATGTATAAAAAAAGGGAGGTTGTACTTTGAATCAAATGTCTGTGTCTCCTATGTGTATTTATTGGATGTAATTATTGTTAAGATTATAATAATTAGGGGCTGGAACATAGGAGCCATGTGGACGTTCACGTGTGGCGTCATGTGACCATGGGCAAATTTGGGCACGTCACTAATTGGGTGAGAGTTAAAGCACCTGTGAGAGGAAAGCTGGAGGAAAGGGGGTTAGTGTGGGAAATCACATTTTTTTGTTGACCGTAGAAACATCAAGTACCGTGAATTGAAATGGTCTCCCAATAGCGTCAAAGAAAAATTGTACTGTACGGTTTTGGTGAAGCAAAAATAAAACTCAAAAATTGAATGGTAAACAGATGAATGACGCGTCACAATTATTCCGCACTCAGCTCCTGCAGCTTCGCAAAGGTGATTAGGCTGCTACAGGTATGTTTCTGAGTACACTTGAATTTGAATATATTATTGTCAAACTAGAATGTTTATTGTAACATAGTGTTTTATCTACTTTAACTTGCTTACGGAGTAAATACAATATTGTATTCATTTATTATTATGATGCATTTACTTGAAGGCAAGTGTTTACAGGGAAGTTATTGATCATCGTAATGGAACATACACTGTTGATCTTCTGTTTCCTTGGGAAGGACAAGCACAAGTGTCTGTACATCTGATGCACTCCAGTGAAGTTGTGCAGTTTTTTTAAAAGTACTGGGAGACTTCATTCCCACGCAACCACTATTATGGATACTCTGTAGGACCAGGGCCCAATGGAGTCAGGATAAGTGAAAAAGTGGAGTGTAATCTTAAATGGGGCAATGATGGAAGTTGGAGTAAAGGCAACTTCTGCTGTGAATATAAGGATGGAAAATCCGAGACTGTGTGGCAGTGTGAGAGACCAAAACAACTTTACTGTGATAACTGGGTGTATCATGAAAGAGGACCCTATCAAAGTCCATTAACTCCTTTAGAGAAGCAACTTATCACAAGGTAAAAGAGAAACTTGGGGTAAATGTAAGATATGTTGCTTTCCAAATCAACTTGCAGTCTTTTCAAATTAAACCATTTAATACAAAAAAAATCCATGACCTTTTCATTGTTATAAAAATGTTTTTATGTCATACAATCTGTTTAAATGGTGAAATTTTAACATTTCAATTGTATTTCATAATTTATAACTTTTAACACATTTATATATAAATGTTTAATTATTTATATATTTTTCTCTACAGCAAATTAACAAATGTTGGGATTCCTGGAGACACACGCATTATAAATGTTCTTTCCAACTCTTCAAGTATTGGTATGTTCAGCTAGGACTAATGCACTTCCAGTCAAACATTTTGGATCACTTGACAAAGTTTCTCATGCTCTTAACAACTATTTTAATCTGAAGGTGTATGTTTCAATGTTCGGATACAAATATAATTGTGCTGACAGAATCACATCCTTCTAGAAAACTGCATTTTTGTTAATAAATATATTTTTGAAATTGATTACTTGGACAAAATAATTAATAAATAGTAGCAAATAAGAGTCCAGAAAATATGGAAATTCCTTTAATACTGATTTAAAAAGCGTCCCAGATAGGCTTGATAGGTGATACATTTATATGCTGCGGTAATTGATGAGGCTTTTATTACCATAGTCGGTATTATGACGTGATTAATGCATTACAAAAATAGGTCGAAAATATCAACCAATAATAAGAAATAAATGGAAAGTAAAGCTTACTAATAATTTGTCAGGTGTTTAATGAAATCTGATAAATATATCTTTGATTCCATACTAGATTTTAGTAAATGAGGAACTATTGTAATCGTGATGATTTAGCTAAAGAGGTTCACTTTTTTGTACTCACTTTTGTTGTACAATTGTCAACATGCATGCAGTGGTCAAATACAAATTTAACATAATATTCATGCTGTCATGAATATGAAACCCCAGTCTCGTTAAGGCAAGAAGTGGTGGAAAAACATGGAGAATAGTGTTCTTTGAGAATAAGTGCTCAAAAAAGGTTTATTCCGGACCAAAAAACTTCCAAAACAGAAACAGTCCAAAATGCAAAAATGAAAAAAGAAACAAGGTTTACCAAAAACTGGTCAATTCGGGAATATAGGCAAAAACGGATTTAATCACTAATATCACTAAATGTAAGTGTAAATTGAAAATTGATGTTGTTAATGGGGTGGTAAATTGCATGGCGTCACTTTCGCATATTTCTTCATTTGCCGGTTCGAGTCCCGTTGCTGACCAAAGAAACATTTTTACATCATTGGTATCGCAGGTTAGTTTATTTGTTTATATTAAAGCATTTAATGCGTGGTCAATATATAAAGCCAGCAATAGGAGCTCTTTTTCCACAAAAGGCGGAGACATCAACGGTAGTTAAGGGGCATTGATGTGAGGGTGCAAATCTGATAAAAACATAAAATAGTATGCACACGAATTGGAGCACAAAGAAAAAAATTACTTGCATGTTTTTTAAAGATTATTATGTCTCTGTAGACGATAGAACTAGTAGCTACATTGCTAAAATTCTCTGCCTTATCAAGCGATGATCTCGCCTGTTGAAAGTCTCATAATCACTTGACTTTCTCATAAGCGCTTTCATCATGAACACATTCACTATTTTAATTATTGTCTTTTTTGTCATAATATCTTCACACAAATGTTCAGAAATGTTCGTTTTGTGAGACCACTCTTCAATTACTGTACAGTTCAATCACAAACGCGATACATCCACGTGAAATACACCTCTGTACTGTGCTACTTTCGTGCTGGAGGCAGTGTAAGGGAAGAGATTAAAAAGTGAAGTGAAAGTGACCTATTTGTCAGGTCTGGTGACTCATACGCGAAATGTGACTTCTGCTTTTAACCCATCCAGTGAGTAGTTAACACACGCACAGCAGTGGGCAGCTATGACTTCAGCGCCCGGGGAGCGAGTTCGACTCTCTTACCATTAGGCCACGATTGCCACTATATGTTTATGCACAAATATACATAAACATTGCCAAAGTGGAGATCTGCCCTTCGAAAATTAACCTTGGATTCTTATTCATCCGGATGGTGCACTTTGGGCTGTGACAGATCTGTAACTCGATTCCTGAAGTTAAGGAAACGTTGCGCCACAAAAACAGTTTTTGAATGATTATGTTAATATATTGACTAAGACAACAAACACTCAAAGTGTTTATGATGAAAGTGTGTATGTGTAAGCGATTCAACGCTTTTATCATATCTGCAGTCGTACGTGTTTTCAAAACCTAAAAACAACACACGTAACTAGCGATGCTATGACGCTGTACCGGGGAGGGGGCGTAGTCAGCTCGAAATGCATTGTCAAGTCAACATTGAATTTTGCACCACTCAACCCGCTGAGTAAATTAAAATGCAATCCCAAATGTTCAACCTGTTAATGTTAATGCATTTATGGAAAATGACATTAGAATTTTCTTTTTGCTACAGCTTTGCTTGACTATCTTAAACATTTATAATCAATCCAGGGAATTCATTTTCATTTTCATTTTCATTTTCATTTCGCAACTTAAAGATACTTAAAAATAGCCATTTAAATAACTTATTAAAACTACTGTAGGAACTGACAAATGTAATTGATATAATTTAATTTAATTTTACACTTAATGTTGCAAATATGTTATTTGAAATGCATATTTAGATACACAATTGAATTGTCATTTTACATACTGCACTGCCATTTTGCATATTGGATTTCAAATTCTCAGTCGGAAAAGGGTGGCTTGCTCACTTCAGGTAGGTGGAGAGTTCCTGCCTCAAGTGGAGGAGTTCAAGTATCTGGGGGTCTTGTTCATGAGTGAGGGGAGGATGGAACGGGAGATTGACAGACGGATCGGTGCAGCTTCTGCAGTAATGCAGTCGCTGTACCGGTCTGTCGTGGTGAAGAAGGAGCTGAGCCGCAAGGCGAAGCTCTCGATTTACCAGTCATTCTACGTTCCTACTCTCACCTATGGTCATGAGCTGTGGGTCATGACCGAAAAGACAAGATCCCGGATACAGGCGGCCGAAATGTGCTTTCTCCGCAGGGTGGCCGGGCGATCCCTTAGAGATAGGGTGAGAAGCTCGGTCACTCGGGAGGAGCTCAGAGTAGATCCGCTGCTCCTCCACATCGAGAGGGGCCAGCTGAGGTGGCTCGGGCATCTTTTCCGGATGCCCCCTGGACGCCTTCCCGGGAAGGTGTTCCGGGCATGTCCCACCGGGAGAAGACCCCGGGGAAGACCTAGGACACGCTGGAGGGACTATGTCTCCCGGCTGGCCTGGGAACGCCTCGGTGTCCCCCTGGAAGAGCTGGAGGAAGTGTCTAGGGAGAGGGAAGTCTGGGCATCCCTGCTCAGACTGCTGCCCCCGTGACCCGGCCCCGGCCCCGGATAAGCGGAAGAAAATGGATGGATGGATGGATTTTAAATTGAATATAGCAACCAATATGCTTCCATAACTTATTAGCTGATACACATAGCCCCTCCTGTTCTGGGTTTGCACGCTCTTCGGCAAGTCGGAGGCTCGTATCATCTCAAATCCATATCCAGGTTAACTTTGTGGAAAACAAAAAATGCAAAGACATGAAAGAAAAGCTCGCTGAAAATAAAAACATATAACTAATGCAGTATGTTCCAGGAAGCAAGGTGTAATATGTAAAATTAGGTCAAGTCATTATTAAAGCTAGTTCACCCCAAAAAATTAAATTTTGTCATCATTTACCATTGGTCCCCATTGATTTCTTTTGAATAAAGAAAAAGTAAACGGGGACGAACAGTTTTTTGTTACTCAGTTTCCTTAAAATATCTTTTTTTCTATTTTTGCTGTACAGCTCAAGCTCAGTTAAAATGACAGCACATTTAAGATGGACTAATATAAATTGTTGCGCAATAAAAGTCCTCAGAATGCACAAAATAAGCAAGCCTGATGTGTTTTTGGCAAGACTAGGAGTATGTAAAAAAAAAAAACGAATGCATGCTGTGTGGTTGGCTTGCTCACCTTGTACATTTGATGCAGCTGCTGTCACGCTTTACAAACGCATCCGGTGTGAATACCCTCACGAATCTGCAGGTGTAGTGATAATGTAGTTATGCTGATGGCGCAGTTCACGCACGCAGTCTCATGTAGCGTCTTTGGCTGGTTCGAGTCCAGCTTGGACCACTTGCAGATTTTTACATTGTTGGTCTGGTTATGTTTATCTGTGTCACGGGGATTTTTTTATTTATATTTCAGCATGTAATGCGTGTTTAAAATATAAAGAAAGTCAGGAATAAGAGCTTTCTTTCCACAACAAACTCACAGTATATTCTAAATTTCTTAATCGCTGCCGACACCGTCCAGACAGTCTCCCCAACAGCCTTTCAATAAACACCTTAACGCTCATCACCTGCCCACTAATATATCTCACATTACCTATGGGACATTTTGCCATTTACCTCCGTGAAGACTGACGCTATACCCTGTGTGGAACTGACTTTCAGCCTAGCATTTAGATATAATTAATTTTACTCGACTATGGAGTTAAATGGCAGGGTATTTGGAATTGACTTAGGCTGTGTTGTTTTAGTTAAGTTAATAAGTTAAACAAAAAAACGTTCGTCCCCATTGACTTTCTCTTTACACAATAGAAGTCAATGTTTAACATCTGTTAATATTTTTTTTTCTTCAGATTTAATGACTTTTCCTTATTTAATGAAGATAACACAGTGAACACAAAATTAACATGATGTGATTTTTTTTCAATACCTTACACACACTTTGTAGAATCAGTGTTCCTCGGGGTCAATTTGACCGCAAGCTCTGTCAGCTGTATAAAACATAAGAGATTTCACACCCATTTGTTTTGGGTGGTATTGAGATCACTATAACATGCCATAATCTTATAATATTCCCTATAATTTCATATTTTCTTTATAATATTCAAAAATCTAATATAACCATACCTGTAATATTGTGAGATCCTCTGAAAGTTTGCATGACATGGGGGTATCCTAATTTCTCATACCATGGGCGAGGGAAAAACAAAATTCTTTTGAGAAAGTTTATATTTCTTGTGCCGTGGGGGATGGGAAAACATAATTTTTGTGGTTTACAGGGTAGGAGCAAACATATAGAAGCTTCCACAGAAGCATTCTAAACCATTTCCCTTTGTGGTCTGTTGGCTCTCTCTTTATCAACTCTCTATTGAAATGGCCTCTAAACAAAGGTTAGACAAACATTTCCTGTAAATGAGACAGACGATAATGTAAGCGAGGAACCTGATTATCCTCCTCAGAATCATCTATCTATCTATCTCTCTTTCTCTCACTCTCTCTCTCTTTCTCTCGCTCTGTTTGTCTGTCAGAGGAGGAAATTAAGTGCTGGTGATGGATTGGTTGACACGGAGTAGCTGCACCCGATGAGATCAGAGCAAGATTGAGTAACGTGGCCTGTCAGAACTTACACTATACGTACGCTTGATACGTGCTGATGTTTCAATGTAATGTAGAGCTTGAGAAAATGTGGAGCTTAAAGGGAATATGTGAACGGGACAATTCAATTCAAGTTTATTTATATGTGGATTGTTCCAAAGCAGCATCAACAATTTACTGCCTTGGCTAAGATTTTTTAAACCAAAAATCACGGTGCAGTTGCTTCAGTTCATGTGCTGAACTGGTACGAAGTAGTCAGTGTTCCATTTAACCAGTTCAGTCCTAGCCAAATACAGATGCAGCAACTCCAAGAAGAAGACATTCTTGCAGGACCTATAAATAGTCAGGCCATGGATGCACTCCAAACTGTGATTCGTATTGTACAAGAGTAAACTTCTGCCCATGAGTCCTGTTGGATACTTTTCCACATGAACTCAAATTCGAGTGTTTTTTTACATCACACCCTCCTAAATGGATGTATGAATGTTGTGTTTGTGAATCAATACAGTATATTACTTTTACACACTGCTAAAAGAAGCAATGCGACGTCTTGATTGTGTAAAACTATTTCAGATTAAAATGGTTTAAAAAGCTGCCTTTCTTTTTTTGCCTGTGTAGAAATAAACCATAAAGCCATTTTCACAAAACATTAATATAGATTCATATTTTAATCAGTGCTACCCTGTAATGGATTAGTTTTTATTTAATAGTTCACAACAGCATAATTGGAATATTATCCAGTTATTGTTTACATCCAGTACTGGCCAAAAGTTTGGACAAAGATTTTTTTATTATTTCTTAACCTTTATCAAGGAATCACAAAAATGTATCACAATTTATTAAATTAAGCAGTACAACAGTTATGAACAGTACAACAGTGTGTATATAAATATTCTTGTAAAATCATAGGCATATCACAAGTGATACCTCCTTCCACAGGTGCCGTATAGGGGGAAAAGTTAGGACAATTCCTAGGGCCCCATGACTGACAGGGGCCCCAAAATAGGTCAAAACTAATTTAACATTATCAAACCATCATCATTTATAATATATATTTAAAATATACAATTAATGATATCTTTGGTTTTGCCAGTAAAAGTAAATAAACCCCATTGACTAAAAAGTAAACTTCCAACTCTGATAAAACACCTGAAAAGGGTAATCAGTGACTTCAGGAAAAGACGCGTTCAACTTAATGTTGGGCAGCGCAGATTGTTTGGTATATCGCATTAAAGTACCGCGAGAGCGATTAAAATGCGTACCACGCAATCTGCACTTCAATCTCTTTTGCAATACTTAATGTCAAACGATGATAGATTTGCGCATCGCCGCATTAAGTTGAACGCATCTATTCCAAAGACGCTGATTAGCTTGTTCAGGTGTTTTATATCAGAGTTGGGGATAAATTCTGCGGGAAAATGGATCTCGCGGGCCAGAGTTGAGAACCACTGGCCTAGAGTCTGTGAGTGGTATTAACCTGATGGCTTAATGTCCATAGTGAAATAAGCTAGCTAGCAACAGACTAGTGTTAGCCTACATTTAATTACCATTTAATCAGTGCAGGGAAACGTTTAGCACTATAATAACCCTGGTGTGGAAATTCCATTTTACATGTCCACTTTATTTTCTTGTTGGCATATATGAGCAGCTAAGTAAAAAATATCTGCCGCTTTCATTGTTTTGAGAGGATGATGTTAACTTTTTTAGTTTTTTCGTTTTTAAATCTTTCATTAATAATTATAATAATAATTAATAACAATACTTTTAAGAGAATTTTCCATTTTGTCAAATTTTACAATAAAAATACATTGAGACTGTAAAAGATAGCCTTCAGCACATTTTTTATGGTTGCTTTTAATCTTGCTTCAAATAGGAAACTACATACTAGACTTGCATGCATGTACAAATCACCAGCAGTAAATATTGTGCTAGTACTAGTATTGAACTACAAGAAGCAAGACAGTTGCAAGCCTTTAAGTAGAGTTATGTAAAGCTATTGATGGGACAGTTAGGTCCTAGAGATGTGGTGAAAACAACTGCGCAGAGGGGGCCCAATTTTATTTTTTGTCATGGGGCCCAAAATTCCTGGCGGTGCCCCTGCCTCCTTCATCCTGTATGCAGTAGATATTGTGATCAGACATTCGCCTTTGAAGCTGTATTTCCTTATAGAATGTATTTGCACTTACGTCCAATTTTTTCACTTTTAATTTATTTAAATAGTTTATTGGTTATTTTTTTATCAATTTACAAAAATCAGAAAACTACTATCCAAATAGAATGAGCGGCTGCACTCTACGCATTGTTGAGGTGTTAAAATTCGCACGTTTTTGACCCCCTTGGCTCTCCATAACGTGAAAAAAACGTATATTGTTGACGTGTCAAAATTCGCCTGTTTTTGATCCCCTTGGCTTTCCATACTCACTCCATCTCTTGCGCGTTGACTCACTCTCTCGGCATACGCTTTACAACTTCAACTTCCTCGCCTCATACCTGACGGGGAAACGGATGGGTTAAGTCAGAAGAAAACTTTCCTAGCTGTTCCAGGAACTGAAAACGTATAGCTATGGTCATACCAACAATCAGTACTTCATGGAAAGCGTTATTGAATATTCATATTAATGTCCAAAATGCACCGATTCAAGATTTGCTTGTTTCATCAGTTCACTACTGGACAACGTGTTTCTGTGCTTCTGCTGGTATGTTTTTTGACGTCAGCATATTTGGTAAGTTATCAATAAAATGCGTGATACATATGTTTTATAATACATAAACATTTAATAAACAAAAATGACTTAAGGTCAGTTAAGTTCTGTTTATGTTTTTTTTGACATGTTGAGTGTTTTCTGTATTATATCTCGTTTTTTATACTATTGCTAATTGGGATATTGTTCAGCAGCTAGTTAAATTCGGTCAGTGGTTCACAGCCTTTTTTCCCTTCGGCCCCCACGTACATATATGACAATCGGAGCCCCCCCTAACCGTCATATATGTGTGTGTGTGTACACACATATATAGATAGTAAATATAAATTAATGAAATGAAATAATTTAATCATAAATTCAATTAAATGGTTAAGATGAGTAATTTAAAAGATTTTAATTACATTTTTACTTGAATACTCAAACAGCGGTGAGGGAACGCGAGTGATTAGTGTCAGCTGCGCGTTGCACCGGTCTTGCATCTATCACAGAAGAGATCAGAAGCATAAAAAGAAAAGCGACAGGAGTGTAGGACGAGAGAGGACCAGGCCTGGATTTTTCGTTTGTTCTATTATGTTTGTGTGGCCGGCAGTCGACCGGAGGGAGCTTTCTACTTTCGTTTTGTGGTTTGTATATTTTAATAAAAGTTGCCCCTCCCTTGCTTCCTTCCTTCCCACCTGTGTTACAAGGTTTCTCTGCTATCTTTCCTTATGATTTTATGTTGACACGAACGTTGACGCCTGACAGAGGACAATTCTCACGTGAGTCTCATAGCGAGAACAGCCAATTTCAGTGCTTCCAGCCACCGCAGAGCCTTGTGTGAATGTATGCCGATGGAGCCGGAAATTGAAACGATTATTTTATATAAGATATAACAATTTTTGACTGCATTATTTTGGTATTGTAAGCACATGGTTTTTATATAAAATGATTATTGAAACATTTTATTTATTCAACCTCATGTGAACTCGGGCGCCCCCCTAAGCGGGTCGCGGACCCCAGGTTGGGAACCACTGATGTATGTGGCATGCAATGTATAAAGTAACTGTGATGAAGAATTGACGAGGAATAGGCACAAATTGTAATTGTTAAGCAGTGTATTTATAGGTTTATTGCCAGTGCAATTGATTTAGATATTTTTAGCTTTGGTTTTTTTATTAGCTGTATACTTCTGTGGATACTTAACTGTTTTGTTTGATTGTACCTGTTAAAGAACTATCAAAGAAAAGTGTATATTATTTTAAAACGGTAAATTGTTACATTATTTATACCACCAGAGAAAAAGTTTTGTGTGGGCTTTAGCACTTTTAAGGCACTTTTACACAATGAAAAACGGAAAAGTTTTTTCCTTTGCGTTTTATAAAAGCTTCACGTACACATGGCAGCATTATCAAAACTTTCTGCATTTTCACGGATCCAGGATAACAGATAAAAATTATGTAGTATGCAAGCCAGGCCAGTTGATGGTGATGTTGTTGTGTAAAGAAACAGGACGTGCTTTGGAACATACACAAGCACAGTTATAAGCCAAAAGTGCCTTTTAATACCGTTAGTCGACGTCTGGCGAATCTAGATATTGTGTCTCCGCTGGTCTTATTGGTGCAGCAAATCCACATTTTGCTGGTGAACCATTAATACATAGTTGAGCAGCGAGATCTCACAATACGGTTAGTCGCCATATTGTTTTGGCTATACTCGCGTGACCGAGTACGTAATACGCATGCGAGTGACGTCACCGGAAAGTTCCGTCTTGCCTTTTACATGGATACGAAAAAGGCGGCGTTTTCAAAAACTTGCACTTTGAAACCCGTTTACAAAATTTGCATTATCAGTCCCCTAAAAAACTGTTTTGTTATCACATAAATTGTTTTGCGCTTTCACTTGAAAACTGTCTTGTGTAAACGGCCACTCAGTCACAGTCCTGTCAGACCCATGTCACTATCAAGCATACCACTGTCTTTTCCCCCTGGGATTATTAAAGTATTTCAGATTCTGATTCTTTAGCAAGTTTACTGTTGTCTATTTTCACAACAGAGTTTTGACATATTTTCTGTGTGTTCAGAATGTGTTTTTATGCGTTTCTAGTATCACTCATTTAAATGGGAAGCTTTTTATATCTTGTATGTTATACCTTTTGTACCCTTCTGTCATTGCATTCATCGTTTTTATTGTTGATTGTGGCAGGGCTAATAAGTCTTCCATTGCACCGATTGGTGGATTTGATTATTAGCTGTCCTATCAGTCGATACGGGGGTGTATATATATCCCTTGTGAAAGGATTTGATATAACTGGTCCTGCCTCTTTTTTGCTTCGGTGTTACATCTGGTCGGTCGGCAGGTATGTAGTGGTGTGTGGGCTATATTATTGGTAGCATGTGGTAGCTAATGTTAGCATTTCTTTGTAGAACAGCACGTTTGAAAAAACCCTGGGGCTGACATTTGGTTGGCGTTGCCCCTCTACAGGTAAGTGTAATTCCTGTGTGGTGTTTTGATGTAAGCTTGTGCTCGTGGTGAATCTAGACAGGTTTTGTTGTTTACAGGCGGAAGCATGAGTGAGCTGGAGTCGAGCTTGGGTGTCTGTTTATAGTACGGATGTTTTGAGGGTTGTTTGCGTACGCAGTCTCCCAACAAACGGAGCGAGTTGTCCTCCATACATTTGTGTGATTACCTGATCTGCTGAGTTACAAGTTAAGTTGTTTATTATTGGTTGAACGGTCTGCAATCGCCTAGTGCATTCATCTGTTGGGTGCTTATCTTGGGGTGGGGAGATTCTACCTTCATGATTGGTCGCGTCTCTACCAACTTATTTCCCACGCTTCTGAGCTACGTGGGAGTTATCCGGGGGCACTGTTGATTTGCTGCTGCCAAACAGCGGTGCTTTGCTACATATGACCTTTAGACATGGTTGGAAAATTAGTGAGGTCCAGGATGGTTTGTCACGATTCTGCCTCACGATTCTGCCTCATCATGTCATGTTTTTCTTGGTCTTGTGGCAGAGTCATGACAACGCCTTTGTTTTTTTGTTGTTGAGAGAAACATAATAGGCTCGTTTGAGATGGCAAAATCTGAATAGAACTGATCACGGTGATCATGCCGAGATGCATGCCGGTAAGAAATGTGTCTGAGTTACGTCCACCTTTTTCTGATGTCATTGTTTCGTTGTGTCGCGCGACACGGAGACGTTTGATTATAAACAAAACTTTATTTGAGCGCGGAGCGGAGTGAACACACTCGGTCTCTCTCGTGCACTGATGCTAGCAGAGTTCGGCGCCTCATAAACAGGGAGGAGCAAAAATAAAAAAATAGTGGAGGAAAGATACATGACGGAGGCAGAGAAATCCGCGCGACCGAAGTCATCCAATGTGCGGGAGCATTTCACACTAAATTAACAGAAAAAGTGTGTTAACTGCTAAATATGCTAAAGCGACATGGCGGGAGCACCACGGCAATGATCCAGCACCTGAAACGCAAACGTGGTAGTCTTTGATGAGGAGGAAGGGAGTTCAACAGCAGGTTAAGTCATTACAGAATCCTACTTTTGTTCTGTTTTGAAGTGAGGAACGTAATGTCTCTGGTGCGGATGTTTACTCGTTATCCAGCTTGACTAGCATGACAAGTTAGCGTTAGCTCGTTAATAACAGAAGTGAAGCAGGGGGGGTATAGTGCACAATGCACTTTGCATTGCAAGACTAAAGACACGTTTTTATTCACTAGCCTTTTTTGAACCATTAATTTATCAATCTGTTGTCATGTATAGCTACACTGCAAAAACAGCTTTTCTTACTTAGTAATTTATTTCTCGTTTCCAGTCCAAGTATCTAAAAACAAATCAAGATTACTAGACAAGAAAAATGGCATGAGAAAATGAATTGATGCTTAAAACTTCTGTTTGAAATTATATCTCATTAAGATTATTTTTCGTACCCCATTGGCAGATAATTTTGCTTGTTTTAAGCAAACAATCACTTTATTTTGAGGTGTTTTTCAGAAAACAAGACATCATTTCTTATGCTATTTCATGTGTCTAGTAAATGAATCTTGATTTAAGATTTTTTTTATATTTGGGCTGACAACAGGACAAAACTACTAAGTTAGAAAAGCAATTTTTGCAGTGTATATTATGTGCTTTGTCCCATATAGGTTATTATTGACAAATATATTTGTGTGTGTTGTACTTTTTAATTTAATTTTAAAATTCTTTTATAGCACTTGGTCATTTTAAGATGTGTTTAAATGTGGTGTATAAATGAAGCTTGCACTTACTACAATGATAGTAATAATTTAATGAATAAGCTTCAAGTGAACTTGAGAGAGAGTTTGTGAGTGTGTGTGTCTGCGTGTGTGTGCATCTGCGAGTGTGTGCGTCTGCAGTGTAGTGTAGAGAACAAGTTCTGACATTCAAACAAATCCTGTCAAATTTTCTGATTTGTATTGTTCTTTATTTTTTATAAATTATTTATTGTTCTGGCATATTGTTTAAAAAAAGTCTATATATTTGGCAGATGTAAAGCATACATGTGTATGTTTTTTGTGTTAGTCCATTTTTATTTTATTATTATTATAACAGCTCAGGATAGTTCAAGGAGCAACATGTTTGTGCAGTTTCTAAAGATTTTAGTTCTGATTTTGAATAAAGGGTTGGAAATGAATGCTTTTCTTGGTTTATGTTTTTATCCGATTCATCGATTAATCGAAAAAAAAAATATTTATAGATTAATCGATTATTAAAATAATCGTTAGTTGCAGCCCTACTAAATTGTGTTTTTCATTTTACAGTTTATAGCGGGTCTATTTTGATTTTTTTTAATTTAGCTTACGCTATGCATTACGATGTGTTTACATGGTTGCAATCCAAAATAACAAAGGAGTTGTTACAGGAACATACACGATTTTGGTTACATGTCTAAAGTCTGTGTCTTTCTGTCACTGCAAACCTTCAGTTTCCTTCATATTCCCCTTTCTTTCATTACTGTATGGCATTAGGCCTAATTAACTTGCCGTGTTTCGATCTGAGGTCAGTAGTATTGTCAAAGACGGGTTGTGTTGTTTTTTTATTAAAAGCTGCTAATATTAGTCAACTTTAAATTGAGTAATGTTGTATTAGTATAGATCTATATAGACTTATATATCAATCTAAATAATCCCTTCTAAAATTTAAATAATAGTAATTAAAGACTTTGATTTAATTTGAGTCGAAATTTATACTGTGAATAATGATAAGGGGAGAAATTAGGCTGAATGTGTCCAAAATACCCAACTGAGATATTTATTATAATATCACAAAATTAATGATAAAAAAATTCCACTTGTTAATTGCTTTTAAGAAATCATTGCTGTCAATTTAATTTTAAAGCTATTCTTTACTGTGATGATTATTCATACTAAGATTTTTTTCAATGAATTGGTTCACTTGACGTGTAAAGGTGGCCATTTGAACCTTTATTAAAGGGCAAACTTCTCTTTTCTTTCGCTGTGAGTGAATGAAAGTCTAGCCATACAAAGGTGCGCAAGCGTGGAACAAATCGTGCAGTGTTGTAAATCGTCGCAAAACAGAATTATCATTTGCGCAGGCGCATTTCTACTACGTCATTATGCGCATGCGCGGATGGATCATGCAGGCATCCCGGATCGTGTTCCGACAGGTTTAGTTATTACTTGTTTAAGTACTATTTTATGTCATTTTTACTTTTTACTCTTACTGTATATTATCTTTGTGTAAATTTTTATTCAACAACATTATTCCATGAAATAAATAAGCCAATCCATCAAAACAAATGCTATATGCACACATATAATTATATTATATAACACTGTACAGCATCGTATAATGACATGTAGGTTGCTTCTTACACCATGTAGGCTACATACCTCGACATGCTTTTTAGAAAGACTGAAATTACTTTTAAAGTCAGAAGGACTGTACAAATTGACCACTTCTTCAATAAAATTACGAATTCTAGGGACGTTCTAAGCAAAAAGATAAACATTTGTTATGAGAGTCACTGTGCCTTAATAATTTTAATAATAGATAAAAAGATTGTCCTCATCTTCATGTAAAAATCGGAGTATATTAATTGCATCTGCTTCGTTCGCGATTAAAAAACACCAACGCAATCTCTTCCATTGCTGACGTTTCAGTCCAACAACACAGCGAGATTCAGTGTCAGGCTTCCTTGCACTATTTTGACTCCTCCCCTTACTGCAGCCCCCTACTCTCGTCGTCAATTCAGGCGGGAAAAGGTGCATATCAAACTAGCCTATTATTGTAGATCATGCAATCCCCGGTTTCGTCTTCGGCCCCACCCCTCTTGTTCCTCGTATAGCTTTCCACCTTTGTTTCATTACCCACACCTGCCCATTGTAATCCTGCTTTGTTAGTCTCCCTATTTACATGTAGTCATTTGGCAGACGCTTTTATCCAAAAGGACTTACATTGCTTTATCCTATACATTTTACATAGGTATTTGCAATCCCCTGAGATTGAACCCACAACCTTGCGTTGTTAATGCAATGCTCTTACCACTGAGCTACAGGAAAGCTATTTAATGCCCTTGTGTTTGCTTTGCTGTGCTGTTTTTTTTTATTACCTCTTGTCGTGATATATCCAAGTAAGTCTTGCCTTGTCTAAATTCCAGTCTTGTTTAGGTCTTTGTTTCTCTCTGGTTTTGCCCCCACGTGGAAAGTTTTTGGTTTACAATTTTTGAAGTATTTCTTTGTAACTTTGTCTGCCCCCCATTGTGGGTGTTTTTGTTTGTAATTATTAAATGTTTCAATTGTTACCCCATACCGCTGCCTGCATCTGGGTTCTTCCCCCATTTCATGACATGGGGTGTCAATAATTTGCCTAATATTAGCCTACTTATAAATGGTATCAATAATTCAACTTTATAAATATAATTTTTAAAAATAACCCAGGAATGTTAAAGTTCAATATTTCGTCAAATGTAGGAAAGTAAATATTAAATGACCTCAGCATGCAATGTGCTATTGCATCACCAGCAATAATCTTTACACGCATGTAGTTCTTCGAATAGAACCCCCCCTTTTCTTCAAGAGTTACAACATCAATTCTTGAAATATCACAGATGTGAAGTTAGTGGGACACAACTGCTCAACAGCAGACAAGACAAACACAATACATGATTCTTCCTTTACTGCTTCACAACATTAGCCTGTAACATTCTACAAATATTAAGTACATAAATACATGGAGAGATGCGCTCACACATCCGAATACACACATTTGCTTTGATTTTTTTTGGGTGGGACATGGATTTTATATTTAATAATGATTGTTAATTGCTGTTAAATCAAGCAGCTGCCTGCCTGTTGTTTCTGTTTCGCTGTCTTAAATAGGTTTTACCGAGATTGCCAACGATGAGAAGATTTGGACCCCCCAGTCCTAAAACTGCTCGCCCAAATAAATCATCCAGAATATCAGCGTTTGACATGGGAATCAGTCAGGAGGAGTGGGATAAACTACAGAAGGCTTTTGACTGGCCTGGTCCAGATCATGAAATCACTCAACTGAATCTGACCACGAGTCCAGTCTACACAACATTCTCTATTGTAAGACTCAATGACACTTACAAAATAGGCGATAAGATCCCTGTTACCATCACAGCCAGAGATCACATCAAGAACTTGAAAACATATGGAGGTGACTTTTTCCAAGTAAAGCTATTCAACTTAAAATTAAAGGTATGTTTCTGAGTACACTTGAGTTTGAATATATTAGTGTCAAACTAGAATGTTTATTGTAGCATAGTGTTTTATCTACTTTAACTTGCTTACGGAGTAAATAAAATATTGTATTCATTCATTATTATGATGCTTTTACTTGAAGGCAAGTGTTTACGGGGAAGTTATTGATCATCGTAATGGAACATACACTGTTGATCTTCTGTTACCATGGGAAGGACAAGCACAAGTGTCTGTACGTCTGATGCACTCCAGTGAAGTTGTGCAGTTTTTTTAAAAGTACCGGGAGACTTCATTCCCACGCAACCACTATAATGGATACTTTGTAGGACCAGGGCCCAATGGAGTCAGGATAAGTGAAAAAGTGGAGTGTAATCTTAAATGGGGCAATGATGGAAGTTGGAGTAAAGGCAACTGCTGCTGTGAATATAAGGATGGAAAATCCGAGACGGTGTGGCAGTGTGAGAGACCAAAACAACTTTACTGTGATAACTGGGTGTATCATGAAAGAGGACCCTATCAAAGTCCATTAACTCCTTTAGAGAAGCAACTTATCACAAGGTAAAAGAGAAACTTGGGGTAAATGTAAGATATGTTGTTTTCCAAATCAACTTGCAGTCTTTTCAAATTAAACCATTTAAAATATACAAGTACTATACTTGTGTTTGTTGGGGGAAAAAATCCATGACCTTTTCATTGTTATACAAAATGGTTTTATGTCACGCAATCTATTTATATGGTGAAATTTAAACATTTCAGTTGTATTTCATAATTTATAACTTTTAACACATTTATATATAAATGTTTAATTATTTATATATTTTTCTCTACAGCAAATTAACAAATGTTGGGATTCCTGGAGACACACGCATTATAAATGTTCTTTCCAACTCTTCAAGTATTGGTATGTTCAGCTAGGACTAATGCACTTCCAGTCAAACATTTTGGATCACTTGACAATAGTTTCTCATGCTCTTAACAACTATTTTAATCTGAAGGTGTATGTTTCAATGTTTGGATACAAATATAATTGTGCCGACAGAATCACATCCTTCTAGAAAACTGCATTTTTGTTAATAAATATATTTTTGAAATTGATTACTTGGAAAAAATAATTAATAAATAGTAGCAAATAAGAGTCCAGAAAATATGGAAATTCCTTTAATACTGATTTAAAAAGCGTCCCAGATAGGCTTGATAGGTGATACATTTATATGCTGCGGTAATTGATGAGGCTTTTATTACCATAGTCGGTATTATGACGTGATTAATGCATTACAAAAATAGGTCGAAAACATAAGCAAACGTCAGTGTTTAGTGTCAACAAAGTTTAATAACTTTTTCAAATATCAACCAATAATAAGAAATAAATGGAAAGTAAAGCTTACTAATAATTTGTCAGGTGTTTAATGAAATATGATAAATATATCTTTGATTCCATACTAGATTTTAGTAAATGAGGAACTATTGTAATCGTGATGATTTAGCTAAAGAGGTTCACTTTTTTGTACTCACTTTTGTTGTACAATTGTCAACATGCATGCAGTGGTCAAATACAAATTTAACATAATATTCATGCTGTCATGAATATGAAACCCCAGTCTCGTTAAGGCAAGAAGTGGTGGAAAAACATGGAGAATAGTGTTCTTTGAGAATAAGTGCTCAAAAAAGGTTTATTCCGGACCAAAAAACTTCCAAAACAGAAACAGTACAAAATGCAAAAAGAAACAAGGTTTACCAAAAACTGGTCAATTCGGGAATATAGGCAAAAACGGATTTAATCACTAATATCACTAAATGTAAGTGTAAATTGAAAATTGATGTTGTTAATGGGGTGGTAAATTGCATGGCGTCACTTTCGCATATTTCTTCATTTGCCGGTTCGAGTCCCGTTGCTGACCAAAGAAACATTTTTACATCATTGGTATCGCAGGTTAGTTTATTTGTTTATATTAAAGCATTTAATGCGTGGTCAATATATAAAGCCAGCAATAGGAGCTCTTTTTCCACAAAAGGCGGAGACATCAACGGTAGTTAAGGGGCATTGATATGAGGCTGCAAATCTGATAAAAACATTAAATAGTATGCACACGAATTGGAGCACAAAGAAAAAAAATTACTTGCGTGTTTTTTAAAGATTATTATGTCTCTGTAGACGATAGAACTAGTAGCTACATTGCTAAAATTCTCTGCCTTATCAAGCGATGATCTCGCCTGTTGAAAGTCTCATAATCACTTGACTTTCTCATAAGCGCTTTCATCATGAACACATTCACTATTTTAATTATTGTCTTTTTTGTCATAATATCTTCACACAAATGTTCAGAAATGTTCGTTTTGTGAGACCACTCTTCAATTACTGTACAGTTCAATCACAAACGCGATACATCCACGTGAAATACACCTCTGTACTGTGCTACTTTCGTGCTGGAGGCAGTGTAAGGGAAGAGATTAAAAAGTGAAGTGAAAGTGACCTATTTGTCAGGTCTGGTGACTCATACGCGAAATGTGACTTCTGCTTTTAACCCATCCAGTGAGTAGTTAACACACGCACAGCAGTGGGCAGCTATGACTTCAGCGCCCGGGGAGCGAGTTCGACTCTCTTACCATTAGGCCACGATTGCCACTATATGTTTATGCACAAATATACATAAACATTGCCAAAGTGGAGATCTGCCCTTCGAAAATTAACCTTGGATTCTTATTCATCCGGATGGTGCACTTTGGGCTGTGACAGATCTGTAACTCGATTCCTGAAGTTAAGGAAACGTTGCGCCACAAAAACAGTTTTTGAATGATTATGTTAATATATTGACTAAGACAACAAACACTCAAAGTGTTTATGATGAAAGCGTGTATGTGTAAGCGATTCAACGCTTTTATCATATCTGCAGTCGTACGTGTTTTCAAAACCTAAAAACAACACACGTAACTAGCGATGCTATGACGCTGTACCGGGGAGGGGGCGTAGTCAGCTCGAAATGCATTGTCAAGTCAACATTGAATTTTGCACCACTCAACCCGCTGAGTAAATTAAAATGCAATCCCAAATGTTCAACCTGTTAATGTTAATGCATTTATGGAAAATGACATTAGAATTTTCTTTTTGCTACAGCTTTGCTTGACTATCTTAAACATTTATAATCAATCCAGGGAATTCATTTTCATTTTCATTTTGCAACTTAAAGAGACTTAAAAATAGCCATTTAAATAACTTATTAAAACTACTGTAGGAACTGACAAATGTTATTGATATAATTGAATTTTATTTTGCACTTAATGTTGCAAATATGTTATTTGAAATGTATATTTAGATACACAATTGAATTGTCATTTTACATACTGCATTGCCATTTTGCATATTGGATTTCAAATTGAAAATAGCAACCAATATGCTTCCATAACTTATTAGCTAATACACATAGCCCCTCCTCTTCTGGGTTTGCGCGCTCTTGGCAAGTTGGAGGCTCGTATCATCTCAAATCCATATCCAGGTTAACTTTTTGGAAAACAAAAAATGCAAAGACATGAAAGAAAAGCTCGCTGAAAATAAAAACATATAACTAATGCAGTATGTTCCAGGAAGCAAGGTGTAATATGTAAAATAAGGTCAAGTCATTATTAAAGCTAGTTCACCCCAAAAAAATTAATTTTGTCATCATTTACCATTGGTCCCCATTGACTTATTTTGAATAAAGAAAAAGTCAACGGGGACCAACAGTTTTTTGTTACTTAGTTTCTTTAAAACATCTTCTTTTGTGTTTATACAGTTTATAGTCATGCATGTTTGAAAAGTCAAGAAGTTGGGTAAATGATTACAGAATTTTCAGTATGCTTATGCGACTTACAATGCAAGTAGTTGCTGTTATTTTAACCCCCTGTTCACACTGCATGCTTGAGCACAGCACGTATTTTTTTCAGCGTGCATGTTATTAAATGAGTGCTTTCATACCGGGAGCAGGAGCAGCGAGTCAGCATCAATCAGGAGCGTCGCGTGAGCAGCACTGATGCGATGGTTTCGGGGCTGATTCTATTTTTGCTGAGCAGCTCAAGCTCAGCTAAAGTGACAACACACTTAAGATGGACTAATATAAATTGTTGCACAATAAAAGTCATCAGAATGCACAGAATAAGCAAGCCTTGTGTGTTTTTTTGCAAGACTAGAAGTATGTTAAAAACAAAAATTAAACGTAGTGAACAAATGCATGCTGTGTGGTTGGCTCGCTCAGCTTGTACATTTGATGCAGGTGCTGTCACTCTATACAAACGCTTCCGCGAATCTGCAGGTGTAGTGATAATGTATCATGCTGACGGCGCAGTGAACGCATGCAGTGTGAACTGGGGTTAAAGGTTGGCTAGCGGTCTCATGTAGCGTCTTTGGCTGGTTCGAGTCCCGCTTGGACCACTTGCAGATTTTTACATACTTGGTCTTATGTTTATCTGTGTCACAGAGATTTATTTACTTTCTTTATATTTTAACCACGAACTAAATGCTATAAAGTAAGTCAGGAATAAGAGCTATCTTTCCATAACAAACTCGCAGTATATTCTACATTTCTTAATCGCTGCCGACACAGCCTTTCAATAAACACCTTAACGCTCATCACCTGCCCACTTAAATTTCAGTGTGCGACAACTAACATTTTCTAAGAGACATTTTGCCATTAACCTCCGTGAAGACTGATGCTATACCCTGTGTGAAACTGACTTTCAGCCAAGCATTTAGATATAATTCATTTTAGTCGACAACGGAGGTAAATGGCAAGGTATTTGGAATTGACTCGGGCTGTGTTGTTTTAGTTAAGTTAAGTTAATAAGTTTGTGACGGGGTAAGAGAAACGATACACACAAGACGGCAGTGTAACCAAGCCCCAGTGGGGAATTTATTAAACAACTTAAAATATAATGTCCAAAAGTTGACACTCTGGGTGCTCTTGGGTTAAGATATACCGGTCCGTGCTCGTGTGAGTGGGTCTTCGTCCATATTTCCCTCAATCTCCTTCCTTTCTCTCTCTCTGGGTTAGAATAGGCACAGTGGTTTGCGTCTCTCCGAAACAGGACCTTGATTGCTGGGAGCACGCGGCTTTTATGCCGTGAGCAAAGAAACGTTTGTTCCCATTGACTTTTTCTTAACACCATAGAAGTCAATGTTTAATGTCTGTTAATAAGTAATTGACATCATGACTTTTACTTATTAAATGAGGACAACTCAGTGAACACAAAACGAACGTGTGATTTTTTTCAATGCCTTACACACACTTTGTAGAATCAGTGTTCCTCGGGGTCAATTTGACGCCAAGCTCTTTCAGCTGTATAAAACATAAGAGATTTCACACCCATTTGTTTTGGGTGATATTACGATCACTATAACATGCTATAATCTAATAATATTCCCTATAATTTCATATTTTCTTTATAATATTCAAAAACCAAACATAACTATACCTATAATATTGCGAGAACCTCTGATAGTTCTCATGACATGGGGGTAGGGGGTTTTCTAATTTCTCTTACCATGGGTGAGGGAAAAACAGAATTCTTGTGAGAACGTTTTTAATTCTTGTGCCGTGGGGGATGGGGATTTCTTTTTGTGGTTTACAGGGTAGGATCAAACATATAAAAGCTTTCACAGAAGCATTCTTAACCATTTCTCTTTGTGGTCTGTTGGCTCTCTCTGTATCAACACTCTATTGAAATGGCCTCTATCGTCTGTCTCATTTACAGCAAACCTTTGCTTTATGTTAGGGAGGACCCTGATTATTATACTCCTCCGAATCATTTCTCTATCTATCTATCTATCTATCTATCTATCTATCTATCTATCTATCTATCTATCTATCTATCTATCTATCTGCGATCTCTCTCTGTCTGTCTATCTATCTATCTATCTATCTATCTATCTATCTATCTATCTATCTATCTATCTATCTATCTATCACCGCGTGAGCAGCACTGATGCAATGGTTTCGCTTCCAGTTCTATTTTTGCTGCGCAGCTCAAGCTCAGCTGAAATGACAGCACACTTATGATGGACTAATATAAATTGTTGCGCAATAAAAGTCCTCAGAATGCACAGAATTAGCAAGCCTGATGTGTTTTTTTGCAAGTCTAGGAGTATATTAAAAACAAAGATTAAATGTAGTGAACGAATGCATGCTGTGTGGTTGGCTTGCTCACCTTGTAAATTTGATGCAGCT
Organism: Triplophysa bombifrons; assembly: GCA_029783895.1. Taxonomy (NCBI): domain Eukaryota; kingdom Metazoa; phylum Chordata; class Actinopteri; order Cypriniformes; family Nemacheilidae; genus Triplophysa; species Triplophysa bombifrons. Next base: position 7,666,182 of record CM056470.1, read on the forward strand.
GCTGTCACGCTTTACAAACGCATCCGGTGTGAATACGCTCGCGAATCTGCAGGTGTAGTAATGATGTAGTTATACTGATGGCGCAGTTCACGCATGCAGTGTGAACTGGGGTTAAAGGTTGGCTAGCGGTCTCATGTAGCGTCTTTGGCTGGTTCGAGTCCAGCATGGACCACTTGCAGATTTTTACACTGTTGGTCTTATGTTTATCTGTGTCACAGGATTTTTTTATTTAAATTTCAGCATTTAATGCGTGTTTAAAATAAAAATGAAGGTCAGGAATAAGAGCTTTCTTTCCACAACAAACTCACAGTATATTCTAAATTTCTTAAAAGGTGCCGACACAGTCCAGACAGCCTCCCCAACAGCCTTTCATTAAACACCTTAACACTCATCACCTGCCCACTAATATTTCAGTACAGGACCACTCACATTACCTATGGGACATTTTACCATTTACCTCCGTGAAGACTGACGCTGACTTTCAGCCTAGCACTTAGATATAATTCATTTTACTCGACTAGGTAGTTAAATGGCAAGGTATTTGGAATTGACTTAGGCTGTGTTGTTAATAAGTTAAACAAAAAAACGTTCGTCCCCATTGACTTTCTCTTTACACAATAGAAGTCAATGTTTAACATCTGTTAATAAGTGATTGATATCATTTTTTTTCTTCAGATTTAATGACTTTTCACTGTGTTATCTTCATTAAATAAGGAACACAAAATTAACATGATGTGATTTTTTTTCAATACCTTACACACACTTTGTAGAATCAGTGTTCCTCAATTTGACCGCAAGCTCTTTCAGCTGTATAAAACATAAGAGATTTCACACCCATTTGTTTTGGGTGATATTGAGTTCACTATAACATGCCATAATCTTATAATATTCCCTGTAATTTCATATTTTCTTTATAATGTTCAAAAATCGAACATAACCATACCTGTAATATTGCGAGATCCTCTGAAAGTTCGCATGACATGGGGGTGGGGGGTATCCTAATTTCTCTTACCATGGGCGAGGGAAAAACAAAATTCTTGTGAGAACGTTTATATTTCTTGTGCTGTGGGGGATGGGAAAACATTATTTTTGTGGTTTACAGGGTAGGATCAAACATATAAAAGCTTCCACAGAAGCATTCTTAACCATTTCTCTTTGTGGTCTGTTGGCTCTCTCTTTATCAACTCTCTATTGAAATGGCCTCTAAGCAAAGGTTCCCTGTAAATTCCTCTCTCTCTCTCTCTCTCTCTCTCTCTCTCTCTCTCTCTCTCTCTCTCTCTCTCTCTCTCTCTCTCTCTCTCTCTCTCTCTCTCTCTCTCTCTCTCTCTCTCTCTCTCTCTCTCTCTCTCTCTCTCTCTCTCTCTCTCTCTCTCTCTCTCTTGATAGAAAGTATAGGTAACCCTGTTAAACGCAGCCCTGCTGGGCACGCGCTGTTCTGAGAGTGGCGGAGATAGAGATTTTCACATGGGGTGTCCTGGGGGTGGCCAAGGCAACTTCAGGGGGTCCATAGACCATGATAGAAAGTCAGTGTGTAATAGTGATGCGTGGATGGCGGTTATATCCGCGGGCGCTGCGGATGATCCACGGGACGGGTGTGTCGGGTAATAAAAAAATACATTATGATTAATTGCGGGGGAATGATATCATATACAATATTAACAAATTTTCTAAAAAAATACGAATTTGTTTTAAATGCATTTTAAAGCAGGCGCTAATTTGCAGTAATTTCAAAGAAATGTGCGCGTGGTGGCGGTAGAGGACGGTCTATTTCTTAAAGGCAGATATGGGGGGGACTGTATGTATATGAAAGCCATAAGACCCATCGTATACCCATCATTTATTTAACATACACAAAACAAAACTGTACATACTGGGCTCTTTACAAATATACACGAAATTTACCCAATTATGCATAAACCGTATTGAATGCTGTGCACTAGAATATTGCACTTTCAAACAGGTAGGTACTATTTGATGTGATAAATATTCAGAGTGGAGAAAGGCTGCCTAAAAAAAATTCTATCAAAGTAATATTGAGATTGGTAGGGGAGTGGGTGATGGAGGTTCCTCTTGAAGTTCACTAACAGGCAAGCACAGACACGCGCACACACTCAATTCAATTCAAGTTTATTTATATAGCGCTTTTCACAATTTGCATTGTTCCAAAGCAGCTTTTCAGTGGCAAACAGGAAAAACAGAAAAGGTAAAACACAGCACAGTGCATTGTGTCATTCTAAAAAATTATATCTAATTAATAAATAAATAAATGCAGTTGTCATGAATGTCTCGGAAGAGAGACAGACACAAGGCAGGAGAACCCAAGTGCAGGCAGGCACGGTGGTACAGGGGTTGAACAGATTTATTAAACAAATAAATACAAAACAAAGACCCACGATGGGGTAAAACAAGACTGTAAAACAAACAACAAAAACCAGAACTAACTGACACTAGACTAAACAACACTTAATATAAACTAAACTTAAACACTTACTAAGACTGGGGTGAAATAGGAACTAGACAGGCAAGGTAAATGTAGATCATTCAGGAGCATACAAACAACAATGAACCGGCACAAGACAAAGAAACATGAGGACTCTTATAGGGAGAGATAACAAGATGGAGCAGGTGCAAGGGATAAACAATCAAGGAAAGCTAACGAGGAAACGAGGTGTAGGGAACAATGACGAGACACGAGAAAGAACTATGTCTTTCCAACATAAAACCATAGGTTATGCCATGACTCCACTTAAATAACATGAATAAACATGACATGATAGTGGAATCATGACAGCAGTCTCCCGGTGACCAAGCCAACACTGCCCTGCTGTGGCCCAAACTCCAATGATTGATTGATTGATTGAAAAAACCTCGGGAGAAATCAGGCTCGGCCTTGAGGGCCAGATCCCCTCTGACGTGTCATAGCTGCACTCAGTGTGTCATGATTCCACCTCACCTTGTCAGGTATTTCTTGGTCTAGAGGTGGAATCATACAGGATCCTCTGTTTCATGTGGGAGAGAGATGATTTCTTCTCTCTCTGGTCTGCGTCTTCGTTCCTACCCTCCTGTTTCCTAGTTTGTGTTAATTACCTCTCCTTGAGTGTTTATCCCCAGCACCTGTTCCCTCTTGGTTTCTCTGCCTATAAAACAGTCCTGTGCGCGTTCATTGTAAGTGTAAACCGTACCTTGTCTTCACCTTGTTGACATTTGAGAAGCTGTCCGTGTATGCTTGTTACCTTGTTCCTGTTTCCTGTTACCCTGAGTCCTAGTAAGTGTTAGTTTAGTGTTCATATCCAGTCTTTGTTTTGTTAGTTTAGTCAGTCTGTGTCCTAGTACATTTAATTATTTACCCTGTCTTGTTTTCCCCCATTGTGGGTTTTTGTTTTGCCTTTTTGTCCCTGTTTCTATGTTCAATAAATCCCTGTTACCCCTACCTTCTCGTCTTGTCCCATCCCTGCCTGCAATTGGGTTCGACCATTGAGTTTCATAACATAATGAACGCGCCAAAGAGGAACCCAGAAGGTAGAGTGGACGAGACGGAGATCGCTGCTACTAGAGGCCACCAAGCCCACGTCTTGTTTGGCCTCAGGCAGCGGGGGAGATTCGTGACGGACTTTGCCTTGGACTTCCTGGCTTCAGCGCAGTCCTCGGGGTTCAACGAGGTGGAATTAAAGGTAATTTTTAATAGTTGCCTCGATGAGCCCCTAGGACCCGCTGAGATGCGCCAGCTGAAGTCCCAGGGCTTCGCGGACACTGTCCAGACCCTGCTGGATCGTGATTGGTCCAGAGTGGATTCTCCCGCGGGGCTAGGCTCGATTCCCGAGGGTCGTGCCCTGCAGATCGGGGTCGTAGGCCTCTCCCCATCCTCTGCAGCCTCTTCCCCTACCCCTACTGGTCTCCGGGGCAAGCGGGGGAGAAGAACGTCTTCGGGGTCGTCCTCGGAGGCCTCCAGCCCCGAACCAGCTGAGCCCTTTACCTCTTTCCTTCAGCCGACCACCAGACGGGTGGCTCGGCTGAAAAAGAAGAGGCAACGGAGGGCAGCCCCGAGTCCGGTGGTCCCGAGTCCGGTGGTCCCATCCAGTCCCAAATATTTTTGGGGGGGCGCCGTGAGGACGGGACGGTCCGAGCGGCCAGCCCGGCCGCAGATTCCTCCCAGGAGCCGGAACCAAGCCCGGTCCAGGAGCCAGAACCAAGCCCGGTCCAGGAGCCAGAACCAAGCCCGGTCCAGGAGCCAGAACCAAGCCCGGTCCAGGAGCCAGAACCAAGCCCGGTCCAGGAGCCGGCATCCAGCCCGGTCCAACAACCGGCACCAAGCCCTGTCCAGCTGGCCATCCAGCAGGCGTTCAAGCCCGTGACCAGTCCGCCATTCCAGCCGGGGACAGGGACAGTTCCCCACAGGACTTCCCCTGTCAAGCCCCTGGGGCTCCGTGCTCTGGCGCGTCCCCAGGGGCTGGGACTTCCCCACCCAGCCCGACCCCTTCTGGACTTCCCTCTGTGAATTCTTGTTTGCCCCCACCCCCCCTCCCTTGTTTGTTGTTTTTGTTGTCTCACCCTTGTTCTTGCCTGTCTGCCCCTAGTCATGTTTTCCATGTTTTGTTTGGTCTTGTCAGTGTCCCAGTCTGTCTTGTCTTGTTTGTGCCTTTGAGGAGCATCAGGATGCTGCTTATTAAGGCGGGGGTTCTGTCATGATTCCACCTCACCTTGTCAGGTATTTCTTGGTCATCATACAGGATCCTCTTTTTCATGTGGGAGAGAGATGATTTCTTCTCTTTCTGGTCTGCGTCTTCGTTCCTACCCTCCTGTTTCCTAGTTTGTGTTAATTACCTCTCCTTGAGTGTTTATCCCCAGCACCTGTTCCCTCTTGGTTTCTCTCCCTATAAAACATCCTCATGTTTCATTGTAAGTAAGTGTTAGTTTAGTGTTCATATCCAGTCTTTGTTTTGTTAGTTTAGTCAGTCTGTGTCCTAGTACATTTAATTATTCAGCCTGTCTTGTTTTCCCCCATTGTGGGTTTTTGTTTTGCCTTTTGTCCTTGTTTCTATGTTCAATAAATCCCTGTTACCCCTACCTTCTCGTCTTGTCCCATCCCTGCCTGCAATTGGGTTCGACCATTGAGTTTCATAACACAGTGACCCCGAGCAAATATCCACGAGGGAGAGCCCACCATTCGCAACCCAGAAAGTCCCAGTCGCCGAAAACCGTACAGGGTTAACTTGGTCCCACTCCACGATCGACACCAGAAAACAGAGGAACAACCAGGGAAAATAGTAATGGCATGTTGCATCTTTATTCCTCTGTTGTCCGACATCGACCACAAAACAAGGCCAAACCGGACCCACACAGCCCAACAAATGAATCCCCCCAACCACAACCAACAAGTCCCCTCACTCCCCACAATCACCCACCCAGGAACCTCCAATCATGGCCAATGAATGCAGCTATAACTTGAGACTGCTGACATGTGATGTAAGTTTAGCATTAAATACCAAGTATTGTAGCTTCAGCATTAATGTAACAAGTAGTCCGTCTTTTCTTTTGGTTGGGGATGGAGTGGTCTGTGCTGGGATGGTCCGATGGCTGCATTTCTCTTGGGTGGTGGTGGAATTGCCTTAGATGGAGCTGGGATGGTCAGTCAGTCTGCAGCTGTAGCTGGCGTAATCTCTAGTCGGGGATGTGCATGTGTCGATCATCTGGACCTGGCGGGATGGGCATCCCGAGGCAGAGGCAGTGAGAATAATTAGCGTAGCTGCTGTTTATTAACTATGCATTAAGTGAAAGCTTGGCTGAAAAGATGTGTCTTTAATCTAGATTTAAATTGGGAAAGTGTGTCTGACCCTCGAAAAGTATCAGGAAGGCTATTCCAGAGTTTAGGTGCTACATATGAGAAAGCTCAACCCCCTTTGGTGGATTTAGTTATTCTAGGTGTTGTCAAAAGTCCTGAGTTATGAGATCTTAGAGAGCGTGATGGGTTGTAATGTGATAAAAGCTCTGTTAATAAGTAGGGGCTAAACCGTTTAAGACTTTGTAAGTAATTTAAAGAATTTTAAAATCAATACGATACTTAACTGGTGGCCAGTGAAGCGATGATAAAACTGGGGTTATGTGATTGTATTTTCTTGACCTGGTAAGAACTCTGGCAGTTGCATTCTGAACTAACTGTAGTTTGTTTATTGATGATACAGGACAACCACTAAGTAGAGCATTACAATAGTCAAGTCTTGAGGTCACAAATGCATGAATAAGCTTTTCTGCATCAGCAACACATAAAATATTTCGTAATTTGGCAACATTTCTAAGGTGGAAGAAGGCTGTATTTGTGATATTTGAGATGTGATTTTTAAATGACAGGTTGCCGTCTAATATAACGCCTAGGTCTTTAACTGTATGTGTTGGAGTAACAGTGAAGCCTTCACTTTGCAGGTTGTAATCTGAGATATGCTGTTTAGGTGTTTTTGGTGCTATACAAAATATTTATGTTTTGCTAGAGTTTAAAAGAAGAAAATTACTAGTCAACCAATGTTTTATGTATTCGATGCACTCTGCCAGTTTGGATAGCTTGTAGAAATCATCTGGTCTTGATGAGATATAAAGCTGAGTATCATTTGCATAGCAGTGGAAGCTTATTCCATGTTTTCTAATAATGTTGCCAAGGGGCAGCATGTATATGGAGAAAAGCAGGGGTCCTAAAACAGATCCCTGAGGTCATCCATAATTTACTTGCGTGAGATTTGACGATTTCCCATTTAAATGGACATATTGATATCTGTCTGTTAAGTAAGATCTGAACCATTGCAGTGCCTGTCCCTGAATACCGGTATTATTGTGTAAACGATCTAATAGTATTTTATGGTCTACAGTATCGAAAGCAGCACTAAGGTTTAGCAGGACTAAGAGTGAGATGTTACCTTTATCTGATGCAATAAGAAGGTCATTTGTTATTCTAACGAGTGCAGTTTCAGTGCTATGATGCGGTCTAAAGCCAGACTGAAACTTTTCGTGTATGTCATTATTTTGTAGGAAAGTACACAACTTATTGGTCATTACTTTTTCTAGTATTTTAGACAAGTACGGGAGATTTGAAATCGGTCTATAGCTTCCAAGTTCATTGGGGTCTAAATTTGTTTTTTTGATAAGAGGGTTAATTACAGCCAGTTTAAAGGGCACTGGGACATGTCCTAGATTAATTGACAAGTTCATAATGTTAAAAATGGGCTGAATTGCAACAGGTAGTAACTCTTTTAATAAAGTAGTCGGAATGGGGTCTAATAAGCATGTTGTCGGTTTGGATGTTGCATGAAGTTTTCTAAAATCTTCCTGATTTATAGGAGAAAAACACTGTAGCTTTTCTTTTTGGGTGATGGACGATACTAATTCTTCAGGAACACTTGGAGGTTTGGTTTTAGCCCTTTTGTCTCGTATCTTTTCGATTTTTTTCTATTAAAAAAATTCATGAATTCATTGCTACCAAGGTGCAGGGGAATACCCAGGTCAGGTGAAGTCTGTTTGTTAGTTTAGCAATTGTACTAAATTAAAACCTTGGATTGTTTTTATTAGTTTCTATGAGGTTACGGTAGTGCTCGGCTTTTGCTGCTATTAATGCCTTTTTGTAACCGTTTGCATTCTCTTTCCATGTAATTTTAAAGACCTCTAATAGGGTTTGTTTCCATTTGCACTCCAGTTTACGTGTTTCTCTTTTTAGGGGGCGAGTGGCGCTATTGTACCATGTACCAAATCATTGACTTCATAGGTGCAACCGCTTCCAATGTATTAGAGAAAATAGTGCCCATACTCCTGGTCATGTCATCGAGCGATTCTATATTTGTTGGCAAGGTTATTAAAGGAGTCAGATCTGGCAAGTTCTTTACGAAAAACTGTCTTTAGAAGTTGATGTGAATTGTTCTACCCTGTCGATAGCGAGATATACAAATTATTTCTGAAGTGCGCAGTGTACATGTTATAAGATGGTGATCGGAAACATCGTCACTTTGAGGTATAATATCGATATTGGTTAGATCGGCTCCGTGAGATATAATAAAGTCTAGTGTAGGATTAAGTCGATGAGTAGGTCTATTGATGTATGATGTTACACCTAAAGAGTGTATTAGCTCTTTAAACACCACTGCTAATGGATCGTTAGCACTATCTATGTGAATTTTAATAATCTCCAACAATCAGTACTTTATCAACGTTAACCAATAGGTCCGATAAGAAGTCTGCGAACTCTATCAGAAAATTAGTTTAAGGCCCAAGGGGTCTATACACAGTAGCCAATGTAATAGAGAGCAATGGTTCTCACACACACTCAAACACATACGCACAGACACGCGCACACACAGACACGTGCATGCACAAAGGCGCCATAAACACGCACATACAGATACAAACACACCCAGACACGCGCAAGCACAGACATGCCCCCCCCACACACACATACAGACACACACACCCGAGCTAAGAAAAAACTGTTTTTTAACAGACTCAAAAACACAAAGAAGATAAATGTGAAATGGTCCCTGAGCTAAGCATGAATAGGAAACTGGAAAAGCGGATACTTCAGTTTTTTTAAGGTGGAAGGGATAGCGGCAATAAGAAACGGTGAATAAGAGGCTGGATTCAGCCTCGTCAGTTAAAGGTGCTGCTGTTTCTGGTCGCTGCACAGATAGACCAAGAGAAAGACGAGCGGCGTTGGAAAAGCAAAACCTCACGCTCGCGGAGTTGTATCGGTTTTTGATTTGTCCTACCCTGTCAGATTTTCCAGACTGCAGGGCAAAACGCAAAGGAGTCATGTGGCGCGAATACGTGTTTTTTTGTGTTTTTCTGTGTTATAAGTTGCCCATGCATGTATTAGACACGTACAATTGCAAAAATGTAAGTGTTGAAACAAAAGATGCATTCTTTCTAAAAGCGATTGCTCAACCAGACCTCCTTGAAACGTGTCGTGTAACCACACCCCCACGAATGTACCTCATATCGTAGTATTACTTGACTAAGACCACCCAAATGTAAACACAAGTTAGGTGGGCATACTGGTAAATCTCATTGTATCGTCGCTGCCCCAGCCATGTTGTGGAGACGCTGTGTGTTTCATTGTGAAAAGAAAGCCTCTTTGTTTGCCCTTCGAAAAGATGAGACGACTAAAATTGAATAGTTACATTTCATTTAAAACTCTGTTCCAGAAAAGCACAATCCGAATATTCAAGTTTGTACATCGCATTTCACCGAAGATTGCTTCGCGAACCTGGAAGATATCAAGACCGACAATGCACGAAAGCTTTTGTTAAAAAGTAGAGCCATTCCAACTTCGCATGACAGTAGTTTAAGATTTGCAGCCTGTAAGTATATTGTCATTGTAAAAGACTTTGCTACGGACTAACGCGGGTTGAGTTTGTCGTGTGTTTGTGATCTGCAAACGTGAAAAAAGACAACATAAGTCCTAATAATCAATAATAGTGTTCCAACTAGAGGCAACAAATGTCATGTTTTAATAATGGGATTTATTGTCTTTGCTGAGCCGCGACGAGACGTGGCGTAACACTGGTTGATCAAGAAGGGCCAACACACTCATGATGTTTATTATGTTACCATTCCCTGCTGTAATGTGAGGTTGTTTCTATCCCACACAAACTCTGTATGGTGTACATGGTTGTTTGATTATAGTCTTTATAACGTCGTTTATAAAAGGCAAAACAGTTAGCTATAGTTTTTAACTATTTAACTTAATATTTTTTTAATAAAACCTTACCAATCCTTTACATCCTGCTCAAGTCGCGCTGGCAAAGTTGATGTATTGGCTTGATCATCTTCATTTTCCGTATCAGATTCGGCCTCGAATTGATATAAGTAGGGGAGAGCGGGGTAGGTTGTCACATAGGTGATTTGTCACACTGTTCATAACTCCAACACTAGAGGGTGTATCTCAAAAATCTTGTGACTTCTTCTTCTATTGTCAATTTCCTGTTCACATGTGGTCAAGATCTGAGATTAGCAAAATTTTCTTATTTTTCTGCTTAAAAAGTAAACAAATTTGCACTTTAAATTTTATGCAATACAACTTTGTTAGATATGATTGTTAAAAATAATTATTTTGCACAAAAAGGAAGAGACCATAATGTGTCTTTTGATCCTTAACTGAAGTGCTATGTTGAGCTAAACTTGAGATTTAGCCAACATTAGCACACATGTCAGTTTGGGGCATGTTGTCTCAAGTGACAACTTGTCTCAGTACAAATAAACACCTGGCAGCATAGGATGGGCAAATTCCTCAGGATGGATGAAAGACACGCACTTTGTTGACTTCCTGAAACATTTCAGTGAAACACAAAGTGCTCAAAGGAGAAGCCCTGTTTACTCCTTTTGGACAACCACATTTCTCATCTGTCCATTGATGGACTCAATTATGCCAAATAAAATGGCATAATCATGCTGTCATTCCCACCCCACTGCTCACATCGGCTCCAACCATAAGACAGGTCCTCACAGCCACACACAGCGCGTGTGATGCCTGGATGAGGAACAACCCGGGGAAGACAATGTCAATATATGACATTCCTGGGATTGTGGTAATTGCCTATCCTCTGGCTGCAACCCCCTTGAACATTAAGGCTGGCTTTAGGGTGGCTGGGGTTCAACCTTACAACAGAGATGTATTTCTGGAAAACGAGTTTTCATCTTCAGTCTGGAGATATTGAGTCCGAGTGGACCATGTTCTCCACCTCCATTGCCAACGCGGCCACTCTGAGCTGTGGCCGTAAGGTCTCCGGTGCCTGTCGAGGCGGCAATCCCCGAACCCGGTGGTGGACACCGGAAGTAAGGGATGCCGTCAAGCTGAAGAAGGAGTCCTATCGGGCCTGGCTGGCTTGTGGGACTCCCGAGGCAGCTGACGGGTACCAACAGCCCAAGCGGACTGCAGCCCGGATGGTTGGGGAGGCAAAAACTCGGGCCTGGGAGGAGTTCTGTGAGGCCATGGAGAATGACTGTCGGTCGGCCTCGAAGAGATTCTGGCAAACCGTCCGGCGCCTCAGGAGGGGAAAGCAGTGCCCTACCAACGGTGTTTACAGTGGAGGGGGGCAGCTGTTGACCTCAACCGGGGATATCATCGGGCAGTGGAAGGAATACTTAGAGGATCTCCTCAATCCCGCTGTCATGTCTTCCATTGAGGAAGCAGAGGCTGAGGGCTCGGAGGCGGACTCATCCATCACCCGGGCTGAAGTCACCGAGGTAGTCAAGAAACTCCTTGGTGGCAGGGCACCGGGGGTGGATGAGATCCGCTATGAGTATGTCAAGTCTCTGGATGTTGTGGGGCTGTCTTGGCTGAAACGCCTCTGCAGCATCGCGTGGTAGTTGGGGACAGTGCCTTTGGACTGGCAGACCGGGGAGGTGGTCCCTCTTTTTAAGAATGAGGACCGGAGGGTGGCTCCAACTATCAGGATCACACTTCTCAGCCTCCCCGGGAAATTCTATGCCAGGGTACTGGGGAGGAGAATCCGGCCGATGGTAGAACTTCGGATTCAGGAGGAACAGTGTGGTTTTCGTCCCGGTCGTGGAACACTGGACCAGCTCTATACCCTCTCCAGGGTGCTGGAGGGTTCATGGGAGTTTGCCCAACCAATCCACATGTGTTTTGGGGATTTGGAGAAGGCATTCGACTGTGTCCCTCGCGGCATCTTGTGGAGGGTGCTCTGGGAGTATGGGATTCGGGACCCTTTGCCAAGGGCTATCCGGTCCTTGTACGCCGGAGCAGGAGCTTGGTTCGCATTGCTGGCAGGAAGTCAGACTTGTTCCCGGTGCGGGTTGGACTACGGCAGGACTGCCCTTTGTCGCCGGTTCTGTTCATAATTTTTATGGACATAATTTCTAGGCGCAGCCAGGGGCCGGAGGGTGTCGGGTTTGGGGACCACACGATTTCATATCTGCTCTTTGCGGATGATGTTGTTGTGCTGGCCCCATCAGACCATGACCTTCAGCAGGCACTGGGACGGTTTGCAGCCGACTGTGAAGCGGCTGGGATGAGAATCAGCAACTCCAAATCCGAGGCCATGGTTCCAAGTCGGAAAAGGGTGGCTTGCTCACTTCAGGTTGGTGGAGAGTTCCTGCCTCAAGTGGAGGAGTTCAAGTATCTTGGGGTCGTGTTCACGAGTGAGGGAAGGATGGAACGGGAGATTGACAGACGGATCGGTGCAGCCTCTGCAGTAATGCGGTCGCTGTACCGGTCCGTCGTGGTGAAGAAGGAGCTGAGCCGCAAGGCGAAGCTCTCGATTTACCGGTCAATCTACGTTCCTACTCTCACCTATGGTCATGAGCTGTGGGTCATGACCGAAAGGTCAAGATCCCAGATACAGGCGGCCGAAATGAGCTTTCTCCGCAGGGTGGCTGGGCAATTCCTTAGAGATGGGGTGAGAAGCTCGGTCACTCGGGAGGAGCTCAGAGTAGATCCGCTGCTCCTCCACATCGAGAGGGGTCAGCTGAGGTGGCTCGGGCGTCTTTTCCGGATGCCCCCTGGACGCCTTCCCGGGCATGTCCCACAGGGAGGAGACCCCGGGGAAGACCTAGGACACGCTGGAGGGACTATGTCTCCCAGCTGGCCTGGGAACGCCTCGGTGTCCCCCCGGAAGAGCTGGAGGAAGTGTCTAGGGAGAGGGAAGTCTGGGCATCCTTCCCCGCGACCCGGCACCGGATGAAGCGGAAGAAAATGGATGGATGGATGACAACAAATTATGTGCCAAAGACATCCTTCTTTCATTTGGTATGACATTTATACCATTGTGATGCATGGTGCTCAGTAAATGTTAGACAGTGTGAAAAGTGTGACAACATGCCCCGCTCTCCCCTACCGATGACATTTTATCACCTGTAAGTACAATTGCTTTTGATCCTGATGTTCCGAATATGGTAAGAGGCGTTACATTTCCGTGAAATGCTCTAGTATTCGACCAATTACTACACACTAACCAACTGGCTAATCATAGCATACCACGTTTTTTAGAGAGATGAGCTTTGTAAAAAATCAGCGCGTTTCAGAGAGGCTGGGCAAAGGGTAGATACAAACATGCACTGTAGGCCTATATGGAAAATATAGGATTTTTTAACATTAAACGTGTATAAACATAACATCACATCTTAAACAAATGATAATATTCATTTAGACATGACATTTGACCCCTTTTACCAATCAAGGGAAAAAATAAGGGACATTCTTCTTCACATAGATTTGAAGTCCATAGATTTGAAGTCCAGTATACCGTTGATTTTTTTACTTGTACCATATTGCCAAACACCGGCACAAGCCTGGTCCCAGGTTGAGGCAATAAGAAGCTGGCTTATAAAATGTCAAGAGAACGATTTACAAGATTCAAGTCAAAGGCTGACTACTTTTATGGAGCAAAAATAGAACGTAGATTTCATTTATTTTTAATGCTTCTAGTCACAACATAATTCCCACATTACAGCTGTATTATTATGTCCATGTTTTGATGAGTTTACTATTATTCTAAAATGTGGAAAAATACATAAATAAAGAATGAGTGAGTGATCCCAAACTTTTGACTGGAAGTGTATATTTAAATGTACTCTCTTACCACAAACCTTAAAAGTAAATAACAATGTCTTTGCTTTAGGTGATGTACAGCGATGCAAATCAGGTCTGACCACACCAGTTCCTGCAGGATTCTATTTCCAAGATGTCTGGAAGTCTTTTGTATGTAACACTAGAAGGTTTAGTCCTCCACAAATGGCAGATTGTCTTGCAAATAAGATTCTCTACATGATGGGAGACTCTACCACAAGACAGTGGTTTGAGGTTTTTGAAAGAACTGTGCCAGGTAGGTCATTTTTATTGGATTATTTTAAGGTGTTTAACTGATCACAGAAAGGAAGCTGATTCAAATTCAAGAAATGTGATTCAAGTTAACCCTTGTTCTTAAATAAAAAAATCACATCAATGACAAGCTTGGATGAGGAAGAAGGAATAATGAAGTGAATACAGTATGTATTACTTGCAGTAAACGTTTACATGGACTCCAACTTATCTCATTCAGGCCTGAAAAGATTAAATCTTCACACCGATTCCCAGAATGGACCCCTGATGGCTCTAGAGATGAAGAAAAATATCAATATTCACTGGAGGTCACATGGACATCCTCTTCAGTTTCGTAAAATGCCTGCTGTTGATCTGCATTATATCAGCAATGAAATTGATTACATAACTGGCGGCAGTCATGCAGTTGTTGTCTTCACAATATTTGCCCATCTGGTTGTTCATCCATTGACCTTTTATGTGCATAAAGTGGCCAAAATTCGTCAAGCAGTAATTCGTCTGCTGAAGCGTGCACCAGAGACTACTATCATCATCAAGTCTGGAAACACTGGATTAACAAAGGTACAATACACTGTCACTTCAATTCAAAATCTTTGTTGAAACATTTATTTATGTTGCTTATTTGTGCATGATGTAAAACACTGTTGTTTTGTGGCAATTGTTTGTTTTGTTATAGAATGAATATGGAAATGACTGGTACAGGATGCAGTTGAACACAGTGATGAGCGAGATGTTCAGTGATATTAAAGGAGTGACCTATATGGATGTCTGGCAGATGACTTCATGTCATTACTCAAGGGAAGACATTCATCCAGCCAGTGTTATCGTTGGCAATGAGCTTGATATGTTGCTCTCGCATATTTGCCCTTCTTGACACATGCAAATATCCTGAGCAAACCAATGCTTGAAGTGGGAAAAAAGTTCCGGTACTTTCCTGTGCAAGTTGACATATGCAACTTTTTTCCACATTTGAAATTTCTACACTTTTAAAATGGATTAATTAATTTTAACACATTGCTTGTGTTATCCTATAGAGAATCTGAAGTTGACTTCACGCCCCATGTTGCTGTGGTGCCGCCATCTTGGGAGGAAATATTTTATTTTTGGGGCTGTGTGGCTCTGGTTCGGTCTTGTTTTGTAGTCAATGTCGGACAGCAGATGAATAAAGCTACATTATACCATCACTATTTTTCAGTGGTTGTTGCTCTGTTTTCTGGTGATGATCGCGAAGTGGGACTGGGTTGGACCTGCACGGTGTTGGCATGCTCACCGGGAGACTGCATTTATTTATTAAATTATTAGATATTATTTATTAGAATGATCTTGCGTGTTCTATAAACACCATGCACCATGTGCTGTGTTTTTCAGTTTGTTTCTTATTTGCTCCTGTAAAGCTGCTTTGGAACAATGCAAATTCTGAAAAGCGCTATATAAATAAACTTGAATCTAAATGAATAATGCTCCACATATTCCACTCCACTGTTATTGTTTAAATATGTACCGTTACTTGTTTTGTTTGATATATGGTTGGCTCAGGCCCGGACTGTCCATCGGGAGAACCGGGGCGATCCCGGTGGCCTGTCGACTGATTTGGCCTGCAGCCAGC
Organism: Triplophysa bombifrons; assembly: GCA_029783895.1. Taxonomy (NCBI): domain Eukaryota; kingdom Metazoa; phylum Chordata; class Actinopteri; order Cypriniformes; family Nemacheilidae; genus Triplophysa; species Triplophysa bombifrons. The sequence continues at coordinate 7,681,598 of CM056470.1, forward strand.
TGTGTCTTCTTTTTACAGACAAATGTCGAGCTCAATACTGGGCGAGTGCTGCTTATGCTCAGGGAATCAAAGATTACGCGTCCAATTTTGTGCACGAGCAAAATAAATCCAGGTGCGAGGAAAGCATCTTCCGCGTGCGAGCGGAGAGCATCTAAGGGCGTGCGTCCAGTTCTGTGTGTGAGCAAAAGAAATCTGTTGCGTGCTGAGAGGTATGTGCTCACACATCAATATTGAAGTACTTTTGTGCTAAAATAACGTGCTCTTGACATTTGAAAGTAAAAGAACACTATAAAAGACTGACATAAAGTAGGCTTGACGTTGGGCATTCAATATTTTTTAATTTAGGGACCATCAATAAAGTGACATTCATGTTTCTAGCATCATTAGCATTTAAAGGGAAAACAGTCATGAAGCAGTGAAGGAGAGATTATCGACAGCACAATGCATTTGTTTCTCTTCACACATGCAATTTAAGCATTGTATTTGTTGTTTTATTATAAAACCTTAAGATTGAATGAATCTTCACTTTAAGATAGACTTGTAATATAATTAATGTAAACATGCTTTTGTGGTTTGGCCACATGATAACATTTGTTTTCTTGAAACTTTCTCAAGCCAAACTGTATTTATTTTGCTCATAAACAATGCACTGTCAGTTTAATTAAGCATTGATGACGTATTGTGTCATGACTACAAAGCATCCAACATTTAATAAAAACAGATTTATGGTTTATTGCCTGGATGAATGTGGGATATCCCGGCCTGAATTTGTTTCCCAGTATGGCCCTGCCTGTATTCTATATTAATCTACCTTTCCTGATAATTTCAATAGTACACTCATTCGTCTGTATTCGATCCATCATACAGATTCTATTCGATCAAGTTCTCCTTTCGGACACATCCTTTCTGTATCATATGGACATTACAACAAGAGAAGGTATATCATGGAAATCGCAATATGTATTTAAATTTAATGAGCAGAATATGGTTTATAACAGTTTATTATACATTTCGATATTATATTGTAATATAAACAAATGATATGACAATAATAATAATGTGTGTGTGTGTATGTGTGCCCGTGCATATCAGAGAGAGAGTTTTGGTTTATACCTTAATGTTGTAGACAAGATATACTTGTGCATATTTTCTACCATTACAAAACTAACTTTTTCTTTAAAAAATATTGTTTTTAAAATGGCAAGAAAACATTTATGCTAATTCTAGACAAAGGGAAGATAATAAAAGTGGGTGTGGAGTGTCCCCCCCTCATGATTGTACAGTCGTGGCCAAAAGTTTTGAGAATTACATAAATATTGGAAATTGGAAAAGTTGCTGCTTAAGTTTTTATAATAGCAATTTGCATATACTCCAGAATGTTATGAAGAGTGATCAGATGAATTGCATAGTCCTTCTTTGCCATGAAAATTAACTTAATCCCCAAAAAACCTTTCCACTGCATTTCATTGTCACTGTCATTAAAGGACCTGCTGAGATCATTTCAGTAATCGTCTTGTTAACTCAGGTGAGAATGTTGACAAGCACAAGGCTGGAGATCATTATGTCAGGCTGATTGGGTTAGAATGGCAGACTTGACATGTTAAAAGGAGGGTGATGCTTGAAATCATTGTTCTTCCATTGTTAACCATGGTGACCTGCAAAGAAACGCGTGCAGCCATCATTGCATTGCATAAAAATGGCTTCATAGGCAAGGATATTGTGGCTACTAAGATTGCACCTAAATCGACAATTTATAGGTTCATCAAGAACTTCATGTAAAGAGGTTCAATTCTTGTAAAGAAGGCTTCAGGGCGTCCAAGAAAGTCCAGCAAGCGCCAGGATCGTCTCCTAAAGAGGATTCAGCTGCGGGATCAGAGTGCCACCAGTGCAGAACTTGCTCAGGAATGGCAGCAGGCAGGTGTGAGTCCATCTGCACGCACAGTGAGGCGAAGACTTTTGGAAGATGGCCTGGTGTCAAGAAGGGCAGCAAAGAAGCCACTTCTCTCCAAAAAAAACATCAGGGACAGATTGATCTTCTGCAGAAAGTATAGTGAATGGACTGCTGAGGACTGGGGCAAAGTCATATTCTCTGATGAAGCCCCTTTCCGATTGTTTGGGGCATCTGGAAAAAGGCTTGTCCGGAGAAGAGAAGGTGAGTTTTACCATCAGTCCTGTGTCATGCCAACAGTAAAGCATCCTAACACCATTCATGTGTGGGGTTGCTTCTCATCCAAGGGAATGGGCTCACTCACAATTCTGCCCCAAAACACAGCCATGAATAAAGAATGGTACCAAAACACCCTCCAACAGCAACTTCTTACAACAATCCAACAACAGTTTGGTGAAGAACATTGCATTTTCCAGCACGATGGAGCACCGTGCCATAAGGCAAAAGTGATAACTAAGTGGCTCGGGGACCAGAATGTTGAAATTTTGGGTCCATGGCCTGGAAACTCCCCAGATCTTAATCCCATTGAGAACTTGTGGTCAATCCTCAAGAGGCGGGTGGACAAACAAAAACCCACTAATTCTGACAAACTCCAAGAAGTTATTATGAAAGAATGGGTTGCTATCAGTCAGGATTTGGCCCAGAAGTTGATTGAGAGCATGCCCAGTCGAATTGCAGAGGTCCTGAATAAGAAGGGCCAACACTGCAAATACTGACTCTTTGCATAAATGTCATGTAATTGTCGATAAAAGCCTTTGAAACGTATGAATTGCTTGTAATTATATTTCAGTACATCACAGAAACAACTGAAACAAAGATCTAAAAGCAGTTTAGCAGCAAACTTTTTGAAAACGAATATTTATGTAATTCTCAAAACTTTTGGCCACGACTGTACAGCGCTTTGGGTGTACAGCAATACACAATATCTCTCTCTCTCTCTTTTACAATTGAATGCCAATAAAAGATTAATCTTAAATGTTGGTCTAAAACTGCTAGATTTATGCAGTTATTACAAGCGTACCTAATATGATCTTTAATAACATTATCAGTCTTCAGGAAAGACACAGATGGGGTGAAAAAAAGTGTTTCCCCAACTTCAGCATGATTCAAATGGACACACATCCCTGACAAGTATTGCTTCAATTGTCTTACAACAATTCCCTTGATGTTGGGAGTGCTTGGTGTCTTTTTTGTTGCCCACTCTTGTGTAACTGTATATTATCATTACACTTGTTTCAAAATGCAGATGTCTTTTCGAGAAAACATTAAGAGTATAACAGAATGAGTTCTTTATTTTTGCTGTATTGATTGTGCATAAGCTTATTATTTGCCCAGTCATTTCTCTTGTTCCATATGTTTGATTGAATCCCAATTTATTATAACTGTTAAAGCCTCTCGTAATTGTAGTGATGTATAGTTTATTGTTTGTTTAGGCTTGCCTGAAAGATGATTGTCTATGTAATGGTAAAGCCCCAAAAATATAAAAAAAATATCTACTGCCTATTTTTCCATTAAGCAGAGTGCAGAAGTTTGATTTGATTGTTTGATTGAATCCCAATTTATTATAACTGTTAAAGCCTCTCGTAATTGTAGTGATGTATAGTTTACTGTTTGTTTAGGCTTGCCTGAAAGATGAAATGTCTATGTAATGGTAAAGCCCCAAAAATATAAAAAAAATATCTACTGCCTATTTTTCCATTAAGCAGAGTGCAGAAGTATTTGCCTATATGTTGTCACTAGTGTAGTGTTTAGTCCCCCTGTTTTGAGAGACACGATTGTGGGCAAAGCACGATGCCCTGAAAAAAATATTTGGGTCTTTCCGAATTCCTCAAGATTGTCTTTACATTGATGTGGTGACCACACTTGCAGCCATACAAGAACAAAACCCAGTGAAAGCCAATGTACGTAACAAAGCCAGAGGTTGCAAAGAGGGCCTGTTTAGTAATAAGTCAATTCTGACAGCTCAGTTGTTTGACAGCATACAGGTCCACTGTCAAGATACTTGCAGACAGGAGGCATGGACATCCTCTCAGCCCATAAGATAGTCATTTCAACACAAGATACAAACAGATAGCAAGAGATTTCTAGGCTATCAAGCATGCTGCTAACTATATGAAATGGGCAAACGGAAAAATTGTGGAGCTGGGTGAAAAGACAGACATGGAAGTACAAAATTGCTCTGCCACGAAAGAGAATGAAGAAGGAAAAAATGTCAGGAGAAATGGCTCAGGATGAGACCATGAATGATCAAGAGAAAGTCTATGAGGTGAAGGTTCACAATGAAGTTCTTGATACAGCTATTGAGGCCATCCACCAAAGATTTCTGACCCATGGCACTCTTTATGCTGATTTGTCCTTCCTGGATCCTAAAAAGTGTATTCGTCGTTTTATCAAAACTAAGACTAAAATTAAAGATAGCTGACAAAATTAACACAACCACTAAGGCATTTGCATGTACATTTCAAAGCGATATTGGCCCTAAACATTGTCTTCGAAACGGAGTAGGCCTACTGTATATACGGACTTTTTATTACTCTGTTTATAACATCTGCCGTCCTTGTGTCTCCTTACAGCAGGTTTGCACAGATGAGCAGGAACATTTACATTTGGTCATTTAGCAGTTTACACCACATCACAGTCTTGGTGAGTAAAGGAGAAGACAAACCAGTGTCACTCACAAACGTAAATAACAAGCTTTACATTACACTTCACTGGTATCACTTTCTATTCAATTCTATAGACTTTAACAACACTGTGGCTATTACACTGTTAAATGTAAATTTGCCATGCTGTCTGATTGTGTACCATAAACTAAATGCTATTGGATGCTTTAAAAAGGGGCGGGCACATTTCTCTGCATTTTTCAGTTGAAATTATGTCAATTTATCAAATAATGCTGCGCGTTCCCAGGCATTTCATTTGGACATTTAAAATAAATAAAGGAATATTTACTGTACACACTTGGAAATGCTATCTATTTGGACAGACAACATTTGAATACAAAACATCTGATCAGCGTCCGTGTCTCTTAACAGGTATGGTTTCAGGAGGTAATTCCTTGGGGAATATGGCTAATCCTCCATCAATCATTTGCTGCTCGATTTCTTCGCTGCTCTTTGTTTACTGAGGAATAACTTAAAACAGGTATTTTTCCCTTGATGTATTTGTTAATATTTGAATTTGATTAATTTAAATACAGTAGAAAGTATTGTACTACATTTTGGGTTTTTCCAAAAAATGTGTAATGCAATGTGCTAGGTTACTTTAACCAAGCCAATTTAAGAGTGTATGCACGCATGTTTTTTTCACGTTGAGCTTATCTGAAAGACGACTTCAGTCTCTTCAAAAAGTTGTAATTGGGAATTATCCGCGGATCTGTAAGTGATGGTAAACTGCAGAGTTTTCTGCACTATCTCATGCAGGAGATGACATCACTGCTGACATCCTATCTATGTTTTCAAGTCTAATATGATAGCCCATTCCAATAGTACATTGTCAGACCCTTAGCTATTTTGTTGATCAGATAATTATTACTGTTACAACCCTTTATTTAAATTTAGCAGAAAATTGAATGACACAGCCATGACATCACATAAAGGGAGGCTCACACAATAATTCATACAATAATTAAGCTCATAATAACATGCTTAAGCTCATACATCAGTCCCATTTAGGAATAGTGAAGAGCAAGCAGAGAGCCTCTGAGGTCCTATACTGGCCAGGTATGAGTTCTGAGATTTGTTCTAGTTTGAACCACTCAAACCAACAGAAAAACGAGGCCTTCCATTTGAAGAGGTAGCTTCTGATCTTTTTGAGTTTGAAGGAGAACACTATGTTTTGCTAGAGGATTACTACTCAAAATTCATTAAAGTTGATAAGCTGAAAAACATCTCAGTTACGTCTGTTACCTTCGTTCCCTGATGGAGGGAACGAGACGTTGTGTTGAGAGACAGACTAGGGTTTGATTCTTAGAACCTATCATCTCCGAGATAAAACTAAAATGGCAATGGGGATTGGCCAATGGCCCCGCCTTCCGGAGCCGTCACACTGGGAAAAAAACTGCTCTCCTCTTGGAGAGTGTGTTACGGAGACCACATCCTGCCGTACAGGAGGTAACGTGGGATACTGACATGGTCTCCCGAAGGAGGTCACATGCGAACATTCCCGGCCATAGGGCGCCAGTCCAGGTTGGTGTGCCACCGGAGGGGAGGTCAATAATTCGCTAACAGGGGAATCAGGAGTGAAGAAATCAACATACGGGACTACCCAACGGGAGAGTCACTACGTATGGGGCAATGGTCCTAGTATAGGGGTCCACCTAAGTAATGGCAGCACTGCCAGTACTGGACTTGGTTCTAACAGACCGCTCAGCCCGATCCGTTACCAGATTGCTTAGTGATGGATGGAATGACAATACTTCACCAATGGGGGGAAGTAGGGAGACTACATAGCGCACTGTACTTAACTGAAGAGGGAAGAAGGCGCTTTCTCAGGCGTACGCCCAGGCCAGATGCCTGTCCTACATATTAGGGTGTAGGACACTGGTTCCTTTCGGAGGTTGTAAAGCCTCACGAAGGTACTGGGTGTAGCCCAACCTGTAGCTACACATGTCTGCCAGAGGGGCGCCTTGGGCCGGTGTCCATCCTGGGATTGGTACGCCGTGACGCCCACAATCCAATGCGCTGTCTTCTGAACAGACAAGAGCTGCTCAGAGCTAAAAGGGTCTGTGTGCGGTCCAAGTAGAGGCGCAGTGCGCTGGACACAACCCGTAGGAGGTTGGGTCTTTCTCCCCCGAGGGGAGTGCCTGCAGGTTCACCACCTGAACGGTCCTAAGAGGGTACGGAGCGCGGCCGGAGTAGCGCTCCTGAGGAACCTGGTGACCAGGTTATGTTAACCAAGAAACTTACCCTCCAGGCGATCGTGATGAGCGGCAATAGCGGCTGCATACACTCTCAACATGGATGGGGAGAGATTACTCTCTGGTCTCTGAAAGGTCAACACTGACCGGATCAAGCAAGTCCGTGGGTTCTCGCCGTGGGGAGAACACTAGGGTGAGAAGAGGCGCCACTTATAAGCATGCACACGCCTAGTGGTGGGGCTCTGGCAGGATGGTATGACCATCACTGCAAGCCACTCAAGGCCTCCTCGTCCTATCCGGGTATCAGGCATTGAGATTCCAGAGGCCTGGCCTGGGGTGCCATCTGTGCCCTTCCCCTGCGAGAAGGCTTCGTCGGGGGAATCGGCCAGAGGGGGCTGTCATCAGAACTGAGAAGTCTGAGAGTCAAGTCTGGTTGGGCAAGTAAGGCGCAACAACAGTACCTGAAGCCACTCTTCTCCGACTTTGCACAGGCCCTGTGCAAGGAGGCTCCTGGGGGAAGTCGTACCTCCGTTTGTCCCGCGGCTAGCTGTGCGCTAAGGTACCCAAGCAGGAAAAAGGGGATTCTGGGGGGCAACAGGATCTGATCCTTGCCACACCGGTCCCCTAAGAGCTGGACTGCGCGAGGATGGAGTCGCCACTCTCCGAGGCGTTCACTGACGAGAGAGCGCAACGGCTGTCTGGTTCAGTTTGCCAGGGATAACCTGGCCCGCAGGGATAGATCATCCTGTTAACTCCGTAAGAGGAGGCATCGGGCGAGTTGTGGCATCTACTGTGAGAGTATGCTATTGATGTATGCCACGGCAGTCGTGCAGCCAGACCGGACTAGCACGTCTTTGTCCTGCACTAGAGGCCTAGCCTTCTAGTGCCAAGGGGACTGCCAAAAACTCTAGGCAGTTGGAAACCTGTCACTGCCCGATACTGCGTGCACATTGCACACTACACCCCACCCTGCAGGGAGGCGCTTGACGCGCCTCGGACCTGCCCAAGCGGCCCTACCCATCGAGGACGCCGAGTGCACAGGAGCCTCAGAAAGTGATCAGCGGGACCCGGAAACCGGGTGACCAGATTCATCCAGTTCAGCCTGACTGCAGAAACTCGTTGGTGAGTATGCTGCATAAGGGCAGAGTGTAGTTCTCCACCGAGATAAGAGGAGCTCCCGCTCTTTTGGTCCGGCCCGGAAGACATCTCGGTTAGAGGGACTGGTTCGACTGCACTTTCCGCCAGAAGCAGCAACCTCGGCCTGAGCACGGGAGCTTCCCCCTTAGAGGAGAATGCCCCAATTTTGGCGGGTGCATGCCGAAAATGGATCGCATAACCGAGATGGATCGTCCCTTCCGTTGTCCGATGGGAGAAGTCTGCTGCTCTGCGTCATACGTCCAGTAGGAACTCGAAGAGATAAACTCGACATCATACGCCGAGAACACAACATCGAGAGACCGACTGAAGGGGAACTCACATTGCCGTGCTGTTATTGAAAAGCTCAAAGCTCAGTTTAGAAGACACAGACCTCGTGCCATCCTTCTTGCGGATAATTGACCGCAATATGCAGCAATTGAGTTTGAGTTTTGTCAAAGCTATGGTATTACACAGAAGACGTCATCTCCTCACACACCACATTCTAACGGTGAGGCAGAGTGGGCAGTCCAGACTGTTAAGAAACTTTTGTCTAAAACACCGGACAAACATCTCGCGCTGCTTGACTACAGATGAACGGCAATTGAGAGAGTGAATCTTTCACTAGCTCATCTTCTGATGGGCAGGTGGCCTCTTAACAACTTACTTTCTGCTCGTCTGTTGCTTACTCCATTGTCGTATGACCCTCTCGGAGTGAAACGTAAATTGGATGAAGGTAAAATAATTCAAAAGGTATACTATGCTTCGTACGAGCGCAGGAGCTGCCAATGGGCCCCGTCACCTGCTCAGTGAGGAACAATGGACAGAGAAGCCAGAATTATTGTATACTAAGGATCCAAAATCTGTGGATAATTCTAATTCGACCCAAATGACACCTACTGAATTTTAGGACCCTGCACCACCCGAAGAAGCAGAATCGTGAAGCCTCCTGTCAAGCTCTGTCTGTAATCAGGGACAGTCGAGGTAGAGATGCCTTTTGGAAGTGATGTGCTAGTAACCTCTGATACCTCGGTACTGAAGCTTTGTGTCAGACGAATTATACTGTATTTCAAGAGTGACTATTTATTTTTGTCTTAACTTCAAGAAATATTTGTGTCCCTTATGTCTTTTTTTAGCTAATGCATATAACGCTAACGTTAAGTCTGTCTTACTTAACCTACCAATGGTTACAATTAATATTTCAAATAGGATGTTCCTTTGTCAGACTTGTGCTCAAACTGGTAAGGTAAAATCCCCGCCATCTCTATCTATACACAGTATATAATATCCAACCACCTGTAAACCCAATCCAGTAATGATGGCAGGCGCATAGCCGCGGGATCGTGTTTTGAGCAGGGGGTTATGATTTTTTTTTTTGCCAGGCCAGAAGTTATGACTGTACCATGGGCGAGCCACTTAAGTCTAATGTTAATAAATAACGGAGGCAAATATAATTTGCTGAATAAAGAAGATCCCGGTGTGATTATAGGATACAGCATAAAAACAAACACTTAAACACAGTTAGAACACGTTACAAATAGCCCGCCCCAGGTAGCAATCCTTTTTACTCTAACCGAATATAGCTGCATTTTCTTTTGATTAAGTAGAAATAGTAGTTAGATGCTATGGATACTTATAAATAGTGTCAGATAACGTAACTCTTTGCACCTCAGTATTGTTGTGCATTAAACATTGTGCAATAATAACAGTGTGTAAATAATTACATTTATACAAATTATTAAAATGATGGCAACATATTGAGATATTAAAGCCCTACACCCCTAACCTTACCATAAACTTTATGAATAAAAATACATTTTAAGTCTTAAATCAATTTTACTGAATACAAACGCGAGAGTTATAACCTTGGCCTCCTGTGTGACGCTATACAGACTTTACACCTTACGCCACTGCAGTCATTGTTCCAAATATAGTCATTCTTACACTTTCACTATTCCATTCACATATTGGTTGGCCGATCTAGTGCAAATTGTCTCTGCCTTTATTCATTTATCTTTCATACTGTTTCAGTTTTTCTTTCGCTCGACCTCTGGGGGTGCTGCAATCTGCTCTTGACTGATAAGGTCTTGTCAATGACTGCTCATTGCTGCTGGGTGACTATACAGACTTAATAAGGTAGAGACGGTTGATATAGTGTTGTGGTGTTTTGTAGGCAGTCAAGATGGAAATGTCTGCCACAATGTGGAGAAATTATTTTGACATCATGGTTTTAACAAAAGCAGTGTATTTATTTTGTATTATGTGTGTTTCCTGATTGAAGACATCAAATGTGTCCTGTTCAAGAACAACAAGAATATATGATTATAATGTTATGATAATCCACTACCCAAAACAGTATGTACTGCAATACATAATATACCCTTTGAGTTCAAGTACTGCTTTAACACTTCATAGTTTTTCAATGAAGGTACAGTAAGTACATTATATAGTTCCTTCTTTGCATTGTATTGTTAGGACTGGCTGCTTGACTAGTAAGTTTAAACTAAATGACTATCAAGATTATAGCAACTTGAAAGAAATTAGACAATCATAGGTGGATTAAAAAGGATTAATGGAAAGATCATAGCACCATGGTATAATAACACCACTCGCGCCCTAAAAAGAGAAACGTGTAAACTGGAGCGAAAATGGAAACAAACCCAATTAGAGGTCTTTAAAATTGCATGGAAAGAGAGTGCAAGCTGTTACAAAAAAAGGCACTAAAAGCAGCAAAAGCCGAGCACTTCCGTAAACTCATAGAAAATAACAAAAACAATCCAAGGTTTTTATTTAGTACAATTGCTAAACTAACAAACAAACAGACTCCACCTGACCTGGGTATTCCGCCGCACCTTGGTAGCAATGAATTCATGAAGTTTTTTACTGAGAAAATCAAAATAATACGAGACAACATAGCTAAAACCAAACCTCCAAGTGTGTCGGAAGAAGTAGTTTCAACCGTCACCCAAAAAGAAAAGCTACAGTGTTTTTCTCCTATAAGTCAGGAAGATTTAATTAAAATTATTGCAACATCCAAACCGACAACATGCTTATTAGACCCCATTCCAACTACTTTATTAAAAGAGTTACTACCTGCTGTAATTTAGCCCATTTGTAACATAATCAACTCGTCAATTAATCTTGGACATGTCCCCGGTCCCTTTAAACTGGCTGTAATTAAGCCTCTTATCAAAAAACCAAACTTAGACCCCAATGAACTTGGAAGCTATAGACCGATTTCAAATCTCCCGTACTTGTCTAAAATACTAGAAAAAGTAGTGTCAACTCAACTGTGTACCTTCCTACAAAATAATGACATGAACGAAAAGTTTCAGTCTGGCTTTAGACCGCATCACAGCACTGAAACTGCGCTCGTTAGAATTACAAATGACCTCCTTATTGCTTCAGATAAAGGTAACATCTCACTCTTAGTCCTGCTTGACCTTAGTGCTGCTTTCGATACTGTAGACCATAAAATACTACTAGATCGTTTACACAATTACATCGGTATTCAGGGACAGGCACTGCAATGGTTCAGATCTTACTTAACAGACAGATATCAATACGCCCATTTAAATGGGAAATCGTCCAATCTTACGCAAGTAAATTATGGATTACCTCAGGGATCGGTTTTAGGACCCTTGCTTTTCTCCATATACTTGCTGCCCCTCGGCAACATTATTAGAAAACATGGAATTAGCTTCCACTGCCCGAATGATGTTCCCGCTGCTACAAGATCAGCAGATTCTGTAGCAATCATTTTGAATCATCTGAATACACATCTTTTCCATCAACACCTGACTGATCAGTTCTGTCTTCTATCTCTTTGCTAAAAAAAACTTAGCTCTGTATATTGTGCTTATATGAGACCATATGTTTTCTTTCATTGCACTAATGCTTTTTGTTGTCCTTATGATGTTCCAATTGCATTCATTATTTCCCTCATCTGTAAGTCGCTTTGGATAAAAGCGTCTTCTAAATGACTAAATGTAAATGTTCCTGGTCATCTGTGCAAATCACTGTATGGAGACACAAGGACGGCAGATGTCATAAACAGAGTAATAAACAGTCTGTATATACAGTAGGCCTACTCCGTTTCGAAGACAATGTTTAGGGCCAATATCGCTTTGAAATGTACATGCAAATGCCTTAGTGGTTGTGTTATTTTTTGTTAGCTATTTTTAATTTTTGTTTTATTTTTGATGAAACTACCAATACACTTTAGTTTTTCTTCCTTCACCGTCCTCCAGACTGTATACTCTTCGAATGGAGATTGATATAGCTTGTCCCACTGGCCTGCTAAGCTTTTCAGCTCTGACTTCAGGTTGCCAACTGTTGCCCTGCTATCAAATCTACTCAGGCAATTGCTGAGATCTTCAAGTGTATTTTCAGGGAGACCGCTGATTTGGATCAGGGGGAAGTTTTTAGGATCCAGGAAGGACAAATCTGCATAAAGAGTTACATGGGTCAGAAATATTTGGTGGATGGCCACAATAGCTGTATCAAAAACTTCATTGTGAACCTTCACCTCATAGACTTTCTCTGGATCATTCATGGTCTCATCCTGAGCCATTTCCCCTGACATTTTTCTTCTTCATTCTCTTTTGTGTCAGAGCCGTTTCTACTTCCATGTGTGTCTCTTCATCCACTCCTCCATTTTTCCATTTGCCCATTTTACAAAGTAGTAAGCAGCATCCTTGACACCCTGGAAATCTCTTGCTATCTGTTTTTATCTTGTGTTGACATGACTATCTATGGGCAGAGAGGATGTCCATGCCTCCTGTCTGCAGGTATCTTGACAGTGGACCTGTATGATGTCAAACAACTGAGCTGTCAGAATTATCTCATACAGTTGAAAGATAAAGTATGTGAACCCTTTGGGCTTACTTGGATTTCTTCACAAATTGGTCATAAAATGTGTTCTGATCTTCATCTAAGTCACAACAATAGAGAAACACAGTCTGCTTAAACTAATACCGCACAAACATTATATGTTTTCATGTTTTTATTGAACACATCATGTAAACATTCATAGTGCAGGGTGGAAAAAGTATGTGAACCTTTGGGTTTAATAACTGGTTGACCTTCCTTTGGCAGCAATAACCTCAACCAAACGTTTCCTATAGTTGCAGATCAGACCTGCACAACGGTCAGGAGAAATTTTGGACCATTCCTCTTTACAAAAGTGTTTCAGTTCAGCAATATTCTTGGGATGTCTGGTGTGAATCGCTCTCTTCAGGTCATGCCACAGCATCTCAATCGGGTTGAGGTCAGGACTCTGACTGGGCCACTCCAGAAGGCGTATTTTCTTCTGTTGAAGCCATTCTGTCGTTGATTTACTTCTATGCTTTGGGTCGTTGTCCTGTTGCATCGTCCATCCTCTGTTAAGCTTCAGTTGGCGGACAGATGGTCTTAAGTTTTCCTGCAAAATGTCTTGATAAACTTTGGAATTCATTTTTCCATCGATGACAGTAATCGGTCCAGGGCTTGAGGCAGCCCCAAACCATGATGCCCCCTCCACCATATTTCACATTTGGGATGAGGTTTTGATGTTTGTGTGCTGTGCCTTTTGTTTCCCCACACATAGCGTTGTGTGTTCTTTCCAAACAACTCAATTTTGGTTTCATCTGTCCACAGAATGTTTGGCCAGTAGTGCTGTGGAACATCCAGGTGCTCTTTTGCAAACTTCAAATGTGCTGCAATGTTTTTTTTGGACAGCAGTGGCTTCCTCCGTGGTGTCCTCCCATGAAGTCCATTCTTGTTTAATGTTTTCCTTATTGTAGATTTGTCAACAAAAATGTTAGCACGTGCCAGAGATTTCTGTAAGTGTTTAGCTGACACTCTAGGATTCTTCTTCACCTCATTGAGCATTCTGCGCTGTGCTCTTGGAGTCATCTTTACAGGACGACCACGCCTAGGGAGTGTAGCAACAGTCCTGTTTTTTCTCCATTTGTAAACAATCTATCTTACCGTGGACACATGGACATCAAGGCTTTTAGATATACTTTTGTAGCCCTTTCCAGCTTTATGTAAGTCAACAATTCTTGATCGTAGATCTTCTGAGAGCTCTTTTGTGCGAGGCATGGTTCACATCAGACAACGCTTCTTCAGAACAGCAAACTCAAAACTGGTGTGTGTTTTTTATTGCACAGGCCAGCTTTAATCAACACATCCAATCTCATCACATTGATTGGACCCCAGGTTGGCTGACTCCTGGCTCCAATTAGCTCTTGGAGAAGTCATTAGCCTAGGGTTTCACATACTTTTTCCACCCTGCACTATGAATGTTTACATGTTGTGTTCAATAAAAACATGAAAACATATAATGTTTGTGCGGTATTCGTTTAAGCAGACTGTGTTTCTCTATTGTTGTGACTTAGATGAAGATCAGAACACATTTTATGACCAATTTATGAAGAAATCCAAGTAAGCCCAAAGGGTTCACATACTTTTTCTTTCAACTGTACCTGAACATGCCCTCTTTGTAACCTCTGGCTTTGGAACGTACATTGGCTTTCACTGGGGGTTTTTTTCTTGTATGTTTATATACTTTTCTAATGTATACGTGTTATAGTTTAAGAAAAGTAATTAGTTTTCAGTATGTTGCGTGACAAGTTTACTTACCTGCATAATGACGTCACCGGGCGTAATGGGGAAGTGCGTTCGTCTCGTTCTTTTCACTTACCTTCTCCTCATTACAGGTAACTGTAAATTATTTACGTGACATATGCATAGCTAAAGAAGACCACTGTTAGAGGGTAACTGTTTAATAGGTGATGAATATTATTCCTTGTTTAATTAACAATGTACAAAGGATAGCATGGTTAGCACGTGCGTTGCATAGCACTTGTGCTACTGCACCAGGTATTTAAGTATGATTGTAAAAGCGAATGTAATCTTGTTGTGTGTATATGGAATGCGTTTAGTTTCTCTTTGTTCTGAATTGTGATTTGAACTTGTTTGTTCAAATCGTTAGCGATCCATGAATACTGAATGTTATTATTGGAGGGGATGATACGTCATGTGTAATGATCATTTCTCTATGTAGAGTTTAACGTATGTTTGAATCATTAATGCTGTGCATTCATTTTAAACATATCCGATGTCATTACATTAAATGTTGTTTCACAGTAAAAGCACTGTCGAGAAAGCATTGCGTTTGTCTCGTTCTTTTCACTTACCTTCTCCTCATTACAGGAGTACTACAATTTTGGAGGCACCGCTGGGATTGATGTTGGGCGAATTAACTTCCTGACCGGTAGAACCCATCTAGCAACATCATCCCGTTCTCAGTGAACTGGATAACAAGTAGTGTGAGGCAACGAGAGCGAGTGGTGAGATGATCTGATTGAACAGTGCACGTGCTGAGGTTCAGTTATAACCAGTAGTGGCAACGTCAAATCAGTGAGGTAAACGCTACTCTCAATAATCCATACACGACTGCTAATAATGGATGCCCTTACAAGTCTACAGGAGGAAATCGGAGAGAAATTATTCAAACTTTCACGTGAAAAACTGGCAGAACTCTGTGTCTCTCTTCACATTACAAGAGAGGTTGAAACAAATGCAACTCGTTTGTCCTTGTTAAACATTCTCAGTAACCATATGCTGAGAGCGGAGTTAGATGAGCTTGAGGATGATGGGATGGCTGAGCTGCTGACAATTAATGAGAAATTGAGTGTGCTCATGAAAATTAATGTTGACAACCCTGGACACGGGCTTGAGAGAGAGGAATGGACTTCTAGAGAAGAGGGTAACAGGATGCAGGAAATAAGACAAAATGCAAATATGTCAGAGTCATTTTCCTCCATGCGCATCGGTCATGCCATGCCTCAAAATACGGAAGCCCAACAGGGACATAATGACCATAAACCAGTTAGTTCTGTACATGTACCACAGCGACAGGTCACCTCCATATGGCATAAAGACTTCAAAATATCAGGCCTTATAGGTGAGCCATGTCAAAGGGATCGGCTTTCCTTTTCCAGTCTTGTACGATAGATAGAAAGTGGAGTAACAAAAGGATACCCCGAACCGGAAATAATCGATTCCGTCATCAAGGCTATCACGCCAGGGTTTCAGTTGCGAAGTTATCTTGAGGGAAAGGCAGGGCTGACACTCCCTGTGCTAAGACATATAATGCGTTCTCATTATCAGGAGACAAATCAGACTGTGAGAATCTGGATTTCGTCCTGTCCTCCACAAATACTGCATCTGTGTTTATTCCAATATTCATCACATGTATTCATTCCTTTATCTTATTATTCTCTATTCTCTATTATTATCTTCTATTCATAATATTTGCTCCTTACTTTCTTGTTGTTTAACCTCGTTGAAAGTTGTATCATGTCAATTGATCAGAATAACGACTTCAAACTTGCATGATATGACTTTAGAGAATGCCATGTTTATAGGCTATCCCGAAAAAAGGAACATTGAACAAACGTCTGTAAATCCGCAATTGCCGCATCCTAGCCAAAGAAAGAAGTCAGAAATAATCTGCTATCATTGCGAAGGAGGGGCCATTACAAACGAGAGTGCAAACAGTTGCGCAAGCCGATTTTTGGTGAGACGCACACACAACAGCACACACCACAGAGCAAACATGAGAACACGGGTGCACCATTAAATCTTTTAGGTCGTGATATGATGCATAAATTAGGCATGGTTATTAAGTTTACTAATCACATGCTTGTTTTTTCTTTTCTGTCTAGTTTACAGGCATTCGTCGATCCTCTTCCTACAAGTGGACTGATAAGCGGCTCAAGGGTAACTGCCTCCGGTGGCAGCATGCCTACAAGGGTGGACACCATGATTAACCCTTTGTTATGGTCTCAGTTCAGGGATGAAACTGGTTTCATTGATGTGGAACCTTATAGGGCTAAACTTAAAACAAACAAACCTGTCTACATTAAACAATACCCTTTGTCTAAAGATAAAGAACAAGGCATTCAACGTTTGATTTAAAATTTTGTCAAATAAGGTGTCCTTGAACAAACACACTCACCATATAACACACCAATTAATCCTGTTATGAAAGCTGAACGGAAAACTTGGAGATTATCTCAAGATTTATGAGCAGTTAACCAGTTAATCATACCACTCGCACCAATTGTGCCTGATGTTTTGACTGTTATGAATTCAGTGCCACATTCGCACAACTATTTCACAGTAATTGATTTGTGTGCAGCCTTTTTCTTTGTACCTGTACACCCAGATACTCAGCCTTTGTTAGCATTTACATTTAAGGGGCAGCAATATTCGTGGAAACGCCTTGCTCAGGGCTATGTAGACTCACCCGCTGTCTTTTCTGCAGCAGTGCACAGAACTTTGGCCAAAATGAATGATTTGCCTTCAACAGTGTGTGTGCTTCAGTTCCCTTTCTGTCGGTCTCTCGACGTTGTGTCGAGAACGACAGATGGGGTTCGCCCTTGAGAACCAATCAACTCTGACTGCTATAGAAAAGGCCAATGAAATTTGGCGAATGAAATTTGCATGCCGGGCTCTGCCCCCGGATATCCGGTATAAAAGGAAGCCGGCGTGCATCATTCACTTACCTCTTGTTCTTCAGAGCGTTCGCTCATGACTACGAACAGAACGAATTCAATGAATTCTTCTTCTGCCGGATCTACGACGTGTTGCAGCGGATCGTCCCTACCTGCAGCGACCTTCCCCTGGGCGTCTCGGCGGTTCCGGAGGTGTTAGAGATTTTTTCTAAAAAGTCCTTTTCAGGACTGACTGAGCATTCTCCAGCGCGGCAAGTCCCGCTGTTCTCTTGGGTGCGGCACCCTCATCGAGGAGGGGGATGGACACGATCGCTGCGTTAGGCGTCTGGGCGTCCAGCACGCTGAAGCAGCGTTCGTTGACACATCTGCCCGCACTGCGGGCAGATTGTCATTCAGAAGTTGCGGTCACGGGTGGCTGTCTTCCTACGGGAACCAGCCACCATTTCGTCTGCTACCTGGGCTGTTACATCTGTGGCTACGGCCCCGATGACCCCGATGACTGGCGAGGCGTGAGGTCGTACACATACGACAGCTGTCACCACTCTCAAACCGACAGTGTGTGCCGTTGTTCCGCCAGGCAGGTAAAAAGGTGGAGCCAACCTTCCCTCCGGGGACCCCCGCGACATGGTTAGCTCCGCCAGCCAACGAACCCCCCCGTGGGAATGATGAAGCAGACCGTCCCCTTGGTCACCCTGTCACAGTCCCTGGGAGCTCGAGAGCTGCCCACACTGTCTCGCTGGCTAATGAGGGCGGTCCGTCTTGGTTACTCGATCCAGTTCGCCAGAGACTCTCCCAAGTTAGGGGCATCATCTCTCCCTCTGTCAGAGATAGGGACGCCTCCGTATTTCGGGTAGAGGTCTCTGCCCTTCTGGCAGAACAGGCATCGAGTTCGTCCCTCAAAACCAAGATAGTCAGTGGGTTACGACCCGCACTTCATCATTCCAAAGAAAGACGGCGGGTTGCAAAGGTCTGCGTAGCCTGAACAGAGCACCTTCACAAGCTGCCGTTCAGGGTGCTCACGCAGAGGCGCGTCCTGACATCTATCAGGTGTTAGGATTGGTTCGTGGCAATCGACCTGAAGGACGCTTACTTTCATGTCTCTATCCTCCTCGACACCGGCCGTTCCCACGGTTCGCGTGCGAGAGGCGGGCATATCAGTACAGAGTCCTCCCTTTCGGTTTGTCCCTGTCTCCACGGTCTTCACGATGATCGTGGAAACCGCCCTTTCTCCCTGAGGGGAGGAAGGCGAGTGGGTACTAAACTATCTCAGCGACTGGCCTATCTTGGAACACTCGTGAGATCTGTTATGTACACAAAGGGACCTGGTGCTCCGGCACCTAGATCGATTGGGACTCCAGGTCAACCAAGAGAGGGGCAAGCTCTCCCCAGTGCAGAGCATCCTCTTTCTCGGTATGGAACTCAACTCTGTCACCATGTTGGCGCACCTGTCCGCAGTATGCGCCCAACCAGTGTTGAACTGTCTGAAATTAAAATTTTAGGCAGACAGCGGTCCCCCTGAAATAATTCAGAGGCTCCTGGGACATGGCGTCCTCGCGGGTTAATCCCCCTCGGGTTGATGCACATGAGACCGCTCCAACACTGGTTTCAGAGTCGAGTTCCGAGGAGAGCGTGGCACACCGGCAGCAGGCGCATGGTGATGACGCCCTGCTTCTGACGCACCATAACCCCTAGTCTTCTATGACTTTTTCGACGGACTCAGGTCCCTCTGGGCAGGTTATGAGACAGGTTGTGGTGACGACTGACGTCTCCCTTCAGGGGTGCGGTGCAGTGTGTAACGGGCACGCAGGCGGGGCGTTGAACGAACCCCCGCCTGCGCTGGCATATCAATTGCCAAGAGTTGTGGGCTGTGCTACTTGCACTGAGCAGGCTACGGCCTCTCGTGCGAGACAAGCACGTGCTGGTCCGAGGACAGCACTATAGCTGTAGCATACACAGATCGTCAGGGTGGCGTTCGCTCACAGCAGCTAACACAACTTGCTCGACGCCTCCTCCGGTGGAGTCAACAGGTGACCCGTTCCCTGCGGGCCACACACACCCCGGGCAAACTGAACTAGACAGCCGACGTGCTTTCTCGCCAGTTTATGCCTCGTGGAGAGTGGCGACTCCACCCCCGCGCAGTCCAGCTCATTTGGAGGCTGTTCGGGTAGGCCCAGGTAAACCTGTTCGCCTCCCGTAACACCACCATTTGCCCGCTTGGTATTCCCTGCCCTCGGCACGGATATCCTGGCGCACAGCTGACCGCGGGATGGGCGGAAGCACACCTTCCCCCCCAGGAGCCTCCTTGCACAGACGCTGTGCAAGGTCAGGGAGCAGGAGCACCAAGTGTTATTGGTTACACCACACTGGTCTAACCGCACTTGGCTTCAGAGCTGATGCTCTGGACAGCGACTTCCCCTGAACCATTCCCCTGACAGAGGACCTGCTCTATCAGGGGAAGGACACGTTCTGGCATCCCAGATCAGACCTCTGCAACACCCATGTCTGGTCTCTAGACGGGACGAGAAGATCCTGAGATGGCTACTCCCCCTCTATGGCAGAGACCATCACCCAGGCTAGGGCCCCATCTACTAGGCGGTTACACGCCTCTAGATGGTGCCTCTTCTCGTCCTGGTGTCTCTCTCAAGGAGAAAGACCCACTGAGGTGCTCGATCAGGATTGTGTTTTCCTTCTTACGAGACTGGAGACTAACATCTCCCCTCCACACTGAATGTGTATGTAGTCGCTATTGCCACTCATCACGACTCAGTCGGTGGAAAGTTTCTAGGGCAACACGACCTGGTCACCAGGTTCCTAAGGGGTGCGAGAGGGCGGATTCCGCCTCATCTCCGCTCCATACCCTCTTGGGACCCTAAGTGGTCCTGGGGAGCCTCAGTGCCCCCCAAGAGCCCCTCGGAGATTCCGATCTTCCTCACAGGGTAAGACGGCCCTCCTGACGGCGCTCACTCCCTTCAAGAGGGTAGGGGACCACCGAGCATCCTCCGTGTCCCCGGATTGCCTTAAATTCGGCCCTGAAATCTCTCACGTTATCTTGAGACCCAGGCCCGGATGCGTGCCCAAGAAGTTCCCACTACTCCCTCCGGGGCCAAGTGGTGAACTTGCAGGCGCTCCCCATAGGGGAGGAAGACCCAACCCGATCAGTGTTGTGTCCAGTAGGTGCTGGACCGCACGCAGAGCTCTGACCAGCTCCGTGTTTGTTGGAGGACAGCAGAAGGGGAAGGCTGTCTCCAAACAGAGGCTGGCGCACTGGGTCGTGGTAGCCGTTTCGACGGCATTCCGATCTCAGAATCTCCCATGTTGGCAGAAGCGCCTCTCTAGCAGACATCTGTAGAGCTGCGGGTTGGGCTACGCCCAAACACCTTCGCAAAGGTTCACAACCTTCGCGTAAACCCGGTGTCAGCCCACGTCCTGCGTGGCGACATGTAGGACTGGCATCCGGGGGGGCGTATGCCTGCGAAAGCACCATTCCACCCTCTAACAGGTTGGGTCAGTGTGCTATCTACCTTTTTCTTCTTACCCAAACCCATGGCTAAGAAACTGGTACCTCATCTACCTCCCTTCTTACCCAGACACTGGTTAAGAATAGGCATTCTATCCATCACTAAGCAGCACCCCCTGGGGGTTGGCTGGGCAGAGCAGCCTTCCCCCTTAGGCCGGGATTCCATATGAACTATCACAGATAGCTCTAACCGGACCTAGTGCTACCGGACGTCTGTAACACCCCCTCCGTGGGCTGTTCCGTCTGATGTATCCTCATGAGAATGGTTCCAACTCCTGGTAACCCATGAACTTCCCCAGGTGGACCTCCACCTCGCGGTTAACTACCCAGTCCGCACATTCCATGCGTTCTCCTCCAAGGACGAGACCATACCTATATCCACCATATTCCTCCCCACGGGTAGGAGAGGCCTCTGCAGAGCATTCCTGATTAAGGAAGTGGTGCTTACCCGGTGTAAACCCGAGCCGGACGGCCTCTCGCCTGTAGAGAGCTAAGGCCCCCGTCCGTGAAAGGTTATCGGTCAGGGCTGTACCCATCTTTCTCCAAGAAAGCTCTGGTACCCCCCGACCACCACACTGGAAGGTTACAGTTTCGCGAAAGCATCGAGCTGACACGCCCAGGCTTGTTACCGTCGCTTCGCTGCGATTGTGACGCGACACAGCTTTGTGGCGTTTTCCATGGGCAACCCCATCTGTCGTTCTCGACACAACGTCGAGAGACCGACAGAAAGGGAACGTCTTGGTTACGTATGTAACCCCGGATCCCTGATGGAGGGAACGAGACGTTGTGTCCCTTATGCCACAAACACGTATCGTATTCTGCTGCAGTCGTGAGAGGCTCTCAGGCTCTTCAGAACAAAAGGTAAGTGAATGATGCACGCCGGCTTCCTTTTATACCGGATATCCGGGGGCGGAGCCCGGCATGCAAATTTCATTCGCCAAATTTCATTGGCCTTTTCTATAGTAGTCAGAGTTGATTGGTTCTCAAGGGCGAACCCCATCTGTCGTTCTCGACACAACGTCTCGTTCCCTCCATCAGGGAACCGAGGTTACATACGTAACCAAGACGTTTGCAGATGACATACTCGTGTCGGGGGAGACGGAGGAGGACTGTGAAAAAGCATCTATAATTGTTTGCAATGTACTTGCCGAAACAGGTTTTAAAGCCTCGAAAGAAAAACTGCAATGGGTTCAATCTAAGGTAACCTATTTAGGACATGTGCTGATGCAGGGTCTCAGAGCAATATCCACAGATAGGGTCCAGCTGATCAGAAAGGTTAAGTCCTCACGAACAGAGCAGGAGCTACAAAGCTTTCTGGGACTAATTAACTATTGTAGACAGTGGATACCTGACTGTGCGATTCACGATAGGCACCTGAGGGGTCTGATAGATCACAAAGCTCCGCCAAACACAGCATTGGAGTGGACTGCGGAAGCTGATGAACATTTCAATGCTTTGAAAGCAGCCATCACGACAGCACCAGCATTGGGCCTGCCGGACTACACAAAACCTTTTCACTTGCATGTTAGGGAGACAGTGGGTGCAGCTCTAGGGGTCCTATTGCAACTTCATGGCTCAACATATGGGCCAGTTGCATATCTGTCTAAAAAGTTAGATAACATAGTCACAGGTATGCCAGCATGTCTTCGTGCGGTGGCTGCAGCTGCTCTGATTGTACAGATGGCTGAGAAAACTGTGCTGTCACACCCTCTAATATTATATGCATCCCATCAGGTAGGTGTAATTTTACACAACATGCAAACACAACACATGACAGCGCAACAACGCTCAGGTTACGAGGCTACTCTGTTGGCAACGAAAAATCTTAGCATTCAATCAACAGCAAACATTAATCCTGCTTTGCTGGGTATTTTGGGTGTGGTAGACATGGCAGATTTTAATGTTGAACATGATTGCATCTTTGAACTGACCACCTCTTACTCTTCTAGGTTCGATCTGTTGGATACGCCCCTAGAGGGGGGAGAAACATATTTATGTTGATGGGTCTTGTTCAAAGCCATCAGACGTTGTCTACCTCTGTGGCTATGCTGTGGTTTTTGCTCTAGATTACAATTCGGCTCAAGCTGCAGAGTTGATAGCATTAATACGGGCCTGTGAGCTGATGACAGGAAAGAGAGTAAAAATTTTCACGGACTCCAAGTATGCGTGGAGTGTCCATCACCATTATGCCAGAATGTGGGAAGCGAGAAGTTTTAAAACTGCTGATGGAAAGCCAATAGCACATGCAAATCTGATAGGACAGTTAACTGAAGCAGTTCAGCTTCCGCTCGAAGTGGCCATAGTAAAGGTCAAGGGTCACGCTTCGGGGGAGGATGAACAGACTATAGGCAACAGAAGGGCTGATGAAGCCGCAAAGGCAGCAGCCCAAGCTCAGATTAAATCACCATTTCATCCAAAGGATGAAACACATGTAGCAATGACAGTGCACATAACGAATGTACCCGACATTGATATAAAATTCCTACAAAGTCAAACAACACAGGGAGACTTAGAGCATTGGAGAAAAAATGTTTGCACTCCCGACAAGGAAGGGATTATTCGAGATGGACAGGGTAGAATAGCACTACCGAAATTAGGGTTAATTATCCTAATTAGACATTACCATGGGTTATCTCACACCAGTTGTGCAAAAGTAGTTCAAGCAATTAATCAATTGTATTGTATAGCCGATGTTCATAGAACAGCAAAGCTTGTTTTGAATGCATGCTTAACATGTGCTCAGGTAAATCCGCACAAATCAGCTAAGCACGATGCATTGACACATCCGGAAGCTCCTTTTCAACATTTACAAATTGATTTTACGCACATGCCGCCAATAGGTAACTTAAAATATCTTTTGGTAATTGTTGATCGATTCTCGAAGTGGCCTGAAGCATTTCCATCCGCAAAGATGCTAAAACAGTGGTAAAAATCTTAACGAAGGAAATTGTGCCCAGGTGGGGCGTACCGGCCATATTGGAATCGGACAACGGGACGAGTTTTACGTCAAAGGTAACACAGCTCTTAGAAAAAGCGTTGTCTATTGATTGGCATTTTAATATTCCTTATCATCCACAAAGTGCAGCAGTCGTGGAGAGATGTAATCGAAGACTGAAAACACGACTAACAAAAGCTGTACTCGATACAGGAAGGAAGTGGGTTGATTTATTTTCTGCAGTCTTGGCAGAAATAAGAATGACCCCATCTTCCACGACAAAACTGTCACCGTTCGAGGTACTAATGGGTAGACCTTTCCCGACCCCGTGGGTCAAAGGCCGGTCTGGTATTTCTTGTTTAGGTGATCTTCAGGTGATCCAGGAAGACTACGTGACCTCCCTAGTCGAAAAGTTAAATTCGATATGTGCTGATGTTTCTTTATGCCTTCCTCTTCCCTCAGAAAACCCTACTCATAACTTTGTTCCAGGGCAAAACGTTTTTGTGAGGAGTCTGAAGCCAACAAAGGTTGGAGAACCAAAGTACCACGGACCAGCAACTGTGATTGCCGTCACACGGACAGGAGTTCTGATGGACTACCAGCCACAGTGGATACACGCTTCCAGACTGAAGTTGTGTTCTTCAGGAGAGCAGGCAAGCTCCAATTTAACATAGAATCTCAACAGGGGATTCACCTTACTACATCTCAGTGTAGAGAAAGCACTGACTAAACTGAGGACAGAACTACCTTTTGTGAGGTAGGGGCCACCCAAAGCAAGAAGATAGGAGGCCCATTGAGCCAACAGTGCTGACTCCGTAGCTTCCCCTGAGGTGCATTGAGGGCCAAATTGAATCCTAAAAGGTGCTATCCTAAGTTATTTCCTATGGAATTCTTAGATATCAATTCCTACACTGCGTGCACACTAGCAGAAGCCCTTATTGTGTTCGGCCCAGATCTTCTTAACTCAGTAAAAACGACCATAGGAGTTGCCCCTGACCCAACTAGAGTAGTGCTGCAACGTCCAATAGCAGGTAGCCTAATTCTGTATGCTTTCAGGCTAGAAGAGGGGGAATTAGTTGTAAGCAAAAGAGATTGCCCACATCCACAATGATAGAACCTAACAGGCCGTGGCATCCGTTCAGGCAGCCAGGTATGTGTGGACTGCGTGGAACAACGATTATTCTAACCCTAATAAGTATAATAATCACTGGTATAATCCTAAATCAAGAAGTAAAATTAGAGAGAAATGAAACTCTCGCCACACGGCCAAAACAGGAAGTAGATGAAAGTTTCCCTGATAAAGAGACGATCAAGCCATGGGGGCAGCTGACAATACCGAAGCAGTTAGGGAACAATTCGGAGAGAGACTGTATATCTGCAAGGGGTCTTGTAGGTGGTCAGAGGTAATAGCGTATCATGGCCCTGAAGCCCGAGGCACCGACCCCAGGTTTGAAATAAAGATTGTAAAGTTACAACAGAGTAATGTGGGATGGAAAACGTTGTGTATATTGTGGTAAGACAAAGACCATTCCTATAGGGTCTATTCCTTCGCTTCTTGGTCCAGACCATAAGGAAAGTTATGCAGGGGTAATGAATGTTACCATAAAAGAGGTTACATTTCAAGATGAAGGAATTTACTACTGCGTATGGGCCTTAATAGGTACAGTATTGTTCAAAATAATAGCAGTACAATGTGACTAACCAGAATAATCAAGGTTTTTAGTATATTTTTTATTGCTACGTGGCAAACAAGTTACCAGTAGGTTCAGTAGATTCTCAGAAAACAAACAAGACCCAGCATTCATGATATGCACGCTCTTAAGGCTGTGCAATTGGGCAATTAGTTGAAAGGGGTGTGTTCAAAAAAATAGCAGTGTCTACCTTTGACTGTACAAACTCAAAACTATTTTGTACAAACATTTTTTTTCTTCTGGGATTTAGCAATCCTGTGAATCACTTAACTAATATTTAGTTGTATGACCACAGTTTTTTAAAACTGCTTGACATCTGTGTGGCATGGAGTCAACCAACTTGTGGCACCTCTCAGCTGTTATTCCACTCCATGATTCTTTAACAACATTCCACAATTCATTCACATTTCTTGGTTTTGCTTCAGAAACAGCATTTTTGATATCACCCCACAAGTTCTCAATTGGATTAAGGTCTGGAGATTGGGCTGGCCACTCCATAACATTAATTTTGTTGGTTTGGAACCAAGACTTTGCCCGTTTACTAGTGTGTTTTGGGTCATTGTCTTGTTGAAACAACCATTTCAAGGGCATGTCCTCTTCAGCATAGGGCAACATGACCTCTTCAAGTATTTTAACATATGCAAACTGATCCATGATCCCTGGTATGTGATAAATAGGCCCAACACCATAGTAGGAGAAACATGCCCATATCATGATGCTTGCACCTCCATGCTTCACTGTCTTCACTGTGTACTGTGGCTTGAATTCAGAGTTTGGGGGTCGTCTCACAAACTGCCTGTGGCCCTTGGACCCAAAAAGAACAATTTTACTCTCATCAGTCCACAAAATGTTCCTCCATTTCTCTTTAGGCCAGTTGATGTGTTCTTTGGCAAATTGTAACCTCTTCTGCACATGCCTTTTTTTTAACAGAGGGACTTTGCGGGGGATTCTTGAAAATAGATTAGCTTCACACAGACGTCTTCTAACTGTCACAGTACTTACAGGTAACTCCAGACTGTCTTTGATCATCCTGGAGGTGATCATTGGCTGAGCCTTTGCCATTCTGGTTATTCTTCTATCCATTTTGATGGTTGTCTTCCGTTTTCTTCCACGTCTCTCTGGTTTTGCTCTCCATTTTAAGGCATTGGAGATCATTTTAGCTGAACAGCCTATCATTTTTTGCACCTCTTTATAGGTTTTCCCATCTCCAATCAACTTTTTAATCAAAGTACGCTGTTCTTCTGAACAATGTCTTGAACGACCCATTTTCCTCAGCTTTCAAATGCATGTTCAACAAGTGTTGGCTTCATCCTTAAATAGGGGCCACCTGATTCACACCTGTTTCTTCACAAAATTGATGACCTCAGTGATTGAATGCCACACTGCTATTTTTTTGAACACACCCCTTTCAACTAATTCAACTAATTGCCCAATTGCACAGCCTTAAGAGCGTGCATATCATGAATGCTGGGTCTCATTTGTTTTCTGAGAATCTACTGAACCTACTGGTAACTTGTTTGCCACGTAGCAATAAAAAATATACTAAAAACCTTGATTATTCTGGTTAGTCACATTGTACTGCTATTATTTTGAACAATACTGTAAAGACCGTTATCAGGAAGTTCAAATTAAAATAGAACCACCAGCGATGAGGGAAATAAAAGAAAGAATTAAGGAACTAAGTGCAAACCCGATACCCAGCTATTCAAATAAGCAAAGGGAAGCACCGCAGGATATTGATTTTTTCATGGGTTCTAATCTCGACCAAGAAACAAAAAAAGAAAGAGTTGCAAAATCTAAATGTGGTGGTAACTAAGAATGTGCGTTAGCCTTACTGCAGAGAGGAGTCTTAGCAGATGAGGTTAGAGGAGATTGTTGGGTATGTCTACAGCTCCACTCAATGTGGGGAACACAAGAGCTTACAGCAGACATGCTATTAAATGATGACGGTGACTGCAATATGCCAAAACAAATGTCTTTAATTGTACAAATGACTCTGAATATTCGAGAAGGAAGACCACCAACATCCGTAATGCGAGACTATAACTGTTCGTATACAGGAGAACCTTTTCAAGGTCCTGCATTTTATGTAAGTGCTCGCCCCTCAGAATTATGTGTATGTTCCAAATCAGGCAGACATATAGTAGGAATGTCCGATTGTAGAAATGTAATTACTTTGTCTCAATCAAATAACGGACGTCATAATTGCACCATATAATATCTCAATAAAACTACAGAGGGATTTGAATGTCCATTTTCACACTTAGATAGTTCACCAGGAATGGTGTGGGTTTGTGGTGAAACTGCATATTACCATTTAGATGCAGGGGAATGGAAAGGTTGTTGTTATGCTGCTATTTTGTCCACAGGAACTAGCATAATGGAAAAGACAAATCTGGCCACATCTTTGAATTGACAAAAAGGGAAATAAAACTGCCTAATTATTATGCAGGCCACAAGATTAGTGATCCATGGACTACTCCCTGGGAAAACGTGGGATGGTCCCTAGCAGGTTTGTTTACAGGAATCGGTACTACTGTTGCTCTGAACAAAATTAATGGTCTGGCATGGCAAGTTCTTTCTTTGGAAAATGACACAGCACAAGCTTTAAACTTAATCTCTAACGAATTAAAGAAAATGAGCGTTGCCGTCGTGCAACATAGACTTGCTTTGGATATATTAACAGCAGAGAAAGGAGGAGTGTGCAAAATGCTAGGAGCATCTTGTTGTTTTTCAATTCCAGATTATGCAGACAATGTCACCGACGTTGTGAAGCACATGAGAGAATCAGTTCGTGAACCCACACCGGTAGATGCAACATGGTTTCAATGGTTGGACAGCCTATCCGGGGGATGGGTATATTGGATATCCGGTACAGTAATTCCAGTTGTGATGACCATCTTAGCCTTGTTACTATTTTTGCCATGCATGTTGCAGTGTGTGGTCGGATGTGTTAAAAGATCTGTTACTTCCTTTACAACCAAAGGAACCGATCGAATGATGTTAGCAAAAAGAACGACTGGCGTCAACCAGGCTATGCTGGTTAGACGCACATCTAAAGGTTATCGTCCGAAAGATCAGAATCAAACTTGGGGATCCATATTTGATCATAGCAGCGATACGGACGAGGATGACAATGATTATGTTCACACACATGAGTTAGAACCAGAACCAATACCGGTGATAGAAGAACCGAGAAATGTTGACGAACGTGACAATGGAATGGAAGGAGATAATGGGCTTGACGATTCGGTAATTGAGATTGGCACGGTAGATGATGAAGAGTAGATATAATTATGTTTATGTTTTCGTTTTTATTGAGGGTGATTGGTGTCGTTATGTTTTTATTACAAATCAGTCTGATTGATCTTTACCTCAAAGATCAGCTTGCAAACCAGAAAACCACACAAAAATACGCAAATGCAACTATCCTTTTATTAAAGACTTTGTTTTAACCTTTTGTACTACTCTATATATTTGTTCTTTAAAGGGACACAGGACTGCTTGTAAGACCGTTGGTCTGAAAGTGGCCATTGTGAGAATCTGGATTTCGTCCTGTCCTCCACAAATACTGCATCTGTGTTTATTCCAATATTCATCACATGTATTCATTCCTTTATCTTATTATTCTCTATTATTATCTTCCATTCATAATATTTGCTCCTTACTTTCTTGTTGTTTAACCTCGTTGAAAGTTGTATCATGTCTTATGCTGTCTTATGTTGATATAAGTATCTGTTGTTCTCCATCTCAAGGTTCCTAATGATGCCTAGGGACAATTGTTTTGTTATTGTAATATTAAATATGTAATCATATCTGATTGTTCAGGAGGAATAAGACTAAACATAAAGTCTGGTGATTTTCCACTGTTTTAGTGGTTTTATATGACGCCCCCTGATGCAAGCTTATAAGTATTAGTCCTTAACAATAAACTTTGGACTCTGATTGAACAAGCACTTGTGTCTGTGTCAAACTTTGTCTCCTGGATCCAGAAACTCTGTGTGTTCCGTCGACTAGACTCTTCAACTGTAGAATTTTGTTTAGACAAGGGGACGTGAGAAGTTTACATTCTTACACCGACTGAATTATATAAACAACTCACTACGGAAGTTCAGCGCCCAAAAGAAACTCCACAAAGTTTTCTTATCCGCGTCCTTGACCTTAGACAGAACATTTTGTTCGTCTCTCAGTAAGATGACTCTGGGTTAAAGTATGACCCTGCTCTAGTCCAAAATATGTTTTTGCAAACTGTTCTAACGGGACTACAAAATGATCGCATCCAAAGTGACCTTCAACAATATCTGTCCAACCCCACTATTACGGACGAAGTGTTACTGGAGAAACTCAATTTGGCTTGCTCCAATGAATTGGAACGGCAAAGCAAACGGAAGGGTGAATGAACCAGGACAGTTCATGTAGTACAGCTACGTGACCCTGAACAAAAATGCCAACATAAAAACCCTAAGTTTGATCTGATGACACAACTGAAATGTCTGAGTGAGGACGTATTGCATCTTAAAGAAACAATGCAGAAGCCCTTACCTGTTTCTCAGCAATACTGGTCAGTTTATAACAAGGAACCAGTAGTGACTGCTGCCCCACAGCAACATGGCTCCTTCCAAGGTTTCCAATCAGCCTCTGGATGGACACCAACCCGAGAGAATCAGACCTGGGGTGCCGATACAGTTAAATGCCAACAGAGAACGGACCCCTATTCGTCTTCACACCAGCTTGCCCAAAGTCGAAAACCAGTAATGGAACAATACAGACCGCACAACAACCCTGTTCAATTCCCTTTTGTCCCACAGGAACATCTTGTGCAGTCATCCCAACAAAAAAATCCACAGTGTATGATCCAGCTCCAACAGCATGTAAACCACTATGCACAGCCTTATGTGTACCCACCTCCACAGCCTCCTTTAACAATGCCGATCAGTTGTGCAAGTCAGCACCTAAATTTTGCAACAACCCCATATTATGCACAGCAATATGTGGCATCACCACAACCATACCCTCATCAGTTCCGACCACCTCGCCATCCACGAGCGAGACAATGTTTCCATTGCCAGCAATGCAAATCAGTGGAACCATGTACTCACCGTTACTTGTGTGGTAGCAGCGAGCATTTCTCGGCTGGTTGTAAAAGCAAGGGTACCAGGCCACAGGCAGGAGCGTCATTAAACAGGAGTGGGTTACCACCGAGGGACAGAGAGTGACCCAAACAGTGAAAAGGTCCCGAGAACAAGAAAGAAGTGGTCCAAATCAGTAGGTACAGCATGATCTTGAATCCCAGTCACTTAACAGCATCTTACCTACCTCTTGCGATGTTAACTGTCATTCTGCTGTCACATCTCTAGTAGGCAAACAATGTCTGGTGACCTGTTATTTGCAGGGACAAAGGACAGAAGCGTTATGGGATACAGGCTCCCAAGTATCTATTGTAGATGAGTTCTGGAAAACAAAGTACGCACCTGATGTGACTCTTAAAAACATTTCAGATGCAACAGGAACTCCGGATAATCTGCATTTGGTAGCGGCCAATGGAACAAACATACCATACAGTAGGTGGGTGGAAATTACCTTTAAGTTGACATCCCCTGTAGCCAAAGGGAAAGAGTTAAGCATCGCTGTGCTTGTCTTAAAGAACCAAGAGTTGTCTAGACCCATCATAGGGTACAATGTAATAGAGCAACTAATGAGGCAGTGTGATTCGGATGGATCAGCACTCAAAGAAAAGAAACTGAACACAGTGGGGGACTTACGTAAGATTTATCTTATCCTTATCTTCACTCACTAATGCAGACATATGTACCCGCCAGATCCCTACGATCTGCAAAGGAACGGCGTCTTGTGGTGCCATCCCATAAAGGTAAAAAATCTCGCGCACCTTCTCCGGATCTGTTCCACCTATGTGGAATGATCTGCCTGCTGCTACAAGATCTGCAGACTCTGTAGCCATCTTTAAGAAACGCCTGAAAACACATCTCTTCCGCCAACATCTGACATCTGACTGATCTGTTCTGACTCAACTCTCTTCTCTACTCTTTTCTTCTCTTCTTTAAAAAAAAAAAAAAAAAATGTATGAATGATTCTGTATACTGTGTTGGACTACATGAACCTTATTTTTGATTGCACTTATGCTTTTGTTGTACTTATGATGTCCTAATTGCTTCCATTACCTACCCCACTTGTAAGTCGCTTTGGATAAAAGCGTCTGCTAAATGACTAAATGTAAATGTAAATGTAAATTTTGGGTCTGCTCAGCTATTATAGACAGTATATAAAAGACTTCTCTCGGATTGCCAACCCTCTTTATGATCTGCTGAAAGGGAAGACTGATCAGAAGAAGGACCAGAGAAAAGGAAAACGAAAGAAGAAAATGTGCAGGATAAACCAGGTGGTACCATCAAATCAACTGATTCAGTGGACAGAAAACCATCAAGGGATCCTTGATAAACTAATCGATTGTTTAGTTCAGCCTCCTGTGTTAGGATTTCCTGACTTCTCGCAGTCCTTCATACTTCACACAGATGCATCCAATCAAGGTCTGGGAGCAGTTCTTTACCAGAAGCAAAACGGAGAGCTAAGAGTCATAGCCTACGGTTCCAGGACTTTGACAGCAGTAGAAAAAAACTATCACCTACACAGTGGGAAGTTGGAATTTTTAGCCCTTAAATGGGCTGTAACTGAAAAACTTAGAGACTATCTCTATTACGCCCAGACTTTTACTGTGTTTAGTGACAACAACCCACTAACATACGTCCTGACATCTGCCAAGTTAAATGCCACTGGTTCCCACTGGGTTGCTGAGCTTGCAGATTTTCACTTTACCATTCGCTATCGCCCTGGCAAAGAAAACATTGATGCATACTCGCTTTCCAGGATGCCAGCCGATTTGGAGGAAATAATCGGAGAATGCACTGAGGAGCTTTCATCAGATTGTGTGGGAACCATGATCCAGGCAGTGGAAGTTCAATATGATTTGGATATGCCCTCTGCTGTAGCCTGTCAATACTTATCTACAAGTGTGGAGGAAAATGAGAAAACTCTCAAGCCCCTGTCAAAAGAGGAGATAAGACAAGCTCAGAAAAATGACAAGGATATTGGAGTAGTCATTGAACACTTACAATCGGGATCCAGGCCTCCCCAGCGATGGAATTCAACCAAATCACAATTGAAAGGTCTCCTAAGAGATTGGGACAAATTAAAGGTGGATGAAGATGGAGTTTTATTTCGTAAAACACCTCAGAGGACACAGCTGGTTTTGCCAACTCCACACAAAACAACTGTCTTACGAGAGTTGCACGAGGAAATGGGTCACCAGGGTCTGGACCGCACTACCAGTCTCATTAGGGATCGTTTTTTCTGGCCCCATATGCAGAAAGACATCGTACATTATGTCCTGAGAACCTGTTCCTGCATAAAACAGAAAAAACCCTGTCGGGAAACGAGAGCACCACTCAAAAGTATAACAACAACCCATCCGTTTGAACTGGTATCTATTGACTTTCTCAATGTGGACAAATGTAAGGGTGGATATGAGTATATTTTGATAATCATTGACCATTTTACTCGATTTGCACAGGCCTATGCCACCAACTCAATATCGGGAAAAACAGTGGCCGACCAATTGTTCAATGATTTCGCCCTCAAGTTTGGATTTCCCACCCGTATTCATCACGATCAAGGGGGAGAATTCGAAAATCAGCTGTTCAATCAACTCAGAAAGTACAGTGGTGTTGCCGGCTCAAGGACCACCCCCTACCACCCGCAAGGAAATGGGCAGGTGGAGAGATTTAATCGTACTTTACTGCAAATGATGAAAACTCTCGAAACTCTCGGAATATCACTTTCATGTGGGACCCAGTCAAATCAGAAATGGATGCAGTGATCATCTAATGGAGAAGGATATGTTACCACCTCAATCAGTACCCTGTGAGGGTCTTCCCAGTCTTCCTGAGTTGATAGCAGGGCCAATGCCACAGTCGAGAGAGCCAGGAACAGAGCTATTAGAGCCTGCCTCAATACCTAAAACGAGACAAGAACCTCAGGCACGCAAACTAATTGTGGAACACGTTGACAGAGACTTACCTGTTGGTAAAGTAGCTGAAACACCTGAATCCACGAACAGGACACCGGAGGGAATAAATGGGCTCCAGTCTGTCATGAGGAAACGACGGCCACCAAAAAGATTTACCTATGATCATTTTGGGACTCCATCATGTTACAATTTGTACAAATAATGGGCACTCCATACTATCCTCAAGTAATGGCCACTGGTACAACCACTTTAAACCCCTGGCGACCAATGCCGCCTCATTATCCTCGGCCACATATGTCTTATTGACTAGGAAATGTAGGTTCTTTGAAATTCGTCCCTAAATAGTCACACTATAGCCTGTGTACTGTGTGAACTTGCCAAATTTACAAAAAATGGACTGTTCCTTCCCCAAAGAAGTTCTTGTTGGTGGATGGTTACTTTTGGAAATTCTATACTGTTACAACTTAAATCTCCTTGGGACTGGTTATTGTCAGTTTGAGACCTCTTTAGCATTTGCTCCTTACTCTCGTGGGACTACCTACATGGACTGTTATAAACACATCCCAAAGAGTTTGTTAAACGGAATCTGTCGTAAATATTTTGGAACTATGTGTTTTTTTCATGACATTTTTCTGTGGACTCTCTTCTTTTTTTTTATTTTATAGGTAAAGGGATCCCTTGCGCTGTGCATCATCCTGGATCGAAGATGATTTTTTTCTTGGTGTTTTGACACTAAAATGGACTTTTAAGACACATTGCATACATTCCTACATTTGAAACCGTATGAGCGGGCTAATGATAGTAATAGTAAGTGAAGTGAGACTAATTAGTGAAAAAATACAACATATTTCCTTGATGTGTCGTTGTTGAAGTATTATTGCTGTCTTGACCTATTGTTGGGTGTTTAATCCATAATTATGTGGAGATATGTAAATGTGAACAGGAATTTACCACCATATGTGACTTTCTACTGTTGTACAAGAGAAAGGGGGCATAAAGAGGGAGATAAACAAAGTATTGATGCTTTAAAATCTGTGCCTAGATGTTGGGGCGACATCTTATTTCGTGGGGTAGAGTGTGGTATACTGAAAATAATTGTTAATTTAAGTTCATGTTAAAATAATGCTGTTTATATACTTTTCTAATGTATACGTGTTATAGTTTAAGAAAAGTAATTTTCAGTATGTTGCGTGACAAGTTTACTTACCTGCGTAATGACGTCACCGGGCGTAATGGGGAAGTGCGGGCGCAACGCGCTTGATTCACAGTAAAAGCACTGTCGAGAAAGCATTGCTTTCGTCTCGTTCTTTTCACTTACCTTCTCCTCATTACAGGAGTACTACATAAGCAGATCAAAAAGTGATCAACTTTCAATCACAATTTGAGTGGTCTCAGACAAAACAAGATTAAGGACATGTGCCTAGCACCATACATCAACATGGTTGGGGGATTGTGATGTTAGAATTGCAGAGAAGCTTCTGTACTGCCCCTGCATATTTGATGTCCCATCTGTGGAATTTACAATGCACATGCTTATATCCAGGTTCAGATGCTCAATGACCTTTGTCAGTAACTTCACAAAGGACTGTCCAGTGGATTCATGGCAACAGACCACTGCAAAAAGTGTTTCATTAACAACATTGGTCACATACCTCAAAGTGACTGAGCACTTGTATGGTCCTGTTATGCCCTGGGTTGTATCCAGCTGGACAGAAAACATTCCAGTTTTCTGGATGTTGGTGAATTATCTTGCCTGATTCATTTACGGGTGGTATCAATAACAGAAGAACAGAATTGACCGTAGTTTTCTTCCTAATAAAAAGATAACTTTGCCAATGTGCAATGTATACGCAGCCTCATTATCCACTTGTCTGTGGCTTAGGCCTCTCTATCCAATAACTTTCACAACTTCTACTACCCGTTCCAAAACTTGACACCTGGGGCCCGTTCTTCGTACGTTGCTTAAAACATCCGAGATCAAATGAGACATCCAAGATGACATAATCGTGCTAATCATGATCTGGCTAATTAGGTTATTCGAACACACCTGCCGGATATGATTAATATAGCTGGATTGAGTTAGTGAGATAATTGAGCGTTCATGCGCTTGTTTAAAAGGGGATATGTATCGATAGTAGAAACATTGATGAGCAACGCTGCTATTGGCTGCTCACCATGGCAAAAGAGCGAGCTCAGTTTTTCAACGCAGCAGGGCAAGAATTATTACTGGAAGGGTATGCTGAGTTTGAGAAAATAATTAAAACGGCAGGGAACACTTCAAAGTGTGCAAAAGCCAGGAGAAAGGGCTGGAAAAAAGTAGCAGACAAATTAAATGTGTAAGTGTTCCATGTTATGGTTATATCACTTATTATTACAGTATATATTCTTATTCTATTAATTTCATAATTGCTTAATGTCAGAGCCAGCTCCGGACCCACTAGAACATGGGAACAAGTAAAAGTGAAGTACAAGAATATTCTTCAAACTGATAATCCTTTCTACTTCTACTGTTTAGTATCTGTTTCCAAAAACATTTTAAAAGATGTGTTTGTCTGTTTATAATCAGCAATCAAGAAAAAGTCGGAGCAGAAAAAAGCAGGTGGTGGTCCTGCACCCCCACATTATACCCCGACAGAAGAGCTGGCCCTTGGGCTAAATGTGAACCGACCCATTGTAAAGGGCTCTTCCTATGTCCTAAGGCCAGGGACCAGTAACAGCAACACCTTAATTACAGGTAAATGAGTTTTAAATCCTCTTGCTACACTGTAAATAATTTGTTGCTACAGTCATTTCAACAGATAAATATTGAGTCAATTGCTTTGACTTGTGAAAGTGAAAACTGCATAACAAATGTAAAAATATTTTGCAATATGTTATTGATCATATTTTTTCCTAGTGTATTGTAATGCAATTGAGTGCCCCTCTTTTGTGTAGTTTTACATAATACACAAACACGTTTACCTGTTTCCAAGAAAGTGGGGGCTGAAATATGTGCAGTAAGTGGACATTTCTAACTTTACATCAAAAGCAAAGAAAATGCAACACTTTGTAGCACCCATTTTGCTTTTGGACAGGACAGTGAAGAAACCTTCTCAGATGACTGTCCTTTGGAGGAAGTACTTGTAAGTGCACAAATAACTTTATTTAATTTATAGCTGTGTACATATTATTTCTGACTGCAATATGAGTTGCAGGAGGAAACGCCTACAGACAGGCCTACAGCACAAAGGGATACAGAGGTGTGCAGTCTACTTTTCCTTTTTCTGTTGCATGAAGCTTGTGTTGAGTTTTTTTTTTTTTTTAATGGCACAGGGGGCTATCCGTACCCTATATAACGGAATCTTCAACAGAAAATTGAGTATTTTGCTCTTAAAAAACAAAAATTAAGGGGAGAAATTGAATTTGACACCTTAAAGAAGAAAAAACTGGCACTAGAGATTAACTAGAGTTGCTTCAAAAGGAGTGCTAATAAACACTATTTTTCACAAAGGGCACTATTGCTGCCCTTGGATGACAATATATCCTATTGCAGGCAAAAGGTCACCATCACTGGCTTTTCTTGAGAAACAATCATTGAAATAAAACTCCATGAACTAAGCATGTTGTCTTGTCTTCTGTTATTAATTTAATGAAGGTTTATGTGTAAAAAAAAGTATTCAAAAATGGTGTTCCACAATTCTGTCCTGTGCAGCTCTGCCACTAGGTTGGTCCAAGTGCACTGGCTGGAGGTCAACATCAGGCTGCATCTCCACCACAGGGGTCCTCTCCTTTCTGATGGTGGCAATATTGTGGAGGATGGCAAATGCAACAATAATGTCACAGGCCCTTTCAGGTGCAACCCTCAGACCCTTAAGACACTGAAATCTTCCCTTTAGTTGGCCAAAGGTCATTTCAATGCGTGCCCTTGTCCTGTCTAGAGCTGCATTGTAACAGGTTTGTGGTCCAGGGTTTGGGTCAGGGAAGGGCGGCATGAAGTCCTGCCTGCAGACATAGCCCCTGTCACCAAGCAGGATCCCATCGTAAGCACCTGGAATAATGCAGTTTTGTTAGGCTCAGAATAAAATTATGTAATACAGTGAGTTTTAAATATTATTTTCCTTTCCACGTTCAAATAATTTGCATAAATGTGACTCTGAAAATCCTGGAGTCATGCACCATCTAAAATATTTGTAATCAGTCAACTGCATAGTTTTTGATAACATTACTTTTATTTATTTTATTTATTTATTGCTAATCTGGAATATTAATAATCGTAATGGTAATTTACTTGCACATTTACACTGTGAAACTCCTTTCGGCAAAACGCGATTAATTTGAAAAGCTCTTCGAATTATTCTGGCACCTTCAGCAACGGATTCCTGATGTAAAAACGGACAAGACATGGATGCGAAAGACTTCCCATATCACCTCATTTATAAATCCGGGGTCTAATCCTGTTAACATGAAATAAGCCTGCTATGACAGCAAGTCTAGGATGAGCTTCGAAGAACCAAACAATCCAAGATCATGCCAAATTGTCAACAATCAAATCCAGCTAAATTAGTTAGCGACATACAAAGAACGGGCCCCAGCTCTTTACCTGATCTCTGTGTGCTTTCAGTTGACTGTCTCCTAATAGGTTGCTAATGTCAGCTTTTGAGCATTTTAACTCTTTCACCGCCATTGACGAAGTTATCTCTTCATTTAAAAAAAACGGTTCCCCGCCAAAGACGAGTTATTACGGAAATCAGTGTTTGCACTGTTTTACAGCAGGTGGAGCTGTTAGACACCTTTGGGCAAAAGTACAGAATCCCAGAACCTAGAAGGTATATGTTTTAGCGCTTTTTAAGGATTGTTCTGAGTGTATTTTGGGCGGAATCTTTGACAAAAAAACGGCCATTATCTCAGCTGTTAAATCAAAGTGATGCATTTTTGAAGGAACCTACCCACATCTAACGAACATATGAAGTTAGAAGAAAACGGTTTATTTTGTTTTAAAGCTGACACTCTGTTCTTTCATTTGCCATATTGTTTGTCCATATATTCTTTACAGAATATTTACTGTGAGCCATTAAAGTTTGGTGAAAATGTTAAAAAATGCTGGCGTAGGCTGGCAACTTATTTTTTAAAGGCTGGCGGGGAATGAGTTAATAAATAAGCTTCGGCACAGGTTCTGTGTGCCATGCTTTTCTTGTGCTCATCAATACTCTGGTGTACATGTCTCCATTCTGACATTCCAGTCACAAAAGAGCCGGTGTTAGTTACCTTGCTGAAGGTTAGGCAAACAAAACAAAGCATGAAGTTTGTTGCAATACGTCATCCACTGTCTCACTATGCCACGTCTACTGGTAAACACCTTCTTCCCCTCAGGGTCTGGGGTGATCTTTCAAAAATGCCTGTATTTTGGCCAGGTCGCGACGAATTAGGTAATCTATTCCCTGATCCTCCTCTCTCTCCTCCACTTCTATAGCTTGGCTTTACTAGACAGAGAGATGATTAATTTGTAGCAAATTTTGCTAAATTTAGTTCAACTTAAATGACACTATATTGCCAGTATGGATACGGGTGATATGCAGAGGGGTTTAAAAACATTTAATGGATAGAGCTGTTCAAAAATGAATATACCATAGGTGTTCGTAATTGTTGTATTTGAAGCAGATGATAAAGAGGGACTGGGAAAGAATTTGTATATGTCATTTCACTGTAAACCCATAAAGTATGATATGCATGATTTGATTGTTCAACGTCTCCAGAAAAAGCAGGAGCAAATCAGGATCAAGGAGGAGAGGAGGACCAAGCGTAAAACCAAACTGTCAGAAATCAACGAATGATATGATTTCTAACCCTATGCAAATTATAAGGTTGATTTGTCAGCAAGAACGTATCAATCAGAAGTTACTGAGGCTTGCAAGGGGAATATTAATGAAGGATAACCTTATAAAGTGCACTGTAACCCACGGCTTTGCGGGGCTTATTGCTTTAATATTGAACATAAAACATCATAGAGTTAACCTCTCTTTTCCATTTGTTATGAAGCTAAGCAACTCACCAATTCAACTACCCTGTTAATTTTCTTCTCCTCCTCCTCATCGTCTGCATCCTCCTGCTTGTCCCTGCTCTGACCCTCATCATTTACTACAGAGTAACAAGCCTGTTCATCATGGCTTGTCGTTGTCACCTGCATAGCCTCTTTCCAGTAAACATGTCTCTTCTCTTTGCAAATTTCGAGGCATCCCAAATCGTTCTTTATTTTATCCCGGAGCTTTTCAGCATCATCTTGCGTTTAGGTCTGTCCATTCTGAGATGGGGAAAGGGTGTTTCAGGTGAAGCGATCTTTTTAGAGGCGGAGCAAACACGTCTTGCTCTGTCTATAACGCATTGTGATTGGGTGGTTTACTCTGTCAATCCAGGAGACAAAACAATAGGCCGCTGCTTGCTGTTCCTGCTGCGTGATGTTCTTCGGCCCAAAATAAAAAACTATCTATCGGCCCCCAAAGTGTGTCAGCCCACCAGGAAAATGCCCTCTATGCCCGATGGCCAATCCAGCCCTGAATGTCCCTGTTATCTGAGGACCAGTACGTCATGTTGCTACAACCCAGCAAACACAGAACCTTCCCCTTACGTTCCCCTATGGTTCCCATTTGTTTTTTTGTTGTGAACCATAAGGGACCATTCCCAGAAAGTTTGCTACAGGTTATATTTTTCCTAACCAAAAACTAATGTTCCCAGGACGTTCCCTGCAGGTTGTTTTTCTAACCAACAGCTAACGTTACCAGAACGTTCCCTGCAGGTTCTGTACAGGTTCCCTTTAGGTTATTAACTAATAGCATTAAAAATAGACTTAATTACCATAAGGACCTGCTGTGACCCTACATTCATTTTTTTAGTTTTTAAAAGCACCATACAAACATAACACTATTTAACTCTTAAAATATAAATTACCAACACTGTTATTCTTACACAAGCCTGACACAACATTGGCAATTGGGGCACTTATGTACGAGGTTTGTTCTGTTTCTTACCATTTCCCAAAGTCTGCATTCAGGTCTTGAAGCAAATTACGAATAAGCTCAGTGAGAATAGGGGAAGTGTAGAACTAGGATCATTTTTACTTTCAATGAGCAATTACAAGCACATTATCAGTATCACAAAATTATAAACCCATTGTGTGGGCTCACTCTTCTGCTAGCTTCTGCTCCCCTCCCCGTATGCAAAATATGAGTTAGAGCGCTTACAATCTTACAAACGTGCTTTGGATGACATCAAGACAAGCAATAAGGTGAAAAGCTCAATTACGTCTGTAAAGCCCTGTCAAACCAAACCATACACTAACTGCAATAAAAATCACCTTTAATGCTTTTTTTCATGAATACAAATTAAATGGAATAGACAAAAACATAGATAGAACAACATATGCTGACCTTTACTGTATGAAATGTCGGCCATTAATGATAAATCATGTGTATGCAGATTACTAACAGACATAAACACGGAAATAGGCAAAAACATGTAGTCAGAGTATTTGTATATGACAGGTGTGTAAAGATCAGATTACGTTGTGACTAGTAATTTCTGCGTAACCTGACTGTTTTACAAGTGCGCACTTACTTCTTCCAGAGATGAAGCTTGATCGCGAACAGCTGATACTGATCCACTTAAATTTTTTGGTAAAACCTATGCTTCTGTATACTGACCCCCGTTGACTCGCTGCGACCCCGGTGCTGGAGCCCACATAGCAGATGGACTCGGCCCAAATGTGGCCTCAGAATGGCACTGCTAGCACTCTGCCGACAACGGCATGCAACATGTCACCCAAGTGTGGGCCATGTGTGGCAGTGAAGGTGCTGGACGCATGACGGCAGACAAAAGTTGGGCCGATTGTGGATGGGAGGTGTTTGGCCCAAGATCGGTACAGTGATTGTGGGCAAAATTTTAAATAAGTTGATTTACTATGAATAATTATAGAAATTTAAGGATTTCGGTTTGCTAAACCTTTTGAGAGGGAGAGAGAGAGAGAGAGAGAGAGAGAGAGAGAGAGAGAGAATGAGATATTGTGTATTGCTGTACACCCAAAGCGCTCTACAATCATGAGGGGGGACAGTCCCCACCCACTTTGATTACCCTTTGTCTAGAATTAGCATAAATGTCTTCTTGTCATTTAAAAAAAAAATTAAGAAAAAGTTAGTTTTTTAATGGTAGAAAATATGCACAAGTATGTCTAGTCTACAACATCTAGGTATAAACCAAAACTCTAATATGCACGGGCACGTGCACACACACACAAACACACATTACTATTGTCATATCATTTGTTTATATGACAATATAATATCGAAATATACAATAAACTGATATGAACCATATTCTGCTCAATAAAATTTAAATACATATTGCCATTAGAAATTGCGTGATTTCCATGATATACCATCTTTTGTTGTAATGTCCATATGATACAGAAAGGATGTGTGTGAAAGAAGAACTTAATCAAATAGAATCTATATGATG
This sequence comes from Triplophysa bombifrons, assembly GCA_029783895.1. Taxonomy (NCBI): domain Eukaryota; kingdom Metazoa; phylum Chordata; class Actinopteri; order Cypriniformes; family Nemacheilidae; genus Triplophysa; species Triplophysa bombifrons. The sequence goes on from CM056470.1 coordinate 7,723,712, forward strand.
GATCGAATGCAGGTAGACAAATGAGTGTACTATTTAAATTTATCAGTAAAAGGTAGACTAATATAGAATACAGACAGGGCCCGAATGGGAAACAAATTCAGGCCGAGATATCCCACACTCATCCAGGCCATTGTAGTGACTGGATCATTGAGAGGAAAGCCATAAACCCCGTCACTCCTTTTAGTCCTGGTTTTCTCCAGGGGTCTGGTGTTAGGTTTATAACTCTCACAGAGAGTGTGATAACCCTTTGGTTTCTCTGTAGGATATTTATGACTCCTAAGATTCAAAGCATTGAAGTCTCTGTCTTATCTCTAACTTAACATCTGAGGCTAACCAGAGAAACTTCTCTGACAAATTGGAATTTATGTGATTTAAACTATCCTTTTCTGTAAATGTCTCTAAATGTGTAGGTTCTGTGTTGGCGTTCGTGCCATTTTAAATAGTCTGTAACTGTTAGATATACAAGTTTTGATTTAGGGTTCATTTGATGTATTCATACGTTGGGATGATTCACAGTTCAATGCCTTTCATGTTTAATATTTTACTACACCTCTCTGAATTCCCTATATGATGAGCTATGTTATAAAAGCATAGCTTGCATCATACTATGTCAATAACTAAGTTTAGGTATTGAATGCAAACTGACCATACCGTCAGAGCTATGCAAATGAAGCGCCATGAGAAACAAAGGAACTTTCTCTGGCCCACTTATCACTTTCATGGCATTGGTCCGCAGACAACCTGGCAGGGCAGGTATGCATTTAAAAACAGCATCACCGATCCCCTTGCTGTAGAATTAGGAATTGCAAGGGAAACTACAGCTTTCCTTTAGCTCAGTGGTAAGAGCATTGCGTTAACAATGCAAGGTTGTGGGTTCGATCCCAGGGGATTGCATATGCCTAAGTATAAATGTATAGGATAATACAATGTAAGTCGCTTTGGATAAAAGCGTCTGCCAAATGCATACAGTAAATGTAAATGTAGATGTAGAAAGAGAACGTGTAGGACAATCCAAGGGACACCCCGGTTTACGGATCCCCTCTGGGTTACGCTAATGAAACTTCGGATTCAGAACCTCAACTCAGCGATTCAACAGGACTACATTCTGAAACCATTCAAGATTTCCATCCACACGCATACGGATATTGGTACAGCACCGAGATAGCAAGTATCCGATTCTATAAAAAGAATAGCTGCGTTAAGAGCGTACCTCTTTGTTAAAGATGATTTTATTGGTTTTCAGAAATGTTTTACCTGCCTCTCGGCCATGTCCTCTCTCTCTCTCTCTCTCTGCGCTTCCTAGCGTGTTTATGTTTCATGTCTTATGAATTTGTTTGTGTTTATGCGATAGTCATTATGTTTACCATGTAGAGTAGAGTTTAATAAAATACCATGAAGGCATTTGTGATGGGTTTTCTGTGCTCACGTTAACAAACTGGTCACTTAAACTATGTTTCGATCTATGCTACCTCTGCTCGTAATTATGTTTGGTAAACTCATGTTACTTATGGTCATGACATAATGTTAGTGTATAAAATAATTGATCCATTTGCTGGACGAATACATATAGAATTTTATCACTATACTGCTAATCAGTAATTTGAAATATGTATGTGTAATGATGATTATTATACGTATTTTCCTTTGAGCTAAACTAATTCCTTGACTGACATTGACGTTTTAAGTACCTCATTTCATGGATGTGATCTTGATAGATCTGGTGGAGAATCATATTTGGTGAGTTAAACTCATGCTTAATTTGACATGCAGCTTAAATCGCTACACCATAATCCACAAATCTATTTTTATTAAATGTAGAATGCTTTGTAATCATCACACAATACGTCATCAATGCTTAATTAAACTGACAGTGCCTTGTTTATGAGCAAAATAAATACAGTTTGGCTTGAGAAAGTTTCAAGAAAACAAATTTTATCATGTGGCCAACCCACAAAAACACGTTAGATGAATTATACTACAAGTCTATCTTAAAGTGGAGATTCAGTCAATCTTAAGGTTTTTTAATAAAACAACAAATACAATGCTTAAATTGTATGTGTGAAGAGAAATAAATGCATTGTGCTGTCGATAATCTCTCCTTCACTGCTTTATGACTGTTTTCCCTTTAAATGCTAATGACGCTAGAAACATGAATGTCACTTTATTGATGGTCCCTAAATTCAAAAATATTGAATGTCTAACGTCAAGCTTACTTTATGTCAGTCTTTTATAGTGTTCTTTTACTTTCAAATGTCAAGAGCACGTTATTTTAGCGCAAAAGTACGTCAATATTGATGTGTGAGCACATACCTCTCAGCACGCAACAGATTTCTTTTGCTCACACACAGAACTGGACGCACGCCCTTAGATGCTTTCCGCTCGCACGCGGAAGATGCTTTCCTCGCACCGGGATTTATTTTGCTTGTGCACAAAATTGGACGCGTACTCTTTGATTCCCTGAGCATAAGCAGCACTTGTCCAGATTTGAGTGAGAGCAAAAGAAATCCGCATGCGAGCCGCACACGTTTGCGCTACAATAACATGATATCGACATTTCAGTCGACAGGCCACCGGGAATCGCCCCGGTTCTCCCGATGGACAGTCCGGGCCTGAGCCCTACCATATATCAAACAAAACAAGTAACGATACATATTTTAACAATAATAGTGGAATGGGCTATGTGGAGTATTATTATTTATTTCGATTCAAGTTTATTTATATAGTGCTTTTTACAATGTGCATTGTTCCAAAGCATATTTACAGGTGCAATACGAAGAAAACAGAAAAACACAGAAAGGTAAAACACAGCAAAGTGCATGGTGTTTATAGAACAAGCAAGATCATTCTGATAAATAATATCTAATAAATGAATGCAGTCTCCCGGTGAGCATCCCAACACCGTGCAGGTCCAACCCGGTCCAACTTCGTGATCGTCACCAGAAAACAGAGGAACAACCAGGGAAAAATAGTAATGGTATAATGTAGCTTTATTCCTCTGCTGTCCGACATTGACTACAAAACAAGATCAAACCAGACCCACACAGCCCCAAAAGAAAAATATTTTCCTCCCAAGATGGCGGCACCACTGCAACATGGGGCGTGAAGTCAGCTTCAGATTCTCTAAAGGATAACACAAAAATGTGTTTAAATTATTTCATCCACTTTAAAAATGTAGAAATTTCAAATGTGGTAATAAGTTGCATATGTCAACTTTCACAGGAAGTACCGGACCTTTTTTCCCACTTCAAGCATTGGTTTGCTCAGGATCTTTGCATGTGTCATGAGGGGCAAATATGCGAGAGCAACATATCAAGCTCATTGCCAACGATAACACTGGCTGGATGAATGTCTTCCCTTGAGTAATGACATGAAGTCATCTGCCAGACATCCATATAGGTCACTCCTTTAATATCACTGAACATCTTGCTCATCACTGTGTTCAACTGCATCCTGTACCAGTCATTTCCATATTCATTCTATAACAAAACAAACAATTGCCACAAAACAACAGTGTTTCACATCATGCACAAATAAGCATCATAAATAAATGTTTCAACAAAGATTTTGAATTGAAGTGACAGTGTATTGTACCTTTGTTAATCCAGTGTTTCCAGACTTGATGATGATAGTAGTCTCTGGTGCACGCTTCAGCAGACGAATTACTGCTTGACGAATTTTGGCCACTTTATGCACATAAAAGGTCAATGGATGAACAACCAGATGGGCAAATATTGTGAAGACAACAACTGCATAACGGCCACCGGTTATATCATCAATTTCATTGCTAATATAATGCAGATCAACAGCAGGCATTTTATGAAACTGAAGAGGATGTCCATGTGGCCTCCAGTGAATAATGATATTTTTCTTCATCTCTAGAGCCATCAGGGGTCCATTCTGGGAATTGGTGTGAAGATTTAATCTTTTCAGGCCTGAATGAGATAAGTTGGAGTCAATGTAGATGTTTACTGCAAGTAATACTGTAAACACACTTCTTCCTCATCCAAGCTTGTCATTGATGTGATTTTTTTATTTAAGAACAAGGGTTAACTTGAATCATCATTTTTGAATTTGAATCAGCTTCCTTTCTGTGATCATTTAAACACCTTAAACTAATCCAATAAAAATGACCTACCTGGCACAGTTCTTTCAAAGAACTCAAACCACTGTCTTGTGGTAGAGTCTCCCATCATGTAGAGAATCTTATTTGCAAGACAATCGGCCATTTGTGGGCGATTGAACCTTCTAGTGTTACATACAAAAGACTTCCAGACATCTTGGAAATAGAATCCAGCAGGAACTGGTGTGGTCATACCTGATTTGCATCTCTCTGCATCAGCTAAAGCAAAGACATTGTTATGTACTTTTAAGGTTTGTGGTTACAAAGTACATTTAAATATACAATTCCAGTCAAAAGTTTTGGATCACTCACTCATTCTTTATTTATATATTTTTCCACATTTTAGAATAATAGTAAACTCATCAAAACATGGACATAATAATACAGCTATAATGTGGGAATTATGTTGTGCCTAAAAGCATTAAAAAATCAGTAAATGAAATCTACTTTCTAGATTTTACCTTGGGTGCCGTTACATGAGGCATTTCCGTCAGGTCTGGTTGAGTAATCGCATTAGATCGAATGCATTTTCAATTTTCATTCAACTCCTTGTCCAAGCCCTGGTAATCTCAAGGTTGGACTACTTTAATGCTCTCCTTGCTAGTCTTCCTGTAAAGGCAATCCAACCGCTCCAGCTGGTTCAGAACGCAGTCTTTCAACAGCCCAAAAGGGCTCATGTGACACCCCTTTTCATCTCTCTCCACTGGCTTCCCGACGAAGCGCGTATCAGATTCAAGTCACAAACGTTTGCCTACAGGACCATCACTGGATCTGCACCGGCTTACTTTCACACCCTCCTGCACTCCTACACCCCATCAAGATCCCTGCGTTCAGCAAACCAGCGGCGTCTTGTATTGCCTTCTCATAAGGACAGTAAGTCGCGTTCCCGCTCAGTCTGCTTCACAACTTCTTCCTGGTGGAACATTCTTCCTAACTCTGTCCGGTCAACCACATCTCTCACAACATTCAAAAAGTTTATTTAAAGATGTATTTAAGAACTCAACGAATATATAAATTACCTAACACAAACCTTTTAGTTAAAAAAATCATATTCTGGAGGTTTAAAGTGTTGGGGTCAAACTGACTCCTGTATTTCTTAATCGAAAATGCTGTGTGCTTTTTTTGTTAACTTTTTTTAAAGCAGACTCCACATAATAATGCATAGAACCTGCACTCAAGTCAGCGTGGTTATCATTTTTTATTGTTTCATTATTATTTCTAAATGCTCGGCTGAAAGTCAGTTAGAAAGGTGTAACGGAAAGTCACTCGGAAGCGTCAGTCTCTTCACGGAGGAAAGTCCCGTAGTGAGTGGTTGCGTGCTAATGTAGTTTAGGTGGGCAGGTAATGTGCGTTGAGGTGATTATTTGAAGGCTGTTGGCAAGGCTGTCTGTACGGTGTCAGGAATATATTTTAAGTTTATTGTGGAAAAAGAGCTCCTATTGCTGACTTTCTTTATATATTGACCACGCATTAAATGATTAAATAGAAATAAATAAACTAACCTATACCTATCTTGCCGTAGAGCGCGCAAACCCAGAAGAGGAGGGGCTATGTATATTAGCTAATACTTTTTTATTTTAATTGACCTGTAATGTTAAGTCGATCGGCGTGCAACGTTATTTAAACGCGTGGCGGAGTACGACGTTAATTTAGCAACAATAAATAATTAGATAAATAATATCTAATTAATAAATAAATGCAGTCCCCCGGTGAGCATGCCAACACTGTCCTGCTGTGGCGAGGAACCCAAACTCCAATGATTGATTAATGGAGAAAAAAACCTTGGGAGAAACCAGGTTCAGCAGGGAGGGCCAGATCCCCTCTGACTTGTCATAGCTGCACTCAGTGACCCCCGACCAAAAGACATGGTCTTGTCTTAACCACACCTGCACTCTGTTTAGCCGTGTCTTGGGTCCTGTGGATTATGATTCGTACTTGATCTGTGCTATGTACCGGAGAATACCAGATTACACTATCCTTTTTTACCTGTATTCCTGAATTGACCAGTTTTTGGTAAACCTTGTTTCTTTTTCCATTTTGACCTGTTTCTTTTTTGGATATTGACTTTATCATTTTTTGGAAGTTTTTTGGTCCGGAATAAACCTTTTTTGAGCACTAATTCACAAAGAACACTATTCTCCGTGTTTTTCCACCACCCCTTGCCTTCACGAGACTCTCGGGTTTAACGATTCTGTTAGCACCTGCATGACACCATGAATATTATGTTAAATTTGTATTTGACCACTGCATGTATGTTGACTATTGTACAACAAAAGTGAGTACAACAAAAGTGAACCTCTTTAGCTTAATCATCACTTTTAAAATAGTTCCTCCTTTACTAAAACCTAGTATTGAATCAAAGATATATTTATCAGATTTCATTAAACAACTGACTAATTATTAGTTAGCTTTACTTTACATTTATTTCTTATTATTGGTTGATATTTGAAAAAGTTATTAAACTTTGTTGACACTAAACACTGACTTTTTCTTATGTTTTCGACCTATTTTTGTAATGCATTAATCACGTCATAATACCGACTATGGTAATAAAAGCCTCATCAATTACCGCAGCATATAAATGTATCACCTATCAAGCCTATCTGTGACGCTTTTTAAATCAGTATTAAAGGAATTTCCATATTTTCTGGACTCTTATTTGCTGCTATTTATTAATTATTTTGTCCAAGTAATCAATTTCAAAAATATATTTATTAACAAAAATGCAGTTTTCTAGAAGGATGTGATTCTGTCGGCACAATTATATTTTTATCCGAACATTGAAACATACACCTTCAGATTAAAATAGTTGTTAAGAGCATGAGAAACTTTTGTCAAGTGATCCAAAATGTTTGACTGGAAGTGCATTAGTCCTAGCTGAACATACCAATACTTGAAGAGTTGGAAAGAACATTTATAATGCGTGTGTCTCCAGGAATCCCAACATTTGTTAATTTGCTGTAGAGAAAAATATATAAATAATTAAACATTTATATATAAATGTGTTTAAAGTTATAAATTATGAAATACAATTGAAATGTTTAAATTTCACCATATAAACAGATTGCGTGACATAAAACCATTTTGTTTAACAATGAAAAGGTCATGGATTTTTTCCCTAACAAACACAAGTTTAGTATTTGCAGTCTATTCAAAATAAACCATTTAAGATATACAAGTTGATTTGGAAAACAACATATCTTACATTTACCCCAAGTTTCTCTTTTACCTTGTGATAAGTTGCTTCTCTAAAGGAGTTAATGGACTTTGATAGGGTCCTCTTTCATGATACACCCAGTTATCACAGTAAAGTTGTTTTGGTCTCTCACACTGCCACACCATCTCCGTTTTCACATCCTTATATTCACAGCAGCAGTTGCCTTTACTCCAACTTCCATCATTGCCCCATTTAAGATTACACTCCACTTTTTCACTTATCCTGACTCCATTGGGCCCTGGTCCTACAAAGTATCCATAATAGTGGTTGCGTGGGAACGAAGTCTCCCAATACTTTTTAAAAAACTGCACAACTTCACTGGAGAGCATCAGACGTACAGACACTTGTGCTTGTCCTTCCCAAGGTAACAGAAGATCAACAGTGTATGTTCCATTACGATGATCAATAACTTCCCCGTAAACACTTGCCTTCAAGTAAATGCATCATAATAATAAATTAATACATTGTTTTATTTACTCCGTAAGCAAGTAAAAGTAGATAAAACACTATGTAACAATAAACATTCTAGTTTGACAGTAATATATTCAAACTCAAGTGTACTCAGAAACATACCTTTAATTTTAAGTTGAATAGCTTTACTTGAAAAAAGTCACCTCCATATGTTTTCATGTTCTTGATGTGATCTCTGGCGGTGATGGTAACAGGGATCGTATCGCCTATTTTGTAAGTGTCATTGAGTCTTACAATAGAGAATGTTGTGTAGACTGGACTCGTGGTCAGATTCAGTTGAGTGATTTCATGATCTGGACCAGGCCAGTCAAAAGCCTTCTGTAGTTTATCCCACTCCTCCTGACTGATTCCCATGTCAAACGCTGATATTCTGGATAATGCATTTGGGCGAGCAGCTTTAGGACTGGGGGGACCAAATCTTCTCATCGTTGGCAATCTCGGTAAAACCTATTAAAGACAGCGAAACAGAAACAACAGGCTAGGCAGCTGCTTGATTTAATAGTAATTAACAATCATTAGTAAATATAAAATCCATGTCCCACCCGAAAAAAACTCAAAGCAAATGTGAGAATTCAGATGTGTGAGCGGATGTCTCCATGTATGTACTTAATATTTGTAGAATGTTACAGGCTATTGTTGTGAAGCAGTAAAGAAAAAATCATGTATTGTGTTTGTCTTGTCTGCTGTTGAGCAGATGTGTCCCACTTACTTTGTGTGTATCTGTGATATTACAACAATTGATGTTGTGACTCTTGAAGAAAAGGGGGGGTTTATTCGAAGAACTACATGCGTGTAAAGGTTATTGCTGGTGATGCAACAGCACATTGCATGCTGAGGTCATTTAATATTTACTTTCCTAAGTTTGACTAAATATTGAACTTTAACATACCTGGGTTATGCAGATAACCTGCAAATCTGACAAATTTTGATACATTTCAATAAATAGACTCAATTTGAAATCATCTTGATGGTTGCCTTTATTTTAGAAAAGCAGAACTTGTGTTCATTGGTCTGTGGTCGTGCTGCCTGTGATGTGTTCAATTTTTTACACATATTAAACATATTTCAGATACATAGCATTCCTTTTTGGCCTCTTGCATTTGCAACATATTTAGGTTTTTCGAAATGTACTCTTAATTTGGTTTCTTCAGTGTTGTTTGGCAAGTTTGGTGGGAGTTACGTCCATTACCCTGCATTACTTATAGGTGGCTAGTAAATTTGGAAAACCACTAGGCACAGTTTCAATCCCTGTTCATAGGTGTAATTTTAGAAAAAAAATATTATAATACTAAAGTTTAATTATTGATACCATTTATAATTAGGCTATTATTAGGCATTATTATTGACACCCCATCTCATGAAATGGGGAAAGAAACCAGATGCAGGCAGTACGGGGTGACAATTGAAACATTTAATAATTAGAAACAAAAACACCCACGATGGGGGACAGACAAAGTAACTAAGAAATACTTCAAAAATTGTAAACCAAAAACTTCCCACCAGAGAGAAACAAAAACCTATACAAGAGAGGAATTTAGACAAGGCAAGACTTACTTGGATAGATCACGACAAGAGGTTAAAAAAAGGAACTAGCACAGGAAAGCAAACACAAAGGCATTACAGAGGTAGACTAACAAAGGAATATTACAATGGGCTGTTGTGGGTATTGAAACACAGGTGGAAAGCTATACCACGAACGAGAGGCGCGGGGCCAAAGACCAGACCGGAGAGAATGTATGATCGACAATAATAGGCTCGTTTGACATACACCTTGCCCCGCCTGAAATGAAGATGAGAGTAGGGGGCTGTAGTAACACTGACACTGAATCTCGCTGTGTTGTTGGACTGAAACGTCAGCAATGGAAGAGATTGCGTTCGTGTTTTATAATCGTGGACGAAGCAGATGCAATTAATATACCCCTATTTTTACATGAAGATGAGGACAATCTTTTTATCTATTATAAAAATTATTAAAAGTTGCTTTTAAGGCACAGTTGGCCCTAATAACAAGGTCTATCTTTTTGCTAGGAACATCCATATAATTCGTAATTTTATTGAAGAAGTGGTCAATTTGTACAGTCCTTCTGACTTTCAAAGTCATTTCTGACTTTCTAAAAAGCATGTCGAGGTATGTAGCCTAAATGGTGTAAGAAGCAATCTACACGTCATTATACGATGCTGTACAGTGTTATATAATATAATTATATGTGTGCATATAGCATTTGTCTAGATGGATTGGCTTATTTATTTCATGGAATAATGTTGTTGAATAAAAAATATACAAACATAATATACAATAAAGTAAAAAGGACAACAAATAGAAAAAAATCAAATAAAGCACATGCCCTAATCAGGCTACATTAAAACATCCCTTTATAGTATACGATTTTACAAAGGTGTTTTCATCATCAAATATAAAAAAATATATAAACTACAATAAATTGTGAACTTTCTTAGCCAATGAGCATTAAGCTGTGTCGTCAGCAAGTCGTTTCCCATCATGCTTGTGATCAGCCCAGTCGGTGGAGAGCCACTGCGCCCTGTCAGAACACGATCTGGTATGCCCGCACGATCCTGTGCAAATGATAATACTGTTTTGCGACGATTTAAGACACTGCACGATCTGTTCCACGCTCGCGCACCTTTGTACCGCAAGACTTTCATTCACTCACAGCAAAAGAAAAGAGAAGTTTGCCCTTTAATAAAGGTTCAAATTGCCACCTATACACTTCAAGTGAACCAATTCATTGAAAAAAATCTTAATATGAATAATCATCACAGTAAAGAATAGCTATAAAATTAAATTAACATCAATAATGATTTCTTAACAAGTGGAAAACATTTTTAATCATTTAATTTGTGATATTATAATAAATATCTCAGCTGGGTATTTTGGACACATTCAGCTTTAGTTCTCCCCTTATCTTTATTCACAGTATAAATTATGACTCAAATTAAATCAAAGTCAATAATTACTATTATCTATATTATTGAAGGGATAATTTAGATTATATAGATAGATACATTAGTCTATATAGATCCATACTAATACAAAAATACTCTATTTAAAGTTATAATAATATTTGCAGCTTTTAATAAAAAAATGACACAACCCGTCTGTGACAAAAGTACTGACCACAGATCGAAACACGGCAAGTTAAGTAGGCCTAATGCCATACAGTAATGAATCGCAAAGGGTAGTATTGAGGAAACTGAAGGTTTGCAGTGACGGAAAGACTCAGACTTTAGACATGTAACCAAAATCGTGTATGTTTCTGTAACAACTCCTTTATTGTTTTTTTTATCATTGGCAACCACGTAAACAAATGGTAATGCATAGCGTAAACTACATTTAAAAACATCAAAATAGACCCGCCTAAAAAACACAATTTTGCCTACAAAAATATGGCATCAGTTGTGCCGCCTGGCCGTCAAGTGTTTCATCACATGCGTGATGCCAATAGTGTAAGGCAGGGGTGTCCAATGTCGGTCCTGGAGGGCCACAGTCCTGCAGAGTTTAGCTGCAACTTGGATCAACACACCTGCTTGAAGTTTCTAATCTGCTTTGTGAGACCTTTAGCTGTTCAGGTGTGTTTTATTAGGGTTGGAGCTAAACTTTGCAGGACATAGGCCCTCCAAGACTGACTTGAAGGGAAACCGCGACGTTCCCTACTACGTAATTACGCGCATGCGCAAAACAGATCATGCGGCATCCCGGACCGTGTACCGACACGCCGACTGAAGAATGTGATACAGCTTGTCGCAACCCGATCCGTCCCGGAAACACGATTTGTTCCGTGCATGCGCGAAAGTGCGTCTACTTCCGGCCGAAACAATTTACAGCAGTTTTAACAATTTAGCGTACTTGGGGGCCAGGCGACACAGCTGCCTGGCCCCCAAGCGTTTTTTGACACACGTCAGAATGACATCAGAAAAAGGCGGACGTAACTCGGACACATTTCTTACCGGCATGCATCTCGCGCTGATCACCGGTGATCGGCTCTGCGCAGGTTTTTGCCATCTCAAACGAGTCTATTATGTTTCTCTCCACACAAAACCAAAGGCTTTTGTTGTGACCTCACTAATTTTCTAACCATGTCTATAGGTCATGAATAGGGCAGATGTTTTCATACCTGTTCTGAGACATCCTTATTTGACCCAACCAATACAGATATTGTAGTCTCTATTAATAAGTTAATGTGTTGGATCAAGTGTGTCAGAAAAAGAGTATGAGCGTACAGGGGCGTAGCAAGCTTTTCAAAAGTGCGGGGGATGGATGTGGCTTGTTTGTTAATGTGACCAGACACCAATTGACCACTGAACAGTGAGCGACTGCGCCACCCTGGATACTCGGCTGGGAAGAGAAAGTATTCTTATACTTTAAATGCACAGATTAATTTAAGGAAGTGGCAAAAGACCTCAGCATAGAAATATATATATATATATACTTACTTTAAAAGATTTAACACAATAACAATCACTTAAAATAAAGAAAAAAAACATACATAACGTAAAAATGAAATAACCAAGATGGAGGATGATGGATTGCTGCACCAATATGACCAGCGAAGACAAACTATTTACATTCACCAGACTTTAAACACACATATACGTCGATCGACGGTATTAAAAAGTACTTTTGCTTATAACTCTGCATTTGTATGTGCCAAGGCACGTCCGGAGGGGTCAACTTTTATTAAAAAAAGTTTTATTAAAATAAACACACCACAAAACGAAAGTAGAGCGCTCCCTCACGGACGATTGTCGGCCACACAAACATAATAGAACAAACAAAAAATCCAGGCCTGGTCCTCTCTCGTCCTACACTCCTGTCTCTTGTCTTTTTATGCTTCCGATCTTCTGCAAGACCTGTGCAACGCGCAGCCGACACTAATCATTTGCTTTCCCTCACGGCTGTTTGATGTTGTCATTTTTATAGTGTTCCTGTTCTATGTTTAATAAATAACTCCCTGTTACCCCTACCGTCTCATGCTCGCCTGCACTTGGGTTCTCTGTGCATTTCACGACAGAAATATAATACAGAAAACACTCAACATGTCAACAAAAAATAAACAGAACATCTACCCAAACACATATCAAGCTTATTTAAAAACTGAAGCAAATGCATAAAAAGCATAAACACTTATTTAAAGTACCAAGACGTAAAGGAGACGTAAATAACCATAATCATAAGTTCCCGCCTCCTCATCACGAACTGGCCGATAAATCTAACACAACCAGATAAGCGGGACTTAAGGCAACAGCCAATCATCAGCCGGTCACAGTCAAAGCCGGTATCATGTTTGAGAGTGAGGGTAGAGGAGGCAGCCGCAGCGAGCGCAGGAACAGAGCGGCCAGAGAAACGGAGTAACGACTGCTGTAAGGTGTTTGTGCAAAACTGCGGAAAAACTGCAGAAAAAGTGCGGATGTTGAACCCTCTCAGCCCCCCACACGGGTGCGACGCGACGCCACTCTAAGTGCACCACACAAACAACATCACAAATCCAAACACGGGGTCCTGTTGGGCAAGGCGAATGTATAAAAGTTGTTTGGGTCAATAAAAACCATTTATGTTGAATAAATGTCCCGGTTTTATTTTATTTGAATATGTTCTCATTTTATGATTAATATTAAGGTTGGTTATAGGAAAGATTAAACGGTGTTGGTGATTATCAAAACATAATCAAGCAATTGTCAGTTATTTTTTCGCATACAACTAAATAAATTGCTGTGAGTTAAGCTTTTAAATAAACATTAGTCATTTTTGTTTATTAAATGTTTATGTATTCTTAAACATATTTATCACGCATTTTATTGATAACTTACCAAATATGCTGACGTCAAAAAACATACCAGCAGAAGCACGGAAACACGTTGTCCAGAACTGTGAACTGATGAAACAAGCAAGTTTTGAATCGGTGCATTTTAGTCATTAATATGAACATTCAATAACGATTTTCATGAAGTACTGATGTTTACCTAATAAATGTTGTTTCTTCGTGGTTGGTATGACCATAGCTATACGTTTTCAGTTCCTGGAAAACTAAGGAAAGATTTTTTTCTGACTTGAACCCTCCGTTTCCACGTCAGACTGATCTTATGAGGGGCGGTGTGTCCGTTGAGTTTGATATATGATGAGAAGACTGGGACGTGAACAGGTCGGTCAACTTTGTCTTATGGCAGGTGGATATTGCCTATGGCGCTCCATTTGTGTCATTCCTTTACTGACCAAGCTCACATACGTGTCGACGTGCGTGTAGACATGCGTGTGGAGAACGTACTTGCGTCTTAATGTCTAAACTAGCTATGCTTACAGACTCGCCAATGTGTGGACAACGTTCATTCGTCTTAACGTGTTTTTGACTATAATCAGAGTAAAGGCTATTATGCTACTGTCACACTAGAAAGCAAAAATTGGAGAAATGCATGTTTAACCAAACTCTGTGAATCAAAAGCAAAGCTTTACTAGAGTAACCATATTAGGCTATATGTTTTATTCATTAAAAAATTTTGACCACCTTTTGATTTCTGGATAAACAACTGTCATTCTTTATTTTCGAATATTTTCTAATTATTCCCTAAATGTTACACAGCCTATCTGTGGAAATTTGAGGTTATATCCCGTGCCCCTTCCTACGAATAGATGTGTGAACATTTTCTGACTTGTAATTGGAGCCATTCATAGTTTCCTTCTAACTGTGACATTTTTGTTTCTGTTTATTTTTTTATGTATCCCCATTACCATAAACAACGAGGAAACAGTAGAGAACCGGACGCGAACCTTGGGTGCTTTTTAGGACATCAGCAACTAGGCGGCGCTTAGGTAGCGCCATATTGGGTTGAAATGCCAACTGGACAACAGATTTACAGAATAGTGCAAAATAAAATGATCAAATTAAGTCATCAGCAAATTTTATGATAAATACAGTTCATTTTGGATGGTCATGTTTTATTCTATCACTTTTGAAATCCAACCATTAAGTAGCCTAAACATTTGAGGTATAGTCTTAGCCTATATGCTACTTTATTGAGTGTTTCCATTTTATGCAACTTTACACATTTACTTTTACTATTATTAGTTACTATCACTCTACTAGGTTGAAAAAATATATATATATATATATATTGTACATTTTAGTCCCCTGGAACTACAAACACGATGCTCTTATATAAGACCAGGCCTACTGAAAAAAAAAGGAATAGAACCCTGCTCAAAACACAATAGAAAATAATGGAATTAATGGTTGTGATGTTAAATCCAAATGCTGTTGAATCCTATTGGAATAATACTCGAAAAACACAGGAGTTAATTAATTAAGTAAATTAATTTAAGTAACAAAGTAATTTTTTTAAGTAATTTTGGAGACAAGCCTTTTTTTATATGTGCAGAGTTTTTTTAAGCGTGTATATATTGTTATTTCCTCTGTTTTAATATCTAATCAACCATCAAAAACTATGCATAATTTGAAAGTTAAAACACTTAACATTCCATTGAGGAGCATGTTCTTGCAATCAATACAATGCCCCGATATGGAGGGCTTATAAGTGTTTATCATGATAATAACTGATTACTGACATTTTGGGCTTTTGTCATCATGCTTTATAATCATTCAGGGTGAATTTCAGTTTTTTTTTTTTTAAGGTAGCTGATATTGCCATGACAGCAGCAACAAGTTATATGGCACTACTGAATCACTTTCACCGTAAAAAGGAGGAAGGACTGGGCTGCTACTGGGCACTGGTGTTACAGAAAAATGTTCTATTGAGTTTTACCGTTTGGTATCTAAATTCTTTGCCATTACTTAGTTCCCCATCAGTTAATCAGCTCCAAACCGATTTCTGTTTTCCTTGAATATGTTTCCCTATGTGGTAATCTAAGTTAAGGTTATGTAAACTTTATTGTCCCAAATTTTGTCTTGGGCTCCACCATATACATGCTGCACCACACAAAGACAAACAATAAAAACTCACAATCACATATACCTCATAAAACACATAACATATAACAGAAATTATAAAAGTGGTAGGAAACCAAACTCCCAGTCCACAATGTGTGTAATATCAGTTCGAATCTATGCCTCCCATGACACAGAGTCCTCATGAAATATTTGTAAGTAACTAGGGTCTTTTTCATCTATGATCTTCATGGCTGTTTGTATGGGATGAGCAAGCCGGATATTCAGCTGAACTATTAAATTTCCATACCAAAGATGGATACCATCTGATAACATTCTCAAAAACAGCTTGATAGAACAGCTTCATGATTCTGTCGCTGACACCATTAAGTCTAAACCTTCTCAAAAGTACAGTCTTCGATGTTACCTGGTACACAAGATGTCAACATGGACATGCCATGAATGTTTAGAATAGTCCCAGACTAAAAGTAATGTTAGATTTGTCTAAACTGTTTTTTTAAATATCTTAAAATACATCAGGGCCTGGATTAATGTAACGGCTGGGAAACTGCTGCTACAAGATCTGCAGATTCTGTGGCCATTTTTAAGAAACGTCTGAAAACTCATCTCTTCCGTCAACATCTGACTGATCTGTTCTGACTCTATTTCTTCTCTACTCCAAAAAAAAAAAAAAATGAGTGATCCACCCACCAGTAAAATGTATATATTTAGAAATCTCGTAAATACGCAATTTTGACAGTATATGACAGGAATATGGTTATCTTGATCATTTTGTTTTACATGTTCTTGATAAGAAACAAGCATAAAGGACTATTTCACTCTGATAGGTTTGTTCCTCGGCCGGTTTAACAAATTAAAAAGAAAACGTTATTTTATTTTTGAACAATTATTAAAATTCAGGGAGTGTATAATTACTAGTTTTAAAACTTTAGATTAAACCAAAAATCATAATTACTTTACTCTTACTCTAAAAAAACATGTTTAATTGTCACAAGATATAGGTTGTCCAGGCGTTTTGGCAGACGCACATTCTCCGGGCGTTTATCTCAAAGACGTAATCTACACGTTAATTTCTTACGTGACGTCTGTGCGTAGTTAAGGCGTTAAAATACGCACGTATGTGACCCTCCTGGCGTTCCATAAACGTGTCTACGTGACGTGATATATGCGTGTACGTCTTCATATAAAACAAATGGAGACGTACACGCACGCTGACACGTGTGTTATATGTCGTGCTTGTCAGTCTCGTTTGCTAACGATACAATCCGAGCGCCATAATTGCCTTCCAAAGGAGACAGTCGTGTGCGTTTACGTGAGAGAAGAATACGTCGCCACCATAGACTCGTGACACTAACGTCGTGGATAAGTACGTCGCCAACGACACATGCATGTTAAGTTTAAAGTCACGCATCCTTGCAACTCTATAGCAGAGAAATGTTTTTTCTTTTGATGATTTATTCCTCCCCCAAAGCAAACATAAAAAGCTTTACATGTGATTCTAATACATTTCTGAATACTAAATAGAATATTTGGCCGTTTTATGCTTTATTTAATTTTGCTTTCTAATGCCCTTGGAGAAAAATACAATGTTGTCTGATAGAGAAAGGGTAATTTAATTAATAACTAATATTGGCAACAAATTATAAATAATTTTACCATTTTAAAATCCCCTCAGTATCCTTTTTTATAGGACTTTAAAAAAAAGAAAATATATAAAAGCATAATGTAGGAGCCAACTGTGTTATAGGGTGTTATTTCAATTTTAAGCCATTGAGCGGCGCTGTTAACAAGGGGGTGTATTTTGTATTTTGGCGACCTAACTAATGGTGCAAAACAGGTGCAAAAAAGGTTTTTAACGCATTCGCAACCACGCAGCAAAATCATGGAAATTGTTGTCTGTAAGTACATTGGATTATGCACGTTGGTGTGCAGCCAATAAACTCTATGATGATGCAAATAAGAAATGGTCTGTTCGTTCTTTATGGAGATGAAACAAAGAGACAAACAACAGTACATGATGACAGCGCGTAAACCTACCAATCTCGGGATCAAACAACTGAGTGGTTTAAAGTTTTAGATTTAGCTCCTAGGCATATCTAAATATACCAAAGAGTAAAATCCATTTTCTAATCCACCTATTCATGTTATCGTTTTTATTAAAATTTATTATTTTAATCTTTAAAATCAAGAGTTTGTTTTACTCCGAGGTAGCATTTGTAGACTGAAAGGTCCCAAAGATGCTCTATTGGGTTGAGATCTGGTGACTGTGGGGGCCATTTTAGTACAGTGAACTCATGGTCATGTTCAAGAAACCATTTTGAAATGATTCGAGCTTTGTGACATGGTGCATTATCCTGCTGGAAGTAGCCATCAGAAGATGGGTACATGGTGGTCATAAAGGGATGGACATGGTCAGAAACAATGCTCAGGTAGGCCGTGGCATTTAAACGATGCCAAATTGGCACAAAGGGGCCTAAAGTCAAGAAAACATCCCCCACACCATTACACCACCACCATAATAGCATTAATGAGAAATTGAACAGGTGTTCCTAATAATCCTTTAGGTGAGTGTATAATATTTATGTTAATTAATAGTGCCGCTATTGTGTACTGTTTGAAGAACTGGGCAAACAGAAGATCTGTCAATTAAGCATGTAATTGGCAAAAATAAAACAGAAAGAGGTGCAAGAAATCTTAATGTCAATAACTCATGTCAATAACGTTATTTATATTTATCTATATTATTTTATGTCTTGAATTGACTGTTAAATATTAAAACATCTGTTTGGTAAGAATTTACAAAAAGAGTTTCTCCCATCTTTCTAAATATTTTTTTTATCTCAGTTAAATTACTCCCAACTTTACTGAATTAATATGGAGTGAAATAAATCACTGAACTATTTGTAACACATGAAAGGGGTACACTGGTCATTGTGTAAAAAACTTTATCTAGTCTTAATTTGGCCAAAGAAGAAGAGTGCTCAATTTCCTTCTGCATCACTCTGCAACACAGCCAGCCTATATATGATGGCCTAACAAGACAAAATCCACAAAAGTAAGTCTTCATGCACAGGTCTGTACACAAGTGGCACCATGGTAGACATGCTGATTACAGTATACTTTGCAGTTCATGCAAGAGCAGGAGCATGCACAAAAATACAGTATGTTTAGGCATACTCTGGACACATAACAGCACAAACTGAACTGTATCAGTGAAACTCAGTTGTGTTCTACACAGCACTGTCTTTTCACACTTGGTTTTGGGTTTTAGGTTCCACGTGTATTTCAAGATTAAAGTAGACATCTGCAAATTTAAATATTGAACAGAAATAACACTACATTACAACACATCAAATGATTATAGACCAAATCTACCACAGTAATTTATAATAATTAATGATTAGGCTAAACTTAATTCAAATATATATATTAAACTAACTTTAATACTAAAGACAGCAGATCTCTTTGATACAAACTTTTACTTTACTAAAACCATGATACTATACTATTACTTTAATAAAACCATGGTTAATTTTGGAGAGGGTGCTTTTATCATCTGGTAAACTTAAATTCGTGTTCTAAATAAATCATATTTCAAGATAAACTTACAGTTTGTTTTGCAACAAGCTTAGAGGCTAATATAATCACTTTGCCAACTTTAACGATTAACTTTAATATTGCTGTTCAACTTGTATTAGTGTCTTTTTGTTACTAGAATTTTTAAGTTCATCGAGTTCCGCATTTCACACAATAAAACTCGTTTTCTAGAACTGCATAATTAGGATTCCAAAAAAAATTACACTTCATGTTTGGGGACGAGTCGACAACGTGTCTATCTATGGAAAGACAAGAAGGTCAAAAAAGCGCGTATCTAACACGTCAACAACACGTTAAGTATGTGTATTCTACGTGTACTTAACGTGTACTTTACCTGTTATTTAAGAGTGAAAAATTAACGTATACATTAATGTTAAATACACGTCAAGTACACGTAGAATAGCCGCCTGAGTCCAGGTACTTTAACAATGAGTCACTTTTTAAACACTTGTTATACTGCAACATCGTCTGACAATGTCACGAACATCGACGTAAATGAGTGGTTGTTATTATCCCCTGTAGTGCACTGCCTCCGCCAAAAAACTTTGTTCATGTTCGTGTACCCAAACAAACAGATGCTTAAATTCTGTGTTGTTCTCGTTGATGAATCGCCTGAGTTTCAGTAAAATGAATGTTTAGCTTATCCGCCGCACACATACTGCACAAAATAGATGCTGAGAAAACGACCTGAATGAAAGGTGTCCACCTTTTGTTGAAGGCTAAATATAGTGCCTGCCAACGATACAAAATTGTAACCGGTTTGTTCACGGCTGTGTGTGACACGGGACCTGAATGGCAGGTTCTGTGGTTAATTGTGGCCGTTAATGTTCACATAATGCCACGTCGCCAAAAATAAAACAATGCATGAGAAATGGCTTCGCCGTGTTAGTTGCAGTGTGTGACGTCTTCTGTATCAAGCTAACGCCTTCTTACTGGAGTTCAACAACCACTGATGAACAGAGCCGCATACCTGATTTGAATGTGTTGCACAATGCGCAGGTGATATGAACGGGGAGAGCAGGCAGTGGGCCAAACCACTGCGAGAGGCAAAATAAGGTTTGTCTATCAGAACAGGTTTGATAAATACCTGCCCTATTCATGCCTATAGGCAGGGTTAAAAAATTGTGTCAATAATTATGCCTAATATTAGCATACTTATAAATGGGATCAATAATTCAACTTTATAAATATACTAAATAATTCAAAAAAATATACCTATGAACAGGGCTTTACAATGTGGCTAGTGGTTTTCCCAAATTACTAGCCACCAATAGGTAATGCTGGGTCATAGACCTGACTGCCACCAAACTTGACAAACAACACTCTAATAGCTAAATTAAGACTATTTCGAAAAACTTAAATGTGTTGCAAAACAAGAGGCCATAATGGA
The DNA here is from genome assembly GCA_029783895.1 of Triplophysa bombifrons. NCBI lineage: Eukaryota > Metazoa > Chordata > Actinopteri > Cypriniformes > Nemacheilidae > Triplophysa > Triplophysa bombifrons. The sequence continues at coordinate 7,744,423 of CM056470.1, forward strand.
ATGCTATGTATCTGAAAAATGTTTAAAATGTTTAAAAAATTTAGGGACTGTAACAAGTTCAAAGACAAGGAAGAAAGGAGGCGGGGTCGTACGAAAACGTAAATCCTTTTATTTGCAATACTTCCGGGTTGCAGATTAACACTTTTCACAACTCCTTCATTGAAAATTCTTTCTCCGTGGGGATTTCCTGTCTCTCTGGCTCCCTTCACGTGTATTTTCCAAGCCGGTTTCTCTCTCCTTCCGCTTCCTTCGTTGAGCCTCAAATGTGTCTCCTCGCCAATTACTAGAATGAGAAGCAGGTGTTTTCACAAAACCGTTGATCTGCTTACTCACCGTCTTTCTCCCGACACCCCCTCTCCCCGCAACCATGCCCCCTTGCCACATACCCCCACCGCCCGACGGGTGCATGGTCTGAACAGAGCGTGAACTCACGCCCCAGGAGATAATATCGGAGGGTGAGGACCGCCCACCGGATCGCCAAGCATTCCTTCTCGATGGTGCTGTACTTCGTCTCCCTCTGTGAGAGCTTGCGACTGATGTACAGCACCGGACGATCCTCCCCCTCTATCTCCTGGGACAGGACTGCGCCCACGCCCCTGTCAGACGCATCAGTCTGTAACAGAAAGGGAAGTGAAAAATCGGGAGAGTGCAATAACGGCCCGCCACATAGAGCAGCCTTCACCTGGGTAAACCCCTGCTGGCACTGCTGCGTCCATTGGACGGTATCTGGTGCCCCCTTTTTAGTGAGGTCAGTCAGTGGGCTGGTGAGGTCCGAATAATTGGATACAAACCGTCTAGAATATCCCGCCAGCCCCAGGAACTGCTGCATCACCTTTTTGGTCTTGGGTCTCAGGGAGGTTGCAATCGCTGCCGTTTTATCAATCTGGGGACGCACCTCCCATTGACCCAAGTGGAAGCACAGATACCTTACCTCTACTCGCCCAACCGCACACTTCTTCGGGTTAGCCGTCAGTCCCGCACCCCTCAGCAAACTCAGAACCGCTCTCAAGTGCTGCATATGCTGCTGCCAATCATTACTGTATATGATGATATCATCCTGGTACGCCGCGACATATTTTGCGTGAGGATTGTGTTTTTCATTTAACAGTTTACAGCGGGTCTATTTTGATGTTTTTAAATGTAGCATTACAATTTGTTTATATGGTTGCTAATCCAAAATAACGAAGGAGTTGTTACATGAACATACACGATTTTGGTTAGGTCTTTCTGTCACTGCAAAACCTTCAGTTTCCTCCAAACTCCCCTTTGCGATTCATTGCTGAATGGCATTAGTTAGCTAATTAATTTGCCCCGTTTCGATCTGAGGACAGTAGTATTGTCAAAGACGGGTTGTGTCGTTTTTTATTAAGCTGCTAATATTTGTCAACTATAAATTGAGTAATTTTGTATTAGTATGGATCTATATAGACTAATATATCTATCTATATAATCTAAATTATCCCTTCAATAATCTAGATAATAGTAATTATTGACTTTGATTTAATTTGAGTCATAATTTATACTGTAAATAAGGATAAGGGGAGAACTAAAGCTGAATGTGTCCAAAATACCCAGTTAGGATATTTATTATAATACCACAAAATAAATGATTAAAATGTTTTCCACTTGTTTATTGTGCTAAAAGATCATTATTGGTTTTAATTTAATTGTGTAACTATTCTTAACATTTACATTTAGTCATTTAGCAGACGCTTTTATCCAAAGCGACTTACAGGTGGGGTAGGCAATGGATGGAATTGGGACAGCATAAGTACAACAAAAGCATAAGTGCAATCAAAAAAGAAGACTGGTCTCATATAGCCTAATACAGTATACAGAACCATTCATTCATTCATTCATTTTTTTTTTTAAAGAGTAGAGAAGAAAATAGAGTTAGAAAAGATCAGTCAGATGTTGACGGAAGAGATGTGTTTTCAGACGTTTCTTAAGATTAGATTAGATGATTAGATTCAACTTTATTGTCATTACACATGTACAAGTACAGTGTAACGAAATGTAGTTTAGGTCTAACCAGAAGTGCAATTAGCAAGTGCAGATATACAGTGTGAATAAATACAGAATACAATATTAGGAAATAATTTACGATGGGCATGTACTATGAAAATATGACAATCGGTATGTACTATGAACAATATATACAAAAGGCTATATACTGTGAACATTAGTGTACAGGAGGTTATGAACAGATAACAATATAGACTATACAATAGTGCAAGTGACTTGAGTGTGCATTAGTTACAGACATTAGCTATTAAAGTTACAGTGCAGTAGATGAGTTAATGTGGTTATTAAAGTTACAGTGCAGTAGATGAGTTAATGTGGTTATTAAAGGTACGGTGCAATACATGAGTAGATGCAGATATACAGTTACAGTGCAGTAGATGAGTTAGTGCAGTTATTGAAGCTATAGTGCAATAGATGAGTAGATGCAGTTAGTTATGCGATAGATGCAATGCAATAGATGAGTTAGAGTGCAGTAGGTGAGTTAGTGCAGTTATTGAAGTTACAGTGCAGTAGATGAGTAAATTCAGTTATTAAGGTTACAGTGCAGTAGATGAGTTAATGCAGTTATGAAAGTAGTCCATTAGTGCAAATGAGCATTCAGTGTAATATTCCTGGTGTGCAAGTGAGCAGTATAGAGTGCAAATGATGCTGTGTGTGTGTAAACAGTCCGGTAGAGCAGATACATGAAGTACTGGTGTGTACAGTTCAGTCATGCATGGCAGCCCTGTAGTGCAATGTAAACATTGTAATAGCAGCATTAAGTTAAAGTTATGAGAGGTAGTGAAATCAGTGGGGAGTAGAGTTCAATAATGAAACAGCTCTGGGAAAAAAGCTGTTTCCTAGTCTGCTGGTTCTTGTCCGGAGGCACCTGAAGCGCCTACCGGAAGGCAGGAGAGTAAACAGTCTATGAGCGGGGTGAGAGGAGTCCTTGAGAATGCTGCGAGCTCGACGCAGACAGCGTTTCTTCTGGATGTCCTCAATGGAAGGGAGTGTAGTTCCTGTGATGCGCTGGGCTGTTTTCACCACCCGCTGCAGTGCCTTGCGCTCAGCAACAGAACAGTTCCCGTACCAGACTGTGACTAAGTTGGTCAGGATGCTCTCTATCGTGCAGCGATAGAAGTTCACCAGGATAGTTGAAGACAGTTGGTTCTTCTTCAGTGTCCTCAGAAAGAAGAGACGCTGGTGAGCCTTCTTGACCAGGCATGAGGTGTTGGTGGTCCAGGACAGGTCCTCCGAAATGTGGGTCCCCAGGAACTTAAAACTGGAAACACGTTCAACAGCCGTCCCGTTAATGTGGATGGGGTCGTGTGTGCCTCCTTTCGCCTTCCTGAAGTCCACGATGATCTCCTTTGTCTTGGAGGTGTTAAGGAGCAGGTTGTTGTTTGAGCACCATGTGGCCAGGTGCCGTACCTCCTCCCTGTAAGCAGTCTCATCGTTGTTTCTGATGAGACCAATCACTGTTGTATCGTCTGCAAACTTGATGAGGGAGTTAGATCCATTCACAGGCCTGCAGTCGAGTGTGAAAAGGGAGTAGAGAAAGGGGCTCAGTACGCAGCCCTGTGGTACACCAGTGTTGAGGGTGGTTATGGTGGAGCAGATGTTGCCTAACCTAACAAGCTGAGGCCTATTCGTCAGGAAATCCATAATCCAGTTGCAGGTTGAATTGTTAATGCCTAGGTTTCCAAGTTTGATGATTAGCTTGGAAGGGATTACGGTATTGAATGCAGAGCTGAAGTCTACAAACAGCATGCGTGCATAAGTGTCCTTATTGTCCAGATGTGTGAGCACGGAGTGCAGCGCCATGGACACTGCATCATCTGTGCTCCTATTGCTACGGTAGGCAAATTGGTATGGGTCCAGTGTGGATGGTAAAGAGTCTTTTAGGTGTGACAGGACCAGCCGCTCGAAGCACTTCATAACAATGGGTGTGAGTGCTACAGGGCGGTAGTCGTTCAGGCATGTCGGGCTGGAATGTTTCGGAATGGGCACAATGGAGGTGGATTTGAAACATGCTGGAACCACTGCTTGGGCGGGGGACAGGTTGAAGATGTCCGTGAAGACCCCAGCGAGCTGCTCCGCACATGCCCTGAGTACGCGACCAGGGATGCCATCAGGGCCAGCAGCCTTGCGCGCGTTTATCCGGCTTAGTGCAGTGAAAACATCTGTGGAATTTACTGTGATGATTGGGTGGTCGGTGGAAGGTGTGAGCCTGGTGGCGGGTTCCTTATTGTCTCTCTCAAAGCGTGCATAAAAGTCATTAAGCTCGTTCAGAAAGGCAGCATCTGTGGTTGTGGGGATGGAGTGGTTGGGTTTATAGTCACTAATGGCCTGGATGCCCTGCCACATGCGTCGAGGGTCAGAATTGGTAAAATGCTCCTCTAGCTTCAACTTGTAGCAGTGCTTGGCCTTTTTGATGCCCCTCTTCAGATTTGCCCTGGAAGTACTATAGGCCTGTGCATCACCTGATCTGAAGGCGGTGTTGCGTGCTTTCAACAGGAGGCGCACTTCCTTGTTCATCCATGGCTTCTGATTAGGGTATATGGTGATCTGCTTTTGATTTGTGACACTATCAATGGTGGTAGTGATGTAGTCCAATACAGAGGAGGTGTAGCTGTCTATATCCATGTGAGAGCCACTGGTGGCCTGAGAAGCAAACATACTCCAGTCTGTGTGTAGAAACCTTTCCTGGAGTGTTAAGTCTGCCCCCGCAGGCCACACCTTGATGGTCTTCACTGATGGCTTCACACGATTAATGAGAGGTGAATACTTGGGGGTGAGGAACAAAGAAAGGTGATCAGATTGACCCAGGTGGGGGAGGGGTGTCGCGGCGTAAGCTTCAGCCATGTTTGTATAGACATGATCTAAAGTTTTGTTTCCTCTTGTGTGGCAGGAAACATGCTGGTGAAATTTAGGGAGCACTGTCTTTAAGTTAGAGTGATTAAAATCTCCCGCAACAATAAATGCAGCCTCCGGGTGAGCAGTCTGTTGTTTACTGATGGCTGCATGAAGTTCTTTCATAGGAAGCTTGGCATCAGCATCCGGTGGAATATAAGCTGCCGTTATAATGGTAGAAGTGAATTCCCGTGGCAGATAAAACGGTCTACATTTAACCATGAGAAACTCAAGGTTAGCCGAGCAGTGTCTCCCGACAGTAACAGAGTTCGTGCACCAAGCTTTATTGACATAAATGCACAGTCCACCTCCTCTTGTCTTACCGGATTCCTCTGCCGTTCTATCCGCGCGGTGTGTGTTGTAGCCCGCTAACTCAATAGCGTTGTCCGGTATGCCGCTGTGTAGCCATGTTTCCGTGAAGATTATGACATTGCAGTTCAAAAGTTTTTTGTTGTTGATGACGCGGAGTCGAATCTCATCCATTTTGTTCACTAATGATCGTACATTAGCAAGGAAAATGCTGGGTAAAGAGAGCCGGTGTGGTGTTAGCTGTATCTTAGCTCTTAGTCCTCCGCGTTTTCCCCGTCTTTGTTTACGATCTCGACGCCGCCGGCGAGCACTTCCGCCCGGCCGTGTGGGGTGCGTAGCATCGGGTGTTTTGGCGATCTCAGGGACGAGTTGAATGTTGCTGATATAACTTCCGGGAATGCGCAAACCGATATCCAAAAGCTCATGCCGGGTGTACGTTGTGAATGCACAACTGTTCTTAACGAACAGGCCCGAGATGAGCAAGAAAAACACTATATAATTGCTAAAACTGGAGAGACGCTGAGCCTCGCGATGTTCACGCGCCGCCATCTTGGTCTAGATGGCTACAGAATCTGTAGATCTTGTAGCAGCGGGCAGATCGTTCCACATAGGTGGAACAGATCCGGAGAAGGTGCGCGAGAGAGATTTTTTACCTTTTTGGGATGGCATCACAAGACTCTGTTCGTTTGCAGAGTGTATGGATCTGGTGGGTACATATGTCTGCATTAGCGAGTAAAGATAACGTGGTGCCGAACCAGTGGTGGTCTTGTAGGCCAGGAGCAGAGTCTTGAATTTGATGCGAGCGACAATAGGGAGCCAATGTAGCTTAATGAATAGAGGAGTGACGTGTGCTCTCTTCGGTTCATCAAAGATAACTCTTGCCGGAGCATTCTGGATCATCTATAGAGGTTTGGTTGTGCAAGCTGGAAGTCCACCCAGTAGCGCATTGCAGTAGTCCAGTCTGGACAGGACCAGAGCATGTACTAGGACTTGCGAAGCATGCTCTGATAGGAAGGGTCTAATTTTCCTAATATTGTAGAGGATGAATCTACAGGACCGGGCGGTGCTGGCAACTTGATCTGTGAAGTTGAGCTGATCATCGAGCTGATCATCTCTCTCAGCAGACCTGAGAGAGGCGCGATGCTCACGGAGAACATCAGATAACCAGGGGGCAGAAGGAGATGCACGAGATGGCCTAGATCTAAGAGGGCATAAGATGTCTAAGCAGGAGGTTAGTGTGAAGCAAAGGGTGTGGGTGGCGGTGTTAGCATCAAGGAGAGAGAACTGTTTAGGGGATGGGAGAGTAGCAGAGACTGCAGAGGATAAGCGGGAGAGAGAGAGTGATCGTAGGTTGCATCGGAATGTGACCAGTGGGAAAGCATGTGTAGTGTCTGGAGAAGTGAAGTCGAGATGAGGAAATGATCCGACGTGTGCAGCGGAGTGACCTGGGAGTGATGGGTGAAGCAATAGCGTGTGTAGATAAGATCAAGTTGATTACCAGATGTATGGGTTGCTGAAATGGGGACTTGCTTGAGGTCAAACGACGCAGTCAGGTTGTTGAAGTCAGCAGCCAGTGGTTTTTCCAGGTGGATGTTGAAGTCTCCAAATACCACAGAGGAGTACCATCCTCGGGGAAAGATGACAGAAGCGCATCCGATTCCTCCAAGAAAAGTCCAAGGTGCCCTGGGGGACGATAGATAACTACAACATGCGTTTTAACAGGGTGGATGACAGAAACAGCATGAGACTCAAAGGCGTTGTTGTTGCAAGAGGATACACTTTTAAAGTACACTTTATTGTTTTCACATACTATATAGTAGGTAAGTAGGCGGTTTCGGACGCCACATTAGTATACACATGTCCAAATCTCGCGAGAAACCGTGCCCCAGGCCGAAATTTGTCGCCTACTGTTTTAAGAATACTCAGGTTTGGGACATACTTTTCTTTCGCCTACTGCTTCTTGCCTACTATATAGTATGACAATATGAAGTTTGGGACTTAGCGCACCACTTGTGGTCTTCTCCATGGGCGTCAATCCCGGGGGGGATGGAGGGGACACGTCACCCTCCATCCGAGGGTTGTCTCCCCAAAATCAATTAAACTTGCATTCTCTATTGTCATAAATATATTTATATTTACCTAAACTAATTGTGTAATTAGAAGAAAATACAAACGCAAAAATGCTAAGCTAAACATTCAGTGTACTGAAACTTGGGTGATTCATCAACAAGTACAACACAGAATTTAAGCATCTTTCACTTTTCCTGACTGTTTGTTTGGGTACACTAACATGAACAAAGTTTTTTGGCGGAGGCAGTGCAATACAGGGTAAAAATAACAACCACTCATTTATGTCGATGTACGTTGACTTTGTCAGACGATGTTGCAGTATAAATCAGGATAACAAGTATTTAAAAAGTGACTCATTGTTAACATGAAGTGTGTAGTGTGTTTATATTTGTTTCCTGTCTTCACAACAGAGACAAAAAATATATAATTGGAAAAAAGCTTTTTTGTTCACTTGCATAACAGTATGTGACAGTTCAGTTATTATATGACTGCAAGTCTGTCACCATATCTCTAGGACCTTACTGTCCCATCCAAAGCTTTCATAACTCTTATAAAAGGCATGCAAGTCTAGTATGCAGTTGACAATTTTATGCAAATTAAAAGCAACCATAAGAAAATGTGCTGAAGGCAATTTTTTACAGATATTGTATCTTTTACTTTTTATTGTAAAATTTGACAAAATGGAAAATTAATTTAACAAAATAATAATTATTATAATTATTAATGAAAGATTTAAATAAAGAAAATCAAAAAACTTACAAAACTGCAGATTTTTTTACTTAGCTGCACATATATGGCAACAAGAAAATAAAGTGGACATGTGAAATGGAATTTCCACACCAGGGTCATTAAAGTGCTAAACGTTTCCATGCACTGATTAAATGGTGATTAAATGTAGGCTAACACTAGTCTGTTGCTAGCTAACTTTCACTATGGACATTAAGCCAACATGTTAATACCACTCACAGACTATACGCCAGTGGTTCTCAACTCTGGCCCGCGAGATCCATTTTCCTGCAGATTTTATCCCCAACTCTGATATAAAACACCTGAAGAAGCAGATCAGCGTATTTAGAATAGATGAGTTCAACTTAATGCGGCGCAGCGCAAATTTATCATCGTATGACATTTAAAAACCGCAAAATAGATTCAATTGCAGATTGCGCGGTTTTGGGGGCCCCTGTAAGTCATGGGCCCTTGGAATTGTCCTAACTTTATAATGCGCCCCTGATCCCAAGTGAGCATTAAGAATTGTGTAACCCGATGGGATTCACTTAACAAGTGCAAACATATAACGTTAATTAATGTGGTGTTTCTTATTATGAGATAAAAAGCAGTTTTAAAAATACATAAGTCTGGAGTTTTTTACCCCCAAAAAATTTTACATTACGTTTTTCTACAAAATTATAATGTCAAGTCAGATTTATTTTTATATCGTGTATTTCATGTGTAAATTGCAGCAGTTGTTTTACTCATTATTATTTAGCATGGTGCCAATCTCTTCTTCCTGGAGGCTCATGTGATCACATTTGTATTCTTTTTTGCTATGTTGCAATATTGTTGAATCAATTAGCAAAAACAAAACAAAATGTGACAGTCAACTTTGACATTAATTCACGATTAAATAAATGCTAAAATCCAGGCTGGGAAACGGGAAAGTTTATCCTGTTAAGCATAAACTATTTATATCTCATTTTCATAATACCATTATATTGATTTGGAAAGATTTAGAAATCTTTGTTATTAGTAAACTTTCTTTTCAATGAAAATACAAACCTAATGCCTTGCGGTCCTCTATTTTATATTTCGTAATAATTTATTAGTGACAAAGTTGACAGACCTGTTCAATCCCAGTCTTCTCATCATATATCAAACTCAACGCAAACTCCGCCCCTTCTCAGATCAGTCTGACGGGGCAACGAACGGGTTCAAGGCAGAATAAAACATTCTTAACTTTTCCAGCAACTGAAAACGAATAGCTATGGTCATACCGACCACGAAGAAACAACATTTATTAGGTAAACTACCAGTAGTTCATGAAAATCGTTATTGAATGTTCATATTAATGCCCAAAATGCACCGATTCAAGATTTGTGTGTATCATTAGTTCCCAGGTTTGGACAACGTGTTTCCGTGCTTCTGCTGGTATGTTTCCTTTTGATGTCAGCATATTTGGTAAGTTATCGATAAAATGCATGACAAATATGTTTAAATGTACAGAAAAATGTATTAAACAAAAATGAGTGAAAAAAACTGCTAAGGTCAGTTAAGATTTTAAATAAAAGTCACAGGAATATATTTAATTATATGCAAATAAATAAATGATAACTGCTTGTTTATGTTTTGATAATCACCAACACCTTAAAATCTTTCCTATTACCAACGTAATATGAATAATACAATGAGCAAACCATTCAATCTAATAAAACTGGTACATGCATTATACATAAATTGGTTTTATCTACTTTTATACATTTGCTTTGCCCAACAGGAACTCATGTTTCGATTTTGTGAAGTTGTTTGTGTGGTGCACTTAAAACTCTTTTTTTGATAAACATGTTCCAACACAAGAACAATATCTGAATCGGGTGTGTCAAATAAGGTTTGTGTCTCAGAACAGGTTCGATAAATACCTGCCCTATTCATACCTAAAGGCAGGGTTAGAAAAGGTTGTCAATAGTTATGCCTAATATTAGCATACTTATAAATGGTATCGATAATTCAACTTTTTAAATATACTAAATAATAAAAAAATATTCCTATGAACTGTAAATATTAAATGACCTCAGCATGCAATGTGCTATTGCATCACCAGCAATTACCTTCACACACATATATTTCTTCGAATAAAACCCCTCTTTTCTTCAAGAGTCACAACATCAATTGTTGTAATATCACAGATGTGAAGTTAGTGGGACATAACTGCTCAACAGCAGACAAGACAAACACAATACATGATCAATAAATATTCTTCCTTCACTGCTTCACAATCCTGTAATTATTCTGCAAATATAAAGTACATACATGGAGACATGCGCTCACACATCTGAATACACACATTTGCTTTGATTTTTTTTGGGTGGGACATGGATTTTATATATACTAATGATTGTTAATTGCTGTTAAATCAAGCAGCTGCCTAGCCTGTTGTTTCTGTTTCGCTGTCTTTAATAGGTTTTACCGCGATTGCCAACGGTGAGAAGATTTGGTCCCCCCAGTCCTAAAGCTGCTCGCCCAAATGCATTATCCAGAATATCAGCGTTTGAAATGGGAATCAGTCAGGAGGAGTGGGATAGACTACAGAAGGCTTTTGACTGGCCTGGTCCAGATCATGAAATCACACAACTGAATCTGACAACGAGTCCAGTCTACACAACATTCTCTATTGTAAGACTCAATGACACTTACAAAATAGGCGATAAGGTCCGTGTTACCATCACTGCCAGAGATCACTTTAAGAACATGAAAACATATGGAGGTGACTTTTTCCAAGTAAAGCTATTCAACTTAAAATTAAAGGTATGTTTCTGAGTACACTTGAGTTTGAATATATTACTGTCTAGAATGTTTACAATATCATAGTGTTTTATCTACTTGTATTTGCTTACAGAGCAAATAAAATAATGTATTCATTTATTATTATGATGCATTTACTTGAAGGCAAGTGTTTATGGAGAAGTTATTGATCATCGTAATGGAACATACACTGTTGATCTTCTGTTACCATGGGAAGGACAAGCACAAGTGTCTGTACGTCTGATGCTCTCCAGTGAAGTTGTATGGATTCTTAAAAAGTACTGGGAGACTTTCCCACGCAGCAACTATATCGGTTACTTTGAAGGACCAGGACCCAATGGAGTCAAGATACGTGAAGAGGTAGATTGTAATCTTAAATGGGGCTCTCTTCGAAGTTGGAGTAAAGGCAACTGCTGCTGTGAGTATAAGGATGTGAAAACAGAAACGGTGTGGCAGTGTGACAGACCAAAACAACTTTCCTGTGACTACTGGGTGTATCATTCATATGGACTGATGGAAAATCATTTCACTCCTTTTGAGAGTCACCTTTTTGCAAGGTAAGTGGAAGCTTGTGGCAGTCCCTCAAACACCTTTAACACACAACTTACCCACACATTAAAGGTGCAATGAAGTAGTGTTGTTTATTGTTTTATACTGTTATATGAAGTCTACTTATGACGTTCGCGCAGTTTTTACATCCAAAAACATCAAAATCAAAAAGTAATAGGCTTCTTTGAATTTCGTTCGAGATTTAACATTAGGTTACACATAAGCACCATTCAAAGTTTTCGCAGGGCATTACAATTATCTGAAGACCTCCTGTGATTTATAAATGACAAACCCACATCAGTATTTCATGTGAAGCATTCGTACTGGATGATTTTAATTAAATTTACTGACTTATTTCCCGGATGTGATGACAAGGCTTTGCGTATAGTTTGTAAAGCATATACTTGTATTGCGTTTAATGATATATGACGGTACCTGTCAGCATTTGAGACCAGTGATCCTGAACCGGACAAACGATCACCGCGATCGCTTTTATTTTGTGCATTTGTATTGATTTGTAAATTAAGCTGATTTTGAGTGTAGATCACTGCAGTTAATAAAAATATGGCAGCACAATGATAACTTAAAATATAACTGGTTCGCATGTCTCATGACTATTTTTCATATGTCTGTTTCATCACAAGAAAATGTTAGCACCCATTCATTTTAATTGGAAGTTTAAAGGGAAATTGTGGTGTATATAGATGGAAATAGCTTATTCTCAGGTAATAAAACATAACGCTTCGTTATGTAAGGTCTTTATACTGTACACACCTCTGAAGACAAAGTTATTTAAATATTTGCACACATGGCACCTTTAAATGCAGAAAACGACCTGTATTGGGAATAAAAAAAGTTGTGTACACACACAATGTAATGAGAACATTATGCTTTTAACTAAAAAAACTAAAGTAATCTGTTTAAGGGAAGGTGCACCCAAATATGCAAAATCTGTTATCATTCATTCACCCCCCAGATTTTTCCAAACCTGTAATTTTTTTTCTGCTTAAAAACAGATATTTGGAAGAAAGTCAGTAACCAAACAGATCTAATCTGCCTTAATTACTCCCATAGCATTTATTGTCCCTACTATGCTAGTAGACAATCACATTTACGCAGGTTTGGAGCAACCTGAGGCTTTAGCATCCCTTTGACCTGGCAGCCATTTGAAAGGTGCTGATAGATGTGTTTCTTCACATAAAATGAAACTCAAATCTTAAAGGTCCCATTCCCCACTTCATTTAGTGTGTAATCTTGCTGTCAGGGCATAAACAATACCTTCAAAATGATAAAGCTCAAGGTTCAGTGCCAAGCGAGATATTGTCATTAACAGAATTCGCTTTCAAGGACTACAGAGAACAGCTGGAATCGAACTACAGCCCTCTACTTCCCGGGTACATGATGTCACGATTCCGAGTGCTTTTAATAACCTCGGCCCGAAGGAATACAACAAAAAATGGGCAAGGCCTTCTTTATAGAAGAGCTGCTGGAGTAGTGTTTGGTTATCAGAGATTGTAAAGATTTTTATGAGCTGCACGCTAATCTTCTTTCACTTTCATCACAGTCCTACAGCTGGTAATAAGAATTCAGCTACACACATTCTAAGATAGCCAAGGGTCAAATAACAGCTTCATTGACATTATTGGCGGTGAAAGCTGTTCTCTGTAATTCACTGATATTGTGTTTGTGTGCGTGCATACCTCTTAAACACTTCTATGAAATGTCCTTTTGTAGTCCTGCTTGCAATTGTCTCCTTGTCAATCTGCTCGTTTTATTATCCAACTCGGGGTCCAACATAAAAAGGCAAAACTAACGCGTCTTTTATCGGTATTAAATAATATAACCGGTCTGACGCCATTCGGTCCGGTGTCATTTTCCTCGCCATAGTGGGAAAAAATGTAGATCTCTAACAAAGATTGACGTTTGCACATGCACTAGCAGACCTCCGTTACACTTCAATCGATCCGCATGTTTTTAACTGATGAACTGAAGTTGACGCCATTGTTTCTGTTAATTGCCAAAAGCCAAAGTTCACGAATACACGTGCAGACAACAGACCTGCTAAGCTTTATCAATCAGAGCTTTTTGGAAGGAGGGACTTTATATAGAACGGAAGAAAACCTGGCATTATGTTAGAAGAGGAACAGCGGTGAACAATAGACTTTAAATATAATGTGTTTTTTTAAATTAGAAACATGAACATCCTTTGTTAAAATCCCCAATAACATAATCAAAGCCTCAAAAACAGCAAAAGACTGGCTTCTTTAAGTGTGTGTATGTGCGCAAGCAGTCCTTTAAAATGATAGGGAGGATCAGAATTCTTAATTTTTGTTATATATACTGTAAATACTCTGTCAATTACTTTTTTGTCATTACAAAAATATCTAGAAGAAGATCCAATCGTTTTTTAAAATGTTTTAATTTTTAATTACAAAATATATGAAAAATTCTGAACTTTCAGGAGAAAAACAATCAAATACATCAATAATGAATTCCTCTTAAAAGGTAGAGAACTGCCATGTAGGTTTTTACTGCCTTGATGCTTCAGTGGTTTCAAGTGAATGACCCACCGGTGTTTTTTTGTGTATACTCTAAAGGTTAAAATGTTGAGTTTAATTTATAATTTATGATGTTTAATATGTATCTATTTTCTTCACAGCAAATTAACAAATGTTGGTATTGCTGGAGACTCACACATCATAAGTGTTGTTCCCAACACTGCAGGCATTGGTATGTTCAGAGTGGACAAAACATGTAAATCAAGTAATTACAATCTTTTGCATATCGCACACCCTGTAAGAAAATATTGTTTCTATACATTAGATGATGCAGAGAGATGCAGATCGGGTCTGAACACACCAGTTCCTGCAGGATTCTATTTTCAAGATGTCTGGAAGTCTTTTGTATGTAACACTAGAAGGTTTAGTCCTTCACAAACGGCCGGTTGTCTTCAAAACAAGGTTCTTTACCTGTTGGGAGATTCTACCACAAGACAGTGGTTTGAGTTTTTTCAAAGAAGAGTGCCAGGCTAGTCATTTAATAACTCATTTTACTTTTACATTTAATCATTTAGCTGAAGCTTTTATGCAAAGCGACTTACAGAGAGTTCATGGAGCAATATAGTGATACCGGAACGATACCTGTTGAGAGAAAGAGAGGGTTTGGGTATTTTTTTAAGAGTGATGTTGTTATATGTTAAAGGTGTAAACGGAACTTTAATGAGTGAATGATCCATGAACTATACCTATAGCTACTGTATGAATTTATAAGGAAAAGTTCATCCAAAATGGCTCACTCTCGTTCTATCACAGAGGTATATGATTTCTTTTATTCAACTCAAAGATTTTTTAAATCCAGATCCGAAGATATTAAAGGAAATTTGTCGCAATATTTAAATTCAGTGCTCTCGTTAAATTTAGATAAATAAATTCTCACACACAACAATAACTCTAGAACTTCTTTATTTACCAACAAAGCCATTCAGATTACTTTAATCTTTGATATTTGTGCTTTTACGTGCTTTAACAAGTTGTTAACTGTACACAGGGACTTTTCCTTTTGCCAAAATGACCCAAATTTGCCTAGTCAGTCACATGTTTTGTAAGACCCGGCCTTTGAATGAATGAATTGTTTCAGTACATATTTATATGAAATTCAATTTGTTATTTAGATCTAAAAAGAATGAATCTTCAGACTGATCCCAAGGTTGGACCATTGATGGCGGTGGAGCTAACAAAAAATATCATTATTCACTGGAGGCCACATGGATTTCCTCTGCGGTTTCGTATCATGCCAGCTGCTGATGTGCATTATCTCAGCAATGAAATTGATTATATAACCGGTGGCCGTCATACAGTTGTTGTTTTCACAACAGTTGCCCACCTGGTTTTGCACCCCTTGACATTTTTTGTACATAGAATGGCCAATATTCGTCAAGCAGTGATTCGACTACTGAAGCGTGCACCAGAAACTACTGTCATCATTAAGTCTGGGAACACTGGATTCACAAAGGTACAGTACACTGTAGTTTTTGTTGGGTTTCTGATAATTATTTCAGCAGGGTTGACAATTGCCTGTTGAAATATATGAGCATGGGAATAACTTCAAACTCAGTTTTTCATATGTTATTTTTTCACACTGTGTGAAGTTCACATTATTGTGTATGTACTATGTGAGCAAACACAGTTTTTGTCCAGTAGCAATCAGGAGGCAGATGTCTCTGAATCATTTCACATTGTGTGGATGGCTTTAGCCAATTAATTTGTTCAGACAGTTCATTTAAGCAAATACACTTTTTAAGATAAATATTATTTTCTATAAAATCCCAAAAGTACTTTTTTTTGTATACTCTCTTAGTACCAAGCACCACTCCTTTTTATGTAGTCTAATTCCTCATTGATTTAGTCCTCAATCTATTTAAAGGAACCTCTCTAATTGTACAATTTGAAATATTGCCCTCTTTAAATAAATTGTTTAATGTACTTAAACTGCTTATTTTTAAAAGCTTAAAGCTGGGCAATCTTAAGATTCAAATAATTGCCTAATCATGCTATTTAGATTCTCAGCTCTAGCACTTTTTGTAAGTTTTTGTGATGACTATTTTTTTGTTACAGACTGAATATGGAATTGAATGGTACAGGATGCAGTTGAACACAGTGGTGAGGGAGATATTTAGTGATATTGATGGAGTCATCTACTTTGATGTCTGGCAGATGACTTCATGTCACTACACGCATGAAAATATTCATCCAGTCCCTGTTATCATCAGCGATCAGATTGATATGATGCTCTCATATGTGTGCCCTTAATGACACAGGAAACGTAAATGTTAAGCAAACATTTATGTTGTCGCTTTGAAACCATCATGTGCATATTTACGCTTGTCTAGCGTAAAAAACACAAATGTACTGGAACGTTATTCCCTTTAAACACAGTTAACCATTTAAATATACTTAAATACATACAAACATACATAAATATGTTATGTAAATGATTGTTTCTGTAAATTGTGTAAATAATTTATTGTTGTATTACAAGTCCATGTGTCAGCATGTACTGCATCTGCAATATGTAGGCCTATTGGATTAAGCCACCAAAATTCATGTGTGATTAAGTGGATGTTAAAAGTAACAAAACTTGAATTTAATTTAAATTAAAACCTTTTCAAGCATTGGACACTTTTATTGTTTTACATGGTCAAATCACTGCATCAACTTAGCAGTGTTAATGCTGTCTCCCAAAATGTAAAGTTTACTTAAAGTCTATTTAACTTGATGCTCATTAGCTTTAAATCAAGTTAAATTAACGTGTTTATTTAATGTAGTGTGAAAAACATTTTGACACACATCTTCAGAATTGTGGGGGGGGGGGGCGTGTGTTGAACAGGGTCCATGTCACTTCACAGAAAACATTTTTTAATACTGTTAAACTGTGATTTAAGTGTTTGGTTTAACAGGTTAAATGGCAGGTTTGATGACACCTAGGATGACTAAAGCCACTAAAGGGGGTCGAGCTTTCTCATATGTAGCACCTAAACTCTGGAATAGCCTTCCTAATACTATTCGAGGGTCAGATACACTCTCCCAATTTAAATCTAGATTAAAGACACATCTTTTCAGCCAACCTTTCACTTAATGCATAGTTAATGAACAGCAGCTACGCTAATTATTCTCCTTCTGCCTTCGCCTCGGGATGCCCATCCGTCAGGTCCAGATGATCAACATATGCCCATCCCCACCTAGAGATTACGCCAGCTACAGCTGCAGACTGACTGACCATCCCAGCTCCATCTAAGGCAATTCCACCATCACCCAAGAGAACTGTGACCTTCGGACCATCCCAGCTCAGACCACTACATCCCCAAACAAGAGCAAAGACGGACTACTTGTTACATTAATTCTGAAGTTACACTTGATATTTAATGCTTAACTTGCCTTGTTTTGTGGTCGATGTCGGACAACAGAGGAATAAAGCTACAACATGCCATTACTATTTTCCCTGGTTTTTCCCCTGTTTTCTGGTGTCGATCAAGGAGTGGGACCGGGTTGAACCTGCACGGTTTTTCGGTGAGTGGGACTTTCTGGGTTGCAGATGGTGGGCTCTCCCTCTTCCTCGTGGATATTTGCTCAGTGGCTTTTAGTCGGGGTCACTGAGTGCAGCTATGACACGTCAGAGGGGATCTGGCCCTCCCGGCTGAGCCTGGTTTCTCCAAGGTTTTTTTCTCCATTAATCAATTATTGGAGTTTGGGTTCCTTGCCACAGCAGGGCAGTTTTGGTTTGCTCACTGGGAGACTGCATTTATTTATTTATTAATTAGATATTATTTATTAGAATGATCTTGCTTGTTCTATAAACACCATGCACTGTGCTGTGTTTCACCTTTTCTGTTTTTCCTGTTTGCCCCTGTAAAGCTGCTTTGGAACAATGCACATTGTGAAAAGCGTTATATAAATAAACTTGAATTGAATTGAATGAACAAAAATATATAGTCACAATTACGTGATTTAGGTAGTACACATTAGGGCTTACCCTTACAGTTTTGTCGGATGGTTCTGGATGACCCAAAAGCAGACATGCAACGAGTAAAAATGATGGCAAAAAGATTTGTATGTGGAGGGTATGCTAAGTTGTGGGAAGTGTATATAAATTTAAAACAAAAGAAATAAGTTTCACTTTTTGTATGTATTGTCCTGCTGAAATACATCCAGAAAGCATCCTTGTGTTAATATGAAGCTGCAATTTCACAATATCATTACATTTACACATTTGGCACACGCTTTTATCCAAAGCAACTTACATTGCATTTTATCCTATACCTTTGTTTCTGAGTCAGTGTAATCCTATGGGATCGAACCCACGACCTTGCATTGTAAACGCAATGCTATTACCACAGAGCTAAAGGAAAGCTTTTGAAGAGCGAAAAAATGCAGAAAATATCCGTTTGAAACTTGATTTACATCTTTGTCTATGCAAATTTCTTTAACACCATATACAAATATTGGCTTGGGCTGGAGACGCCTGAGACAACAACTCCAGTATGGTAGATCGAAGAAACAAGGGTTGAAATAGGCAGAAGTGCATCAGTTAACACAGAGCCTGCACCTGTCGCTGTCTGCGATTGACTGGGATTGATAGTCTGGGACACCAACCCAGATAGAACATCGACATAGTATCAATGTAATGTCATTGATCTCAGAGGGGTAGTGTTGAATCAACGCACTTTATTTATATAGTGCTTTTTACAATTTCCAACAACTCAAGTCATAAACCTCAAAAAACAAGGAAAATGTGAAAACACAGAAGACAAACACACACGGACGGACTCACAGACAAGCACGCGCGCACTCACACACGCACACACAGACAAGCAAACACTCACAGTGAAAGCACACATTTAAGATAAAGGAGAGAGAAACACAGGTCAAATATTACATGGACTATAAATTTCTAAATGCAATATTAATTATGTAAAACTTCTGAATTCTTAACCAACCCCCCATGGCCATGCAAAGAGAGCAAAAAAGTATGCAAACGGTGGCGAGGAACCCAAAACTCCAATAGAGAAAAAAAACTAGGCCAGGAGAACCCAGGCCCAACCATGGGGATTCTAGTTTGTGATGTCAGTCACAACATTGTCACACACAATGAGATCACTTGATGTTGATTTCAAACAGGTTTGAAAATATCGTAGCATAGGGAATGGCTCAAGACAGGTCCGGATCACGTTGGTGTGGTGTGAGAGAGAAAAATAAAAAACAGCAGCTCATCACTGTCATGAGCCGGTCTAGGAGTCGGATCTCCTGTATGGTAATCGGGACATCTACCCTTAAGCTACGGGGGAGTTTAATTGGTCTTTTATGAAACAGTCCAGAGACTTCTCCAGGCAAAGTTGAGTTGTGTTTTTTGCAAGA
Organism: Triplophysa bombifrons; assembly: GCA_029783895.1. NCBI lineage: Eukaryota > Metazoa > Chordata > Actinopteri > Cypriniformes > Nemacheilidae > Triplophysa > Triplophysa bombifrons. The sequence continues at coordinate 7,763,694 of CM056470.1, forward strand.
AAAAGAATATCTTGGACGAGGCAATGGAAAAACCCACATATAATATCAGCCAAGACTCAAAAACCGAGTAAGTAATAAAGGGAAAAACACAACTTAAGCACTCTAGGGGAAACAAGGCACAGTATGCCTGGATAACCCTAATGAATGAAACACAGGTGGCACTAGAGGCACGGAGAGTAACTAGAGGTTTAATGATGCTGACAGGACCCCCTCCTCTAGGAACGGTTCCTGCAGTTCCTTCCTCCGGCAGCGAAGTGGCTGGGGACTGGAGGGTGTTGTGGGCATATTCAGCCCAAATGATATAGGTAACCCAAGACGTAGGATTACCAGCTGCCATGCACCACGGCATGATCCCTAAATCCTGATTAATCAGTTCCTGTTCTGTTCTGAATTCATTCTGGATGAAATCCAGACGAAAGACTCGCAGTGGCCCCAATGACGCTTCAGAAGGCCCTCCAGAACCGGGACGAAAATTGGGGACCTCTGTGTGGCAGAGACAATGTCCAGGGGAATTCCAATATCCGGAATGTGTGATTCATGAGGAGCAGGTCACAATTAAGCAGGTCCCTTAAGAGTCAATAAGGGAGAAGGTCTCCTCCTGCTGGTGTTGTAGGACAGTAAGTCGCAGGGACTGAGTGGCCTCTATTATTTTGGATGGAGAAAGACCAACTGGTGAAAAAGACTGACTTGGGCGACCTTGGGACTGAGAATCCTTGTGCCGAACGACTTTCCGCTCTCCCAGGCGATTGTCCAGGCAGGTGGCCATTGCTATGAGGGTCTCTATATCCTTAGCTGGTTCTTTTCTCTTCCCCCAGACCCCTGAATTTGTGCCAGGCTGCAGCCTTGTCTTTCCAGATACAGACCCTCTGAATCAACTGGTTCTCTATGATCACATCCGGCCAAGATCAACTTGAGCCTCGACACACTGCATCAGGACACTTTCTTTCTTTTGATGGGCAAGATGTGCAAGTATCATACTTAATCTTATTAATGGATGCATAGAGGATCATTTATCCTTTTAATAAACGTGCTGTACCAATAAGAAACTGATGTCTTATTCAGGCTATTGATCTTCTGAAAATCAAATACTGCCATAAATCCATGCTTTGTTCATCTCTCTGCTTCAACTTCAAACTTCTTACAATGCTATAATGTATGTGTGTGTGTGTATGTTAGATTAGGATGTGGCTAGTCTAGGTGATAAAGTCCTTTTTTATGTTCATGCTCATAATACGGAGTCCCTAATCATGCTGATTCTTGCTACCTGCTCGTAATGCTATGTGATTTCCCCAAATGAATTGGATCTAGATAAAGATCATTGATTATCAATTAAATTAATCCCAATTTAGGTTGATATTGCTTTCCTTTTCAAAGGGTGATGAAGAATATTTTACTAATAATTGTGATCAAAGCTCATGATAATTCTTACACATTTGATGGATAATTACTGTTTAAATAATACTGCTCCTCATTCAATCCCCTACACCTGTTTTTTATAAGGTCAAGAGCAGGCCTCTAAGATTATCCCGATTATATTTAATTCACTTTAAGCATAAGTTTTGTGGTTATGTCTAGTGCCAATCATACTACATAAATGTACTAGCTATGGCTGAGAGACACCCTTAAATTGTCTTAACCGTGTTATACTTACATTTCAATAAATATAATGATGTTTTCATACATTTAAATTGTAGCATATAATGTTTAAATATTAACATTTATTTGCTAAATCATCTTGAACAGTATATACAGGAGATGTTTTCTGAAAATGCTAATAAGTAGGCCAAACACAAATGTGTCATTGTCTGAACAACTTCTCCCACCAATGAAGAAAGAAACAAAACCTACAGTAATGTATATATTCAGACTTTACTTGGTTTAAAACCACATAAATCCAGGACCAAATGATGAATACATGAACAACAAGCGTGATTTATCATCATGTTAATGTGTAAAAATGTCTATATAGTATACTATGCATGGGATACATAAAGCAGCATAGATTTTTTTTTTGAAAAACGCTACAAACTGTTACTTGTACTGAAAAAAGTTTATAGTGTATTATTGTGAAAAGTCGACACCTAGCATCATATACCATGATTTTTTGGTTTTCCATTTAGAGAAGTTAAGTGTGCCTTAATATATTAAACTTATTTACTGATAATTTTTGTCATCATCTGAGCTGCTGTTTCTTCCTGAGAGCTCCTTTTGTACTTTCTCTTCCTGTTCAACCTCAGCTGCTTCTTCGCTGAAAATGTTAATATAGCCGGCCCTTACAATCTGCATTAAATGTTTCAGTTCATGTTTCTTTCGAACAATACATAGGAGCCCCTTGTATGCAGTGTCAGAGAGGGTAGAAATAACAGCTGGAAAACACAGAAGTATATATAATCAAAAATACAATGCTAAAGAGCAATTAGCCCGGCAAACAATATCGGTCGAGAAGCCCTACCCGTTTCAGTTTTATAACACTAGACAAATGTAAGCCGAAGTAAAATAGTAAAAACAGCATCCAAGAGTTATCTGAAATTGAAATAAGGTAGTGTGTTGTTTGTGTGCAAATTTGTCAACATAGAGCAAAATAAACTAACAAATGTGTAAAGGCTTTCTCACTTTTTAACTTATTTAACTGATCAGTGCGTCAAGCTTGGACGACTTTTGTGTCAGGACCATCCAGTGCTGTTGCATCTCCTTACAAATGAGACTTTTCTTGCTGAAGTCGACTTAATGCCATCACTCGGTCAAACAACTTACTCTTGGCGAGAAAAGACACAGATTCTGAAATGTATAAAATATTATGTGTCAAGTTGACAAATAGAAAACATATACAGTACTACTACACGTTTATAAAATTAGGAACGTAGAGATCTCTTGTGGCATACCAGTATAACCAGGAATTTGCCATGCCCAAGCAACAGTGCCAGCTATAAAGAAGGTGAACTGGTTCAACTGAACCAAGCTGCTGTGAAGGATCGGCAATGCTGTTGTATTCGTCCACTGTAGCAGCCAGCATTTCCTCATTCCTTCGATGACGCACGCAAAAAGTGGCGCCGCTAGTTGCTATCTGAATGGAAGTCAGTTTTAGAATTCAGTAAGCACAGTATGGTATTTTACTTTTGTAGTTACAAACACAACTGTAAGGGTTTAAAAATAACATGGAAAATTCCCAATGACGAGATGCGTTTTACCTGTTGGACTGTACAGATGCTGTGTTCGCCTTTTGATGCTCACTGTCAACCCCTCCATTTCCTCTTGTAATCATTTAAGATCACCACTTCCATGTCACACAGGAAAATGCACAAAAGAAACCTTATTTACCGGTCAAGAATCAAAATAATACCTTCTGCCCTCAGCTGTACGTCTAAAACCCTCTGATTAACTACTCAATTATCATACAGTTCAAGCTCTGTCTTCAGTGCCCCCAAGGCACAGAGCTACAGGAAAGTTATGTAACGCCTCTAACCATATTCGGAACATCATGTTCCACAATAATTTTTCTCATGATTCTCGGGGGGGAGACATGGCATGGGAACCCAATTGCAGGCAGACACAGACGGTAGAGGTAACAAAGGTATTTATTTACACAAAACAGGCAAAAGGCAAAAGGACAAAACAAAACCCACAACTGGGAAAACAAGACAGGATAAATAATAAACATGAACAAGGACACTGACTGACTAAAAGTACAAAAACAAACAATTGGGACAAACACTAAACTGAAACTTACTATACGGGGAAACAGGAACAGCTACACGAACAAGCACAATGAACGATCTCAAACAGATGCAGTTACAGGAACGAGTACAGCGACGGGAACAAGCACAGATACAAGTACAATGCACGAGCACAGGACAATGAAACATGAGGACTCTTTATAGGCAACAAACACAGGATCATAACGAGCAACAGTTGCTGGGGATTAGCACTAAATACTCAGTTGTGCGTTGATGCTCAGTCAAGCTCTGTCAAACTTCGTCTGACTAGAAACAGATTCAATATGTGTTTTTAACCATTCAAGATTACAGTATTAAAACATTGTCTCATGACATTATTATGAAACTTGAGATGGAGACCAACGGATACTTATATCAGCATAAGACACAATACAACTCCCAACAAGGTTAAACCCATCAGATCGGTGTGGTGAAGCTGACTATGAAGGTTTAAAGCCGCACACAACACATTGCATATAAGTATTGGTTCAGAAGAAATGAACTTATGTTCATACCATCCACGGATAAATCAAAATTCATTAGGTAACCAGTAGATTATGGAAAGAATATTAATGGTCAAAATTATTTGCAGTTGTTCTGAAATTGCCTGTTGGTTTGTGCTTCTGCTGGCATTTTTCCCTCTGGACTTGCATACTTGCATATTTGGTAAATTAACAACAAATTCACCTATGCAGACAATAATAATGGCAGGAATAGACAACGGATTCTTATTCGGTGTCCTGTCAGGGGAGCGGGTTTCGAGCTAAACACGCATCCCCGGGGTCCTGCTTGAGAAGGAGAGGAGCCGGGGTGGTGGACGGATGTTGAAAACCGTATAGATATATATAGAATAAGGTGAGACGGATGCCTAATTTATGGAATAGTTCTCTTATGCTGATATGGTGGAAACCATGATTGCTGATGTAGATCAGCCGGGCGTGATCAAATGCTCCAGCCCCTTTCGAACTTTGTTAATAAAAATCATTCGGTGATGTAAAACTTTTATACTGATTGAAACATCGTTTAGAATTTATTTTAAAAAGTCTGTGAGCCTGATATGTAAATAAATGTTGATCACAAGGTTCCAAGACCATCATACACACTGTGAAAAATATATAGTTAAGATAACAAACAAGACAATCTGATGCAGGAAGGTTTTTCTGTTTTCTTAACTATTTTTAATGCTAAGTCAACTGAAATGGGATAATTATTCAATGCTGCTAATCAAGTTGTTAAATCCAAATGAATGAAAGCACTTTTTAACTTATTTAGTTTCAGTTATAATATCAAACAACATACATCATCAACCTGTATACATTTCTTTGTTTGGTTTAATACAAAGAAAGATTTTTAAAAGAATGTTAGCAACTGACAATTCTGGGACATCATTGAAGGCCGTAATGGAAAAAGTATTGTATCTTTTTATACGGCTGAATAGGTTTTTGATATTTTTTGAAGAATTCAGGAAAGCAAACAGTTCTGGCACCTATAGGGCACCTTTGACTACCATTGTCGTTTTCTCTATGGTGGATTTAAAAGGTACAGTACACCCTCAAACCCAAAAAAGGGCTTTCTGAAGTCCACAGTCAACACAGCAGTCTATCAGTACATTTTAGAACACTTCATGCTTCCTTCTGTTTACAAGCTTTATAGAGATGCTGATTTCATTTTCCAGCAGGACTTGACACCTGTCCACACTGCTTAAGGTACCAAAGCTGGTTCATTGATCATGATGGTACTGTGCTTGATTGGCCATCAAAGCCGCTTGACATGAACCCCATAGAGAATATATAGGCAGGCAGAGGATTTTCAATTGTTCGTGCAAAACATGCACGTTCATCTTTCCCAGTCGTCTGCCCTTGGTCATAGTGCTCAGCGCGAACTCCGCTGTGGAAAGCCAAGAGGGTCAAAAACGTGCGAATGTTAACACCTCAACAACGCGTAGAGAACGTGTTGTGTGCATGTAGAGTACGCATAGTCTACGCGTGGATAATCGACGCGTACTCTACGGGCAAACAACACGTACTCTACGCGTTGGTGAAGTGTTAAAATTCGCACGTTTTAGACCCTATTGGCTTTCCATTCTCCGCCCTCAATTCCAATAGATCCGTGAGGTGAAGGTGACTACACGGCACATTACATATACGTGGTTGATCCAGCAGAAATGAACGTAGCCATGATCGTACCATCCGCGGAAAAATCTAATCCATTAAGAAACGGTAGTTTTATGGAAAGAATATTAATGGTCAAAATGGTTTGCAGCTGTTCTGGACTTGCATATATTAAGTTTGGACACCGTGCACATATGCTTCTGCTGGCATGTTTCCTTTGGACTATGGCATATTTGGTAAGTTAAGAACAATATTGGTGAGGTAAACTTGTATAGGCTACTGATTAAAACATATACGAATTTCTATGAAAAATAACCGGTGGGTGTCTATGAGGGCTGGGTATCGAGTTCGGTACTTTTTAGGCACCGACCGAATTGCCTCTAACCATCGAGTATCAAAAATCATATTGTCATTCGATACAAAATTTCGACACATACACAATTGCGGCAAATTAATTTCAATTAAATTCAATTCAAGTTTATTTATATAGCGCTTTTCACAATGTGCATTGTTCCAAAGCAGCTTTACAGGGGCAAACAGGAAAAACAGAAAAGGTAAAACACAGCACAGTGTATGGTGTTTATAGAACAAGCAAGATCATTCTAATAAATAATATCAAATTAATAAATAAATAAATGCAGTTTCCCGGTGACTCTGACATATGAGGTTAACTTTTAACAAACATGTATTCATAGCTACTAATTAAGTCAACGTTTCTGTGTGTGACGATTTAGTCATGTAAACTGAGACCTGCTTAATTGTTTGGACTTCTATGGCTAATAAGCGATCCTAAAAATAGCAGAGCTAACGTATACACTGCATCCCAATTCGCCTACTTATGCTATGCACTAAAAGTAGGGTGAATTAGGGTAATCTGGGACACATTAACTCTAGTTTGTTTATTTCCTGTTCTATCAAATTTTGGTCAACCGGACTTTTACTGTAATTTAAGCATGGATGTCATGTATTTTAATTCACATGCTTTCATGTGGTGATTACACAGAAATGGGCAGGGCACCTGTTCAACAGGAATATTCCCTGGAATAGCATGACAAATATCAGTGACAAAGGATTCTGACTTAATTACTGTTAAGGACATAAATCTTTCAAAATTTAGACAAGGTTCTAATTGAGGTCAAATTATGTTTGTGATCTATTCTAGCAACAAAATATGTATTTAAGTGTTGAAAATGTGTTTTCTGTATTTTTTTCAAACATTTTGTGTTGTCCCACATTGTCAATGTGATTGAGAGTGTGGGATAGCATACTTTGGGTAATCTGGGTCTTCAAATGAGGGAAATGTGCATTTAGGAACTTCATATATACAGTCGTGGCCAAAAGTTTTGAGAATTACATAAATAATAGTTTTCAAAAAGTTTGCTGCTAAACTGCTTTTAGATCTTTGTTTCAGTTGTTTCTGTGATGTACTGAAATATAATTACAAGCACTTCATACGTTTCAAAGGCTTTTATCGACAATTACATGACATTTATGCAAAGAGTCAGTATTTGCAGTGTTGGCCCTTCTTATTCAGGACCTCTGCAATTCGACTGGGCATGCTCTCAATCAACTTCTGGGCCAAATCCTGACTGATAGCAACCCATTCTTTCATAATAACTTCTTGGAGTTTGTCAGAATTAGTGGGTTTTTGTTTGTCCACCCGCCTCTTGAGGATTGACCACAAGTGATTTAGGTGCAATCTTAGTAGCCACAATATCCTTGCCTGTGAAGCCATTTTTATGCAACGTAATGATGGCTGAACGCGTTTCTTTGCAGGTCACCATGGTTAACAATGGAAGAACAATGATTTCAAGCATCACCCTCCTTTTAACATGTCAAGTCTGCCATTCTAACCCAATCAGCCTGACATAATCATCTCCAGCCTTGTGCTTGTCAACATTCTCACCTGAGTTAACAAGATGATTTCTGAAATGATCTCAGTAGGTCCTTTAATGACAGCAATGAAATGCAGTGGAAAGGTTTTTTGGGATTAAGTTAATTTTCATGGCAAAGAAGGACGATGCAATTCATCTGATCACTCTTAATAACATTCTGGAGTATATGCAAATTGCTATTATAAAAACTTAAGCAGCAACTTTTCCAATTTCCAATATTTATGTAATTCTCAAAACTTTTGGCCACGACTGTGCAATGACAAGGGCTAATAAATGCCCTAATGAGAAATGGGTGTTAATGTGGACTACTGGAGGTTATAACATTAGATGGATGATGGGTCTCTCTAACCTGCAATGAGTGTTTGTTCCCCGAGTAGCCCTAATTTTAATGGAGAATTTGAACAACTGAATAAATTATCTGTTAATCAAATTGTTACTTACTGTTGATTAGATTTTTGTTGATCGTTAATACAAAGTTAAACAAATGTTAAACAATTTAAATAGAGTTTTTAAATTAATCTAAATTAATTAACACAGTAGATTGTTAATCCTGTGTAAAGATATAAATATTGGAATAGCCTATGCATTTTCTTATTTAGATATCTGTACTTGTCCTGTTTTAATAATGCTTTTTTAAAAATGGTGATTTTGTGAGTGGCATGCATAAATTAATAGGCGTTTTATGTCTAATACATATGTTCCTGATTACTAAGTGACCTGTCCCAGATTATCAAATCTAGGCAGAATTTTTTTGGCACAAAAACACTCAAAGGTGTGGTTTGTCTCATCTGGGTATATCGACATTCTTTCTTCTAGTCAGTTTAGAAAACATTTTAGCGATTTCAGAAAAGTCTTATGTGTTGATTTTATGTGATAGATAGACATCGAATTAAATCGTAGAAGTCAAAATTGCAAAAATGTCCCATATTACCCGAATTCACCCTATGTAGGTCACTGTTTTTTGTTTTATGTACATTTTATGCCGGGGCCTTACCAAAAGATTTTTTAAATCTTTTAGGAGTTTCAAACTGTGAGAGACCGCAAACATGCGGATAAAAAAACCTAGATGTGTCTTGCTCATGTGTGGTGCGCCGTTGATTCATATTTATTTTATTATTTTAAGGTTAGTGAGGTAGGTAAAGGGGTTAGCTAATAATTTGGTGTAATTATAGGGCGACTGTCAAACACTGTCTATAAAGTGGATGATTTCCTACAGTGATGGGATTCATTTCTGATACTGGCGTCTTCTCCCCAGTGCTCGGACAGAAACTGTGTTATGTCCTTAGTAGGAAGCAATGACGAGGCATAAGGAAATAATAATACTTTTAAAAAATCAAATCAAGTAGCAGGAATCATGGGCGTACATCTCATGAACAGTAGGGGGCAACAATACACAAAATCTCTCAAGAGGAATTTTTGAAGGGGACACAAATAATACAGTCAAAATTGTACTAACTACGACACAAAGCGACAATATGCATTAGGTTCATCATGGAGACTTGCAGTCGTATAATAACTGAACTGAACTTTTTTTCCATTTATATATTTTTGTCTCTGTTGTGCAGACAGGAAACAAATATAAAAACACACCACCCATGACACTACATGTTAACAATGAGTAACTTTTTAAATACTTGTTATCCTGATTTATACTGTAACATCGTCTGACAGAGTCATCGTTCATCGACATTAATGAGTGGTTGTTATTTTCCCCTGTAGTGCACTGCCTCCGCCAACAAACTTTGTTCATGTTCCCAAACAAACAGTCAGTAAGAGTGACAGACTGCACAAAATAGATGCTGATAAAACGACCTTCTCCAACTGAATGAAAGGTGTGTACCTTTTGTTGAAGGCTAAATATAATTCCAACGTCTCAAACTTGTAACCGGTATGTTGGCGGCTGTGTGTGACACGGGACCTGAATGACAGGATCGGTGATTAATTGTGGTCGTTAATGTTCACATAATGCCAGGTCACCAAAAATGAAACAATGCATGAGAAACGGCGTGTTAGTTGCAGTGTGTGACGTCCTATGTAACAAACTAAGTGCTAATTGGGCGAGAATCCCATTAATAAATCCTTTAGGTGAAGTCGTTTTTGTGATTTAAATTAGGAAAAACACACATAGGCCTTTGTGAAATATATTGTCCTTATAACCACCATCATGTAAAATCAGTTGCAATTCAATTGCAACGATTTCATCTGCATAAAAAGCGGATTTTATAAAGTATAACAAAAACATTACAAAACAAGATGGTATCAGTTTACGTTCAAAAACATCAGTTTTAAGAGGGGCGTAGACAAGAAAAAAATAATAAAAGATAATCCCACAAACTAAACAACAAAGAAGACAATAAAGAAAGAACAAAATCACACTTTTCAATCCACCCATATTATTAAATTCAAAACAATTAATATAAATGATATTTTCGAATAACTCTAACAAAATTCCATTTTTTTAAATTTGCTTTTGATAGCATTTTTGAATATTTTCCCAAAAAATGATTAAATACTATAAACAGTGTGATTTAAAAGCAATACATTTGGGAATACAAAACTTAGTATACAAAAGTAGGTTATTAATATTAATCTAAATAAGTGTGTCCTCCTTTTTCACGGTTTCCATATTAATTTTTTGTAAACGACATGTTAAATTCTAACACATTTTACTAATTGAACAGCAATAATTGCACTTTGTTCAAGAATTAAATAAAAATATGCTCTGAAAGAAAATATGGCATGTATTCTGGAAATGAGATACAGAATTTACACAATATAGGAACTCTCCAGATAGATAAATATCACACACAATTTTTAGATGAATTTTATTGTTTTTTTGGGATAAACCGGTAACTTAAGATAGGAGTTTATAATATGTTTAAGCATTTGTTTGATAAAGAAAATATCTAAATTCTTTCTTAAAGCCTTGACGTGGTTGAGAGTTAATATGAGTTTTAGAAAATTTCTAACTTCTAAACTCTGTTGGCCCATGAAAAATGCGATAAAAAACGGGAATGGGAAATATTCCAATGCTGACGTTACCAAAATTCCAGTCGACTCGACAGCCCGATTGGTGAACTGTCCGTCTTGCCTGCGCTGTTTTCACTCCTCACTTTAATGTAAGCGCCTGCTCTTTTATTCTTTTTAGGCGAGGCTAGATGCATCTCAAACAAGCCTTATTTCAAACAGACTAGTAGGCGAGTAGGCGCCTGGCGTATAAGGGGAGGAGTGAAAACCGCGCAGGCAAGACGGACACTTCCCTGATCGCGCTGTGGAGTCGACTGGAAACGTCAGCAATGGAATAGGTCGCGTTGAATACATATATAAAAGCGTGCATACACATATATACATTTCTCGCATATACATGTATACTTTTGAATGTTCAAGCAAACACATATGAAAATCATCTTCGCACTAATGTGAAATCCATACCAATACATCTTATGTTAATAATGCATGCATATGGGTCATTCTATAATTAAGGGTACATTTCAAGTCCATTGGTTGTATTTATCATTTTTACTGCATATTTACTTCAAGCAATGATCACTTTTATATTTGGGAACATTCCTCTTTATTTCATGCATAAAAGTCAACCAGTTCGAAGAGTTAATTAGGAGAAAATGCATATGCTGTACTGGAAATAACAGTTTTTGTGCTGTCCAATTTGCTAAAAGTCAAGTTTTGCCTTTCAAATTGACACTACAATACATGTTTTTGTATATTATTTTCATCATTATTTGTTAAAAATAATCATTAAAACAAGGCAAATGTATTTTAAAAACTAATTCACTTGTTTATATCTATTAAATTATTAACTTTGTGTGTGTGTCCGAGAAATCTTTGTCAACTGTGTTACCCATTGACAAAGTCAGCAATGGTTTGTTTCAAAGTAACATGTCCAACATCATGTGATGTCACGACCTTCAGTGGCGGGAATTTTAAATACAGTGTTGTAAGTTTCTACTCCTCCTCTTCAATTTTTAATCATTATTATTGTCTACACATAGAGTAGATGAATTGCTCATCAACTGTGTTATCAACATGGTCTTGTGTACTTACTTTAGATATTATATTTACAAAAATGTAGATAAAATGTATAAAAACACTAGTTGATCAAGGTAATGTGGGGACATGCTCAAGGTCTGCAGTTAGCACAAGGCCCTAAAATGGAAGAAATGTCAACTGTGTTACTTGTCAACTGTGTTACCCATCAAGTGTAACACAGTTGACAGGGATTAACATGGTTGACAATGTTGGCTGGGTTTCTTGTCATAGTTTATGCCTATATTGAGTATTGTTGATAAAAACATACATTAACTATTGTTATAACACAGTAATGACATGGTAAAATATGAACAAGTGTAATTACATAGTAATAGTTATGGAAGATGAAATAGACTACAAGTAGGATGAGTTGGAAAGGACTGTTTTACGAGACTAATGTAGTAAAGTTTTTGTTTGTTTTCTCCATTGTTTCAAGAGATTTAATTAACTACTTGTTGCTGACACTTGTCAAAATAAAAAGGTTTTATTTTAAAGAAAGACTTCTCTTTTTCTCCTAATGCATCCTGTCAACCCTATTACTTCTGTCAACTGTGTTACTTTATCTGTCAATTGTGTTACGTGTGATTTTTGTGTCATAAATCTTTAATTGAAGGCTAAAATTTTATAAAAATGATAAAAAAGGACATCTCTAGAGTGAACAGTATTACATGAAGACGTTGAATAACTCTAAATTCAGTGTAATGGAGAATTATGTTGAAAAAATATCCATTGATGATAGTATACCAAAGAATATCCGTTATTCAGTTTAAAATTCATATTTTTTAAATCAGTTAGACATACAACCTCAAACCCCCTGGTGAATAGACTCAATAACTTTCAAACAAATGTTTTATCATATGTGTAGTACTTCATTTATTTCTTCTATGACACCACTTTTGTCTGTAACACAGTTGACAAAACAATTAATTAAATATTTATTTTCATTTAAATATTTAAAAAGTAATTTGAGCTTAAGCTTGGCAACTAATGAATTTAGAACAATATGGGGGAAACAACTAGATTATTTTGCAGAAAAGCAGACTGAGTTCTTCACTTTTTTGTTGACCTGAAATGTACCCCTAATTATAGAATGACCCATATACACTTTTTCGCGCATACATATAAACTCTGCGTACATACACATCTATAAAACACTCGCACATACATACAAACTCTGCGTACATACACATCTATAAAACACTCGCACATACATACAAACTCTGCGTGCATACACATCTATAAAACACTCGCACATACATACAAACTCTGCGTGCATACACATCTATAAAACACTCGCACATACATACAAACTCTGCGTGCATACACGTCTATAAAACACTCGCACATACATACAAACTCTGCGTGCATACACATCTATAAAACACTCGCACATACATACAAACTCTGCGTGCATACACATCTATAAAACACTCGCACATACATACAAACTTTGCATGCGTAGTAATTTCATATGTGGATGTGCGTGAACTTTTCAGTGTAACAGGAAGGCATTTCACTGTAAATGGAAATATTCTTCATTTAGATCAGCATGAATCTGAGAGCGACAATAGCCTTGACGTTTATTAGTAGGGCTATTTGCTTGTGCAACCCCGCTAACAATTTTTGGTTCCCAATATTTCCCTAACGTTAGTTTTTTGTTCCCAGAACGATATTTTCTAAGGCTCGTTTTTGGTTCTTCAGGAAAGCTTTATTTACGTTAATAGAACGTCTTGGTTACGTCTGTAACCTCAGTTCCCTGATGGAGGGAACGAGACGTTGTGTCGAGAACGACAGAAGGGGTTCGCCCTTGAGAACCAATCAACTCTGACTACTATAGAAAAGGCCAATGAAATTTGGCGAATGAAATTTGCATGCCGGGCTCCGCCCCCGGATATCCGGTATAAAATGAAGCCGGCATGCATCATTCACTTACCTCTTGTTCTGAAGAGCCTGAGAGCCTCTCACGACTGCAGCAGAATACGATACGTGTTCGTGGCATAAGGGACACAACGTCTCGTTCCCTCCATCAGGGAACTGAGGTTACAGATGTAACCAAGACGTTCCCTTTCTGTCGGTCTCTCGACATTGTGTCGAGAACGACAGATGGGGTTGCCTATGGAAAATGCCACAACACTGTATCGCGTCACAATGTCAGCGAAGCGACGGTAACAAGCCTGGGCGTGTCAGCTCGAAACTTCGTGAAAGTGTAACCTTCCAGTGTGGTGGTCGGGGGGTTCCAGAGCTTTCTCGGAGAAAGATGGGTACAGCCCTGACTGGTAACCTTCACGGACGGGGCCTTAGCTCTCTACAGGCGAGAGGCCGTCCGGCTCGGTTTACACTGGGTAAGCGCAACTCTTAACCAGAGAAGCGCTGCAGAGGCCACCTCCTACCCGTGGGGAGGAATATGGTGGATATATGTATGGTCTCTTCCTTGGAGGAGAACGCATGGAACGTGCGGACTGAGTAGTTAACCGCGAGGTGGAGGTCCACCTGGGGAAGCTCATGGGTTACCATGTGTGGGAACCATTGTCATGAGGGTATAGCAGACAGAACAGCCCACGGTGGGGTTGTTACTGCGTCTGATAGCACCAGGTCCGGTTAGAACTATCTGTGATAGGTCATATGTTATCCCGACCTAAGGGGGAAGGCTGCTCTGCCCAGCCAACCCCCAGGGGGTGCTTGCTTAGTGATGGATGGAATTCCTGTTCTTAACCAGTGTCTGGGTAAGAAGGAAGGATGGTGAGGTACCAATTTTCTTAGCCATGTGTTTGGGTAAGAAGAAAAGGTAGATAGCACACTGACCCAACCTCTTGGAGGGTGGGAAGGTGCTTTCGCAGGCATACGCCCCCCCAGATGCCAGTCCTACATGTCGCCACGCAGGACGTGGGCTGACACCGGGTTTACGCAAAGGTTGTTAACCCTTGCGAAGGTGTTTGGGCGTAGCCCAACCCTCAGCTCTACAGATGTCTGCTAGAGAGGCGCTTCTGCCAGTGCCCAGGAGGTGGCTAAACTCCGCGTGGAGTGAGCCCTCACCAATGGGCATGGGAGATTCTGAGATCGGAATACCGTCGTAACGGCGTCCACGACCCAGTGCGCCAGCCTCTGTTTGGAGACAGCCTTCCCCTTCTGCTGTCCTCCAACAGACGCGGAGCTGGTCAGAGCTTAAGAGCTCTGCGTGCGGTCCAGCGTACTGGACACAACACTGATCGGGTTGGGTCTTCCTCCCCTATGGGGAGAGCCTGCAAGTTCACCACTTGGCCCCGGAGGGAGTAGTGGGAACTTCTTGGGCACGCATTCGGGCCTGGGTCTCAAGATAACGTGAGAGTTACCAGGGCCGAATTTAAGGCAATCCGGGGACACGGAGGATGCTCGGTGGTCCCCTACCCTCTTGAAGGAAGTGAGCGCCATCAGGAGGGCCGTCTTACTCAGTGAGGAAGATCGGAACCTCCAAGGGGCTCTTGGGGAGCCCTGAGGCTCCCCAGGACCACTGAGGGTCCCAAGAGGGTATGGAGCGGAGATGAGGCGGATTCCGCCCTCTCGCGCCCCTTAGGAACCTGGTGACCAGGTCGTGTTGCCCTAGAAACTTCCACCGACTGAGTCGTGATGAGTGGCAGTAGCGACTACATACACTTTCAGTGTGGAGGGGAGATGTTAGTCTCCAGTCTCGTGAGAAGAACAACACAATCCTGATCACGCACCTCAGTGGGTCTTTCTCGTTGAGAAAGACGCCAGGACGAGAAGAGGCACCGTCTAGAGGCGTGTGACCGCCTAGTAGATGGGGCCCTGGCCTGGGTGATGGTCTCAGCCGTATAGGGGGAGTAGCCATCTCAGGATCTTCTCGTCCCGTCTAGAGACCAGACATGGGTGTTCCAGAGGTCTGATCTGGGATGCCAGAACGTGTCCTTCCCCTGAGAGAGCAGGTCCTCTCTCAGGGGAATGGTTCAGGGGGAGTCGTTGTCCAGAGCATCAGCTCTGAAGCCAACTGTGGTTAAACCAGTGCGGTGTAACCAATAACACTTGGTGCTCCTCTTCCCTGACCTTGCACAGTGTCTGTGCAAGGAGGCTCCTGGGGGGGGAAGGTGTGCTTCCGCCCGTCCCGTGGTCAGCTGTGCGCCAAGGCATCCGTGCCGGGAGTACCAAAGCAGACAATGGGTGGTGTCGCGGGAGGCAAAGAGGTCTATCTGTGCCTGTCCGAACAGCACCCAAATGAGCTGGACCGGGGGTGGAGTCGCCATTCTCCGCAAGATGTATACTGACGAGAGAGCGCGTTGGCTGTCTGGTTCAGTTTGCCTGGGATGTGTGTGTCCCGCAGGGAGCGGATCAGCTGCTAACTCCACAGGAGGAGGCGTGGGGCAAGTTGTGTTAGCTGCCGTGAGCGTACCCCACCCTGGCGATGTACGCTACAGCTGTCGTGCTGTCCCGGAGGACCAACACGTGCTGGCCCTGCACTAGAGGCCGGAGCCTTCTCAGCGCAAGCAGCATAGCCCACAACTCTAGGCAATTGCATGCCAGCGCAGACGGGGGCCCGTCCAGCGCCCCGCTACTGCGTGCCCATTGCACACTGCACCCCACCCCTGCAGCGAGGCGTCCGTCGTCACCACGACGTGCCTCGTAATCTGCCCGAGGGGAACCCCGCCCGGAGGAAGGTCATAGAGACCAAGGGGTTAGGATGCATCGGCAGCAGGGCGACATCACAATGCGCCTGCTGTCGGTGTGCCACGCTGTCCTCGGAACTTGACTCTGTTGCCAGTGTTGAAGCGGTCTCATG
Source organism: Triplophysa bombifrons (assembly GCA_029783895.1). Lineage (NCBI taxonomy): Eukaryota > Metazoa > Chordata > Actinopteri > Cypriniformes > Nemacheilidae > Triplophysa > Triplophysa bombifrons. Next base: position 7,780,228 of record CM056470.1, read on the forward strand.
TGCATCAATCCGAGGGGTATTACCCCCGCGGAGGACGCCATGTGTCCCAGGAGGAGACCGTCGACTGGCTGAAGTGTTCCAGGCAGTTCAATACTGACTGGGCGCGTGCTGCGGACAGCTGCGCCGTTATGGTGACAAAGTTTAGTTCCAAACCGAGAAAGAGGATGCTCTGCACTGGGGAGAGTTTGCTCTGTTTTCGGTTGACCTGAAATCCCAATCGATCTAGATGCCGGAGCACCAGGTCCCTCTGTGTACACAACAGATCTCACGAGTGTGCCAGGATAAGCCAGTCGTCAAGAAAGTTTAGTACCCGCACACCTTTTCCTGAAGGGGAGAAAGGGCGGCTTCCACGATCTTCGTGAAGACGTGTGGAGACAGGGACAGATCGAAAGGGAGGACTCTGTACTGATATGCCCACCCCTCGAACGCGAATCGTGGGAACGGCCGGTGTCGAGGGGATCGAGACATGAAAGTAAGTGTCCTTCAGGTCGATTGCCACAAACCAATCCTGACACCTGATAGATGTCAGGATGCACCTCTGCGTGAGAATCTGAACGGCAGCTTGTGAAGGTGCTTGTTCAGGGTATGCAGACCCATGGCGCAACCCCCGTCTTTCTTGGGAATAGTGAAGTGCAGGTCGTAACCCGCTGACATCTTGGTTTGAGGGACGAACTCGATGCCTGTTTTGCCAGAATCGAGTAACCAAGACGGACCGCACGCATTAGCCAGCAAGACAGTGTGGGCAGCTCTCGAGCTCCCAGGGACTGTACAGGGTGACCAAGGGGGCAGTCTGCTTCACCATTCCCACGGGGGTGGTTCGTCGGCTTGCGGAGCCAACCATCTGTCGCGGGGGGTCCCCGGAGGGAAGGTTGGCTCCGCCTTTTTACCTGCCTGGCGGGACAACGGCACGCACTGTCGGTTTGAGAGTGGTGACAGCTGTCGTATGTGTACGACCTCACACCTCGCCAGGGTGTGAGGTCGGTTCGCCGAGCACAGTCCAGTGGAGTGTGCGATCGGCTGCAAGTACACCCAGGGAGAACGGAAAAACTCTGTGAGTAAGTGGGCGCCAGGCCCTGAAAAGGGCCCGGCTTTGGTGACGAGGCAGGAGTCGTCCCGTACCGACCGATCAGAGCCGTGGCTGTGAAGGTTCGGGCCCGATGTTGTTCTCCCTAGGGTCTTCCCGTCAGTGTCCCTTCTCGTGAGAAGGTTGCTGACGGGGTGGAGGTTTCCCCCTCGACCTCTGCTTCCGGGGTGCCGCCTGTGGGGGCACAGGAACCGGAATCGATGTCGAAGGGGTCCTGGGTTGCAGGGAAGCAGACGTCACGCGGGATCTCGGAGGCCTTCTGGCGGCCGAGTCACGGCGTGTAAAAATGTGGCTAATTGCCACTGTCTGCTTCACCGTCAAAAACTACTGAGCGCAGTCCTCGACGGTGTTTACCAACAACCCACCCTGCAAGATGAGTGCATCAAGAAAGCGGACTTCCTTGGTGTCACTCCTCTGCACAAGGTATAGCCGGGGGTGTCTCTCCTGGACCACTACCGTGGACATCGTCCGACCCAGGGCCCGTGCCGCCGCCTTGGTCGCCGGTAGAGCGCTGTCAGCGGCGGCACGGAGATCCTGCTTTTATACCCAGGTCGGCCTTACCCTCGTGGAGCTCTCTCAACGCCCTGGCCTGGCGGACCTGCAGGATGGCCATGGCGCAGAGAGATGAGGCAGCCTTGACCGCGGCATCGCAAGACCTCGACACCAGTGATTCCGAAGCCTTACGTGCTTTGGACCGTAGGCGTTGCCGATTCCCCCCAGGTGGTAGCCGTCCGCGGCACAGGTGAACCGCGGGCGGACGTTCCACCCGGGGGGTCACGACGCAGTCCTTGGCTGCCCCACCATCGAGGGAAGTAAGGGAGGCGGAGCTGGTTTTCACTGGAGCGGTCCGTGGAGCGCACCCAAGAGAACAGCGGGACATGCCACGCTGGAGAATGCTCAGTCAGTCCTGAAAAGGACTTTTTAGAAAAAATCTCAAACACCTCCGGAACTGCCGAGACGCCCAGGGGAAGGTCGCTGCAGGTAGGGACGATCCGGCAATGTAGAAGAAGAAGAATTCATTGAATTCGTTCTGTTCGTAGTCATGAGCGAAGGCTCTGAAGAACAAAAGGTAAGTGAATGATGCATGCCGGCTTCCTTTTATACCGGATATCCGGGGGCGGAGCCCGGCATGCAAATTTCATTCGCCAAATTTCATTGGCCTTTTCTATAGTAGTCAGAGTTGATTGGTTCTCAAGGGCGAACCCCTTCTGTCGTTCTCGACACAACGTCGAGAGACCGACAGAAAGGGAACGTAAGTTTCTGGTTCCCATAACGTTCTGTTACGTTACTCTAACTTTATTTCCGTAGAGACAACCAAAAACAAAACTTTAATAAACTTTCTGGGAGAGAAACGTTCCCAGAACGTTAAGCTAAAATATTTTCTCGGGTCCGTATGGCATAACTACACGTCTGTAATGAATAAATCCATGCTGTGTTTTTATACATCGCTTGTCTAATCTAATTAGAATAAGTCAAATAAATCATCACACATAAAATGAAGGATCAAATCAATGCATTATATTATTCTTTTCGCCTATTAATTCCGTTTTCATTACTGAAGTAGCTGATTTAAACAGCGCAGTATATAATTTATAATAAAACCACACTGTGTGTAGGCCAACCTCATCATCATACATTTTAGATGTTTAAATAAACTAACCAATGACTTCAACAGAATATTTAAAGCAGATTTTTATTGAGAATAAAGAATAAACATTTAATTATCTTCGGGATAACAATATTCTTGTCTCACTAGAGAAGTATAGCGCGGCTCCGTCTTCAGATATAACAATCAAAAGCTCCGAGTTTCAACCTTACATCAATTTTTTTAAATAAATAAATAAACCGCTAAACTAATGTGTTAGTGCGTGAGGTAAAACGAAATGACCACTAATTTTTAAATGACGGGAGTGCGCGTCAAAGCGGAGAAGGCACGTGTTCAAGCGCACATACATAGTAACAGACAACCACACTTAAGAAATACACAAGGATTTATATAATTGTATTTTCATTTAGCTTAACTAGTTTATTATTTTCAGCCATTAAAGGGCACATTTATTAATTTAATTTAATCAGTATAACGTGTGTTAATGTGGTCTTATATTTTCTGTATTGCACATGTCATTGACGTTTACCAACTTTGACTATTTTTACCATTAAAAAAGAACCAAAAAAAGAACCATCAGAGAACATTATTTGCTGGTTATATTCTGGTTGCAAAATAATTACCAAAAAAGAGCCATCAGAGAACGCTATTTTCTGGTTGCGTCCGGTGTGGACACCGGTGTGAGGCACTTTAAAACGCTATTAAAGAAATCTGCTATATCATCTTCTTTGCAACTAGCACAAGAAGCAAAGCATTAATAAACGTTAAGGCAAATATCGCTCTCAGATTCATGTTGATCTGAATGAAGAAGACTTCCGTTTACACTGAAATGCCTTCGGTTTACAATGAAAAGTTCACGCACATCCACATATGAAATTACTACGCATGCAAAGTTTGTATGTATGTGCGAGTGTTTTATAGACGTGTATGTACGCAAAGTTTATATGTATGCGCGAAAAAGTGTATATGCATGTATTATTAACATAAGATGTATTGGTATGGATTTCACATTAGTGCGCACATGATTTTCATATGTTTGCTTGAACATTCAAAAGTATACATGTATATGCGAGCAATGTATATATGTGTATGCACGCTTTTATATATGTATTCATGAGCGCAGTTTGATTTACACCCTAAACGGCGCCTCATAGAAATGTTCTAAAACTTATATTACAAATTCTCAACCATGTCAAGTCTGTAATAAAGAATTTCGATATATTATTTGACAAACGAATGCTTAAACATATTAGAACCTCATATTTAGAGTTTCCAGTTGTAGGAGCCACACATTGGGTTTGACTTTTATTTCTTCTTCTTGTACTGTTGTGTATGTGCACATGCATCGTGACGTCATTACTGTGGGTGGCACCGGGGGTGTGGTGTCTACATTAGTGTGTGTTCACCTGTGAGGTTATGCATGGCTGCAGGGTGAGCATGGGGAGAAACTTTCTATTGACCGTCACCATCGACAACATCATCACCATCGTATGCAATGTCTGAGGTATCTTTGCACGGTTTTCATGGCGCTTGTGCACAACCGCACCCTTCTTCTTTGTTCTCTTAGCATCTGTAAAACACCACACTTCCCCCAACCAGTTCACCCAACGCTTATCTAAACATAAGATCTGTGGTATGTGTTTGCATGCTCTGCTTGGTTCAGGCCAGCTAATCTCTCTTGCACATTCCTGAGCTGATTTACTCCTCTTTCTTTGGACGCACTGTTTCTTGCACTCTAATATTCTCTCCTTCACAGCACCACAGTAATTATGACACTACAGCATGATTATATTGATAACAAATAACTTGATTAAACATATGCAATTAAAACATGGTAATTAAAACACAACACTCTTAAAGACTTATAAAACCCTTCAGTTCCTATATTGTGTAGATTGTGTAACTGCGTATTTTGTATTGTGCATATTTTTCTTTCATTCCTGGACAAAGTGCATGTTCCTGTGAAAACGAAGCATTATGTCTCTCAGCAGAGTCGCGGTTTTAATGGCATAATCTAAGTATAAAACTGTTTGCAAATAAACATACATTTTATAATTTAAAAAGTTTTTTTAAAAGTTTTCAAAATATAAAATGTATTGTTTATTTGCAAACAGGTTTAAACAGGTTTTAATGCTTAAATTATGCCAAACAGCGACAGTAAAAGCGGAGTCAATGGTGCTCTTCCTTGGCAACGGAGTTGACCAATCAGAGGATTAAAATTACAAATTTCCTTTTAAATTACACATTACATAAAACAATCAATAAAAAAGGCTGCAGTTCGTAAAGGCATGTTTCCCAACATTTGGGTACTCCTTTTCAACATTGCACCAAAACTTTGTCAGTGGTAGGCTATGTCTGAAAACTTAATATTGAAACCTCTGTTTGAGGACAAGTCTGGTTGCAGGTAGCCACGAAACATATCAATTAAGATATAAGACTACCAAAACAGTAATATAAGTAAATAAATACAATAAAAACCAGTGGAAAAACTTCCATAATGGTAGCCTAGATCGAATAAATACTTTTTTTACGAGATTTAAAAATTAGAAGAGAGGGGACCAGTCTGACCTCTAGTGGCAGATTGTTCCACAGCATATGGTCTGAGAGCATAAAATCAGAAATCTCAATGTCAGAAACATCAAACCCATGAGAGAGTACAACTTTGACCTTGGAGGCCAACAACACAGGCGCCATCTTGCCATCAAGTTGCCATCCATACAGTAGCGAGACGTTCAAGTGCAGATTGGTCTGTATGTTTACAGATTCTCTTGTGGTATTTTACTAACATATGCCGATCGATCTGCGCACAGCGCCGCATGAAGACCTTGATTAAACTTGTTCTGGTGTGTTTTATTTTGGGCCTAAACTCGACAGAAAAGTGGATGTCGCGGGCCTGTTTTGTGTAACACTGAGCTAAATAAAATATTATGGGCATACAGCCTAACTTAATCTAAAAACGACAGCTGAATACTGTAAAATGAATAGTCATCAAAATCGACACATGCATATCATGCAAATCAGGCGTTAAGTAATTCAAATATGCTATTTTTTTATACATTTGATGCAAGGCATTGCAGATGAATAGGATAAACAAAATAACTAAAGCTTATCACTACAGAACTTCCACAGTTATTAGTTAATGACTTATATCAAGAGCATTTCCCCTTAAAATGTTGTTTAAATATGCATATAGCTGGTTTTGGTTAATTCAAAAGAAATCTACAGAAGCAAACAGACAGTAGGCTTTTAAACAAACACTTTCATTTGTATTTATGTAATTTTGCAAAATAAGAAATGAAAAGTAAATAAATGTATACCAAAATCTCAAAACTGGACACTGCATGAAGTGTCCTGCCTTAAAGTGGTTAAATGTCATGATTAAAAACATGATTAACTTGTGTTTATGGTCTAATAAAATGTGTTTTACAGTTGAAAAACCTCCTTATCTTTAACATACTGTAAATTAGCGTAGCTGCTCTATACCTCCCCTTTTTTTAAATCACTTGGATTTTGACAAAACTCATCGCTTTGAAAAGCAGGGGTGCTCTGATTAGCCAGTTGCCCAGTGTGTTGTGATTGTCTGAATATCTCAAGCATGAAAACAGCAGTGTCAGATTAAAAAATGACACGAGCGAATGCATCCTTATGCATCCTTGTGGATGGGTATAGGGTCCCAGAGCTTTGCAAGGTGGGAAGCCCCTGCCACCGGCCGTCACAGGCGGAGGCCTTGTTTCTCTAACAGAGAGAAGCCGCCTGGCACCGTAAAGCCCACTGGGGAAGCACTATTTCATCACTGAGGAAACACATTACAGAGACCATTTCCTACCGTAAGGAGGAATTTAGTGGAGACACCAACATGGTCTCGCCGTCAGGGGAGAACTCATGTAAGGAATGTGTGGCCTGAAGGAAGTACCGCAAGGTGGAGGTCCGGCTGGGAAGTTACTACGTCTGGAGCACTAGGTCCGGTTAGAGCTATACGCTAGGTAATTCAGCTGATACCCGGCCTACGGAGGCAGGGCTGCTCTGCCCAGCCCGCCTGCAGGAGGTGCTTAATGATGGATAGAATGCCTATTCCTCACCTAGTGGGGAAAGAAGGGAGGCAGAAATAGCATGTTGACCCGTCTAGGCGGGCACCGGTTCTACGCGGAGGCTGTAGAACCATGTGAAGAGTTCGGCGTAGCCCAACCCGCAGCTCTGCAAATATCTGCAAAGGTCTTGTTTAGGTGACAATTTAACTAATAAACATTATACCTGATCATACCTAAATTGCCAGTCAGAATTGGTTACTACAATAGTGAGTTATTGTGTTGCTAAACTAAAAATATCAATTTTGACAAAGCGGTTTATATAGATTTGTAACAACATGAAGGTGAGTAAATGATGTCAGAATTTCATTTTTGGGTGAACTGTCCCTTTCAGAGAGAACAAAACATTGGTCAAGTAACTGGTCAAACCCAAACAGTCTCTGTTGAATCAATCATTTTAATTGCAGCATCATGTCATGGGATAAGACTTCAACACTGAATAAACAAACCTTAACCATTGTGACAGTGAACAACTGTCAGCCATTAAAACAACTCTGAATCAAACAGAAAAGCCAATGCTTCATTGACGATTTCAAGATCAGGGGACATTTTGAAAATATTCATAAAAATCTAGCAACATTTTCATGAAAATTCGTCAATCTGCAAATTATAAGTATAATATCACTCTTGTGTTTTCTGTACTGCTGCCTTTTATAGGTTTTATGGAGATTGCCAATGATAAGAAGATATCTACCCCCCAGTCCTAAAGCTGCTCGACCAAATGCATCATCTGGAATATCAGCGTTTGACATGGGAATCAGTCAGGAGGAGTGGGATAGACTGCAAAAGGCTTTTGACTGGCCTGGTCCAGATCATGAAATCACTCAACTGCATCTCACCACAAGTCCAGTCTACACAACATTCTCTATTGTAAGACTCAATGACACTTACAAAGTAGGCGGTACGGTCCGTGTTACCATCACAGCCAGAGATCACAACAACAACTTGAAAACATATGGAGGTGACTTTTTCCAAGTAAAGCTATTCAACTTAAATTTAAAGGTATGTTTCTGACTACACTTCAGTCATTTTATATACATTTAAATTGTTAAACTGAAGCTTATCTGATGTTATTTTCAACTTGAAATATTCATGGGCGTCACGTTTTAGGCTAAAACTAATTTTAGCATGCTAAGAAAATTTCAATTGATCATGTCACCAGATTATATCGGTGAGAAGTTTTTGCAACCCTGTTTAAAACAGGTCATATTTCAATATATTTTTCAAAACAAAAGTAAAATCCCACACAAACATAATAAACCATAACCTAAGGTCTAGGCCTGGTCCTCTATCGTCGTACACTCCTGTCGCTCGTCCTTTTATGCTTTCGATCTCCTCCGTGAGAGATTTGAGACCGGTGCAACGCACAGCTGTCGTTCCCCCGTGGCTCTCGTCCTGCCTTGCTCGTTGCAAAGTGTTCAATCTATTACCATCTATCTATTATCTACTTTTGTCTTTGGATGTTTCTTCGTCAGACTCGGGGCTCAAACTGGTAAGGTAAAATCACCACCATCTCAATCTACACACAGTATATAATATCCAACAACCTGTAAACTGTAATCCAGTAATGATGTTAGGCATTCCATTTGCGGCACATGCTGAACACGTTTGACCAATCACAACAGACTACACCATCTGACCAATCTTATGACACCAGGCTAACGGATAGGAGGGGATTAGACGGAGGGATCACGAAAAGTATAATTTGAGAGTCAGTAGGGTAAGAATAACTGCCTATTATTACGCCTTAAGTCGTTGCACACTCAATAAACCAAAGTAGGACCATAAAATCATGTGTTACTTACTCTTTTATATCCTTATGATTTTTAGCAGTACGATAAAAATCTATAATTTTTGACACATACAATGTATTGTTGGCTATTGCTACAAATAAAGCCGTGTTACTTATCACTGGATTTGTGGTCAAGGGTCTAGATGTGTTTTTCAGTTAAGAGAAAGACTTGTATGTTTAACATTCATTTAACTTCGAAGTTTGTGGAAGTTTTGTGGTTACCATTTTACAGAGTGGTGCTTGTGTTTAGGCTGTGGAGGCTCAAAATAGGCTGTAGAGATAGGATTGCAATGTTTATTGCGAGACTATACACTCAAGGACAATAGATCTCCAGGAGCAATTTTATAAGAAAGCAGTACTTATACTGTAAAAGAATTACAGTGTACATCGAGTTTTCATGTTGTATTTAAACTGTAAAGAATATTTATACTATTTTATATCATATAACATTATTAACACTATCTGTATTCTTGAAGGCAAGTGTTTATGGAGAAGTTATTGATCATCGTAATGGAACATACACTGTTGATCTTCTGTTACCCTGGGAAGGACAAGCACAAGTGTCTGTACGTCTGATGTACTCTAGTGAACTTGTGTGGAGTCTTAATAAGTACTGGGAGACTTCATTCCCACGCAGCCACTATATCGGTTACTTTGAAGGACCAGGACCCAATGGAGTCAAGATAATTGAAAAAGTGGAGTGTAATCTGAAATGGGGCTCTCTTGGAAGTTGGAGTAAAGGCAACTGCTGCTGTGAATATAAAGATGAGAAAACAGAGACGGTGTGGCAGTGTGACAGACCAAAACAACTTTCCTGTGACCACTGGGTACAACATGAAAACGGGGCAATTGAAGTTCAGCTAACTGCTTTTGAGAGGCAACTTTGTTCAAGGTAAATGAAAACTCCTCCTCTAACCCTGAAACACATCTAACCCATATACCCACAAATTAAAAAATCTGACCAATACAATATTTTAAAATAGTTTTTAAATTTTGTGCATTGTTTGAGCACAGTTTGGGTACAGGCTGTACTTTGCAAACTTTCATGTGGGTTGTTGGCTGCCCATACAACTGAGTAGAAGAAAGACTGAATGCAGCAGTGTTTACCGCCTTCTGTACTCTATTTAAAACGGGAAAAAGTTGTTGTGTGATTGATTGTAGAAGGGTCAGTGACAAAAAAGGTTGGCAAGATGAGAAAAACTAAAATATTTGAAAAACTGGGTTAGAAAGCATGCATCAGGTATTTTAAATGTACTTGGTGTATTTATATGTGACTACAGTGGTTCAATCTTCATTTTCTGAAGCGAGAAGAATATTTTTTTGTGTTTTTTTTTTCCTGACTTCTGCGCCCGTCTCCAACATCCATTTACGTGAGGCATGAGTGTTTTCTTATGTCATGATTCTGCCTCATCATGTCATTTCTTTCTTGGTCTTGTGGCAGAATCATGGCAGGATCTCCTGTTTTATGTGGAGAGAGGCATTTTTGTCCCAATTGGCAATCCATATGCTCTCTTCGGTATCGTCTACTTTCCCGCCCTCTTGTCTCTTTATTATTGATTTTTAATAAGTTCATGCCCCGCACCTGTCCCCTCTCGATTTGCTCCCCTTTAAATAGCACTCATGTCTATCGTCCTGTGCTCGTTCATTGTATTCATTACGCTTACCTGTTTACCCATGTGCTTATATATTATATATACAGCCGTCCTGTAACTCAGTAGTTAGAGCATGGTGCTAGCAACACCAAGGTCATGGGTTCGATCCCAGGGATTGCATGTACTCAAATACAAATGTATATAGTATAATTCAATGCAAGTGGCTTTTGATAAAAGCGAGAGACGAGAGAAGGCCAGGCCTAGATTTTATGTTATGTTTAATTATGTTTGTGTGGCCGGCTGTCGATCGTGGGGGAGCTGCCGGCATTTTACTTTCGTTTTGTTTTACTTTCAAGTTGTTGTTGTCTTTTAACATTTCCTGCAGTGAACGTGCCAAGATTATTGAAGCAATCTTTAATGGAATGACCTGTGCACAGTAAAACCCTGGGGTTATACTCCTTTGGTGTCATTTGAAAATGAATTGTAACCATTCTTTCCTCATAAGTTATTCCTTTGGTAGTTTAAATAAGACGCACTTACAGTGGTGTTCAAAATTATTCAACCCCCAATGCTGTCCAGAAGGGGTGGGGCTGGGTGGGCAAGTTCTAGCCCATGGGGGCGCGCCGGGAACTATCCTTCCCCCCGGCTTGACTGGCGGGCTGGGACCCGGCGGGAATGCAGGGCTGGGACCCGGCTGGAGAGGCCCGGGAAGGCCGGACGGGACCGGCCCGGGAAGGCCGGACGGGACCGGCTGGAGAGGCCCGGGAAGGCCGGACGGGACCGGCTGGAGAGGGCTTGGAGCCGGCTGCTGCACCGGACTGGACGCCGGCTGCTGCACCGGACTGGACGCCGGCTGCTGCACCGGACTGGATGCCGCCTGCTGCACCGGACTGGACGCCGCCTGCTGCACCGGACTGGACGCCGCCTGCTGCACTGGGGAGCCTACGGCCGAGCGGGCCACTCGGACTTTCACCTCCCCACGGTGCCCCCCCAAAAAATATTTCAACAGGACAATGATCCCAAGCATGCCTCCAAGTCCACTAGAGCATGGTTGCAGATTAAAGGCTGGAACATTTTGAAGTGGCCATTGCAGTCACTAGACTTAAATCCGATTGAGAACCTCTGGTGGGACTTAAAGAAAGCAGCTGCAGTGCGCAAGCCTAAGAATGTGAATGAACTGGAGGCTTTTGCCCATGATGAATGGGCGAAGATACCTGTAGATCGCTGCAAGACACTTGTGTCAAGCTATGCTTCACGTTTTAAAGCTGTTATAACTGTAAAAGGATGTTGTACTAAGTACTAAGATTGAATGTCACTTTGGGGTTGAATAAAACTGATAATGATGTGAGCTCAGAAAAGACATTTGTGGTTATTTCATTATAAATGTTATGTTATATTTGTCTGAACTACACGTGCCTCTTTGATTTAATTGTAAGCAGGATGACTGAATGATCATAATCAATGTCAAACCGACCAAAACAATCAATTTCAGTGGGGGTTGAATAATTTTGAACACAATTGTAGTTTCACAACGTAGAACACAGGTTTTAGACGGCACACGCATTACGAACGAGCGACAGTGTTTTGGGGAGGAGAGTGAAGTTTTAGCCGGCTGTCCTAGCAAAACTATTTCATGTTCTATAAAGAGGCATCCCTTCTCCATTCATTGGTTATTATTGCTTCAGGATCGTGCATTTTATTTTACAGAAATCCTACAAGGTTTATCGTCTTCCCGATAAGGTCCTTTCACTTCCGGGTTAGCGATATAGCTCCTTTAACAGTCTCTAGATATCTGATCCTGTAGGGCATAAACACAGACAGAGGCTCAGTGGCATTCCAACCTTGTTAGAGACGTTGCTTACCTTTGTTTGGCAGCTGTGCCGTTCGGATTGCCTCCGTCTCCATGGCGACGCTGATAGCGCCAGGGGTGACTCGTCACACTCCCCCCCCCAAAGTGTCGACCTAGTCCTGCGGGGAGACGGAGAGATGTTTTGGGTGGGAGGGGGATGTCACCTAACCGAGATGTCCCTCCTGACCACATCCGCGACAGACCATCGGCGTTGCCATGGGAGGACCCGGCCCAATGTTTCACAGTGAAGTGGTAGTCCTGGAGCGTCAGGAACCACCTCGTAATCCTTGCATTGGTGTCTTTGCCTTAAATCATCCACTGTAGTGGGGCATGGTCCGTCACCAAAGTGAAACTTCGTCCAAGGAGGTAATACCTGAGCTCCAGGACTGCCCACTTGATGGCCAGGGGCTCCCTTTCCACCGTAGCATACCGTGTCTCTGCCGGCGTCAGCTTCCGGCTGATGTACACGACTGGGTGTTCTATCCCATCCTTCATCTGGGACAGTACTGCTCCCAATCTGGTATCCGATGCGTCTGTCTGCAGGATAAAGGGGCAGCCAAAGTCCGGAGCGTGTAGGACTGGTGATGATGCTAAGGCTTCCTTCAATGTCTTTAACGCTCTTTCCGCTTCTTCGTTCCACCTGACCTTCTCTGGCTGCCCCTTTTTGGTCAGGTCGGTCAGGGGACTGGCTATGGATGAAAAATTGGGTATAAAAGTTCCTAGGCGGTGCTTGGTCCCCAGGCGCCGAGTCTAGCTTCTCCTTGCTTCTTCCCTGAAGCAGTACGAATCTTTCCTTCCGGGTCCTTTCACTTCCGGGTTAGCGATATAGCTCCTTTTACAGTCTCTAGATATCTGATCCTGTAGGGCAGGGGTTTTCAACTGGTTCTGTGCCAGGGACCACCATTCTGACTACCAAGTAATCGGCGGCCCACTATTGTGTGTGTGTGTATTCACCAGGGTTGCCAGGTCCAAGAAATATTTAATTATATGCCCATAACCCCTCAAAACCTGCCCAAAAGGAATGAAAACTAGCCCAATTTTCCCTGTGTCGAATCAAAATGAACAACTCCCTAAAAACGTTTCTATTGCCATATTTTTTTATCTGAATGGTTTCCTGGGTATTGTATATATCGTTTTGTTCTGTTGAACACAAAATACGTTTTGGTATATTTAGGAAAGCAAACAATTCTGGGTCACGTTTGACTACCATTAATTTTTTCCTGCTATGGTAGTCAATGATGCCAAAGAATTTTCAGCAGCTAACATTCTATCAAATATCTTTGTGTTCAACCGGACAAATAAATGTATACAGGTTTGAAACAACTAGAGTAATTCATAACAGAATTTAAATTTTTGGCTGGAGTGTCCCTTTAAAAATATCCCACATCTGCCACGCACGCAAATGGACAAGAAACATGTTTTCTCTTCATAAGACATTCAGAAACTTGCTTAAGAAATAAGGATGGTTACATTTACTGCATAATATATAATGTGTACAAGCACGTCAATGTTTTAGTTGTTGTAGACTGCGTATAGCGCTGCTCAAACGTGATATTTGGCACCGGGAGAATCAAGTGTTGTACACTCATGAGTGATTTCTTTCATTGTGCAACGTGACACTCACCTGACGAAACATTTGTAAAAACATCATTCGGATGCACTGTGTCTAATAACACCGCTAATTCCTCCTCTTTGGTTGAGATGAGCTCCCGCGATCCTCCCTGTACCGTAGCCTGTCTGTCAGACTCGTTCCCCACACTTTTGAGAACGGGCCGGTCCTTGAGTTGGCAGGTATTCATTCGGAGTTTGAATACACAATAAGAAACGCATCAGTTATCATTTATCCTTAGAATATAAATAAACATTTTGGCGGCCGCAGTACATTATGAAAGAAGCCCAAAAACATAATTTACCCCGCAACTGCATTCTCACAATAGCCCAATTGTGCGGGAAAACCGCGACCCTGGCAACACTGGCATGGACGTACATTTACGTATATGACGTTGGGGAAGCAAAACACAACGTTAGCAAAGCATAAGATAGACCTGATAGGTGCAAAGCAAGCCTATCCTGTGTCCGTTTGAATCTCATCTCAACTCAAACTCAAATTATTTCAAATATTTTCATTAAATTTAGTATTCCCACCAATGCGCAAATATTCTGGAAATTTTTGGAAAAATAACTTATGGAAAAAAAGTGATTTTAATAGTGAAATTAGGTAGGCTGGAATGCATGTCACGGACCACATGCAATGCCGCCGCGGACCACCAGGGGGCCGCGGACCACCGGTTGAAAACCCCTGCTGTAGGGCATAAACACAGACAGAGGCTCAGTGGCATTCCAACCTCGTGGAGACGTTGCTCACCTTTGTTTGTCTACCAGCAGCTTTAATAGCTGCTGGCATCTGATTGTGACGAGCGGCAGCTGTGCCGCTCCGATTGCCTCCGTCTCCATGGCGACGCTGATAGCGCCAGGGGTGACTCGTCACAAGTTCTAGCTTAGTTCTAGCCTACTTCCTCCCCACACAAACCCTTCACCCCCAAACCAAGACCTAGCTGTGACCCTGGTTGTCTTTTACCTGGTGATAGCATGTGCTGTGGGTGATTTGTAAATTTGAAAGAGATAAATTGAATGTGAACTCGTCTTGCGTAATATAAAAAAAGTAGAATTTTCCCCTTTTTTAAACAAGATTTATTTTTTGGTATGTCGATTTTACGGTTACACCACTGTAGTCAGGAAGACGTGACGGGAGCCTTGAGGCGGGGCCGGTGACGTGATTGATAGTTGGAATCAGCTGTTCGCACACCGGTCCCGCATATCTCACGGAGGAGATAGGGAGCATAAGAGGACGAGCGACGGGACTGCTGACGAGAGAGGACCAGGCCTGGCTTTTGGTTATGGTTTGTGTGTGTCGCCGGCAGTCGTCCATGAGGGGCTGCCGGCTCTATATTATTCAATTGTTTTATTAAATGTTTAAATGTTTGCTGGTTCCCGTCTCCTTCCTTCCTTTTAAGTGAACGTTATTACAACCACATAGACATTTCTGCAATCCTTATCCAAATACTCAAAACGATTCAAAACCAGAATTTTAGTCTTGGTCCTCAGAAAAGAGAATGTAAGCAAGTAATTTGCTAATTTATTTAGAAATGTTATCCATGAAAATGTAATTAAATCAGAGCACACAAACAAATAAGCGTCACGTCATTGACCCGCAAACATAATGTGCACAAAATGTCTTTTAAAGTCTTCCAATGGATAAAAACAAATGGAATACTGAAAAGTGTATGTTGGCTAGCCATTTCACATCACACTCTGCTCAGGTAAGTTGTTTTGTTCAATCATACCATAACAGTATTAAACTACTTTCTACACCTTTATTTGTTGTGTTAATGTAAATGTATTACTTTTAACATTCTAAGTAGATGTATTTCATACAAATTTAAAGATTAACGTATTGTCAACACTGTAAACGTTTAGAAGAGCGATATAAATCTTGTAAAATTTGGATTAGTAATCCACTAAACATGTTCTGCTCGAGTAGAAAATGTTAAACAACAGTACGGCTTGCTTTGTGTATTTCCCCCGGCGTTACAATTAGGTACAAAATAAATAACAGGAAATGCTTGCATAATATTTCAGTGGACAAGTTGTTAGAATTTTTCGTTGAGTCCAACTGCCTTTAATTTCAGCAAATAATTGTGTGTTTTGGTCCCAGTTTCTTTGTTTCTGTCATGATTCTGCCTCGTCATGGCTTTCTTGGTCTAGTGGCAGGATCATGACAGAGCCTCATGTTTTGTGTGGAGAGAGACATGTTATTGTTGCTTCTGACATAACATGCTCTCTCTCTGGTCTCGTCTTTGGCCCTGCCCCTCTCTTTTCCTTGTTTAGCTTTCCATTAGTGTTTCATGCCCCACACCTGCCTAGTGTTACTTTACCACTTGTAAGTCTCCCTATATAATGCCCTGGTGTCTGCTGTCCATTGCTTGTTCGGACTGGTACTTATGCTCACACTACGTGCTCGCTCTATCTGTTTTTGCCGAGTCTAGTATTTACCTTGCCTGTTTGCTTCGTTGCCTTGTATGTACCTTTCCATATTGGATAACCCTACCTAGAATGGACTACCTTTCCCTATCCTGTTGGTTTACCCTGGCAGGTCTACCTGGTACCCTGTTAGTATGTTGCGTCATTTTTATTATTTTAGTCTGGTTCTTGTTTTTACCATAAGTCTTAGTTTATTCTCTGCTATTGTTTATCCCCCTCATAGGAAGTGTTTATTTTCAGTTTAGTCATTTTAGTCCTGCACGTGTTTTACCCCATCATGGGTTTTTGTTTTGTATCAATAAAGTCTTGTTTCTTGTGCAAACGTGCCTGCACGTAGGTTCTTCCTCCTTGTCACATCCCTGTCGTGACAGCTTTGCTTATTGTAAGCAGCCATTTTGCCACTAAATTGAGCATGTTGCTGCATTTTCACATGGAAATGTGACATCAATGCATACCCTCTATAAAAAACATTTTTGTGGCATTTGGCGTTTATAAATGATCATTGGTTTACAATGACAGTAGGGTGAGTAAATGATGACTGCATTTTCATTTTGAAGGTGAAGTGTTCCTTTTAAGGTCTTACTTTTTGGAGGATGTATTGACAAAAATGCAATATAATGTGTATATATAACTACATTTACATTTAGCAGATGCTTTTATCCAAAGCGACTTACATTGCTTTATCCTATACATTTAAATAGGTATTTGCAATACCCTGGGATTGAACCCACAACCCCTCTTACCGCTGAGCTACAGGAAAGCTATGTCTTCAGAGGTGTATAAAGACCTTACGTAATGAAGCGTAAGGTTTTTGTTACCTTAGAATGAGCTATTTCTATCTACATGCACCGCAGGTCCCCAATTGACCACGTTGTTTCTACAGTGGCCCTAAACGGACAAACTGCTCTACAGAACGCATTTTGTAAATACGTTATCTCCTTCCGATGACTAAATGACTAAATTGAAAACTTTGCATGCATGTTTATGGCACTCACTGAAAAAAGGTCACAAAATTAAAAAAAGGTTCACTGATATTTTCAACAGCTCAAAAATCAATTTGGGTCAAATCGACCCAGAACAGTACATACATTTAATTTATTTTTCTTTTCTACAGAAAATTAACAGATGTTGGTATTGCTGGAGACTCACACATCACAATTGTCCTTCCCAACACTACAGGCCTTGGTATGTTGTATGGACAAATATCATACATTTAAATTGAGTACAGTATAAGCCTTGCATATTTATCGCACATCCTGTAAGAAAATGTGTTTTTCTTTGCTTTAGCGACAACCCCAAGATGCAGATCAGGTCTGATCACACCAGTTCCTGCAGGATTCTATTTTCAAGATGTCTGGAAGTCTTTTGTATGTAACACTAGAAGCTTTAGTCCCCCACAAATGGCAGCTTGTCTTAAAAATAAGATTCTGTACATGTTGGGAGACTCTACCACAAGACAGTGGTTTGAGTTTTTTGAAAGCAGTGTGCCAGGCAAGTCATTTAAAAACGGATATTAAAAAGACTTTGTGGTATTGAATATGTGAATAACGGGGGTTAAAGGTGTAAGTTGATTACTGGGTTGTCCAAGAACTATACAGTTGGGTAAAAAAGCCACTTTAAGCAAAGTAACCCAACTTTATTGCATAGTCGTGTTTTTTAAGACATGATATAATGTATAAATACTGCAATGAAGAAAGTTCCAAAGGTACAATGTGTCTTTTGAACATTCTGTTGACTATAAAGGGCTGTTTACACTATTGTCTACATTATCTATGAAGTTTAAACCATTTGTTTTCGATGTAAAAGAAGAGCAGGGTTCACAGCACAATAACAATAAACACTGGAAATGATTTAAGCATTTTTCCGCTATGTTTAACCTTTAAGTTAATCTAACAGTCTAGTACAGTCTAATGGGAATTACTTGACATTTAGGTTCAAAAGGGAACCTCATAATAAAATATGTCTGTACATATTTAAATTGACCCAACATTTTATTATTTAGGTCTGAAAAGACTGGATATTCACACTAGTTTCAACACTGGACCCCTAATGGCTGTGGAGCTGACAAATAATATTATAATTCACTGGAGGACACATGGATTTCCTTTGCGTTTTCATAAAATGCCAGCCGCTGACCTGCATTATATCAGCAATGAAATTGATTATATAACCGGTGGACGTCATACAGTTGTTGTGTTCACAATCGCTGCCCACATGGCTTTTCATCCACTGACGTTTTTTGTGCATAAATTGGGCAAAATTCGTCAAGCGGTGGTTCGACTACTGAAGCGTGCACCAGAGACTACTATCATCATCAAGTCTGGAAACACTGGCATCTCAGTGGTACAGTATACTGACTTTAATGACTTTCAACTTTTGCTCTAGTTTCCAATTTAGATCTATGACAACCTCTTTTGACTTGGCAACCTCGTAAAGTAGATCTAGTTTTATATTTTTATACATTTACATTTAAGAATTTGGCAGACACTTTTATCCAAAGTGACTTACATTTCATTGATCTATACATTTATACTTGGGTATGAGCAATCCCCTGGGATCAAACCCACATCCTTGCGTTGTTAACATAATGCTCTTACCACTGAGCTACAGGAAAGCTAAATAAAATGCTTAATGTGTTTAGTTAGCACTTTATGTAGGTTTCGTGAAAGATGTTTCTTCTCTCACAGAACGATTTTGGACACGAGTGGTACAGGATGCAGATAAACAAAGCGTTAAGCGAGATGTTCAGTGATATTGATGGAGTGATCTACATGGACGTCTGGCAGATGACTTCGTGTCACTACACACATGAGGCCATTCATCCCGCCACCGTTATCGTCGGCAATGAGATTGATATGCTGCTGTCGTATGTCTGCCCATCCTGACAAAGAGTGCAAAGTGAATGTTTGATTTACATTTATCACCTAAAGCGGTCAGGGGACTGTGATATAAAATGTCTTTATATGGTAAGAAGGGCTCCGAACTGACATCTACACCAATGTACTTTACCACGAGTATTGATGCCTTTAAACACATGTAATCCACTTTGATATTTAACTTTTTATCTGGTCTGCAATCTCTACATTACGTACAGTATGTACACCTGTACATTCTTTTGGATTTCTTTTGTTTTCTTTACAACTCCATGTGACACATTGACCCATGCTATTTGGTATGAATATTTAATGA
Organism: Triplophysa bombifrons; assembly: GCA_029783895.1. Lineage (NCBI taxonomy): Eukaryota > Metazoa > Chordata > Actinopteri > Cypriniformes > Nemacheilidae > Triplophysa > Triplophysa bombifrons. Next base: position 7,799,466 of record CM056470.1, read on the forward strand.
AAAACAGCTACTGCAAGTAATCATAATGTTAAAAAGTAACAACATTTTCAATTCAAGTAAGCATTGTAATTTATTAATTTTATTTTACCACAGATTTTCATTTTGCAAGTATTAATACAGCAATGGAAAAAAATAAGGGACCGCATAAAATGCAGTGTTTTTCCAAAATTACAAAAAAAACGTGTTATTTGCACTTTTTGAAGAAAATTTGAACGGGACAAAATAGATGCAATGTGTGCAATCGAATCCCTGATATTGTATTATAAGTATATTTAAACAATTGTTAAGAAAACAATAAACTTGATTTTGAAATAAAAACGCATCTTTGTGAACCTGTTTCTCAGTACTCTTTTAAAATTAAATCACTTTACTGGTAAATACTTAGCCCATTATTAACGGTTAGAAGCATAGTAAACTTGAAAACACAAGTGTGTATATAAATAGTCATCAATCTGACAAAAGGTTACAATTCTTTATTTAAACTAGACTTATAAGAGCAAATTTGTGGTTACTAGGTTGTACTACAAATTAAAGTAAAACTAGAACGCATACGGACATCCACATCTTATGTAACAACAGACGCTCATCGGTGTTGAGCGCGCATGCGCATGCGCATTCCCAGCATCATCAGCACCAGAGCAACACATTACATCGCGATGCTTCCGTCTGTTCTTACGTTTATTATCGTTTGGTGGGGATGTGGTTATGGACACCGTTAGATTCTCGTCACATATACCGATTAATGATTTCGCTACCGTGCCATACGCAGAGACTGAGCCCTGGATCTTATTCAGATGATAAAAGACTCAATATCTGTCGTTTATAACCAAGGCCTTATCAGAGAGCGGAGCATCCTTTATATGACGATTGATCGGCGGTTGTATTACACGTTCAGTATTGGGATTTCGGTGGTTTCATGCGTATAAAGGTGTAACAGTGCTCAGTGGGATGCACATCAGTGCTTTGCCGTATTCTCTCTCTGTTATAATGGCTGCTCTATATCAGGGCACGGACGCGTCCTCTCCGGATAAATATCTGGCGTTAAAGGACGTCAGAGAGGTGAAGGAGGAGACTACTTTAGATGAGAAGCTCTTTCTGCTGGCCTGCGAGAAGGGTGAGTTCACGTGTCCTGTAGCGGAATATTTTTTCACATGATTTCATAGTTGTTTTCACTAACATACGCCTGAAATACAAAGAGATAGATCATGTTGAAAATAGTTGAACAAATAGATATTTTGTAATTGTTAAACAATGATAAAAGCATTGCAAAAACAAAAAGGATTTTAAAATAGTGAAGAACCTGGAATATACATTTTCTTTGATACAGTTGGGTTAATAAGTATTTGAACACACTTTAAATGTCATGTCATTTAAATATCATTGAATTATAGAGCAAAATAATAACTTCTTAAATGACTTAACAGTTGGACCGAATCCTTGATGTTTTTTATGTTTTTTTTTCTTCTTTTTTTTTTCTTTAGATTAAGTACTATAAAATCCTTCGAAAATCTTTGCTGCGATATGCAATGTCTGATGTTAGTTTGTTTATTTGAAAACATTTAGTTTCAAAATTTCCAGTAAACATTTGCAAATGCTGCTACAAGGATCCAGACGCAAGTGCATAGTAACTGAATAAAAGACTGAATTAGACTTTCCTCTTGTTACATTGTGCAGGCAGGAGTCAGTTCGGAGCCATTCTTACCATATAAAGAAATTCTCCACATGGCTTGAGGGCTGTGTTTGTTTCCATCACAGCCCCCTGACCGTTTTAGGTGAATTGTATACAGAAGGGCAGCACTGATGTATTGTTTTTCAGGTGACTACTATATGGTGAAGAAACTTCTCGAGGAGAAGCGACATGGCGAATTCAACATCAACTGTGTAGATGTGCTGGGTAGAGATGCTGTCACCATTTCGATTGAAAATGAGAATCTAGACATTCTTCAGTTGCTATTAGATCATGGCTGCCAGGTAGGCACCCACCCATGTTCTCAGAGGTTGAATAATATGTTAGATGAAACCGGTCTGTTTATTTGAGATGCGTGTGTTTATGTGTTTGTGCAGGCCACAGATGCATTATTAGTGGCTATTGATTCAGAAGTTGTAGGAGCTGTTGATATCCTGCTCAACCATCGGCCCAGGCGTTCCTCTAAGCCTTCTATTGCGGTTAGTTTCTCTGACTATTTTTTTTACATCGCCATCATTGTTTTCCCCCCATCATTTTACATAAAAAAACATAAAATATATGCTTTATATATGTTGTATTTCAGACTTATAAATTGTTTCTGCTGTCTATAATGCTGCAGTGCAAGGAAAACTGATATTGATTCTTGAACCCGAATTCACATTGTTACACTGGATCCTCTGTGTTTCTGTTTTCTAGAAATTAATGCAGCGCATCCAAAACCCTGAGTACTCCACCACTATGGATGTCGCTCCAGTCATTCTCGCTGCCCACAGGAACAATTATGAGATTCTGACCATGCTGTTAAAGCAAGACATCTCGCTTCCCCGACCTCACGCTGTAGGCTGCGAGTGCACCCTCTGTAATGCCAAGAACAAAAAGGACAGCCTTCGCCACTCAAGGCAACTACTCTATAAACAAATCATTTAGTGAATGATAGGTTTATTGCCTAATGGAATTTAAAAAGCTGTTTTTGTGAGTAGTTTCCACACAGATTTATGGATTTGTATATATAAAACTATAACTGTCAAGGTACGTTTCTAATCTGGCAAAGTTCATGAATCATGCCCCCTGACTTTATATAATCCTGCAGTAAGGATTTTTCGTACCATCTGAGCAATTAAATGAAATATCATCTACAAAGCATGTATAGTTATGTTTTTCTTCCGTGTCTCCTGCAGGTTTCGTCTAGATATCTACCGATGCCTTGCCAGCCCATCCTTGATCATGCTTACAGAAGAAGACCCCATACTCCGAGCATTTGAGCTCAGCGCTGACCTGAGAGAGCTTAGCCTGGTGGAAGTGGAGTTTCGGTAATGACAGAGTGATGGTGATGAGAGTGAAAGCAGAGATTTGTTCTCATTTATATTCCTGCATCGGACAGATGCTTTTATCCAAAGCATGCTTACTGTCACGGAAAGGTGTGTACAAAGTGCACGACAAAGAATAATTCCAGAGGTAGAGTAGAGCTTTAAAAGTAAATCCAGATAGAGACAATATCAACTTTAAACCAAACAATGAACACAGGCATACACAGGGCTTAAGTACAATCGGACAAATCAGTGACCAGGGAAACTAATCTGGGAACACAGGCAAAATAAAAACACAGAATACAAAACTAAACAGACTAAAACTGTCACAGTTCGCAGCGTCTTCCCCCAGAGTCGCCCCTGTAATGGCGGGCTTGCGTTGCACCATGCTGGATTCGGAGAGGCACTCTAGACTCTACACAAAGGGGGCCTTAAAATGAAAAAGTCAATATCAGACCCACTGATATAGACCACTTCGGAAGATGTAAACAACGCAGGTTAAACGCTTCTTTAACACTACACAAACGTATAAATGTAAAATTGAACCAGAAAATTACTGAAACCGGAGGTGCCGCTGGACCAGTGTTTAAATCTTGTGAAGTGGTTTATAAGGTAGGCCTACATACTGTACAGGACATTTGCTTTTAGTGCTCAAACTGGGTTTCATTTGGTTTGTGTTAAAGAAATGATTATGAAGAACTTGCCAAGCAGTGCAAGATGTTTGCCAAGGACCTGCTGGCTCAGGCCCGAAACTCTCGTGAACTGGAGGTCATACTGAACCACACATCCAGCGAAGACCACATAAACAAGAGAGGCCTGATGGAGGAACGCATGAACCTCAGTCGACTCAAACTGGCCATCAAATACAACCAGAAGGAGGTTAGAGGTTTACAGTTTTATCATGCATGTAACAGACAGGATTAACTTGTTCAACCCACAAAGTTTTAATGTGAAACTGCATGACAAAAGAGCAACACTGATACCTAATGCACCTTTGTGTAATGTATGATGAAGTCTCACTTCTTGATTTTATGTGTAGCAATTATCGTCATATTCTAAACAATCATTTATGAATTTGGGTGAATAGATATAGGATCAATTCCCAGTGCTCATTTTGAATAGTTTGTCGAATGTTTTCTCTTTTTTTTGTTCTTTTGTTCCATTCGGCACAGTTCGTGGCCCAGTCCAACTGCCAGCAGTTCCTGAACACAGTGTGGTTCGGAGAGATGGCAAGCTACCGCCGTAAGCACACGTGCTTAAAGATCCTGTCTGTTTTGACAGTGGCTCTACTGTGGCCGCTGCTGTCCGTCTGTTACCTGTTTGGACCTCGATCCCGTGTGGGTCAGGTCATCCACACACCCTTCGTGAAGTTCATCATTCACAGCGCCTCTTACTTCACCTTTCTCCTGCTCCTAAACCTGTACTCACTGGTCTACAATGAGGACAAGAAGAATACCATGGGTCCTGCTTTAGAACTGATTGACTACCTTCTTATCCTCTGGATTTTCGGTGAGTATAGAATATTTTCTCCTGCTAGCGAAAAGAGGCGTACTCCGTAAAAGGTTGCTTCTAATCCGCATTATTAGGTTTTGAAATATCTAAGTAATCTTAAAAAGAAAGAAAATAAAATTGTGTTTTTTTAAAACCATTGGTATACTTAAGCAAGGACTCAAAAATCAACAGGTTTTTAAAGAAAAAAAGTGGAAAGGCACAGTTTGTAATAATAGTTCTAAACATAACAATTAAACATTGCTGATATAAATAATAATAATAAAAATAATGTGTATATGCTGAGAAAACCTGTAAAATCTTTACAGATAAGTGTGTAAATATTGGTGCTGGTCAAGTTAACGAGTGAATTAATTAATGCAGACAATTGTTTTATCATGCATTAATGCAGCATTAAAGTATTTTATTTTGAAAGTCTATTGCTCACTGGCTCTTAAACGTAAAGACAAACCATGGGTCACAGAAGGAGTGGGATGTTGATCGGTACTGGCTTGGATTGGTGAAAGGTACCAATCTCTTTCATGGACATTTTGTTATAAATCTCTTCCAGACGGAAGAGCCCAAATTATAATTATTTATTATTGTAATTACTAATGAAAGATTTAAAAAAAGAAAAACTAACAAACCTAAAAATTAACATCATCCTCTCAAAACAATTAAAACGGCAGATTTTTTTACGTAGCTGCACATACACTAAAGGATTATTATGAACACCTGTTTAATTTCTTATTAATGCAATTATGGTGGTGGTGTAATGGTGTGGGGGATGTTTTCTTGGCACACTTTAGGCCCCTTAGTGCCATTTGGGCATCGTTTAAATGCCATGGCTTACCTTAGCATTGTTTCTGACCATGTCCATCCCTTTATGAACACCATGTACCCATCCTCTGATGGCAACTTCCAGCAGGATAATGCACCATGTCACAAAGCTTGAATCTTGTCAAATTGGTTTCTTGAACATGACAATGAGTTCACTGTACTAAAATGGTCCCCACAGTCACCAGCTCTCTACCCAATAGAGCTTCTTTGGGATGTGGTGGAACGGGAGCTTCGTGCATCCCACAAATCTCCATCAACTGCAAGATGCTATCCTATCAATATGGGCCAACATTTCTAAAGAATGCTTTCAGCACCTTGTTGAATCAATACCACGTAGAATTAAGGCAGTTCTTAAGGCGAAAGGGGGTCAAACACAGTATTAGTATGGTGTTCCTAATAATCCTTTAGGTGAGTGTATGTGCCAACAAGAAAATAAAGTGGACATGTAAAATGGAATTTCCACACCAGGGTTATTATAGTGCTAAACGTCTCCATGCACTGATTAAATGGTGATTAAATGTAGGCTAACACTAGTCGGTTGCTAGCTTATTTCACTATGGACATTAAGCCAACAGGTTAATACCACTCACAGACTATACGCCAGTGGTTCTCAACTCTGGCCCGTGAGATCCATTTTACTGCAGATTTTATCGCCAATTCTGATATAAAACACCTGAAGAAGCAAATCAGCGTATTTAGAATAGATGCGTTCAACTAAATGCGGCGCAGTGCAATTCTATCATCGTATAACATTTAAGAACTGCAAAAGAGATTCAAGTCCAGATTGCCCGGTACGCATTTTAATCTCTCTCGCGGTACATTACTGCGATATGCCAAACAATCTGCGCAGACTAACATTAAATTGAACTTGTCTGTTCCTGAAGTCACTGATTAGCCTTTTCAGGTGTTTTATCAGAGTTGGTGCTAAACTCGGCAGGAAAATGGATCTCGTGGGCCAGAGTTGAGAACCACTGCTATAGGCTACCCACCTGTCTTGGTGAACAATTGGGTTACAGTTTGACACCCTTTCCTTTGTCTCTCTTTTCTCTCTTTCCTTTTTTGAAACCAGATTTTGATTTGACGTTACTAGGCAACATTGTGGTCACTGTAGTTCTGGCATCTACACATCTACACATCTACTGATTGCAACTGAACACTGTCACTGAGAGCGCTAAGGCAGGACCAAACCATTTCATGCAGATACAGGGGGGTGGTCGGTCAATATGGATGTTTACTTTTTGATCAATGGGGATTTTTTACTTTTACTGTCAAAAACATAGAGATCATTAATTTTTATTATATAAATATATATACTGAATGATGATGGTTTAATAATTTTTTATTAGTTCTTACCTATTTTTTGGGCCCCTGTCAGCCATTGGCCATGGAATTGTCCTAACTTTTCCTCCCATATGGCGCCCGTGGAAACAATATAAGACTTTTTTTCGAATTTGAAATATCTTGTAATGATAAATCATACCCCACAGAGTGAGGACCTTTCATTAGACCGTAGAGTCATGTTGATTTTGTGTAGACTTCATTTTGATCAATCAAGAGAAATCTTGTAGAGAAGAGAAGTGTATGAATGTATATACTCATATGATGATCGTGGATGCACTGGTGCTTCATATCCGAGAATACGTGCAAATCTTTAGTATGACCATTAGAATGGCTGTCCATTAGTATGACTGATTAATTACACAGATAATGCTTCATGCAGCAGAAGTGGGGAACACATCTAGCAGTCTGTGTCATGTTAATAGCACAGTAATTTCTTGCTAATGGCATTTAGTTAATTTCTCTTCAAATTGAAGAGACGCTAGAAGAAAATATTTTTGGCCCTTTGATCGTTCATCCTGTGTACATTTATGACACTCTTCGGACTCTCAAACGATTGGGGCGCTGAAGTCACCCCCCCTAGCATCACTCAACCTGAGTCCCCAGCCCAGTAGGCTATATGTGAATTATGTGAATAAATTTGATTTCATATGAATTCAAACAGGCGCGAGTCAATGCGCACATATTTATCAATAGATGATTCAAGAGCAGGTTAAAAGGTATGCGTATTTAGGCGTGCTGTCCGGGAAGAGGACTTCGGGCTCGGTATTAACCCGAACCCAATATTCGTTGTGGTTACAAATAGCAGCCGGCAATGTTCAAAGATAGCATTTGTGCACAGAGGCATCTTAGAGAGACAGGCTTCATTGGCAGCATAACAGAATTCTATTTGAATTATAAACAGAGAGCGCCTTTGTTACCAATTACCAATCACATATTTAAAAACAACAATATTCATTTCTCGCTAGATATGCAATCAAAAGTTATTGAAAGTGGAAATGAAACTTACATTTATACAAAACTATGCTCCAGCGGGCATTTCGGTCGGCATTTAATTTTTTCGAGCTTGAGCCTTCTCGACCAATCACGTTCCTCGCATGTTGTTGTGGAAACGAGAGGTCTGGGCCAGGACCAGTGGAGCTTGAGGAGGTTGGGGCTGAGCCCTCCAGGGTGACGGTCGCCAGGACGCAGTCCTCCGGGACGGTAGCTAACGGGGAGGACGCCCAGGCTGGGACTAAGGGCCAGGGCTCCCAAATCCCAGGGGGCTCAGCATTTTCGTCTCAGAGGGCTTGAGGGGCTCAGTGAGGCAGTAGTTAAAAACTACCTTGAGCTCTGCCTCACTTTAGTCGGTCCCTATAGCTGCCAGGAACTCCCGAGCAAAGACCCGCACGACGCTATCCTTCTGGCGGAGGCCAAAAAGCTATTGGGCTTGGTGGGATCAGTCCGGGGATAGAGTGGTGTCTATGGCTGCGTGCTGGCCTCAGTATGGGCTGTTTCATTATGTCGGGGTTGGTGGCCAAGAGAGAGAAGAACCCAAGTGGTACGTCACACAAACGCTAAATGAGGAAACAAGGAGGTGGGGTCAAGAGACAAGATAGGAGAACGCATTGCCATCATAAACAAACAATGACCATGCGCTCATACACAAAACACGTGAGAATGTCATGACCCTGCCACAAGACTAGAAAAGCATGATTAGGTGAGGCAGGATCATGACACAATGTAGTGTATATAGGACTATCTCATCCTTTCCTTAAGTAACACGCAAGATTAGGATTGGGTAATGCACATGGATTTACCATTTGTCTAAAAGACATAAGGTGAAGCTAAATTAAAATGCTACTGATATGCATGGTTGCCAGTATAAAGCAATCAAGAAAAGAATATGAAAACACCCAAAACATTTGTCTGAATCAGATAAAGCTAGTTTATAACTAGAGGTAATGTCCAATTCTTTTAAATGAAGAACTTTCTAAGAGCTGAAACCAAAGCACATCTATCTTGGGGTCTCTTTGTGTTTTTTAAACATTTAAAACCCCATTTTCAGCATTTCACGGACACATTGTCTGCATAAGTTGCACATTTTCCTGCATGCTAATGCCATTTTTGTTAATTGGTAAAATTATTTCAATTTTAAGTATAGATTTTTACATATAAAAAAGAATCTTAATTGTAACTACATATACCACTTGTGAAATTCACAATCCGGTACACAATCTATCAGATCTGTCTGGAAAAACATAAAAGGCATTTTAAACAGAGAAAATACGGGGTCCATAAAAACAATACCCATGTGAGATCTCTCTTCAAATTTGTAAAGCATTTGTTCTATTTTTAGTGCATGATTTTTCATAGTCGGGTTAGTGCCATTTTCAGGATTGTCACATCCATACGCCACACATTTCTCATAATGAATATTAATGTAATGTAACTATTTCATGTTCTATAAAGAAGCATCCCTTCTCCATTCAAAGGGTATTATTGCTTTAGGATTGTGCATTTTATTTTACAGAAATCCTACAAAGTTAATCGTTTACCAAAGAACGCATCCTTTTTTGTCACATTTGTTTATTTCCCTTTTTTATATAATTTTATTCATACACTGACATTTTTTGATATTTATATTCTATCAACAAGGCTTCAGTAAAATATGAACAGATGGTTCAATATATTCGTTACAAATTCATTCTCAAACCGTGTAGAACTAAACAAATTGGAGATTAAGATATTTTCATATTTTTCCTAATTTCTGGTTTAAAAGTTGAACTCTAAACCAGATTTTGACATGTTTGGTTTTTAAAGTGACGATCAAAAAAATCAGCCTAGAATATCTGCCTTTGTTGCAGACATTGACTTTGACATTTTGATTGCCTTCTTCGCACAGGCACAGAGAACATTCTTTAATCAAAAGCTAATTGGCGACCGCTGTTAAGAATGCTGACCAGTAATGTACTTGCACTACATGCCTGGCAGACAACCCCGACATCTTCCACAGGCAGAACAAAATCCGGCTGAAGGAAAAAGACATATTTGTTAAATTAATCTTTGAATTAACCCTTGGACACTAAACCTTTGTCAGAGCAGATTGCATTGTTTAGTCCAACAAAAACTCACTCACTCTTTCATGACCATGAAGAACATATCGGGACATGTTCTTTAATTAAAAGGTAATTTATGGCACATTGATAAAAATGCAGACCAAAGTCTCAAACACTTTCATCATTTGGCAGATAAAAGTCTTAAACCTGGAAGCAACTCACTCTTCAAAGAAACACAGGACAAATGTATTTCTCTTAATTATTAACACAACCCCAGCAGACAGGTTTCACAATGTCTTGGTAGACAGGCAAGGTTTAGCCGGCTGGAACCACCTTTTGCCAGGTGGTGTGAGAGGATACTAGGCAGTGACAGCGGGGACACAACAACGGGTCATAAAGATCAAAAACCAAAACATTCATTGCAAGGTCATAAGAACACTCAAAAATAAAGTTTGTTTTGGGCACGTTGATAAAAAGACAGACCCAAAGTCTCAAACACTTCATCATTTGAGGTGATGAAAAGTTGATTGTGCTTTTTTCAGTTGTGGAATAGTCTCTTAGTCCACATCAGAACTGCCTCAACTTTATCTATTTTTAAGTCTACTCTTACAATGTATTTCTTCTCCTTGGCATTTAATATTCTGTAACCTGATGATGAACTTTATTACAGTGAATGTTTTAATAGTCTGTGTTTTATTGCTTAGAATTTATTGACCTGTTTTGTCTTCCATACCCTGTACAGCACTTTGGTAGACCTTTATTGTTTTAAATTTGCTATATAAATAAACGTTGTATTATATTGTATATCTCAGATAGAAATCGCTCTTAGAAGAAATGTCACACGCATAAACATTAAATGTATCTCTCTATTTACACCCAGAGCAGACTGTTTTCACATCATGTTGAAAGGTAAAAAGACAGCCAGGGTGAAAGCACCATCTTGGTTTGGGGATGGAGGGGTGTGTGGGTAGGAAGGGGAGAGAGGGTCTGTAATACTTACCATAGATAATGTGAGGCACCCTCAGCCAATCCTATTATGGCAGTGGCATCAGTGGCCGGAGTTCAGTCTTACGACAGTCTACGTGGCACAGTTTCGTGTGGATTTGTTTATTCATATTATCAGTTAATATATTGCACAAGAAAAGAGATTTTGTTGGTTATCCTTGTATTGTTATCGTTTGAAAATAGACCACATGACCGTAATTGTAAATGTAATTTATTTCTTGAAATCTTGAAGGCATAGAAACCATAGCCTACCTGTTTATTTATTTCTTTGTTTATTTTACCTCATTCATTCAATTGCATTGTCATGATCAATGCAGCAGTCACATTTCAAATATTTGTTGAAACCTTTTATTTTCATTCAACAACAAAATAAACAATATCAAATTTTACATTACCCACATCTTTTTTCATAATACTGCATCAACGTGATATGGAGACACGCAGTTTTAGTTATTACAATTCAAGTTTTCTCACAACTGCTAAATCCCTAAATCCACCATTCGATAATATTGAATTCAATGATAATGCCGTAAGCCTGTTGCAACATTCGCTACTCGGCCTTCTCTTAAAAAATAAACATTTATCATAGTTAAATCTACATCTGGTTCCCTACAAAGTATTGTTTGGTGTGAAACATGTTCAACATGGATTCCTTAAATGAACAGCTGTTTTCTCACAAAAGCGACTTATTTGGAGTAGTGAAGATTCTCTTTCAATGACATCCATTAAAAATGGTCTTACGGTTTTATTTCCTGTACTGGTGTTAGCATTAGCATCGTGTTTTTTGGCTAAAGGTTACAGGCGTTCCTTCTAAAAGGGCTTTCCGTGACTCTTTCCAGTAACTCAAGTCAGTTGCTGTTGAAATCATAAAACACGTTATTGATATGAGGGATGGTAGCAATACCATCTGGCATGATGACGCATTTCGCTTGTCACGGTTATCTATTGACCCTTTAAAGTGTTCTTGTTACAATGTTTACAGGACTAGTGGACAACCAGGATTAGGCCTTTTTTACTTATAAAATACATCCATATAATGTATGTTAAAATACTTTATAGATGTAAACAATCCCAATTACAAACTAGCATAGATGGCTAACATTATTATGAATGGCTGTTCATAATAAAAGTGCACTAAAATGAAAAGTCTATGATGTGAGTGAAAAAAATATGTTTACCGTAGATAAATGTGATGTCCTATCTTTAAAAAGCAATTTGTTGCATCATCTTTTCATTAGCAAACATTGAAGACAGGTCGCAGGACTTGAAAACCACACAATGGTTAATTCAATATTTTATTATTACATTTACATTAGTCATTTAACAGACGTTTTTATCCAAAGCGAAGTTGGGTAAACACTGGAAGCAGATGGGTCAACATTAGGACAACAAAAAGCATAAGTGCAATATAAACATGTCCCATAAAGCCTACTACAATGTACAGAGCTAAGTTTAGTTTATCTAAGCTTAAGTAAGCATGCTTTTTTATATTGTAGAAAAAATATAGAAATCAGAAATGATTGGTCAGGTGCTGACGGAAGAGATGTGTTTTCAGCCGATTCTTAAAGATTCCAATCATTATTATTAAATATACACTCTTAACTTTTGGGGAGGGGGTTAATTTAACCCAACATTGGGTTTGTCCATTTTAAAATGACAGAGAGTTTTTAGAGAGTATTAAAGACTAGTCTTCATTATTTGACTGTTTGATATATTCATGTTTTTTTATTTAAACTTTTTAATTGGATCAAAATGTATTAACCATGAATGTACATAAATGAAGGATAGGCCTAAGTGTATCATGTATGCTATTATAATATGTTTAAATGTTTTATATATTTGAATAATTTACAGTATATACTTTCATATATTTTCTTGCCATAGGCCTAGAGTAACACAAAATGTATTATGGCCCCTGTAAAATCTGCAGTTATTTATGTCTTACTATACATTTAATGTAAACTCTTCTCTCTCTAGGTATGGTTTGGTCGGATGTGAAGCGCCTGTGGTATGAAGGCTTAGAGGATTTCCTTGAGGAGTCCCGGAACCAGCTGAGTTTCATCATGAACTCACTTTATTTGGCCACATTCGCCTTAAAAGTGGTGGCTCACAGCAAGGTATCAACTTCAGAACATTTGACAACACTTGTAAAGGGGTCATTTGATGCGGCTAAAACAAATATTGTTGTCTGCTTTAAATGTAATACAATGTGTACGATTTAAAGTAAAAAAAACGCTGTATTTTCCACATACCGTGCATGTTTGTATCTCCTCTTTGCCCCGCATCTCTTAGACGCGCTGATATTTTACACAGCTCATTGATCTTAAAAGCGAGGTATGCTATGATTGGCCAGTTCACTAGTGTGTAGTGATTGGTCGAATACTATACAGAATGTATAGTATGCTCTTGTCATATTCGGAAAACAGGCTGCGCCGGCGATGGTACAATGAGATTTACAAGTTTTACTTTACAATTTACGATTTACAAAGTGTTACGAACTGACGTAGATTAGCCGGAGTGTTGTTACACGAGGCGTTTCAGGCAGGTCTGGGTGAGCATTCGCTCCTAGATAAAATACAACTTTTGGTACGACACTTACATTTTGCAATTTTACGTGTCTAATACATGCATGGGCAATTTATAACACACCAAAGACAAAGAAAAACACTTATTTCCGGCGAATCACCCCTTAAAGACAATAAATGTAGGCATTTAGCACCCCCTGTATTTGAGCTAAAGCCACAAATGTAATGAATTTGAACTACATTTTATACAGTGTATATCTATAGTCTTAGATGTTAAATGATGGCAAGGATAATTCATGTTTATTTTATGACTTTCCTCTATCCATTTCAATAGTTTAAGAATGAAGAGACTGAAAGAAAAAACTGGGACGCTTTTCATCCCATCCTGGTCGCAGAGGGTCTCTTTGCTTTTGCCAATGTTCTGAGTTATCTGCGTCTCTTCTTCATGTACACCACCAGCTCCATCTTGGGGCCGTTACAGGTAATGACCACAGTATCACAGTATCCAGCTACAAGTTTTCTTATCCGTTTACTACCAGAGTCCTTGGAACTAAGCTCTAAGCTAAAGCTGTTTTTCCAGTGATTTCGTAACACCCTGCACTTGAACCTTTATCACCCAATTCCAGAGAAGTATATGAATATACAGTTCCTGTGTGAAGGGCTCTCTATTTTCCTCTGGTCGGGTTAACATCAGCATCTGGTTGTGTTGTACGGATACTCATACTCATCTCAAGAATTGTGCTCAGAATGACATATATACCCCCCACACAAACAGACACTCAACTCATATTCGTTAAATGGGAACTGTATTACTGGTTGAAGACCTCCCCACATATTTGAGGTTGCTTTGTCATTCCCTCCCTCAGTCATGAAGAACTGATTCAGACATTTACTCCCTTCTGCTTTCTTGTTTGCCAAAAGTGTCTAGTTTATATCAGTTTAACGTAAAAAAAGGGTCACTTGTGATTAATACATTCACACGTGAATTTAATACACTTCCGTTGCTAAATCATGATAAACATGAATAAATACATTTCCATGTTTTTATGGTTCCAACAACAATATTGCATGGTTTTCAAAACAGAATGCTTCACTGAAATCCATTAGAATCTTTAGGCGTCCAAAAAAATATATAAATGAACAGCATCCTATCAGAGAGGTTTAAATGACGATGCTACAATATATGAGATACAGAAATGACTGCAGTCTAATCCAGTCTAATGAGTGGTTATGTTAAGCATTCCCAAAAAATCCTGGCTGTGTTTCAATGCAAACACACAGCACATCATGTTTCTGACCTCGACCTACACTGGAAAGACCTGTAAACATCTACAGGACACATGAAAGAGTATGTCTACTGATGGTTTTAACTCATGTTTACCTGAGCTGTGTTTATCAGTGACCAGTTGTTTTCTAATTGATCTAGTTGGCTAAATATGACATCGCACATGTAAACAAAAGTGTGTTTTAGAAAATGTAAATATGTCTTGTTTAGATACTCGGCCAAAACATGTTTGATCATCCTTAAAAGATAAATGTGTACACAAATATATATTTAAACCTAGACATAGCAAAGCTGTTCCCAAAAATTAAACAAACAAACATTTGTGAAGCAGTCAATGCTAGTTTTCTGTTGGAAATGTATTACTCAAAATCATTTTATAAGCCCAGAAGTCTGATGTTGTGTGTGGTTGTAGATCTCCATGGGTCAGATGCTTCAAGAGTTTGGCAAGTTTCTTGGCTTGTTCCTGCTGGTGCTCATCTCTTTCACCATCGGCCTGACACAGCTGTATGGAAAGGACCAGAAGGATCCAGCCAGAAGCAAAGACGAAAGCAAAGACTGTGAAGGCATCTTCTGTCAGCGGCAGAGCAACGACACGTTTCACACGTACTTCATCTCTCTTATCTCACTTACACTAACCAGATAGCCTGTTTTCTGTTTCAGCCAAAATTAAGTCTGAAATAAAACGTTCCCATAGAAGGAAATACATTATCAGTTGTTTTTGCTCTGTTGTACTCAAAAGAATACATTTTAAAGCAAACAGTTTTGGGGCACGTTTGAATCTGCGAATGAATGGATGCTTGACATTTTTAGTTTACTCGCTTCATTCGCGTGTCAAATTCACAGATGCGAATTCGCGTCATGGGAGGGGCTTCTGCCTGGCGGCTTCAGTCTTGTATACATATGTTGCTCAAATTGCATAAAGATCGTTTTTGACAATTTACCAGATCCTATTTATTTCTGTTTCAATAAAAGTAAGATGTATTGTACAGCTCCAGGCAGTGCTCGAATTGAAGGGGATGCTGGGGGGCCATAAGGCATTAGGGACCCCCCTTAAGAAGTAAAAAATGGATATTGTAGGGTCCCTCAGATATTTGTATTTGAGTAAAAAGGACAATTGTGATTAAAACATGCAATGGATGTTGTAAATTTTGTGTATTAATTATTTACAATAATTTATATCAAGTTTGTTTATGGGCTAGTTGTCATGTCTCTTTAAATTTGAAACGTCCCACCCCACGGCTAAAGACCGCTAAGCGCAGGACAGTGAAAGAAGCCTGTTCTTCTCTGTAAGCCTGTTTTAAATATATTATAGCTTATAGTTATGCATATTATAATTAAATATATTGTGAATTTTATATCAATTGTATATTGCGAGACTAACCCCCACCAAAAAAAAGTCTTATGAGGGGGACCCCCATAAGACTTGGTTCAATTCGAGCACTGGCTCCAGGTATATAACAACAAGGATTTTGTCCTCCATATTTGTCCTCCGCTCGCAACGTCATAATGATCTCACTACTAGAGCAAGTTAACGCGGTGCGAATTTTCGCCAAAGTTCAGATTTTTCTACTAATAATGCAGCATATGGGTCATCGAATCTCTTAAAATGTAGATGAGAGTTAATTCGCGGAGTAATTACCCATCATGAAACACATTTTTAATAAAGTTCGAAAGAGTTGACAGAGGCTTGGAGGTGGTGACGTCGATATCAAGCGCACTTAAGTGTAATTTACGTTAGTCTGCTGATAGTATCGTGTAAGCTTTTCACTTCTGCCGATTGTATTTCGTCTTCAAAAGTAACAAATGTTGGTCTCATTTGTAAAGATGATCTTGATAGACAAACGTGTAAACATAATTTGTAATCACAGAGCTTCTTTTTGCGATCATCCAAAGTCTATGGGAAAAATGCTAAGGGTTTCGGTCAAGGGAACCAGCGCGGTGCTTACATCCGGCTTACATCAGTTTAGCCGACTAAAATACGTCATCTCTTAGGTACTGAATTATGACTGACTTAAACTACAGGAAACACTAAAAATGTTGTTTAAGGTTAAATAGACATCTTTAACCTCAAGTATTTCTATTTTTTGCAGGTTTATGGGAACATGTTATGCGCTGTTTTGGTACATTTTCTCTCTGGCACATGTGGCTTTGTTCGTCACGAGGATCAGCAACACAGAGGAGCTGCGTTCATTCGTTGGCGCTCTTATTGTCGGCACATACAACATTGTTGTAGTCATCGTTCTTACCAAACTCCTAGTGGCCATGTTGCACAAGAGCTTCAGACAAATCGCCGTGAGTGGCCTTTTTCAAGTGTTTAAGTATGATTTTAAACAAAACATTTATACTCAATGTATAAGGTAGGCATATCATATACTTTAACAGCGAAAAAAGAAACAGTTGCAGGATCAGTATTTGCCAGAATTTTACCCAAGAGTTTATGGGAAGTTTATTTAAAGGACTTTTTATTGTAGCGAAATAAAGTTTTTCCAGAATTCATATAAAAAATACAATATTTTTGTAGTGATATTAATGCAATATACCAATACTGGTGGAATATCTCATGGCTCTCAGCCAATCAGATTCGAGAACCAGAAAGAACGGTTGTATAAAAGATTTTATTCTACAAAAAGATGTTGTGAACTTTGTAAATGGGACAGTTCCACAAAATTTTAAAGTCTATCATTTATTTACCCTCCTATTATTCAAAACCTGTATATGATCCTTTCTTCTGCAGAACACGAAGGAAGATATTTTGAGAAATGTCCCAGTGGTTTTGTGTCCATACAATGGAAGTCAATGGGGGCCATGTTGTTTGGTTACTAACATTCTTCAAAATATCTTCTTGTGTGTTCCGTCACACAGGTGACTTTCATGCAGGTTTGAGTGTCATGTATGCATCAAACCTAGTGAGGGCGGCAAATGCTCTCTTGCTCACCATCTAGATATCACCTGGGCATTAAACTCTATTTGTGTGTATCTTTACATGGATTTAATTCATATTACTTTTCCATGCGATTTCTATTTATTCAATGTTTCTTTAACGTTTTCTTTTTTGTTGTTGTTTTTCTTGTACAGCAGCTTTAAATAAGACACCAATACATTTGATTTAATCTAGAGCATTCCTTATGGTATCTTTATGTTTTTTTCGCTTGCAGAACCACGAAGACAAGGAGTGGAAGTTTGCCCGTGCCAAGCTGTGGCTCAGCTACTTCGATGACAAGTGCACCCTGCCTCCACCGTTCAACATTCTCCCCTCGCCGAAGACTGTGTGTTATCTGGTGATCAGCTTAAGCAAATGGATCTGCTCCCACACCTCCACAGGCAGAGTCAAGAGACAGAACAGCCTCAAGGTACGGACACACAGACGGCTTTATAAGCTGTGCATGCTTTACAGTGTAAAAATCAACTTCTTGCTGTTGTTTTCAGGAATGGAAGAACCTCAAACAGAAGAGAGATGAGAACTATCAGAAGATCATGTGCTGTCTGGTGCACCGCTACCTGACGTCCACACGGCAGAAGATGCAGAGCACCGATCAGGCCACGGTGGAGAACCTCAACGATCTGCGTCAAGACCTGTCCAAGTTTCGCAACGAAATGAGAGACCTTCTGGGCTTCCGCACCTCTAAATACGGCATGTTCTACCCCAGAAGCTAAGCCACTTTAGTAAATGCTCAGCATGCATGTCTTCTTGTGTTTCTTTGGAAGATGTAAGAGGAGAAAGCCCTGGGACTCTACTGGATTGTATTACACCCTGTATATTATTCGCCAACGCCTCCAGAACCATAAAAGTCATGTAATATTCTTGCATCCTACATGTTTTCTAAAAAGTGTTCTATAAATCTTTTCCAATAAACAACATTTATTATGAAGAAACGTTTTATGTGGATTAACTGAATTGATACGTTACATAAAAAAAGCTCTTTAAAGTCCCTGTGAACCGGAAGTTGCGGTCAGTTTTTACTTCCGTATTTTGAAGCCTTTCCTAGCGAAATGGAATTTTAAATGAGAAAAATAGTTGCCGTTGCTTTCGTCTTTCTCTGCGATTTTATTGGATGTATAAAAACAGCCCTTGCACTTTGAAATGGAACTGGCAGCAGACTGACAGCTGAAGGGGAGGAGTAAACGGATGCTCCGCCCAAGCAGTCTAACATAGGTCATTTATGAGATGGATAGTCATTACAGGACGGAAGAGCATTTTCAGAGTTTAACCGAAGTTTATGAGGGCACACGATTTTTGAAAAGAGAATGACCCACATTGATAAACTATTTTTTACAATAAACGCTGCAATATGTCATGAAAAAATAGGCATTGTCATTTTTTATATCACTGGGACTTTAAACTCTTACCAATGAGTTAAATGTGTGTGCATTTCGTAGACGTGCACTCTTTGCCTCAGGCAGCTTGAGAAACAGATGTTCCAACATGACCAAGTGAACTACCCAAATACTTTCAACATTTAGCTTTTTTTAAACAAGATCTCCTATTCAGATCCATTGACATATTTGAAACACACCACACAAAACCATGATGAAAATCTAAATGATAAAACTGACTTTATTTTTATGTCAAATAATTTATAACTTAACATTCACCACTGAATCAGTTCCTCTGATGATATTTCATAGACAAAATGTAACACAAATCCAGCATGAAGACGACAAAATGATGCTACAACCGCACATACGTTTCCTTTGAGTTCGCTATATGATCACAAAATAAACATCTTTACATTCTATTGTCTCTCACCAGGAACTTAAATTCTTGCTGTCATTTTGATTCTCATCACAATAGTAGGATGATATGTAAGAAAAAGAGAGCCAGACCCTGTGTTTTGTGCTTCAGCAATTCTTGGCTGTCATTGTCGGGGTCCGTGATGAAAGTTCAGTCATGCGGGATGAGATTCTGTGAGTCTGTGGGAGATCAGCAGTGTTTGTTCTTCAGTATGGCAAAGGCCCTCTGGTTCTTGGCTTTGAAAGCCATAACGAAATGATGGGGTGCGATCATCCCACGCCCGTCCTCGTCCACCTGGCCCATGAAGATGTAGTTCAAACCTAGCAACACCACACAGAAAGAACCTGAATGCAGTGACGGTGCGGCAGAACATTCAGGAAGAGCTTTCCATCAGCGTTTCTCACTCACACTACATACTTCATATGTTCATTTACCTTATAAACATATGACAGTGAGATTTCATTTGAAAGAAATATTGTTTCACAAGTTTTGACAGTCACTTACCGTCACAGTACAAGTTCAGCTTCATGCAACTGTCTCAGAAGGAAAACTTTCAAAGACACTTAATGGAACAGTTCACCCACATCTGAGATTACATACTGTACTACTCTCCCTGTGATTATATACAGTATGTTGAGATTTCCAAAGAATCGTTACACATGGAAGAAAAGTCTGTTCAAGGTGACCATAAGGTTTCCTTTTTGAGTGAACTATTCCTTAGACAGCTTCTTGGAACAGATTACAAATGAAATCCTTTATATTTAATTGTTATTTTTATATTAAAAGTGGGTAGCCTCACTGAAAGGCTGTCTGGAAAACTGTGTCTAAAAATACACAATTACTCAAAGGAATATTCTGGGTTATCTTGAAGTAATGTTAATGGACATCATCTGTAGTGTGTTGTCAGTTACCACAGAAATTTGTTATGACACAACTCTCCAAAACAAAATACACTGGACATTGGAAATATAAATGAAGAATCCATTTGCAAAACCAGATAACTCTGTTAAAAATCATGTTTGTTCTTGTGCATTCCAAGTCAATTAAATCAAACTGCAGTCCGGTTGTTTTGATTACGTAAAAAACAAATCAGCTATCAAAATAAAAAATACACATGTTAGCATAATAAAAAACATGATTTTTAAAAAAGGCAAATAAACTCTTCAATTTTAAAATTACAGAGTTATTACTAGAATAATATGTAAATAATAAATACATTTTAGATATGGGTCAATGAAGTGGCACTATTTTTTTTGTGTCCCTGTGATATAATTACTATTAAAAGGAATAAAAATTCAAAATAAATTTGCAAAATACTTGCATATATTTTCTTTTCTGAGGACCGAGACTGATATTCTGGTTTAAATTCATTTTGAGAAAATAATTGGGGAATGATTGCAGAAATGTCTATGTGGTATAACCGTAAAAACTTTATAAAACAAATTAATCTTGTTAATAAAGGTGAAATTCTCTCCCAAACACCATATAAACTAGCTTGGCATAATCTAAAATTAGTCTACATTTTAATCGTAAATAAAAGTAAATGGACCACCATTGTTCTAAATATTATAGTTAATTTGGGGATTCATGTGAGTGGGTAAAATATAAAATATTCTCATTCTTTGGCACCATTTGACATTTTCAGGTTCCTGAAACTTTTATAAAAAATGGAGCAGATGAATTGAACAAAATCAACAGAAATGCACTAAGTAAATACACTGATGCATGCTTTTAAAAGCAGCTTTTTAAGTATTTTCACCAACTAAACGCATCCAGAATAAAAGTTTTTGTTTACATCATATAGTATGATATAGAGATACTTTGCATTTTATTTTGTATTTATTAAAACATACACAAACATGCATATTTATGCATTTACCATTTACATATTATTTGAATAATTGATAAATATAAATAAATACCTTAAAGTATTTGTTACAAAAAAAGTAAAAAGTATGTTTTCATATGTTTGCTCTTACCTCGCCTGACATAGGGACATTTCTTGCACAGGATGACAATCTTGGTGCTCATGGTTTTGCCAGCCTGCTGGATGGCCAGATTGCCCTCCTTATAAACATTGATGATGGATATGGTGACGTACATGCTTCCTCCACGTGTTAGAGCAGTAATAACCGTTCCTGTAATCACTAAGAAAAACATAATGATTTATAGACAAATTATGAAAAAAACACATCCCACTAAAGTGTTTAGGAAATACCACCTGCAACGTCTTTGATTTCATGTGTTTTATTTCCCACCTTTATTCACAGCTTGTTTCTCAACTTGATTTTGGTCTCCACCCACCACAGGATTTCCCAATTTGCAAATCCAAGAAAACTTCAACAGAGATCATAATTGAATATCTGCTTGACTCTGTAAACAGGTCGTGAATATGAACATTGCACATCTGTTCCAGGAGCAGTTACTGCGGCCAAAAACCTCCACTGAAACAACACTCCCATTTACAAACAGTTTACCCACACTGCACTGCAGTTTGTTTACACAAGCAAACACACAAATCCACTGTACTCAATGCTCAGAGAAGGTTTTAAAACAAACTGACACAAGCCAACAGGCCAAAGATAGCAGGCCGAAAAAAAAGACCCATTAAAATCATTAGTTACGAAAGTTGCATTCTCCCTTTGCACTTGTGTGAGGGCTTGTGTTTTTGTGTTAGTGTGTGTGCGTGTGCGTAAATGCGAGACTAAATGTGTCAACGAAAAAGTAACGAGCAGGTAATGTTTCTCTTACCAAAGTTGCTGGAACAGTAGTGGCTCTCAGGGGTTCCCTTGCGTTTGCATTTCTGTTGACACAGCGCTGCAGAATACTTCAAAGCTGGAGAGAGAAGAAGAGATAGCACGAAAAACATATTTCAACTATCCTTTAGTACAGAGGCTTTCAATACCTGTGAAAAAATTTGGACAGTCACACTGTCACTGAATGCTATTGCTTCAGACAACAAAATTTATCTGAAGCAGTGCTTGAAGTGGGACATTCTAAAACGGGAAAAGCGCTTAACCTGGCTTAACGTACATAAACAGCGATCAGTGAAAACCAAATGTCTGTCAAACCTTCCTTGTAATAAACACTAGCTGGTGTCAAAAGAACAAGCCCTTATTCCACTGAGAAAGTTAATGTTTTGCACGTTAAGTGTTTTCTCCCCCATTTTAAGGAAACAGCTTAATGAGACTTTATATAACGTAATTTACAGCGATCAGGGAAAATATAATTATTTAAAAAAAATTATCGCTTGTATCCAACATGAACATGATAACATAAAGTTTCCATGTTCTCAGTTTGTCACTCCTTTGAGCGACGTTCTGTCGTTTTCTATGGCAAAATACTTATCTTGAAACTTAGCTTGTTTACATCAATATTAAAGGCTCATCAGATCACTCATGTGCAGAGTGTGAATTATTTATAAGGCGTGTAGTCAATTTTGTCTTTCAATATCACTAAATTCATCCAATAAACCACGTTAAAGAGTACATAACATGGGATCATGAAAATGACATTTCATACAGTTTGTAATGTCCCCGTGTTTGAAAGCAGGCAGTCTGCCAAGTTTTAAATCCGAAGGTGAATGAATAACAAAGTTATTGGCTTGGAAAAAAGGGAGTCGACTCTTAATCACAAGGCAGATTAGGCTAGTGGAAAGGAGGGGATAAAACATAATAATCGCGGAATGAATCATTTGATTCAAATCTCCCGTACTTGTCTAAAATACTAGAAAAAGTAGCATCCACTCAGTTGTGCTCTTTCCTACAAAATAATGACATACATGTCAAATTTCAGTCTGGCTTTAGACCGCATCACAGCACTGAAACTTCGCTCGTTAAAATTACAAATGACCTTCTTATTGCATCAGCTAAAGGTAACATCTCACTCGTAGTCCTGCTTGACCTTACTGGTACGTTCGATACTGTAGACCATAAAATACTTTTAAATCGTTTACACAATTATACCGGTATTCAGAGACAGGCACGAAAAAGGTTCGGATCTTACTTATCAGACGGATATCAATATGTCCATTTAAATTGGAATTGAATCATAAAATCTAACGCAAGTAAAAATTGGATTACCTCAGGGATCGGTTTTAGGACCCCTGCTTTTCTCCATATACATGCTGCCCCTTGGCAACAAAATTAGAAAACATGGAATTAGCTTCCACTGTTTTGCAGATGATACTCAGCTATATATCTCATCAAGACCAGATGATTCCTTCAAGCTATCCAAACTGGCAGAGCGCATCGAAGATATAAAACATAGGATGACTAGTCATTTCCTTCTTTTAAACTAAAAAAAACCAGAAATATTACTTATCGCTCCAAATAGACGTAAACAGAATATCTCAGATTATAACCTGCAAATTGAAGGCTGCACTGTCACCCCAACAAACACAGTTAAAGACCTAGGGGTTATATTAGACGGCAACCTGTCATTTAAAAATCCCATCTCAAATATCACATAAACATCCTTCTTCCACCTTAGAAATGTTGGGAAATATTTTATGTGATGTTGACGCAGAAAAGCTTATTCATGCATTTGTGACATCAAGACTAGACTATTGTAATGCTCTACTTAGTGGTTGTCCTGTACCATCAATAAACAAACTACAGTTAGTTCAGAATGCAGCTGCCAGAGTTCTAACCAGGTCAAGAAAATACGATCACATAACCCCAGTTTTATCATCGATTCACTGGATACCCATTAAGTATCGTATTGATTTTAAAATTATTTTAATTACCTATAAAGCCTTAAACGGTTTAGCCCCTACCTACTTAACAGAGCTTCTATAACATTACAACCCATCATGCTCACTTAGATCTCAAAACTCAGGACTTTTGATGACACCTAGAATAACTAAATCCACCAAAGGGGGTCAAGCTTTCTCATATGTAGCACCTAAACTCTGGAATAGCCTTCCTGATACTATTCGAGGGTCCGACACACTTGCCCAATTTAAATCTAGATTAAAGACACATCTTTTCAGCCAAGCTTTCATTTAATGCATAGTTAATGAACAGCAGCTACGCTAATTATTCTCTTTCTGCCTCCGCCTCGGGATGCCCGCCTCGGGATTCCCCCAGGCCCAGATGAACGTCATATGCCCATCCCTAACTAGAGATTATGCCACCTACATCTGAAAATCCCGTGCCATCCTCCTGTTACGCTTTTTTGGCTAAAGATTGTAGGCTTTCCATCTAGGGTCTTTGGTGCGGAGCTACCCGATTTAATTTTTAGCAGCATTTCAGCCAATAAAACTAAAGAAGACAGAATGTTCACAAAATCAAATTGAAGAAGACGGCTGTGCTGATGACGGTGTAGAAAGAAAGTGAGACGTGAGAAAGCATAAGAAAGCCACCCGCTTTATACACATAAAAGTGATAAATGATAAGAATTCAGAGCTGCAAACTACCTCTCTTTTGCTAATTCTGATTTTAAATGAAAACCTAAGTGATTTTTCACATGATGTAATGTGTGTTCGACATGACATGCCTAAAAACATAACATAGGTGTAAGTTATATGATGGATTTCATTAACTGAAGTGTTCAATAGACTGCAGAACTATTTATCACAGGTTATGAATTATATGTTTTTGCATTTAACATGATATAATATAAATAAGTGTTATTAAATAAGTTGTTTGGCAAATGGTTCCTTTTGTAAGTAAATATGTTGTACCAGCAATGTCCAAATACAGTTTTTTTGCTTATAGGAATTTCAAATGTGGTAATAATTTGCATATGGCAACGTGCACAAGAGAGTACCAGAATCTTTTCCTTCCCACTTCAAGCACTGATCTGAAGGCAGTGAACAATATAAATTATAGGCTACATTCATGGAAAATATTCATAGTTCACAAGATGAAATATACATGTCAAATTGAAAATCTTTAGCATCATTTGTTAGCTGATAACAATAGCCAAGTGATATCTAGTAAAAAGAGATGCCAGATATGAATTATGATATATGACATATTTGGATTTGTTTTTGGGCAAATGTATGTGTTTAGCAATGCTTCGGTGTATTTTGTATTTGTAAAAATAAAAACGTGTGCATATCAATCAAACAAAATAAAAATAAAAAGTCTTTTTTCTTCATTTCTAGTTCTGCATCTGTACACGATCACGTATATCAGGCGAGGGTCAGTTTGAAACTAAATACACAAGAGGTGACTTAAAGCAGATAAGACTGAGGTATGTCTGTGGTTCAGTCAACGTGACTAGAGAGATTTCCAGACTGGAGATGTTCTGCTCTCACTCTATTTCATCTGTCATGGATGAGCTTTGTTTTGTCACCACCGTCTGTATACTTTCCACTACATCTGCAGTCACTCCATCGAATAAGTTGGACAGAACACATGTGTGTAGCAGACGTTGAGCACTGCCTCGTCTGACTGCGGTTTCAGAAGGTGCCAAAACACTTATTCACTTCAATTCACTGCTGAAAACCTGAGCACAGCTGGTGTGATGTTATTGTTAAAGTGTCGTGAGAGATAACTTTTCCATGATAAACCACTAAAATATACGGCCTTTAATATATGGAGAGAAAGCTTCAGGAGTGTTGTACATGTCTTCTGAAGATTAGAATATTTTTGGCTTGAGTTACTTAAATATACTGAAGTTGTGTATATCATGAGGACAATTGTGCCAATCACGTGAGCTAAAAATGTCACTTGACATTGAAATCCATGTTGGTGTAAACTGGTCTATTCAACAGGAACGTTAAATGTGTCATTTACATCAAACCCTAAGGGAACGCGTGTGCTGTAGACTAACATTTAACTCACCAACCAATACTTACGTATGGGTCTGGTGGTAGTGGGCGGGGCTGTTGTGGTCGGTGGGACAGTTGTGGTGGGAATCTTCTTCGGTCTAAATTTGTAATGACCGATAAAACCATCTGCTGTTAAACTGAGATCGGAGAGAAACTGTATGAAGAGCTGATTCCCCTCGGAAAGCACCGGCCTAAATAAACAGACACAGAACATCAAACATATTTTATGATTATGATAAAGAGTTCGGTTCAAAATGAGATAACTCCAATATTGAACTCATGTTTTTTTATTGTGCTTTCCAACTAATATCAATCAAACTGCAGTCGGTTTCTTTTGATTTAAAAAATACAGCTAACAAACACAACAAACACATTAAAATGTAAAATATCATAACAAGATATGAGATATGAGAGATACAGTAGCTCATTTTGAATCTAAATTCTTCATTAATATATGCATACATATATCCGACACTGATGCATTGACACATACGCCGGTGGACTGTCTCCACAGTATTTCCCAATTCTTTTGGCGTCGTTGATTTCTCCTCCGTTAAAAATGGCGACGTAATCATAACGGCAGTAGTTGTCCCTCTCCACATCAAATTTCTCAAATTTCACCTCAATGATCTGTGAAAACAAGCAACTATTTTAATAACAGGCAAATGAAAAATCTGTATTATACATTTATATTTAATTAAATCAGCTGGACCTGGTTTTTTGGGGCCACTATATGCCAGGAACACGTGACTCCGGCGGGATAGTCTTTATCTGGCCAGTTAGGGGTCTTGAAGGTCCCTGATGGCTTCACTAATCTGCCACCGCAGTACTGATCCCCTGTAAACATCCAGTCAGACATTTTGGAAATGTTCCCTTTAAACTCAGCGAGAGCAGATCTAAACATAGACATGAGATCATTTATCTCTAATGAAAAGGAATGCATGGGGTAATTGCACAGCTCCATTACAGGACTCTTAAATGTACTTTCCTACAATCATGCCCTTTTGAGAGATTTTACAAACTTTTCAGTTTGGCTGAAACATACATCATGTGTGGCAAGATTTGGGCCACAACTGCAAATGAAGAGAGAGAGAGAGAGCTACCAACCTTCATACCATATTTAGATATTGCTCCCTGATGCTATTCTACTGATAAAATCAAGTGCAAATCTATTTTTACTCATAGAACAACTTTAATACACATTACAAAATCCACATGCTATACAATTTTGAGCTTTGACATTAAGGACCGTTAAGATGCTTTGCATTGTGTTCATGGCAAGCACAGCTAACCTCGTTGTTCTCATTCTCGAATACAAAAGCATCTGAATGCATCGTGGCAATTGTCATAATGCTTGATTTTTTGGGGGTAAAAAATAACCTTTTATTTTGATTTCAGAGTTTAAAGTATACTGTAAACCCGGATAAGTTGGCAAAGCTCAAACATTTTTAGGATTTAGAGTTCCTTGGTTTCAACTTTTTAGAGTACTGTTAAGTTAAAGTTCTTACCAAATCTTAGCAAGTGCGACTTAAATATTTAATTCATCCTATCTATGAAATTAATTAGACAGAACTTAAATAAATACACCAAAATTGCATTTTTAAGTAAACTCAACTTAATTCTTTCAGTAGTCTCTTTTCATAGTCTCAATATGAATAAATTAAACACTTTGACTTATGCAACCCAAAATGATCAAGAAGAGACTGATCTCAAAACTGACATTAGCACAGTTATCACTGCTCACTGGTAACATAACACGTCACAGGTGAAATGTAGATTCGCAGAGCCTAACCACATGCATCACTCTTCTAAACAATGGTAACCACAAGATATAAGATATATAAAGATAAGTGAACATTGAACACTAGCAAGTCTTTAACTTCACTAAAAACATAAACGAAAAAATGTACTTTCCTAATGCAGTCTGACGCAAAGCATGCAGGGAATTGGAAATCCTTCTTGACCAATAGTGTTCAATTAACTTGTTTAAACTAAGTAAATTGAACAAGGAGTAAATCTATTTTTTAGTTTTAGTAAAAACTTCAAGTTAATCAAAACTAATAATTATACTTTTCTCAAAAGTAAAAAAGTTTTTCAGGAACTTAAATATTAAGTTAGTAGAACCATTCATAAAATAAGTTTACATTACTTAATCTGTTTGATTATTTTGAACATTTGGGTTTAAAGTGTACACACGCACATGTAAATCCTGGATACCGCTGCCGTCCTTCTGATATCTTGTATCTCCATATTTTTTTGTTGTTGCCATAAATCATTATTATTAATGATCACCCTTCATGTTTGTCACTGGGTCTTGCAAATATCTAACCAAAAAAAAGCATTAACAACACAAAATTTAATCATTAAAAAGTACCATTTCCTGAAAAAGAGCGAATTTCGTCATCCAAGGAAGGACAGCGATGATATGTTTTTGCATGATTCATTCATAAAGACCACCCAAAGTATCGGCACAGTTTTTGATGATGAATGTGATATCTGCAGGCTTCAGTTGTTACAAACACGGCATACACAAACACACAATTACCGAGAGACCAAACAAAAACAGACGCAATCCAAATCATTAACATTCCAGCTGTTCTGCGCCGGCCGAGTGGGCAGACGTCTCGTCACTCATTCGGTTACTCAGAGTAAGACGCCCTTTGGGGGGTCTGACTAGTCACTGAATCTTTGGAAAAAAACGTCTGTGAGAAATTCCACGTCAAACCATGAAATATACAGCAATGATGTCCAGCTTTCCGAACTCTATCAGAGGAGAACACTTCCCTTTACAATCTGAAGAGAAACCAGATTTCCTCCCCACAGCATGGTCTTCAAGTGATTTATTTTAAAGACGAGTTTGTCTTGTCAGTAATTATGTTGACCTATGACCTCTTTGTAAGCGGTCAGCTCTTTACATCTCAATAAAGATGACCTCTGCCCTCTTAAACACAATCCATGCCTATACATCTAAATGTATTTGATAGAAACATGGATCCACACAAATGTGGTCTAGTCACATGCGTTTTTGGCTACGAATATGTGGTTTATGATCTTATTTTACATTTACAGTAATAAAGCAATGCAAGCTGTCATTTTTATGGAGTCGCCCCGCTCTTACCTCGTTCATGTGGGTTGGCAGCGGAGTACACGGCCAGAAAACCACTACCAGCTGTGTTGGCATCAGATACCATCTGCAGAAGCATCTTGTTGCTTGTGGAAACAAGAGCTCCTGGTCTGAACGTCCCGCAGAAGCGGCCGAGACGCTGGACATTGGCGTGACCACTGTAAACATCCACAAAATCGTACCTGCACAGGTTGTCACTCTCTAAATCAAGGGATCTGAATGACAGGACAACCACTTTGCCATCTGGAACCTGCAAGAAGCAGATAATGTTAATACTGTTAGGAAATCGGAACACTTTATCATTTAACACTCATTTCTCATAGAAATATCTAGGAATAGTGGAACAGTTTATTCAAAAATGTAAATTCTGCATCACAAAAGTGTGATATATCACATGATGCACCATATCATGTTCTCTGAGATCAGGGCTTTGTCTGAGTAACAGCTGGAAATATATTCAAATGAGTTGGAAAAACCCGGACCATTGAGCCAGTGACCAAAATCAAACTATTGTATTTTATTCCTCATGAATTAAATCTCAAACTGCTGAGAATTGGCCATAACAGATGAATTTACTATTAAGCTTAACATACAGGTTCTGATATAAAACATCTGTAAATGTGTAATGTTTTTTTACTTGTTTGCAATTGATCAAAGGTTTAGTTCACCCAAAAATAAAAAATCTGTCTTCATTTACTCACCTTCGAGTTGTTCCAAATCTGTATAAATGTATTTGTTCTGATGAACAAAGAGAAAGATATTTGGAATTATGCTTGAACCCAAACTGTTTTTGGACCCCATGGACTACCATAGTAGGACATTTTTTTTTATAATCTTCTGTTGAACACAAAAGAAGATATTTTGAAGAATGCTGGACAGCAAATTGTCCTTTTTCCTACTCGAGTAGTCAATGGGGTCCAAGAACTGTTGTAAGCCTTCCTCCAAATATCTTTCTCTTGGACAGAACAAAGAAATTAGATTTCAAACAACTAGAGCATGAGTAATTCATGAGAGATTTTAATTTTTGGGTGACCCATCCCTTTCAATACCCTTTACTTTTATAGTCAAAAGTTGTATGTTGTATATGCGCCATTGTGATTCAGTTCACAATGCATCATGAAAATTGCATGTATAGGTATATGAATAAAGTAATACCTGTGCGTGTTTTATTTATTATAAAAACCTTTATGCGGAGTATTACCTATTTAGTTAAAAATAACACCAATGCGTTATCTTACTTGTTAAAATATAATGGAAAATATAAACCATCTTATATTAGTCCCAGGACTGTCTAAAACCGAAGGAAATGCAATAAAATGCTAAAATGAGTCTGGTGTTTCCACACGAGATGCAATGTGGCCAGCAGGCAGAGCGTGCACATCACAACCACACACACACAAACCTTGATTCATGTCTTTCTCTTGCGTCATCATAGGACTTTAAGACAGCACTGTCCTGAAACTTTTTTTTTATTTGTCTAATCATTTCACCTTAACATACACACATCATTCAGACATTGTTTTGTTGAGCATTTATTTATATTTCATTGTATTTGTGTACTTGTTTGAAAATCTCTCGGGTATAGGAGACTAGCTTATAACTTACTGAATACATCACAGTAAAGTGTCTGTTATTTTTAACAGCAGTACGTAAAACAGTAAGCACGTCAAAAAGTGTAGCATGCTTGCTGTCATATGTTCACATATACTGTACATGTAAGCTTACAGTTATTACATAGAAAAGGAAATAGAAAAAATACTTTTGGACATGGTTCCAGTTCATTTGAGTAAATGTACTAGTTTTTCCCAGGTATCCCATTCATACTGAGAAAAATATGATATCCACTGTAACCATCAAACCATTGTTCATTTACATTTGATATGTTTCAAAAAGGATAAGCGGTAGAAAATGGATGGATGGATGGATGTTTCAAAAAGGTTCAAAGGCATCATTTCATTTACACACAAAACCTAAACTTACCTAAAACTTCAACTCTGTACTTTGCTGCCTTGTGTGTTTCATTCAAGCATCTCATTTACAGTCATCATATATTCTATGGTGGATGCATAATAAACGAATGCTTACTGTAATTCTCCACACACATTTGGTGTTGGGTGGATAGACTCCAGGATAACCCTGACTGCCGATAACACCCGAGTCTCCTGTTATATTCCCACCACATGTGAATGTCGGTCTGGAACAGAAAACGGCAAAAAAGTCATCGATGCATCATTCCTGCTTGCGATGGAGCGTCAATGCGCTCATCTTATACTTTCACTTGAATGTGGCAGACGTCGAGCTGTTTGGTTTTTAAGCGCAACATTATATCGACATCCTGTGTCATGGACTGTAAGAATGTAACACCAGAAATGTAACACCAGAAGATGCAGTGCGTCGCTGTCTGGTCATATATGAATGCATCAGTGAATGTGAGATTGAAGTTACCTGTTTTGAGACTGGGCTCGGACATGCAGCAGCAGCAGAGCCCAGGCGATCAGGACACCACAGATATTCCGCATGTTAAGAAGTGACAGTGGATCAGACGTCCAGCTGCATTAATGATATTATTATTATGCTCCAGGTGAGTTTCACAAGCAGATGAATACAGCGTTTGTTCTGCTCTGTATGAGGGGGCATGAACGCGACAGCTGCCTTTTTCCAACCCCTGCGATCAAAGGCATGCAGGAGAGAGAGAGAGAGAGAGAGAGAGAGAGAGAGAGAGAGAGAGAGAGAGAGACCCATTGGTAACCCCACTGGTTAAAACACCTGAGAAAATAACTTGAGTTAAACGTTAATAGAACAAGAAACTAATGCAGGGGAAATAGAAGTTTTATCTTTTAAATTCATTTTTTTTTAATTAAAAGATAAACTGTTCTTCATTCATACAAGTCAAGTGAAAAATGTATAGATAAAATGTAAATGTTTAGTAAATAACACTTTTTCATCAAGTTCGACAGCAGATTGACGCGGATGGGGAAAGCGCCATCTCGTGGTCAGCGCTAAAATATATGAATTCACGTTAACTATAAACAAAACTTAGCTTTGTATACTGTGGTGTGCTATATGAGACCAGTTTTATATTGTCCTTATATTGTTCCGATTGCTTCCATTACCTAAGTCTTTTTGGATAGACGCGTCTGCTAAATGACTAAATGTATTGTAAATGTCAATAGGGTTGTGTTAGTCAAATACGTATTGAGAATTTGTTGAGGGAGACTTTCATTTCATAATGTTAAAATTATATAATTAAACAATATTCTGCTCGTAAATTGTCATTAGTAATGTAATTTCCTTCTTTTTAATTGTTGACGGTATTTTACGTGTAATGTCTATTAAAACTTGAATAAAGCCGTTTTTCTGGTGTAAATTCCAGCCTGGTGTTGAAGTTTAGAAAGCATGATCACGTGGTAACTTTTACGTAATACTTTTCATAGCAGTGAACGACAATTTTTCAAATTCGATTTAAAACGCTTTCTTGGACGGGTTTTGATTTATAAATTGAGGATCGTAACTCTAGGAGTAATTACATTTAAAATACACAAATTCCGATTATACAAGCCAAACTACAGCCAACTTTCATGCTTTACTCCCGTCTCTGTCCAACAGAGGGCGACTTCTCTTTTTGAGATAGTAGACCAACGCTTTGCCTGATTCGATTGTTGTTTAAACAGCAATTTTAAAATGCAAGCATGTAGTAGAATACATATAACATTACAGATAACGTTGGGGTTATATTTAAATCATCAAAGCGGTTCAAACAACCATATTCTCTAAAATAATACATGTTCTAAATTTAGGGGCAGCTGACGCATCGCGTCTTAGGACCCAAAATCTGTGTGGCACATTTCAAATTTTCAAAACAAACGAGTCGCGCCTGTCAACAGTCATTAGCTGATGGAATGAACACGGAACTGCTTCGTTTACCACTTATGTAATTTTTATACATTGTAGCGTTTAAAAAAACATCGAGTTGATATGTTTCAATTTTACCACAATATTGCACGCGCCTTTGAAAGAACCTCATGTGACTGCACCGTTAGACAATCGTTATTTAACAACCGAGTCGTTTATCGGACAATAGTCGGATCAGATCAATATTTGTAAAGGCCGAAGAGATGGAAGCACAGGCGGTATCATCTGATTGTTCAAACAGTGCAGTGAAAGCTCCCTCCATCGAGGAGTTTGTGCTGGTCAAACCCATCAGTCGAGGAGCCTTTGGGAAGGTCTACCTCGCCAGAAAGAAATGCAACTCCAAACTCTACGCAATCAAGGTATAAAGCTGCATGCATGCATTACATGTGATTTTCCATCGCAAATGTTTACTGTTAATGTAAACTCTCTGTTTATTTTGGGCAGGTGGTGAAGAAAGCAGACATGGTGGATAAAAACATGACCGATCAGATGAGAGCTGAGAGAGATGCTCTGGCTCTCAGTAAAAGTCCTTTCATTGTGCACCTGTTTTATTCCCTTCAAACAGCAACCAAAGTATATCTGGTATGTGGAAAGAGTCACGTGACATACATTTCATAAATGAAAGAAAAATGA
Source organism: Triplophysa bombifrons (assembly GCA_029783895.1). Taxonomy (NCBI): domain Eukaryota; kingdom Metazoa; phylum Chordata; class Actinopteri; order Cypriniformes; family Nemacheilidae; genus Triplophysa; species Triplophysa bombifrons. Next base: position 7,833,161 of record CM056470.1, read on the forward strand.
TTTGTAGTATGTGTGTATTTAAGGGAAAACATTGTTTTTTTGCAGTGGTACATTGTATAACATTATTTTCCTCCAAATTTTCATTTCTGTAATGTATTCAGATGTTTAAATCTTTCTTATTTAACGTCTCACTTGTTTGTGAATCAGATTTATTGTGTTGTGATTACTGAACTGCAGAAGTGAATGCACTTAAAGGGATACTTCACCCAAAAATGAAAATTTTGTCATCATTTACTCGCCTTCGAGTTGTTCCAAATGTGTATAAATATCTTTGTTCTGACGAACACCGAGAAAGATATTCGGAATAATATATAACTCCCATAGTAGGAAAAATACATTATCATTTTTTGTGTTCTTGTTGAACACAATTGAAGAGATTGTGAAGAATGTAGGACAGCAAACAGTTCTCGGGCACTTTTGACTACCATTGTTTTTTTTCATACTATGGTAGTCAATGGATGTTGAGTTCAGTTTGGTTATAAGCGTTCTTCCAAATATCTTTCTTTTTGTTCATCAGAACAAAGAAATTTATACAAATTTAGTAACAACTCAAAGGTGAGATAATGATGACAGAAGTTTCATTTTTGGATGAAGTATCCCTTTAAGATGGGCTTTATCATTTATGTAAAATGTAATTTTTTTATATCTCTCTCCGTTTACAATGATACTATTTTACCAGAACTAGTTTTTTTAACATTTTTGTGAAACCTGTGTGTCTGATGTGTTCATACGTGTTGTGTAGGTGATGGAGTATCTGATCGGAGGAGACGTGAAATCTTTACTTCACATCTACGGATACTTTGACGAAGACATGTCTTTAAAATTCACGTCAGAGGTCGCACTCGCTCTGGATTACCTTCATAGACACGGCATCATTCATAGGTCTTCCTGAAACATAAGAGTCCCTTTTGTGTTTTGCTAAAAAGTGACATTGTTTAAACGCGTTTGTTAATTTTGTGCAGGGACCTGAAACCAGACAATATGCTCATCTCTAATGAGGGCCACCTTAAGCTCACAGACTTTGGGCTTTCTAAAGTCAAACTTGACAGGGGTATGTTGTCAACCTCCAAGGAGACCTAAACCCTTTCGTTTTTATCGAGATTTTGACACATTGTCCATTTTACCCTCCAGAGCTGAACCTGACGGATATTTTAACCACACCATCCTTGATGAAACCTAAGAAAGATTATTTCAGAACACCGGGTCAAGTTTTGTCATTAATAAGCTCACTTGGTCTCGTAAGTAGATTCATATAATTGTTCCTATTTATATTGCAAACATCCCAAAGGTTTGAAAAAAGTCTTGTTTTTTTGTGTGTAATCTCAGAATACTCCAGTAACCGAGGGCGAACGTCGCAGCAGCACGGGGTTTGGCAGCCCCATGTCCTGTGGGAAAGTCAAAAAGAGGAACAGTTTTCTATGTTCACCACAACTGAAGAAAAGAGTCGAGTACATGAATTCTCCAGTATGCTCAGTCCAAGCTATAGGTACAAAGTTACACATTCAGAGCTTCTATGTTGTGTATTTGTGCTTTTTTAACCAAATATTTTATGTTTTTTAGGATCCAACAATGTGTTCAGTCCTGGCATGTTGGGTAAGAGTTTGACACCAAGGCTGATGAAATCAAGGAGGAGATTTGGGACACTAAGTGTCGGAAGTGCATCATATCTGTTACCATCCACTACAGATTCTGAGGACTGTGTCAGCCCCATGTGGGAGGATGAACAGGTTTCTTTCAGCATTTCTTTTTTGGGGATGGGTTATGGTTCATTGTTAAGAGGTCAGGGTAATGCAATGTACCATTTCAGTACCAGCATTGCTGAAATCTACACCATTTAAAGTTCCAGTGAAATAAAAAAAGACAATGCCTATTTTTTTACGAAATATTGCACCGTTTATTGTAAATCGTTTATCAATGTGGGTCATTCTCTTTTTAAAAATCAGTGCTCTAATAAACTTTAGTTAAAATCTGAAAATGCTCTTCCGTCCTGTAATGACTGTCTATCTTAAATAAAAGATATGTTAGACTGCTTGGGCGGAGCATCAGTTAACTCCTCCCCTTCAACTGTCGGACTGCTGTCAGTTCCATTTCAAATTCCAATGGCTGTTTTATACATCCAATCAAATCGCAGAGAAAGACTAATCCCACGGCCACTATTTTTCTCATTTAAAATTCAATTTAACTCGGAAATGCGTCAAAATACAGAAGTAAAATCGGGGTACATTGCTACTTTAACAACTTCCAATGGTAGTTCACCCAAAAATGAGATATTTTGAAGAACGATGTTCACTGGTATCCATTCACTTGCATTGGTTTTGTGTTCATACAATAGAAGTGAATGGGAGCTAACCGGTTGCCAACGTTCTTTAAAATATTTTCTCTGTTCTGCAGAAGGAAGAGAGTCATAAACGTTTGAAATGACAAGAGGGTGAGTAAATGATGACAGAATTTTCATTTTTGGGTGAACTATCACTTTAAATGTGGAGTTATAGATGCACCTTGAATAAACCAAAATAAAGTTTATAAAATCAATTTGAACTGTTAAAATATGTTTCAAGGAAACAACTGACTTTATCATGCAATTACAGAAATTACAAGACGGTGAGAATCTTCCTCATTTAAGTGAAAAAGAAGCTGGGAATGGGAAGGAAAGAAATATTCCCCTAACACCCGTGGAAAGGAAGATGCTTGCGACACGAGCTCGAGATCACAGCAGTGTTTTAACTTCACTTGATAACCTAATGGATCTTGGAAGAAATATTAAAGCAGATATTTCTGCAAAGAGACTCCAGTTCAACGCAACCAACCACCGTGCCACACCTTTGGGTGAGTCTGTTCCACGTCAGTCAGTTGGGGACGGTCTCGTAAATCCAGAGTCACCAGCAGAGCCTAAATCCTCATTGAAGAGAGGCTTTGAAGAAGTAGAAAAAAGCCCAGAGCAAGCTGAAAGCCATTCCAAGAAGAACGATGCCGTGTACAAGAGGTGTTTCCAGATTCCTGAGAGCACTTCGATAGCCCACACGGGCCTGACGGGAATTTTCTCCATTGTTGGGCTGGATGACAATAAAAGCGGTCCGATATTTCAGCAGTTGAACGAGAGAATGGGTCCAAAGCAGTCCAGCCCCGTTGCCAAAACTCTCTTTTGCGACCTGGAAGATCAAGACGATGATCAGAAAGCAGAAGCCTCGCTGACCTCACCGCGAAATATCAGGAGTTTGGACTCGGATGACTCGGCTCATGAAATGTCATTGGTCGGTAACACGCCTCAAAATGCCACAGACAGCAAAAAAAAAGCTTTGGCGTCCTCTTTCGTGGAACTGGATGAGAACGAGATTTCTGCAGTCACACCGGTGGCCCGACCGGCGATGGCCACGCCAAAACACAGCAGCGCAAAACAGCTGAGACGTGAATTTGATGGTTCTCTTATTGACCACGGGTTATCCAGCAGTATGCTCAAATCTCCAGGATTCCTCAAACCCAAGAACGTAGTTGCGTTCAGAAGTTACTGCAGCTCTATAAACCGCTCATCTAATTCACATCTCAGTCTGGTGTCTTTGGATGGGATGGAGACGTCCACTTCAGCTTCATTTTACAGTGCTGCGTCTGCTGTGACTCCAGTCCAGAAGAAAAGACCCAGTCTGAATAGCTTACTTTACCAGGTGAGCTAGATTTGATCGTAATTTATTCCTTTCATTATTCAATCATTCGTTTCTTCCTAGTAATTTCTTTCTTTATTGTCCGATTTTGTATTTATTATTTTGTGGTCCTCCATATAAACTGTATAAAATCGTTTTTAATACCTAAAAAACCTTTTGTTCTCCTATAGACTCCACAGCAGATGGTGATGTCTCATACTCCTTATAGGACACCAAAGAGTGTCCGTCGAGGTCCAGAACGTGTGGAAGGGGCTCCTATCCTGGGAACTCCTGATTATTTGGCACCGGAACTTCTGTTGGGCAAAACTCATGGTAAGAGCTTCCAGAGGTCATTTTAAATGACTCAATCTAAGTTTTTTGTTGATGAGCTTCAAATATTAGATCATATGCAGATAGCAGTGTTGGTATCTCGCCATATACTGTAATGCTGAAATATGATACAAGTTATTAAATACAAATAAGATTAATAAAACATTCATTTACACTGTTGACGGTTATCAACTGATAGTTTTGAAGCACAATATAATGTGGACATCCTCATTGACAGAGATTGTGTTTTAGTTCCAGGGTCTATAGGATGTGGTAAGTATGCTCAGATGTGTTTGGTTGAGGACTGTAAGCTGTTGAGATGTTGGTGCATGTGTGGGCAGCTTTCTTTATAATAGCAGACTAATTCAGTGATGTGCTCTTAATGCTTCAGTAATCTTAACTTTATTGGGATGTTATGATGCTTCTGGGATTGCTGGGACGTTCTACTGGGAAACCAAATATTGAGGTTCAAATATATATATATTTCAATCCCAGTTTAATTAGCAGCAGAGTTAACTGTAAGTTAACCATTTACCTTTCCATTGCAGTTTACTGTGTCAACTTCTGACAATGTCATACATTTATAGTCGGAGGATGGGGGATTATTTGGGAAATTCATTCAGAAACGATCATTTGTGATGTGTGATGTTAGGAATTTGTATTAGTTTCTTAAACATGATTGTTTAACGCCCACACCACTTGTGTTCATCTGACAAACAAGAAAAAATGGGTGAAGAAATCTTCTAAACAGAAGGGACATGAGCCACTGAGACCTAAATATCACTGACATTTAGAGGTGCGGTGTTTGTAGACTTTGATATCCACAGTAGATACCCACCCAGAACACCCTAACACACACGACCACACCGCAGCAACTTGGCAAGAATGTCTGCTGGTTTTGCACAATAAGCACGTCTCTAAAATCTCCATTTTGATTTACGATCATTATTGGCCAGTTTTCAGAAAACGCACTGAAACTCATTTAAAGGCGCAATCTGTAACTTTTGGCTCTACATCGCCATCTCTGTAACTTTTGGCTCTACATCGCCATCTCTGTTTAAAATAAAATTGATGGTTACTTTGTTATAATCTTGTTGAAGTCAAACTTCATGTACTTGCTTAAAAACTGATTTTTGTTCATTTTTAACCAAGAAAAGTTATGGATTGCAGCTATAATTTTTACATTTCACACACTTTGTTATTGATCAATGACATTTACTCACCAGATAAATGATTCCTAAAGATTAATAATGACTTGAATTGTCATTTAGGGCTGCAACAACGAATCGATTTAATCGATAAAAATCGATTACTAAAAGAGTTGGCAACGAATTTCGTTATCGATTCGTTGTGTCGCGCGACACGGAGACGTTTGATTATTAAAAAAAAACTTTATTTGAGCGCGGAGCGGAGTGAACACACTCGGTCTCTCTCGCGCACTGATGCTAGCAGAGTTCGGCGCCTCATACACAGGGCGGAGCAAAAATTTAAAAAAACGAGCGGAGGAAAGATAGATGGCGGAGGCAGAAAAATCCGCGCGACCAAAGTCATCCAATGTGCGGGAGCATTTCACACTAAATAAACAGAAAAAGTGTGTTAACTGCTAAATATGCTAAAGCGACATGGCGTGAGCACCACGGCAATGATCCAGCACCTGATACGCAAACAGGTGGTAGTCTTTGATGAGGAGGAAGGGAGTTCAACAGCAGGTTAAGTCACTACAGAACCCTACTTATGTTCCGTTTTGAAGTGAAGAACGTAATGTCCCCGGTGCTGGTGTTTACTCGTTATCCAGCTTGACTAGCATGACAAGTTAGCGTTAGCTCGTTAATAACAGAATAAAGCAGGGGGGGTATAGTGCACAATGCACTTTGCATTGCAATAATAAAGACACGTTTTTATTCACTAGCCTTTTTTGGACCATTCATTTATCAATCTGTTGTCATGTATAGCTACACTGCAAAAAAACAGCTTTTCTTACTTAGTAATTTATTTCTCGTTTCCAGTCCAAGTATCTAAAAAAAAATCAAGATTACTAGACAAGAAAAATGGCATAAGAAAATTAATTGATGCTTAAAACTTCTGTTTGAAATTATATCTCATTAAGATTATTTTTCGTACCCCATTGGCAGATAATTTTGCTTGTTTTAAGCAAACAATCACTTCATTTTGAGGTGTTTTTCAGAAAACAAGACATCATTTCTTATGCTATTTCATGTGTCTAGTAAATGAATCTTGATTTAAGATTTTTTTGATATTTGGACTGACAACAGGACAAAACTACTAAGTTAGAAAAGCAATTTTTGCAGTGTATATTCTGTGCTTTGTCCCATATAGGTTATTATTGACAAATATATTTGTGTGTGTTGTACTTTTTAATTTAATTTTAAAGTTCTTTTATAGCACTCGGTCATCTTAAGCTTTGTTAAAATGTGGTGTATAAATGAACCTTACACTTACTACAATGATGGTAATAATTGAATGAATAAGCTTCAAGTGAACTTGAGAGAGAGTGTGTGTGTGTGTCAGTGTGAGTGTGTGTGTCTGCGTGTGTGTGCATCTGCGAGTGTTTGCGTCTGCAGTGTAGTGTAGATAACAAGTTCTGACATTCAAACAAATCCTGTCAAATTTTCTGATTTGTATTGTTTATAAATTATTTATTGTTCTGGCAGCTCAGGTGGCACTTTATTAAAAAAAGTCTATATAATTGGCAGATGTAAAGCATACATGTGTATGTTTTTTGTGTTAGTCCATTTTTATTTTATTATTATTACAACAGCTCAGGAAAGTTCAAGGAGCAACATGTTTGTGCACTTTCTAAAGATTTTAGTTCTGATTTTGAATAAAGGGTTGGAAATGAATGCTTTTCTTGGTTTATGTTTTTATCCGATTCATCGATTAATCGAAAAAAATATTTATAGATTAATCGATTATTAAAATAATCGTTAGTTGCAGCCCTATTGTCATTGTGTATCAGAGGTCACAGCAAGCCAATGATGTGTGCTAACTTTCATTCTCTTACAATCAACTTACTGTCAACAGTGATCACTCACTAACACATTTTGTTACAAGGTTGTAATGCTAAAACACTGTGACTGATGGAGTCTGTGATCTTCTACAGATTTCATGGTGGATTGGTGGGCTTTAGGGGTCTGTCTGTTTGAGTTCCTCACTGGAGTTCCTCCCTTCAATGATGAGACTCCTCAGCTGGTCTTCCAGAACATTCTTATCAGAGGTGAGATCAACCTTCACTTCATTGGTTACTAGGGGTGTGAGGAGATCCGACTGGTCTGGCGAGAACACAATATCCTCACGCAATTGACGTGATGGAGTGCTGGGCTCGAAATTGCGACCATTTTAGTTGCATATGCTACCTAAATTTAACCTGCGTCATGTTTTTCCCTATATATTTTCATTTCTTTGAAAATGTCTAAACATCTTGTCTCGTTCTCGTGAACCCAGTCTCGTGCCTCGTAATATTAGTGTCTCGTCACACCTCTATTTATTACTGAATGAAGAACTCATGCGAGTATGTCATGCGTTATGGATAATGTTTTCAGATATACCCTGGCCGGATGGCGATGAGGAGTTAACCCAGAACGCAAGAAATGCAATCGAGAGTCTTCTCACCATGGATTCAACCAAACGTGTCCGCTTGAAAGGTGAGTCATGACAACGGCTCTTTGAAGTGTTGGAGGAACCGACATTTTATGTCACAAATAAGCATCGCTGATGCCAAATATGTGTACAGAAACTTGCTTAAATTCTTTATCACCGCTAACTTTTTACCAATTGATCTTTCTGTTTTTTTGCAGAACTGAAGGATCATGCGTTCTTTGAGGGTGTGGATTGGGAAAATCTTCACACTCAGGAAATGCCGTTCATCCCTCAGCCCACTGATGAGACGGACACTTCATATTTTGAGGCGAGAAACACAGCTCAACACCTCACTGTATCAGGCTTCAGTCTGTAAAAACACACAAACTGTAGCACTGGTGGACTATTTCATCATCATGATTATGTGCAATTGTGTCGCGCGTGCCATTGTTTGTCTTAATTCCATGTTTTACTTTAATGTCTCTGTGTCCTATGTTATAAAATATGCTGGGTTAGTGTCAGAAAGCATTCTGGAATGCAGCGAGATGGGCGTTTTACCCGTATGCACATACACGTAACCATGACTTATGGTTTGTAAAAATATATATGTATTATGTAAAACTAATGTTTGGACATCATAATATGTGAACATGGATTGAAATCATAGTTTTTAACTCCTGTTTTCTTGAAAACTGTGTTTGTTAAACTGATATTTTAACATGATAAATGTTTTAAAGTGTCTGCAGTGATTGTGGTTCTGGACATATTCATTATCATTGAACCATACATGACATCTTTTAATAACTTCAAGCTAAATAAAATAAATACAGTTGTCATGTTAAGTGATATTCTGGGATTATTTCTCTCTTTAAAATGAAGTCTCTCACACATACGCTCTTTAAGCATATAACATGATGTTTAAGTAGTTTGCTCTGTTTTTCAGATGGTTATGAAAACACAATGAACACCACTTGCATGCTTTGAAGGTTAAAGTGTTCCTTTTTCCTGTCAATCCATGTGGATTTTGTCTGTAGAGAATGCACTGTCGCTATAAAAAAATATGCGCTGCTTACGTGTGCGATGTAAAACGGGCGTGACTTGCGAGAGTGAGAGAGGTTGAGGTGTGTTTGTTTGTTCACGGCATTTCAGTGATGAATGTTATATAAACGATGGATATAACACTGAATTTGGAGATCATTTGAAACTGATAGATGGCGCGGTCCCAGTGCTAAAAGATGACGGACATAAACTGCACGTGGTAGGGTAAGTCAAACTAAGTCATATGTCTGTTTTTTGGAAATCGGCTTGTACGTGCGTAGTGTAAAAAGCACGAAGGAATTATTGCGATGATGTATTGTGTGCTTGTGCTGTAGTTCCGTCCCACTGCCTGCCTCCAGTAGCTCGACTTTTACCGGAAATAATCGTACCGCTGTATCTGTCTCTTAGAAATTTGATCAAACTAAATACTCTTCGAAGATATGAAGTATGCAACTACTGTATATGTAGGCTACTCACGATTAATATGAGATTGGCAGAGACTGCGTGTGTTATCCAATCTTTAAATTTTTTATAAAATCTTTAATACAAAAAAGTTATAAAGCCATATACTTTTCATTTAGCTTTTATTATCTCTCGCTAAATGCAACAGAATTGATGATGAAATAATAATTTCTCTTGATCATGTCCAAAACTTTCATTGCCTCATACGTCCATGGGTGTTTCTGCAACTGCGGGCACTTTTAAGTCCCAGCAGTGAAATTTTTGATTTGTCAAATTTGTCATACGATGCTTTATAAATATATTCAATGTCATCACACACCTCGAAAAAAATATAATTGAGGATTAATGTGATTTAATATAAAATTATATAGCATTTATAGGTCCAAACACTGTTTTTGTTCATGTCCCACTCTGGTCACAATGTTAAGATATTTTCAATTTATTTATATAGCGCCTTCCCTGCTTTCCAATGAGCTAATAATGGAGAATTTCTTTTGTAAGATATGTAAAATAAGCTAATTGAAATGTAACATTGTTTCTAATGCAATTGATTAATACACATTCATTTACAGCATCGTTAATGTCTTTGTATATTTCACTGATCTTGTATTTAAAGAAGCAAATGTGCCCGTCCCACACTTTTGAGTCCTTACCGCAGCAATGAAAAAAGGCTTTTATATTTTAGTTTTATCAAAGACAAACAAGTCTAGTTTCTATGGAAACAGCAATCATCACATGAGCACATTGCTGACAGATTAGGCAACCAGTCTACCTCACTCACAAGGTCCCAAAAAATAAGTTAAATATCATATTTACTTTGTCAGTATTTATTGTGTGTCCTTACCATACAGTTTAGTAATTCTGTACTTTGAACTACAATTCGAAAAATAAATGTATATTACTGTTTAACTCATGCATATAAAAATGCTAAGAGGTCAAACGGATGTAATAGACCTTGCTAGCTGCCAATTAGTTGCAATATTAGCAAAAAAGTTATTTTCAAGGTTTTAAAAAGATATTAAAGGGGTCATATGGCAGAAAAACGTGTTTCACATCTTTTGTAAAGTTAAGGCATAATATTTCTTGTTCAGTAATGAAAAACAATTATTGCTTTAAAAAGCTTTTAATAATTGTATTCGTGACACAGTGACAGATGAATGGCATGCGTTTATTGATCCTCTGCCCAGAGGGCACATTTAAGCAAAAGCTTGAATAATGTTTTATTAGAAATTGTGTGTTTAGTCAGAACAGAAGCATTTCATACATCTCCAGATGATTGAAAGGTAGTATTCCAGTAAATACATTTGCAAATGCTACATTACAATATAGTACAATTAAAATATATAACAGTAGTAAATATAATTTCACACATCTCTAATATACAATTATTAAAGGAATTATTAACATTATTAACTAAAACAAACTCTCAGTTAAACAAAAATCGTATGTAAAATGTAAATGACTCATCAGATTTTAGTCTTACATTACAGGCTCTTACCATTCATGATATATTAGCAATTATTTATACCTGTCTATCCATTCAGCCTTCACAATCCAGTGCTTCACAATTTAACCACATATGTACAAAAAAATTATAAAGGTTCTGAATTTCTATGTCATATGGTACCAAATAAAATAAGAGTGTCTGAATACTTGGGTTCACAGTCAGCTCTTCAAACATGATGATGACATGTTATTTAATGTATGATATATCATATTGCCATTAGAGCCTCTACATGTGCAAATCAATGGGTTTGTATCACTGATCTATTGGTTATGGCTTTCATTAGCACCACAGCCCAGTTGGGCAAACATCAAGCCTAGATATTAACAGATACATTAAAACATCACTCTCGTGATATCTCCCAAACGTTTTGTGGTCCTGAATTATAACCATGATGGTACATCGCACAAGCTAGAAATGAGCCGTTTTCTGCAGAGTCAGCCATCAACTGGAGAAATACTCTCAGATCGAAGGTAAATGTGCTGTCATTTTCAGTGCATCCTATACTTTACAAAAAACCAATTTACATTTAGCAGCTATGTATGGGTGACTATCAATATAGTGTATATGGACGTAATAGAAGTGTCTAATTATGCCCTTAACAGTGGATTTTTATGCAGGACACTTGCATAACTATGAAAATGAAAGATCTCAAATGAAGGATTTATGATTAATTTGACCCAATACAACTGCAACGGAGTACATTCAATCTGTCCTTCTGTATACCAATTAATAGAGCGATCATCATAGTGCAAAAGCAGGAGTTAGCGATCACGGTACAGACGGAAAACATCCTCCTCCTCTCCTCAAGGGAACATCACTCTCCAGTAGATCTTTAAAGGTGCCCAACCAGTCGATTCATATCAGTTGTACTTTCTGTGAATGAATAAACCAATATCAAACATCTATCAATTCGTGTGCTTAAAGTCGACATTAGACAGATGTTTGACTTCCTCAAAGTGATTGACATGGAATGATGGAAGTGGGGCTTGAAGATATCGCTCAGGAATTTAGTGGGCATGTAGGCCACATCCACACGACGCCAGAGCTTTCCCTATCCGATTAATTTTTTTCAATTTTCACGGTGTCGTCAAGAAATATCCTATACTTATAATATATAAGTAGAAATATATACTTTCTAATCAAACAAGAAAAACTAAAAACTGCATGGAACACACTAGCGGCCATCCTCCCAAGATCGCGCAACATTCAACGCGGCGTGAAGTCGATTAACAAGCTCTATATTACAAGATTGTTTGGTGACATCAACCTCCAGGAAAATGTTTTAAATAAATCTGTGACAAAAACATTGGATTTCAGGATGAAAACAAGCATTCTACTTAAAAAAAATTGTGCAAGTATAGAAGTATACAAAACAACTGCCTACTATTGTTACAAAACCATGTATGTGAAACAAAAGGTAGTATGCAATGATACACATTTTTCACTAAAGTATACATATTGTATTTATTTCGTACTTTTAATCCAATCTTGTTTATTTATTCAGTTTGTTAATATTTGTAGTATTTTAAACATGTTCAGATTTCTACACTTAATAGCATAAATCATTTGTTAGCGCAAGTTCTCTTACCTTCTTCTGCGCTGTAGATACAGACGAATGAGCCACTGCACAACAAATGGCCAGATCACAGCAAGTGCCACAGTTCCAGGAGAAACATCCAATGGCCACCAAGATGACTTCTAGAAAACAATAGTCAAATTTTGCTACAGTTGCACAGTGTAAAAAACATTTTTTTTTGCTTTCATTTTTACTGTTTCTTTATAAAGTTGAACATGCTGAATACGAAAATCGCATTACAATAAAAAATGTTCACCATCGACGGTACTCACAAAAAAACTAAAAAGTATTTTCACACATATATACATTCTGTATTATTAATCGTACGCAGAAATGACAAGATACTGGCATGATAACACTAAGCTCAAAACAACATAATAGTTACTAAAAATGAATCATCCAAAACTTCAGAAGCGTACATTTGATCGTTCTTATCTTTTAATGTCTAAAACTGTCCTCATGAACCAAGTTCCAGACATAGTCACCCATCATCGCTTCATCCCACCATTCCTGTGCTACAGAAATTTCTAGAATTTTGTGACAGTGACAATTCGCTTGTTGCACAAGATGGCGCCGGTGAGCTTTAGGGATGCCATGGTTGGCAAACTAGTTTCCAGTCGTATAACGCTGTATGGGAAAAGAGGATTTTGGCAGACAAATATGGGTGTTTTCAGATAAAAAAGAAGAAGATATACATCACTGATATGACAGATCCTCTTTACATTGCTGAGCACTTTGTTGAGCCAAAATATTTGACATTGACATTTATGCATTTGGCAGACGCTTTTATCCAAAGCGACTTGCATTGCATGTACATTTGTTTCTGACCATGCAATCCCCTGGGATCGAACCCATGACCTTGGCATTGCTAGAGCCATGCTCTAACCACCGAGCCACAGGAAAACAACTCAATAGTGTTATATGACCGGAAATCAGTGTAAAACCCAAAATTTCACTGGCGCCATCTTGTGCAACTAGCCCAATGGAACATAAATCTTAAAATATGTGAAAAGTTGTACAACTGATTAAATATTATTTATTTAAAAAAGTAGGCCTATAGTCCGGACCTCCGCCACAAAGATAATTTTGAGACCGCAAACTAGGGAAAACACTGTAAATATCAATACCAATTTTTTTGGTTAGCATAATCAGGTATGCAAGGTCTGAATTTCAGGACGTTTCAGGATCACATTTCTTATAAAACTCTAAAGCCAGTTATTAACTGTATTAAAGTCAATGATTGCAGGAGAATGACTGTACCTTCTTAGCTTTATTAGCAGGTGGTGACAGGTAGTCTGATGGCAGAGCTAAGGATCGAGCCTGAAAAGTCACACATGACACATAGCAGTTTAAATTTTGTCTTTGTAAATGGAGTGTTATTGAGTGAAATGTAATGGTCTTTAACCTGAGAGGTTGTTAGAGCTTCTAGTGTGTGTAGTCTCTCTAACACACTCTGCATGTCATCCTGCAGTCTGGCCAAAGCACATATGATCTGTTCATTTAGATTTTCCATCACAGGACCATCCGTGCCCCAGCGTTCACCATCCCCCCCGCTGCCCTGCTGCGGTCCAGCTGACCCGGAGCCAAAGGCAGGTGACCTGGACCCTAATACACAGAAGACATAACATGGAATGTTGTGGTATCTTGTTTTTGACAAGACAACAACTGAAATGTTGACTGTTCCAAGATGGCCGACACAGGGAGGCGGCTGAATGTGGCATCTATGTATGCATATCTATGGTTTTCATTTTTTTGGCTGTGTAGTTTGTACCTCTTCCCCTTCTGACCACAGAACCGTCACTTCTGTCAGCAGGAAGTCCCAGTTTCTGTGAAGCTCCTTCACTGCTCCGGCCGTGCTCTCCACCGTGCTGCACACCTTCCTCTCTTTCCAGAAGATTATCTGACAGTCTCCCCTGTGATCTGACCTCCTCTGTGGAGGACGGCATGCTGTGGGTTTCCTCGCGCAAGTGAATCACGTTCACCACTGAGCCCTGGTGACCAAATATAGGAGAACTTGTAGGTTAACTGTGTTCTGTGTTGCAGACTGGAACAGAAACATGGATAATATGAAGGAGATTTGGTGCTTATTACTTCATGTCACAACTGGTTGGAACACAGGACTGCAATCTAGAATTTTCTTTCTGGTTATAAATAAATCAAAATCTTTTAAATTAGGAAAATCTGACCTCTTCTGCCCCAAACTGGTCCACAGAATCACAGTACACCTCACTGTCTGAATCACTGGCCACATGCTGGAAACTTGCACCGTCTTCTGTCAAAGTACACAAGCATTTTTGAAATCATGCATTAAATCTGAGTCACATTCATGAATGATTACCTCGGAAGTCTTTCTCCTCACCTTTCGTGTGCCCATTGACTTCTATGACGTCTCCATTGTGGTTAATGCTTTCCGATTCTTCCTCAGACTCCTGTTCTTTCAAGTTAGATTGAGAGTTGAGTGTCCCATTAGGAAGGATTTTGTGTTGCTGGGTACTGCCGTTAGATACCAGCACTTTAGATCGACCTGCTGAAACCTCCTTCTTACCTGGTGGGGCAAAAAAATATAAAGAGATATCCTCTTGTCCATCAAAGTTTGATAGGGAGGTCTTGGTGGTCCTTGTATCTAAGGCAAGCAATAAAAATGATGCCATTTACCTTTTTTCACTTCTTCCTCGTTCTCTTCTTCGTGATGGTCTCCTCTCCCGTGCAGCTCTTTTGTTTTAGTTTGTGGTGGCTCTGATGTTTTGACGGAGTAAACGTCCAGAGTGCCGTTCATTTGCATGGTTCTAATGATGCTTTTCGTGACACTTTTGGGCGGTGACGTGAGCATGCTCCCAAAGCCTGAAGAAAACCAAATGTGTCACATGGCTGAGGATATGTTTAGAAATAAAGGTTCAGAAGTCAACAGGAATCTGTGAGCAAAGGTCTGCCAGTTACACTATAACCTTCATGGACACTACTTCACTGGATCTAAACTAACAACAGCAGTAGTGAGGTCTCAAAGGCAACACTTGGACTAGAGCACTATTAAGGGTACAGGTCACTGGGAGAACACAGTGATACAACATCCACTTGCCTTCAAGCTGCCTAGCAAATTTTTCCAAGCGGGCTGGGCACAAAATCATATGAATGTTACATGATGACTAAAGTTCATTCATGTCAAGACAAGACAGTTTTATTATTCTGTATGACTATGCATTAAGATTTAAATAATTTAAATAAAATGTGTGAATATATATAGAGAGTCTGAATTAGGGCTGTCAAACAATGAATTGCGACTTATATACAAAACGAACATTTTGGTCACATATTGCACGTGTAAAGTATATAATAATTCTGTACATATAAATACACACACGAATGCTTGTATAATTTGAATATTAATATATATTTATATATTACATAAACATGTATAACAACATGTACATATTTCTTAAATACTGTATATACACATGTAAAGTATGTGTGTAAATTTATATATACATAATTATTATACACAGAACACACATCATACATACATTATTCAGTTTTGCTTACGATTACTCGCGATTAATCGTTTGACAGCCCTTGTCTAAATTAAATGTCAGGATCATATTATAGTGCAAAAATAAATGCAATATCAAATTATACGTAAAAATATAAAAGGGTTGTGCGGTAGATATCTCCTTAACTTTAACAGTGATATTGACATTTCACATCTCAACAGATTTCTCATTGCCTGTGAATATAAAATATAATTTTTGCATCAAGACATCCTTTTTTATTTTCATGATAATGAATTACATTTTCTCATTGCTTTTATGCAAAATATATTCTCATCTTTATTACTGTAATATAGGAATGCAAGTAAATAGAAGCCTGTTTCTCTCCATCTCATCATCATCTTTACAATTACTGTATATACAACAAATACTCACATTGAGGGACAATTTAACAAAGTTTTTCCACATTACAGTGTTTTTTTTTCATTTTACAATACGTTACTAATGGCACTGTCGCGATTATAAAATAATATCACTGGATTGTTGTTGTTCTATCTGCCAGTTTTTTTGTGTCAACGTAATTCCAAACTTTGCTGCACCCAAAAGGAAACAATATTATTCTCTTAACTAAGTTTTAGTTTAGGTGCTCAGTCTTTAGTGTTCACCTTGTCATCATAAAACAGACGATGAATCATCATATTCACAATTATTCGTCACTCCCAGTTACTGAATGGTCTTACAAATCAGTTTTTTTACTGAGCTTCCCTCAAAATGTCTTTGTTGGTCTGACATCAGTTTACCTGTGCTCAGATCTGACACCTGCGATATCTTCTTCTCATCAACAAGCTCATAAAAGGGCCCAATAACCTGAAGGAGCTCCTCCACCTCATTCGTCACCGGCATACTTTCCAGAATCTGATGAAATAAAACGCAAAAATAACAATCGGATCACACTACTGTCTTTATACCACAAGAATCTGATCCATTATACCAGTTTCAAATCATCAACGTAGGCCGCCATTGCCTCTTCTTTCACCATATCGCCCAGAGAATTCCAAGCATCCCTAAACACAAACACCAGAGAGGGTCAGAGGGAACTCTGCACTGATAAGCACAACTAAAGTAGCAAACTGTCTGTCCCAGTTAACACAGGGTCGACTTTTTAGGGTGTATGCGAGCATTAGATGAAGAATCCTCAGCTTTTTTGGAGTTATAAAACACACAATTGGTGAAGTGCAAACACAGAACACTGCAAATAGTTACCAATAATATGAAAACTGGTCTGTTATCTGACTGAACTTTCAACGGGTGAACAGCTCACATTCATCAGGTCATGAACCCTTTCACAGACCGAAAATGGCCCGATCTAAATGATATAGACTGATTATGTTCCAAAGAGAACTGCAAAAATACTTCAGATTTTTACAAAAAGGTTTCCTGAACACTCCCCTGCTTTTCACTGACCGAAGGAACAGTTAGTTCCACCTAAAAATTCACAGCACTGGTTAGGTCAGAAGTTGACATGTCGGGTGTTAAGGAAGTCAACCTACGAAGGCTTTACTCATGTTGACTCTATAAGAGAAAGTACTGTAATCTGTGGACATTTAGCAGATTCAATACCATTTGGCTTTGCCAACTGGGTCCCAGAATCCTGGGCGGGGAATGTTGCAGGGACCTTGTGTTGCCTGCTTGTAGTAGCTATAGAATTTTAGCATCATGTCATTGGAGGGTTGAAATGAACCTGAAAGACATGAAAATTGGTTAAGAATAACAGACGGTATAAAACAAAAAAATTCTTCAGAATTTTTTTTGAATTTCTAGTTTCAGAATCTAGTGGGATCCTATTTGATTCATGGATGAATTAAGCTCACTCAAACATGAAAACCGTGTACACATAAATCACTCTGTTATTTACAACTTACAAAGTAATAGAAATAAATAGGGGTTTTAAACGATGAATCACGATTATTCGCATACAGAATATTTTATTTTAACTCGATTGACTAATGGATAAAGAAAAGCATTTGGCAAAACGAGAAAGAAAAGCGATTGGTTAATAGAGAGAGAAAAGCATTTGGCATTTGATTTTTAAAAGCGATTTAAAATGCGCATTTAAATTAATTATTCATTAAGTTTTTATTTTTTTAAGTTTTAAACCATGAATTAAATACACAGTTTTAAATGTATCTATTTATTTATACATTTAAAAAGAATGTTTTTAATTTAACATTTTATTGTTCAATTAAACTATATTTTTAAACAATTTGAAATAAACCATTTTAAATAAGCCTGTTCATTTCTCTATTTAAAAAGTGATTTATTTGTTTACATTTTTATGCTTTAATTATTAAATTGATCAACTGATTCGTCATTTTATTTCTAATCGGCACTCCCGGTCCTCCATATGTGTGTGTATATTTTTACATAATGAATATGCACAGTACACAGACAAATATATTATTATGCAAACTTTTATTCTGGATGCGATTAATCGTTTGGCAGCCCTGAAAATAAAAGAAATGAAACTTCGGACCAGCGTTTACATCTTGCGAAGCGGTCTATAAAATGTATTTTTACTCTAACGAAATTAATGTAAATGCATATAAATTTGGAACCACATATGGATACATAAAGACCTTTTTTGGATTTATTTTACTATATACCATCAATACCATCATTTTTACTGTCTCTTAAATGCCCTTTCAGACGTCATCTCTTGTAAAAACAACTACCACGTTCTGTCTGGTATATAAACAGGGATTTTCTCTTTCTGCTTTGATACAATATGGATTGTGAAAAGCACTGCAGAAATGTGAGTTCAATTTAACTTTCGATCGGAACCTTTATTCATAACATTATGGTAATAAACACTTTGCATAAAACTTCACACACACAGACACTGTGTATCACACACACATTCATGCACGGGCTTTATTTCATGACCTAAGCCAGACTGAAAGAAGGTTAATCGTGTTGACCAATGGCAGCTGATCAAGTTCATCATCATGTGCATAGCGCTCCCTTTTCATTTTATCTTTACATTTCAGATGCTCCATTGACATAACTATTGTGTTTACAAACAGTGCAAAGCAATGTGCACGTCCAATCACATACAATGACATTTGTATTTCTCTATCTTGTGATCAAACTGCAGCAATCCAATGAAAGTAGGTGAGGGGTCGCTTGCAGCGTGTGATTGACTAACTCACCGTTTGAAGGTAAACTTTGGATCACTTTGACAGCAGCATTGAATCTCTGCTCGAAGGTGGTTTCGTTGTCACCCTCCATCATGACAATCTCACCTATGCAACAAGCTCTGGATCAAAGCTGCGAATCGTAAGATACTGCGCGTTTTCCATCCATTGCAATATTAAGTGCTGCAGTTACAGCTAGTCGTTACTAGTACATGAGTGTGTTTACAATCATCTTTAAAGTGAAAAACAAAGCCAAATAACAAGCGATTATGTCGCGACAAATCACGAAAGACAACCAAAACATGACATCAAGTGCAACAAACGCTAACTAATGCGCTATTTGGGGTGTAAATTACATTATAAATGATCGAAATGCTACATACAAACGCGACAATTAGATACGTTACCGTTTGCTGTTCTACCTGCTGTGCTGTAGACTGCGACCCCATGAATACACGTACCTGACAGCCATTACACGAAAGCCTTCATCGCGTGTTTTCAGGGAATTGTAGTTTAGTTAGAACACGACATTGTAGTTAAATCATGTACCAATCGTATTCAAATACTACAAGTTCCACAATTCAATTCGTCGACTAGCAGCAGTACTGGTAATGTAGTTCACCGCGGTGAGCTTACCCAGACAATATTTTGACATATAAACCATCCCTGTCGATTAACTTTAAAACCGCCTCAAATATTTTACGAATATTCTTTACATGAATATACGCTTAATGATGTTTCGCGTAACAGATACCGAAACAACAGCGTGGCACTTTATGACTCTCATCAAAGCGTTCCGTCCCTCTGTGTTGGATACGCTTTGATACCACAACTCCCAGAACTCCATTCGCCACGCGTGTACGATTTCGTGCGACGCTGAGCAGAGCGATCACCGTATGACATTTAGGTACCGCGAGAGCGCTTCGAAAACATAGCGTGCGAGTCAATCTCGCGGTACTCTGACGTCATGAATCGATCGCTCTGCGCAGTGCCGCATAACATCCGTTGAGCTGTGTCGAAAGCGAGGCCGCAGGAGGGAGCTGAGCTACGGTGCGCTTCCAGCAGGGCTGAGCTCTCAATCAAAGCGGGAGGAAGGAAGCTCTGTGGAGACATGTAAGATGGCAGAGTTGCAGATGTTACTAGAGGAAGAAATCCCAGCCGGTAAACGGGCTCTCGTGGAGAGTTATGAGAACCTTACAAGGGTCGCCGACTACTGTGAAAATAATTATGTCCAGGTAAGCGCGAGCGTGTTTGTGCGGGTGAGAATCGCTGATCGGCAGCATTGCTGTCGGGATCGGACAGGAAATATGGTTGTAAAGAGGAAAAGAAGGAATGAATCGAACAACCGCTCGGTTTTGAGCCCACAGGCGTCGATCCTTTTAAATCTTGATCTCATTTAGTGCTTTGTTGATCAGATTTGGGATCGTAGACTGGGGTTATGTCGTTTACATTGAGGGTGTGTCTGGATACTGTTTAACGTGCACGTATAAAGTTGGGAGCATATGTAACAATATTCTTGACTCAAAGTTTATAAAGGATTGTTTGATAGTTTTAGTCGTTTCTAAACGTTATCTGTACAAATTAACCGATTATAGAGAGCGATTGGACTGGGTGTAATTGGTTCAAGTGTTTTATTCTCCAAATTTGACGTGGTTGAATTGATGTGTCATAAGGGAACATCCCAGCTGAGCTTCACAACTAGCGTTTAATAGAGACATTTTTCCTCATCACATCAGATATGCTTTACAAAAGTGCTTCTTGTAAACACATTTGTTTCTTTATTGTTTGAATTTAGAATTAAAAACTCGAAAAGGCTTTGTTTGTTCAATACTGGTGATGATTTTCAAGAGTATTATTAATCGGCTAAAAGATCAATTCATTGATTAAAACCACAGCTGTACATATTATTGTTTTATTTGGAGAAACATACCTGACTTAAGCACTTTTGTTTTTAATTAAATGATTTTATTATGTAGTTTTGCAGGTTTCTGTCATCTGCTTTCAAAGATCACTGAAGAACTGAGATAGTTTCTGTCCGGATTTATTATGAAAAAAATTGAGCGCACTTATCAATGATTTACTGGCCATTTATCACAATGGGGATGTAGTTTTATGTCAAAGAATGTAAAAAAATAAAGATCTTCATCGTCTTTTACCAAGGTGCAAAATAGTTAGCTGGAAACAAAGAAAGAATGAATTCTTGACATCATTTGACAAGACAAACTGTAAACCCAGATCATATTTGAAGTGATAGTCCATCCAAATATGAAAATTACGTCATCATTACCCACCATCAAGTCGTTCCAACACTGTATAAAATGATTTGTTTTGTTGAACACAAAAGAAGATATTAAAAAAATTGTGGGAAACTAAACAGCTCTGGGGGGCACCATTGACTACCATAGTATTGTTCTTCCCTACTATGGAAGTCAATGGTGTCCCAAAACATTCTTCCAAATATATTTCTTTGTGTTCAGTAGAACAACGAAATTGAACATTTTTTTGGAACAACTTAAGGGTGAATAAACGAAAATATGACAATTTTCATTTTTGGCTGAACTATCCCTTTAACCAGTTTCCCATGATACAAAAAGCACCTGTTATTATTGCAGTAGATTGATACAAATAAAATATTTCCTGTATTCCCACGCCTTTCCAACTTGAAGGAACTCTGGAGATGTTTATCCACGTCTAATTACGTCCTATTTCCTCAAGCAAAAGTTGTCCGCCAAGTCGAGCAACATCAGATCAAAAAGCGACCCGTCAGGTTTGATGTAAAATGGCAACCAATCCACATCAAGACTGAGCATTCTGTTGACTCCCTCCGATACTACATCAGCGACCACAGAAGAGATGAGTCAGATGGGAAAGCCATCACAGCATCTACTGTTCATGTTTCAGCTTGACGGTATGGCCTGCAGGCTTACATGTGGCTTTTCTCCACACTGTGTGTCATGGCTGAAGACGCAGCCTGTGAATGTCGGTTTGGCGGCGGTGGCGGTGGCAATGGTGATGATGTTGATGATGTAGCAGCAGATGGTGGGAGAGTGGGTCTGTGTAACCAGGACAGCCACTACCCCATTTTTTTCATGTTGGTTGTGTGTGTGTGAAAAAGAGAGAGAGGCATGTGAAGCATGCAAGGAGTTTTGTGAAGCCGACCGTCTTCTCTGGGGCAGGACGGGTCACACTGCTGTTTCTGGCCTGCATGTGGAAATGTTGACCTTCCTCCGCCTGGATTTAATCATGGATGACATCCAGAGACCTTATATTTTTCCCAGAATGCAGTGCTTTGACGGTTACAAAGGAATTATTTACATACTTCCTCCGTGTCTACGTGACTTGATTTAATTGAAAATGTATTCTCTTTTCTATCTAATAAAAGTCAATGGAGATCAATAGTGGCTGTCAAGGTTAAAAAAGCACCAACTCATAAAATCATAAAAAGAGCTAAGTTTCGTAAATTTAAAGATATAAATATTTTCAAAAGTTAAATAAAAATGTTTGGAATGACATGAGGTCGATAAAATGTTGAATGTCAATTTGGATGAGCTATTCCTTTACGATATTTACATTAAACGCATGTGAAAGTGCGTTTTAGATCGCATTGATTTACGTATGCATACATTAATGTTAAGTAGGCCTATGTGGAATTTAATATGAATGTGGAATTACCTCAGAGCTTCATTTGCATGTTTGGCCGGCAACAGTTTCTGCATGCGAGAAAGAGCTCTGCTTTAACCTCTATGGTCAGGTTCAGTTCTGACAGAGATGCATTAATGATCTTTGGGCCACATGGCGTAGTGCTTTGGATCTTAAGGCAAAGAATGCAATTCATTGCAGTGCATAGGAATGTCAAACGAGCAAACTTAAAGTGGAGGTAACACGCACAGTTTCTGCCAATCTCATAATAATCTTTAGTACCTATAGAGTAGTATTGCATACTTCGTATTATTGAAGAGTCTTTAGTTTGATCACATTTATAAAAGACAGATACAGCTGGACTATCATTTCCAAAAATGGGGGGCGGAACTACAGCATGAGCACACAATACATCACAGCATTATCGCTGCATAACTGTGGGCATTTAGGCGTGATCTTTCTCTGTGGTTGACGTGTAGGAGTGCTCTTTCATCCCGCTCTCGTTGGTTGACGAGTGGGTGTGCTTTTCCCGAGAATTGCCCAATGAGGGACTAAGAAAAGTTGTTACGTAACGGAATTTCATGTTCGAAAAAGATTCCAGAAACCTGTACGAACCATGAGGTAGTGTATCAAGCACAGAAATACTACATCATACGCTCAACTCGATTTTTGTCAAGTTGACCGTGTCAAGCATGAGAACACATCAGGTTTAACACTGTGAAGAAGTCAAAAGGCATGAAATACTGTTGAACCACCCCTTTAACATACAAACAATGAAATACAAGATGTAGGTCTTTGTTTAACTAACGTATATTTAATCTTATTGAAACATATGTTTCTTAGTTTTTCATTTTTTCATGTTCCATCTCATGTTCGGGTGTCCTGTTTTTTTTTCTTAATCAAAGGTGGCTCAATGCCATTTGTTAATACACTTCAACAAATGAATTTTAAAATTTTTCATTATAATAGATGTGCAGTGTCAGAGACAAAGTTACAAAAGTGGGATGGTGCAATATGCAAATATTTGTTACTACCAATGTGTACCCTTAATGTACTAAACTGCACTCTTTAGCTGCAAAGGTGTCATTTTGAAATGGGCACTACCACAGTGACAGCTTTTGTTCATTTTTTCTGACTGTGTGGCTCTTTGGGGCAAGTGTTGAATTGTGTTGCCCACTCGTCCATGGCTTGTCTGGAGGATGTTGGTATTGTGTTGAGGACAATGAGTCTGTTTTTATTGTGATATGAAAGGCAACATCAGGACTGTAGAACAGACAGTCGTTATCAAGCACAGATGGTAAGTGTCCGACTAGTTGACTCAAGACGTTCAGATGGTTTTCATATGGCAGACAATTTTGATTTAAAGTGTATCCAAGCTACATGATATCAGTATGTGTTCTCTAATGAATCAAACACAATGCTGAGCTACATGAAGACCACCATTGCCCACTGCACGGTTAAGCTATATTTACAATATCCAGTTAGCTCATGCAGAAGTCACCACCACAGGGCTATTGTGTGTTGTGGGTGCTTGGCAAACCAATGCTATGCAGTAGCTGCAGTGTCCTGAATGTTTGCTAAATTGTTAGAGCCGGATTCTTGGGTGTTGCCAGGGTAAAAGAGCTCGCTCTCATGTCTTTTATATTCTGGTTCACATACCAACTTGAAATATGAGTAGTCCAAAGACCGCAGAAAAGATCTAAAGAATATTAATGACCTTTTAGGTGAGTGTTTAACCATCAAAGCAGTGGCCTGTCTGCGCGGAATGGTCAACTTGAAGCTCATTGAGGACCTAAATGCATTCTTTAAGGCCTGTTCAACGATTAATCGCGATATTTCGCATCCAGAATAAAAGTTTGTGCTTATAATAGTCTGTGTACTTTGAATATTGCATGTGTTAAATTATTAGAAAATAAAAATGTACACTGCACAAACATATGTTATGTAAACACAAACTTTTATTCTGGATGCGATTGATTGCATCGTTTAATCATTGACTCTTGTAAGACTTACCCGAGTTTCCACTTTTATCTTTCAAATTTAAATCACTTTGTTAAAAACTAGGCCTAAATCATGCGTATCTAAACTTTCTGATCTTGCCGTTTGTCCTGTGGCCCTCATAGGTGTGGCTTGTTTCTCTTTGTGTGAGTCAGTGAACCTGGATAAGGGCGGTGCCACTCAGCACAGATTGTCGTATCATGAGCTCAGTCCTTCTGCAGTGGCTTTTATTTTTGCGGGGCTTAGAGAGCTATTTAAAATGTTCCCTCTTCATTAGATTTACAACTAGTAAGCAAGTCCAGATCAGGCCTCTGTTTACTATTTTATTTGGTGCAACATGAGTATTTTTGTATGCTGCTTATGTTTTTAAATAGTTGTCAAGTTTAGTCAAGTGTTTTAATATGACTGTGTGCACAGCATGCTGGGATATGTTTAAATTGTGCCTCGGTGTCATTGAGAGATGTGGAAACACTCTTACATATGTCATTGAAAGCAGCGTTAACACGGTCATGCCAACGCCTACATAGATTACACCAGAAGACAACTATCCTTTTCCTGTTGGCATCTATGACCAAATCCACATAAATACTCACGATTTGTCTCAGTGGAGGTCTTCAGCGGACCCTTCACAAAAACAAAGCTAGACCCCCTTCCTGGGATCAAGCCACT
Organism: Triplophysa bombifrons; assembly: GCA_029783895.1. Taxonomy (NCBI): domain Eukaryota; kingdom Metazoa; phylum Chordata; class Actinopteri; order Cypriniformes; family Nemacheilidae; genus Triplophysa; species Triplophysa bombifrons. Next base: position 7,858,288 of record CM056470.1, read on the forward strand.
ACCCAGTGGCTATAACAGATTACAGAGCCATCAGATCCCTGTAATTACAAGCCTGCTCCTTTACCCTTAACTTCCATCTGTTTTGATGCCCGACAGAGACTTTTAACTCTTTCAAGTGTTACTAAATACAAAGTCTGCCATCGATCATAAAAAATCTGATGTATTCAAATACTGCATGAAGGTGTGCCCAGTTTGACAGTAATGATATCAAATAGCATTGGTTTGTTGAGTATGACCTCCATTTAGCTCAGTTTTTCTCACAACAGCTGTATTCTTTCAGAAAGCTTAGGGTTATCAGCATAATATTAGGAACATTGGTGATATTCTTTCTATTAAAAATAGTATTAACTTTCCATAGAAAAACTTGCATACAGCCAAATGATTTAACATAGCAGACAATATTTACATTTGAGTAAATCTTAGGAAATTGGATGCCTTTAAAATCGAGAACAAAAGACTGTGAATGTGATGATGTGTTGTATCCCTTTAACTCTTCCTGTTGGGATAGCGGAGCAGTGGGGCATCTTTACAAGAGTAACACAGAGTTAATGAGGGACATTCCAAACATTTTTCCCTCCTGCGTGGAGTGCGTTTCCCCAGGATATGTATCATAGTAAAGTACGCTGAGCTGTCAACAGTACAGGAAACCCAAACAAATACCAGCATTCTGTTTTCAACGAGTGTTTTGAGATGCTCTTCAGCATGGAGATGAATTTAGTGCAACCTATTATTTTTCTGTGACGTCCACCATATGTATTTGACTTTACGGCCCAAAAGAAACCAATATTATTATACATTCAACTTAAAGGGATACTTCACCCAAAAATGAACATTCAGTCATCTTTTACTCACCTTCGAGTTGTTCCAAATCCGTATAAATGACTTTGTTCTGATAAACACATAGAAGATATTTGGAAGAATGCTTATAACCAGACAGGTTTTATAGTAGGAAAAAAACAATGGCATGCAAAAGTGCCCCAGAACTTTTTGCTGTCCTACATTCTTCAAAATGTCTTATTTTGTGTTCAACTCACAAAAAAAAAACTACTGTGGGAGTCAATGGAGGACAAAATCTGTCTGTTATAAGCATTCTTCTAAATATCACGTGTTCATCAGAACAAATAGATTTAAACAGATTTGGAACAACTCAAAGGTGAGTCAATCATGACAGAATTTTCATGTATGTGTGAAGTATCCCTTTAATGTGCCAGGACGCTTGCCAATTTGTCTAAGAAAGTAGGCTACTGCTCCAGATTATATCTATAACAAAAGTGTCCCTTCCTGTGATCTTTTGCATCCCTCCAATGTTCTGGGTGGAGCGTCCCTCCTGATTCTATAATACTTCTCTTGGGAGGAAACGTGGGCTTTTCCTTCCTGCACACTCCCACCTTATGTCTCTTTTCAGACATCTAAGATAAAGTATTTAGTGATAAAATAAGTTTTTGTTTTGAGCAACATTCTTTTTATTCAATAACCACAGAAAATATTGTTGATTTGTCCCTCATCTAGAAATAGTTTTTAACAAGTTAACATTGCAAGGTTACATTGGTATAACTGTAGAATATACACCCCCCCCCCAAAAAACTTAATATGTTGCCACAAATTAAATTTTATGAAACTTGTATAATATAATTGCTTTTTAACATTGTGTAAATCTTTGTCCAAGCTTTAACTATTAAATTGTGTTCGAGAATACTAATGTAATGTGATCTATTGAATGGGAACAATTGTGTTCATGAAACAAACTCCACCCACAAGACATATCCAGACAAATTTGTCTTTATTGAATACTTTCTCTAATGAAACAAATATCTGAGCTCCAGAACGTTTATTTGTGTAGCTGTAACAAGTTACTCTCCTCCACCCTCCCTTATCTCAGGGCATTGTGACTATGACCATAAAGGAGATAAGACAGAGATTGATAACTGTTGTCTTCTGGGAAACTCGCCCTTCTCGCTTTGTGGGAAGGTTTTTGTAGATCTGATGACACTGTTGTTGTTCCTGTGTGAAATGTCCTTCAGATAAACCTTGATGGGCTGGTGAGAGGTCTGTGTGGAAATGATGAGTTGTGCTCCAAATGTTAACAATGAGAGAAATTCCACAGCTGGATCAGAATAACAGTGGCTCTGACGTTCCTTACACACTTTTGCTTTTACAGCCTCTACAGTTGTGTTTGGATGTTGTTTTACTGACTAAACAAAATTGAGGAGTAGCATGACCATCTTTAGTTCACTAAAATGTGTTCTAAACAGTTAGTTGTGTTTTGTTTGACTTAAACAAATCTTTGTGTAGGCAGGGTGGACACAGATTTACAACATCATTCTCCAGTGAAAACATGTTTTCATAGAAAGATTGAGGGATGAGCATCTCTTGTGTGACATTACGCATCTTTGTTGCCAAGCTTGTGCTGAAGCAGACTGCTTTTTTGACAGACTTTCAGTGAAACATCAGTAAAATAATATTATTTCACATCTTCATTACATAATTTGCAACAGGAAATTCTTGTAGAGCTGTGGTTCCCATGTGTAAATTACTTTTCGAGCGTGTTGATGTGTTTAATACCATCAGTGGTTGTGGTTCTCTGTAGGATTGGGCGGTCGTTTTTTTTCAGGTTATTCTATAAAACATCTGTGGCCGCTCGAACCAGCCATGCAGAAGTCACAACTTTACCGGACTTTTTACTAAAGTTACTAAACATAACTTAACATAACATTACACAATTACACTAATAAGTTATACACGTAATTCCGTATGTAAAACAAATATTTGAGTAATAGTTGGAATTAGGGATGAGTCACGAATTTCGAATATTCGATTAGTTTATTTAATTATAGAATTTCGAATAGTGTGTGCGATCTTAAAAAAATTGCCGTGTTTTTACGCGTAACGCGTTCATGTAACCAAAGGGTGGCGCTGCCAATAACGACGCACCTAAAACCTTAAGGCTGTCAGTCAAGAGACAATAGAGGAAAACATTTTCTCACAAGAATTAGTAACAAAGTTACGCACACTGTAGACCCGCGTGGCATAACAGAAACGGTAAATTGAGATGATGTCAAAAATTTGTTCTGTGTGGGGGTCCTTTAATAAAATTAATGAGAATAAAGTGCAGTGCAAACTCTGCAATGCAAATCTGACTTATCATCGATCAACAACTACGATGCACAATCATTTGAGGGCGAAGCACCCGGCAGATCCATCCACAAGTCAGCAATCAATTGCTAGTTTTATGGTCAGACCAACCAATTTGGATGCCAGACGGGCGGAGCAAATAACGACTCTAACTAGCAAGATGATCGCTATGGATATCCTTCCGATCGGCTTTGTCGAAGGAGAGGGCTTTAAAAATCGAATGTAGTTTGTACAGCCCAAGTTAACTGTTCGTCTTTTTCATGACAATAGAAATGGAAGCATTTTGAGCTATTAATTCATAAAATCGCTCCGAACTGTTAATAAATGCCGTCATTCGGTTAATATGTTTTAACACGTTTTAAGTCTGGTCTAAAATCTTTATGCCTTTAATATATTTTCTTTGATCAATCACACTGTTTTTTAGTTGGTATAAATGTGCATGCTCATATTTTACAAGGAAATGTCCTAGCATTATAAGCGGTTGATGCTGATCGGCGTACTGTTAATAAGTGCCGGCATTCCGTTTTTAATATATTAATGTTTCAGCACATTATTTTAATGTATGGCTTGATGTAATATTGCCTATTCCATAATAAATAAAACGTTGGCTGGACCTGGTGTCAGTGAAATAGTGTTGTCAAAAATATCGATATTTCGATAAGTATCGATACTGAAATATCTGAACGATACCAATACTAATTTCCCGAAGTATCGATACACCGATCCTAGCCGAGCTGTCACTTTCACTTATCTCCAAAGGCGCGTTGACAAACACCACACGTGACCGCAGTGCCTGTCACGTGTCTTGTCTCATTCGCTCTGGTTAAATAGCAAAAGTGAAGTGAATATAAATATGGCGTGTGAGGCGCCTCCGCAACCGGCTTTGATTGATAAAGAACACAGCAGGAGTGCTATCTGGAAATATTTTGGATATGAAGCAAATGAACATGGAAAGCCGAAGGACACAAACAAGCCAATATGCAAGAGTCGCTACAGAGCAGTGCTAACAAAAGGCGCTAACACCTCTAATATAGCAATATGAGTGTTGTCTCGTTTTTCACCGTAATTCGTAAAGTCCGACTGAGGAATCTTTAAGTGTGAATCTTTAAATACTTTAACTGTGGTCAAATGTAAATTAACTTGTGCTTAATTAACTTAATTAAAAAAAGGATCACTTCAATTCTGTAATTTGTCTTCATGTCGATCCAGTGAGCATTGTTTTCGGGTGTGATGCACGCAAGTTTGCGTGTGTGGATCGGTGATATGTGAATCCGGCATTAAAATCTGTTCATCAAATAATGTTATGTATTAACCAGCATTTATGAACGATGAGCAATGCATTTGCTACAGTATATTTTAATCTTTGATGACAGTATGTAATAAAATACAACGGATCATGTTTCCTCTGGTCCAATGAAAAAAAATATTAACAGATAGAACTTTGGATTTTAATTAGTACATGTATTAGTAAATGTTAGTTTAAATTAACTTTTAACTAGGATTAATACATGTTTAGGAAGTATTTTTCATTGTTTATTCATGTAACAAATATCTATTACCATTAACTTAAGTTCTCAGATTAGTAACATAGTTCAGTTCATTTTAAAAGTGTGGTCAAAAAAAAAAGTTTATTAAAGTTTAGCATTCTCTTGTAGCACCAGAAATAAGATGAGACCCGACCTGCAACAGTACATAATGCGTTACAACACACATTATGAAGAATTATAATGCATTTTACCCTTTAATAACTCTTTATAATACATTATACATCTTATATTTATCTTTAAATAATAATACAAAAAAAATTACCACCTTAATGTTGTGGCAGTTTTTTTCTCTGTGGTATCGAAAATGGTATCGAGTATCGATATTTTTCAAGGTATCGTATCGAAGTTAGAAATTCCAGTATTGTGACAACACTACAGTGAAAGTTTTAATTTCAATAACAAGGGCGTTTTTAGTTCTGACTCTTCCAGGATGTTTGCTTGAATATGATTCCCTCTTATATTGCAAAAGCTCAGGTAAAAATTGTTGTCTTAATTCATGACACCTTTAAGTTCCTGTGTATGTATTCCTTATCGCTTAAAATACTATCTGTGTAACACTTTAATTTACGGTCCTGTTTACCATGAACTGTGTACTTATTTTACTGAATAAGTATCATAACTAGGTACTTAACCTGAACCTACCCCTAAACCTAACCTTATCCCATGTAGTTACTTTAAATTACCCAGTACGTTCTACGTACACTGTAAGTGCACTATAGGTACACGTACTGTAAAATAAAGTGCAACTACTATTTATTTTATTTCAGATGAATCGTATATTATGTTAGAATGCAAATCACATTGATTACTGTTGACAGTAATGCACAACCAAAAACTATGCTTACGTGGAAAATGTGTTGTTTTAGTGATTAGATGTATACAACGCACAGTCCAGAAACACACTCCCTGGTTTTGCTGCAGGTGCATCGATGATGTTTTATCTGCATGTATTTTGAGCTCAGTTTTATATCCTGAGGAACTTCTGCATGTGTAATGGTTTACCACATTGAGATCAGGGTTCACCACAGAGGTAGGCCAGAAGCAGAACTGAGAGAATACCACTGCTAAAAGTTGAGTTTCAGTTAGATACGGCTGTGGTTTAAGCATTTCTGTTTTGTATATGAACGATTCAGCAGTAAATGCTATTCTTGTATACACTTGTATTGTTGCAACTGTGTCGTGTTAAATAACACGTCTGCAGTCTTATAACAATCGGCTTGATGGTTCACATTACAGTTTGTTCGGCCAAGAAACGCCCACTTACTAGACTATAAGCAACAGATTAATAGAGGTATAGTTAAAGAGTTAAAGTGATAGTTCACTCAAAAATAAAAATGCTGTCATTATTATCATTACTATTGTCATTTCAACACTTTATGCTTTATGAATTTTTCTACTTCCACAGAACACAAAAGAAGATACTTTGAAGAATGTTGTTATCTTGCCTCCATTCACTTGCATTGGTTCACTTGACCAAAAATTCCATTTTTTAAAGACTGAGCACAAGTTCCGATAATTTTTTTTCTGATACTCGATACTGGTGCCTGTACTGTTGCTTGTACCTTTTTGCAACACAGTGAGAGTAATAAAAATAGAATAGCTTCCTAATTACAAATAGGGCTGTAACGATAGACCAACGATAAAAATCATGTGATTTTTGCACAGCTTTTGAGTGAAGTACTTGAAGATGGTGCTGCATCCGAAAGCCAGGGGGGAAACTCTAAATACGCACTGCTGCAGAAGAAGACCAAAACACTGTCTATAATATAGAAATTGCCTATGGATATTTTTTTATTACGTTTACTCATGTCTCATTAGGTATTTTTATGATAATAAAGTATATTTATAATGATCATGTTTGACGGGTGTTGCTTTTTTAAATGCACATTATAAGCGACTCAAACTCGCACTGCTTTTAGATCGAGCAGCATTTCCTACAGATCCCAGAGCCGTGCTTCACGGACAAGCTATGCATTAAAAAAAATATCGACACATTACATTTCATATTGCAGGTAACCCAATTACAGTAGGATTTAGGGGTATCTCGAGTAATTATTGTGCAGCCCTAATTACAAACTTCACGTTAAACACAATAAAAAAAAATGCTTTTCACAAACTTTCTAAGCAGATTCCACAAAAAAATTCAGTCAGTTCTGTCACATGAGGTATTGGTCTTTGGTATGGGTGCAATATGAGCTTAGTATCGGGCCCGATACTGGTATCTGGTCCATACAATAGAAGTGAACGGGGGCCAGTGATTTTCTGTTACCAACTTATATCAAAATAATATAATTTGTGTTCTGCCAAAGAAAGTCAAAAAAATTTAGGGTTTTGGATGAACTATCGCTTTAAAGGAATGTCTGACCCAACAATGAAATTTACCCCATAATTTACTCACCCTAATGCCGTCCCGGGCAATGACTTGATTTCTTCAGATATGATCGAAGTAATATTCAATAATATTAATACTATGCAAAGTGACCTGCAATTTTTAAGGTTTAAAACAGAAATCGCGATAGAGAGATGCACGTGATGGATTTTAGCTATATTGTGACCACGTAAATTTGAAAGTGTTTTATTTCTTCTTCTCCATCTGTAGGCACAGGATAAAAGGAAAGCCTTGGAGGAAACCAAAGCGTACACCACTCAGTCTCTGGCGAGTGTGGCCTATCAGATCAATGCCTTAGCCAACAATGTCCTGCAGTTGCTGGATATTCAGGCGTCACAGCTGCGCAGGATGGAGTCCTCCATAAACCACATATCTCAGGTCAGATACATGGGTTTCTTTTCTTTATTAAATGCTCTCGGTCTCATTTACTTTACTTTGCTTTTTCTTGGTCTCTTTAGAGTTTTCAAAACATATTTACATGACTTCCTTAAAAGAAGTCCCTATGTCAGTAAATGTGTCTGTCTCTCGCTGTTCTTGTTTTTAGTTCTCTTATTCCAGATCTTGTCTCTATATTTAACTTCATGGAGATGAAAAACTCTCTTACGGAGTTCTTGTGTAAGCCTCAGCCCCCTCCATATGGTGCCTTTGAAGTCATTAAAACCTTCCATCAAGTTTTCCAGAAATAGGTGGTGTGTGGTATGAGTGTTATTTTCTACTGTGTTTAAGAAATGTATCCAACAATAGATTGTGATATAAAAATCTAGTTATTTTAGGCATTTATATATTTTTTGAGATTAACCGATATGTCAGCCAATAATCGTTATCGGTTGATACATTTTCGGCTATCAGCTGATAGTTAAACACAACAAATGATCAGTGCCGATGTATCCTGTCTATCAAAAGAGGACAAGAAAATGCAATTAATTAGTCCTCTGTAAAGCAAATGTTGAGACACATCACCAGTTCAATATTAAAATGCCTTATATGAATTAATAACATTCAAAAAGTTGACAAATATGAATTTGATCCTTAGACTCGGTATCGGAAGATATCACTCTGAATAATCGGCTATCGATGGAAAAGTTTAATATGCATCTCTAAAATTGTATATCTAAATACTTTGAGATGTGATAGGACCTTGATGTTGATGTATTGTGCCTCACTTTAGAAACTAATTTGAAGTTTAAAAATCAGTTTAATGTTTGCTGCAGTGTTGATTTCTTGTCTATCTCTCAAGACTGTGGGAAGGTTCAGGTCTCCATGACAGTGTCAACGAGATCCTCGGCTTCCTGAGAGATCCCTCACAGTCAGATTATTAGACAAACATTAGCTCTGCGTTTCACACCATCACAACACAAACATTCCCTCTTAGAGAAGAACGTAACCTAGAATCCAGATCATTGAATTTCCGTGGGCAGATCTTCATGCAGATGCCATTATATGACATACAGTGGGTCTCGTATCCATTCATTTATGTGTCTGAAAATCACATTGCTCTTTATGAATGGCTTTAAAACACAAGCTCATTTAAGGGTCAACTGAGGCCAGTTATCACCTACAGCACTGTCTGTCTATCTCTCTGTTTACACGCACACACACACTGGCATACTATCCACAGTGAATCTCCATTCACTCTAAAGATAGTGATGAGAATAATAGGACTGTTATGTTGAAAACATGGTGTTGTTTGTGAGGCAGTGAATATCTTTTATTTTGCATTTTGTTTTAAAGGTGCAGTGTGTAATTTTTTGGAGGATCTATTGACAGAAATGCAATATAATATACATAACTATATGTTCAGAGGTGTATAAAGACCTAGCATAATGAAGTGTTATGTTTTTATTATGTGAGAATGAGCCATTTCTGTCTACATACACCGCAGGTCCCCTTTCATGGTATCCTCCATGTTGTTTCTACAGCATCCCTAAATGCACAAATTGCTCAACAGAGCTTGTTTCGTAAATATGTTACCTACTTCGTCAAAGAAGCGAAAACCTGACGACATTGTAGTCATTGGTTGCAATTCTCAACCTTATCGCTAGATGGCGCTAAATTTCATATACTGGACCTTTAAGGGTCTGTTTATTGATGTTGTACGTTGACCATGGCGATACATCGTTCTGTCGCTAGATTTGACCCATTTCAAGCATTGTCGTATCACATTATTTGGCAACTTTATCACATATTGCAATGCAAATCTGTTTCACAGAAAGGTGAGTAAAAGCTATAAAGTGGCTGTAATCTCAGCACACCCAATGCTGATGCAAGATGTTCTCATCTTTACAGCATTTCTCGCTGTTCTGTCTTCCTCCGGCTGCCTATTAGATAGACCGCACCGCCAGCATGTGGCCAAATTAGATTTGAACATCAGTGCAGCAGACTAATGGTCCAATGCATCAGGCCTGGGGTGTATCCTGCATGTTTTCATCACAGCTTCACGCTGAATGTGTTGAGTTGGGTCTTTATCTTTTGTGACCCTAAGTGTGGGAGGCTGAAGTGCTTCCACCTAGACCAACGCATGAAGTGGCTGCTAAGAGACTGTGAACACTCAGCGCTTTGTCTGGCCAGCTGAAGATTTGGCAACATGAGGGGAGTCTCTCTTGTTGTAATGTTCATAGCTGTGAGTATTTTAGAGGAGTCACAGATGTAGTTAAAGGCAATTCTGATTGGACGTCTGAAAAATGCACTTCTTTGAATGCGTAACCCATCACCATAACTTCAGGAGTTCCGTCCCACATAAAACCATTCTTGGGTTCTTAAAGGCCGTTTCTCAACATGCGCTCTTGTGTTCTCTCTCTACGTCATCAAAAACCGTTCAAGCCAGGTTCCAATACTCAAGAACACAAGAACAGAGAATGCATGAAAAACCTGTATGTGTTCTGGATATCAAGGATGCATCGTATGCTGCCTTGCGTGCCTACGGAATCCGCTTGAAGTTCCATATGTCACTGCAGCACATCCAAGTTCGTTCTTCCAAGGTGTCAACATGAAATCAGTTTGCAAAGTGTTTTTCTTCCTAATAGTGGTCAACCGATAAGGGTTTTGTAAAGGCTGATATTGAGGTAGCAATGTGTATAGGAGGCCGATATAATGCAGGTTATAACAGTTAATGATAAACCTTTTTTTTATTGATAAAATTAATTAATGTTTATAGTCCATTACATGTTCAGTTAGTTAAAAAAAACACTTGTGCACATGCAAAAGAAGACTCTACAAGTGACATCATGCTAGTTTATTAAAACATTCAGTAGTTCTAAAATTATGTTAAACCCTGTTAAAGTTGTTAAATCATGTTAACATCATGTTAAAACATGTTAGCACTGTGTTAAACATGTTACCAACATGCTAAAACATTTTAGGATCATTGTAAAGTGTGGCCCAAGTTTTGCCATAGGAAGCACCCTGAGATTTTCTTCCCTCTCGTTTCTTCTGTAGTTCAGAAAGTGTTGTCTTACTGTTTACTCTCAACGTGAAGTTTATTGTTGATAACACTATACAGGAATCTTGTGATGAAAATTTAGTGTTTGGTGTCTCTGTTTCCTTTGCTTTTCTCTGTCTGGTTGTGCTGGTCTGGACAGATGAGTTTCATCCCAACAGGAAATGGAGATCCAGAGATGAAGCTGTACTCGAAGCTTGCCTCCCCTGTGTTTCCTTTGGATATAATATATGTTGTCTTGGTGGAATTTGGGAATGGTATTACATTTTTGAGAAGGTTATGTTAAGGGCAGTTGGTTCTTCAGTCGCATGTCTGTCTGGATCTGTGGCCTTCACTGCTAGAAATTCAGACAGCACCTCGACGGCTCTCAAACTCAGTGTATTTCTCAGTGGAATGACTTCATTCTATTTGGCAAAGGAAAGCAATTGACAATTTCCTGGCGTCATTATGATCCCCAGGACTCGACATTGTTTCTCGAGTGCAAGACTCCCACACAGTTTGTACACATATTTGTCTTCATTACTGAACTGAGTATATGAGAGAGCCATTGAGATGACAATGTAGTTTTCGGTTCTCTGTTAAACAAGTTTAAGCCCAGTTCCTGCGTTATGAGGGCTTTCGGCTGTCTAAGAACAATGCTGTGAAGTTTGTCTAGAGTTTTGTCATGACACTCCTGAAACTCCTGTTTCTAGTAAAATTGAACTGCTCTAAACCATTTTTCAATTCAATTTTATTTACATAGGGCTGTTCACAATGTAGATTGTTCCAAAGCAGCTTTACAGGAGAAAAACACAGAAATAGTGTTTAGAGAACAAGCAAGATCATTCTTGTAAATAATATCTAATATATGTGGTCTTCCGGTGAGCAAGCCAGCCAACAATGCCCTGTGGCGAGGAACCCAAACTCCAATGACAAATAAATGGAGAAAAAAAACCTCTGGAGAAACCAGTCTCAGCCGAGAGGGCCAGAACTCCCCTGACATGTCACAGCTGCACTCATTTATTTTGATAAAAAGTTACTGAGTAAATGTTTATGAAGAATAGGTAGTTATTTAGTTCTGATTTAGGAAGTTTTGGGTTTTCCACTTAAAATTGCAGAAAAGGTTAAGACAGCTTCAGTCTTCAAGTAGTGTAGGGATGCTGAGATAAAATGACCAGAGTTAAAGTTTTAATTCACTTAACATAATATACAACCTAAACATATATGTACAATCTTAACATCACATATAAATGTATATACAATACATTTTCAATAATATGTCCATCAATTACCGGAATCTTTACCCAGTCTTTAAAGTTTGAACTTCGGAGAGCTCAGTGACGCCATTTTAACCCTTCTTTATTATTGAGTGGAGGTGACATATTTCCTGTTCGAGAGTGGAGCCCCACTCGCCCCATCGCCCCATAAAAGACTGTGTCAGCCCCGCCTCCACAGTAAGATAGACGTTTTTGTCGTTTTCTTGCTTAGACTTGCTCTCCGATTGGTCGTGATTAGTTTTTAAGCTCAGACTCCTACGTAGAAGTTTTTAATGTTTTAAGAAAAAGGGCCCAGATCTTTAACAGACGTCTTTCAGATGTATGTGTGCTAGCTGTGGGATACATATAAAACTTTAAAGCATTATTACATTCCATACAAATGACTAACAATAGCATAACTAGTTACTGTTGAAATGTACGTTTGAAGAGAGCTTAACTTCTAGAAGTTAATGCGGGCAAAGGTGCATAGTTAAAAACAATTCTTGAAAGCTGATATTTCATAGCTTACAGACGCTCATGGTCACCCTGTGGGAGTGAAGCCAAAGGCAGATGGATCAGAGGCGTGAAACTGAAAGAGACCGTCTGTCCTTACCTTTCAACTGTGCTTATAACAGTCAAACTAATCCTCTGGGGTTCTTGCTTTACTCACTGTTTTTTTTTTTGCTTATATGTGACCGTAACTGTGCTGCATGCTACTGTGTGCTTCATTTGCTTTGACATTTGTATCAGTTATGTGTTACGTATGCTGGTTAAGTTATTTAGCCTGTTAACAACTACTTGGCCAGCAACCCAAACATCTGGGTGTGGTATCGTTTCTCATTTTTTTAAAAATCACATGAGGTTTCCCGTTACTATTATATGCTGTCAGTGTCATGGCACTTCTGTTGACTTACAGAGGAACCGCAGTGTGTGTGTGTGTGCTGCTGTTACTCAGTCCTTGAATAAAGATATTCAAAACGTCTGTCTGTTTGTGCAAAGCTTGCTTTTCCGGATGGCACACCACCCCCATGGGTCGCTTCATTAAACTGCTGAAACAACTTTTTTCAGATGCTGAAGTGAAACTGGTTTTCTAACCCGTTTTAAAGACTCCCTGTTTCTCTCTCAGTTTCTCCATTTTGGTTGCAAAATTTACTTTAATGATTATTGTTGCTTTTGTATTCTGTTTTGAATTAACATGGTAATTTTTTTTCCTAATGTGAATATGCCATATGTAGAGAAGTTTAGAAATGGACATCACTGCTATGCTCTGGTTGTTCTAGGTCGCATGTTTTGTGATTCATATTTTTGACCTACGAAATAAAGAAATATATCCTGGTTCCCCTTCCGTTATAATGCTTTTGCAATGTAAAGAGTGACTAGTGCTGCTCAGTTTCCCAATGTGGGTAAAGGAGAAGAAATGAAGGTTATCATGATACCATAAAGTAGCATCACAAAGCTGTCGAAGTCAAACATAGTGGTGATTCATAATATAAATCTACTAAGTGAACAAAAATTTCCTGAATACTCAGATCTAGATGAAAACTGTCCCAGTTTTGAATACTTTATTAATGAGAATGATAAACTGACTATATGAAAAACTCAAGACCGATCATACAAATGGCATGAAGCAACCCACATAAATAAAAAGTACCGCAGTATATATTTGTATTCACAATAAAAAACTGTAGTTTAATAACAGTATTACTGCCAGGGCTGTACGTTGAGTTTTTTTACACATAGCACTGGTCTACGGAGGTTTAATGTTTTGTAGCACAGGCCAAATATATACTTGTAGCAAAAGTATAATACATCTGTTGTCATCATAAAGAACATATGTGAGTGCAGTTCTTCACATGAATAGGTAGGTAACTGACAAATTACATTAATGTTACATACAGATTGATAATTTTTTTGTTTCATAAGGTGTCATTCATTTTGATCATACGGTGCATACAGATTCAGCTCCGGTGCGTGTATTATGGACAAAGCAAATGATTTGTAGACATTTGTTTGCGTTTGTACCGGCTATTATGGCAACTTCTTACTGCACACATTTAGCTTGTACCTTTGGGTTCCATAATAAGTATTAACTAGCCAGTAAAAAAAACACACTCGTCTCACTTGCAATACGACTGCCATTAGCTAAAGTGACTCACCGGAAGTCTAAACACAAACAGCACAAAGATTGCGGCGCCCACATTTACGCCAAAGATAAGGTGGATAGAAAGACTCAAAAATAGTATAGACCAGGGGTTTTCAATTAAAATTCCAAGAGATCTAGTCTTTATATTTTCTTCCAAACAGGGGTCTAGACAACAAGTCTTTTAATTATAACAAATAATAAAATATTTAATCAATTTAGCCCACTTAGATATATATATATAAAATATGTGATATTTTATCAAGTCGTTTGTTTTGTATTTTGACATTCACTTATCAAGTCTGATAATTAATATATTGGTAAATAAAAAAGCAACTGACAGCATTAAAACAACAAATGTAATTTAACAAATAAAATGCTCTTATAATAACCAGAAAACATATTCACTTACTAAATTAGCCTTACCATGTAATTAATTCCAGAACTATACTTATATCTTTAAATAATTTATTGACTGAATAATGCCATTTTAATGATTGAAATCTTAAAATGAATGCTTGTAATTCATCTTTGATCTAATATCTAATAATTCATTAGATTATGAGTCTTTAGCCTGGGTTTTCACAGGGTCACAAATGCTGATCAATAATGCTAATGCTAAATGTAACGTTAGATAAAAACTTCATAAAATATCACAAATCTTGTCGAAAGGTTGGAGACATACTGTATACAAACTGACAGATACAAACACTACTGTTGTTAAATGTTGCGTGTCTGTGGCGGTAGAGAAGCAGCGCGCGCGGAGTGGAAAGGGTTAAAATGAAGCTTGTTTAGTGCTAAATAAAGATATTAGAGGATATAGCGGAAAGAAGCAAAGGTCCGGATCCGGCGCGTGGTCCACCTATTGAGGATGGCTGCTAAAGACGGTTTCATGGGATGCACACAGCTGCCCCGAAGTTAAGTTCTGGTCTGTGTTTGTTCATTGGTCCAGCTTGTGACTAACAATATAGCAATATGAATATTTAGTTGTATGTTTATTTTATTTAAAAAAAAGTATTTGTTAAATGAGTCGTGTAACTTTATGGCATTTGAAGAAACCGTATGGGACATTGACATCAAGCGGTTGAGCTTGGTTATGTGTTCTTTTTGTAATTGTTGTATAAATTTGATGATGTGTTTGAGTAGTAAGTAAATGACACGTTCTTGAGCACGACACTACGATGTTGTTCGTTTTTGTTTTTTGCACGCAGGTTGTGTTCGATTGCTACACACAAGCAAATATGTATGTGAACGATTATGACAACAGGGTTATGTTGTAATGTTTCCTCCATCCAACTGAAAAGTAAGACAGGAGTTTACTGTATCCATACTCCCATAACCCTCAGTACTTCAGGAGCGAATTCTTACTAGCATGAACACAATTTCACACATCGCTTTTTTTTTTATGGGCTTTTATAAAGTTAAATGCCTTAATATTGTGTAATGCATAAGCGCATTTCAGCAAGTGTATTTTCAGCTCTCCGGAAGAAGATGCCCCTCCCACTTCCCTCCACACCAGCTGCACTGCTGATTGTACAATGCTTGTTGCTATTTTACACAATCACACCTTCAACTTCCGTCAACAACACTTCTCAAGACTTCAATTCTATCATCCTTGAGACAAACAATGTTATCCTCTTTTTTTATTGGCTGGATGAAACACTTCACACCGTATCTTACACGTAAGCAGTGCTTCTATAACTAATACTACACCAGTAGTGACACATGGTTCTCATTGGTCTTTTAAAACGACTATGAGGTTTAGATGAACACCGAGCACAAGACTCCTCCTTGCTGATGTTGAATAAGAGATGTGATGCTGTGACTCCACATCTTGGAGAAATGAAAGGAATCCTCTGTTGGTGTAAACAGCAGACACTGCAGGTCTTTCATCTCTGACAGGCGGTCTGTCACATCTGCTCTGAATCCTTTCTGTGCCAAGAGTTTTCCTCTGACAGCACTACTGGATGATGGGCTTGCAAATGAGTAATAAACATTTTATTTGTTGCTTTATGTTGTGTGTTAGGGCAAACGTGTCGCCCATAAAGACTAATTGAAGAGACAGTGAAGTTCAGCCTTTATGAGGAGCTGAAACCTCAGTACGGAGTATTATCACACGTTATCACACGATCCGTCAAAATAAAAGTCCGGTTAACTTAAACAAATACTCTTTGTGGCGCCCGGTCACAATAGAAGTTTGGTTGTCTTGAACAAGTTATAATACACATGTTCTCTGGCCTGTATTCCTCCTTTTTTTTTTATGGTCAAAAGTGTTTTACTTCTCCATGAGATCCAAAAAAACTCATAGACGTCTCACCCAGCAGATGACCGAAACTGCTGAATCTACACAAAGTAAACCTCTCGTATCTGAATATGTCTTACTCTATGAACTGTACTGAGATGTCCACATTCACCACACTAACAAAACATCACCTCTATCATCCGGTACATCCTCACATGTGTGTGGTCTTAAAATCCGGCAGATTTTTTGCACCTTACACACATGCCCATGGAAAAGGCATTTTTATTACCTTTCAGCTTTTTTATAACCTTTGTTATGCATCATCATTCAATCTAATATCACCAGCTATACATCATTTGATAGGATAAAACACTCAACATGTATGTTCTGAACTTGTTTTTGCAATCAATAAAATGCTTAAAAATAGCGGTGCTTATATAAGGGGTTTTATGTAAAGAAGATTTTTTTAAGTTCTGAGAAGTTGCAGGATTTTAAATAACCATAAAACAGTGTTTTCTTAAAGGTATTACTGTAATGCGATATAATAAAACAGTGCTTGGAAACTGTTATGCACCCAGAAATTATTGTTTTGTGTGACTTGTTTGTATGGTTCAGACCAGGAAAGTGGTCTCTAGATGAGAGATGGATTTAGGGGAGACCTGTGAAAATAATCTTGGTTACAAGAAAAAGTTGAAACTGAGGCCGAGCAAGGTATTGCATCTTAATGAAATATTAGGCTTGTGCACTGATAAATTGTACACAGCATTAAAGCACACAGAGTAAATTTTATGTAATTTTGACTTGTTAATGTGCTTTGGCATAATTAGCATTGGTTTTGATAATGTGAAGAAAAATTATTAAAGGCTGAATACACTACAAGACTTTTGCCCAGATTTTTGCCCATGTTTTCAGTCTGGAGTTGTTGCGGACAGTCTGCAGATTTGATCTTATATTGTTTTCTATTAAAACATTCAAAAAGTCTGCAAGTGAAAGATATCTTTTTTTTAATCCGTTCAGATTTTGTTTTGTAGTGTATTCCAGCCTTAAAATGCTAGCATTGTTACACAAAAATGTACAAGAGTTACTTGATTCAGTAAATCATAAACTGAACTTTCGAACTTGCTTTCACTGTAGACCTCAGTTTTAATCTAGTGTTTGTCTTGTTTTCTTTAGACTGTGGACATCCATAAGGAGAAAGTCGCTCGGCGAGAGATTGGGATCCTGACAACTAATAAGAACACATTAAGGACTCATAAAATCATCGCTCCACCCAACATCGAGCGGCCGGTGAGATACATCAGAAAACCTATCGACTTCACAGTACTGGATGATGTGGGCCATGGAGTAAAGGTAAAAAAACTCTCCAAATGACACTCTTCAATGCAATCATTAAGCATGACTGTTACCTTCAGATTTTTTTTTTTTAAATGTTTCTTTTTTATATGTTTAGATAATTATTTATGAAATATTTATTACAGTTTATTACATAACAATGAGTACTTTTACTCAGGTTTGGTCCATCCATTTAAAAGATTGATTATCAGCTATTGTTCAAATTATATTTTTCTAATAGTTTGTCAGTTTGAGAAACTACATCTGTACATTGATATAGTGTAATATGATTGTGTAGTGCAATAAGTTATATGAAGTTTAGGGCTGAAAATGGAGAACAGAAGATATTTCTGCATTTGGTTTTTATGACAGTTCTTGAATGTCTGCGTTCTTCCACCAGTGTGGACCAAGCACTGCACTTAAATACAACTTTACTTTGGTTATCTTGCATCACTGAAAATAATATTGGAAGATCGATGAGAACTATTAGAAAATTATTCGAAATTCGCACCCCTCCCCCACATGGACGCATTTACAGTTTTACATACACATAAACGGAGAGAGAGAACATTTACGCTTTAAATCCATGACGACACACTGCTTTATTTATTATGGAATAGGCAATATTACATCAAGCTATACATTAAGATAACGCGCTGAAACATTAATATATTAACAACTGAATGACGGCACTTATTAACAGTACGTCGATTAGCATCAACCGCTCATAATGCTAGGACATTTCCTTGTAAAATATGAGCATGCACATTTATACCAACTAAAAAACAGTGTGATTGATCAAAGAAAATATATTAAAGCCATAAATATTTTAGACAAGACTTAAAACATATTTACCGAATGACGGCATTTATTAACAGTCCGGAACGATTTTATGAATTAATAGCTCAAAATGCTTCCATTTCTATTGTCATGAAAAAGTTTATCCAGTCTGGTAGTGATCTTTTTTCTAGACGGAACAGTAAACTCGGGCTGTACAAACTCCATAAGATTTTTAAAGCCCTCTCCTTCTACAAAGCCGATCGAAAGCATATCCTTAGCGATCACCTTAATAATTAAAGCTGTTATTTGCTCCGCCCGTCTGGCATCCAAATTGGTTGGTCTGACCATAAAACTATCAACTGATTGCTGACCTGTGGATGGACCTGCTGGGTGCTTCGCCCTCAGATGATTGTGCATCGTAGTTGTTGATCCATGATAAGCCAGCTTTGCATTGCAGAGTTTGCACTGCACTTTATTCTTATTCTTATTATTAAAGTTCCCCCACACAGAACTCATTTTTGACACCGTCTCAATTTATTGTATCCGTTATGTCACGCGGGTCTACAGTGTGCGTAACTTCATTAACAATTGTTGTGAGTAAATGTTTTCCTCTATTGTCTCTTGATTGACAGCCTTTAGGTTTAAGGTGCGTCGTTATTGGTAGCGCCACCCTTTGGTTACATGAACATGTTAAGTTTAGAAATTCTATAATTAAAAAACTAATCGAATATTTGAAATTCGTGACTCATCCCCAGTACCTATAGAGTAGTATTGCATACGTCATATCGTCGAAGATTATTTAGTTTGATCACATTTATAAAAGATTGATACATTTTTTCGATTACTTCCCAAATAATTCTGCGCATGCGGGGGGGGGGGGGGAGGGGTAGGCTGAACTAAAGCACATTGTTAACATAACACAGACATCAGTTTCACTCACCGCATGCGGTTCATGTCCGGCATCTTTTAGTGCCGGGACAGCTCCATATATCAGTTTCAAACGATCTCCAAATCCAGCGTCATATCCACAGTTTATATAACATTCATCACACAGTGAAAAAACAAACAGCTGAACTTCACGAATGTATGCTCTCTCTCTCTCTCCTGCACACAAGTGAAAGTATCGTCTGCGCATGCTCCTTCTCCTGCTCTCCATGCTGCCACACGGCATGCCCCGTGCTTTTCCGGGAGATTTATCAAATAAGTTTAACAAAACACTTTTATAACTTTCCGAAACCTGTACGATCGCTGGGGGAGTGCATCAAGCACAGTAATACTACGTAATACACCCTCGTTTTTTGACAAGTTGACCATGTTAAGCATGAGAAGACGGCACGTTTAACGTTGTAAAGAATTCAGAATGCATGACACATTGTTGCAGCACCCCTTTAAAAGCACAGAAAGACTCAAAATGTACGACTGTGTGTTAAAAAATTATGAACGAATGACTTTTTATATAAAAAAGCATTTTGATGAATTGATCTGTCCAAAATGGCTTCTTCTTTCACTCAACAAGTTTGTTACTGAATTAACATCTGACCCACTTAACAAAGCACATCCCATGACCTTAAGTCATTTCTGACTCGCGGCACAACAAAATGCAGTATATTTTACAGAATATCTTGTATTTATGTATATTTATAGTACATTCGATGATATAATATCTGTTTTTTAATATTAAGATGTCGACTAACTGAAATGTTAAATGAAATTGAATTAATTTCCATCCGTCATTCGTGTTCGCTTATCACAAATGCACTGTTGTTCACATGTCTTTGAGAGCGCAGACGTCTAATGAGATCAGATTTGTACAGTCCAGCCTGTGTTCAGATCAGTCTTAACAGTCTGTTCATGCTCATCCGTCACTCACTTATATTGAATTAGCGCAGTGTTATTAAATTTAAAAGAATTACGAAATCAAACAGTCAGCAGGTGTCTGTCGTAAAACGAAAACACAATGTGGCTGACTGTACATTATGTTGTTTTATTGTATATCCCAAATAAATAAAGGAAATAAATAGATAAACAAAATCCAACATGACATATTTAAAATAGTCTGTAATAAGAGGCGCATGTCGACCCAAACGGGGGAGCTTGTTTTGTACCCTAAAAAGCCTTGAACAACAAATAGGACATTGTACACTTTCATTCACACGTTTTTTCTGTAAAGAATAGTCCAGTGATGTACTGTACATAATGCACATTCCAGCACTTACAGTTTGTTGACAGCATGCACCAGCATGCAGTGCTGTTCTGATGTGTAAAAACATGTGACCCAATGACATCATCACCCTGCATCTGTGATTAATCTGGCAGGATTTTGAGTGGAATGAGCGAACACAAAGGATTATGTCTGAAACGATGTAGGCAACCCAACAGACAAAATCTATAACAGGAGTTTAACGCAGCGATCAATATTAAAGTGTCGGCTGTTTATGTTGATTGGGGTTAAAACTAAACACTGTTTATATGACATCACTGCACTAATTCATGATCCCATAAAACATACAGGTGAACATATATAAGTGTCTATGAAACAGTTCTGTACAAAAACACTTTTGTGAAGCCAAGACACGTATTGCTGTCACAGATCTTCCTGATAGTATAGTATTATATCTGTTGACTGCACATTGACATTCAACACAAGCGGAGTCAACTGACGATGGGATTAAAGCATCTTTCTTCGAGTTTACATGAGATCCAATGAGATTTATTTTCAATGTCAGTTGACCCTTAATCTAGGAATGCAGAGGAGTTCTACCATGATGTCGTTTTTTTAATGTAATTTACTTCCCATCTCTGTTCTGGAAAATATTCAGCACTTCTTTTCCCCTCCGTGTGTCTGTTTCATTGAACATTAAGTGCTTTCACAGTTTGAGGATTTTGGCGCTGTCAGAGTGATACATTTTAGCTGTATTTGTGTCTGGCTGAGGGAGGATTGAACTCTCCAGTGATTCCAGGGACCCGAATGAACCCAGCATGTGTTTGCCTGACCGAGTTTATCTGCTGTTTACGCCAGTCAGCCTGAAATCTTCCAACTGCAGCGTGTCATCCTACAAGCTGCTCGACATTTGAAGTAGTTGGGATACAGCCAAGCTACCATTTTTACAATGTTGCTAACTACAACAAACTAACTAACAGAGAATTATCATATGATGCACTTATAAAAATCAACATGTGTAATAAACCATGACCAATATAGGGTTACACAGTGTATTCCCAAACTTACACAGTGTATGTAGAGATTTAAAGTGATGATGTCCTGCATCAAGAACCCTTAGACATGAACATTTTGACATGTCTCTCTCTCTCTCTCTCTCTCTCTCTCTCTCTCTCTTTATTTCCTACTCTTGTTCTGTTATTCTTTCTTTCTGTCTCTTCCTCCTGCCCACGCTAGTGGCTTAAAGCCAAGGTAAGTGTACTTGTCTCATAACCTTCCCTGTTTTAGTCTGTCACAGATCGACTTAGTGATACTGTGTTAGATATTCATATTCCCTCATTCATTCCTCCATCCTAACCTTGCATATGTGTTTTTAGTTGTAGCTCAAACTTCTGTCCCTAAAGTGATCTGTGCTGTATTTAATGACATTAAAATAAATTCTATATGCAGCCATTACAGGTTGTGCATATAATTGAGCTATTTTAATGTCAAAGTAAATTTTTATGTATGTTTGGTAGCATTTATTTTACAATTCTTGGATTTTTATTTGTTCTTCTTAGTCTTCATCTCTCCACTATAACTATTAATTCGCTGTTATTATTTTCCACATATAAAGTATTTAAAGTCATTTAAACTGTGGCATGACATGTAACTATGGTAATAATCATTTTGTGACTAAATCCGCAAATTAGGGGTGGGGGAAAGACCAATAATCTATTTCACGGAATAAGTATTTTTATTTCATGATAACAATATATCTCACGGTAACAATCTCTCATTATAATTCCATATATTATATCATTTTTTTTCTTAGATTTATTTAATTTATTAATTTATCACAGTTCGTTGAATGCTCAATGCTAATGCAAATGTAGGCAAGGTATGGAAATGTACTAAAGATATTTAATTAAGTTCTGATAATGAGATTTATTATATATTTATATTTATCTTCTGGATATATAATATGTATACAGCAGGAAGATAGACAACATGTATAACAATGAAGTATGAATATATGCACATGGGGGGCGTCATTTCTAAAGGGGACATGTCCCATCCACTTTTCAAAATTCCGTTCATGTCCCCCCCTTTCAAATTAGTTTATGATTTTGAACTGCACGCCCTTATCGTCAGGGAGAAATAGTACTGAGCAGTCAGCCTGTGTCGATGCGGGTGTCGCGTGCAGACTCTAAAAATAGCTCACTGACAGGTTGTTTTTAATCATGTTCAATCAAACTCAAAGTACTTCTGTTTAATGACCTGAACAACGACCAGGTAAACCCACATTTCTGTCAAACCTTACCTTGTAATAAACACAATAGCTTTTGTTAAAAGGACAGAAGCTTATTTATTCAAATTTTATTAATTGGATAAACCCCTTGAGATGCACATTCTCGTTTTCAATACATAGGTGCCTTATTAAAGAGATAAAGTAAAAAATCTTGCGGTAAGCATTTCTTTCCCAAAATCCATTAAAAGGTAACAGCTTTACGTACAAAAAAACCCCGCAAAAGACCAAATACATGTTGTTTATCACTGATGTCAAACATAAACATAATATCAGAAAAGATTTATGTTCTCAGTTTCTCACTGCCCTGAGCCACGTTATGTGGTTTCTTTAAAATAAACAAGCTTAACTTGAGACTATTATCCCCGGAAAAAGTGCTTGTTCTTTTAACAGTAGCTAGTGCTCATTACAATTAAGGTTTAATAGAAATTTGGTTTTGTGTGGTCGTTGTTAAAAGATTTAAAATTACAACTAATTAGCATTTTAAGATGAAAGTAATTAGTTATTAATATGTCATAAATAGATTTTTGTTGTAAATATGCCTGACGAGATTCACACTGAATGATATTTTAGTGGGCGTCTTCTGTAAATCAGTGAAAAATGTATATGATTTTTTTTGCTCCGAAAAACAATATATACAATTAAATTAAACAGAAAACCTTGAAACAATTCAAAGCAGTATTAAAATTATTGTTTTATGCTTAAACCCTTTTTTGTCTTTGACCCATATATATATATGGAGAGTTTGTATCCAAAATGAGATAACTCTAAAATCTAAAATCATGTTTTTTATTATGTTATCGGGTTTTAATTGTGTTTGTTATCTGTATATTTTTTATTATTACGGCTTAAATCGAAACAAATCAACTGCAGTTTTTGCAGAGATTAAATGTCTCCTGAGTTGTACCCTGAAGGTCAGATGTGTTGTGAATCTAAAGGTGATGTTTTTCATGTCCACTCAGCAACACGGCAACAATCAGTCAATCAGAGGAGGAACTCTGTCCAGGACGAACCCACCGACACAGAAACCTCCCAGTCCACCGCTGACAGGACGAGGGACGCTTGGGTAAGAGCTTTCATTTCAGAGTCTCTTCATTGTATGATAGTGCAGGCAAGTCTATATGATAACGATAAGTCAACTGATATAAGGTCATAGGTTTGCATATGTTCACTTTTATATTTAGACTTTTATAAATCATGTTGATGCTTTTTAATTTGAAAGGTTTGTTTTCTCTGGAACAGGCGTAACACTCCCTATAAAACTCTGGAGCCTGTGAAACCTCCTACAGTACCCAATGATTACATGACGAGTCCTGCTCGCCTGGCCAGTCAACACAGCCCGGGACGCACGGCATCTCTCAACCAGAGACCCAGAACCCACAGGTAACATGTGTAGCCATGCATGTATCTAGGTCACTATGCCGTGCGAGCTTGTGACTTTAGTGGTCTCACAAAATTATTATTAGGACACGTCGCATGTAACAAATTGCGAATAGTTTGGTAAAGTAACTACCAACCGCTTATAGTTTTAGATAGACTACATAGTAAGTCTGAATAAGTGCCCCCAAGCTGATGAATTAACATAAACACCTGCTCATTTTATTTTTTATATTATTATATGTCTGTGACTGTTAGAGTGTGTTTGATCTCCTCATTTTTTTCATGGTGTTGATGTTGAAATGACTGTGTTTGTCATTTTCTTCACACCCACTGACATGTGTAAATAAAGTCATCACAAACCCACCACCTCATGTGCTTTCTAGACCAGAGGAATAAGCCACTCAACACACACTCACAGCGTTTATAAAACATCTCATTCACACAATCATTACAGCAGCAATGCATGCTGGGTATAACTGAATTGGCCTCAGTGGTAAATTCTTCAGTGCGGATAATATTTGCATATTACTTATTTTATATGTACATTATGTTTACATTACCGGCACATTACAGTTTAATGAATCCACCAGATCAAACCAAATTAATTGTTTCTCACAACAACATTTTTGAGCAGGAGTGAGGGGCTGTATCCACTGAGGCGCTTTTTCGCGGCTGAAAACACCAGCCACAGCGTACTGTCCAAAGTTGAGCATTGTTCAACTCTTGGCACCCGGTCGAACGCCGGTGCTGATCGTGGGAAAAACGCATAGCACCAGCGATGAGCACGGAAAAAACGGCAGTTGCTTGCGTTTTCAAAAAACGCTGCGTTTCCATTGGAAACAATTGAAAAAAACATACCGTACACCGGCAGAAACGCCTTGATGGACACAGCCCCTAACGCACGTTGTTCCTGTCAGATTCATTTATTTGATATTACACTCTGTATATTAGTGTAGTAGAGGATAGGAGAGTTACGTTAAAGCTTTGATTCTGATTTGGATATTGTGGAAACTCAGTAGAATTAAGGTGTGAGCTATTTTTCGTAACAACAA
This sequence comes from Triplophysa bombifrons, assembly GCA_029783895.1. Lineage (NCBI taxonomy): Eukaryota > Metazoa > Chordata > Actinopteri > Cypriniformes > Nemacheilidae > Triplophysa > Triplophysa bombifrons. Next base: position 7,883,401 of record CM056470.1, read on the forward strand.
ACACACAGTAAGATGTTAAATGCGGCTGATACAAAAGATGCACAACATGACAACAAAATGCACCTCTGCCATTACAATGAAAAGAGAGGAATGCAACGCTCCATATGGCCGCTCTAGCAAAGAAAGCCATGCCTTCCAGTAAAAACCAGTTGATAGACACGGACGATTCTCTGGGGCGGGCTTATGTGAGGCGCTTGCCATTCTGCGTGCAGTAGCTAAAGACACATCTTAAAAAAAAAAAATTGATATCTAAGCTACGAAATTAGGGGCTGTGTCTACCAAGGCGTGGTTTTACATTTGTATATCCAATGCAAATGCCACGTTTTTGAAAACGCGAGAAGCTGGCATTTTTTTGCGCGCTCAGCGGCTGCAGTGGCCGTTTTCAACAACGTAAAAGCACTTATGTGTACAAAGTGGCTATGGTACAGTCCAGTGTTTCTGCCACATGCCCCCATGCCAAAAATCCTCCCCACCATGACTACAGTGACGCACTCTATCCCATTCATTTATTTGTCCGGCCATTGTTGCTAAGTTTGCAACTCTTTCACTAGATATAGCGAATTTTTCGAACGTAGCGTCTTTTCAGATAAACCGTTCATTCAGTACTGCCCAGCTTGTGCAACGTCTCACTTTCCCATTGCAGGGAATGCGTCTTTGAGTGAGTGGCAGACAGCAGGGAGAAGCCAAAGACGCTAAATGGTTTTAGCCAAAAAAGCGCAACGGCTAATGCTTATGCCCTGGCTTCCGCTCTTTTAATTCACCATGAAACAGAAGTTGCAATTGACTTCTTTTCCATATGGTGACGTGTATCAGAGTGAAACGGTTTCTTAAATTAGAAAAAAAAATCCCTTTTTGGTTGGTTTATTGTAAGTTGGACCTGGAGGGGAGGGCCAAAAATGCCTGGCCATCGGACAGTCAGTATAGTTCTAGCTCTTTTTTGTTGCTGACGTCATGTGGTGAAGAGTCGTTGTTTGCTTAACGTTTTTGATTAAAGATTACAAGTGCAAATGAACAAAAAAATAATGGTGTGCACAGATAAATCATTTATAATAATCACTGCAACACGGTCCAAAACACAGATTTTGATCTTGGTTATAAAACAGAACTGACAACAGACACAGAAACAGAAAATATGTACATGAGAAAGGCTTTATTGGGCAAACGGGTATGAAATAGCAACTATTGCTGCCTTCACGCTGTCGGAAATTCGATAATTCCCACTTCAACCTGGAAATAATTCACGGAACAGTGCTCTATTAATGTAAAAAGATACTTGTAATGTTTTAATTCTCCTTTATCATTGCTAACATGAATGTTACTAAATACTTTTAATGTTAGTAAATCCAGACGTTGCTTTTGCATTTGTGGTGGGAAAAATCCCACTTCCAAGGTGTCTTGTAGGCACCATTAAAACTACTTGATGATGTCACAAATATGTTAATTAGTGTGTGACGTCATCAATCAAGTGACGCCACATTTTCACAGAATCAGTGAAGTCCATATCAGGTTTAATGACTGACCGTAAATATGCTATTTAATGACTTTTGCCAGCGATTTTAGAAACATGTGCATTCAAAGAGATTGGATTGTTGACCTGCTATGAAGTCAATAACATGCCTTGCAAAGATGGCCGCCGAGTGGCACAGCTTCTGTAAACAGACTTGTTGTCACTTAGTAATAAACGTGGGTTATTGAGCACAATTTTACATTCACGTTCATGCTTTTGGCGGCTGCTTTTATCCACTTCAAGTGCATTCAGTTCCTATCCAGAATTCCTTGAGTATGTGAGCATTATTAAGTGCTTTTTATCAAACACTTTCCTCAGGTTTGCTGGAGTCAGCGTTCTCTATTCGTTTCTCGTGTGTAATTAAGATGAAGTATGACCGCACGTTTCCATCTGGTCCATTATCTGCTCTTCAGTTGCTTATTCAGCTTCATCTCAACTCACCGAAGCTCTTTGGCTTCCTAATGCACTGTGGGATATTCTAATATGCTCTTATTGCATAACCGCATTGCATCTTACTGTCAAACCGCTGTCATTTCAGTCAGTTTGTTTGTCATGGCTCGCATCTCCGCTTCAGTGAGGATAAACACTGGATCATTTAAGGGTTGAAAACCCAGAAAAGTTTTGTTACACGCCAATCCACATGACACGTGACTCTCTCTGTCTCTTTCCCATTATAGCGGCAGCAGTGGGGGTAGCGGCAGTCGTGAGAACAGCGGCGGCAGCAGCATCAGTATTCCCATCGCCGTGCCGACTCCCTCCATTCCCAACCCAATCCAAGGTGAGCTGCCGTGCAAACGTACAGTATATCTGCTGCCTAGTTCACACACAAGAATAAAAACACATTCGTGCGATTGTGGCGTTTTCCATCTTAACTCTCTCTCGCCTCGTGTTGTTCACTGCGGTATATCCTCATCTCTCTGGAGTGATAAATGGAGCAGGATTAGTTCACTATTCAGTGCGCCTGTAGCTTTCATGTCCTCATTTTTCCAGCTAAGGGTTTGGTAAAGTAGGCCACTCCAAGGTGGAAGACAGGTTGGGATGGAAAACTGTAAAGGAGAGGAAAGTCAAGGACAATAAGCAGAAAAGAGGTTTCTCGTGAGTTCTAAAATGAGAGCCAACAAACTCCATAGCAACACCCTGCATCAGCACCATTGCCTTCCCATGCCATTTGTGTTATTTATGTTGTGCTGACAGATTTTTTGAACAGATGCCTTTTTGAAAGTTCACATATTTGTGTTGTGCGTGTTTGTAAACCAATTTTTTTCCTATGCGATGATTGTGACTAACAGCCTCGCCCATGTCATGGGCCGCTCCTACTGGAGCTCCTCCCCCTGCCCCTCCTCCTCCACCCCCATTCTTCGGATTGGGTCCACCAATGCCGGCGTCTGTTATAGGTGAGCCCCAATCCCATAATCGCCTGCACGAAGATCGATCTGGACAGCACCAGCGTTCCTATCCCTCTCTCGCTGTCTGTCTGTGGGGTTTCAGGATGGGTCAAGTTTTTTTTTAATGAAGGCTTTGGGGGTGGTGATAATCATTTTGTGGTTGTTTTTGGTGGTGGTTTTGATCTTTCAGATTTGGATTGTTATAATAATTGGTTTAATCGAATGCACTGTGAAGAAGTCTCCGAACTGTTTTATATGATGCTGTATGAACACAAAACGTTTCATTGCGCATGTTTCACCGGGTGGGGATTAATGACACACTGATGTTCAGTTCATGTCTATATGAGAGATCTCTAGGGTTCTCCTGTCAAGTGTCAAGAGGAAATCCCATCCGCCCCGACGGTGTAAATATACACAGGACTATAATAACTATATATCATCAGAGCTGTGCTTTTATTTCTCAGGGTCTCATTTCTGGTCTCATGAAGGACCACTTGAAGAACTTCATAATCCAACTGCTTTCTTTTCAGATGCTGTTGACTCTATTGTGTGAATTCTGTTCACATGTCTGTTTTGCTTAATGAATGATTTACTCTCGTGCAAACACATGTGCAGCTTTAGGCCTTTAGGCCAAAAACTACAAGGTTAACATGAGCAATCTGTTACCAGTGGATATTTACATTTGAATCTATGGATTCTTGATGTATGATGTTTGGTATTATTCTGAATGATTTGCATTAGCAAAGATAAATATTTAAATTCAGTCAATATTGAACTATGCTTTAGGATTCTTGTGTAAGTGTCATGTGGCAGCTCAGCTTTTTCAGAATTTTCTTCTAAGTATGAATTTCTTAGTCTTGTTTTGCTGAGTGGACCTCACGAAAAACATGTTTGGGTCATATTTCATCCTTAAATGCATCATATTGTATTTATTTATATACAGCTGCGGGAATTTTTTTCAAAGACCATTTTCTTTTTAGTTTTTCGTTTTAGATAACATTATCGTTTTTGTTTCATTCTGTGAACTACTAGCAATATTTCTACCAAATCCCAAACAAAAATATTGTTTTTTTCTGCATTTTCTGCAGAAAATGAAAACCCGGAGAAACGGGTCAAAATAACAGAAAAGATGCTCTTTATACTGCATTTCATATTCATTTTTAAGCAATATAACGTCGTATTTCTACATGTATTTAGGAAGTTCAGTTTTCTGGATTGCTGTATTGTGCTTAAAGGTGCAGTAAGCAGTTTCTGAGAAACACTGTTGAAAAATGAAATTGACTCTCAAACTTATTGTTTTGTTTGATGTCTCTTGTGCTTATTTGTTAAATGTTTGTGCTGTAAAAAATATATGTTTGCACAAAGTCCTGGCTGTGATAAAGAAGAAAAACATAGTGGTTGGATCCACAAAACACCAACATAGCGTCATAGGCATCAGCAACTCTCACGATGGGGTAGCAGATGATTTTGAAGGCGGAGTGTAGGAGTGTGTTTCCGTAGTGTATCGATTTTAAATATTAGCAGCATTTAAAGAAATCACTGACTGCACCTTTAATTGTCATGAAAATGTCACAAAGCTACATTAATGTGAAGGAAATGAAGCCTTTTTTGGGACCATTATAAAATCTGTTTGTTTCTGTGTGAAATATGACCGGGACATGTTCTTAACAGGTTTCGTGACATGTACCTTTCCTCATATAACTGTATCTGTTTCCACAAATAATCGGTCAATCTTCAAATCTTTTTACCTAAAAGGGTCAAATTCTCTTCTGGATTTTCTTTCATGTCTGTGTTTTTATTTTCTGGCTACTAACAGCTTTTGCCCCTGGGCCTGGTCTGGGGCCCATTCCCATGTCGCAGTTCGGCACAATATCTCGGCAGATATCTCGACACAACTCCACCACCTCCTCCGTCTCCATGGTTTCCGCCACGGGCACGTACCGCCGAGCGCCGTCCGTCTCTTCGCAGTTCTCCCTGCAGCAGACGCATGTTAACGGGGGCACGCACGCAAGTAAGAGACTGAGAACTCTTGTGCACTTTAGTTGTCAGTCACTATTCCACAGCAAACTCAAACATCAAGCACGAATCCACACAGTATCGGTCACAAACAAAAAATCAATACTTGGATCCAGCAAGGTGAAAATCGTCAGCTGGGTATTTTTATGCATGCTGTGTCGTTGCCACGTGTTAGAATGAACTGAGGAAAAGAGATTTGTGATTAGAGAGAACGCTGATACCGTGGCCACCTGTTTAGGTTGTGAATAGGTTTGAGATGATTTCATCTGCATTTAAAAAGAGAGATGATAATCCCATTGAGAGTGAATAACTTTCATATTATCATCGGACCAGATGAATCAAGAGAATTACTAACTTGAAAGAAACGCTGAATCAACCGCTGTTTTTAATTAAACGCACATATTTGCAAATACAATCAGCGATGAATTCCAAAGAACTTGAAACTGTTATGTTTTATTGTCCCAACTCGGAGGCAGAGCACAAAGAAAACGGCACATTAATCTGAACACAAAGCATCTCATCTTCCTGTTTTATTTAAGCGTTATATTCAACTCTAACACTTGGTTTACACCAAACGCAAATTAAGTGTTTTACGCGAGTAAATTACACAAAAAGTCAGTGCAAAGATGCTTAACGACTCGCCCCAGGCGGTGAGAATGACACGAATCGGGCGGCGCGATTGCCGCAAACGCATGTCAATCTCATCTCCCGCGTAGGTTGAAAATATTTGTCAGATTCGGTCACTCAAATGAAAATAACAAAGTTTTCCAGCGAGTAATAAAGACTGTTGAACGCGACCATCCACGTTTGGTGGGAACCCAGCATAAATCTGCCTAAATTTGACCCTGGAAAACAAAACCACAATGATTTTGAAAAAGTGATTTGTTTGAAAAAAAAGTGATTGTTATAGCTTAACTTCAAATAGCTCTCCCCCCCCCCCCCCCCATTTACTGCCATAGTAGGGAAAATAAATACTATGGGAGTCTATGGGGACGAGATCTGCTCGGTTACGGACATTCCTCCAAATATCTTTCTTTGGGTTGGGAACTAATTAATTTATACAGGTTTGCAACAATCTGAGGGTGAGTTAATGATGACAGAATTTTCATCTTTGGGTGAACTATCCCATTCACTTTTCAAATGATGTAAAATCACAAATTCAAAAAATTTACCCATAATACTGGTTCTGTGGTCCAGGGTCACAAATGTACTACAATGACATTTTGGTCTATTTTTCTCCTTCCACATTATTTGGAGCTACTAATGTTTTGTTCTTGATTTTTCCTCTTCTGTATCCTCTGTCTATCCTTTTTCTTCAATCTCTGTGTGGTGGTGGGGGTGGTGTTCAGTGTCTATAGCCCCTCCACCTCCGCCCATGCCCCAGCTCACCCCACAGATCCCCCTCACAGGCTTTGTGGCCAGAGTACAGGAGAACAGTAAGTGTAAAGACCACGCGTCTCCAACCCCCCCCCGCATCTCTCAGCATGCTGATATATCACAGAGTTATGCTGCATGCTGCCCTCATCTCCATTTACATGTGTTTATGTTGTAGATTCATTCATTCTGTGTGTGTAGTGACACGTGTATTGCCATTGTTCATTCAGCGTAACTCAAACAATGCAGATCAAAGCTTCTTCTACAGCCTGAAGTCTAAGCTTCTGAGGACCTAAAGTGTGTCACATATTTACATAAGTGTGGATTGCTTTATGTAACTGTAAAGAGGCTTACTAGCTTGATTGGAACAAGTTTTTCAACATTTCGTACTTGAAAGGTGCTTATTATTGTTTTTTACAAATACATTCTACATTCTGGTTTAAAGTGGGATATAATGTAGGACATAATATTTAATGGCAATACAGCATGTCTGGTGTGTTAGGATTCCCTACTGCCATCCATTGTGTGTGTGTGATTTAAAAAAACTGAAGCACACTGATGCATCATGGGAAGAGATTCAATATCTAAACACTTATCAGAACAACACTATGGGTTACTGATACCTGCAGATTTCTGCATAATGATAATGATACACAGTGTTTGTGTGTTAAATTGACCGTAACAAATAAACTATTTACTGGAAGGATACATTTATAGAGTATATTTGCTGCCCTCTTGTGATTTGTTCTGGTATTGCAATGAATATTTTTTTATGGAAGTTGTTAGTGTTATCACAATGTGCCTGCACTTTAAAAAAAAGAACAAATTTCTTCCTTTTCTCAGATTTGAATTGGAAAATAAGTATAAATTCTTCAAAAAGTATATCTAAAATGTCTCAGATCATCAGAAGTAAAAATCTAATGTTTAACGTACTTTAAAACACGTTTATTTTTGATAACTCATGGCAGGTATTTTTCTTTCATATTTAAACACACTTTTTTAATCAATTTCATTTCATAATATCTTTACATTTTGCTTCTGAAATGAAAGGTGTAGTTTGATTTAGGAGGGTTTTTTAGATATTTGTACTGGAAAAATACAGTAATTCTCGTGAATTTCCACTTATAAATGCGTCAAAAAAAGCTTAAGCAAATCTGATGACTATTTTTAAAAACTGGACGTTGAGAATGTGAAGGGTATAATGGAGAACAGTATATAAACTCTTTGTATGTATTATAATATTACTCTTATATAAATCTGGTAAGTATATCCAATTATCCACATAAAATCCCTTTACATCCACAGTTTTATGTTTGATGATGACGATTTAGCACCCAGCATCTGAAGCAGATGTGAACATATGCAAATTATTCATTGGTCATGTGATTTGCATGTTTACTAACCGTCTGCATGTGAATATGTGCACGATGATACGAGCGGCTGGATTGCATGCCCAGCGCACACACCGTCGTCTTTGAATGTTTTCTTAACCTGACTTCTCATTATTGGCTGTGCAGTTGCAGACACCCCAACTCCACCACCTCCCCCTCCCCCTGATGAGGTGCCCATGTTTGACGAAGCTCCGCCTCCACCCCCACCGCCACCTGCCGATTATGAAGGCGAAGAGGCAGCTGTAGTGCACTACAGCGACCCCTACGCAGATGGAGACCCGCAGTGGGCTCCGAAAACGTACTTTGAGAAAGGTGGGTGTTTGTCAGAAATACGATGGCACAAACTGCGATACCACATCATTTCTCATTGCAAGTTTTAATTTGAATTGTGTCTGTGACAGTGGTGGCCATCTACGACTACGCCCAGGATAAAGAAGATGAACTGTCCTTCATGGAAGGCGCCATCATCTACATTATCAAGAAGAATGATGACGGCTGGTTTGAGGGAGTTTCCAACGGTGTCACCGGTTTGTTTCCCGGGAACTACGTAGAGTCCATCATGCACTATGCCGACTAAAGGGACCAAACTTCTTAATCCTATCAAACAAATATCCAATCTTGACCACAGTATACAAATATAGAAGGTTGGTAGAATGTTTTTTTGATTTTCCTGACAAATAGCAAATTGAAATCAAACCTCTATGAACTTTATATTGGGATGGAGGGGGGTAAACGGGATGGACCAACAATTCCAAAATCTGAGGTCCGTGTACATAAAATGAAAGTTTATCCGGCTGTGGTGGGGTTTCTGTAGTGAATGTCAATCACGGTCTCTTAAGCGGTCACATGTGGACTTGTACAGTAGATGATTGTCTTTGCTTTTACTGCGTTTCGCTTTTTCTTTACCTCCCCTCTACATGCACATTCATTTCCACATATCGGACACAAAAACCCTTTCATTTAAGACCTTTTATCCATCGCCCAGAATCGTAACGTAAGGCATGCGTACAAAATAAAAAAAATGTATTTGTAACCTGATTAATTCCATTCTGCTTTTATCGTTGTATTATTTTCAGTACACTCTTTGATTTTTTTTATAGCAACATTTGTAGAATACTTATTTTTATGCTCATTTTGTTGAAAATCATCTTTTTTTTATTTGGATATTGGATGCACATAACTTTATTTTGAAGCCTACAGCGAGTCGCCGGCCGTTTAGTAACGATGAATTCAAAATGAGAAGTATTTGCATCATGAACAAACATAAACATGTAGATATCTTTAATACGTTGGCTGTATAAGTATCTAAAGGTCTCTCATCCACACAACTCCTACGATGCTGGACTTAATACTTTATTGTGCCATGATCTGGAACAGGTAACTGCCGTGTTGTATTTGACAGTAATGAGAGCTTTTGTGCTTTCAACTGAAAGGCGTCGATCACAATTTTAAATCGGATCTGAACCGGTCTAGTCACCTAACTCAGGTCTTAATTCCTCCATTTTAAGATTTTTTGTCTCCTTAAATTCTAGGAATCATGTTTTTAGAGAACTGAATATAGTGTTTAAGCACTATGATTTCACGAAACTACATCCGACCACTGTCGATTCTTACAGAAAGCTAATGTCTTGAGACATTTCTCTCGTCTTTCTGAAACCTCGAAGTGTTCCAACTGATTTCCATCTGGGTTAAAGCTCATCTCTGCCCAGAGTTAGTATTTATGATATGTTAATTGAAATGTAATTGTACAGTCTTTTATAATAAATCATTCTATGTAAAATGAGTGATGTGTGATTTTTCAGTCAAATTTATTTTGCCAGTGTATTTTTTTATTTTACAGGACCTTTAAGATTCACAGCAATACAAACAATCACATTTATTAATTTTGAATAAATAGATAATATGAACTAATAATAAGCAATATTATTTTCACAGTTAAAATAAATGTCAATTTCTGTTACTTTATTCACATACTAAGAAAAAATATCAATATAAAAAAAATATTAACTATTAACTAATATTAACTGTTTATCAAATTCTCCAATTCATGTAGATTCTGTTCTAAATAGTACGTTATTTTGTAATACAATATTTTTAGTGTGAAAAGATCAAATATAGGAAGCTCGTAATAACATTCCGTCTTAAATAAAATAACGTGCTTTGTTAATCAATCTTGAGCAATAAATATAAGAACTGCCTCAAGTTTTTCGGGAATACAAAACATTCCTAACTTTTTTCTTGCATTAGAATTGAAGAAAAAATATGGCTTATATTTCTAAAAAATTGATTTTTTTTTGTTTTGTGATCCGGCCCCCAGAGCTTATTTGCTGGACCACAGCTCGGATAAAAAAACACAGACAATTTGTTTACTTCAAAAATACCTTTTATTTTATTTGAGTACATAGCCAGTGTGGTTTAAGGCCTTGTTTGTTATTAATGCACTTGAAGTACATTGACAACATCTTGCAGAGAAACGAAAGACGTTTGGCCTTTTGTGGACGGATGTTTAGTCGTGTGTTTGTAACATATCCACAAACATACACACGTGACGGCAGCAACTCCATCTATGCAACATCTGGAATTACTATGATCCTGCAGGTCTTCATCTCAGCACAGAAACACACTCTGCGCGAGGCTAAATGTGCTCTGTGAGAGAAAGAGCTCTGCAATTACAGTACGGTAAAGCATACAGGTTTGATTCTTTGATCTCTGTGAAGGCCTGGGTGTGTTTGGGTGGATGAGGACACAGGACCTGCAGAGGTGTGTAGCTGCCTGAGTCTGGAGCTCTGGATTCAAGCTCACTTGTCTCTGCTCAGCACCATCTCCGTCAGACGGATCAGCGCGTCTCGCTCTGTAGACGGCCGCAGGCGGCTGATTTGTCGTATGGCCTCTTGACAGTAGCTTTGGGCGAGGTAGTTAGTCTGTTCCACACCATCACTCTGAGTCAAACGTAAAGCAAAGTGAGTGTCAAAAGCATGTCTGGGTTCTGAATAATAAATAAAAAGTGTTTTTATTAGACTACTGAGTTTATTTGAAAAGCCATTGCATCATCATCAATTATCATTATTGTGAACAATTTTGGTTCTATTTATTTACACAAAAATTGGTTCTTAATTAATTTGCTGTACTGCTTTTCATATATATATATCTATAATACATTATTTTATATTAATATACAATGAGCTTGCCCACACTGTAGGAAAAAAATCGGGCACAATATACTGTATTAATACAAAAGTTTTACAGCCGTTTCATCTGTATTTTTTATATTTCACTTTTTTGTTTTGTGTTTTAGCAAGGCCTGTTCAACAAATAAAGAATAAAAGTTCTTTGTGTTTACATGATGATATATGCATATTAATTTTAATATATAAACACATTTATTTAGGAAATATTTACATATTTAAATATTATCAAATTATTATATACATTATATTAGAATTTATATTGTACTACAAAGGTATATTTATCATGCATATCATTTAAATTATATATAAACATTTATCCTTGTTAATATTTTATTTTTCTTAAATATATCATGTAAACACAAACAAATTAATTGTGGAACAGAAATGTACATCATTTTTAAACAGACGAATATGAGAATTGCCAAATTTGATGATGCAAAAACTCTTTTTGCTTTTTCTTCACATAAGAAAAAAATACTCTTACCTTTAGGACGTAATGCCAGGCTCGATCCACATCTCCATCAGTGCTGAAACGCCTCATTATCATCGAATGCAGTTCAGGAAACTAAAGATGGAGTGAAGTATAGTGAAAGCGTAAACAACCAAAACTGTATTTCATTGGCAATCCGTTAGAATTCATGGCTAATAAACCAATGAATGACGTGAAATATTAACAGCCAACAATCTGTATCAGTTCTTCAGGTAAGTGGTAATATAATGTGTTCAGCTGCTGTACCTGCTGGCAGGCAAACAGAACGGGGCCGGTGGCGAGACCCAGTTTAAGATCAGCAGCCGATGGCTTCCCTAGAAGCTTCGCACAGGATGTGAAGTCCAGAACATCATCCACAAGCTGACAACAAATGACAAGTTAATCTTCAAATTACTTATGTTGAATTATCTCAATGCATTCCATGAAAATGCCTGTTGAATGATCCACATGTTTTAACCATAAACCCATTACCTGGAATGCAATGCCGACGTTACGTCCATACTGATACGCGATCTCATGCACCTCTGGATCGGAGTTCACCAGAATCGACACCTAAAACGTCACATGCAGTGTTGCTCGTGTTAAACGTCTATTTCCAGCGTTTGACTTCATCTTATTGTTTCGGAGACAGAACGTACATACTGCTTTACAACTGTTAGCGATAAGACTCGCGGTCTTCTTAAAGGTTTTCTCAAGGTAGTGTTTGAATCTTTCATTTTCGTTCTCTTTAGAGCCCAACTGCATGAATTCACCTAGAATTTACGATTGAGATTAGAAACAGCACACTTTTATTCTAAAATATATTGTACTTCAAACCGGATTTACCTCGCACAAGGTCTTCTATTACTTGAGACAGCACAGAGACTACAGCGTTGTTCCCAATACGGGCGAGTGCCATCGATGCCACTGACAGAATGAAATCTCCAGCCAGGATTGCCTAACAGTTACACATTCAAACTGTTTATTACCGGCTTTTATCAAACAACAAAAATATAGACATGATAATGACCATTATTAAAGTTAATAACAAAAAATAACTAAATCCAGAAAGTTCCCCTTCTCTCCGTGACCCCATCAGACACTTTTGGCTCGTGACCCACAAGATGAGATGAGCACTTATATTAAGGATCACTAAGGGATACTCACTTTTCTCTCTCCCCAAACTTGGTTAATGGTGTGTTTTCCACGCCGTGTGTCCGAGTCGTCGATGACATCATCATGCACCAAGCTGGCAGTGTGGATCATCTCAGAGATCATAGCTATAGAGCGCTGCGCTGGTAGCAGAACACTGAGAAGATGAAAGAATAAATGTATAATATATGTATAAAATAAATAATGCGTAACGTTCCAGTAACAGCATTCACATTTCTATTCCTACAGCACTTTTCAAAGTTTTGCATTGTTGCGAAGCAGCTTCTTAGTAAACGCACTGTTGGACGTACAGCAGAGACAAAAACTTATGGAACCACTATTATTACTGTACATTAATGTACATAAGCAGAAATATCTGAATGAATAATTGTTTGTAGGATTGGTCTGTTATCATAGCGCTACTATGTATGTTTGTCAAATATATAACACTGACGATAGAAACTGTACGCACAAATGCACAGAGATGAATGGTTTCTTACCCCTCTTTATTGCTGTGGACGTTACACGCTCGAGCCATTAAAACCACAATCATGGGTCTAAAAGCTTTTCCTTTCCCGTCAAAGTAATAATCGCACAGAGATTTCAGCTCCGCTTTGGACACGAACAGCTCCTGAAACAGTCATAAGGTTCAGAAAATCCACAATGATGAGACTAAAGCTCTCCTTTTGTTAAGCATGTGACCTTGAAAGTGTTAAAACCATGACCTTGTGGCATTTGTGTTAATATTAGTGGTTTAGGGGTTGTTAGGCACTACACGTCATTAAATAAAGCTTCATAAGACATTCACATTAAATATTAACATTAAAGGGGTCGTATGACACAGCTAAAACGAATATTATCATTTGTTTCAGATTTAATTAAATGTGTACTGTATACACGATTTATGGTCCAAAAACTTGGTATTTTCCACATACGGTGCATGTTTGTATCTCCTCTTTGCCCCGCCTCTCTGAAACCTACAGATTTTTTTACAAGTCACCGCTCTGAAAAGAGAGGTGTGCTATGATTGGCCAGTTAACCAGTGCGTAGTGATTGGTCGAATACTGCAAGGAGGTGACGGAGATGTAACTCCTCTTACCATATTTGGAACATCAGGTCCAAAAGCAGTTGTACTGATAGGTACGCCCACCTTACTTGCGAATACATTTGGGCGTTCTTAGTCAAATCATACCACGAACTGAAGTAAATTTGTGAGGGTGTGTTTCAGGGAGGTCTGCATTCGCTTTAGATAAAATTAATCTTTTTTCCTACACTTAAAGTTTTGCTATTGTACGTGTCTTATTCATGCATGGGTAACTCATAACACACCAAAAACACGTATTCGCGCCATATGACCCCTTTAATGACATTGGTGGCTAAACTAGCATTGTATAATCTTAGCACCACAAGAAAATCTATAAATACAGTATCATTACATCTTTTTATGACATACCTTTTTAATGTCTCCGTATAAATTTTGCAAATCATTTTGTACAAGCGAGAAAGGATCTTTTAACTTTGCATCACTGTGTATACTGCAACAGGTGATTCTCTGTGATGGGTACGGATATTTGTTCCGGTGCCTGAAAGATCCAGAATAAAATACACAAACAATATTTAGAAAATAAAGAAACGGATCAACAAAGAAACAAAATGATTTCAAATCTTTTTAACATGATACCATCCAGAAAAACTAGTGTTTGTAATCGAATCTGTATAATAGAAAAGGTTTTAAGATTTTAAACATTTTGAAATTAAGAAACAAATAAATATAAAATTAAATATGAAGGATTCTCTCTTTAGGTCTGTAATCAAATGTGAGAAATTGACATTTAAAAATAATCATATCCTCAAAACCACTCGTGTAAAACAACTAGCCTTAGTCTATTCATATACATATTCATTTGTATCTTAACACTGACATTGACGTACCTTATAACGGACATTGATTTGTCTAAATTATGTGACAATCCCTGTCGGATTAGGATCTGAAACACATAAATAATAAATGAATGTTGAGTACCCAACAACTAAGACCAGCCTCATAAATCCCAATGATATGACACTTTTGACAATGATGTCACAATATCCACATCTGAAATGTGTTGTTTGTTTTATATAAGGCACAGTTTCGTACATCATCAGAAAGGTTTCTAAATTAAATTACAGTAATATCTTTCTTAAAACCATTAGCTGGATTTTCACTGTATTTATTTAAGGGGCACCATGTAGTACAGTACAGACCTTCATGGAAGGACATAAGGGAAAATAACTTCCTGTCTGGAGAAACGGCATATTTAATTATTGATCACTATTAGTTACAAATAATATTTGAGTACGAGTTGTTTAATGTCTACAGACGAACATCTTCCTATGTAACTCGTACGTGCATAACGTAACACTTCCTGTCGAATTTATAGCGAGCAGTGGGCGTGTCTTAGCTTTCATGTGTAACGTTACTGCTCAGGTTCTTGACCTTTACACAACGAGTGTGTGTGTGTGTGACACACAGATCTTTACCAACCATACATGCGATCAAACTCACACATTAAAAACGGTTGCACAACAGACCACTGACTCTCATGTCAAAACTAAAATCTCGCTGTATCAGATTGTGATCTGTCAATCATTCAGCATCTCTCGCGCCGGTGACCTTCTTCAGTGTGTGAATGTGGTGTGTGTGTTCTGCGCATGTTCAGTCGCTGTCCGTCTCACCTCTCTGGAAGCGGCGCTTTCTCTGCCCATTAAAAGCGCGTGCGTGAAAGGTCTTCTACTGATACCGCTCCACCAGTCCTTAAAAACAGCAGGTCCTGATCTGCTCCTCCAACATCTCCTCCACGGAACCGCCATGCTGCCCCGGTCCAGAACACATGCCCATTGACGTCATGTGACGAGCCGAAAGCATGAACCGGAAGCGACCGTGTTACGAAACAAGCGAGTAGAATCAGGGTAGAGGGGCATTGAATATTCTCGGACTTTCAAATGGGTGGGAACAAAGATATTGAGGCTTAGTGGCCCATAATTTGAGTTGTCGGGTACGGTAGTTCAAATAATATTTAAAATAAAGTAATAATAATATTTCTTATCATGATTTCGTTTAAATTCTATGGATATTTATGTTGTTCTGTGTCATTCAAGTTGCACGTGTAAACTGCGGAAGTGGACTGTGTTGTATTTGGCGACTTGTTACTTTTCACACCGGTGGGGAGAATGAACCAATCACAGTCGTTTAAGTCGACAAGCGTTGATTTTCTTTAAATGATTCAAAACGTGATTTAACCATGTATATATGCACTCCAGGTGCTCAAACATTTCTATTGGTAGATTTAAACTATTAACTTGTGGTTCAAAGAATAAAAAAAGTAAACAACGCCCTGAAATACTTGAAAATTTGAACGCGTCTCATGTCAAGTTTGGCTCTCTGGGCCAACGAGCGCCCTCTGGAGGGACGTATTTGCGTTTTATCATAAATGTTTCTGTACATTTCTTGTGATGTGACATTTTAACTGAGAATACAAACAGTAAATTTGGTGTCTCTGAGACTGATGTAATGATACAATATTACTTCAGCTTGTTTTCAGTTATCATCGTCATATCCGCATTCACGGATGATCAGGATTTCTGTGAAACTAATGAATGCGACGGAGAGTTTAAGAGGAAGAATACGTTTTATTCCAGTGTGAAACACAAAGGAGAAATCCCACTGACATTATCGCATACGTTATTAGGTAAGCGACGAATATCGTAAGTGTCGATGTGTTACTTAACATATTAATTTTATATTGTGTGTGTTACAGATGTTCTTCCGCTGGATGAAGTTGGCGGTAACTTTAATCGTGTTGTGAAGGGATGTGTGTTCTCAGAGTGTCAGCCCACCCCTCTGAAAGCGCCTCTGACACTGGCTGCTGTTTCATTGGTTAATATTTACAATATCAATTTTAAAATGTTTAATTTTCATTAAATTACCCTCAAATTCCTATTGTATTTTTAAAGCATATTGCAACTGTCTACAAAGGCCAAGTTTGGTTACATCTCATTATTTACCACATTTTATTATTAGACGGTTTCAGAGGCAACAACATAAACAGTGCGTGGCGCAAACTTAACTTCTGAAACATCTCCGAAAATAATTTATAACTGCTGCGTATTTTAATTTAATTTAATATAATGAATATACAATAAAATATTAATATGTATTTGATTGAAAATACATTAAAATAACCAAAACCACAGACCGGAAGTTAATTTCGGGCCAGGCGCGCGCGTCTATTAAATAAAAAAAACTATGAAATTGAACAGGAAATAAACCAATATTGTCTGGTTTAACTATAGTAATCCAATATGATAATAAATCTGCCCAAAATAAATAATAATATAATAAACATTTGTATTTCAGGATGTGTTGTGTAATGTGTTGGATTTGGATGAGTCTGTGATACAGAAAGAAGAGTTTCTTCAGTGTGTCAGTGGTGGGAAACTGTTCGCTGGCTCTGTTCCACTATCACACAGATATGGAGGACATCAGGTGAAACTCTTCTCTAACAGTCAACTCAAAGTTTGGAGTGTATGAGTCAAAAGAAACCAGCACATCATCCGTATTATTTGCTCTATTATAGTTTGGATATTGGTCAGGACAGCTGGGGGATGGAAGAGCACATTTACTGGGTGAATACACCAACGGGTGAGACATTCAAGAATGTTGTGATATATTTGTGAAAGGCATGAATTGATGCAAATGTAAAAACAAATTATTCGTTGGTTATATCTCTTTACGTTCTCTCTTATCCAGAAAAGGTGAAAGATGGGAACTTCAGCTGAAAGGCTCAGGAAAGACGCCATACTCACGGTAAATAACCTCCTCTGATGCTCTGTACATGTGTTATTTAATTTCTGTCTCAAGCGAAGCTTCTGGCTTTAAACATGATAGTGATCTTCACAGGGTGTTATTGGTGTTTTGTATCTGTAGGTCTGGTGATGGCCGGGCTGTGATCCGCTCCTCGGTGAGGGAGTTTCTGTGCAGTGAAGCCATGCACTTTCTGGGGATTCCCACTAGCAGAGCCTTGAGGTTCATGACACACAGTACACCATATATAATTTGAACTACTGTATTAGTTATCAGAACGGAAGTGTCCTCTCATGCTAAATGTGTGTTGTGTGTAGTCTGGTGGTGAGCGAGGAGCCCGTATGGAGAGATCCGTTTTATAACGGCAATGTTAAACAAGAAAGAGGTACGGTTCAACAGGCAGAAACACATGCATGTGATTGCAATTGTCATTGCGGTATCTCATTTTTGTCTCTCCATCAGGAGCAGTTGTTCTGCGGCTTGCGAAGTCTTGGTTTCGTATCGGTTCACTGGAGATCTTGACTAAAGCTGGAGAGTTTGATATCTTACGGTGAACTAGCTTTAACTCATTAATCATAACTCATAACTACTCTTGTTTTATTCTAATACTGTGTGTTTTTTAGGACATTACTGGACTTTGTAATTAAAGAGCATTACAGATCCATCGCAACAAATGACCCTGACAAATATGTGGTTAGTGTTCAGAATTATACTGACTTTTGTGTAATAGAATGACAATATTATCAATTTCTTATGAAATGTATTAAAGACTAGATTTATGACTAGTGGCTTTCATGTTGTGTGAAGGCTTTTTTCTTCAGAGCGGTTAATGAAACGGCACATTTAATCTCTCAGTGGATGTCGGTTGGATTTGCACATGGTTAGTGTCTTATCATCTTTAAAGGGGTCATATGGCGCAAATTTGTTTATAGTTGCCCATGCATTTATTAGACACGTAAAATTGCAAAAATGAAAGTGTCGGAACAGAAGATGCATTCTATCTAATAGCGAATGGTCACCCAGACCTGCCTGAGACGCCTCGTGTAACCACACCCCCACAAATCTACGTCAGTTGTGGTCTGATTTGACTAAGACCACCCAAATGTATACGCAAGTAAGGTGAGCGTACCTGTCAGTACAATTGCTTTGAAACCTGATGTTCCAAATATGGTAAGAGACGTTAGTTTTCCGACACACGCTTGCAGTATTTGACCAATCACCACGCACTGGTTGACTGGCCAATCATAGCACACCTTGCTCTTCAGAGCAATTAGCTTTGTAAAAAATCTATGCTTTTTAGAGAGGCGGGGCAAAGAGGAGATACAAACATGCACGGTATGTGGAAAATACAGCGTTTTTTAACCTTAAATAGTGTATACACATTGCATTTCATCTTAAACAAACGATAATATTCATTTTAGCCGTTTCATATGACCCCTTTAATATTCAGTTTTCCTTGTAATTTTGTCTTCTGCACAAATCTAGTTAACACCTTCTATTGAATCACTACAAATGTTATAAATTCACAAATTCTGGAACCTGTGTGTTTGTTCTCAGGAGTCTGCAACACAGATAACTTTAGTCTACTGTCTGTTACAATTGACTATGGCCCATTTGGATTCATGGAATCATATGACCCAAGTAAGATTCTTTATCATTCACGCCTGATTAAACGTTTTTTTTTTTTTAATGTAAATGTGTTTGTCTCGGTAGATTTTGTTCCCAACACATCTGACGATGAGGACAGATATAGTATAGGATCCCAGGCTAACGTGGGCCTGTTTAACCTCCAGAAACTTCTAGAGGCTCTTCAACCACTGCTGACCGCAGATCAGCTCTCACAGTAGGTGATAATGTCATTTTCGAATACGAATACGAATACACAATACGAATTATTGATCATTATTTATTGTTTTATTTCAATTATTTTCAGGTCCCAGCAAATACTGAAAGAATATCCACAGATCTATCAACGCAGGTGAGTATTAAATTGGGGGATGCAAGCGCTGTAGTAATATTACTCAATAATTTAAATTATACACATAGCCGTATAACAATTTTATTGGATCAATGTTTTAGATTCCATGAGCTGTTTAAAGCAAAGTTAGGTCTTCTGGGACATGAAGCGGAAGATTCATATCTCATTGCATTTTTCCTAAAGGTACAGTAAATGTCAAGTGTGCATGTATTTGTGTTCATTGCTGAAGCTTATGTAATGCTGTACGATGTTGTTGACGTCAGCTGATGGAAGACTCTAGAGCAGATTTCACCATGACTGTCAGACAGTTAAGTGAAGTGTCTCCATCACAGCTTGAGAACGGCTCTGTTCCTCAGGTACATCAACCCACTGCTGCTTCACAACTCGAAACTCATACATTCAGTCCATTAGATCTGACTTCATCTCTTCACAGTCAATGTGGGCTCTTTCAGTCCTCTCATCGCAGGAATATTTCGCAAACTGGGTTCAGCTGTATTCAAAGCGTCTGTCCAGGTCAAGTTTCCATAATGTACTCTTTAAATTCAGATCATCGTAATGAATGAGTATGTTAATGTTGTAATTGTGTCCAACAGGCAACACGGCGACTCAGATGAAGCTCGACAGCACAGAATGCAAAGTGAGTCATAAAGTAGTCATTGTCTTTATTTATTATGTCTCACTGTGTGTTCTGTACAATATGATTGATTGTTTGTACCGTAATCTAAATCAGGTGTTAATCCAAGATATGTGTTGAGGAACTGGATGGCCGAATCTGCCATCAGAAAAGCAGAAAAGAACGACTTTTCTGAGGTATGAACCACATGCGTAGTTATTTATTTGTTTTAACCTTTGTAATATTTATTAGTTCATAAATCTGTGAGTATTATTGTATAGTACAGTATGTACAGTGGCCCCTTTGGACACATATTATATGAATGTCATTGGAGGCAAAATATCAAAGTAGAATTGATTCAAAACAGACAGCACAGGCGCACTTTTTGAAATCCTACATTTTGAAATAAAAAATAACACATACATAATATTTACAATTTGTGGGTGTCTATGGGATGAGTTACACCTGTGGTTCCAGTTACAGTGTTGATTAAGACATGAACATAAGACAAGCTTCATAAACTTCTTGTCATGTTGTGCGTCTAGGTGGCGCTGTTGCAGCAGATTCTTATGAAGCCCTTTGTGGAGCAGGAAGAGGCTGAGCGAGCCGGATACTCCAGTAAATCACCTCTGTGGGCTCAGCATCTGAGAGTCAGCTGTTCCTCCTAATCTCAGAGACCGATGAGGAAATAACATCCCAACTTCAGCATCACTTTAACATTCCTCTTTTACCAATATCATTCTTCTGCTTGCAGACAATCTCAATATGTTGCACTGTGATGTCACTAGACTCTGATTGGATGAGCCCTGTTCAAAGGATGCTGTATGCACATTTGTGAGCACACATTATCTGCAAAGAACCAGCAGTACAGTTGTGCTTCTATTACAGAGAGGAAGAAAAGTCTGATTATTGATAATAAATATATGAATCGAACATGTTTCTCATATTGGTGTTTCTTTTATAAAAGTTTAAAACAATCCTTAAACAATTGTGACCCTGGATCACAAAGCCAGTCTCAAGTAGCACAGGAACATTTTTAGTACAAGACAAAAATACATTGTATGGGTCAAAATTATCGCTTAAATTATATTTAAGCCAAAAATCATTAGGATATTAAGTAAAGAGCATGTTCCATGAAGAAATTTTGTAAATTTCTTACCTTAAATATATAAAAGCTTTATTTTTGTGTATGGATGGCCTGCTACAGTTCCTCTGATTAACAACTTCAAAGGCAATTTTCTCAATATTAAAATTTTTAAACGGTTGTATCTAACAATATCAGATATTGTTCTATTCCAGTAACTAATTTATTTCAGCTTTCAGTTTACGTAAACATCTAAGAATTTAGCCATAAGACTGGTTTTGTTGTTCATGGTCACAAATTGGAACTCTTAAACATCTTTTCTGATATATCAATTATACATTTAATAACGTTTCTAAATAGTTACATTTAATTTCCATTTTCTAAATGATTCCAAAGTTAATTCTCCAGACCATTCAACTGTAAAAAGAACCCAACATGTTTAACATCCAAAACCTTATTTATTGACATTTCCAATGCTTAAACCATCCGTGGAGAAAATAACATTACTATTATTTTAACAGTATAGAATCTGACAGTATTGATAAAAAATGCTATATTTAAAAATTTTTGCGTAATATGACCACAAAATTAAAGAGCCAATATTTTAACACAACACCAAAAAATTCTGTTCCTCAGTCCAACGGCCAAATACAAATTTGATAAGCTTTCATTTCTCAAGTTCATTGTTAAGGTCGTTTTTTCTGCATGGCTGTCATCAGTTCTGACATGAAGTCGCCACCCGAGGGCTCTGCTAGCTGTGGTGTGGTTCTCTTTGGTGGAGGCGGAGCCACTTTCCTGACAGAACCAGTGGGTTTGACAGCAGTTTGTGGAAGAGGTGGAGGTGGTGGAGCTCCTCCTACATATACAGAGTTTTGAGGAGCAGGGGGAGGTGGTGGAAAAAAGGCCATGGGATCTGGAGGAGGCGGTGGAAGAGCTTCTTCCCTGTGAAATGCAAAACTAGGTGGTGGTGGAGGCAGAAAGTCAGGAGGAAGCTCAAGTTCTTCTGGAGGAGGAGGCGGAAGAGGCAAGTCATCCATGGGTGGAGGCGGCAAGAAGGATTGTTGGAACTGAGGGGGGGGAGGAAACTTGCTTTTGGTTGCGATGGGAGCAGGAGGAGGTGGTTTAGGAACCATAGGGGCGGGAGGTGGAGGAGGCAGAAAATCTGTTGAAGGTTGAGGTGGTGGAAATGATGCTTGCTTGTCAGGTCCCTTCAAAAACAAACCAAGTCTCATTTTGACACTCTCAAAAAATAATAATGCAGAGAGCTTTGAATATATTTTTGTAAAACTGATAATTGTTCTTGCTCGTGCAAAGCATACCAGCATGAAGCTAAAGCATTAAGTTTCAACAATTTGACTTTGTTGCTAAGCATTCTGCAGGATTTTAGGGAATTATTTTAGGGAATGGAGCTTCATTTTCATGCTTAAAACTATTCAAGATTATGTGTGCAATGATGTCATACCTTTTTCTCATCTGAGAGCTGAGAAGCGTGTCCATTTGTGGCTTTCACTGAAAGAAAAAGACAAGTTTCTCTGAAGATCTCTTCATTTCTATAACAGGTTAATTGATCAAGAAAGGTTGTATTTGCTAAGTACACATATCTTTAAGCTCCATCTTGTTTACCTTTAGGTGTAGGTGAGGGTGTGGATGAACCGGATGAGGATGGACTGGCCTGGATGATACGGGTAGCCCAGGTTGTAGAAGCTGTGGCTTTCTTTGCTGCGGCTTTGTTGTTGTCGTATAACTGCTTACCATACTATAATTTTTTTGTTGAGAAAATATAAATAAATCAAGGTTAGTAATGAAACTGAACTTAATATTTCTGTTCGAAAAAGAATGTAACACTAATGTAACTTATAGAATGAATATTAGAAGAATAGAAGTTTTTGGCCCACCTTGGCAATCCTTATTCCAGTCACCCACAGGCTCATGATCCAGCCATCATCACAACAAAAGTATTTGATGTATTGTGATTCTTTTTGAATCTGAGGATGCTGAAAACAGACCGCAACCATATCAGCATAAAGCAAATTTCATATTCTTCATATTTAAAAGTCCTTCTATCTCTCTATTTTCCAAGATGTAATTAATTGTAATGCACAATAGAGACAGAAGGGGGCATACTAAAATCACAATTTTGACAGGAAACTCACATCTTATGTCATTTCTGAACTAAATTATTGCCATTTTTGTTTGCACTATCTTGGTTTATGCTTTATGTATGTGTCATAATTTATTACATTTTGTATTCATGTCTTAATTTCTAGACATAAACACTTGGCAATGTACCCAAACAAAATCCTGACACACAGTAGGAAAGAAACCTATGAGGTAGGTTTTCATGCTTTTTAGCAAGAGTTTGGCATGCCAATAGACCCACTTATTTCCAGAATCAAACATTTGACTTGGTTGTTCGATGTGTTTTATCTGAGTCTGATTTTACTCTAGATTGAACTTTATCCAATGCAAAAATGCATATATTAAACAGACTATTTCCAGCATTTAAATAGATATGCTGTCCTAGAACCACACAGTAGAACAAACACAAAATGCATTACAGTGTAATAATAATTTATCAACCATCTTTAGTTAAAAGACTGAGAACATTAAAACGGAAACTAACAGTGTTTTGTCTTTAATGAATAAATTAACACTTTCTCTGCATGTAGAAGGCGTTTAACACTATAGGCAAGAGTAGTTGTGGAAAGATTTAAGCAGAATGCTTCAATTTTTACATTGGTGCATAACTGGATTGTAGTATGCTCGTTAGACTGTGACCAGCTTTTATGTAAAAAATAGTTTTTTATTTAAAGTGCCACTGGAGTCCCACAGGGGTCAGTGTCAGGCTCACTATAGTTCTTCTGCATATTTCCAGACTATTTGTATTATATGTAAATATAACATAAGCTTGCATTGTTTTGCTGAAGACAGATTTCCAAATAGATATCCATTAGGAATGTGATTTAATGGCAAGTAGTTTTTTTATTCCGTTGAAGTAGATACTATTATCTAAGCTGTCACCCTTGACAAATGTCTCCACAACCCTCATGTTTTATGTTTCCACAGTAAAGTCAGCCCTCATCCATGCAAGCTTATGGGAGAAAGATGCTTTCACAACCCCTTCCTGTATTATGGAAGCACAGCTTTAATCTTTGAAGATGGTCATTTGGGTTATTGTGATATTGTGGCAGCAGGCACACACTTTGAAATAATCATTCTACAATTTGTTTAACAACCATGGGTTTGGTAGCTACACCTGCTTGAGAATTGGCATGTGAGTGGATGCTTATGAAAGGGGACAGAGCAAATGCAGATATCAGATAAATGCCCAACCACCTGGAGTTCCTAGAAATACCCTGTTATTATGCAAGATTAATGAGACTAGCTTTCCCGAAATAGGATTTTATTTTGGGGATGTAGTGTTGGGCCATGGAGAATTTTGAAAGGTTAAAGTAAGGTCATGTTTAAGCTTCTGACCCATTTACACCATTAAACCAATCCCACTTGCTATCTCAAGGGGAAGTGGACGCTTTAAGAGGATGTAATTTACAGCTTCTGGTGCTCCAACTTTCATGTTGAACCATATGCTTTCATCTGAATGACCACTGCTGCAATAGGAAACCTTTTTGTCTAGGGAAATGACCTGAAGAGGTTTCAGGTCCGTAATGTAGAGGGCTGTTTTGTGAGAGCTATTCTACAATTGAAGAGCTAGATTTTAAACAGATGTGCAAACATATTCCAGAAAAGAAGATAATGATTTAACACCTACAGGTCTCATTTAATCCCACATATAAACCTAAAGGTATAGAAAAGTAAGGGGGGTCACAGTAATGTTATTCTATGTTTGGTGTGGACAGCATGTGGGAGTGTAGTTTACCATTGGGAAATTTTACCTTTAGCATGAAGCAGTGGTCTGTGGGTGCCTTGTATTTATTTTTATATTCCTTGCACAAGTACACGTTCACATTGTCAAACTGCACCAAGCACACAAGGTCCTGCGATGCCTGAGGGAAAGAGGGAAACCTGTTACTCAATGTAATTCACCTTTTCTCCAAACCAGTTTTTATTTATCCAATCGATATCCAAGGCAGCAATCGATCACACAGCAATCTCATGTTGGGTCTTATGAGTGGCCGAAGCTCTCAAAGCGCTGTAGGTTTTACTTGTTGAGGTTGCCTGAGCTGACCTTGGTCTTGCCTTTAGGCGAGTAATACAATCCGGAGGCGCGTAGCAGGAAGTATCGCTGTTTCCAAGATTTCTTTCCGTCCTCCTTCAGAAACAGAACCCCCTCCAGGTCAGGCACAATGACTGAGGGTCCACAGAAGTTCTCCTAGAAACGCAGGCATGTTATGTTTGCATTGACGTGATCAATGGGCTTGAAACGATGACGTTAAATCTGGTTCTATACAGTTTCCCTTGATGAGTCTTGGAAAATATCTTCATTTGTAATATGAAAAGCACAATATCTCTTGATTATATCAAAGTCAGAGCCTGACCCACCTCCACGAGCTGTTCTTTGTCTTTTTCTTTCATGTCCATTATAGATTTTTTGTCCTTTTTCCACAAATAAAAAATCTGGGGGAGAGGAAATTGAAATTGATTTCAACCTTATCCTCATTCAACAGTGTTTCTCGATCAGTCTGTTCATCACAAAACCTACATTCTGGTAACTTGGGCCAGCGTTCTTCACATTGATTATTTTTAACACAGTTATTTTCCATCGGCCATGAGACCACAGAATAATGTGACTTAATAATAGCTGCAAAAACCAAGAAGTCTCACTTCTTCAGCAAACTCCTCTACCATTATAGGATAATGTGCTGAGTCTGAGACTTGTTTTGACAATTTTTCTATTTCAGTTGCATGTATGAAGGAAGTTGGATTATCACTATAGACTATTTGTACTGGAAATGACCCGGGGGACGTACATCCCACAATTTAGCACAATTTACTGTATTGTCATAAGAAACTGTCATAAGCAGGATTTCAGTGATGACTGTAAGGACTTGCCTGCGGGTTTCTGAACACTTCATACTTGTGTTTACTCTCTTTAAAAAGCACTTTGTTTTCACTGTCTCGTGTCCATGTAGACAGAGGGTCCACCAGGTTCTCGTGATCCTCAAAACCCCGTTCTGTGAAAGATTCAAAACACTATCTTAACCTTGTACTGTCATTACAATTCATTTTATAATGCCTTTGATAAGACTGATTGCTCGAGAAGACAAACAACAAAAACAGATACAATTGTATGAAAGGTTTCCAAAGACTTTCATGTCTGGTGGCCACCCAGACATTTGAGGTTTTATATGTACAAATGTATGTTGGCTGCTTCATCAAAGTTTCTCATTTAAAGACCACATACAGTGATTTCAAACTGGAATAAGAAGAGCTTAAGGGTGGTCTGATGCTTTCTGCGGTTTTGTGTGAGGCTACCTCACAAACATTTAATGGAAGTTATTTTCCCTGAACATATGTGTGATTATTTTACCTTTACAATCTACAACCGTTTTCTCATGTATCTTCAGGTATTTTAACCCTTGACTCATTTGCTTCTATTTTAATACAGCATTAAAATAAACATCTGAGACTGAGTTGATTATTAAACAAAAAACTAAACTCTTAAAAATAAAGATGGTTTAATGGTTCTTCAAAGCACAGCAACAGAAGAACCATTTTTGGTTGCACAAATAACCATTCAATCAAAGATTCTTTAAAGAAAAATCACTTTCTTTTTTATATTTTGACAAAGAACGTTTTCTGAAACAGAAAAGTTCTTCAGATTTTAGAAGGTCTTTATGGAACCAAAAGTACGGTGACCGCTAGGTGTCACTACGCTGCAACAGAAGAAAACACATGCAAACAAAAAAAAAAACAATTAAATTCAGAAAGCATCTTCATTAGTTTGGCGACACATGCCCTGCAAGTACTCGAAACACAAACAAACACAGAAACGCGCTGCATATACTCGCAACACAAACAAACACAGAAACGCGCTAAAAACTGCATAGACGACAACGGAAGTGTTTCTTGGGGACCACAAAAACTGATGCACTTGATTGGGACGCGCTTCATTTTGCCTGTTCATATTCGTTAGTGGAGTTGTCAGCCACATTGAAGGTAATTACTTATACCTTTATTTTAACTTTCTTAACGTACGTCCGTAGGATATTATTAGCCTGTCGATTTGAACAGTTTAACAAAAACTATGACACGTATTAGCTGCTCGACTTACTTAAACAAGTGTCACTATAAAAAAGTTTAAAGGTTTAAAAAAATTGATTAAAAACTTATTCTAGTCTGTTTGTGGCTTACAACTCCACTAACGAATATGAACAGTCAAAATGAAGCGCGTCCCAATCAGGTGCATCTGTTTTTGGGGTCCCCCGGAAACACTTCCGTTGTCGTCCGTGCAGCTGTCAGCGCGTTTCTGTGTTTGTTTGTGTTGCGAGTATTTGCAGCGCGTTTCTGTGTTTGTTTGTGTTTCAAGTATTTGCAGGGCATGTGTCGCCAAACTAATGGAGATGCTGAATTTGCTTGTGTTTGCATGTGTTTGCATGTGTTTTCTTCTGTTGCAGCGCAGTGACACCTAGCGGCCACCGTAAAAAAGGACCTTCTATGGCATCGAAAACCTTTTGAAGCACCTTTTTTAAGAGTGTAATAATTCCGTCAAATCTCATGAGCTATGAAAGAGTCATACAATTTTCCTCTGGATGTCGTGCGATCATAATGTCACCCACAGTAAGAGACATCCTCATGTGACAATGATGTAAAGGAACATCAGCATGCTATTCTAAAATTAACGCGGGTGTGGCTCACATTTAGCCACAGAAGTCAGAATACTAAATGATTATGTTAAAGAGATAGTTCATCCTAAATGAAAATACTTTCAGCATTTACTCATCAATTACATGTCATCCATGAATGACTTTCTTTCTTATGCAGAACACAAAAGAAGATATTAGGAAGAACGTTGGTAATCAAACAACATTGAACCCCATTGACTTCCATTTCCTTTGAAGGGATAGTTCACCCAAAAATGAAAATTCTGTCATCAGTTACTCAACATTTACTTGACGTCTATTAGACAAGAAAAAGTTTACAAAAGAGCTTTTTTGTGAAAAAAACACAGCAGCGTTTGGTTAAAAACAGTAGCCGAACGATATGACTTTGTCGTCAGCGTCTATGCACGAAGGCAGCCCAGAGAAACAGAATGGCAGCGTAACCGAAGTCTTTTTGAATTACAAACAGAGATTGCTTTCTTAAAAAATCACATATTTGAAGACTGTAATACTATTTCTTGATAGAAATGCAATCAAAAGTGATTAAAAGTGAAAGTTCAACTTACATTTATACAAAACTATGCTTTCTATTGTTTTCCAGCTTGATCCTGCTCAACCAATCACCTCCCTCGCATGTTGTTATGGAAATGATACACTACTCGCTTGTCATTGGTTAGCTGTGAAAAGTAGATTGATCTAGGACGGTTTTTCAGAAAAGTTGATTTTTTTACAACTTAGAAAGACGCCATGAGCAGCAGAAAAAGACGCCGGCGCTGGCGTTTAAAAAAGCGCTCAAGATGTTTTTTGAAAACACGTTTCCTCCATAGGATTGTAATGTAAAACAGATGCTAGCAGCTTCGAAGAACAAGTCTGAACATGGCATGAGGGTGAGTAAATGATGACAGAATTTTCATTTGTGGGTAAACCATAGCTTCAAGTTGTATATGAGCTAATAGACCACTTCGGATGAAGTAAAGAATACTGGTTCAACGCTGGTCCAGAAGAAATTTCTGTTTCAGTTTTTAACGCTGCACAACTCACATTGTTGTAGAAATGCATAACCCAATCAAAATGTTCAAAATATCTTTAAGGTTTAATTATATGCAAGATTTAAAACAATAATAAAATGAAACAGAAGGGCTGTCTTGGACATCTTGAAAATATCCTATTTGACTTTGATGGAAAGTCCACGTTTATAGCAGTTACAGCATATTTGTATCAGCTGTTTGGTTGTTTTGCTCGTGTCTGTTTTTCAATTTTTGTTTATTATTATTAAACCTTGTCAGGGTTGAATCAGAGTCTTTGTGGTTGCAACTGCAAAATAAGAAATCAAATCCGATTCTTTAAGCCTACTCTTAAATTTGGCAGTCATAAAGCAAACATATGGATCTCATAGCACACGGAGAAGGCGAAACGGGGGATTTTGGTCATAAGGACTATATTTCCTCACAAAAGGAAAGTTGACTGACAGTGTCTGGAGCAGTAAATTAAATCCACCTGTCGTATGGTGTGTCAGAGTGAGCGTGTGATGTGTTCAAAGGTATTACGTCAGTTCTGTACTGTAATCATGCCAATAAAAATACACTTAATCATCATCCGGGCTTGATGAAGACTGGATGGATGTGGGTGCGTGCGAGTGTGTTAAACTCACCGGTCTGTAAGTCGGGGTTGGTCTCACAAACACACCAGTCAATGTTGCAGTCACAGTGTGTTTTCTCAAACAGTTGGTCAATCACATCTCGGACCGTTTGTCTTTCATCAACCATAAGAGTTTTTGAGCTCCCGTCTATAAGCTCCACCTTCACAACCAACTAAACAATCATAAACAACAAGCGGTTATCTTGAGTTCAACAACTATAACAACTTCACATATGGTATTAAGAGTTGTATATATGTATAGATATTTCATAGTTCGTGGACAATGGTATACACTTTAAAAAAAAAGATGCTTCCAAAGGTACTTCGATGCCATAGAAGAGCCTTTTGGTTCCATAAAGAACCTTTAACATCTGAAGTACCTTTCTGTTTCACAAAGGGTTCTTTGTGGGAAAAAAAGGTTCTTCAAATTATCAAAAAGTAAGAAGGAGATGCTTCTTTAAAGAACCTTTGACGGAATGGTTCTTTTTGGAACCAAATATGGTTCTTCTAGGTCATCGCTTTGAAGAACCTTTTAAGCATCTTTACTTTTAAGAGTATACATCCACTCAGACTTTATCCACTATGTCGAACTATGTGACTTTTCTTGCTGCTTGAGCTACTAAAGGAGCCTAGTGGAGACACCAAAACACCAGAATCCAAAACACAACATATGTTGGTGAAAAGAAATGCTTTTCATTTCAGCGGCATCTGTGCATAGATGCTGAGATTAAAATGAGATGGCAAGGTCTTTAAAACGACACAATATAAATGAAACAGATGCGATTGGCTAAGCCTGTCCAAACTAATCCGGATACCTCACCATTTGAAAACTGTTTTCCTTCATGTCCACTAGAGTTTGAAGTGCTCTCCAAAAGTTGCGCATGAGTAAAATGTTTGACATGCTAAGACGTTTATTTACTTTCCACCTCTTGAAACGTCGCAGCAATGGTGAAGAACATCACAGATTGTTTTAATGGACAGACACAATGTGCAGGTAACAGCAGAATACAAAGTTGCAAAATTTTGTAAAATGTAGACTGGGAATCATGCCAACACGAATATGGCAACGTAGGTATTGCTTCAAAATATAACAAAAAAAGTAAGAAACATAAGTAAGAAATATATTGAAGCACTTTGCACTGATCACTTTTAAACAACAATCGTACTTCAAATGGAAATCATGAAGTCATCCATTAACCAATGAGAATTTCAGAGACTTGTATCCGACTTCCAATTTCCTATCTTGGCTTTAAACTCGCCCCGGTCTTTCCACAGCATTGCAAGATGCACAATGATGCCATGACCCCATGCAATAACAATTTTTAAGTCATTCGAATCTCACCTTTTTCACTTTGGCCTCTTTTAGCTTCTCCAAAGCAAGTTTGATTTTATCTGCTTTGATCTGTTCCTCTAGATCCTCCTGAGGGGATACAAAATGATTGTTATAGACATAACTGTATATATTAGTCATGGATTAGATCTGAACAGTTTTATAAAGGTCTTCATTGAGTGTGTTTGAAGCCTGAGGGCTGGATATGCTGTATGATTCTCTCTGGAGTCTCTGTGGATTAAATGTAAAAGAATATGTTGTCTGGTTCTGCACTCTGAGTGAAGAAGGATGAATAAAATAGACATGTTGCTTGAGACTATAGGTACAGATAGTCAAGCTCTTTTTCAAAAGCCTTAATGAAAATTGACCATGGCTTAATATAGCAGAAGTGTA
The DNA here is from genome assembly GCA_029783895.1 of Triplophysa bombifrons. Taxonomy (NCBI): domain Eukaryota; kingdom Metazoa; phylum Chordata; class Actinopteri; order Cypriniformes; family Nemacheilidae; genus Triplophysa; species Triplophysa bombifrons. The sequence goes on from CM056470.1 coordinate 7,914,541, forward strand.
GTAACCGTCTTTTGTTTGGTAGACAGTTATTTGTCAAAAGTACAGTTTTACTACAAATAAAAACAAAGAACCACAGTTACTTTCGACAGTAAAAAACGTATCATACAAATGATTTATAGACTGTTAAAGTAAGTTTTATTGTAACTATTTGCTTTAAATGTTCACCTAATTGTGATCTGATCATGTTGTAATGCATTATGGGATTTTCTTTTTCTGCAGAAAACATTTTTTAAATTACTTTAGAATTTCGTCATTTGCCATCATCCCTTTGGTGGAAAGCATAAATGTAACTTTATTTAATCAGCTTTGCATTGTTGGTCCATTTGTGTTCCTGTAGCCTGTTAACTGTCACCCGTTCCATATACGGGACACCTAAGTTTGCGTCAATATTGTGTATGTAATTTCTAATCGAATCATGACAAACTATATATCATTGGAAAAGTGTAAGAATCTAGAATACACATTTCTTTGGTGTTTTTTTTTATAATTTGTGCAGGGAGAGTAATTGATTCTTTTTTATAAAGAGTGTGCTTAGATTTTTGTTATCCTTTTGTGACACATATTTTTTTAATGTATTTTTTATTAAAGAAAAAAAAACCTAACAACATACTTTAAATTTTTTTGTGTGCGATTTTTTTTGCAATAATCAGCTAGTTTCCTTTTTTCAAACGAGACCAACCGTAAGTCTTTATTCCAAAGAATTCATGATTTACCGCCATTTTAGTTCCAACATGTGTTTTCATGTGTAGGCTCAAAAAGGGCTCCGACAACAAGTTAAAGTGTATGTAGCTCATAAGGTTTTGGAACAAACCCATATACACCAGACAGAACTCTAGATATCTAATGTCCCATGGTACATTATACAAAGTACTCATCCAGACATGAAACACCATTCACTGAATATATCTGGCTGAGCTAACAGTGCATTCACAAGAACGTGAGAGAAATGTAGAAATGCATAATTGACATTTTAAAGTGTTGGATACACTTAAGATCGCATTATACCTGCATCTGTAGTTTGCAATAAAGTCTTGAACCTTCAGCTAAAATTTACCAACCACTAGAGGCCAAAACGGGTCACTGAAAATAGCACTTACTTTTGATGGTTTGATAGACGGAGGAGGGGGCGGAGCTGTGATGGAGGTGGAGGAAGTTGTAGGTTTTGGAGTCTCAGTGAATGTGAGGTTTTGCTCATTGCTCAGATGCTGTGCAGGCAGAGGGTGAACCGGTGCTGTCCCCTTTGGGACCTCTCTCTCTGTGGCAAACTTCTCTTCAGTGGCACTAATATCTGCCACCAGATCAGCCATAAGAGCATCCAGATCATTGTCCTCCAGATCATGCAGGGACGCTTTAAAGTCAGGAAAACCAACATGACATGTAAAATGTGGGATTTTTGCTATGCTGTTATATAATTTAATTCGGAAAGGGTACCATTTTAAATCCATACTGCATCATTTTTTTCTTACAAAGTACCTGGTTATGCAAGAAAATTGTCAATTCTGAATCTATTAACCCAAAATCGCAAATATGTAGCCTTGCAAAAACACATTAGGTTAAAGCTAATCCTATTTAACGTGTTAAATTAGGCTAGTTCAACACTGTTACAGAAAGTTTGGAGTACACATTCATGTTGATTTCAGCATATACACATACTGTAGATTTGTGTTTTTACCAAATCATCAGACATCATTAGAAATAAAAACAAACAAATCTTCATCGTATGATATTTTTGGGTTGGATCTTTGAAGAATATTCTGAAAATCAGGCCAAAATGTCTAATAACGGGCTTAACTAGCAAATCTGTGTACCACATGACTTTGTTTAGAGTCAACATTCTTTTACTTAAGCCTACGTTGTGCCAAGGATAATATTTTGATCACTTTGTTTTTCCAATTACAGAGTTGAATTATTCAGCCCAATGAGGCCAATATGAGTGTGTTATTCAAGCTTTAATTGCAGTCTGAACAGTAGCCAGACATTCTCCATTTCAAACAGCTCTGTCTGTGCATCAATTGGGCTGCACGGAGTCTAAATTTCATGCAATTTTATGGCTCATTTATCACAATTTGGGGCTTTTTCAACAAAGCAAAGCGATTGATGAATAGAACCTCTCAGCAGAGATGAAATAACAGACACTGGTAAAAGAATATTAGGTTGAAATAATGTTTACCATTGAAATCTGTGAAACCAACTGAAAAGTTCATTTCCTGAGGGGCAGGAATGCTGGGAGGTTTATACTGAGGTAAAGACTCTTCCTCTGTCTCCAAACTCTGTAAAACACAAATGAGGAACGAGGCAAATGAAAGATAACATAACTGAAGGCTGTTTGAAACTTCAGCAATATCATTAGCACTAAGAGGAACTTTCAGTATCTATTTAATATGCAGATATAGCAAGTATCACGTATGTTTGATTCCTGTTTTCTTTAAAATTATAAGCTGTTGTTTTCAGCTACTCATCTTACAAATGACTTCTTGACTCATTACTAACTCGAATGGAATAAGCGCACAAAGAAAAATCTGTATATGAAAACCATCTTATAACTGTTTGACCTGAAAAAAGTAATAAGAAAAACAAATGTATAGTAGACTACAATGCAATGTAAGTCGATTTGGATAAAAGCGTCTACAAAATGCATAACTATTAAAATTTGAAATATGACCTACTGAAAATGGAGTTTTTGTAGTAGTAAATATACAATACCTGTGTTAGGAGATCCATCTCCTGCAGCATATCGCTGAACATAGCGTCAATGTCATCCATCTACAACAGGAAAAGAAGATACATTCTTCTGTTTAAAACAGGTTTTACAGAGAAGTACCTTTACAGAACTGCAAAGACCTTAAAAACATAAAAACATTTATGTTGGTATTCACTTTTATTTTTATTTTATTTGCGAGTACTCAGAATACATAAAAGGGACTTGAGGTACAGTGTAAAGTAAGATGGATATTTAAGAGTTTTTAAGTAAATAGTGACCTCACTTTCAATCTGTTCCGAACACAAAGCTACCACATGACCTTAGATGATTTGGAGTATAGTATAACATCAGAGATGCATGGACCGAGTTAAAGGGACAGGTTAACCCCCCAAAAATGTAGTCATTATTACTTACTCATGTCATTCAAACCCCCTATGCTTAACTTTGTACTTTGGAACAAAAACATAATTTTAAGAAAATGTTTTCTTCTTTTTTTGTCCTTGAAAGGGAAGTGAAAGAATCCCCTCTCGTTTCAAGCTTCGTAATGTGTTGTTTAAAAATGGTGCAGTTTGCTTCAAAGAAGGCCATTGTATAACATTTTACAACATGAGGATGAGTAAATAATGACAGCTGTTTCATTTCTTTGACCCTTTTTCATTTTTAGAGCTATTTCTGGTCACCATAGATCATTTTCGTTTTGGGGAAATAACATTGTGAATATTCTGCTTACCATCTCCTTTTTGTTTAAGAGAAGAAAAAATACAAGTTATAAGAATAGATGTTCCATGGATTACTTTTTCTTTTTTTAATCTACTTTGTCATTTTTTTGGAAGCTGGGGCGGCAGTAAAAAACATAAATAACATGTTCCCCATTTAAATTACATGTTTTTCATGTTTTCTTGTAAATTATTTTTCTGTAATTTAATATTTTTTATCCATTAAAAAAATATGTAAAAAAAATCCTGTTAACATGTAATTTCCAGCAGTAAAATAACATGTTTTTCCTGTTGTTCTTGTCTTTTCTTTATTTAAACAGTCTTTACCAAGTCTACATGATATTTTCCATTAACATTTTTAATACATAAAAAATCTGTAAAATGACTTTGAAAATGTTTTAATTTTACAGAAATTGACTGTTTTTAATGTACTGCTGATCATCATTTAAACATGTTTTTTTTAGAGGGGAGGGTATTTTTGGGTGAACGTTTTGGGTAAAACCCAGTTTATTCCACTGAAATCTATCATAATAAACTGGGTAGTGTCAATGTTTACAGCAATACAATGGTAATAAAAATTAGAAACACAGCAGAGTATGCAATATGTGTGTGAATATGTAAAAGCAAAATTCATAACCCAAGGCTACAGATTGCACAATATCCATTCAAAGTCTAAAGATAAAGACATGACTTGCATAACTCTTTCACACATTTGTTCTTTGCCAAGACTTGCAGAATCCTGTCCAGGAGCTCAGAAAACATGAGTTAAAACACCATAACATGCAGAACAATATTCTGAACATATTAAGAAAGTATTAAGAAAGTATGAAAGACTTAACAGATAATTCATTGATTATTTAGTCTAAACTATTCTTTAATATTAAAAGCCTGTATCTTAAAATCCATTGGAGTTCTGTTCACTTTGTCACTGCAGGGATTTCCAAATGTCTACAGCTTTGCCATAGTCAGACACACAAGATCTCTAAATCTGCTCCAAAAAAACGTAACTCTCACCCACTTCCTTCTTATTCCCTCATATTAAGCATTTTTTGTAACCGCTAAATGTAACATCTTGAGTTAATGCACATATTTTACTTGCATTTACTTGTTTATATGTTTACCTTATAGTATATGTTTATTTTAAAAATGTATATTTTGAATAAATCTTTAAGCAAATGAACTGGACATAGGACACTACTTATACAGTACTATTCATTAATATCAGTCTAGAGTCCCAAGACACCATAAAACATGTATCACATCATTGATGCCAGAAGGCAGATGCCACCTAAACCTCATAGCAATGCCCTACAGCAGCAACCAAACCATCCTGACAAAAATAGTTTCCGTGCACCTTAGCAACTGCATAAGAAAGCAATAACACCACCTGTTATGTGCTGTTATTTTTTTGGTTTCTGTTCAACAACTTCAATCTCCATACATTTAGGTACTATAATGTCAAACCAAACCGTCTGGTTCTGTACCAGAAGCACCTGTGAGCAAAAACAATGCTGCATTCTTTAACTGAAGCACATGAACACAACCATAGAGCCCTTCAGAGAAGAGTTTGTGTAGCGCAACATTTAGCTTAACATGGGGAAGTGGTTAACGTTAACTTCCCTTGACTCGATGTTGAAAGCATCAAAGTTTCCAACAGGAAACAGATGACGCGTATACTATCACTCTGCCACCATCTCAACACATCTCAATCTTAAAAAACTTTTTCAAGAACAACTTAAAATGATTAAGTGTGTTACTTATGCATGTGTATATCTAAGTGCAACAACAACTTTCTATGTTTAGGGTGTGTTGAAATAGGGAAGATGTTAGCTCAGTGAGAAAACAAACTAGTCAGACTGTAAGCCAGTGTGTTCTCAAACTTTTGAAAATGACTAAATATTTATACTTTGCGGTTACCATTTTTAAAAGATTTGTATTATATGTCCTTCATAAAAACCAGTTAGCTTAAAGTGCAGAAAATTATTTTTGATTTTGATATTGGCAAGGCATAGTTGTAGTGTACAGTTTCTACGGCAGAGTCCGTAGGGACAAGTATTTTATACTCATTTTTGGTTTTGGTGGTTTGTGAGGTAGCAGTCTACATGCTAACATTAACCACATTATTGAAAAAATGGTATTTCAACCTTAATTCGAAACATAATGTCCTGCAAGATGTCCAATCTGTAGGTAAGACCAAATCCAAACTGCCTTTTTGTATATTTCATGGTTTGGAAATGCTGAGATCAGTTGATTTTTACAGTCGTTCAAAATAGCCTAGAAGCTAATGTTACAGTAATGTTTTGAGGTCTTTGATATGCTATCATTGCTTTGGTAGCCATTTTAGTAAACAGTCATTAGAGATCCCGACAGACTGATGATTTTGGGGTGATAGAAAAACAGTTCTCTGTTTGTTTCTTCATGGAACACTCAAGCCGTATGTTTTTACTTCAGCTGCTGGTGTGTCTTTCCATGATTTTTGTCACAGTTCTGGTATACTTCAACCTGTGAGATGTTATGCTTGAAATACTAAACCTTTTTATCATAAGCGAGACAAAAATGCCTCCTGCTTAAATTTATTCAGGCTGAAACTTTGGATATGCATGTGTTTCCTTTCCGTAGAAGAGATTGCTGGTCAAACTCCTTGGGAACCTTCACTAACACCGAGCATTAAGTCTTATCAAGACACCTCATAATTAATAGAAACCATTTGCTTAAGCACAAATGACTGTTTTGTTATGAGCACACGTGTAATTTACAAATGAGTAGTTACTGGTAACTTGAACAGTTGATATTTTAGTTTCGGCCTGTTTACACCAAGAACAATAACTACAAAGATATAATATAGCGTCTACACCAGTAGCTGATGATTTGCAGTTTATTCTGAGTTTATTTGGTAAACAATATATTGACGTTCAAATGTCACGAACAGGCCATTTAGTTTAATCGTTTGTTAATATAATGTTATATATGTTCATAAAAGACATATTTATATTTTATTAGTCCATAAAAACGGTCAAAATGACTTCTACATCTGGGTTACCTTAGATTTTTGAGAGATGGTTGTCTGTGAATATTGAACCTGTAAATGTCGCAACTGGCCAATCAGAATCAAGCATTCCAATGACCTGTGTAATATTATAGTTTAAACTTTACAGTTGTCATTATAGTCTTCGCTCTTGATGTTAACGTCAAAACAAGACTTTAATGGATTTATTGAAAAAACAGTTAACAATTCTTAAAGTTGAAATCAATCACAACCATTTGTCTATCTGTAATGTGTGGCATTTCTAAATAAAGCTGGATATCCAATCATAAAAAAGTTATCCATCAGGAGTGGATTGGATTGTTAAAAGTAGTTGATCTAAATAGAGCCACACATGAATGCATGGTTGCAGTGGGTTGTGGTAGACGATGAATCACAAACTCACATTATCCAATAAGAGGACTTGTTGATATCGCCCAAACAAAAAAGCAAAACAGTTTGATAAAACATGCACCAGTGAATCGTTCCCAATATGATCTGAAACGTTTAAAAGTGTCAGAGTATATTGAACATAATATCAGCATGATATGAGTGGGGTGTGGTGTTTGTTTTAGTTGTGTTTGCTTTACTCGTTTTATGATACACCATATGAAGCATGATTACATCAGGCCAGACACATGCAATCATTTCAACATTTAGGGAGAAATTATCGTCAGAATTGATTCATGTGCCATTGACGTACAAATCATTTAAATGATTCATCACAACCAAATCTTTTGATCTCATCTTCATATTTCTTATTCTTAACTAATAAATAACATATAAACATCCACTGGACTGAAATAACACTGGTAATGAATAAAATAATTCAAGATGTGGACAATATAAAACACTACAAGAGTTCATATTTTCGATATCAAATATACCAAAAACCATTTTAACGACAAGTTGAACCTCTTCCTGCAAAACATCTCAAGCAAACTGTCCATCTTAGTAAAAACATCACTTACCTTGATTTATCTGGCAGGTTTAATAACAAGGTGATAGGGTCATAAATAGGTTTTTTGTAAAAGCGTCTCTTTCCTGTTAAACGGCAGACACTACCCAACCCACACGCAGCAGTGTGCCGAACAAGAGAGCTGAATAATGTTAGTCTCTGACACTTCTCTTACTTCCTGCCTGATGCGGAAGTTTAGGTCAGGTCTCAACTTGCTCTCTACATTCCAGCAGACGCTGAAAGAAGTGCCGCTCAAGTGCACAGCTGAGATTGTACGTTTGTGACGTGTCCAGCAAGGCTTGTCTACGGTTTCTCCTTTGATTATATATCGGTCAATGATTAATCAACATTTGACCCTGTTAATGAATAATCTCATTCTTCTGCAGGTCTGCTCGTAAGTAGTTATGTATCATTTCTTTTCTTTTAGTAAATGAGCAAACAGGCACGCATCAAAAACAAAAATGCAGCTCGGGTGCAATAAAAATGACATGTTTTTCATGTTATTTTACATCTTGTTAACTTGTAAATTTGCTATTTATTTTTATAATGTAACATTTTTAACCTACAAAACATGTGAAAATAGATCAAAACAAAATGGACAAACGAAACAGTGAAATTCAATAAATTTACAGTTTTACAGAGTATGGCGAGCAAAGAAGTGGCAGATGGGTCTCTCTCTCTCACTCAATTTATGGTTGTGTTTTAATTTGGATATTTTTCTTCACTGACTAAACAAACAAATAAGCTTTGACCAGAAAAAGGCAAAACAAACCTCAACAAGTCAACAAAGGCCTAAAAACGTCTACAAAGAAAGATCAAAATCTCTAAAAGGAATCATTAAATGAGCACTTCCAACAAGTTGACATGATTTATTAGGGTTATATTATTGTCATATTGTGTCAACATATTTTGCCCAAAATCACTCGATGGGTGTGTAAAAATAACCCTTTTTGCCACGTCTAAAACATTTATGCCTAAAGCAACCCGTTTTGGTGCATGTCTCTTTAAATGATAATGAGTTACAGCGCACCCCACCCCCCACAACACACATAGTACTGCCATGGCAACGGTTTAGCTAAATTATGTTTCCTGAACTCCTCTGCATGTAGTTTCATTTTAAACGTCTCAAATTATTTGTCCGGACACTGAAAAATCTGTCACAGCAAACAGTGAATCCTAATGCGCTCACGTTGCGCATGTATGCTTGACTAAAATCCACGGAATGCGCACCAGCAGATCTCAGCAGAATAACGTGGATTTTAGCGCTTGACGTTGACAAGTTATAACATTACACCCACAACGTGAGAGCATAACTAGTATGCTGTGATATATTCTTTAGCCGAAGCACGAATGATTAGAGACGTTTAAAACAAAACTAACCGCAATGTTCATTAGCAAAAGAAACAGCTTGCCGCAGCTGAACATATTAATGCACATAATGTATAAACAAACATACAGCTAAACTCCAAGTGCCCATTTGCCACTAACATATAAATATACCATTAGTTTAACACTGGCTTTAAATGTTCTATTTAGCCCGTGACTGACTTAGCTCCCTTCGCTATCGAATGCTAATATTATCCTCCTATATATATGGTGCATGTATGTCAATTCAGACTGTTGATACATATTAATTACATTGGCAGCTTTGTCTCGTTCAGTTGGTCTCGATCCCTCTTGAGAAACAACTTTGAAGCTAATCCTGTTTGTACTGTCCCAGGTTGATAAACCACTCCTGTGATTTGTCTAAACAAGCAGGGTTTTACTTATGGTTTTTGAGGGATTTCCACTAGAAATAAAATAGATCCATGTCTAAAGTTAGGACTCTGCACAGCGACTACATTGCATGTTGTCCACGAACTTTAGCCATGACGTCATGTACATCGCTGTCGCTTGTGAAAACAACAATAGCGGCAGCGCCGTGGGTGGAATGTGTTAATTAAGGGGCGATAATATTATAATAAGAGCCTGCCTCTACGTCACATCAGGAGCGAAATCTGAAAGGCTCGATTTCTCGCATACTTACAGAGAAAGGCTTACCAAAGTTTTTCACTTTTTCTTTGTTGCTAGAAGCACCGGGGACCCGATTATAGCACTTAAACACAGAAAAAAAATGACTTTCATCCAATGGGTCCTTAAAGATCTTTCAAACCACTTAAGAATGGATTAAGGCTAAAATACACTACAATTCTTTTGCTCAGATTTTGCCTAGATTTCCAGTCTCGACTTGTCGAAGAAACTCTGTGCCAGTCTGCAGATTTGATTCTGTATGAAACTTTCAAAACGTCTGCACGTGTGATGTTTAGTTTAAAATAAATCTGTTCAGATTTTAAAAGTCTTTTAGTGTATTCCAGCCATTAGACTGGAATACTTCTGAACATAGCTCTGTGAACCAGCAGAAGCATTTTCCATTTTTTTTTATTTGTGCATTTAGTTCAAGACTCATGCAAGCGCATTGTAACTGTAAAAGCTCACTGTGTTCAAGTCAAGTTCATATAATAGCTACAGTCAGAGCTGTAAGTGATTACTCACCCACCCAAACATTATACTCTCACTTATAGGGATGGAAATCTCCCCATTTGCTATCAATTAACTGCTTTTACCAAGACTTCTTTATGCGGTCCAATTCATCCTTTAAGTTTTCCTCACAAGCCCCCATAGCTCCTGTAAGAAAAACAGACCACCCGCTCAAGATGAGGTGTCAAACCGAAAGGTTTAACACTAGTAAGCCTAGACAGAAAAACACCATGAGGTGCTAAACATTTATGAATTTAGCAGCTATGAAAAGAGATCTACTTTAATAGGCCTACTGTTTACGCTTTATGAACACTACACAATAGCAGCCATAAGAGAATTTTAAGCGATGACTATACAGTTACAAATCTAAACTTTTGGTTAACATGTGGGATAGCCCACAAGACCTCCAAGATATCAGCCAAGAAATGTTGGGCTGAGATCTGTGTAGTTTCCATTAGAATAACTGTTTAATATCAGTGTGACCCCAATTGCAAAGACACATATGTTCATCTAACTACAATATCTCCTCTGTTACGGTCAGAGAATAACTTTATTGTTATATAACTTGTATAAACAGCTTTAGAAGAGAACACGTTTGGCATAAACTGATAGCTGAGCTCATAAGAGGGTCACTGCCCGGTCTGACAATGAACAGATGTTCTTCAATACTTTGCAAAGAAAGTACACTCAGTGTCAAATAACACCAAAAGCCCATATGGTGAGGTGTGAGGGGTCTTTTAAAACCATTAGTCCTCAGGTGACTCATTATTCTGCTTTTTAAATAGTTTGCTGCTTTACAATACTGCCAAACACTTTGGTCATTCATAGCAGTCAATGAACTGAAATAAGAAAAACACCCTTTCACAACATCAAACTTACATTTTAGCCTAATTAAAGTGTCTTAGCAAGTCAAACTTCAAATGTTAAATTCTATTACACCCTGTGTGTCCAGGGATACAATAGCACCACCTGCTGAAATCAGAGAAGAAAAAACACAAGCGAATGAAGTTTAAAAGTTATGAATATAGTAGGACAAGATTATTCAACTTCCTCATATGTGCCAAATGGAAACATTCTTGTTGGCATACAGACCAATGCACAATATTTTGTCAACAAACAGGTGTAAAAAATGTAACAATACAAGAAATTTATGAACTAAATAAATACCAATAACATCAATGATAGCTTTTCCATCAAGCAGGAAATTCAAACAAAATGCAATTTTACTTATAACAAACGCAGGACATAAACTTTTACAAAATCAAAACACACAATGCGTTCAATTGGTCCATTAATCGTTAACATTGTTATCTCTTCATATGTTCTTCATCTGTGCTCATCTGTTGAGAACTGACTGTGTTCTGTACACTTGTCAGTCCATTTTAGTTGGAACCGATCGATTGCAGTGCCTATTTTCATTTTTTTTGGACAAGGTGTTACACTTTTAAAACTGAATCATTAACAATTAAGATGCACAATGTGTCTTAGTGAACTTGTAAAGATTCAATGAATAAAATACAAAAAATCTGATTAAATAACTGCAAGAATACACTGTAAAAATGCACTTTTCAAATTAAAAACAGATTGGCTTTACAAGTCACTTGAAATATTAAACGGACTTAAAAATTTAGTTGCACTTAGAATATCTTAAAAAAAATCCACTTTAAACTATTTTAACTTCATTTTATAAGTTTAGTATCATTTAAATTCAGTTGACTTGTAATGCCAATTTCAATTAGCTTAAAATTTAGGGCAGCTTTTGGATTAATAAAAATAATAATTAATAATAATAAAAAAATGAAATAAAATAAATACAAATATTCTGTCATTTATTCTGTTGATTTCTGTCATTTATTCTGTTTCCATTAGTTTTCTGTATGCTTTAAAATGCATGATTTATAAATTTTACGTCATTACGCTCAAGACATCAAATCAAATATTTTTGATCAGCAAACACAGATGTATTCCAAAGTTTATTGTAAAGTTATGTACTCATAAATAAACAATCTTTAATTATTATCCACTGACTGCCCTGAATTCCTGTGTGTCCGAAGGTCTCAGACACAAATGTGTGGCTGGCTGAACTCTAGTAAATAAACTTTGACCTTTAGGATTTTTCCTTCTGAGTAAGAGCTTCTGGCAACAGCTGTTTAAACAATCAAACGGCTGTCTATCTTTAAAAAAACTTCATGCAGCCACAAACAATAGTGACATTAGTCATAACACAACCTTTCCATAAGGATCCCTTTTATAAAGCCTCTTATGTACTGTCTGCAACCACAGGATTCGAGTCTGCATGAATCACTACATAGCATGATAAATTTAACTTGAGAGAAAGAGACTTGGGGAAAAACGGTTGGCAAGATTCCCAGACAAAATGCCCTTTTTTGTCCAGACTTTACTTCTCAGTATAGCTCCTTATGTGTAACCTAGTATGTTGGAAAATGTCTAATGAATATGCAAAACAAATGATTAGAAGTGTCTAGACTGGTACAACACTGCACACCATAAGAAGAATGGAAAATAAACATCAAAGGTGGAAAACAGATGAGAGGAGGGGGAATGTAAGGGGTTAATCTCAGACTGGAGAAACCTGATGCTAATTAAGTCTTTGGAATGCCACATTCTGGCTGTGCTCTAAGACGTAGTGAGCTGCCTAACTAGACTGTATTTTTAGGCATCAAAACATGTACTTTTGGGAGATCATAGGTGCGTGCAACCAATTTTAGACACACAACATTTTGGGGCAATATAGGTGCCTTCCGCATTTCTGGACATCAAAGGCATGTGCATAATTTTTCATGTTCATAAACATCATGTTACAATGAAATCTGTTACGGGTATTTTACACATCTGAAGAAATATTGGACACTGTGCTGTTGGAGTTTCTGGAGGTGCCTTCAGTACTTCTGGAAATCATAATCAAATATTTGGGATCATGCATATATTTTGTGGTATTGTAGGAGTATCCTTCATTGTTTGACATATTTGGGGCACATGGACATTTTGGGGGTATTGTTTTGCGATTTGCAGCCATCATTCTGTGCACGTGCACATGTTTGGCGACAGAGACGCACGTGCTTTTTTGTGCATTAAAATGTGTGTACTTTTAAGTAGGGTGCTCAATAGGTTTTGAGACACAGCCAATGACATCCTCCTTTAGAAGTGTTCTTTGGGTCTCACACTCACAGCAACACACGCTCCAGTGGGGTAGAGATGCTCACTTCCTGCTGTTTATATTCCATTGACATTCCTGAAGGCAGCTGCAGGTAAAACAATCTCACAATTCATGTAAATCATAACGTAGTCATGTTTCATGGTTTGAGTGATAAGGACCAATTGATGATGGGCTTTCTTTATTCACTTTGTACTTTTGTAAAAACTGAAACGATTTTTACATATAAAATAGTAGGCGGCGTAACTGTTCCCCCTCTTTATGTAGGGGGATAAATGAATAAACGATGCCATCACCAACAAGGACGCTGTTGCTGGTTTATGTGTTCTGCGCGTTCAGCTCTGCGCGCTCAGTGGACACTGGAGACGCCAGACCCTGCTCTGGATCGCTCTGTCCTGCGGGCAGATCGTCCAGACCAGCGCGCCAATACAATCCGACGACACAGAGCAGATCAATAAATCAATATCATCCACACTCGAGCTCTCATTCTGAACAGAAGGCACCGCTTTCATCGCACCGCGGGCGGTCTGGAGAGCAGACGAGGGAAAACATCCAGACGCGCGTCGCTGGAGTTGTTGGTTCGGTGTGCGCCGATTGCGTCACCACTCAAAGACAGCAAGTTATTAACGACACCAGAGATTGTAAAGGAATTGAGTGCCGTCTACCTCTGAGGGTGCGACCGAAGCCACGCGTGTCCGGAACCAGCCAGCCTCCCCTCGTGCATGTGGCGGACAGAGCCGCACAGTTTCTGGGGGAATTTTCGGACATTGGATATCCTGCTTCAGAGTTTGGAGCTCCTCTGGGAGTGCAGCTCACTTGTGACATCAAACCAGGTGAATTACAACAGTGGTTCCAGCTGTTCTGTACTTGAATCAGAGTATCTGGTTTCAAAACTGCTGTCACACTTCAGCAAACACTTAAGAGTAGGATATCATATTACCAGTAGTAGTATTTATTTAAACATATAAAATAAAACCCTTCAAAAATACAATTTGTGCTGCTATTAATGATTCAACAAATTGGCATTTGTTTTACATCTGTAAATACAGTGTATCTGGAAGTATAAGCCAGATTGCACATTTTTCCTCATAAACAAGTAAAAGTGCTTGCGTGAAACAACACAGGCGAATTCTTTCCATAGCCCTTTAACACTCCAAGATGCACACCAAAGCGTGTGGAGTGTACACACACTATTATGCTTCATAAAACTCATAAGCCAACCTCATTTTCACATCAGTACTGGAATTTCCTTACATCAAATAATAGAGAAACTTGACAGCTGGCCCGAGAACTATTATTGCAACAATGCACATCTGCTTTGGCTAGTGTTGTAGAGAACCGTTGGCAGTCAACTATCAAGACGATTCAGTTTACTTTGATCCCTTTCCATACCACTGAAACAGTCCTACCATAGGAACTGAAGAAAATAACACTCGGTTTTAAAGACGAGATAAAATCACTTTTTGAGCATCACGTTTCAGACTGCTGTTTTGAATGTAAAACTTCAAAGCATTAATGATTTAGATAATCATTTTTAAAGCTTACACAGCACATGCATGAGAGAAAAGATACTAAGTAATGTTCATTCAAAGGATTTTCCGAAATATCCATATTATTTTTAAAGTGGCCATGACTCAGACAGTTTCTGCATATCTCATGTTAATCTTGAGAATTTACTGAATAATATTGCACCCTTCAAATATCCTTAGAGTTTTTAGTTGGGTCACATCTATAAAAGACAGATACAGGTGTACGATTATTTCCCAAAACATACGACGCATACTGGGGGATTGGGGGGGTGAACTAAAGAATGTGCACATCCATTGCCAACAAAACACAGACATATGACTCAGTTTCACTTACTGCACGCAGTTCATGTCTGGCAGCTTTAAGTGCTTCAAACGATCTCCAAATCCAGCGTTATACCCACCGTTAATATAACATCCATCAATAAATTGCCTTGAGCAAACAAACACACCTCAACTTCTCTCACTATCGCAAGAGTAATGAACTGCAGGCCTACAGTGCATCCAATCTTGATGGTAAGCGGGTCTTCCTATTGCTAGTCGGTTGATGCATGGGTGGGCTATTTCTTTCGCCTTGCCGTGCTTTTCTGGGAGAGTTGCCCAATAAGGGACAAGGAAAAGTGTTTACGAAATGGAGTTCCATGTTAAAATAAACTTTCCGAAACCTAGACGAACAGTGGGTGAGTGTATCGAGCACAGAAATGCATGAAACACTATTGCACATCCCCTTTAATGAATTTTTAAAGAGTATAATACTTATTATAATATTAACAAGATGTCAAAAATAAAACGTTCTAATCTAGAAGTGAAATCTATTTTCTATCTAATCTTTGGACATGTGATGTTTCACAATGAGTACCTGAAGGTTAACACTCACTGTTTTGATTGGCTACAGTTTTGCATATCAAAATGGTGCTGTGATGTACTTTGAAAAAATCTGTATTAAGTATGCCAGACAATAATACTTAAAATCTATAAAATCAATATAAACTATTTTAAAATTGATTTTAAAGCTAAAAATGATACAACCAACATACATGTTTCACATTTCTTTCTGATTACTGAACATTTTCCACACATCAGGCACAGTTGCTCTGCTATCGGCACTTGAAACTTTAATTAAATGATAGCAACAGTCGTATTCAGTATTATCTGTAAGGTCTTACCGGCCCTATCTGAAACTAGAATCATGTTTGTATGAGTCTTGTACGTCTTGTTTCAGTACAGAACTTCTGTGTAATTCCTGTATAAATCGAGGCACTTTTGGAATGCTTCAAACCGCTTAGAAATTCCTTGCACACTCAAGACATTCTTGTCCAAAAAAACGATATTCTAATTATATAAACGGAAATCTTAAGCTTAAATGTTCTTCTTTCTTCAACCGATTTTCTCTTTTACAGGAGAAAATGAGGTCCCGGCAGAGGATGCACTCATCTTACATCTACAGCTGACAAAGGGTCAAGAGAAGCTAGTGGAGACATTAAGAACTCAGCAGGTGGTTATCCGCGATCTGCAGCAGAGACTGGTGGAACAGCAAGGGGCACTCCTCTCTCAACAGCGCGAGATTCTCGACCAGCAGCAGCGCATGTACGAACAGATGGATGTGGTGAAGGCTCAGTACGGTTTGCTTTCTGAAACCGTCAAACAAGTTTCTTTCCAAGGACTTCAGGGAGAACTCCAGAGCTATTTCGAAAGTCACCTGGCAGGGCTTCAGAACCAGGCACGGAGCCACCTGCAAAAATCCTACGCTGTGCATAAAATGAATGTGGACGCTAAAGTGGTAAACGTGGTTGGTGATGCAGGAAACCCATTGCTGGGATGCCAAAGTCCTTGTGGACCTGAGGAATATTGCGACTTTCAGAAGGATCCACCCCAGTGTGAAAGGTGCACCATGTGCCCCCCTGGGTTCTTCTTAGTGTCGCAGTGCTCCCCCACTGCTGACCAGATGTGCCAGGTGATGGGGCTTTAGCTGCATTATGCATGCAATACATGATACATTTATAGATCAGGCAACATTATAGATGTTCTGTTTTTGCAATAAATTGAGTAACACATTTCTATCAACAGGACAGGGATGAATGCTTGGAATTACCAAGCCTTTGTGGAGAGCGGGTAAAATGTCTCAATACCCCAGGTAAGAAAGGAAAAAAGATTTGATGCCACTCCAAAAGTTTGCTTCTTTCGGGATTTATCAGGTTTCTCTTTCTTTTGTTGCTCAGGAGGGTTTCGTTGTTTGGGTGTGTCTGAGAGGGAGATTTCCGCAGGGTTGTGTGGTCATGACTACTTCTACAATCAGGAACTTCAGGAGTGCCAGGCTTGCTCGGACTGTGATGGAGAGCCTATTGCGAGTCCCTGCACTTCCATCAGTGATGCTGTTTGTGGGACCGTATCCGAAAACATGCTCTCACAGTTTTGGGCTGCTTCTATTGCCATTCCACCAACAAAATCAAAGGCTATGTCGATCTATCCAGGGATAGAACTTAATTTCCAAGGCAAAGAAGGAAACAACTTACTATACAACCATAATAATTATCTGAACTTTCAACAACATGGACTTCTCTGGACAGACTACAACTTTGCTCTGAAGCACAGTTGTAGGAACTTTCTCCAGGTTGGCATGCGGATGAACGGTAGTGAAGAGGAAGGCCATGATCTGAGCGGGGTTCGAATAGAGCAACCAGAGAGGAAGTTCCTCCAAGGTGTGGTTGTAAGTGCTGCCGTTGAAGTGGAGCCCAATCATACCCTGGCTCTTGTCTTGAAGAGTCCCAACCAGTACTGTAACCAGAGTAAAGATTTGCAAGTGTATGAGCTCGGAGGATCATCATTCAGTGTGCTCTGGCTGTCCCATGACACCGGTGCCGTTGCCATGACTGCTCAGATGTCCACGGCAGCCCAATATCACAGTAACTATCGCCCTACCTTTCGTATAGCCACCGTCTCTGACCCCTACATAGTGGCACTAACCTCTGACAACCGTGGGGTGCGTTTCACGGAGAGCGGGGTGGTAAAGTTTGTGCTCCAACAGGCCATCTATTCCATGGGTCACACCTGTGTTCGAGAGGGGTTCTCATTGATTGCTTACGTCAACCAAAATGGAACCAATCAGGAGGTTATACGCTCTTTCAAGTCGGGTGTGAACTACAGAGACACCTCCATCACGCTTTCTGGATGCACAATGGTACGCAATGGAGACTGGCTCAATTTTGAGATCTTGGCACCATCTCAGTGTAACGTCCGCTACTTTAGCGACAGCTCTGGGATTAGTATGCTGAGCTTGATGTGGATACCTTCTGCTGTCTCCTCTAGCCTAAGGGCCACTGTCTCCAGGACAGGCCTACCCTTGGGGGCAGTAAGAAATAAACCTCTTTTCTTCAGACAGATTAGTCCAAACACAGACCAGATGCGGCTTGCTGGTTCAAGTGAGCAATATGCCCAAAGAAACTTTGTGTTTTCTGAAGCCGGGGTGGCTAATGTGGCTATCAATCTGAAGCTGATCCACTCCTGTAGTGTAGTGAAGCTGACCCTTTACCGACAAGATAAAGGAGCTCAAGCCAAACCCTTGGCCCAGCAGGTGGGGGGACAAATGCCTGAAGGAAGTGAGTGGGCCAGCGTGGGGCTGAGAACTTCCTTTGACATTCAAAATGGCACTGCTGTCTATGTGTCAGTGGACTGTGTTCGTGGACGAATCAATCAAATCACCCATGAGGGCGACACCAACATATCTATTCTTTGGGTGGCATCGTGATACCAAATATGTCTTTTAAACAATCTAAGATCTAACTCTGCAATGAGAAGAAACTGAATGTGTTAGAAGAATGATCATACAAACAAGAAAACAGAGGAGACAGATTCAGTTCATGGAATGCACAGGTCCTATTTAGATTGTGTTTATTGTTATACTGTATGAAGTAATGGGAATGGGTGTGTAATGTTTTGTAATGATCCAGTTACGATAAAAAATATAAATTTTCTTCTTGGCTGGAATAATGGAACTACAGCAATTTCATACAAGTACTTCTTGAGTACTTCGGCTGGTTGAGCAGTGACCAATATTACCCAGACGAGGGAATGTTTTCCATATCTGTTTGACTGTAAACAGTATTTACATGTTTGCGTGTACGTGTGTGTGTTACATAAAAGAATGTGAGTTTTTCTGTATGTATTTGGGTGGTGATGTCATTTTTGTTTTTGCACTTTACTTAAGTGCAGTGTTGTACAGTAAATCAAATGTGTTTATATCTTTTATATCAAAACTTTTTGAATGATCTATGTGAAATACACAAGGGTAATTAATTAAACAGCATCTTTGCTTGTTTTATTAAAAGAAAATGAAATAAAGAAATCCTTCTGTTAATCTTAATATTAAGTACAATTATGTATGAATACTGCTGACTGTAATATCCTCTTACTTAATAGTAACTTTCTTATAGTAATTTATACAGAAATTGCATATCCATAAGAAATGAAAATCACAGATCATATCTCTTTAATATCTCAATTATTCCTCCGTGACATCAATGAAATTAAATTGGGAGCAAATGAAAAGTCTTGCTTATGTCTCCTGTTTGTCAGATGTTTCTACTGCAAAAAAAAGAGCCAAGAACTCACTAATGTCTCCATTAGATTCAGAAGAGAGAGTCAATTTTATTGAAGATCTCAACATGAACTAAAACATTTCTCATTCATTTTAGATTATTTTACCTCTACAATAATTTTCTCGTCATAGATTTGAACAATTTACTGAAACAACATAATGAAACAACTGAGAAATTCTGGGCTATAAAAGATCAACCACTGAGAATTAAAGTTTTCCTCTGGGATAGATCACAGATAGCAACAATATTTGTCCATTCATGCTTAATATCTTTTCACCGTAAGTAGCATATGTCTTCTATTACTCTCAGTACAGTTACCATGTGAACATACTGACTTTGCATACCATGTGTAATTGTTTTTGTATGTGTCTGAACTAAATAAACATGTGACAACATTAATGTTACTCAGAATCTTCTGATATGTACTCATGTTTTTGATGCATTGACTGGTAATTTACTTACCTAAATACTGTAGAAATTATGTAATTCTTTATAAAGCAAATTAAAGTTATCTATTTTGCCAGATAAGATAATAGTCTTGTAATATTTTATAAAATCGCGTTTTGGTGATCCCTGCATGTGTAAAATCACATAATAATATATATGAAATCCAAATTATTGACGATCAATCATCTTTTAATCATTTCCTTGACAGATGGCAAACAGCTCTTGATGACACACAAGATTATTGTACATCTTTAATCAAAAAGTCTCACATTTACTATATTTTTTATAAAGGTTTCAACATTCTGGAAAGTTTTTGATAGTGAATACAAATATGTGTCTGTCCAAACATGACTGATCGTGCTTAAATAACACTTGATGGATTGTCAGAAATAATATAATTTTTCGGTCTGCTCTGGAAATGAAATGTGTGGGGAGCTCTAGTCCAGATGTTTCATGTAAAGAAGATCAAATGAGATTGCATTTAAGAAAATATCCATGGCTGAGGAAAAAGACAGAAAGAGAAATGTTTTCATAAGCACAAATACAGTAAACAGAAATATGATTTATAGTGAAATTCATTACAATCATTTTGTATCATATGGTTCATATCATATTGTTTTTTGTAAAATATCAAATCTATGCCAACAGACTTTTAAAAGGAATCATAAAAACAGACGTTGAAGAGCATGTTTTCTGTATAAAACGCTGTGGATTATAGATGCAAGCCAAAGAGGACCTTACCAGAAAACAAATCTCTTTTGACATCATGATGATTTTGAGATGTTTCATGTTTACACTGTGTTATCCTCTCCGTGCCAGTCAGCTAATTTTCTCAACAATTCACATAAACCAGAACAAACGAACCCTTCAAACAAATTATTTCTTTTACAAGAAATAAATGAAAGCTGACAGAGGCACTACAGTAGGGTATAGCTCCAGCAGAAATCAAGAGTCATAAGTGTTTGGCACTCGTAAACATATTAAACTTCAAACACAGGATACAGTTTGTTTGGATGAGCTCACAAACAAACCTGCTGTGTCCAGGCTTGAAGTTTTTAGGAGATTTAATTTGAATTCATATTGATCGAGAGCAATTAAATAAGTTCAAATAATATAATATATAATACAACTTGAACTATTTCCGGGGGTTTCCCGCTCGGTCTGCTCCCGATTGTGTTCCAGAGGTTTCACAGGAGATGGGTGTGAAGAACGGGAAAGTGTTGGTATGATTATATTCAGAGTTGCTTTTCCACGCTGGAAGCAGCTACAGGAGTCAAGATGATGCCATGGTAAGTTCTGGACCGTAAGGTTCATGTCATGATTCCATTTTGATGGGTTTTGACTATGTTGCTTAGTTTGTGAACCTTATGTATTAGCTCAACGACATCGTTACACAGCGTCTCATGGGAACTATGCTGCATCTTATCCCGTTTTAAAACTATTGTTTACGTTTCGCTATTGTATTAACGTTATTTACTTTGTAATGTAACATGTTTTCACTGGTGAAAGAGACACAATTTTATTGGAATTGATCCAAGAGCTTCTGGTTTGAGCATGTTCATGTGTTTTGCAGGAGGCATGGCTTTGGACGGCGATTCGCATGGTAGGTTGGATCACGATTTCAGTGTAAGCAGGCTAAAGATTATGGTATAATGAAGAACACAAGAACAGGCGAAGAACTAAACTGCGAAATTGTCCAGCGCTGCATCACATTTGCCTATTTATACTATACACTAAAACTGTTTCTGTTATGGAAGAGTACATTTTAGTGCATAGCAAAACAGTATGCACACAATGGACATATGTCTGGGACAGAATGTATGAATATGTTTGGCCAACGCGACACCGACCCAAACCATTGTTATGGAGCACATTATCCAGCACATTGTTATAAAGACAAAGTGAGGATTCATGATCATGTGTGAGATTCTCATACAGTTATTGTACACGGTTTGCTTTGAATAACCTTCTGAGGCCTGTTGTATGAAGCCAGATGAACAAACTCAGAGTTGAAGATTACATTTTGAGTTGAGAAAACCATCCCAAGTTAATTTAGGTTACATGCAACGTGACACAACAAAAGACATAAGAGACGCATAAGGACCCGTTATCATTTTAAATTTCGTCCACACTGGATGCGGCGCAGTGGGACGCAACAAACCCACTGAGAACAAGCAGGTTTTCGCATCGCGCCTTTCATGTATGGTGTATACGAGGTGTTCATTTACTTCATGATGATTATTTTCTCTCTCAACTCAATTTGAATCCTGAAACAATGATTACGACACATAAAAGAGCTGATGCTTGCAGTGAACAGTGTTCAACACGAAAATGAGTAACCAACATAAACAAGGTGTTACGAATTCAAAACCATATATAGAAACACAGCAATTGCTGTCTGTAAAAATGTAACCCATTATTATAGACTCACAATAAATTAGAAAACTCAAATCCCTACAGATTTGCTGAATGTAAATGAGTTTTACATACTAGTATTAGAGTTTACAGTAATAAACAATATTTTTCCAGGAATAAAGGCGTCAAATATATGTCAAAGATAAAATAAAATTAAAATAGAGTTGAATATATCTTCATTTCTAATAATTAGATATTAACCCAATACTTCAAAAGACAGAAGATATAAATAAAATTTCACAAAGTTATTGCAATGTTGTCTTTATTGTCCCTGTGTGCAAACAGAGTTTACTCAGTCTAAAACCAAACTTACCTGGGTAGTCACCGAAACTGGCTTTGTCAACAGACCATTGAGCTGTGACTCAATAAGTTTGCACATGTGTTGCGAATAATGTTTTATCAAGCCTTCTTATATTATTCTCAAAGCTGAGCTTCACTTTACACTCCAAGTCCAGCTGTGCAACATGTATACAAAGTTTTAAAATACGTCAATTTCAATAAAAAAGCAAAGATGAATGCTGTTTGTAATGAACCTAGATAGAGACAGTGAGAGAGAAACACAAACATAATGTCACTGTTCTCCCTCTCCGTCTCTCTCTCTCTCTTCATCTGTTTGTTCATTAGGCTGTTTACTGAGGCATGGTAATGAAGGCCAGCAGGTCAATACACACAAACAGAAAGAAATTCACAGTCTGTGGCTCATGAAAGCCTTTCAGTCTCACCAACCAGAAAGCTTTTTTTCTCCCCGTCTGGCAGCGTTTTCTAATAAACTCCTGAAGATAAACTTACCATGTTTCCTATGAAGGACTATTAGGTGTCCAATCCCAACATTTCACCCTGTCTTTAGATTTTTATTAGAACACAGGCAAATGTCTGTCCAGTTAATTTAGTCTAAATTTAATAACTTTGATATGCCAGTGCCACTGGGCATGACTCTGTATGTCTTGGCATATCTCTGATGTCTTTCTTTCCGATATCTCGGTTCTCTAGTTTGACATCAGTTGCTGTAATTTACATGTATGTGAAATTTGAACTCTTAAACGTGTCAGAAGAACTCCAGGAGTGACAGGACATCAGATATACAGCTGAAGTGTGCAGTAGCTCCTCACTGCAGAACGCGACATCCAGGGGGAAAGATTGGATCCAGATCCAGTCTCCTCCCATTGCATTGTGATTGGTCGAAAGGTTGCATGTTATTCTCGTTTTGTTGCTCTACCATTTACGCATTGAGTTGCAACTTAAGTTATTCTTTTGACAGAAAACAAACTTACTGAAAACAAACGTTAGAGACCACGAGTTGAAACTTAGTTTTCAAATTGCGGCTACGTATATGAAGTGGGAGGAGATGGATTAGGATCCAACCTCGCCCCCTGGATCTTGTGTTCTGCAGTGAGGACCATCTTGAAGTGTGCAGTAGTCCATAGAGTTGAATCTTGTCTTGTGAAAAACCCTGCACAATACATCTGGTCTGAATTAACTGTCATGTACAACGCAACAAAACTGGTGTGTGACAGAAGCTTTTAAATAAAGTCAGTGATCTTCATTAGACCATTGTTTAACCCAATCTCCATGTGTTTTGTTTTTCAGAAAGTCTAAAAAACCTGAGAGAATAGTTGCTGTTTGCATGCTTGAGAACTTTAATAATACCACATACAGTTGAAAGAAAAAGTATGTGAACCCTTTGGGCTTACTTGGATTTCTTCATAAATTGGTCATAAAATGTGTTCTGATCTTCATCTAAGTCACAACAATAGAGAAACACAGTCTGCTTAAACTAATACTGCACAAACATTATATGTTTTCATGTTTTTATTGAACACAACATGTAAACATTCATAGTGCAGGGTGGAAAAAGTATGTGAACCTTTGGGTTTAATAACTGGTTGACCCTCCTTTGGCAGCAATAACCTCAACCAAACGTTTCCTATAGTTGCAGGTCAGACCTGCACAACGGTCAGGAGAAATTTTGGACCATTCCTCTTTACAAAAGTGTTTCAGTTCAGCAATATTCTTGGGATGTCTGGTGTGAATCGCTCTCTTGAGGTCATGCCACAGCATCTCAATCGGGTTGAGGTCAGGACTATGACTGGGCCACTCCAGAAGGCGTATTTTCTTCTGTTAAAGCCATTCTGTAGTTGATTTACTTCTATGCTTTGGGTCGTTTTCCTGTTGCATCGTCCATCCTCTGTTAAGCTTCAGTTGGCGGACAGATGGTCTTAAGTTTTCCTGCAAAATGTCTTGATAAACTTTGGAATTCATTTTTCCATCGATGACAGTAATCCGTCCAGGGCCTGAGGCAGCAAAGCAGCCCCAAACCATGATGCCCCCTCCACCATATTTCACAGTTGGGATGAGGTTTTGATGTTGGTGTGCTGTGCCTTTTGTTCTCCATACATAGCGTTGTGTGTTCTTTCCAAACAACTCAATTTTGGTTTCATCTGTCCACAGAATGTTTTGCCAGTAGTGCTGTGGAACATCCAGGTGCTCTTTTGCAAACTTCAAACGTGCTGCAATGTTTTTTTTTGGACAGCAGTGGCTTCCTCCGTGGTGTCCTCCCATGAAGTCCATTCTTGTTTAATGTTTTCCTTATTGTAGATTTGTCATCAAAAATGTTAGCATGTGCCAGAGATTTCTGTAAGTGTTTAGCTGACACTCTAGGATTCTTCTTCACCTCATTGAGCATTCTGCGCTGTGCTCTTGCAGTCATCTTTACAGGACGACCACGCCTAGGGAGTGTAGCAACAGTGCTGAACTTTCTCCATTTGTAGACAATCTGTTTTACCGTGGACACATGGACATCAAGGCTTTTAGATATACTTTTGTAGCCTTTTCCAGCTTTATGTAAGTCAACAATTCTTGATCGTAGGTCTTCTGAGAGCTCTTTTGTGCGAGGTATGGTTCACATCAGACAATGAATCTTCAGAACAGTGAACTCAAAACTGGTGTGTGTTTTTTTATTGGACAGGCCAGCTTTAATCAACACATCCAATCTCATCACATTGATTGGACCCCAGGTTGGCTGACTCCTGGCTCCAATTAGCTCTTGGAGAAGTCATTAGCCTAGGGTTTCACATACTTTTTCCAACCTGCATTATGAATGTTTACATGTTGTGTTCAATAAAAACATGAAAACATATAATGTTTGTGCGGTGTTAGTTTAAGCAGACTGTGTTTCTCTATTGTTTTGACTTAGATGAAGATCAGAACATATTTTATGACCAATTTATGAAGAAATCCAAGTAAGCCCAAAGGGTTCACATACTTTTCTTTCAACTGTATAATGCTTCTTCTACTGGTCAAACAGACACACTTTGTTGTTTTGTAAAAGATTGAAACTAGAATTTACAGAATAACATTAATACATAAATGTATATTTATATATAAACAGGCTATAGACAGAAAGCCTTTCCAGACAGAAGACTCTGTCACACACATACACGACTTACGTGTTTTATCTGCAGTGGCGATAAGAAATGGGTCTAAAAAGATAAATGTGGTTTTCTATGTATAGCTGAGAGACAGATATCTTATGGCTATATAGGGAGCATTTGTGCTTTTGTAAAAAGACAGAACGTACCGAGACGTATAGGCTACTGGAGTCTTGTAAACATTGTGCCTGACAAGAAAGCGAGAAAGACGGCTTGAGAAATTAATTCTATGTATGCAGAAACAGAGAGACAGGGTGGAATTATCTCAATGTTTTTAAAAGACAAAAGAGTATTTCTTTGAAGGTTTATTGACAATAATGCAAATCCAAGATATATGCTTATGCCGTCAAGCTTCATTAGGGGTTACATTTACATTTACATTGTTTTAAATACTGAGTCCAGAAAATCTGTGTTTTTATCAAATAACATGATTTCTGTCTAACACAGCTTAGCTTTAAAAGTACATTTGGTTAATACATATTTGTTCAAAGCTAAATTAGATATATTTGATTATATTTTAGATTTTTTGCTATTATGTACTTATTATTTTAATAAAAACATTTTTAATCTAAAAAATGTAATTGTTTTCTGTCATTGTGAAAACTTTCCACTGTTTCTTGTGTGCACTTTTAAGGGTACAGTGCCCCCTATAGGCTCACATCAGGCACTGTTTTCTCATCCAGAGGAGGTTATCTCTGTCACTCCAGTGAGACTTCACAAGTCATACTCAGAAAAGTCTTACACTGTAATGAAATACACAATTACATCTCCAATGACTCTGAAATCTATTTTGAGACAGACATAGATCTCGAAAGTAGATATTATGGATTTTAAAATAATAACACTACATTGAGCAGTTAAAACACTGAATGTAGCCAATAATAGTACAAAAGTGTTTCTGTGGAGACATGTGGAGTGCTTTAGAAACTGACAGTAATGACCTTCTGCCACTTCTGTTTATATGACTTTATGTAACTTTCCAACCTGATCTCATGGGAATTCGTGACAATTTTACAAGGTGGCTTATACGCAGGAATTCATACGTTTTGAATCCTACAAAAACGCTTCTCTAGAAAAACGCCATACTGAAGCCCCGCCCCAAACCCTATCAAAGTAAATTGTACCAAAAGTATGAATGAGGTCTTTCAAATTCATAGGAATATAGCCACATCGTAAAATAGTAACATTTTTGCTGTCATATTTGTTTAACTTTCATTCTATACTAAAACTATTTATGTGTTGCCTAATTTCTTTAAATGTAATCTATCAACTGTGTAGGCCTATAGAGAATCACATCTTTACATTTCTGACAAGTTGGCTAAATTTTAATAACACTGTTACAGAAACACTTCCTGTTTCAATTTTTAAACACAAAAAACCTTGAAAACAAAATACACACAACAGCAATGAATTGAATCGAAATGTTAATTGAACATCTTCGTGACATATCAGGAAGTGCTTCATCTTGTCAGATTTTACGATTTACGGTAAATGTTGCACTCTTATGGGTTTCTTCTTTTGAGTTATGCAGCAGAAAGAAAATCAAACAGGTTTGAAATGAGGGTAAATAAATGATGACAGACTTTTCATTTGTGGGTGAACAACCCCTTTAATAGTTTCCCACACAAACTATGTTTTGCCTCCGAAGGTATTTATTAACTCACTGAAGTAATTTGAGTTGCTTTAATTATGAATGTAGCCTACTTTTAGAATGCACATAAAGAAATGGACATTAAACTTTCATTGTGTTCAGCTGAAGAAAGCAAGACACAATACATAGACGATGCAGTGAAGTAAATTCTGAGAAACAGGTGAACGATTCTACAAAATCCAGACAGAAGTGATTGGCAGTAACATTTATTGTTATTTTCCCATGAAAGTAAAACACATTTCAAGAGAACATGATTTTTAAAGAGGTTCTGTTATTTGCCTCTCTCTCTCTCTCTCTATATATATATATATATGTATAACTTTAACATACAAGTTTAAATATTTCATCTGAACGTCAGTTTCTCTGAGAATCAAGTTTGTTATAAGCAAAGTCGGGCGTTAAAAACAACAAAATAATTCCACACAGTCGTGCTGTTACCCTGTTAAGTTGGGTTCATGAAATCACGTGAAGTGCTCATATGACAGACTGATGGATGTGGTCGGTAGTCGTGAAACAGCGGGAGCACACTGCCTGCCTTTAAACGTCTGAGAGCTGCTACAGGCCAAAGGTTCAGAGAAAGGCAGAGAGAAAACAGCGCGATAGAGAGACGTCAAGACTTTAAATATATGCGTATACACGGGCATGCCAGAGTTCTACACGCGCTAATATTAGAAAGCTGCGGATAACAACGAAAGCGAAAGACAGAGAGAAAGATAGATAGAGAGATAGAGTCGCGAAAGCATACAACTTCTAGCCACACAGAACATGCTTTGGCGGATAAATACGTCGGGTTATGCTAATACAGAGAGAGCAAGCTAGCAACAGAGTACTATATTTGAAGCTAAGCTATCCATATAGCCACTAGACAAACATCAGGTTACCCTAAATATATGTGGGATTGTATTTCACAAGCTTGAGAGGCAAGGCGTGCATGCACGTGCAAAGAGAGCGAATTGCTAGCAGCGGCGAAAAAGACGACACGATGGGCGTTTCAAGACTACCAGGTAGATGCAAATGCGTTTGGCAGGAATATAACAGCTTAAAATACAAACAATTAGTGACGGAGCTTGCCGATTCTGAAGTGTGACAGAAATAAATCTCAAAGTGACCAAATCGGCATTGCTTTTCCGTTATGTACGTATACAGGCAGTAACGTAACGTCAGCACGTCTACAAAGAAATTACATTTCGACTCTCATCCTGAACGGATGTCAAAGCTGGGACACATTCGGACAACGCTCAGTTTCATAAAACACCTAACTAAGAACATCCATTGGACAGATTATCATACATAGAAGCTAAAGTGCACAAACTCCTCTTTCGGAGAACTAGACAATACTGGCAATTAATACTAAGGCAATACAGTTACAAACACACAAAAATACAAACTGGCACAGGATGTCAAGTTCGTCACTTGGGCACAAATACAACCAGCATTGGTTCAGAAATGGCTTTGTAACCACCGAAACTGTGATAATAAGAATCATTTCTATATTAAAATGCATTTAAAGCCAGATCCATCATACGTGTATCATTGCAGTTACATAGTCATCATATTCAACACTTACATCATGTATCTGACACACACGCACACAAGCTAAATGTATATAGCTTTTAGGATTAAATATTAGTTTTTTTGAATAGAGAAAATAATATTATTTACCGCACAAATAGACTCTGCCTTATGTACAGTACATAAATGTATTCACATAGATATGTACTTGGTCAAAAACATCAAAAGTCTATTTACACACGATCAACAGGGCAGAACCCTAAATATGATAAATATGTGTATTTCTTCTTTGAATTTGTACATGACGTTTTATTCAGATCTTAGCTCTGGTAATACCCTGAATACTCTATGATCTTTATAACAAAGCTAAATAAATTAATTGGTCAATGGCTGAATGAATATAGTCAACACAACTATTTATGTTGGAAAGCTTTTTACTACAGCCCTATGGTAAATTTTGGTGTATATATATATATATATATTGTACATTTGCTGTTGCTTCAAGGGCAAAGTTTGAAAGTTGATTTATTTTTGGCATTTGACGTGATTATCAGCAAGCTGCAAGCACCGATATGGACATAAAAACCATCTGGACAATTAAAGACCCCATAAAATGGCATATGTTGACCTATTTCCTGTTGAAACAGGAAGTAAATATTTGAAGGCTTGGATTTTAAAAGCCAATAGCCGTTGTTCCTATTCTGGAGACTAAAAATACTATACACCTCTCAAATCCACATAAAAATATCCATATTTTCTTCAGTCAATGTTATCAATAAATAAATAGTATTCATTTTGATTAATTATCATTTTGTGTATGTAAAAGCAAATTGCATGAACTTTTAGGAATATGATGGCTTGCGGTTGTTGTCCTCAAAGCTATAATGGTACATCCACACAGGGCGTCTGTCGACGTTACGTCACCGGCATTGCTATCGGCAGACGTTGAGAGTTTCTCAACTTTTCAAATACCAACACAGGTGTCAGCCAATCAGATGACCTTATGCCAAAAACCCTGTGAAGGCGCTAGCCAATTGTGTTCATACAAGATCGGAGAACAACGCTTCATACACACCGTGTGATTGGAGGGTAAGAGCCACAGAATACCAATTTTCTATAGGGTCTTTAATCTCTTCTCTAAATTTGATCATTTTAACTTTTTTCACATAGGGTTAAATATATTCTTAAGTTGGATTTGTGCTATAGACATGTTTATATAACATTAGTCTTCACTAAAAGTGTTGGCAGTACTTTATTTCTGAATTTTGTGTCTATTCTTTTTAAAGAATTAGTTTAATTTATTTTTAAACAATATGAGTTCGATAGAAACCTATTTTCATGATTTTGAATGTTGTCCACGCCATAAAAATAGTTAATGCATTGTCTGTGACTTCAAAAGTAAAAGTGCTCACGGTAAGATCTTTTTTTTTCTTAAATACTATGTGAATATCATCATATATATCAATGTCATCTGGCACTTTGAATAACAAGAATCTTACGACCTGCACTGAATAGAAGCAAATACTCTTCATATACTCACTTAACACATATAAACAAAGTCATTTCAAATACACTAAAATATACAGTAAAAGCTGACATAACACTTGAACAGGGCTTTGGACCGCGAAGCCCACAACAACACTACATTACGAATCTTTTCAACGTGTCGTTTTTTTATCATACTATCTTTGAGTGACTTTGTAGGAGAGGAATCAAATAGGTACCGTTACATTCACAACAAATCAAGATCCATCCAGGGACATGAGAATAAAGGGTTTTGGTTCCGTGAGTTTTTAAAGGTCCTGGCCCAGTCGCTCAATCTCTTCGATGAGGAAGTCAATATCTGCAAATGTAGCAGCTGGGTTGGAGATGACCATTCGGAAGAAGTTGACCTTGTCTCCTTGCGGCTGATAGCTCACCATGGTCGTTCCGTACTCCATCATTCTGGCTTTGATGACAGGGGCCACCTGCAACAAAAAGAAAAAAGTTTTTAGAATTGAGTTGTATGTTTTATTACAAAAATCAACAATAAAAAATGAGTGATCATTTACAAAATCATTTGATTATTCATACAATTTATATAGAGAAAATGTTTTCTTAAGGGTGAAGTATAACTTCTTTCCAAGTGTGTGCGAGGGACAGCATACAGTGCGTGTGACACAAATTTTGTCATCAGAATAATACGAGCGTTCTGTTCGTGCACCACCGGATTTTGGTGGCGCTCCTCTGGATGAGGTGGCGCATGCGCACCCCATTTCTTGCAGTAATTAGTTTAACCACCAGGTGGTAACAGGTAGTAGTAGGAAACCTGATCCCTGTAAGCCCAGAGTGGTATTGCAATATGTCACAATGCGCATGCATCAATTCCTCTGAGTATACATATGAGTCGAAAGCCATGGGTATCATTGACTTTCCGCGTCCGTTTCCGTCTCGCGCACAATCGCATCCGAAGTCGACCCATGCGCAATTCAAATGACTACGTGTGCTCTACCAGACCGTCAGAATGCAGCACTGAGTTTCGTCATTCACAGACCTACTGCAAATTTATGATAGAGTAATTCGCCATTGCAAACAATCCGAGCAAACAAGAAGAACAACATCCAAACAGTATGGAAAAAGGGTATGATTCTTAGCTTACTGTTCTTGGTTTCAACGTGTTGGTATCATTCTTCTACGACAACGGCACACTGCGCATATGTGTATTGACCCCTAGTGGACTAGTTTACTTTCTATACTTGCAGCTTTATACTTTGCAAGGCTGTGCGTTCAGCTGTACACATACTCTTGCGTACACGGAAGTATGCCACAGGCATTAGGCATGTCATCAAGAAAATATACAGCAAAAACTATTTGTAGGATTTACTTTTTTTTTTTTGTGTTATTTGTACTATTTTTTTTTTTTTGTGTAAATTTTACCCAAAAAGAAGTTAAATTGACTTAAAAAATGTGTAGTTTTTTTACATAAAGATGTAAGTAAAACTTACTTAAAAAAACTGGTTGCAAAACTTGTGCAAACAAACACAAACAATTAAATAAATCCTACAGTGTACTTTCTGTTGAGAACTTTGCTCCTAAATTTCTTTACAAATACAATATTATGCTAACTAAAAATTAAAACGGATAGCATGCTGTGAGTAATATAAATATAAATAATATGTAATACAGTATAAATCTAAATGTTAACCATAAATGCTGAATTTACTGCAGATGATTAATACTAAAAACCTCTAGGAAGAAAGTTTGTGAAACATGAACACAATTCTCTTTCGTAAGAACAGTAACAAATGTGCCCTGAAGTCCTAAAACCTCAGAATCTGACCTTGGCTTACATTAAAGCAGAAGTAAACTGATTAGTTCGTAGTCAGTAGTAGTTTTTGGACCGAATGTGAGACTGTAATCCAAACAAAAGCCATACAGCCTCTCATCACAGGACAATTACATTCACTTCCCCCTGAAATCTATTGCAGGTGTCCAGCTATTATCAGCAGTGGACTGTATCCAGCACCTCCATAATCCATCCCATCTTTATTCAACAAGCCTTGATAAACTGGAACCCGTTCAGTGTTCATTCATGTACACAAAGACGAGCAAAACAGCTGCGATGCTTTTTCCCCGACTGAACTGCACCATAAACGCTGAAAGCATGCGTGACTTTGCTAAGAGCCTTTGGAAAACACCATCAAACATCATAAAGGAGAAATTAACATGGCTTTAGTTCCATGTAAAGAATGACCGCTCTTATTTTAGGTACACGTGGAGAGAGGGACCGGTGAATAAATGCAATCTGTCTGTCTTAATTGCAGATTAGATTTTTGTTGGCATGAGTGTAACCTAATGACTGCCAGCCAATGAATGGACACCTGACAATGACTGACCCTCCCCCAACTCTGACAGGGGATGTAAATTTAATCACTATTATTAATATGTCAGAATAGTCCTTTCTAAGATTCTAAGAAATTTTCTGAAGTGTTTTTTCCTTGTTGCACCTTTTATTATTTTTAACTTTGGTTGTTTATAAATGTTTTATTAATGAACTTTGATTGATTGAATGATTTAATAATTCAATCATTATTAGAGATGTTCCGATATATCGGCCAATAATCGGTCTGGGTCAATAAAGCCAATGTTCAAAATATCAATCAAAAAGCCTTGTTGATAGAAATGTTAAGAAACATAATGTTTTGATGTTTATTACTAATATATGAATTAATAACATTCCGAAAGTGAAGAAATATGAATTAAATCTTCAGAATCGGTATCGGCAGATATAACTTTCGGCTGTCTATATCTGTGGATCAATTTAGTATCAGTGCATATGTAGTAATAATGGAATCATCAACCTAAATAATATGTCAATATATTTTTTTGTGAACACTGGAAGAACCATGTGACCTGATCAAATCCAATAAACATATTTTCAAAGCTACAATTTCCCCTTTTTTACTTATAATTACTTGTTTCAATATACATTGAGTGTAAAAATGTGTGTGTTTTCATTCAAAAAAGGCAAAAGCTTTAAACAATGCCAACTGAATCAGCTGGGATCTTAGGAATGATACTTTCTTGAGTTCTCACCTTGTGCAGACGTTTCATTTTCTCCACTTTATCCTCCATGCAACGTACGCCCGGTGGAAGGTACCAGAAACACACGTTGGTATGCTGAGGCTGCGGAGACGAACAGAAGCTCAGAATAAATGAAGAATCGCTGCATGTCCGCACAATACACACATCTATCACTCAATTTAACGTATGCCTCACACTAGCATAAATAAAACACTCTGGGGAGTCCATTAAAGATGCGTGACGGGATATGTGATTAGGGGCCGTCTGGGGCCATAATGGGAATTTTTGTCGCTGTCAGTTTTGAAGCAGGCATGTAATCTATTCACTGAAAAGGCTTTGCTGTGAAGGGGTTCCAGAGGCTGAGCGAGAGGTTCATGCACACACTCTACAGTCCATTAGAAGCTCTCATCCTCATTGTATGACTCCAGGGACCACGCTGGAGAAGAATGCCTCTGCACACCCTCCAGCCCACCTGCCAAAGAGGCTTATTACACGTTCAGCCTGTGGTACGAGCAGATGAAACACAGAGATCGCACCTCACTGTGTTCAACGTTAAAATCAAAATGAGATTGCTGTACATAACATTGGGGCCTGAAATGTTAAATGTCATTCGATCGGACTGAAACGTTACAGGCTTCTGTGGCTCGAGGTGCACAAGGGTACATTGATAGTGGAGCCTCCAGCCAAATCATTTTGTCATGTTGGCACCAAGAACAATTTACATTTAAATGAGCCCCAGAGTGCTTAGTCATTTCAAGGGTGAAACATTTTGTGTAAGGTGGATCAGTCAATCGGCTTCTCCTTGGAAAAATTACTTTAAAAATGATTTCTTGACTAGGCCTACATTTAAATTCAGAAAGAAGGGTTTGTTTATAATGTATAGGACAAATGTAGGTTTGTTCTAAAACAAAATGGCTTCAAACTTAATCTTAACAAAAATATATAATAGATACATTTAGAATAATTCCTCCAAAAAAAAGTAATCCCTTTTCTGTGAATAATCACGATCAATCAAATTGTTAAGTGTAAAATTGAATAATACATTCAAAAGAAGTGTGTTGTGCACTTTTAATTTCACGTAGGCTACTGCTATCTGAACAAAAGTGCAATAAGATATGGTTTGCAAACGCTTTGAACAAATATGTGCTTTTTTACAAAATTATTGTATGTTACTTTTTTATTTATCTTAATAAGTAATAGAAGGAAAATGCAATTCCTTTAATATGAGTGACTGTTTTGAGCCCGTCCTTTGTTGTCATAAACAGAGATCTTTATTATGCTGCTGCCCCTTTAAGAGCGCTTCATGTAGATATACGGATATAACAATGGGTTCACACCCAACATGAATTAGCGTTTTGCGCGAGTAAATTACATACAAAGTCAATGCAAAGACGCGTATAGACGCGAACTCGTATGACGCGAATCGGTCAGCGAGATTGACGCGCGTTCCGCGAAGGTTGAACATTTAGTCAGATCACGTCATTCGCGCGAAAATAAAGGACTTTTCCCGCGAGTAATACAGAGCGTGGAACGCGATGGTTCGCGTTTGGTGTGAACCCGTCATAATATGCTGTGGGCTTCCGTTTTGTTTTCCCAGCCTTTAACGTTCATAAAAGGGGCTGCTTTTACATGGACGGTTGCTAATATGGGAATATTTACGTAATAGTGTGTCTATTTGTTCGTTTATGAGTAAGAAGACCTGACCTCCATTAAGTAGTGTGCGCTCTGACTCTATACTAAAGGTAGGCCTATGTTTAAATACAACAGACGCAAAACGATTTGTTATCGTTTTGCACCTTAGCCGGGGAATTTTTGGTATTCTGCAGACTATTTATTTCCTTCTGCTTTATTGTCAATTGCATTAAATACGCCTCTAACACCCATCCATATTACGTCTTTGTGGGGCGAAGGCACTGATAGATAAGCACATGGCTGATGGAGGGGGGATTAAATGGAGTGGCTTCTTCTATCATCTCCCCCGTCTGGAAGAGATTTATAATGAAATTTCCATGTTCGGTACCTCTCCACATTAAATTCTGGTGTTTCTGGTACATGTGTGCTTCAGCAGTTTAGTCCAAACACAAATGCTCTCATCGGTTGAAACGCGTGGTGACGCACATCCCAAGCCAGTACGGATCAACATCCCAACCGTTCTGTGACCCATGGTTTGTCTGAACGTTTCAGAGCCCGTGAGCTACGGATTTTCGACGTAGAATAATAATAATAAACGGTAAAAAAATAATTGTCGGCGATAATTAATTATAGCGTTACCTTGCTCAGCCCTTAAAATAAATATCTACAGAAACATCATTTTTTTATACATTTATATAATGCATTTTAATTGCAAACAAGCTACAACAAACCATTTAACTATGAAAACTTGCCTTTCCATCGAAGATCATCTGATATCCTTCTCTGTCCTTAATCTTGTTGTAGAGATATTCTGACAGCTCCAGGCATTTTTCAATCTGAGCTTCAAAACCAATAGTGCCCTTCAAAGAAGAAAGCCAAAGAAAAGCTGTGTTTATTTAAACAAGGGTTTATGTCCAGAGAGATACTTCACATACATGTATATAGTCAATGTCATTCCAAAACCTTGGATGTCAAAATTTTGAATTTTCAGGAACTGGATGAAACACTGTAATTCTATACATAAACACTACGTTGTCAAAGTTAACAAGCACTTTTTAATATTTGCGAAATCCAGTGACAAATATAAAGGGTGAATCATAATAATGACTCATGGCAAAACATTTAAATCAAGAAATATGGACAGAAGCGATTTTATCTTTATTGTGTTTTTTTTAAGGTCACCCTTTGAGACAAATAACAGCATGGATCCATATCATGTATAGAGTATATGAATGTATATAAAATATATGCAAATAAAATCTAAAAAAATTCCCCAAATTCTCCTTTTCAATGCACATTTTCTTTTCAAAAGCTTTTACTTGCTTATTTTATATCAATATAATCAACGGAGCCATAAAGAAATACGTTAAATACTCTTTAGTTTACAATAAAACTTAATTCAGATATTTCTCCTCATACCTTGGCTCTCCACATCAGCCAGAGTTTAAAGATGTCCACATGGCGTCCACACTGCAGGGCCTTGTCACCTGTGTCATAGGAGAGATCATAATGCTTGTCCTGCTGGAAGAGATAACAGGCCTGCATCTGGTTACAGCTCTGCATCAGACCCTAGAATAAAAAAAACAAGAGCAAACCAAAGATTACAAAACAATCATTCTATAAATCAAGTACTGCTGCACTTTCGGATGATGCATGTCACAGACATCTGGAGAATTGACTTCATGCATCCACTTAATCCCCCACTGAAATCATTTCAAAACCGGTTCAGTAAAGTGACATGAGCTCTGAAGAAGATGTTGTGAGTGTGTTGTGGCTTTTATGTTTGGACACATTTGAGTCTTACCTCTTCTCGAACCAGCAGAGCAGAGCATTGCAAGGGCACAGCCATCATTTTATGAGGGTTCCAGGTCATGGAGTTAGCTCTTAAATGGACAACATGGATAACAAATCATTTAGAAACATTTTAACTTGCATTTGTTTTTTCTACACATGCATTTCTATCTTTGTTAAAAAACTCAATAAAAAAAAATATTGATATAAAAAGCATAAATCAATAAATACTTAAATCTGTGGATTCCTACTTGATCCATACCTCTCAACTCCATTGAGCTTCCATCTGTGTTTACGGGACATCAGCAAACTTCCACCCCACGCTCCCTGTACAAACACAAAATTTTAAAGGGGTCATGTGGGGTGAGTACGTCTTTGGTGTGTTATAAGGTGCCCATGCATGTATTAGACAAACATTTATTAAAAAAAATGAAAGTGTCGGAACAAAAGATGCATTCTATCTAAAAGCGAATGGTCAGACCTGCCTGAAATGCCTCGTGTAACCACACCCCCACAAATCTACATCAGCTCCTGGTATGATTTGACTAAGACCGCCCAAATGTATGCGCAAGTAAGGTGGGCGTACCAGTCAGTACAATTGCTTCTGAAACTGATGTTCCAAATATGGTTCAGCTTTCCTGTAGCTCAGTGGTAAGAGCATTGCGTTAACAACGCAAGTTTGTGGGTTATTGCAAATACCTATAAATGTATAGGATAACGCAATGTAAGTCGCTTTGGATAAAAGCGTTTGCCAAATGCATAAATGCAAATGTAAATGGTAAGATGCGTTACATTTCCTTCATATGCTTGCTGTATTCGACCAATCACTACGCACTGGTTAACTGGCCAATCATAGCACACCTCACTTTTCCGAGCGATGAGCTTAGTAAATAATCTGCATGTTTCAGAGAGGCGGGGCAAAGAGGAGATACAAACATGCACGGTACATGGAAAATACAGTGTTTTTGAACCTTAAATCGTGTATACACATTGAATTACATCTAAAACAAACAATAACATTCGTTTTAGCCGTTTAATATGACCCCTTAAATTTACATCATCTCACTCATTTTAAAAGCTAAATGTTTGTCATTTTCCAAGAAGTTTTAACCAGTCTTCCTTTATATATATATATCAATTAAAGGAATGAGGTGAAAGTTGAGAATGTTTTTTTATTACATCAAAAAAATGATTTTAATCCAATAGCAATTTGTAAGTGACTCAATGCCATAGTAAAAACGCCATCTACAGTTTTGTAGGCACCTAACACTGTATAATACCTACAGCATCTATACATTATGTCTTGTGCTGGAAAAATACTCGCTTTCTCTACAGGCTATTTTTTGATTCACTTCGTATTTCACAGAAACAAAGTGCAGGAGTTTGGATGATGTAGCTCTAGCTGCAGGTCATCTTATCTGTACCAGCGACGGATGGAAAATGTCTAAATGTGCTAGAGTGTATCCAAACACAATGCATTTGTTTGAGCTCCAGCATTCAGCCTTAATGTGTGTCTGTTGAAATGCTACAGGCTGTAAGTCACAGCGTATCCAGAAAAATGAGACAATAAGATATCGATGTTCATTTTATGAACATAGTCTGACTAAAGGAAGATTCTCGCATAGAAAACATTCGGATGACGATGGTCATTTATGACATGGGTGCTTATTTTAATATCCGTTTCATCCCAAACTGCAAATTAATAGATTTCTACCTTTTCTAAAAATGTGAAAAAAATCTATTTTGGTCAGGCATTTCTTACATAAATCCTTGGTAACTTTTCTGGACACGCCCAATTCCTGTTGTCAGTGGTCACTGTCTTCATGTAGCAGGAAGTCATAAGACCCCCATTGAAAGGAATGAGATGAAGTCACTTCCAGTTGTCGGTGGTGTGTAGGCTGATTTTAATAAATTTAATAAACTGTTCCTACGTAGAATCCACTGTTCCTCATCGCTAGTTAGAACGAGAAGACGTGTCAGGTGTTTGGGTGGTTACTAAGGTGTTGCTAGGGGGTTCCTAGCCTTTTGCAACGTGGCTGCTTGTGGGTCTAATCAAAGATATTAATATTATTATTATTAACAAAATGCGCCATTGCTGTTACAATGAATGACAAGGAATGCAACGCTCAATTTGGCCGCTCTAGCAAAGGAAGTACCGCCTTCTTGTAAAACAAGCCAATCAGTACAGACAGACAATTCTTCACGCAGGCGCTGTAGCTGAAGCGACATCTAAAAATGAGATTTTTGCGCAATTTAAGCTAGACAAACCAAAGTTTTGCCACAGTTCATGTCATGTGTAATTATTAATCAAAAATATGATGTTAAATTGTCATTTTTGTCTGCGATTTTAGAAATATATGAATTCCCCTATTCAAGTAGATAGGACTGTTGGCTCTCTATGAAGTAAATATCTGCCCAGAGGCGTTGCAAGCATGGCTGCCAAGTGGCGCAACTTCCTTAAACGGACCATGGTCTAAGTCAAATATATCAAGTCTATATATGACGTGGGTCAGTCCTTCTTCATAAATCTATTCTCATGTTCACCTGTTTATTCAGCTGACGGATAGAAACTGTAAGTTTGATCCCACACATCTCTTCTGAAAGCTACATGTTATCATTCACAGCCGCAACATAAACGTTGTGGGATGAGTTCATATTGAATCCCTACACTCTCTGCCAACACTGACATCACTCTTTGATCACTCTTTGTCCGTGGTTCCCCCGGATGAAACATCCATGAGGTTCATTTAAGTCCAGAAGAACAGATCTACTCACATCCACATGCATCCAGATCTCGTACTTCTTACAGATGTCTGCTATGGCGATGAGAGGATCAAAGGCACCATAAACCGTGGTGCCGGCTGTGGCGCTGACAAAGAACGGCACATCTCCCTGCGAGACAGAAATCAGCCGATCAGTCCCGTTTTACCACAGCGGCCAGAAATCAGAGGCTCAGATTATTCTTCAAGAGAAACACCTGGAGATACAGTCATTGACATTACCTTCTGCTTGGCTTCAACTATCCTCCTTTCAAGGTCAGACGGGATCATCTTACCCCTGCAAGAAAGGAGATCAGTAAAGCTGAAGTCATATGGTTTAGTGATTATAACATAACTCAATGCTGCGGTGGTAAAGCCATGCATCTGTTGTGATCATTCAGACTCACCGCTCATCAACTTTAATACAGATGACACTTTCTGTACCGATTCCAAGAGCGGCTGCTCCTTTCTTGATTGAGAAATGACTCTGAAAGATAATGATTCATCAGTTGACACAATGCTTTAATACATCTCTGCCACTGTATATTACTTTTGTTTATAGCAGAGAATTATTTTAAACGTTTGGATAAAGCTCTTTCTGACTGTTGATCACAGACTTTGTGAAAATGTCTGAAATTTCCCTGTGGAGTGTTTTAACACTGAATGAATGTCAACACATTTATTGAAATGGGAGAAGTGTTGCACAGAGATTTCAATATGGACTTCCATTAATCTTACACCCACAAAACTTTATTTTAAGCAGAGAAGTATATCAGTACACCTCTATTATTTATATTTCTATATAAAAAATCTGGGATTTTTTTGGACAAATGTAAAACTGGAAAATGTTATGATACATTTCTGGTAACACTTTCCTTGAAGCATGTATGTATAATGCATTAGAAAATTAGTTTTAAAGCATTGTAATGCACCTTTTAATGCATTGTAATGTCTTATAAATAATGGTTATTATAGTTAATACATTATAACACTTAGCAATTCATTGTTACACTACACATTTCAAATTGGTTATAATTCTTTACAACTACATATTATGCATTACAACACACATTATGAAGAATTATAATGCATTTTACCCTTTAATTACTCTCTATAATGCATTATACATACATGCTTCATGGAAAGTGTTACCAAATTTCTTTATTCTTTGTAAAAGTAAGATTATTTTTATTTATTAAAGCAGTCAAGAAACATTCTAAAAACAATCTTGAATCATGCTTGAATCATGAGATAAATCATGAGATTTTGCAAAAATGTTCTGAGGTCAAATCAGCTTGGGTATAAGCAGCAAAATCTGAATAAACAATAGTCTTTTTCGTGTTTTGCATTTTGTAATTTCAGTTCATTCAAATCCTAATAATGAAGGATTGTTTTCAATTTCTCAATACCCAGTGGAAATTTTCAACCATATTAGCAACACCTGTGATGTGAAGAGGTTAAATAGGCAAGGAGATTAACTTTTATGAAGAATGTTGATTTGGTGAAGTTTTACCAGAACAGATATAGACGGTTTCAGCGACAACAACATAAACAAATGTTATGTGGCTCAAACTTAACTTCCGGTAGACCTTTGCAAAGAATCAATAACTGTTGAGTAGTTTAGAATTAATTCATAATTAAATATTAAATATTAATATGAATTGAATAGAAAATAAAATAAATTGTCATAACCAGACACAGGTTGGAAGCTAACTTCGGTCCAACGTGTGCGTCGGATGAAGCCTTCTACAACATTGCTCAACACCCAATGGAACAGTGCAATGTCTGTTTAAAGATATTTAAAACCTTTTTTTTTGTTTGGAGAAATAACATAAGAAACAAATGTAATTGTTGTCTTACAGTAAGGGTATAGAAATTAGTCTTGATATTTATGCATCAATATTTATTCATTTCTTATCGTGTTGGGAATCAAACTCATGACCTTGGCATTGCTATCACTGCGCTCCACCAGTTGAGATACAGAAAGAGATAAAAGTGAGACGGATAAATGGACATACATGTTCAGATGTGAAGGCCACCAGTCTGGGAACAGATGACATTCCTTTCTCCTTCACCTCAGGAAACATCTTGTAGCGAGCCAGTAACATAGCATACATGTTGGAAATGGCACCACCTAGAGGAGCATAAAGCAATTCAAGGCTGTGCACCAACCAGAACTGAGAATAGTGAAGGCCATTTAAATTCCAATGACATTCTGAAATTTGATGTGAAATAAATTTTCAAATACTACTTAAATGTAAGATCA
Organism: Triplophysa bombifrons; assembly: GCA_029783895.1. NCBI lineage: Eukaryota > Metazoa > Chordata > Actinopteri > Cypriniformes > Nemacheilidae > Triplophysa > Triplophysa bombifrons. The sequence continues at coordinate 7,956,215 of CM056470.1, forward strand.
AATTTAAATGGGATCAAATAAAAAAGAAAGTCCAGACAATTCTTTCTGGTTTGTTGAACTGAGCTGTGTGATTGCGTTTTTTTATTGCAAATGAATACATTTCCATTTCTAAATAAATTATATTTGCCCAACTCTGCTAAATGTAACACTCTTTATCTTTATCCACCATGATTCAATGTGATATATGAATAAATTGTGATTGTCTCCATTTAAGCTGGATTTAAAACATTATAGATCAAGCAATCAGACCTTACAATTCGTGTGCTTGCATTTCTGCATCAGAACACAAGCCCATGGAGTACTGCAGAATAAGGAAGGTCATTGAGATTGACAGCTGCATACCTGGAGAGAATATTCCATCACCACGGCCATCCTGCCAGCCAATGATTTCTCTCATCTTCTTCAACGTAACATATTCCAACAGCACGAAGACTGGAGCCACCTCATAGGTGAACCTGTTTGCATGCCAGTCACATGACCCAGTTACACAAGCCAGAACAAAGTCACGACAACCTTTCCACAATTTTCACAAGTGACATTTCAGAGAATTTTACAACAGTTTGCAGATTTTATGGTGGGTTTAAGACAATGGCAGAATTATTTATATTAATATTTTAGGATAATAGATTAAAATGTATTAAACAAGTCTGTAAACACTCTTTATTTGTAAGTTTTTTTCCAGAATAATCTTTTCAAAGATATAACATTGTTATTATCATTTAATAATTATGTAATACTATTTAACAGTCAAAATGAGATCCCAGAGTAAGATCCCCTCATTTTATTTCTGTTAATGGCCCTGAGCACCATAAAAGAGGCTGTCAGGATAGATTGAATATTATTTTTAATTCTTTTTGACATATAAGGTAAAGCCCTCATAGCAAAGATCAGGCCAAAACCATGTTAATCGAGGTAGAGTAAACGAAAATGATCACAATTTGCTTTGTGTTACCATATAAAGGGACAGACACTCACATATTGGTGTTGGCAGTGGATGTTAGCCAGTCTGCAGCCAGACCAACCATGTCTAATCCAGTGGAAAGCTGATTGAAATACCTGGGGTGCGCTAGACACAAAAATGAGAAATATATATATACACACGTTATTCATTCATGTGGAAAGACATTCATGCCCTCACTAATAGTCCGCTATTAATATACACATACTTCTTAGTGTAAGACAGTTTAGGTCACGTAGATCCATCAATAAACGCGGATTTTTACAGCAATGATCATAATTATTAGTAGAACTGCATTAATATATAATTGCTTCTCAAAAAAAAGTTTATTCTGTAAAAATCCCCTGGAGATAATAATGTAGGCACGTCTTTTGTAACACATCATGTTCCGATTTGACTTGCCTTCAGGCACAAATAAACATTGACGCTTCTGTTTCTGTCCTCCATAGGGGGGAAGAGAACATCAATATTAAATGTCCTTCAATACAATTCAACACATCTTAAAAATAAGCTATTTAACGTAAGACATATATTACAATTTCAAACAGCAGACATAAATGGTTTACAGAAAAAAAATCATGTTCGCACATTGAAAAAAAAAATGAAGAGACACTTACCGGTTTTAATGGCGTATTTTAATGTAGCTCGACAGCTGATGAGAATATCATCTAAAGTCTCGGGTTCGTCCGAAAGCTCCCAATTATTCCTTTGAAGCAATTCATTTGGATAGTGAAAATCAATCACTTTCGTTGACCTGTCAAAAGATTCCACTACATAAGCCAGCAAAATATCCACAACCTCCTGCAGAAAATTCATAGTCTTTGCGTCTCCGTCCAATGCAGGTAAAAGATCTGTAAAAAATAATAACACCGTTATACCATTACAATAACAAAATGAGTGAACGCGTCATTTAACCTTGAAAACAACGAAGGACAATCCTTAAGTAATTCTAGAAGACTACGCTTTTATGCAGCACATTGGATATTTTGCAATAACAAAAAGAATTCGTATCCCATTGCCTACGAAATATTATCCAGAAATAGCTTCAAAAATAGACATAATTAAAATAAAATAAAAGGTACGACAAATAATAGTGTTATTTGACGCAAATGCATCTGTATTTTATTATTTATATTTTATAATATTTGTGTATATTTCTAACTGTCATTTAATAGTGAACTAAAAATCGATAAATACTTTTCTACGAATAACAGATCTGAATGATCGAATCAACATATTTTTTGAACTGTTATTAACCATGTAGCATAAATGCATTTTAATGCTTCTAAGTGTGATTTCTAGCATAGATGAAGTGATATAGGTGATATGAGTTGTGGTGATTTACCTGTTGAATAGAGATCAGAGAAACATGCTGTGGCTTTTGGGCAGTTACATGGTTTATTACACCCACAGCTCACGGCTGTAGACCCATCTTCGGATTTCACTGCTGCTTGAGCTGCCTTTTCAGCCTCGCCGACATTTAACAAAGCTTCCGAAAGAAATTATGAATACAGTTGAAATGGTCAAATTTGTTAAAATTCGTCCATTGTAAGAGTCTATTGTTTTGTTTCACATTTAATTCTTGCAATATGCAGAAGCACAAGTAACCATCTGAAATTTAGGTTGCACGGTAAAAATAAACGTACCACATAATTTGGAGCCGATGCCTCCGGAGAATTTCTGGGCCGCCGCCTGACACCATGCTCTGGCTGAAATGTTAAAGTAGGCTACGTGTGATTTTAATACAACAAACTGCTCGATTCACCATTAAATCACTTCCAGTAATAAGATCAATATTCTATCACGTGGCGTTGACATTAAAATGCTGACCTAAATTAGTCAAATAATATAATATGGCTTATAATAAAATATGAAAGTATAAAAACAGCAAGTGCTCAACTCCTACAGCGCAGGTTCTGAAAAATACTGTTTCACTTACGGGTGTTGGGGCTTTGGCTTCCACCCGCATTTTCAGCACCAAACCAAAACCCTTGTGATGCCATCGCGAAGAGAGGGGATCAGAGGAGCGACAGAGCGACGCGAGCAGCAGCCATCCAGACGCGCGTCACGGGGGAACGGGAGCTGTCCGCAGCCGTGGTGCTGAATTCGGCACCCTGTGCTGAAAATCCAGCTGCGCAAACGATGTTTTTACAATCACACCTCTCCAATTGCCTTTATCATTAAGATGTTCATCAAAGATACACGACGGTATACACAGAGAGTCTAGAGGCAGTTTGTTCGCCGTGTGCGCAATGATTTGGAGCAGCCGGAGTCTGTCACTGACCTCATGGAGAAACACTGGCACTGATGGAGACACGGGCATCCAATGGTTCTCTGTCACATACCTCTGCCGCACATGCGAGTTGAGCGTGCGTAATACATTGCTAAGCAGTCACATTTAGCAATCCGTTGCGCAGGCTTCTCAAACATGGAAACTTACAGCATTCATTGATATAAAAGCGTCTTTGGCGTAAAGATAATCCGTTTCACGTCACTAGAGAGATTCCGGCGTGATTCAGGTCATGACGAACTATTTTGCGTCGTTAATCGTGACTACACCCACTAGTTTGTGTCCCTCCTGGCGCACCACCCGCATCTCTCTGCTTTCTTTTTTTTAAAGATTTTCTTAATTGCTTTACTCCAGCAGGAAACAGACTCCCTCCTCAGTAGGAGAGCAGCAGTCCAGGCTGGATGCTCCATGGACCATGACGTTAAGATCTGCGGTCCATATTTATTACCCCATAATGCATCAAAACAGTTCTCATTGTTGAGGACATGTCTCCCGTTGTGACTTTAAAACTTGAAAGGAAAATCGGAATAAAAACAAAAAACTAAATTTCTGAATATATTTTTCTATTGCGAGGCGACCTTATAATCATGCGCAACGGTACGTACCTCATTCACTTTGGATATGGTTTATCATAAACGCAGGGAGGATATTTATTATTGTCGTAGGAGGCATGAAATTGTTTACACAAAAAAGACCTTGTTAAATCAAGGCCTGTTTGCAGGTCAAAATGACACCACATAAAGACTGACTAAAATATTAACAAATAAAAATAATAGAAATAAAACACTCGTTTATTTTATGAATTGAAATAAACGAGCAGTTTGGAAAATTGCTGACATTGTTTACAGTATATATATTCTGCTTCAATTTCCATATTCTAATCCTTATTATCATTCTCGTAACACTTCAATGTTATAGTGCCACTGAAGCATAAACATTCAGAACAAAAATACCATGTACTAGTCTGTATCCACACCCAACACCAATCTATGACAAAGCAATAAATACAAAAACAATAAATTTAATGGCGTTTAAGAATATTGAAATTTAATAATAATAAATTATTATATTTCATAACCTTAATGTACGTAGGATATAAGAACCACCATTATGTACAAATATATTGTATCACAAATTGTCCAATTACATAAATTATCATAATATTTACAAGAAAGAAAGACAGAAACATATGATACATATATTTAAAGTGCAACTATGCAGGTAGTAAATTCAAAGTTAATATATTTATTTAAGTATAATTCACATCAGTGTACATCATAAACATGCTATTTTATGTGATTGAGAGTGTCAGACTGGGCAACTTTTATGTTTCACATTTTTATGACATCATATTTTTGGTGTGCACAAATGACAGTTGATATATCAAAGCATGCAGGATTGTACAATTTAAAAAAGCTCAAACAAGACAGATGTTAAAGCATAAAATTAAGATTCACCAATTGATGTCTTTAAACACATAGACAGAATTTCATAAGCTATGATTTAATTAAAGACTACACATCTATCCATTCAAACATTTACAACATTAAAAATTTTCATTCAGTCTTTGATTAATAAGTGTTAAGGTAAAAAAAGCTTTCATTGGTTTACTTATTCATACAAAGGCCAGTGTTTTTGTTGTAAACCATTCATATATCTTAAGAGGTAATGATAGAGAAGTATAAAATGTGTATTAAATGGCATGTTTTGCTCAGCCACCGGTAAAGTATGTACAGAATAGATAAGTTAAAAAGCATTGGGGGATTTCACATCTCTGTCCAGTGGTTTAGGTTTGTGTTATGAGCTTTCGTCTTTGGGAGGTCTTCCTCAGTATCTTCCTGTAGTCATAGGGGTTGTCTTCACTTTGACTCTCTGTAGAGGGCATTCTAGAAAACGAGTGTCTGCAGAAAGAGAAAAAGCATGACATCACAAGGAAATGAAAACACAAGGACAAGCATATATTGTGCAGAAGACAAGAAAGGAGGAGTTTTATTTATTTCATCATATCTGGATCTGAAACGTGTGGTCACATTTATCATGGCTGCCATATGGCGATATGAGGTCAGTGTTGTGAGGAGCACATTTGTTAAACAAGTCGAATCTGATGTGATTTATTGTTTAACGTCGTCTTACCTCTTTGCTTTTGGATCCTTAGGTATATCAGGCACATCAGACAGTTGAATCTCAGAAGAACTCCTTTCCATGGGTCCTCTCTGTTTGGTTGACCGGCGTCTGACACTGGGCAGAGAGCTTGGTGCTTTGCTGATGGACAAATCCTGATAGTACTGGTCATCATTGTCCAGCCTTTTGGGGCTGATGGTGAAAGAGAAAACACAAATTTGTTACGGAGCTTTCCAAAGAAGTACTTAAAGCTTACTCAAAAATGAAAATGGCATCATTACACAGAACTGTCCCTCTAACAAATTAGTTGTAATGATTCTTTGTTCCAAACCCTGCTTGCCTTCAGCCAATGTTTATTTCTAATAATTATACATTTATTTTTTCACAACAGGCTGCTATTGAATGAGTCCATTATAGAGAGTTAAGTGATGCACATGGCTGTTCTGTTGGATGTAAGCATCGACCCGCAGGCTAGTGATGGACTTGAATGGAAATTTGTTTTCAGTGGACTTTATTCACTGTCTCAGGGCCTATCGGCAGAGTTACACAATGAAAACAGCGATCTATGAAACCAATGATTTCAAAGGGCCTGCGGTCTGTCAATTATATCCCTCCACCCTGCTGGCTTACTGATGCACGTCATGTCTCCCTCTGTCTGTCTGTCTGTCCTTCTGTCTCACTTTCCCTCTCTCTCTCTCTCTCTCTCTCTCTCTTTTTCTATTTACAAGTCTGGATCGTATTTCACACCATTATTATCTTTAAATCTATGTAAATATAATATGTACATTTGTATTGTAGGTGTATAAAGACCTCACATTAAGAAGTGTTATGTTTTTATTACTTTAGAATGAGCTATTTCTATCTACACACACCGCGGGTCCCCTTGCATGGAATTTGTTATGTTGTTTCTACAGTGGCTCTAAATGAACAAACTGCTCTACAGAGCAATACGTAAATATGTTATCTCCTTCGGCCAAGAATCGAAAACCTGATGACATCTTTGTTCTGTGTTAGCCACCACAGTGCTTCGAAATGAAGGGCTGGATTGAGCCGTTGTTTGTAATCCGCAACCTCACCGCTAGGTGTCGCTAAATTACACACACTGGAGCTTTAAGGACTATTTTGGTGACCTGGACATGTTGTTGTTAGATTGAATCATGTGACAAATAAACAGCTCTGACAAAGAAACACATGCTGCGTCCCAATTTGCCTATACACTATGCACTTAAAGTATGTACTGTTTTCGATATGGAAAAGTATGCAATTTAGTGTGAAACAAAACATATGCACGCACCGGAAACGGAAGTGGCCGTTATTGCCTAGACAACGTTGTGGCCATTAATTGTCACACACATCAAAATACAGCTTTTTTTCCATTTGTGTATTTATTTATTTATTGATTCAAATGTAATGTTTACTCTATAGCTTTATTTATTAATTTAGTCACGCACCAGTTATTTGCCCTTTCCTCAGGACACCTCAATCTCTTCTCTCACAGTGTGGAGCCCAGAGATGTGTGTCCCACTGACCTTCTCAACATGAAACAACATTCATGAACCATTTTACATCTGCTATATTTTTTAAACCAACCTGAATATTCGGTATGTCACACATTCCCACACAATGTTGAGTGGTTTCAAACTATGGTTGGGTAACAACAATCCAGCATAGGTTAATCGATCATCCAGTGGTTGGTTTCGTCCATACTGTACCCAGTTGAAACAACCTATCATTTATTTTAGAGTGCAGTATAACTATTGACAAGATTTCAGTTAGGCGATCTTGGCAACAGTAGCCTGAAATACTAAAACTGCCTTTTTCATCAAATGAATAGATTTGAACATTACTGAGCAGTGATTGTTACAAACATTTCTTTTATCTGGAAAAGAGTACATTGAAATATCACACACAATGAGACCAGAAGTGTTTGATTGATTCTCTCTCTCTCTCCCTCATCTGTAATAAAGTATTGCAGCACTTCTGAGTGTCTCACAGCTGTTTGTCACTGAGGTGCTGATGTCATCATCTGTCAGCTGCGCTCTCGGCGGTACAGATTCATGTTCACAGACATACACTTGCTGTGAAACTGCTCATCTCTTATACTTACCCTAAACTCATGTTACAGTAATCGCTTATAATATGCTAGTGTCAGCATACACATATCTTTTAATATTATTTATAAATATGATTCTAATATCTTATGCTTTCACTATATAATGCTCCAGACTACACATTATTCAACAAATATAATTTAATTGGCTCTTGGCTAGATGGATTTGATAGTGGCAGTTCGATTAACATTAAGCCATTAAACTTGTGCCTTGAGATAAGATTACCATTTTTCTACCTCACATAATTATGATCAGTCTGATGATCCTTAAACGTTTGTCACATTTGTGGAAAATAAAACTTCAAGATTTGTCAGTGTTTGCCTTCATCTTTCCAATAGTGACACATTAGAGGACAGTTGCAGAAACTTTCATCAAAGTGTTAGTACTTTATTCGCCTCTGAAATGAGTTTCCCTTTTACTCCACGCAACCCTATTATTTTCTTCTTTAAACTGCTTGTAATGGACCGACCACTTATTTTCAATCAATTTCCGATGCCTGAAATAAAAGTATTACGTTACATTATTTCTGTTACAGATATACACTCACCTAAAGGATTATTAGGAACACCTGTTCAATTTCTCATTAATGCAATTATGGTGGTGGTGTAATGGTGTGGGGGATGTTTTCTTGGCACACTTTAGGCCCCTTAGTGCCAATTGGGCATCGTTTAAATGCCACGGCCTACCTGAGCATTGTTTCTGACCATGTCCATCTCTTTATGACCACCATGTACCCATCCTCTGATGGCTACTTCCAGCGGGATAATGCACCATGTCACAAAGCTCGAATCATTTCAAATTGGTTTCTTGAACATGACAATGAGTTCACTGTACTAAAATGCCCCCCACAGTCACCAGCTCTCAACCCAATCTTTGGGATGTGGTGGAACGGGAGCTTTGTGCATCCCACAAATCTCCATCAACTGCAAGATGCGATCCTATCAATATGGGCCAACATTTCTAAAGAATGCTTTCAGCACCTTGTTGAATCAATGCCACGTAGAATTAAGGCAGTTCTGAAGGCGAAAGGGGGTCAAACACAGTATTAGTATAGTGTTCCTAATAATCCTTTAGGTGAGTGTACATCAGACAATTAATGGTTGCAAAAACCATTTCATGCTGACTTTAATGTATTTGTTTAGTGTTCAAAAGTAATTTTGTTCTCACTCCAGCATAAAATGCTTATTCCTCATAAGGCTGAGCATTGTTGATGTGTATTTTCCATTTCTTATTCAAGATTTCCATACTGTATGTATTGCTTTGACCATGCTTGGAATAGCATACTACTTGCAAAAAAACATCTGTATTAAAAATATGATAATTGGAAAATGTAAGAGCAATTGCTGAATTAGACATTGTACTCAGGTTGAAGTCTGATAGAAACTACTGTGTACTATGGTATTTCATACTCCAGCAGTATACAGCGTGTACTGTGCAGCATGCGCTAAGCTATTATTCTATTGTAAGCAGTCATGTCTCTTTGACATAGAAAAGACTAAATATTAATAATATCCCATAGTTCTGTTATTATGATATGGGTCAGAGTTATTATAGTTTTGATTTTTGTTTTATTTTGTTTTATTAATATTTAAATAAGCTTTCATTTTTAGATTGTATGCTATATGTTAATTTGAATTAAAGTTTTAGCAATGTTTTTATATGATTTAGTCTTTTTTTATTTATTTAAAAAAAATTATGTTGCCATATACAATTGATTCATTTTAATGGTAGTTTTATTTAAATTTTTGTTCATTATTATAATTTTAGTGCTTTTAACTTTTATTTTTGAGGCAACATTTCAATTTTTCCATTATTTTTCGGATCAATATTGGATTTGATTTCAATGAACAGAAACATTTTCAAAGTTTTAATTATAGTTAACTAAAATAACCTTGATATGGGTAACGCTTAATGCAACGCTCTATGTGGCCGCTCTAACAAAAGAAGTCCCGCCTCAACAAGAGCCAATCATCGGACTAATGATTACCTGGGGGAGGGGCTTTGTACTGAGTGTTGTACCAGATAAAATGCTCTTGCACAATTTTAACAACATTTTAGTTGAAATCTTAATTGTTGGTCGCAAATATACTGTATATATATATTTCATTAATATATATATACAGTACCTATTTTGTACATTTGTAGAAAATAAATTATTTTTCATAATTATTTTGACAAATATGACCTTGACTGCTTTGACTTTCCTTAAAGAGACAGTTGGTCATTGAGCAACACTGCAGTGTTTGTTAAAAGCAAGCATTCTTTCCAAACTCAATAGTGTGCTCACCTCTGTTTTCTTGGTCTCATCTTATCGTCCTGAACAGACCTCTAGAAAAGAGCCAGAATAAGAAAAGATCATTAGTGCTGAAGCTTGGATCACATTCAGAGAATGTGTGTGTCACAGATGAGCACGTGTGATGTGAACTCACGTGAATGAGTGTGTAGTATGTGGAGTCTTCTAATGTATTCAGGGTCTTGGGTTGCTGGCTTCTGCGAGACGTTCGTGGTTGTTTGGCATCTACTGGCGCTGTAAAACACACAGCACATATTAAAGGCAAAAATATCAGTGGTGAATTCTTACGCAAAACACTTAAAATTACCCTTCAGGGAAGCAAAATGCTGTTTTGTGATTTCTGACCTTGGAACCCAACACTTATAAACCCTATGGAGATATTGTGTTCGATCTAGCACAAAGGTCCCCTGTGTAAAAGTAGAAAGAAAGAAAATATAACAGATAATCCCCAGGTGGGAGCACCATTGCTATAAACAGACGGACAGATTTCTTAATAGGATTAGCAGGACAAAACATCCAGCTGACCTCTGACCTATGTTCTTATCGAACAGACCGTGCCGCATGGTATAGCCCTGGGGCCTCTCTATTTGTAATTATCTGCTAACAATCAATCAGAATTGCCCTGTCAGTCACAATATGTTCTGTAATCGTACATGGAAGTTGAAAAAAGTACAGAAGGCATTATTCAGTTCATTGCAATACGCTTGAGATTAGCATGTTGCTATGCTAACAACAAATTACTCAAATAAGCATATATAGGGCATTTTCCAATCAGAAGTGAGCATCCCTATGTCCTCCTCCCTTCGTAGGGCTGAGCCCTTAAAGTAACTCTTTGAAGGGTGTAGGGCATTACTGTCTCTCGTGTATGCGTTTGAAACTCCCTTCACAAAGGAAATAGCTGGCCAAATGTAACCTGACAATGCAGCATGTGCACTCTGAATCCAGCGTACGTTTTTTGTAAATAAACAACATTTTTTATATTTCTTGTTAAATATATTGCAATTATGTTTTTTTTTCACTCCACTTGGTATTAATAAAGGGAATATAAGATAAAGGAAACCAATACATAAGTAGCTATTTTTAACCATATTAAACATACTTTCCTATAAACTAAAGTATATCTTTTTTCAATATTTAAACTATGTTAAATCATATGTATCACTGACAAAAATAGTATTAAACAAATACAAACTAAATTATCGTACATACATTTGTTGGTAACTTCAAAATCCGTTGCGAGAGCTCATAATACAAGATCAAGTGATCACAAACGGAACTCACTTCCTTGAAGTGACCATGATGTGCCCTTGACTAATGGACTTCTGAAAGGGCCCTTCGAGAAGGGTTTCAGGTGTTCACTTTCATTTGGAACGCCTCTACAAACGCAAAGGACCCTTCAAGGGCGCATGAATGCAGTTTGGAAAATTCCCATAGATTCCCTATTTTAATTAAATAAAAAAAATCTGTTGTTCGATCATTATATCAATACTTTATTTGGTAACACTTTCCTTGAAGCATGTATGTATAATGCATTATAAAGAGTTATTAAAGGGTAAAATGCATTATAATACTTCATAATGTGTGTTGTAATGCATCATACAAATTTTTTAAGCATGAATTTTGCTCTTGTATGCATTGTCTGTTTTGTTTTATTGTGATGAGTTGTTGAATATCATGGTTTTACGGTTTCATATAGATTTATTTTTGTATTATTGTTCATACTGCTCAGCACTTTGGTCAGCCTGGTTTCTGTTTTTAAATGTGCTTTAGAAATAAAAAAACTTGAAACTTGAAAACTATATGTAGTTGTAAAGAATCATAACCAATTTAAAATATGTAGTGTAACAATGAATTGCTATGTGTTAGACTGTATTAACTGTAATAACAATTATCTATAAGACATTACAATCAAAGTCAAAGTAAAAGCAGTAAAAGTAAAATGCAGTAAAAGGTGCATTACAATGCTTTTAAACTACTTTTATAATGCATTATACATACAGGCTGCAAGGAAAGTGTTACTCTTTATTTTAATCCTAGAGTTTGTCCAAATGCATTCTGGGATTGCCTTTTCAGGAAAGGATACATGCAATTTTTGACCCACAACCAATACCTCTTAAAACTGAATACTTTTATTACCAAAGATGATTTTCTTAAATATTAAGATCTAAAACTACAAAAATTAGCTGTCTAATAGCATCTGCTATTTAAGTACTATTTAGCCTGTAAAAAAGCCATTCATCAATGTACACCAGTAGCAGCAGACACGGGCTGGAGAGTTTGTCATATTTATTGAACATGTCTCTTTAAAGGTCATCAGTAACTCTTGATTGCTCAGAGGAATATTGCCAATTTGCAGCTCTTATATTAACGCTGGCTGTAATTGCTGGGGCACTTTCACATGCAATGTGATTAGCATTTAAAGACCTTTCATGTACACACAAATGTGATTGCCATTCAAAGGGCACTTCTGTGTGAAAACAATAGGAACTGATTCTGATTACCGTTATTTATTACAACTGTGTTGAGTTTAAAGACATGATGATAACAATAAATCACATTTAAATTTTTGACAGATGACCAAAGATGTCAGTAATTGCTTTGCTCTTATTGTTTCTTCTCTAAGATGTGGTCACACTTTAGGACCACGATTTCGGATATTCATCCTTTGTTTCAAAGACTGTAAAATCATTAATAAAAATACTTTAGGGTACCAATGCACTAAAGTCATTGACCTTGCTTTTAAAAAAAAAACTATCAGAAAAGAATAGCTGTCACATCCAGCACATCTCAAACCAACAACACAGAAAATATAATCACACCTGACAGATTAATCTTGTTTCATTCAGACACAAAGCACACGTGGGGAATAATAGAATTTGCAGAAATGGGAAAGAAATAAAACGATCAAACATTCCCTGCTGTTTCTTGGGCTTTATCCCCCCAAAGCAATTAGAAAAGTCATTAAAAAAACTTCAATGAAATGTCCTACTGTAGAACAACGCTTGGAGTTTACTTTAATTTGCCTGTTTCGCAACTCAACATTTTTGATATGGTCAGTCAATACAAGAGAAAATATAACTTCAGCAACTGTTATAATTGACAGCTTGCAAGACTTCCGCTGGAGTTTAATAACGTTTTTACCTCTATCTTACCCTGAAGCGGACTAGTCTGTAAAAACCATCTAAAAGTCACCACACTAAAGAGAGCATAAAATATCAGCTACCATCAAAAAACAACACAGATGTCTAAAGTACCTGTCCTTCACAAATAACACCAGTCTATACCTTCAGTCTTTCTGTAACATGAAGGACCTTCTTCTTCTCTCTTTAAGGTACTTTGGATAAAAGCACCTGCTGAATGCATGCATGTAAACATTCTCAAGCACGCTCTGTAAAAAGCACTCTTCACCGCATGTCTGAATGTTGAAAGTGCTTGTCTAATGAGACATGTAATAACGAACACCTGGTAGTTATTGCAAAATAAACCCTGAAAAGTTGATCGGGACCCCAACGCAGAGATGAAAAACATTGGAATGTCACATCTGACCAATCCAAATCATGTATTGCTAATAGGAGTGCCACAAAGAAATGGTTTTGTTCTAGATAGTTTGTAAATGTAAAACATGGTAGAGGTTTACCTCCATAACATCCCATTAAAGCATTCACGCCTTCTCCCTTCACAAACATCCCATTTTTGCTGGGGTTGAGCTGGTGGGCGAGGATGATGTCATTTAACTTCTGCTCCAAATTAAGGTATTCCACCGAGCTCTTGGATACCTGCATGGGTTACAAAGATAAACAGGAATATACAACTGAACTTTATGTCTGTAAAAATGTCCCAAACCTGTATGGATTTCATTTTTTCCATGTAATACAAAATGTATCATCATTTCTAAAACAGATAGTTGTGGTCCTTGATTACGAGTCATGATTGAAGTTGTCGTAAATAACTCTAGAAACATACATTAGTATTACTGTCAGCGTTGCTTGGCAACCACTCTGCTTCTAAAGAGTGACAATGGCTGGCAGAATAATTTTGACAAATATTCTTTTTTTGTTCTGTGTGTTTACTCTTTAATACATGTTTTAGAAGGTAAGCCCTGTGAAGCCTTGGTTTACAGTGAATGTGTAGAAATAGTAAAATTGTGTAAAAATCACAATAAAATATTTTATGAAAAGTCATACAATGGCTTTGTGTGAGCAACAGAATAATACAGTAATACCAACTTTTCTTAACTTTAGCCATTTGGTTACCATAATAAGAGATGATAAATGAGAGATGATGAGGTGGAAATTACTTTTTTGATGTTATGATTGACTTTAACATTTTTTTATGTAAACAGAGACTAGAGCAGGGGTTCTCAACCTTTAGAGTCCCAGGACCCCCATCGTATTCAACAGTATTTAAAGTCCCTCCTTCCACTCACATACAAATTCAACATTTCTAAAATATTAAAGCTTGACATTAAATGGAAAAACATGTATAAAAATGTCCATATAATATATATATTTTTTTAAATGTATTTCCATGCTCATTTTGTCTAATTTAAAATATTTGTCATCTTGAGCTCCCCTTGCCTAGGGCCCCCATGTGGGTCACGGCCCCCGTTAGAGGGAAATTTCACATCAAAATCAAAACTGTTTTTTACTCACCCGCATGACGTTTAACATGTTTTAAGAACCTCATGTGGGTGAGTTAAAAAAAACACAAAATTGATTTTGAGGTTAACTTTTTCTTTAAGAATCACTGGTCTTATACAGGCTTGCCTTCTTAGTATGCTTATTTAAGGTATACTGTATCATTCAGGTCGTAGTGTGTAGAGAGTTTTTAAAATGAAATGAGATTTGCAAAATTGGCAATTTAAAGCAACTAGAATTTACAACCGTCAGCAATTTCATATAAAAAGTGTTAATGGTTTTGACAGAAAGAAAATAGATTTACTCATGTTTCATAAAAACGGCCAATTGTAGTGTACCATTTCAACCTGATCTCAAGGAAATTCGTAACTGTTTTACGAGGTGGCGATGTACAATAAGTAGAAAAAGCAATACTGAATTCCCGCCCCTAACATCATTGGGGAAAAAGCAAATCGTATAATAATATATGAATGAAATCGTACAAATCAATGTGAATTGGAAATCATTTGCCACATAGTGAAATAGTTAAATTTTTGCAGTGAGATTGTGTTGAACAATACGCAAGATGAAACAACACTGGTCCAGAAGCACTAGTGGTATTTTTTTTATTACCAAAGATGTTTGTGTAATGATTTGATTCAGTACTAAACTTTCTGTTTGTTGGAATTTTGTTTAAACGTTTATGAGGTGCTAAGAATCGGAAACAGTAAGTGCTCCTGGAGCAGAGATTTTGACATCTTGCATGATCTACATTCTGAAAGTCAAACAGGATTATGTGAAAATGGTGATTGATGGCAGAAAAAAAACTCCTTTTATTTATCTGAAAATGAATAAGAGTCATCACCTGATTAAAGAACTGCTGGGCTTCATCTTCCTGTTGCTGTGCTGTGGACTTCAGGTTCTTTCTGTCTTTGTAACCTCTGAAATTGCTCTGGATTATAATAGCTGCTTGCTCCTCATCATACAGACCAGTCCGAACCTTCACCTCTGTATCTACCTCCCCCAGTTCAACATCATTATCTGTAATGTTTTCCTCCTCACCCCCTTCTTCTGCTGGATTCTGCTCTCCTCCCTCTCTCTCTACTTTAAGTCTCTTTCTTGCCTGATGACCTCTAAAGTTGCTCTGGAGAACAGTGGCTGCGTGTTCCTCATCCGCACTTGAAGGACCGGCAACAGTCTCACCTGACTCGAGTTCCTCTAAAGGAGGTGGAAGTTCCTCAATGGGAGTATCATGTTCTGAAGTCGCTGCTTTTGCCAAGTCCTCGTTTGCCTTTTTACTCGGCATTTTTCCTTCCTCCTGGAGACGTTTACGCTCTTTGTGGCCTCTGAAGTTGCTCTGAATGACCACGGCTGCTTTGGTCTCTTCCTGTCCCGAGGCTTCCTCGACTCTCTGTCCTGATATCTCTGTGAGCTGCATGAGTTCCTCTGGTGTCGGTGGATCTGGAATGGGCAGGTCCTCATCACCTGGAACACTCGGAATATCCTTTTGTCCTCTAACAGGCAACATACCTTCTTCTTGGAGTCGTTTGCGCTCTTTGTGACCTCTGAAGTTGCTCTGGATAACTGTGGCTGCTTTAGTTTCCTGTTCTGTCTCATCCTTCTTCTCCTGTTCCTCCTCTTTTTTATCTGGATCTTCTCCAGAATTATTTTCTTCTTCAGGGGTGGACGAGGAAGCGGAGAGCTCATCCTCAGTCGAGGTCTTATTTTGTTCTAGGTGCTCTTTGTATTTCTTTCTCTCTCTGTAGCCTCGGTAATTGCTCTGAAGGACAACAGCAGCCTTTCCCTCAGCATCATCTGTTTCCACTACTTCTTCTTTCTGCGACTCCTCTGAAACTGGATCAGACTCTGGTGGGACCTCCGCTTGTTCCTCTGCATTCTCTGCCTTCTCTTTCTGCATGGCTTCCCTTTGTAAATTAAAGCAGTTGTGTATGTTAGGTAAAATCCACAGCTAGCCGTGCGGTAAAGGATTTAAATGCATGAAGTGGAAGAGTGAGGGTGGTTGCCAGCGCAAAGTGTACTAAAATCCTTTAACGCATGGCTAGCTGTGGATTATCCCGCTTATACCCTGATTATTTGCCAAGGTAAATTTTTATTGATGACTACAGTGTCATTTTAGACCAAACAGGTGAAAATGACAGTTAATTTCAGATGTAATCAAACTGACTGGAGCTCCGAGTGCGTTTGAGGGTTTTACTTCACACCTTCCAGCCAATCAGAATTGAGTATTCACTCAGTCCATGGTATAGTTTTTTATAATTAAACTATTTCATATTGCATTAATATCTGCTTCAGGGGAATCCTTGGAAAATAAAGAGGAAACCCTTTGACTTTCACTTGTGTTTAAACCAAAGGATCTTGAATGGACAGTTCCTCCAAACATATAAATTGTATCACTGTTAACTCGCCATCTCGTCAGTTCAAGCCTGCATGAGTTTCTTTCTTTATCAGAACACAAAAGAAGAGGATTTATAGAATGTTGATAAACTCCGTTGACTTCTATTGAATGAACACAAAACCACTGAGGCATTTCAAAAATATCTTTAGAAGAGACTTTTAGAGGTCTTGAGTGACATGAAGGTGAATATATTATGACTGTTTGGATGATCTCTTTAATAATAGCAGAACTTATTTCTTATTTCTCATTCAAAGATATGTGAAATAAGAATAGTTCCTACTTTTTTCTTTGGAAGCTTTTCCTTTCTCTGTGTCCTCTGTAATGGGCCTGGATCTTTGCTGCAGCTTTGTTCTTCTCTTCTCGTAACGCCTTGTATTTCTGCCTTGCCAAATATCCTCTGCACACTGCATGGAGAACACATCTGAATCTGTGCTCTTCAAAACTTAAATACATTCATCAATCATGGCAGCCCAGTCATATTTAGCTTTAGTGCTTCTGAACTGGTTTTTGGTCATCAGAAGGGTCTCGCTGGATGACCAGCTTCACCAGATATGTTCTTCTGCTTATCAGCATAGCTTTAATGAAGAAATTGAGTCTCTGACTCTTAGTATTTTAACATCTGGTGAACTAGTCAATGTGACATAAGCTCACCTGACTGCAATAACACAACACTTTGCGTTCTTTTCTCCATGATCTTCTGATATCGTCTGAATGCCAGCCGGCCACGTACATACGCCTGAACCAGAATGATTCGGTCTGTGGTTTGTCTCACCATCAGATTCAGTTGCTCCACATGATAGTATTTAAGAAATACCTGAGAATATACACAAACAAACACCTGTTAGAACTCTAGCCAATGAATAGAGACAAGCTTTATAAGGCATCTGTGCTAGAGTTGGATGTTTCTTTTGCCACCTTCCAAGGCTTGACTGTTGTTCAAATATTTAAGAATATCTGGGAAACATTTGTATTTGTACATATTTTACCCTATTCTCTTAACAGGTAACCCTGACTTACAGTCTGAAAAAAATATCAAAATATTATTTTATTAACTACTGTATGCTAATCCAAGCAAAGAGTTAAATTTCTTTTTTTGCACAAATTACGATTCTCCTTCAGATGTACCATTACTGTAGTACCATTACAATAACGTTTTTTCTTAGCAATTGTATTCGGTCACCAAGAAGACAACAGTGTCAGCAGATCTAATCAACCAAATCATTTCCAATCAAGATGCAATCTATATCTAAATAAAAATATACTAAATACATAATTTAAGATGTGAAAATGACTGTCAGGAGAAATGATAGAAACGACAAAAGTCTCTGCGTTTTAAAAAAAAATAAACACCCACCAATGAATAATTCTCACCTTAGTTTTGCCCAGAACCCAGTTCTCTAGTTCAACTTTCTGCAGAATGGCAGCACATGTCTCTGGACTGACTACTGGCTCTTCAGTAGCTCTAAACGCTAAGATGGAATACCTGAAAAATATACCTGATGATAAATAAATGTGCACTCTTCACTTTGGCAGAAGACAACACAGGCAACCTTTTCAGAAATTCAACAAATAGGAATACATTTTTTTACCGCCAGTGCATGTACCGGAGAACCTAAAATAGGCCTTTTCTTAACCAAGAAAACACGGTTTTATTCCAGAAAATCTGGCATTACATCAGCCCCCTGTAGTCTTGAACCAAGTACCATTATATGATAATCTTGTCACCTCAGAAAGTTTTCAAAACATTTCATATAAGACTGGCTAGACAGAGACAGCAACTAAATTGCTCCCATTATAATCAACAAAGCCATCTGCAGTTAGAGTGCACAGTGTGATGTATTGTGACGCCATGTAATGTGGCAGTGCAAATGTGTTCCGTTTCTAAGAAAGAGGTTTTGAGAATCTCACGGCGGCTAATGGCACATCTTTGACATTTCCTCAAAGTTGACAAATTCTGACCTCTCAATGAAGTTGTTGAAGGGAATGCGATGGGAGTAGCCCTGTCTGCGTATCTTGGCCATCTCTAGAATCCCAGTGTATCGTAGCTGGATCAAAACCTTCTCCCGGTCAAACTTTTGAGCTTGTCGATCATTATTGGGTTTTATGCAACGCACAAAGTGAGGCTGGCCAGCCACCATCTTTGACAACAGATCCATAAGTGAGTACTGCAAGAAAACAGTCAAAAGAAGCATTCAGATATATTTTCTAGATGAAATCAATGTCTTCTCTGGGTTTTGTGTCACAGTCTTACTCTGAAGTATGAAGCTACAGTCTGTGTCTTCATGTTGGTGGATTCTCTGGGGTGGTGTGAGGTCTCTGGGCTCTCCGCCTTTAAAAACACACAACATTTAGCATAAAGAAAACACACAGCCAAGGACACACAGAAAAAAAGTAAAATTAAAAAAGTAAAATATTTATTTTTACCTAAAGTTACGTTTCCCCTGTTTTTTTTCTTCTGCATTTATATACACTCACCTAAAGGATTATTAGGAACACCATACTAATACTGTGTTTGACCCCCTTTCGCCTTCAGAACTGCCTTAATTTTACGTGGCATTGATTCAACAAGGTGCTGAAAGCATTCTTTAGAAATGTTGGCCCATATTGATAGGATAGCATCTTGCAGTTGATGGAGATTTGTGGGATGCACGAAGCTCCCGTTCCACCACATCCCAAAGATGCTCTATTGGGTTGAGATCTGGTGACTGTGGGGGCCATTTTAGTACAGTGAACTCATTGTCACTTTCAAGAAACCAATTTGACAAGATTCGAGCTTTGTGACATGGTGCATTATCCTGCTGGAAGTAGCCATCAGAGGATGGGTACATGGTGGTCTTAAAGGGATGGACATGGTCAGAAACAAAGCTCAGGTAGGCCGTGGCATTAAAACGATGCCCAATTGGCACTAAGGGGCCTAAAGTTTGCCAAGAAAACATCCCCCACACCATTAAACCACCACCATAATTGCATTAATGAGAAATTGAACAGGTGATCTTAATAATCCTTTAGGTGAGTGTATATATATATATAATGTATATGAGCCAAAAGTGGAAAATATAATAAGGCTAATTCTGGAAAACCACAACTTTACTTCTAACGTCTGCTATTAAAAATTACTTTTTACATTATTGATTAAAATGTATTGACTCAGTTTGAGGTTTCATCAGATTTTATAACTTTTGCATTCTTGTCATATAATAGCTCTGCGTATTTAACACCAAAATTAAAGCCACAGTTCCCTGAAAAGTATCCCAGTACATTGTAGGTCTTAAATCATATTTGTTCATGTAAACGCAAGCAATTAAGTAAACAATATCAACATTTTTAGGTGAAATATTTCTTTATATAACATAAAACATTGAAAGACACATTGACACGGGTGCTTATATATCACAGTGTTCACAATGGGTGAAATCTTTCATCTGAAATGTTCTAAAGGAGACGTGTTTTACTATGCAAATGAATGTTAATGTATGCAGGTCTTCATCAAAAACATCATTTCAATATGTGTAGACTTGCATTCATTTCAGGGTACCACCTGAATTACTCTTCAAGCAGATCATGTGTTCTCTTAATAATTCTCTAAGGAATATTGAACTTAATGCCAAGACACATTAAACCTGGAACACAAGTGGAACACAAAACACATAAATGCGATTCTTCTTAATTGGACAGAGACACTTAATTTGAATGCGAGTGATATGAACTAATCAAGCTTTTAATCTTTCAATCTATAAATGCATTAGCTACAGGACAGATGGATGGGTAATGCCACATGAGGAGGAAATATGTGTGCCATTTGTGTCCAGTGTGTCTTCATGAACGCCTATTAACTGATATATTCACAATGTTCATTTTTTCTTTAAATGTTTTAAATAGAAACAAAACTATTTAAACATTTTACTGGAATAACAGTGACGTGTGTGTGTAGAGGGGGGTGTATATGTATAGATATATATCTATAAGTAGATCTTTCTAGTGCCAATTTCTTAAGAACTCAAAAGAAGATGTTTGAAGAACGTTGATAATCAAACAACACTGGCCGACATTGACTTCCATCGTATGGACAAAAAACAGCTATTTTGTGTGAATCGCTTTTGAAAGAGTCATATTCAGGATTTCAGGGTAAATAAAAAGGACATTTACATTTTACATTTAATCATGTAGCAGACGCTTTTATCCAAAGCGACCTACAGATGGGGTAACGGTGAGAGCAATTGGGACAGCATAAGGAAAACAAAAAGCATAAGTTCAATCAAAAAGACCTGTCTCATACACAATAGCCTACACAGAGATAAGTTAGCCTTTTTTTTTAAAGACTAGAAATAGAAGTCAGAACTGATCGGTCAGGTGTTGACAGAAGAGATGCGTTTTCAGACGATCTGTACAGAATCTGTAGCCATCATGTCTCTAGGACATGACATTAGAAATTAACTTATGATGTCTGTGAATGCTCAACATTAAATAATTTCAAACAATAATGGCACCATTTCCTCAATTGAGCTATACAGAAAACTGATCACAGTCGGTTGGCATGAGGGGCATTTTCTCTAACAGGGCCCGTCTACTGTTCAGCACAAATACTACATGCACATATTCATTACCTCACTGAACGATACAGTAGTGAGCAACGTAAGAATCTCCAGCTTTAGAGAGACATAGACATGTCATTCATGAGAAAGAGATGAAGAGAAATAAGAAGAAAAATAGTGGGAAGAAAGATTAGTACCCTTGGAATAGCCTAGGTTTTAGTTTTAGGAAACAGGTCAGGTTTTCTTCATTATTCTTTACTTATTACATTTAAGGGGTCATATATTGCAAACACGTGTTTTTCTGTGTCTTTGTGTGTTATAAGTTGTCCTTGCATGTATTATACACGTAAAATTGCCAAAATGAAAGTTTCGGAACAAAAGATTCATTCTATCTAAAAGCGAATGCGCACCAAGGCCTGCCTGAAACGCCTCGTGTAACCACACCCCCAAATATCTACGTCAGTTCATGGTATGAATTGACTAAGACCGCCCAAATGTATACACAAGTAAGGTGGGTGTACCTATCAGTACAACTGCCTTGGAACCGAATGTTCCAAATATTGTGAGAGGCGTTATATTTCCGTCACACGCTTGCAGTATTCGACCAATCACTTCGCACTGGTTAACTGGCCAAACAAAGCACACCTCTCTTTTCTGAGCGATGAGCTTTGTAAAACTCTTCACGTTTCAGAGAGGTGGGGCAAACATGCACGGTATGTGGAAAATACAGCGTTTTTAAACCTTAAATCATGTATACAGATTGCATTAAATAAAAAACAAACAATAATATTTCTATGACCCCTTTAACACAGGACGTTTAGAATCAACACTTAATATTTTATAATCTATGAGCATAGCCAATCATAGCAAGTCTCAAAGACAGACGTGAGAAAGGGAAGTTAGGGTACCTTAGCAAAGTTCATGGTGCGCTGTGATGATTTTGTGCCTATACAAGTAGTTCCAGCAGCCTTGCCTTTGGTGTGGGCCAGGTTACCTGGAGAGAGAGGGAGAACAAGATAACAGCGATAACAACAGACATCAGAAAAATAAACAATCACATGTTCTTCAAGGTAACCTATGCTTAAGGTGAAATATGTCAAGGACATTGAGATAAAGGGTTCCCTCCAAACTGACGAAGTGGTGAAACTGTGACACATAAATGAGCTTCACAATACACCGACTGCTGACAAAAGACTATTGTTGTGAATGAAGTGTTGGTTAGAAATCTCAGTGGACTCCCTAGAATCAATCAGCAGTGGATCTCAGTGGATATAATCAGTTGTGTCACTCAAACGCCCTTCATTCAACACGATGATGTAGATGTGAACGCAAGATTTGATTGCACTTTCAATTTCTAATATAAAAATATTGGTTCAGACCTTTACAGTTACAGTTTAATATTTCAGGATGTCCACACTGCATCACATTTTTTATGAATAATTTAGCATATGAATTTGTAACGCTAGCACACATGCCCCGTTAATGTCCATTTAAAGTGCATTGCTGAATACACAATTTCCAATTTTCTCAAATAAATTTGGAATAAACAAACAGCACGTCACAGCATGTAGCACATGCATTTGTTCAAAGTGACTTTTTATATAATATATCACTTCATGCATACTTACCCAGAAACATAAAGTTCTTAAATAATACAATAACTACTGTTTAGAGAATGATCACAAATAAGTTTAGATACACATGAAGGTTTTTAATTGAATTTATACTTTACCATACCTGTTTTCGTTAGAGGATGGGTAACCAATTTACTGATCAGTTCATTCTCTGAGGATCTCAGCAGCAGAACAATATCAGCCGGCAGAGCGTCTCTGTTTTTAGCTAGAAACCCACTGGCATTATAGATCACCTGGTCATGGGACATTTACAACGTACATTATATCCATTATCATCTTTTCAGGTAAGCTTTGCATATTTACATTTAATAAATCTATTTGTGCTGTACGTTTGGCCTAAATATGTCATATTTCTACCTTGCCTGCATAGTGATTGATTCCAAAGCCCAGATCAACCCTCTTTGGTCTCCAGAAGTGTTTAAATTTCAAGTTGTCGTCAAATTTCTCTGAAATGAACAAAATTACAATTCAATTAATTTCCGTTTATCCACTTTTTTAGACACCAGGTGAATAAAACTGAAGCTGTAGTTCAATTTGTAGAACTTGCCAACAAGCGTCTGATCGGTTGCCTGAGGAAAGCGGCTCTCTTCATCCAGTAGAGATAACATGCCCATGGGCTTCTGAAGAAACAGATCCAGCAGAGGCCGGTTGTCTTCATACTCGATCACTCGAGCATCCACATCTTCATTTAGATACTCGTCCTGCAAAATCGTTAAACGTTTTAGACTTGTACATTTAAATTCGGGTCAAACGGAAACTGAGGAATAATATATTTTATGCATTTGGAAATATTAATGATCAAGTATCATCTTTGTTACTTGTGTTACTGTAGCTCAACTGGTAAAGCATTGTGATAGTGGCACATGGGTATGATTCTCAGGTAGCATACATATTAAAATTAGGGCTGTCAAAAGATTTATCCCGATTAATCGTATCCAGAATAAAAAATTGTGTTAACATCATATATGTCTATGTACTGAGCATATTAATTTTGTGTTTATAAATACAAACACATACAAATGTTTATATATTTAGGAAATATCTACATGTTTTTATTTATATTTACCAATAATTGAAATTATATAAATGTTTATACATTTTTAGATTTTTCTTAAATATGTGCATGGATGTGTGTGTTAATAAATACAATATTATTATGCACAGTACACAGATATATATTATGTAAACACAAACTTTTATTCTGGATGCGATTAATCTTTGACAGCCCTTATTCAAATATAAAGTTTGAATGCTAAATTTGGATAAATGTGCATGGCAAATGCATGCATGTAAATGAAGAGTTTGGTTCCAAAATAAGTTCCCAAAATCATGTTTTGTATTAAATTACAATGTTTTTATTGTGTTTTATTGTGTAAGTTAGCTGTATTTTTTAGTTATTATGGCTTAAATCAAAACAAACCAACTCCAGTTTGATATTAATTGGAATGGTCAATAAAAAAACATGATTTTTGAAAAATGTCAAAAACGTAGTAATCTCATTTTGGAACCAAACTCTTCAAATGTACCTCTATAGACTGAGAGAGGGGACTTCACCAGCTAAAGTTGTTTTGACTTGAGTCACTAAACAAACAGCTTGCACAGGAACACCCTAGTATCAGCGTAGAAATGCCTTAGAAACCAACTGGGACACCATAGCAACCACATAATCTTACAGTATAAGGATAATGCTCCAGGAGCATGTGTCTCGCATTATCAAATTATAGTGGGCAATCTACATAAAGTAATAAATTGTGGAAAGGGATTTTGCATACAAATTTTGCAGTCATCAGCAACAAAAAAAAACATGTGGATCTATTTCGACATAAGCAGTGTTGCCATAGAAACGAACAATTTCTGAGTGTGAAAAGCTCAGAGTAGAATATTTGGCATGTAATTATTTCAACCAACATAAATGCCACAATTATATCCCAGATATATTTACCTTTCCCATTAGTATTATCAGAAAATTCACTTATATTTTCGACAATGTTATGCTTTTGCTTTTGCATTTCATTTTCTTTTTTAGTCTCGTTTTACACAGTACGTTCATTTCATCGGATGTACGTGCCCGGAGCGCCTGTCCACTTAACTTCCGGTTTGTGTGTTCATACTAATTTTTATTATTAGTTTACTATGTAATAATTGTATTAAATAAAAGATTTGCAGAATTTTATCATATGTTCATTTTATTAAATAAAAAATTTGTTGAATGGGTCCTGTAGCTTTCATAGATTGAAACAAACCCTATGGTACATTGAAATCTAGCGGTTGTGCTCGGTGTCGCAGTCTAAATTTAAAATATTGGAGAGTAGTTTAGCCAAGTAGCGGTTCTTCTCGGTTTCTTTTGATTATCAGAAATAATCTACAGGCACTTTATTGTTTGTGAATGTGTACCGGAAGTTCAGTAGGTGTCAAAAAAGTGCGCTTGCGCAGCAAAGTTTGTTTATGTTGTTAAGATGATCACCGTCTATAGTGATGTGTTCTTTGACCTTTACGCATGATGCTGTTGTTGTTTTTCACCTGAGCTTCTCCTTAAGAGAACTACTTCCCACATCTGTCCACCTAAACATCTAAAATTAAAGTCTCTGACAACTTTGCTAGTTGATGCCCGGAGCTCTGTGACCCACTAACTCAGAGCGACTGACTGTGAAGAGCTACACAATGAGTCAGCCACTTCCTACTGCTGCACACTCCTGTGAGCAGACCCTCAACCCGGTTAGCAGATGTCTGAACCGTTCCTTCTCTAGTTCATAAATTATAATACACACATTAGTCTATATTATTCACTTCACACACACACACACGCACGCACGCACGCACATACACACACACAGAGGCATGTCCAAGAAATGTAATCTGTGGTGGAGTATTTAGCCTAGGGTAAAGTCATCCGACGAACAGGGAATAACCTCATTTATGGGACAGTTAAACCACTGCTGACATAAGAGCCTCAGGGGAAGTAAAAACAAGCACAATTCAAAGCAACACAGGAAATCAGAGCAAACACACTCCCTAGTGTTTACTAAAGCCTGCAATCTTCTGATTGCACATATAAGGACATTGAGATAAATAACACTTCACCCAAAAATAAAATTACTGTCTTGAATTATTCACTCTTATGTTGATCAAAACCTGTATGTGACTTTCTTCTGTGGAACACAAAATAAGATACTTTGAGAAATGTCTCTTGTAATTTTGTGTCCATAAAATGGAAGTGAATAGTGTCAATGTTGTTTGGTAACAATACTCCAAAAAATCTTCTTTTGTGTTTTGCAGAAGTAGGAAAGTCGTGCAGGTTTGAAGTAATTGTCACAACGCAAAAATGCTTAATTGATTTACAATATTGATTTCTCTACAGTCATGTACAAAAGTAGCCATCTCACACTTATACAGAATCTTCATTCGGCTTACGGACACAAAAGCAAAGTCAGCTCGCCCTGACCTAACCCTCGTTTCCAATGATTTATGAAGGCACTAATATGGGTTAGTCTCGAACGTTTAGAGACACCAAATCACTTTTCCCCTCAAGGCTACAGTCAGCCCAGTCAGTCTGGGGAATTGCCACGCTTGTCTGGGTAAAACGAAAACGGTGACTATTCAACCCCCCTCCATCCCCCAAAACACTCACAACCCTGTGAAATGATGAATGATGAGGTGTTATCACCATTTAGATGGAAATAAGGTTACACTGCGCAGTAGAAATAAAAAATCTTGAAATGCTCCCAAAGGCACACAAAAGCTCTTAAAGGAGACGACTTTATCAGAGACGGCATGTACCTGCTCCCAGGCGAAGATGTGCTGGTTGAAGTAAAACTGGATCTGTTCGTTGGCTATGTTGATGCAGAGCTGCTCGAAAGAGTTTCGTTTAAAATTCTCAAAGCCAAAGATGTCCAGGATACCGATGTTAAGACCCTTCTCTTCATCGCTGCATAAGAATTAATAGACAGAATGAGGTTAGATAGTCTTTTGTCATCCTTTGCTTTGTCATTCAAAAGTTTCTCTTACCCTGATGGGTCGTCTGGTTTTAGTAGAGAGTTAATGCGGTTGACAATCCAGCTAAACAGACGCCCGTAGAGGGCTTTGCTCATGGCGTCCCGCACCTCGATGGCCTTCTCCACTGTATTTGACCTGACGATGGTTTCACCCCTCATAACCACACAATGAGACGTCAGGGCTTCCTGTAGCTCATCCGCACGGATACACAGCAGTGATGCAGCTTAGAACACACAGAAAAACATTACAAAAATATGCTAATAAACTACGCATTGTATATTTACAGGGTTGCATACGATCTCTTATATCGGTCTTGAAAAGCTGAACAACTCACCGCTCTCTAGTACTGCCATGTTGGAAATGTTGCTCTTGTCCGTCTGATGCTCAGAGGCGACTGAGGTGAACTCGACATCACCTGTGTTCAGGATCCCGGCTAAGAGACTGTAGACGCTGCCGAGCTCCTAATAAAATCATGATGAACAAATAAACAAGCGAATACATAGCATAAATAACATGATAAATTACTCTACATCATATCACTTCTCATCATATTTGTTTAAAAGTCCTAGCCTACAGTAACAACCTTAATAATTCGACATGACAACTAGTGACACATGTACACATCTGTCTATAGGATTTTATGGCTTGATGGCAGAATCCGGTGCTGTGTAATGTCACGGCTGTCAAAGCTCTCACAGGAGTCGGAATACTGCCGTCTCTCTAGACAAATAGAAATTACATTTGTGGCCAATTTTCTATTCAACATTTTAACTAAAAACTGATTTTTGAGATTTTCATGTGACCTTTTAAATGTGAACCATATTAGATCAGGTGACGCTCCCCTCACATGCTATTGACAATTTCCACAAATGCATGTTTCCAGTTTAAAGGTTGCACTTGAACGACTTTATAAACATAATCTTTAATATACATTTCCAAATTAAGCTTCCTTGTTAGCGTTTGCTGTTTTATATCATTAACTATTTATACGTCGTACACAGAATGAACAGTACAGTCCTGACACCGTCACAAAAAAGCCAGAATATTCATATTAAAGGGTCGAATGTGTTGACAGAAATGCCATATAATATACATAACCATGTCTTTAGAGGTGTATAAAGACCTTACATAATGAAGCGTTATGTTTTTATTATGTGAGAATGAGCTATTTCTATCTACATACACTACGGGTCTCCTAACATGGAATCCGCCATGTTGTTTCTACAGTAGCCCTAAACGGACAAACTGCTCTTCGCAAATACATGATGTCCTTCGGCATAGAAGCAAAACCGTGACAACATCTTAGTTCTGTGTCTTTCACTGTAGTGCTTTGAAAGGGAGGGGTGGAGTGAGTCCTTGGTTGCAATTCACAGCCTCACCACTAGATGCCACTAAACTCAATACACCTGACCTTTAACTGTGTGGATGTCTCTAGGACACTCGGATTTGTTTGAGAGATGGAATGCACTGTTGTTGTTGGCCTGCTTTTGATAGTTTTGTGATAGTATCGAGACTGTGGGACATGTTCTTTCACTTTGAACTGATGTTAAAGAATGATATGACTTTCTAGGCACTGATAATGTATCCCAGCATGCATCATTGATTGGTCAGATGTTAATTGTGGAGACTGATGGCGTTAGAGCAGTGGGTCAGAGCTTCTACATGAAGGGTCCACACAGGCCATCGACAATGTTAAGAGAAGTCAACCTGAACGGACAGGCCGGGCTTTCTCACGGTCAGAGAGCACCAGCACCAGCATTCTTCATGCTTCATTATTTGTTAATCTAAGAACATTTGAGGCCTTTTGCCAAAACAAATGAGATTTGTAAATTAGTGTTATCATTAGGATTGCCAACCTCAGCAAAACGGACTTTAAGGTCATATGGGTTGGAGTATTTGTTGCTAGTTATAAAAGTCAGTGCTAATAAAGTTTAATAACACACATTAGGGACTTCAAGCAACAGACGAGGATCGAACGGCTACGCTGACTGGAAATAGGCGGTTAAATCGCCGTAGCCACGAACGGGCAAATCAGTTTAAGCGAATCGAACGTCTAGGTCAACTATCCTGAAGTGTTATTTCCAAAAGGTAAACATATTAACAAACGGAAAATCGCTAGCATTAGCTTGCATTTAAATCGAGACTACAGATTACATCAAATACTACTACTAGAATGATATACTGATAAAATATAGCATCACATGCCATTAAACATAACCTTTATATGCCTAATTTGTCACATGGTAACCAATACGTTAAACACTCTATTCTCCCGTTGTAGACGGTTACAGTACAACACCACGGAGTAGCGCTGTCACGCATGTGCAACACAATGACAGAACACCGTTGCCGTTCCATCCACACCTTTACTTAAAGTCCCTATTATCTCTTTAATGCAATTTATGCATAATTTAACTAGATAGTCTAAATATAACCAGAGCTTATGTCTTGACTGCTAACCCTATTGTGAATCGGGAGATCTTGTTTTTTTCATATTATGAACGTGTGGGATTGCTGTGTACCTCTAGAGTAAAGCCGATGACTTTGAAACATTGTTCCACCGTCTCAAACTGCTCTTTATAGAAGCCGTTCCCCACAATGTCAGGCACTAATTTAACATTCTCATTGTGGAGATACCTGGAATTGAGGAAAACAAAGAGGAGAAAAAAGAATGACTGGAATAAGGTTGCCAGGGCCAGACAGCGATAAAGACAGCAGGCTGTTATCAGCTCATGCACTTACTTTGGAGTTTTGCTGTCTGATAGTTTGTAGTGAGCAAGTTTCTTTCTCTCTGCCAGTCCAGCGTAGATATAGTAAAAGATATGGAAGTTACGCTCCCCCCTGAAGAAGGCATACATTAACTAAAAATTGATGCGTAACAAGATTGTTTTCTCATTTCACGCTGTTATATGCATGTGCAACATATGCGATACATGGTTTGATTACAGTATCCGTGTTGACAACTACATAAATAAATAAAAGTATTTTATGCATTTAGGAATAGAGGACAAATCCCATGTATTTGGAGCAATTACTGTTCATTTATGGTCAGACTAAATTAAAATAAAATAAAGCAGTTATCTGTATCCTGGAATGAAAGTAAATATTTTCATTCCGTTCCTTCTGTTTTTTATCAGGCTTAACCATGCTTCCAATTGAATTCTTAAAAAAAAGCTTGAACAAATGCTTCAATTTACGGAGAGTTTTATAGTCCCTCCAAACTAATCATGAATTTAATTTAAGGCTATTGTGGAGTACTAAAATGAGTTCACTTTATACAAGGTTTGTGACCATTATACTCAGGGAATTATCTTCTCCTGGTCTAACCTAACGCAAATACAGTCTGCAAAGACTTATGACAGACAGAAAGACCATCATAAGCCATCCACATTGGTTGATGAAATTGCACAGGTGTGTGTGGACTCTTACACAGCTTGGTTTGTGACTCTGGACTTCTCCAGGAGGTATTCAGACATCTGAGCTCCCACCACGGTCCCTCCAGAGGTGAACTTCATCTCCAGATACTTCCCAAAGCGACTGGAGTTATCATTGATCACAGTGCAGGCGTTTCCAAAAGCCTCCACCAGACTGTTGACCAACAAAATCTTCTCCTGCAGAGTCCGATTGTTAGCCTGAGAACGAATTGAATGATTTAAAACATGATTGTAAACTGGGTGATAATACATTGCCTCTGTAATGGCAAATGCAGAATTAAAAGCTTTCCATGCATTTGTTTTTTAATGTTATAGTTTGGTTGTCCAGTCGTACTGAAACATACAGTAAGAATGTACCTTTCCAAGAACGGTCTGCTGTTGGACTAACAAGTGGGCACTCTCTGTTTTCCCAGATCCACTTTCTCCACTGATGACAATACACTGCACACAGAGGAACGGACATGGTTTAGGCAACCACAATACACAATCATGACAGGCACACACCTGCAGATTTCGGAAGAATCTACTGTACTTTACCTGATCAGCATTATAAGACACCATAGACTGATATGCGATGTCTGCGACCGCATAAATGTGAGGAGGGTTTGACGCTCTTTTAGCTCCAACGTAAATCGTTGAATGCTGTCACAGAACAAAAGTGTCAGGTCCTGAATTTTAAATGTTTAAATCAAAATAGGATATGATCAAATGTTTTGTGTAAATGTGGTTGCTAGGGTGTTCCTGCTGGTTCCCAGGGCATTGTTTTGTGGTTGCTTATTTGTTTAGAATGGTTGTTTGTGTTCATTAATGGCTGCTAAAATGTTCTGAGCACAGTAGTCTTTTACATTATGACGCAATATCCTATAAGAGCTCTATCGGTCACCCACCTCCATCCCCAGCTCCACTTGTCTAGATCTGCTAAAGGGGGCAACATTGAGCCTAACATTGCAGTAGTAAACTTGCTCTAAAACTGCAGCAGTGTAAGCAGATGTAGTTTTGACCAAATGGTTCATTATGATTATTATTATGCTAAAACGTCTCCAGAGAGATGTCATCACTTGAAACTAATAATGATGCTTGCTTTTGCAAACTGTGCTAATTAACGTTTCTTCATGTTGATAAATCACTAAAAGTTGGAACAGGCATGGAATAAATAAACATTTATTGAGATTGTTTATGTGAAATGTCAGTATTGTGCAAATAGTTCTATTCATTTAGATTAGGCCGAGAGATTATGACAGAAAGAAAAATGCAATGAAATGCATAAAGTCTCACTGCTTAAACTACAATAACACAAAACGGATAGAAACAATCTTGCACAAGAGGCGAAGGAAAGAGAGAGAAAACAAGAGATGTGCCAGTAAATGGAATGTAGCAGACGATGACATGATGGCAGCTATAATGAAATCATGTAAACACATAAACTCACCTCGGGGGTGTAAAGCTCCGTTTTGTGGAAGGGATTAATCCCTATAAGGATGTCTCCAACGTAGGTGTAGATTTCGTCCTTCGCATAACGCCTTTGGAGTTGATCAGTGACTGTGTTCTAACAGAGACACAATTACACATCACAGATGGCTCTTCCATCAAACACTGCACAATGCTACACAATGACCGTTATATATCACACAGGAGCTTCCATTTTCATGCATGACCAACCCCACACAAGGGGAGATGGGTCATTATATGCACTACTACATTCATGGGTCTGTACATCGTGATACTACACACATATGGGCATACCACACAGTTTGCTGATAAGGACACAGGCATAAAACAAGCTCATCCAGTCTACAATGGGACCATTATGGATAAGAAAATCCATCTAATGTCAATAAGACACCTTGCTGCATTGATAGATCACCTTAAATGTGTGTTCTATACAAACTGTTTTATCATTCACTAATCTGTGTATGTATACATCTGACAGCTGAAAAATGAAACTGCTAGGATGAGTTATGGTCACTTGACAGTTTCTCTAAAAAATATGTGATAAAGGGCTTGAAAATTTCCTGGCTCTTCTAAGTGCACAGTTGGCACTTTTTACAAACCAAAACAAAACAAAGAAACATTCGATTTGAATAAGCAGTTACCACATAAGACATTAAAAACACAAAACCACCAACACCCCTTCCATAAAATGATTTTTGCCTGTATTTACCTACTTGTTCATACAGTGACAGCTGTCATTATTTTTACATAATTTGTTAACATAACTGGTCTCCACTTATTCTCTGTGTGTTTAAGTCATAAACACAGAAAGAAACATAATTTGAAACTTTCCACAGCAAGGCAAGTGTACAGCCTCATACAATTTTCTCAAATTCTTCACATAATGTTAGTGTAGATTACATTTGTCAAGCTCAACTAGTCAACCCTGTTATTAAGATTATAAAAAATTAAATGTTCATCATCAACGTAATGTTTTATAGATACATATAAACCAAACATTTGCGGACTACCAAACTAGCTACTACGGAGTGATAGCTTTTTTAGGCTTAATTTCAACCCCGTTACCCATTTTGGTAGGCAATTTATTTATATTTTAGTAGTACAAACTTCATGCATATAATAAGCTTCAACTAAGTGAGAGCTTAATTTAGGCTAAATTGTCTACCCTGTTACTGTAGGATGATCAAAAACTAAATGTTTATCATCAACAGAATTTTTTAAAGATACCAACATTTGTAGCTAACTAACTGGCTACTGAGTGATAGCTTCTTTTAGGCTAAATATTCAACCCTGTTACCATAGGGTGTATTCTCGCACTAGGCCCTT
The DNA here is from genome assembly GCA_029783895.1 of Triplophysa bombifrons. NCBI lineage: Eukaryota > Metazoa > Chordata > Actinopteri > Cypriniformes > Nemacheilidae > Triplophysa > Triplophysa bombifrons. The sequence goes on from CM056470.1 coordinate 7,989,391, forward strand.
TTTAGGTGGGCTTTAGCCACCCTAAAATTCTAGCTTAGCCCCCCCCCCTTAAAAAATTTGCATAATTATGTAATCTGTACAGGAATTCGAGACCACTTTAAAACTCTTAATATGGAAACGGCGGCAGGCTAAGTTATTGACGTCATAAGCAGAGTACAAGTTGTGTGCATTAACATGACATCTGCATCTTTGGCATGCTTTATAAATGCAGTTTACATAACATGATGTGGGAGCGATACAAGACCCTTTCCTATCCACTGTAAAAAGTTATACCCTGTCACACTGTTAACTAACGTTAGTAAACACGCAGTCATGCACAGGAGTGACAGCGCTCGTTCTGATCAGAATGAATGATATGGAAAAATCATATCAAGTTATTCCTTCTACTAAATAATGACTCAGCAGTAGATTGTGACATTTATTAAATGGATATTAAAAACCAAGATATTGAGTACCCCCTGCCAAGTTATTCCAAGTCTACCCGTTCTGGTAGCCGATATATTTATATTTTAGTAGCACAAACTTCATGTATGTAATTAGATATTGCTGAGTGAAAGCCTCGTTTAGGCTAAATCGTCCACCCCGTTAATGTAAGATGATCAAATACTACATATTTATCATTAAAAAATGTTTACTATGAAATAAACGTTTGAGGATAAATACATAACAAGATTTGCAGCTGCCAAACTAGTTAGCTACTACTGAGTGAGAGCTTCATTTAGGTTTAATCTTCAACCCTGTTAACCATTGTGGTATGCAATTCAATTGCATTTTAATAGTATAAACTTTATGTGTGTAATTGTTATGTAAATGTAATTCTGAACATTAGATAATAATATAAACAAACACAATAAAAATAGTTTAACATTACGCACCTGCCTTTAAAGAAATTAATTTCAAGCCCTGTTTATTCTGTTTGGGAAAAATGTTGGGGACATATTAAATAATATAACCAATGTGTGTATTCTCGTACTTCATCTAGAGACTCTAGGGTTGCGAGATCATCCACGTCGTCACACGTTTGATTTTGAGACGTCATGTAGCTGCCTTTTTTGGTGTGAATACGCTCATGCCTGTAACAAACAACACATTATAGTCTTAACAACATTGAAACACAACCTTGAAAGCTAAAATCGATTACATTAAAATTACATCAAAATCAATATATAATACCTCTAACTATTTTGAAAAGTTTATTGATAAATGCATTACAGATAATGAGGATATAAAAACCAATAGTTGCTGTATATAAAAAATACTTTACTCATTTTAAAAGATCCAATCCAAGGTTATTCTATTCAACAGCTCTGATCCAATATCTAGGGATCTGCCTACATAGAAAACATTTTAAGGCATCACAGGAGCAGATAGAATGTGAAGGCTGTCACAAAAGCTAGCAGTTAAGAAATGTGATACCAGCTTGTGATTTTCTGATCCCTCATCCCTGGTATTCTAATTTAGTGACGTTTGTAACCAACTTTTCTCACTACACACTGTTATAGGAATACCAAATTCTATGTATATAATGATTTCACTGTTTCAAAATAGCCCCAGAAAGTTTATAATTGTTGTACTGTTGTAATAGTTTGTATTGTGATGTACAATATCATGTGATAACAAGTTTACGGTATATAAACTGCCATAAAGCCATGTTGTGCAAAAATGCAAGAACACACCATTAGGTCACATAATGAGGACATACAATTTGAAGGGGAAGTTTCTACACATGTTCAAATAGCCGCTACTGCTACATATAACTTGATGCTTCATATCACAGCCAATATCTCATACCTGGAATTACTGTCATGGCTTTCAGTCTTTCCATGATGGCTTAAATGACAAAACATAAAATATATAAAAACTAAACCTAAACAATCTAAACCCAACATGAGATGCTACGTCACTTGGGTCTCCCAACTCATAACCAAATATACACTTTTGTTTGGTGTAGCTTCATCTTAAAAATTAGAGCCATCTTCAAATGTTAAAGATCCTCAAGTTTTTTATCCTTTAAGTTTTATATCTCCTTTGCTAGACTTTTGCAATTCACTTTACCTAAAAAACAAGCATTGTTTTACACAATTCTTATTTTTTACAATTTAGTAAATTAAGGTGAACCAAGCAATTTGCGATTCTTTTACAAATTTGTCTTTAACAAGAGACACTACTGTATGGAAGCATATTGGTAGCAATGTAGATTTGACACTGACACCTGTAAGTTGTACTTCTTTTCGATTTTAGAAATCAAAGATATATGACAATACTATTTTAAGAAGTTCTTGAATGAATTTAACCATATTAAGGAAATCTTTTCCACAAAATTGAATTACATTTTTTTGAAATATTCGTTATAATCTTGTTGTATGAACTTATTTTTTTTAGTAGTCTTGATTAAATTAATTTCTGTCTTACCTACACTAAAATAAAATAATATGTTCAACATTTTTTATTTTATACATTTGTAACATTAATTAGAATTTTTTTATTTTACTTCAATAAGCAAATACTGAATTAATAAAACTCAACAAGAATGCAAATAAAGGATTGTAACCATGAGCTTACCAAATGCAACGCTTTTCTGAACAATGGTAACTATTTTATGTTAACACATTACAACTCCTTTATGTTGTCTCAAACACATCGTTATATGACTAAACATAGAAAAATCACGTTGAGACCAAATTTTCCAAAAGTTGCGTTGATTTGACTTAAGCAAGTTAAGTAAATTGTTGATTTAACTTAAGCTAATTAAGTAAATTGAACAAGCAGAAAAAAATGTTTTTTTGAGTGTGCTCTATACCATTTTTAAGAATAAAACATTTATTACACTAATAAACCTATAGTTATCAGGTATCATTGAGTGGGTACAAATCCAGGGACCCCATCTGGTTATGTCATTTCTTCTTTTAGCCTTATTTTAGCGGAATGATTCAAATTGTATGGAATACCCACCACAATCCTGTTCCAATATTCTACTTTTTGAGGGATTTTCTTTTGACCTCTATTGGTCAAACACTCTAGTCACATGTTACCCCTTTTTTGCACCCTTGATCTCATATGATCACAAAATTTCAAGCATATTTCTCAATCACTTTCATTAGGGGTTAAAACAGTTCTTGGAAAGAATGACGAATTGCACATTTGAATTGCAAGAATAACAAACGCATTCAAACAAGTCACTGTCCAAGTAAAAAATTCCACCCTTTGTGCAAAGTAAAATACAGACTCACAAAACACAAGGGTTGATTCAACAGTCTCTGACTCTTCCTGCGATACCTTATTTTTTCGATAACGCCTATTTGTTGGTTGAGGTCGATCAATTCCATCAGCTGCTTCTGCAGCGTCTTTTCTCGTCCCACAATCTGTGTGATGAAGACATGCTGAAGAAGGTCAAACACATTGGGCCTCAGCTCAAAATCCTTTATCAGACACCTGGAGGGGCACAATCGAAAGCATGTTCACAGATGATAAGGACTAGATTAACGAAAAAGAAAGATTGTTGTAAAGATTAATTCAATTACAAACACTGTTGTGGCAAAGCAGCGGGAGGCTAATTAAAGTTATGAGACGCTCGTGAGCAGCTCTTTATGAGAGCAATTAACCTATGTGCCAACATCAATGCAGAAGAAAAAGTTAAAGTTTTGTTAAGAGAAAAACTATTTGTGTTTGCTGAAAACATGCACATACTACAAACATACATGGTTCACTTACTTGCATATAAAATCATTAAATTCAGTAGTCCAGAGCTCAGGTTGATGTAGGGTGGGTGGAGGGTTTCTGTAAAGGGTAAAGAGAGACAAATAGAAAGAGATTTGTGTGAAATGAAAAATGAAGTTAGCTGCTCAATGTGAATCGATTGCATTCATTTCAAAGGGAAGGACATTTCTTGCTTGATGTGATTATTAGATTACTGACTAAAACTGCCCGATGTTAAGATGTGAATTAACGGTCACTATAACACCGCCTCTACACCGGATGCGACCGATGCGACATGACAAAAGACATTAGAAACGCATTAGAACCCATTATCATTTAAAATTTTGTACACACTGGATGCGGCACGGCGCCTGTCGCGTCTGGTGTAGACACGGTGTCAGATTTAAAGAAAAATATCCAATGTTTTTATATAACTATAGAATGTTTTCTAAATTCAGTTTTCAGAAAATGTATCAATATATCAAAAATATCAAGATTTCAGCCAGTTTTTGAAATAGGTAACCTGATGTGTAAAGTAAAAGTTGATTCAACTTGAATTAACTTTACCAAGTCTTATGCTGGGTTCACACCAAACGCGTTCTTCACTTTTTATTACTCACGGGAGAAGTTCATTATTTTCACTTGAGGGACGCGAGCTGACAAATATTTTCCACTCAATCAAACTCAAGTCAATCGCTCTGCCCGATTTGCATCATTCGCAATGATGCAAAATCTGGTTTCATTCCGACAGTGACAATATGTTTTTAACATTTTTTTGTAATTAACAGCAGTTCTCTCTGTGACAACATTCCCCAATACTAGGTCACCATGTTTAAATAAATTGTCCAGGAACACCAGGGGTGGAAATGTTCAATAGTCCTTTTGAAGCTATGGATTGTTGAAAAAATAAGTAAAACACAATCATCATTTTAAATGGGTAATATGGCGTGAATACGTATTTTTCTGTGTCTTTTGTATGTTATAAGTTGCCCTTGCATGTATTAGACATGTAATATTTCCAAAAATGAAAGTGTCGGAAGAAAATATGCATTCTATCTAAAAGTGAATAGTCACCCAGACCTGCCTGAAACGCCTCGTGTAACCACACCCCCACAAATCTATGTCAGTTCGTGGAACGATTTGACTAAGACCGCCCAAATGTATACGCAAGTAAGGTGGGCGCACGCCTCAGTACAATTGCTTTGGAACCTGATGTTCCAAATATGTTGAGAGGCATTACATTTCTGTTACACTTAAATCTTGTATACACATTGAGTTACAACAAAACAAACGATTGTATTAATTTTAGCCGTGTCATATGACTCCTTTAAAATCTTCTGGAAATAAATGTGTGACCAAAAGCCCAAATCTACTACAATAAAGAATTCATCCTTTTTTCACTGATAGACTGGTTGTACAAGTAAAACAGCATTTTAGCATTTTCTAAAAGCTTTGTTTACGAAGGCTGCCAAAAAGCTTTTCCCTATACATGTAGATAAGTAAGCAGATAGACACTTAACTGACTCACCAAGGACCTGACAAGCGTTCCCGCTGGGGAACAATTGAGCTAATTAGGTGTCATTTTGTGTCCTGGTGAAGGGGGCTATTAACAGAGGGGCTGAGGAGGTGTACTCCAGCCCAACGGCTACCGCATCAGGACCAAACCTCTTTCTACTCCCCTGACAGTGATTAATTACCCTAATGGGGGGCATACATCTCAGCTTATCACACGCTAGGCCCCACACAAACAGAGGGTGTCAGGCTTGCAGAAACGCTTGGACTATTAAAATGCATCCTTATCAGGACAAAAACACAGTAGAAAAAAACAACAGATTGCAGCTGAGAACAACAAGAAGGGGGAGTGAAAACACAGAAGAACAGAGTAATGCTGAATGTATTGCAGTCACATCACTATCTCCAGTAAAAGCATCAAAGAATAAATAATTTATGTTTCGCTATAAACTAGATTATTAACGTAACTAAATAACAGTTTCTAAAAAATGGGACACAGGTGTTCAATTTTACATAGACTACTTTTGGCTTCTTTTGTGGGCATTTTTAGCATATGGACGAACCTAAAAGGTTGCTATGTGGTTTCTGGGGGGTTGCTTTCTTGCCCAAGTGAAATAAGCTGATTCTTAACCATTTAAAATATTATCAATTTATTTTTTTATGCATCTATTTATTTATTTGCTGACTTAAATTTTTTTGTACATTCACATTGGCTTTATAGATCAATACAGCATATAATTTATCAATTTGGCTATTTATAAATTATTCTAACCAATGTGAGTTAATCTAAAAAGAAAATGTTTTTTAAGTTAAGTCATTTGATTTACTGTATCTGTCTCTACTGATACCCTAACAATGCCACTGATTATTAAATAAACACATCTGGAGATGTTTAGGTGGAATATACCATTAAAGTATTTCCATCAATTTACATCCATGTCTCCATTTGTGACATTTACACACTGGAGGTTTCTCATTGGATGTTCTTATGTTTGTTAATTTTGGCTCTCGGCCCTTGTCCTCTGGCTAAATGTGTATATTCCTGTCTTGTTTGTGGTTTTGTGTGGTGATGTCAGAAGAACTGAGCATAGACATGCTCCTCCCAGGGCTTCAGGCTGCGTCTGGTTTAATCTGGGTCACACAAATGTAACACTGCAGCTCTTCTGGCACTGGCCTGGTGATGTTTGCTGGACATGCACCAGCTCTCCACCAACCAGACCTCTCTCTCTCTCTCTCTCTCTCTCTCTCTCTCTCAACAGACAACATGCTGTACGAATAACATAAATGTAATCCAAAAAACTACAATGAATGCAACAAATTGGGGATCTAAAATGTGAATTCATTTATAACCTATATTTTTAATTAATTGAACCCATATCTTTTATCAAGTGTATCTAAGTATTTATGGTCAATTTAAAGCATATTAAATGAAATATAAATGTTTAAATCAACACTTACAAAATGTGACACATTACTGACTGAAACTGACTGTTCAATGGAAAATTTAGGGCTGCAGGCAAATGTGGCAAACTAGAGACATTTATTAAAGGGATGGTTACGGTTAAAAAAGCAGCTGACCACCATTTCTCCACATCGTGTTCAATTGTATGAACACAAAACCACTGAAACATTTCTCAAAATATATTTTGTTTGTGTTCCACCGAAGAAAGAGTAACATACAGTAGGTTATAAACCACATGAGAGTGAATAAATCATGAATTTTACTTTCTGTGCAAGCTATCCCTATATGATAAAGTTTCATCCTATATCCTGTAAATCCTAAACAATACATCTAATTTGAAGTCCTAAATATAAATCCTCAATACAGATCCAAATATCTTATCTCAATGTAAATCTTGAGCTGAACATTTAAAGAACATGTAAATGAGTGATTATAAAGGGTGTGTCACGTGATGTTGCTCACTCTTAGAGTCAGCTGAGGAATAAGGTGTGTCGAATAAGAAAGAAATCCACGAGAAACACAAGGAAAGACAGCCTGCAGTGTGTACATGATCAGTCAGAAACATTACTACATCACTCAGTGATTTCTGACAGTCCCCCCCACCACCGCACAACCGAACTGCTATAACAGCACAACGCTCAATGTGTGTGTGTGTAAGGATGCATTCAAACCCAAATGTGCTGCACCATCAAGATGACAGCAGTGATATCAGTTTGCATTGTGAGCTTGAAACCGGTAAACCATAAAATCTCACCTTCAGACAAGTTGGCACATAATAGAAAAATTCTTTTTCTGGCCACTTTCTCTTATCCATAAAGATGAGTGTTCATGTACTTCATAGAGGGGATGTACGCACTTAAGACTTCTGTGCAAGTAAGCTAGCTTCTGACAGCTTCAAGGCTCAAGATTGCAGTGTCATCCATCTTCATGCTAAAATCACAAATGGCTTCATATACTGGCTGACACTGAAGCAGCTGTAACACAACAATCTGAGGTCTGGCTATGAGAGAAATGCACGACATAAGTGAGAAAATATGAGTTAAGGCCAAAGATAATAATAATAACAAGATGCGTCACTGCCATTGAAATGAATGGGGAGGAACGCAACTCTCAAAATGGCCGCCCTGGGGAATCTTTGCGTATGTGTAGTAATCCTCTTGGTTACGTATGTATCCTCAGTTCCCTGATGGAGGGAACGAGACGTTGTGTCGAGAACGTCATATGGGGTTCGCCCTTGAGAACCAATCAACTGTGACTTCTATAGAAAAGGCCAATGAAATTTGGCGAATGAAATTTGCATGCCGGGCTCCGCCCCCGGATATCCGGTATAAAAGGAAGCCAGCGTGCAGCATTCATTTACCTCTTGTTCCGAAGAGCCTGAGAGCCTCGTCTGCAGTAGAATACGATACGTGTTTGTGGTATAAGGGACACAACGTCTCGTTCCCTCCATTTACATACGTAACCAAGACGTTCCCTTTCTGTCGGTCTCTCGACATTGTGTCGAGAACGACAGATGGGGTTACCTATGGAAAACGCGTTTCGCGTCACAATCTCTAGCGAAGCGACGGTAACAGGCCTGGGCATGTCAGCTCGAAGCTTTCGCGAAACTGTAACCTTCCAGTGTGGTGGTCGGGGGGTTCCAGAGCTTTCTTGGAGAAAGATGGGTACAGCCCTGACCTGTAACCTTTCACGGATGAAGGCCTTAGCTCTCTACTGGCGACAGGCCGTCCAGCTCGGGTTTACACTGGGTAAGCGCAACTTCCTTAATTAGGGATGCGCTGCAGAGGCCACCTCAATCGCCCTCTCGCGCCCCTTAGGAACCTGGTGACCAGGTCGTGTTGCCCTAGAAACTTTCCATTAACTGAGTCGTGATGAAAGGCGATAGCGACTACATACACATTCAGTGTGGAGGGGAGATGTTAGTCTCCAGTCTCTTAAGAAGGACAACACGATCCTGATCGAGCACCTGAGTTGGTCTTTCTCGTTGAGAGAGACGCCAGGACGATAAGAGGCGCCGTCTAGAGGCGTATAACCGCCTAGTAGATGGGGCCCTAGCCTGGGTGATGGTCTCCGTCATAGAGGGGGATTAGCCAACTCAGGATCTTCTCGTCCCGTCTAGAGACCAGACATGGTGTTTCAGAGGTCTGATCTGGGATGCCAGAATGTGCCCTTCCCCTGAGAGAGCAGTTCCACTGTCAGGAGAATGGGCCAGGGGGAGTCGTTGTCCAGAGCCTCAGCTCTGAAAGTCAAGTGCGGTTGGGCCAATGTAGCGCAACCAATAACACCTGGTACTCCTCTTCCCTGACCTAGGCTCATTGGGGGGTAAGGCGTACTTCCGCCCGTCCCACAGTCAGCTGTGCGCAAGGGTATCCGTGCCGAGGGGGCCTTGGACAGGGAGTACCAAGGAGGGCAATGGTAGTGTTGCGGGAGGCGAACAGGTTTACCTGGGCCTACCCGAACAGCATCCAAATGAGCTGGACTGCGCGGGGTGGAGTCGCCACTCTCTGCGAGGCGCATACTGAGGAGAAAGCACGTCGAGTGTCTTGTTCAGTTTGCCTGGGATGTGTGTGGCCCGCAGGGAACGGGTCAGCTGTTGACTCCACCGGAGAAGGCGTCAAGCAAGTCGTGTTAGCTGCCGTGAGCGTACGCCACCCTGACGATTTGATGTACGCCACAGCTGTAGTGCTGTCCTCAGACAAGCACGTGCTTGTCCTGCACAAGAGACCGCAGCCTGCTCAGTGCAAGTAGCACAGCCCACTTGGCAATTGATATGCCAGCGCAGGCGGGGGTTCGTTCAAACGCCCCGCTACTGCGTGCTCCTAACACACTGCACCGCACCCCTGCAGGGAGGCGTCCGTCGTCACCACGACTTGCCTCGTGACCTGCCCAGAGGGACCTTAGTCCATCGAAAGGTCATGGAAGACCAGGGGGTTATGGTGTGTCGGCAGCAGGTCTAGGTTCGCAGAGGTCCCCACATCACTAACGCTGCTAACACTGGTGGGCATCGGGGCCTTAGCCACCTACGTCACGACCCTGGTTTCCGTAGTAAGACAGCCACCCGTGACCGCAACTTCTGTATGACCATCTCCCCGCAGTGCAGGCAAGATGTGTCAAAGAAAGCTGCCTCAGTGTGCTGGACGGCCAGACACTCGACGCAGCTATCGTGTCCATCCCCCTCCTCGATGAGAGTACCGCACCCAAGAGAACAGCGGGACATGCTGCGCTGGAGAATGCTCAGTCCTGAAAAGGACCTTTTTAGAAAAAATCTCTAACACCTCTCTAACCGCCGAGACGCCCAGGGGAAGGTCGCTGCAGGTAGGCATGATCCGCTGCTCTACGTCGTAGATCCGGCAATGTAGAAGAAGAAGAATTCATTGAATTTGTTTTGTTGGTAGTCATGAGCGAAGGCTCTGAAGATCAAAAGGTAAATGAATGCTGCACGCCGGCTGCCTTTTATACCCATCTGGGGCGGACACCGTTATGCAAATTTCATTGGCCTTTTCTATAGTAGTCAGAGTTGATTGGTTCTCAAGGGTGAACCCCATCTGTCGTTCTCGACACAACGTCGAGAGACCGACAGAAAGGGAAGTAAAGCTACATGAAAAATAATATTTTTGAGTGCTATTTGATCACAGGAAACAAACGTTGTGGGAAAGTTTACGTCATTTTCAAATGTTGTTTTTTTATAAGTCGTTGAATTGGGATTTTAGCCGGCGATTGTAGAAATATCAGTATTCCCATTCACGTCTTGTTTGAATTACTGCCTCGGAGGCAGTAAGATGGCCGCCAAATGGCACGACTTCCCTAAACGGACTTTGTAAAGGCTCTGTCACCTTGGAATTTTGAAAAGAGCTCTCATTGGATGAAGGTCAGCGAGGGGCGGGTCTCCATCACCTAGCTCTATAGCTGTGATACCCAGAGACCAGACATCACAGCGCTCATCATACGTGGAGTCCAGCTGCTGTTCACACGCGATCACCTGTTCAAACAAACAAACAAAATTACTTTAGTACTACTGACCTTACTTGTTAACCCAATATATTGATGACTATCCCCACAATTCTGTGGCAATTAAGTTTTCTACTACAGTGCTTAGTTTCTTTAAGTGAGATTGCATTTTAATATGTAGTAACAGCACTGGTAGGTCTACGTTTCACTCTTTGTATTACTCATTTGTATCACTTGGAATAAGCCGAGCGGGCAACAGAACTGTTTATTATGTCATCAGTCAAGAAAGCAGTCATAAGTAAGTAAAGTAAATAAGTAAATAAGTAAATTACTTATAAAATAATTATCAACCATTTTGTCACAAATCGTCATTTGACCCAACCTAACCATTTTGTGTGTGTGTGCGATATTGCTTGTCAAATATATTTACAAGAATTAAAAATAAAGTTAAGGTTTAATAAGTATAATAAAAATTATAATCTATATATTATTACGTATATATTACACATCTATTAATATATCTATATCTACATATACATATTAATAAATGATGTAAATAAACAATATATTGTAAATCACAAACACAATAATAGAAATTATTTAATAAATATTAAATAATAAAAAACACATTTCAATGTATACAGCATGGCAGACACTTTAATCCGAAGCAAATTACAGTACATTTAAGAAAATATGTCTACCACATTGCTTTTCCAGTCAATCTACGGAAACATATATTGAAAAACACTATCAGTGCACAGAAAAAGATAATTGGACTGTAAAATCATGACCGTTCTTATATTCTTAGAAAGAATTCAAATAACAATTATATAAAATAGCAATAATAAAACAGGGACATTAACAATAAGCATAAGAAAAGATAAGAAATGTACAGAGCTGAAAACCAAACATTGGCCATTCAGTCTTCAAGGCCCTTACTAATGTTGAACACATAATATATTACCTTATAAGATGGATAAAATGCCGAGATCTGAAGGTCTTACCTAAAGCTTAAATACACAAATAAATCATCCAGCGTCTTTAGTAATGAAGAACAGCGACGATTCCAAAATATTCCGATCTGATGTTTAGGATGGTAAAAAGCTCACTATTGCTAAATCTCAGCTTGTGTTTTTATTGTTTTGCCACCTTGAACAAATTGAGAAAAGTAAGCCTCTACCCATGAGTCATATGAAAATGTTCCCTTTTGACACTCAAAACACATTCAGAGCTTTAAATCCTAGTCCCTTGCCTCATATGTAAATCTTATGGAAAACAAAGAACAACGTCTGCAGTCCACAAAACCAGCAAATGGTTTCTAAACAATTTCCCAAATGGTCTCACCTCAGGGGCCATCCAGAATGGCGTCCCGACCGAAGTGTTTCTCCTGAGACGGGTGTTCGTCAGCTGAGCTGACACCCCTAAAGATACAGAAAAAGCAACACAAAACAAATAAACTTTCAGGCTGTTCTTCACGATGCTTCTGTGGATGTTTGTCGGTTCGCTGGTGTGTTTGGATTGTCTGCGGGCATTTAATGAACCGACTGTAGACTGGCTTGTAGCCAATTGGCAATGGGAACACAATTTGAATAGAGAACAAACAACGAAACAACAGGAAAAAGTACTTTACGTTTTATCTGTAATAATAATTGTAACTCCGAAATGACCTTAATTGACCAGTGATTGAAAAATGTTATGCTACCCCATTGGATCAGAAATTTGTTCATCTTAATTCCCACTAGAACACTTGGGCTGCTATTTTGTAGTGTACAGTCATGGCCAAAAGCATTGGCAGTGACATAAAGTTTGTGTTTTGCAAAGTTTGCTTCTTCAGTGTTTGTAGATCCACAAGTTTCTAAGATGTACTGGAAAACAATGGGTACGCATATCATAGGTTTTAAAGGCATTTATTTGCATAGAATGAATATTTACAGTGTTGGTTGGGTCTTGTTTTTGTAACCTCTGCACTTCGTTCTGGAATGCTGAATATTAGCTTCTGCCCCAAATCCTGACTGATGGCAAACCATTATCGGTGCTCTGAGATGATGGCAATTTTTGGCCTTCTGCTTGTCCACTTGCCTTTTAAGGAATGACCACATGTTCTCTATATGGGATTGGCATCTGAGGAGATGCTTTTTTCTGGAATTATTTAAAATGCATCTGATCACTCTGCATAATAATCTATAAACAATGTGAATGAACGCCACAACAGTTTAAGCAGAAATTTAGCAAAAAAACGAAATTATGTCACTGCCAATACTTTTGGCCATGACTGTAGTTTAGTCTAGTTGTAGTCTTGTCAAGGTGAATGCATACCTTGACTCTAGGGGTCAAAGATCTAAAAATCAAATCAAGAATCATGATTCTGGAGTCAGACCTTAGTTTGTTTCAGCCCACTACTATCTCAAAAACATTGAAAGAATTAGATGTTTTGTTTCCAGGCAGGACTTGAAGAAACTTGTTCATGCCTGATTTCCAGCAGGGTGGATTGTTGAAACGGTCTTCTCACCGGCCTTCCCAAGAAGACAGCTGCAGCTCATACAAAACCAGAAGATAGAACCAGAAAATCTGAGCATATTACAACAGTCCTCATGTCCTTACACTGGCTTCAACTTACTTTAAGGATTGATTTTAAAGGAGCCAGTCTTTGCTGTTTTTGAGGCTTTGATTATGTTTTTTGGGTGTTTAACAATGGATGTTCATGTTTCTAATTAAAAACCGCTATACCTCTTCTCACTAAACAACTGGATTTCTTAAGGTCTAAATAAAATCCCTCCTTCAGAAACGCTCTGATTGGTAAAGGTGACCATGTCTGTCAGGTTTGGTTCCCCGTTTAGACTGTGTGAAGATGTCCCACCCACACCATATCAGCCTCTCAATGCACGTGTATTCATAAACGTTTGCTTTGAGCAATAAACAGTAACAATGGCGTCAACTTCACTTTATCAGTTAAAAACATGCGGATCGATCAAAGTGTAACGGAGGTCTGCTAGTGCATGTGCAATCATCAATCTTTGTTACATTTTTTTTCCGACTATGGCGAGTGAAATGACACACTCACAACAATCTTAAAATGGCTTTAACACCGGCAGTCTGCCTTGAAACGTAAACCTTTTAGAAAGGTTTCATGATAATGAGTTTAACCATAAAGACTACTTATATCTGCTAACTGTTTATGAGGCAAAATGCTTACAATTAGCTGAACATATACGTTATATGAAAACATAGTTTAATTGCAAAAGATAACTCCTTTTTTAAAATAATTTCATAATTAAAAACCCATGCTGTTTATTGTCTCATTATTCATGTGTTTATTGTGTTTTATTATATTTGTTAGCTGTATTTTTAAAAGTTAAATTTACTTATGGAAAACAATAAAAAACAAACGGTTTGATTGATTTTAATTGGAATGCACAATAAAACTTGAATTTTGAAAAGTTATCTGTTTTGGTAAATTAACACTTCACAATGTTGAATTAGTAATTTAGTGTATATTTTATCATCTTAATTTGAATGCGACAATAATATTTTTTAATATTTATTTGAATATATTACATTTTTACTTTAAGATCTTAGTTAAATATGTCAGCATGAAACCTTATTCTATAATATTTCTATGATTAAATGACTGACAGAGACCAATCCACTTTCAGCCAATCACTGTGGTCATAGTCAGTGAGCTTGCTGACATCATCCATAGCAACGAGGTCAACCCCGCCCTTTTTCTTATTTCAAGATTTTTTTCTTTTATCGTTGTGATTATTTTTATATGATTATTTGAAATGTGTTTATGTAAATAACTTTGAATTACCACGGTGTATGAAATGTGCTAAAAAAACTTGACTGACCTTGTTTAGTGACCCCACCCTGGTTGTTTGCACCTGTGTCTTGTTTTCTTTGATAAGTCTGCTTATAAAACACCTGTGTTTCTTACACCGTGTCTACACAGCACCACCTCCAGTGTAGACAAAATTAAAATTATAATGTGTTCTAATGTGTCGTGTCCTGTCGTGTCCTGTCGTGTCCTGTCGCATCTGCTGTAGACACGATTTTAGGTTGGTTTCTTTGATGTTATTACTGTATGGATCATTTCATAGTGCTCTGTTTCCTGTGTTTTGTTGTGGATTATTGTGATTCGTTACAAATATCACTTTAAACATAACATTGCAACAGGGATTAGATGAAACCAGGACTAGGTTTTAGATAAATTAGGACATTTAAGTAGTTTTTACAAACATGCCAAAATAACATGAATTTAATAAAAGTGAAATGTGACCCTGGACCACAAAACCAGTCATAAGGGTCAGTTTTTTAATAAATACACTTTCTCTTGATGTATGGCTTGCTAGGATAGGCCGAGATACAACTATTTGAAAATCTGTAATCTGAGGGTGCAAAAATCGAAATATTGAGAAAATCAATTTATAGTTGTTAATCATAGGCGCTGTGGCAGACTGTTGCTAAGAAGAAACATGTTTGTTTTAATGCTTTCTATGGGCTTACCGTAATCGCGTTGTGTAGAGTAGATGAATCCAAAGTTGAAATTTTAAGCTTTACATTGATACCGACCTTGAGTGGGTAACTCCAAAAGAGCGGGCAGCAGCGAGTGAAGTTTGTAGGTTTTTGTTCACGATTTTGCGGCATCCACTCACAAAAATAAAGTTTTGATATATTTACAGTAGGAAATTTATCTTTCCTTATTATCCTAATGATTTTTGGCATTGAAGAAAATCTATGATTTTGACCCAAACAATGTTGGCTATTGCTACACATATACCTATGCTACTTGTGACTGTTTTTGTGTAAAAAAAGTGTAACAAAGCACTACTATATTCCATTCTTTATCATAAGGACTGTTTCTCCTTCAGAAAAGAAAAACTTTAGACTAAAGAAAGAAATGGTTCTTATAAACTTGAGTGAGTGGTTTCTAGAGTATTGACGCTAATCAGAAGGGCTCTTTGTAGTGATAAAGAGTCCTTTAGACTATTAGAATCCTTCTACTTTGGTTCTTTAGAGAACCAAACTGACATAACAGCTATTTGTTAAAATGATTGTTTTGTGAATTCGCCTGTCAGTCATCCATTGGTTGGCCAAACAGATCTAAACTCACTTCTGTCGATTGGGCCCAGTTTGCTACAGTATACCAGACTGGTTGGAAATCCACCTACATTACAACGGATTTACTTATAGTCTATTCCTATCTGACTGGGATAAAACAATTACACACTGAAACGACATCTGTAATATTTTTGTTTGTGTTGGAAACAGATTGATGTTGTATGTTGTGAGATTAGATCATTAGATCATTACCCAGTTTCTTTTAATTCTTTGCAAAATTACCTTCCTTCTATTTCTGATCGGATTAAAGCTCTTGAGTGATGGTAGACATAATCACAGCAGATTTGTTGTATCACTCACAACCGCACTAAATAACCATTACACCAGAAATAAATAAACAAACCATGGATTGATATATGCTGTGAGCTAAAGATGGACGACAGACAATAAATGTACGGAAGGACAATAGATCCATACAGACACAAGACTACAACTCTCCTACGGCTGTTCTCTTTCTGCTACATTAGATTTGCACAGGGCCCCGGGGCCAGCCATAATAATCATCAGAGATAACACTGCCAATTAGAATATTCATGACAAAAGCAGCAAAGCGCCCTCCTTCATTTGTTCCTTCTCTCGCTCGTCTTGTCTAATAACGCAGGCTGTTTTTGTAAAGATGAGTCAGTGTGGGGGTTTTATCTGCTCAGTATAGCGTGAGCCCCTTCAGACGGATAACGCATTAGCCCTGCATGACTTTGAGCGTTCTTAAAAGTGGGCATGCGGAGCCCCTGCATACAGAGGAGGCACATCAGCCACCCACTCGCCGTGGCTCGCTTCCTGACAGCAGGAGACAGATATCGCCCTCAGGACATCTCCGACCAAACACACAGGAATTCTCTGGATTGTTTTGGGGAAAAATTAGGTTGACACCCAAACCAAGAAATACATTTGACACCAATATCCATATTCTGGAGAAGCAATACATTAGAGAACAATAAACTGATGAAAACACAGTTTTTTTACAGCATTATTTTATATATCTTTTTAGATTATATATAATAAAATAAATAGTTCCAGTCATTTATGCTGATTAAGGAATATAAAATTATTTAATTATGTATTATTTGGGTGATCGTGTAGGCATGGGTATGCAGTATTTTACTTCTATAAATTCTACACGTTTTTTTATTATTTGTGTCGATTATAAAATATCTGACAAGCTCAGCTTTGACCCCAATGTTGTTGTTTAAGAACTGGTTCTTCCTTTCAATTAAAACCGTAGCCTGTACCTGATGTCATATGGAAATTCTCATTCTAAAGGGCATGTCTTGGATGCAAACAATCCTCTGTCATACCAGATAATGTCCTTGATTTGGCCTTTTTTCCAAAGAAAAAAAATGACATTTCATTAAAAATGTAAATCTTCAACCTTTATTAGCATTAAGTTTGTATTCAAAGGTAATTGACATGAACTACAGGTGACAAAAGTCACATACTTATTTTATTTGGCTTAAAAGCTCTATGAACTTTTTAAACTGTCCTGCTACAATATAATGCCACATTTCCATTTTGCATGTGTGTGGCTCCACTGATCTGACATTGTGAATGCCACTGCTTATGGAAATGTTTCTGGTTAAATTATGCGGATTTGACAAGCATATATTTAGCAGGTGCAGGATTACAGAGAACGTTCCTGATTGTGCTGGAAAAAAGCAAGAAACGCTAAGAAATTGTCAGCTTTCAAAACCAAATATCATTC
This sequence comes from Triplophysa bombifrons, assembly GCA_029783895.1. Classification (NCBI taxonomy): domain Eukaryota; kingdom Metazoa; phylum Chordata; class Actinopteri; order Cypriniformes; family Nemacheilidae; genus Triplophysa; species Triplophysa bombifrons. Next base: position 8,006,826 of record CM056470.1, read on the forward strand.
ATAGTAAGGTTGCATTAAGTAGATCGCTTTTAAAAATCTTAGCTCTCAGTTGTGTTTCATTCAAGTGTCAACTTAGTCTTCGAGGTTTCTGCTTAAATAAAAATAGAAAAAATTAGACAATTGTTTAAATCCATGAAGAGTATGGGGGTGTAAAATGAATGTAGAATTAAGGGGTAAAATCATCTGGATTTGGTTCAATTTGATTAGAAGTGTTGAAGTTCATATTGAAATCTTCAATTATATTTACGTGTAGGCTTGGCAAATCTGAGCTCACTTTGTGAAATTTTCCATTTGCTCTTCGTTTATATCTAGGAGAAATAACGGAGATGTTAAAAGAATTCCATCTGTGATTTTTATTTCTTATGTGTCATGGCTGTATGGGCACATGTATGTTTTTAAGATGCTGCATCAAAGGGTTAGTGTCCGTTTTAAAACGCCAAAGCATCAGATGAATCAATGGGTAAGAAAAACATTTTTACATATTCTGTGCGCAAGCAATTTAAGTGCTGAAATGAGCAACAGTTTGTCTTGGGTAGGCTACTAATAGCAAGTTAGCTTTGTTTATTTTTGTATTATTAGCTGTTATGTAAGATTGTTGTTTATGCGTGAGCAGGGTGCATGGCATTATGCAAATATGCAGTCGGCTGACAGGCCGGTAGGACTTCCTATCACTGTAAAGAAGAACATTTTATGGTCCTGAGACGTTCACAAATCATAGTATAGTATATTATGTTGTTAATATTTAGACCTTATGATTAGTTAACAAACATTCTGTTTAATAACGTTGTGTTCACTCGTATTCTGTGTAAACGGCCCTAAGTAGGGCATACAAACAAACCTTTGTTTGTAATCTGAAATTCTATTGGTCAGATTTCTGTGATGTCACTACAGAGTCCTTGACAGAACTCTGACAGAAATCATTTTCTGCTGACAGGAACTTTGCTAGTCGTGAGTTTCTTGCATGACTCATCACTCCATCTCTCTCCATCTTTGTTCTCTCCACAGGGTCCGCCCCACCTCTCCTCTCCCTCCATATGCCCAGCCCCCACCCCTCCCTAAAAAGAGCAGGGTGTCCCGTTATCTAGCGCGTCCCTCTGATGCAGGCGACTAATTATGGGCTTTATTTGCTTCTGTTCCGGGCTGATACCTCCATGAGGGGGATTTGGTGGTTGGGGGGGTGCAACTATCTCCTATCTGGGGCTAAACGTGGCCCAGAGAACAACAGAGCAAGAGATTACATTAGAGTGGATTTTAGGCTGAAAATTAATAGAGAAGGGGGTGTAGGGAACGTGTGAAGCTTGGCTAATGCCGTTTGGCGTCACAATAGCCTTCTATCAGCGAATAGCATTTAGCGGATTTCTAAAGGTTTAAGGCTCTAAGGGTCTAAAGGCTCTCATATTATGCTATTTTGGCAGAGGGTCTTAAAAATGCCCCACTTACAGCCTGAGTGAGAGCCTACCCATCGGCAAGAATAGCCATGTCAATATTCCTAAAAAACAGTAAAACCATAGTTACCACAAACTGTTACAATGGTAACCACAAGCTGTTTTAACATGCTGTTTAAGAGCTTCATTTGTTTAAGAGAGGCTAAAGCAAATCATCAGTGACTAAAAGGAGACAGGGGCTAAATGGAAGTGTGTTAGGCCTCCATCATCATTCTGCATAAATGCATTCTGCTTTTGATAAGAAAAATAAGTGCTATTCAATTAGCACCCAAACACTCACACTGTAATGGCTTTGACCCGTGTGTTGCTCAAGCTATCGGTCTCTGACACGCACACATACACACACGTTTAAGCAGCGAGGCTTTTCGTCAATGCCAGCAGGACCAATAAAAGAACAACTTCCTTACCAAAGTCGACCAGCTTGATGCTTCCTCCTGTGGTGAGTAGGATGTTGTTGCCTTTGACATCTCGGTGAATGGTTTTGTTGATGTGTAAATGCTGGAGACCCTTTTAGAGAGCAGAGCACACACGTTAAAGACCCCTGCGGCAAACGAAAAGGCTAGCTGAAAGGAAACATTTGTTTATGTTGAGGAACAGCACTGCTTCTGGTTTCTGAGGCTTACCATGAGAGCTTCATGTAGGATGAAGGCGATGATGGGCTCATCCACTCGATCTCCTCTCTTCAGCATGCCTTTAGCCAGATCTGTTACAGACCCTCCGTTGCACAGCTGCAAATACATCAACATATTAGCCATGATTAATAAATAAACACGAAAAGAAATATTCAATAGACATGTTTATGTTTCAACCAATCCTTAGAATGGGAAGAACGTGTAATTTTAGTCACTTTGAACGTGGCTGTTGGTTCCAGTCGGGCTGGTGTGAGTATTTGAGAAACTGCTGATCCACTGTGATTTTTATGCACGACTTTATGTAGGGTTCGTAGAGAATGGCATGAAAATGGCATAATCCTCTTGGATGTAATATCCAAAGTGTAAAAAATCAATTAGAACATTTTTGTTTAAAATCTGCCTTACAATAATGATAAACCAAATCGCGACATGTCACTTGAATTTAAATGATATGTTAAAGGCAAAAGGCCCAAAAATAAATCGTTAAAAACAAATGATATCCTCTATGGATACTATATGAAACTGACTTATAAAATGAAGTTGAAAGAGTTATACGAAATGCAGCTAGATTTTAAAATTCAGTCGAATATCAATTTAAATTCAAGTTATTTATAAAGTTAATTTTATTTAATTTAATAATTTAGAGCTGTTTTAAGATGAAATAGGTGGCATGTTTTACAGTGTTAAAAGCACAGATCTTTTTTTTATTTAACTAAAACCTGTAAGTGATATACTCAATTTCTCGGTTAAGGTCTGCAAAAATATGTCCCTTTGGTTGTTTAAATAACTGAGGTATGTGTCTGATCTGGACCAAAACATATTTCTGAAACTCTCTTATCTATATAAGAAATTCATTAATTCATCTAGAGAATCATTGCAGTCTCTGTAGCTCTACAACAAAAATATCCTGAAAAACTAACAGAGCCTTGATTCTGTGTTCTGAATGCTTGGGTGTAGTCAACGGGCACAAAGGTGAAAATAGTTCTTTTATCGCAGACAAGCCCTCCTGAAATTATATAAAATTGTCTCGCTTGTTGCCAAGGCAACAACAATACCCTCTTATTTAGAGCCATTTAATCGACAAAAGGCAAACACGACTGTCTTGGACCCACTGCTATTGTAACAGGACAAAATGTTTGTATGAATGCTTTGACAAACAATATCCCATAATCCATTATGTTCAAGAGAAAGACTGAGTTGTGCCCCACATTTCAAGTCAAACCAACGAACTAAAAAAAAGCACACCGGTGCTGACATTACTAATGCAGCCAATTGCAAATCCTTTGATCTTTGAACCTGCTTCTCCACAAAACGGCAAACACTTCAAAGAGAACATCAATGAGTCTCTTCACTTCATGTCGTGAGAGGGCATTTACATTTTAAAACACGTCTATTTCCTAGAAGCTTCCCGTCGAAGAGTTGCCTTGAGTGCATGGTTGCCCTATTGTACACTAAGCTGAAGTTGAGCGTAATTGTTAATAACATTTTAAAACTAGTTAGTATGTGAGAGGCGATTGATACAAAAATGTAAATCACTTTTTAGGGAGGTGACCAACAGATCGCTTAAAGCATAATTCACTAATCATTGATTCACCCTCATGTCATTTCAAACCTGCATGATTTTCTTCTTTTCCGCAGTAAACAAAAGATAGTGATAACATAAGAAAGATTCATGTACTATGTGAATCTTTGAAAAAAATGAAGGTGAATAGATGATGACAGATTTTTTTATTTTTGAATAAGTTATCACTTTAAGTGAATCTGGGTTTCATTTTTAGATGATTTGTTCCTTTAAGGGGCCACAAACTATCTTTCAGTGTCATGAAACAAACACTTATGTTTAAACAATTACATTCAGTTTAGGTCACTATATGCAGTTTGTCCTTGTAACTGTATATACTATTTATATCATTTCATGTAAATTATTCTGGATGTCTAAACTGTGGATATTAAGTCCTGTAAACCATCTTCTTTTTCTAACGTTCACTGGTCATTTGTCAAAGTAAGGGCTCAGTTGTCATTGGTTTAACAGGAAAGATGAAATGGGAATATATCAAAGGTATGTTTTGTGGAAGTGACGTATTCTCACAGGTTCAGGGTCTTTCATGAAATCTCATTATTATTGCGCCCACAGGGGCCTTCGCATTGTAGCATGCCTTCAAGTTTGCCTGTCGAATTAATGAAGCTAACTGCCATTTCTTATCAGTTTGAGTGTTGATGCAGGGCTTACGCTACTTATTTGTGACCATTTTGTTAATATTGCCCTTAAGTCAACATGAAACCAAAATTGACTTAATTCTAATATGACACATCCACTTTTCGCAATCCAATATCTTATGATTGGTTAGTTTGAGGGGTCATATGACTCGTTTGTTTTAGATGTAATGCAATTTGTATACACGATTTAAGGTTTAAAAATGCTGTGTTTTCCACATATTGTGCATGTTTGTATCTCCTCTTTGCTCCGCCTCTCGGAAATGTGCAGATTTTTACAAAGATCATCAATCTGAGAAGAGAGGTTTGCTTTGATTGGCCAGTTAACCAGCGTGTGGCGATTGGTCGAATACTGCAAGTGTGTGTCGTAAATGTAACGCGTCTTACCATATTCGGACCATCAGGTTCAAAAGCAATTGTACTGACAGGTACACCCACCTTACTTGGGTAAACATTTGGGTGGTCTTAGTCAACACATACCACAAAATGACGTGGATGTGTGGGGGTGTGGTTACACGAGGCGTTTCACGCAGGTCTGGGTGAGCATTCGCTTTTAGATAGAATACATATTTTGTTCCAACATTTTGATTTTTGCAATTTTACATGTCTAATACATGCATGGGCAACTTATAACACACAAAGACACCGAGAAACACGCGCCATACGACCCCTTTAAGGTTAAAGGGATTGTCATCACATTTCATCATCTATACACTGTCATGTGGTTGAAAATCTGTAAATGAAGATATTTTGAGAAATGTGGTTTTGTGTCCACACAACGGAAGTCAATGGGGTCAAATGTTTTTTTGATCACCAACATTCTTCCAATTATCTTCTTTTGTAAATATATTTATAAAGACTGTGATGAAAGTTTTATACTTGAACTTGACTTGAATTGTCTGAGGAGACGCAGCAATCATACAACAACGTTCTGGCAACCATCTATTACAAAGATTAGACAGTTTACCTTTAAAAGAACGCACCACAATAAATACTCAGCCTTCACAATTTTAAAAGAGCATTTAATGCTGTCAATGGCGTAGCACTAACAACATTGAAATCACAGACATTAGAGCTTGACACATTAACAGCTTCTTCTCTGAGCACAGGTGAGTTGCGCTGGTTTGAGTGAGGTGCAGTTGGACATGTGAGATTATCTTCTCCGTTGAGAGTAACAGTGCAGGTATAACGCAAGGCAATGTGAATGATGATAATTCAAAAACAGATCAAGTTGAGGTTAGCACTGAAAACCTAAAGAACAGTGAGGCAAATTCTTTTGAGAGTGTAGGGAATCATGAAGACTTTACTATTGAGAATATAAAAAATACGATGTCTACGAAGAATGAACGAATGGTTGAAACCCACGTTGAAATGTCTGGAATAACTGATGTTTTGGAGATAGAAGGTCAAATAAGTAAGGATGACAAAGTGGTGGAGGAACTTAACAAAACTCAACAAAAATACATTGTTAAAAGGGTAAATCTATGTCAGGAAAAGTTACAAAATTGGGTAGGGATGGAATGAATGAGGCTGATGATGTGTATGGTGTTTTGTTTGACTTTTCAGATCTGTCAGAGGTTACCCAAGTATGGTGTGATCAGGTTTATTCGTTGGGTGAGAAAAATATTTTTTTGGATAAACTTTTGGAAAAGTCATTGAGTAGAAGAATGCGGTTTAGATTAAAAAAGATTCTCACAAAGACCAGAAAGGTGAAAGCCGTAGCCAGGCGGAAATCAATAAACTTTGCAGAATGAAATGCACATTTAGGGTGTTTTTAGAAAGTTTTTCTTATCTTTTGGCCTCTTTCTTTTTTCTTTTTTCTCTCTTTATCTGTTAATGGATATTTTGACAGTAAGATCTTAAAATATTAATGGAGGGAGAGATAGGAGCAATAGAGCAATGGTTTCAGAATATATTAATCTTTAAGAAATCAATGTTATGATTTTAGAAGAAACACATTGAGATTGTCAAAATGAAACAGATTGGTACTGGTACAGATGGCCGGAAGGCTTTTTGAGTCATGGAACAAATTTGAGTTCGGGGATGGTGATCCTATTTAAACAAAGTCTACTCTTGAATTAGAAAATGGGAAAATTGTAATTGTTATGGTAGTAATAAAAGTGTTAAAGTTCCTTTTTATTAATGTATATTCTCCCAATATAGGTGCGCAATGACTTGAGCGAAAAAAGAAAATATGATGATGGTAGTGTGTGCATAATTATGGGAGGATATTGGAACTGTACTAATTGTGTACAGAATAGGAATTGGAAAAAACCTCATTTACAATATAATTATATGCTTTTGAAGATAACTCAAGAGTTAGATTTGATTGATGTGTGGAGAAATAGGAATCATTTACATTTAGGCATTTGGCAGACGCTTTTATCATAAGCGTCTTACATTGATCTATCCTATACATTTTTACATGGGTATTTGCAATCCCCTGGGATCGAACCCACAACCTTGCTCTTACCACTGAGTTACAGGAAAGCTGTCAAGCAGTGAAACAATATACATGGGTTAAAATATCAGAAATATTAGAAAGGTTGGAGAAAGATATTAACAAAGTTGAATATCTGATAGACTTGAATGACTCTGAAGTAAGAAATGATATCACAAAAAACAACCTCCAACAACCTATTTTTTAAATCTGGAACGGAATGTGATAAAACAGAAAAATCTATGTCACCTTCAGACAGATAATGGCACATTAACCTCAGATTATTGTAATAGATTTCTATGCAAAACTCTTTGGATCTGCTGACAGTGTTTAAGGAGTATGGATCAAATTTTAGAAGGGCTACCTAGTTAGGAACTGAGGACAGAAAAGCACTGGATAAGCTGTAAAGCAGTTGTCTTCTGGGCATGCCCCTGGAATAGATGGTTTATCTGCTGAATTTTATACATCATTTTGGAATGTTATAGATGAAAACTTTTATAATGTAATTGGTGAATGTTTTAAAAATGGTGTTTTACCCAACAGTCAGCGGGCTGTTTTATCACTCCTTCCATTAAATGGTGAATTAGGGTTGTTGAAAAATTGGCGACCTGTCTCTTTAATGTGTCACTATTATAAAATATTGTCTAAATGTTTAGCGGATAGTTTGAAAAATGATTATGTAAAGTGGTGGAAAACGAACAAACAGTGTTCCAGGGTGTACAATAATGGATAATTTATTCCTTGTAAGAGATGTGACTGACCTTTCTTTAAGTTATGATTATCTTTTTAATGCTTTGAAAATATTTGGGTTTGAGGAAACGTTCATTTCATGTATAAAGTTACTGTATAGAGGAGCTGCAGTTATGCTTAAAATAGGAGGGGGTTTAAGTTACCAGTACCTGTTAAGAGGGGAATTAGGCAAGGTTGTCCTCTAGGGACAATTGTGAAGTTTAGTTATTGAACCCTCATTTAGTAGGCAGAGACATCATATGTAAGGATTTCCTATTCTTGGAGATTTTAATGGGTCAAGTGTGTCTGTTTCAGCATACGCCGATGATTCATCACTGTATTCATCACTGGGTAGAAGGATGTTCAAACACTGTATAACTGTCCAGGTTTAAATGAAGCAGCCTCCTCAGCTAGATAAAACTGGGCGAAGAGTGAGGGACTTATTATAGGTTCCTAGGAAAATGGTGGGCCACCTTAAATTCCAGGAGGAATATAGTGGGGCAAAGAAGGACTTAAAATTCTAGGAGTGTTTCTTGGTTCAACATTGGGTCCCTGGACCTGTGTCATATTTGCCACGACAAGAAGGAGGACAAGGTCTGGTAGACCTAAGAAGCAGGATTAATCCTTTCAGACTGCAAACAGCACAGAGATTGCTATGTAAACAGGATTTGGGATGGATTTTTGTTGCTTGTTCCATTTTAAGGAAAACATCATGCCTTGGCTATGATAGACAATTGTTTTTGTTGACATTAACATTTTAACCCCCTTAAATCAATCGATGTGAAAAATGTTTTTTTTCTGTATCGAGAGCTTTCACAAACGAGGGACTGGATCTTTGGAGAACCGCTGTGTTTTAATCTGTTGATACAAACTTAACTTTTGTCTTCAAGAAGTTTGATAAATTGTCTAGTGAGAGCTGGACTCACAAAAATAGAGAATCTTAGAGACTCTAAAGGATGGAAAACGGCTGTGTCACTTCAGTGCAATACTGGAATTCGATCTTTATGTTTCATGGAGCAGGTGTTAGAGGAGGTGCAGAATGCATTCCCTGGTGCCTGCAGGGAGGTGCTTGGAGTCTTGTCAACTCCGTAGTGTGGGAGATTGTATCAGTTTCCATAAATTATTGTGTCTATTCTATTGAGAAACGTACAGTAGACCTGCAGTGGAGGCTCATTCATGGTGCTATAGCTACAAACAGGCACGTGGCGCACCTGAATCCAGCAGTGGGAAAGGAATGTCCTTTGGGATGGAAGAGTTGGTTGTTCAAGGTTAAGACATTTATTTATTGTTTTGAATGATTGTTGAGAGGGTCTTGGTGATACGTTTTACATTGGAGATTTTATTAATGGTATTATATTATATTAATTTATGAATGTTTGTTAAACTTTTTGTTGGGTGTGGCTAAAATGGCAATATGGAAGACTCGGAAAAACAAGACATTGGGTAAAGCTTCATTTGATGCAGAATGTGTTTTAATGGTTGCTGCCAGAATTAAATAGAATATGAATATTTCAAAATGGTAAATAACTTTTTAAGTTTTCAGAAATTTGGTGTTTGGGAGGCGTTTTGTGTGAAATATTTGAAAATTAAATGTTGGTTGGAAATACTTAAGGTGTGTTCATATTTGAATTCATATAATATTGTAACATGTCTTTTGCTGTTAATATGGTTAGTTAAGAACCAAAAGGACAATGTTTTAATAAAGTTGTGTTTAAGCCTCCCGCTTGCTCTAGCCCTCTCGCTCTCTTTCTCTTTGTGAGTGAGAGAGATCTTTTAAGATGAGTGTGAAGCCGCTCTCATGACGTCCCAGCATCATGAGCCCGAGATCGCCTGGCATCATTAGATTTCACTGTGACAGAGGCAGACAGAGAGAGTGAGATATTTATCTTACAGAGTGCAACTTGAGTGTGTGCTTAACACTTTCCTTCAAACAGGTGAATGTTGTGCCTAATGTGTGTGTGTTAAATACAGATTTAACCTTAATAAATAATTTAGACATCATCTTTACTGGATGGTGATTTTAAGATTTTCATCAAATGTGAACATTATACATGACTATTTGCATATAAATTTGGTAAATGTCAACTGTAAACATATCATATTGTATTAAAAAAAATATGAACACTTACGTCTTCGTTTAATATTAAAAAATCTTATTCTAGCTCTGGATTATCCTTAATGTTATTAATATCATCATATGATAATTCCACACATTCAGCTAAAGGCTCTTTCTGCGATCTGTCTTTAACTCCAGCTGCCAAACTGGAACACGTCTTTCCAAGTTCCAACACTTTGATTTGTAGCTAACACATACAGAAAAGTTCTACTGCAAGGTACCGTAACAAACCTAGCACAAAATGTTGGTACAAAACTGATGTTAAATATTAGATTTAATTAAAAAATGTATTGTGCGACAATTAAATCAACAACAGTGAGAGTCCCCACACCTTTCTATCTCCTAGAAAGAGTGCCTCCTTTGTCTCGGCAACCTTATCATTTACACTGAAATAATGAGCTAGGTGTCTGCTTTCTGTCTCAGTTTAATGAAAAAGCCCAGACAAACAATGGCATTTTAAACCTTATTGTGAATAAATGATGAGCACCTGCTGGACACATTAAATGTGGTTGGAAAGGGCCTTGTTTCAAAGGAAAGCTACCAGTCTGTCATTTAATGATGGGAAACCCAAAGCTAGCAATCTGACTATATTAAGGTAAAAGCGTGAGATTACACAGCATGACAGAAAACACAGTGCATTCTTTAATCTGTTGTAAAGGACACATGGAAAGACCAGCGGTCTTATGTACAAAGACTTGCGTTGAATTCATACTAAAACATTGCTGTAAATGTACATTCTCGCGTTAATTTCACTGTTAGTACATCCGACAGTGAGCATGAAAGCTGCCGTACGCAACTTTTTTGTGCGTACGCCGCATTGATACATGAAGCCCCAGGTTAAAACAATATGATAAAATAAGAATGACCCATTAACTGAGTCAACCCATTTGTTTCCTCCGAAATGCTTCATGTTTCTTCTCAGAAAACTTTTTTTGTGTCAGCTGTTTATAAACTGGTTTAATCCTTGCTATCAGAACATGAAATAGGACCTGTGCATCAACCAGACGTTACCAGATTTTGTACAGGATTATGATCTCAGTAAGCATCCCGTTTTATAATCATTGCAAAAGTATTTGTGTATGATGCCAGGTCTAAAATATTTTTTTTTTATTGATTTTGTCAGCATTAACTTACGCCCCATTGAGCCCGCCAGAAACTAGCAGTGGCACAGCGACGCGATCTCCTTCATTTCAATGGAGAGCTGGCGACTTATCCAGCGATGGGAGTCAAGCGACAAAAGTTGAGAATTGTTCAACTTTATGCAAATGATGAGCAACTTTTGCGAGCGACTACTAATAGGAGTAAAGTAAATGAGCTCACGTCATCCGTCTCTTCTCAGTTACTGGAGGGTTTGTTCAAAATGTTACTAAAAGAATCAAAGCTAGGAATGCCTTCAAACAATCTCAACGCAAGACGGAAGCAACACACAACGATACAAGTCTCTGGCTGTCTGAATGGGGCGTAGTCTTTCCTTGTTCCAAACTATTTCGCTTTATCTTTTTCTGTGCAAGTAAACATATAGCAGAATGTCCAAGTTGCTCTTGCTCCAACATATCCACCAACCCATGTACGTGTATCACTCTTAAAGGGACGGTTCACCCAAAAATGAGAATTCTGTCATCATTTACTCAACCTTACATTTTTCCAGACCTGTATGATTGCCTTTGTTTTGATGAGCTCAGAGAAAGATATCTGGAAGAATGTCATTTTAACGAGCAAGGCAGGACGGGACAAAAGGCGTGAGGGAAAGACGCGGGGCTGGTGACGCGAGTGTTATTGAGTGTCAGCTGTGCGTTGCACAGATCCTGTATCTTTCACGGAGGAGATCGGACGCATAAAAGGAGGAGCAACAGGAGTGTACGAAGAGAGAGGACCAGGCCTGGACACTGTTGTGTTAAGTTTAATTTAAGTTTGGGTGGCCGGCAGTCGACCGTGCGGTCGCTGTCGGCCCAATACTTTTGTTTTGTATTGTTTGCTTATTTTGTTAAAGTTGTTAAATATTCGCCGGTTCCTGCCTCCTTCCTTCCCAACTTTGAACTGTATTACAGTCAGTAACCAAACAGATGTCATCCCCATTTACTGCCATAGTAGGGAAAATAAATACTATGCGAGTCAATGGGGGGTGAGATCTGCTCTGTTACTGCCATTCTTCCAAATATTTTCATCTGTGTTTGGCAGAACAACTAAATTTACACAGGTTTGAAACAATCTGTGGGTGAGTTAAAGATGACAGAATGTTCATTTTTGGGTGAATTGTCGCTTTAAATATGACCCATGGGAGTGATTCATTAAATTAGCTCCACTATCGGAAGCAGGCATTTTTTTTCCACAGACACTTTCATTAATGTGAACAGTTCGATGCCAGATAACACACTAATAAAATGTAAACCTTGCAATGTTAGTTTCTTATCCAATGCATATCCAAATTTAACAAAAGGTTGATCTATTTAATTGTGCTTTGTGCTAATAGAACCTTAGAGCCTTTGACTGTTTATAATAGCAGAGATCAAAACTAAAATCAGCTTTAATAAAACTTCATACATGGCTTGAACTATGTACAAATACAGAGGTATTGTTTGATGTTATCCATCTTATCCATCTGCAATTCTCAATGATCAACACAATAAACTGACTTCAAAGCAATGCAGTCTCTCAAAGCTACGTAGTCCTCATAACTAACCGCACATCCAAAAAGCCATGCGTTCTATATTAAATTAATGAAATCCTTGAATAATAGCAGCATGACAGATGCAGTGTTTTTTACTGAAGAATAATAATAATGGATAGTCCTCCTATCCCAGTCATTAGAGATCCGGCGGACCCCACAAGCCGACTTCCAAAACTGAATAGAGATCATTTCCGATATCTTTGAAGTTTAATATGACGGAGCGGAGTCGGGCCCTAATATGGCGAGGAACCGGCGAGTGCAGATGAAAGACTGCAGTTCTCTTCATATCCATAATTAGAAGGCACAAAAGAGAAGCAGAACAAGCAGCAGGCCTGATGAGCAGCCAGTGAAGTGGAGGACGCAATTTGTGTGAATCCTTCTCGGTAATCAGGGGGTCACGCAAAGTGGAGGAGCCGTCTTTCTGTATGTTACTGAAATACAGAAAATTACAGTTCAGGTGGGGGGACGACTGTAACCATGGCAATTTAACCCCCCATTTCCTGCTGACAGCTTGAAAGCTGGACTGTGATTTAGGCTGAGGATTAGCTCCATATTTGGATCGCTGAGTGTGGATTTTGCATCGGGAGTTTGCATACAGAAATGCAAAGCTCTTTAGGGAAAAAGAGCAAGAAAAAGATGGTTCATATAAATGCCGTGGAAGGAGCTCTGTTGTAATGTAAGAAAATGTATTTTATATTCTATGTTTAAAACTGAACAAGGTTTCAGGCAGAAAAGAAAATCATACATTCACATTTTAAACCAAAAATAAATTTCTATTTCGAATGAAATATGCAAATCTTCGAACGTAGTAAATCTCCCCAATGTTATTCAGTACAGTGGCCACAAAAGTATTAAGGACTTGTGGACCTCAATGACAGTAAAACCTTTCTGTAAATACATTTACTGTAGATTATGTTAGGTTTAAGTAATCATACATTTATAACCATCACATTCCTCTGTTTTTACACATTTGAGACATGCGGTTAAAATGTTTAGGATACCTTATAAACATACAATTTTTATACAAAAAATCTACATTTTAGGACAATAGTTAGTCTACGTTTGTTTAATATCATGGTTTTGGTGAGTTACTAAACACTGTTAAACTTGATTTGTTGTTTCAACTTAAAAAATAAGTTGCCTTAAAACTGTACGTTAATTCATTGCAAGAATATTAGTAATTACTTGAAAACTTTTAGGCAGTAAAGCAATTTTTTTTTATAAAAAACAAATTATTTTTAGAGTGTAGGAATGTCTGTATGTTTTTAAAAGGTCCAAGTTAGTCCAAAATAATTTAATCATTCACTAGTTTTTAACATCTTTTAGCATGTTTGCCTAGAAATGTTTTCCTGGCATATTATCAGACAATTTCCTAAGGTCTCACTCCAAGATGCATTTTTAATAACACAAATTTCTATTTGCTGCTTTTTCTTAATTTCTTCATTTTCCTCAAGTCATGCATTTCTAAAACTTAATTAAACACAATTGTAATTGTGGATTACTTTATAAAACCAATGGTTGGCAAGCTTCCTTCTTACGTTCAAAAGACAACTCATGCATTGAATATCATCAAGGGGATGAAGAATGTAGAGGCTTCTTTTTTGGCGACTATGGACGTGGAATCACCGTACACAAATATAGATCATGAAGAAAGCCTAAAGCACTGGTAGAAATAAGGTCCTCTATTGAGAAAACTTCGGCCGAATGGACATTAAAAAAAAATCTGTTTCAAGATCCAACCTATATATAAAAAATATTATTAACAGATTATTATTTTAATAAAGTCTGGCACAGAGGTAGATTTGTTGGCTTTCCATTCATATTTAAATACCACTAATGCCTAGTTGAAGTTTAGTTTGGATTTTTCCTTGACTAAGATTCATATTCTGGATCTATAAATATTATAAGATAATGAAAATTACATACAACTATTTAACGAAAAGAAACCAACAGAATTTATAGAGATAAACATCACGACAATGTTAGTACATTGAAAATTGTTGGTATAGAGCATGTTACGAGATCTATAAGAGGAGGAGCTATATAAAAAGGTTAAAACATAGAGAGTCCTTTTGGATCTATACATTGAAGGCAATGACATTTCCAGGTTTAAATGAAGAATTATATTTTTCACCTTTTTTGTAACCCCCCTCTCTCCTTGTTCTTTATTGTTTGTAATTTAAATTATTTTAGTTATATATTACTTAAATACTTGATCAGGTGACTATGTGATTGTTTAAAGGGACTTGGCTTGTGTTTGACACCCTGATGAAGGCTTGTAAGACGCAATGCTTCAGTGCACGTGTGTAATGTATTTTTAGATAAAGCCATGTGTTAATAAAGGCTTGTTAACTTTTATAACACTTTTGAGTGCCTTGGAGTGAAGTTCTTTTTTGATGAATAAAGAAATCCCCTATCCAGTCAATTGTTCTCTTGGCACAAGTATAGTGCTAGTTTTCTCAGACTTACATGTGGGACTTTCTCTTATCCTCACATTTTTAGACTGATGTAAAGTATCACACCAAAGAAAAACCAGCCCTTCTCTCCAGGTCTATTACAATGAACAAAGCCTCGCCAAAGCAGAAAAGCCTCGCTCAACATCCCCAACGTAACATTATTGACACTGTGCAGACAAAATACACTAACAGACTAAATTAAAGAACTGACATTTGATCAGGAGATTTCTGAGGCTCTCTGAGGACAGCTTAACATTTTCAGTAATGTCTATTTGTGCAGTGATCATTAGACCATGATGATAAAAATTAAAGATGTTTGGGACACATTGTTATACCTCCCAGAACAGCATTAGATCTTACAAGAATTCTGCTCAGCGCATGATAAGCTCCACTGCTTTTTTGAACATAACATTTGTAATCTGTGTCTACAGCGGGAAGGGCATTATAAGGAGGAGAAATAAAGGGCAAAAACTGAATTCTTTTAACATTTTGAAAACTAAAAGCAATTTGGCAGTTTTTCTCGAACACAATTTATGAAGTTATTCACTATTTTCTCATAACTATAAACTAATTCTCAGAACAATAAATCAACTTGTACAACCCCATCATTTTGCAAAGGTTAAACCATGTTTTCATTCAAAACACTAACACATTAAATAATTTGATTATTTTTAACATATTTTTATATTAGTGTTATTTGTATGGGTCTGAGAGTAACGCAATTTCAATCCTCTATATGTATGACCTGTACATGTAACAGAATTGACAATAAAGCAGACTTTGACTTTTGGACTAATGAACTGAAGAGTCAAGATGTCATCTCAAATAGCACACATTTATTCACCAGTAAACATTCAGTGGCAAAACTGATGACACACCTCTCAGTATCTCAGGATAAAATCAATAGGACCACATGTACTTGTGCATCCTACATTCATCTACAGGACTGTATACTACTTAGTGTAAACAAACATTATAATTACAGTACACACTTTATATGAGAAACTAGAAAATGCACAATGTTTACTATTCTGTATCCAGTAAACTGTGTACACCGCCAAGTTGGGATTGTCAAGTTTATTTTTAGCATTTTTACATGTTCTGTATTTTTGCAGAACTTAGAGACGACTACTTACAAAAAATATTTTGTCAGAAGACCAAGACATTGTATCCTGTAACAAAATTGGGCAAAAGATGCATAGGATGCCATGTTTATTTAGGTATTTCTGCAATTGTACTCTGTATTGTGTTGCATACCCAGTTTATATTGTTTTTTGAACTTGTCTTGCCTACACTAAAAAACTTTGCATGTAGTTTTTGCAGCAGGTTTGCCAGTAACTTACTGTAGATTGAATTACTACTCAATATACTTTCCAATTAGTACTGTTTTCAATTACTTTAATCAAAATTTAAACACTGAGACTTTTGAGATTTAAAATGAGCAAGAAGAGACTGGCAATAGCAAAGCAATACTGCATAAGCATTTTTCTATTGTTTTCTGTAAAAATATTAAAAACTTGTTAAATTAGGATACATTTACATAACAAGAAAATTGTCCCAAGATATTAAGTCTAGGTAAGTTTCTACTTATATCAAAATTGTACATTAAATCTACATTTACTGGTTAGAAATAACATCAAAGTTTTACAGTGTACATCATCTACTTTCCCTAAAGCTAATTTTACTCTTTCTATACTCTTTTAGGTTGTATATTGCAATAGACACTGAGCTACCAAATTACTATATTCTTGAATCCCAATAAGAGGTTTTAGTAACAGTGTTTTGAATTGATCTCACCAGTGTCTAAGATTAGGTTGTAGTATGAGTGTTTCTGAGGGCTTGTGTGTCATACACCTTTTTCTGAAAGTTTGAATGGTTTTGAGTGGAGAGCTTCATTTTGACCCAAAAATATGAAGTTGAGGGAATTGACCCTTCGCAAAACCCTGCCTCCCTTTTTTCCTGTTGCTATGTCCGACAAGCTTTCTGTTTCAGCCATGCGCTCCCAATGTAAATGTGTTCACTCCCTGGTGAAATAGTGAGACATTTCTGGAAAATTAACTACAAAAAACAATGTTTTACCTTTTAATACAAATTCAAGGAACCATTCCTCAAAGCAATGGTTTACTTGACGTGCCAATCCTAATATTCCTTGAAGCCAAGTAGCTGTCTAACAACAGAAAGTTGTTCAAATATAAAACAGTGATGATAATTATACATCATAGACAAGAACAAGAGCAAGATCAAATTAAGGAGGTGTACAACATACATTGCTTTTCTGTACTGGCACAATGTAATTACCACTTTAACCACAGTACATCAGTGAATTGCGCACAATGTATAGGCTTGCAATGCATACTGCTCACTACAGTAATAACTGCTTAGACACTTAACTAACACGTATTACTCATCAATGTGTAATTATAGTGTAAAACTCAAAGTGACCTCTGCTGTTCAAACAATATGTGTACTAGACGCTCTTGACCACGACAGCAGAATACAGACAATTCCATTCTGGTTTCAACACGTAATACATAAAGATTTAGCCAATAAGACGCGGAAGCTACTTGAAAAACTGTGTCCACCACTCCTGCTGAGATAAGCCTCTTATGTAATACACATACACATCCCATATTCACAGTGCACAGCTTTAGGCTGTGAAACACAAATGCTTAAGAACAGGCCAAGGAACATATATTGCATATAGTGTCCCTGTAGCTCAACCAGTAGACCAAGTTTGTGGTTTTCATTTTCAGAGCACACACATCTGCCCAATACATAGCTAAATGGAAATTGCTTTGTTTGAATTTGATTTTACAATAACAATGATTTGTGAACACATTAACGTGTGCATGTAATCCTGCTGCTAGTATATTAGCATACTGACTAAACATTTTAGAAGCGCATCAATTACGTCACAAAGCCCATGTACAAAACCCAAAGACACAGAACGTAAAAGTGCAATACCTCCAGTACAAGCCAAAGCTGATCGCCAATTTTGAGATCCTTCTTGAAGAACATCCCAAAGAACTTGACAACATTGGGATGGTCCGAGAGAGCTTTGAGGATGTTGTACTCGGCTTCAATCTCCTCATCAATGTCCTGATGGAAACACATGAATTACAATTTCTTTGAGTAATATGTTACGACAAATAAATACTGAATTTGAAGGGTTAAATAACAGTTTACAGCAAGGATCCGTTAATGCATTAGTTAACATGTACTAACAATGAACAATATATTTTTACAGCATTTACATTTTTTGATTATGTCAAGTTTTTCCAAATCAGATTATTTTATCCAAAAGGATATTTTATATAAAGTGTGGGCTGATCATTCCAAATGATAAAATAAGAAATAAGAACTGCACCAGTTAAATAAAACAATGTGCTATATTCCAGGTCTTTTGCAGCCATATTGAGACTAATTTTTAAAACATTTTGTAATCCTTTGGTAAAAAAAGAAATTAAAAAAAACTCTTACCAATTCAATTTATTCAGTTCAAATGGCATAGAGTACGTAGACCATAAGATGTAAACATTAGCAAAGCCGCACTGCAGTGCACAAAACATTAGAATAGATTTAAAATATCATTTGGCTTCTTATTTGTGCTGAATGTGAACAGGAAATGTGTTGCTTGCAGATTGAACATTAAGGAAAGGCAACTTCTGAGTGCAGAGTTTCAATAAACAGGGCACATATCTATTGAAGTATCTCTGTGGTGTTTTTGAAAGAGCTCTATATTTCTATTACTGGCATGAATACATAATTTCCTGTGTTTGGAAAGTAGTGAAAATAAATATTTGTGCATATTTGAGGTACTATGACCACGGCAGCTGCGGTCTAATAAATTATGTCAAGATTTATTTGTTCTAGATGAGTAATTTTAAATATACTGGCAACCAAAGTCCATTGACATACTTCCAAATCTCCTTTCAAGACCTTGAAAGGGTGAGTTGGAGAAACTCTGATGTAGTAATTGAACACAAATTGCACATTTTCCAAAAAGCCATTTCATCGTGATTAGTCCGGGTATGTGCTCTGAGGGGGGGTTTATATTTGCCAAATCACTAAAAGGAAGAGAACAGAAGAGTGTATGAATGGGGAAAGAGAGAGAGTGAGAGACAGAGACGGTAGAATAGATGTTCTGTTGCATTATGACGGTGGTGAGCTGCTGTTCTCGGTGTTCTGTACATTGTCTTCAGGCCTCTCAAAGGCTTAAACACACTCATAGGTACACAAATACAGGCACAGAGGTGAACACAAATGTGAACTGATCTCTGAAGCTGTAGGGACAATCCTCACCCAACCTCAATTTTTGACAATCTGACCTTGGCCTTGCAAAACAGGGTAACTTTTGTGTCATGACACAGTGTTCACCAAAACAGTGCCCTTGAACAACTCTCTTAGTCTTGTTCTTCTTCTTATGAAAGTTGTTTGCTTTATCTGTCACACTGTGAGGGCTCTTGCTGGCCTTAATGAGTATCTTATCACTTACAGAGTATATAAGCTATGTTCCGTTTGTTCTTGGTTGTTGGGTCTTATGTTGTGTTGTGTGTTTGGGAGTTGGGATATCTATTATATTCTGGATTATTCTTCTACCCTTCATCACTGTCGTGCGTGCTTTAATCATCCCCAGCCAATGTGACATTATGAGACTGTTCCGAGTCTTGCCTTTTTTAAACAATTAAAAAATACACATCTTTGTCTACACATTAGATTGATTCTATATTATTCAATTGTCTAAAACTACTTTATTACTACTCTATTATGCATATATTACTATACCACATCCATTACTTGACAAAAGGAAATGCATTTTTCCAATGTTTATTGATTTTTTATAAGATTTATCAAATAGCTAAAAAAGGTATATAAAAGTGACATGGGATGGTTACATGTGTACTTACATGGATTGGATCCAGTATTTTTACGGCGGCTTTGCTGCCATTGGACTTGTTAAGCACTTTATAAACCTTCCCATAAGTCCCTTTGCCAATTGTCTCAACGATCTCCCAGGTGTCAGATGGATCTGGAAAGCTGTCAAAGACGATGGATTTCCCAGAGTGAGGAAACATTTTCCCAAGGGATCTCCTGAGGACAAAGAGCACATATTGTGTTTCTATAGCTGGAAGTGCTGTTAAAGCTACTGTTCTATTATATACTAAACTTTTAGTCCATCAAACAACATGTGTAGACAACATATTTTTACACAAACATTTAATAAGAAGATAAGCTTGAAAATAATTTGTATTTATATTAAAGTTACTTATTTAAATACTTTCATACGCTACCTTAAATGAAAAATTTGCATGAAATGACACATAAATGTGCAGTGTAATAGGCTAGCGACACACACGCGATACATTATTTAATTTTAATGATACATGTCATCATGTAGTTCCTAAACAGCTCCATTACCTGACCAGTGTACCAGATAAGAAACATGTAGTATTAAGTAGCACTTTTAAAAATTAAGGATTCTCTCAGCACAGCCATCACCTCTCACCGGCCCTACATTTGTTCCTCATTTCAGAAGCTGTAACGCCAAGATAGTCATCGCAATATGGAAGAAAACAAGCTCTTAACTCCTTTTCATGCTCACTTTAAACTAATTTGCCAACTAGGACGTGCTCCTGAATGTATGCAGGTGGTATAGCACAATAAACTGCAAGTAATCCAGGGGTGTCTTTAACACCCTTGCTCTACACTCACCCTATCATTCAACTTTATTAATATAGCACCACTAAAAACAACTATTGTTAACCAAGGTGCTGTACATTCACTGAAAACTCAAAAAATACATAATACACAGCTAAAAACACTAAACAAATAATCACAGTTAAAAGCCAAAGAAAAAGACGAGTTTTCAATTTTACTTTAAAATCCTGTAGTGTGAAAGCAGTTCTAATAAAAACAGGGAAGCTATTCTAAAGTTTTGGTGCAGCGACCTCAAAGGCTCTGTCTCCTCTTGATTTTAGTCTAGCACTAGGAAGGTTTAACAGCCCCTGGTAGGCTGACCTCAGAGACTTTCCAGGTCTATGAACAGATAATAGGTCAGGGATATATACTGTACAGGAGCCAGACGATTCAAAGCTTTGAAGACCAGAAACAAAATGTTGAAACCAATTCTATAACGAACCGGAAGCCAGTGCAGTGAGCTTAAGCCTTGAGTAATATGCTCACGCATGCCGGTAAGAAGCCTAGCTGCTGCATTTTGACCCTTTGTAATAGGTTAAGGGATCCCTGATTATTGCCCACATAAAGGGAATTACAATAATCAAGCCTTGTTGTGATAGAAGCATGGATTACCCATTCAAAATTAATCACAGAAAGAAATGGTTTGACTTTGACTAGAACTCGAAACTAAAAGAAACTAGACTTGACTACCGTGCTAATATATTTGTCATATTATAGATCACAATCAAAAATTTTGATTTCATCTGCATAACTGTGAAAGGAGATGTCATACTTTCTTTAAGTGACCCTAGGGGGAGCATATAAAAATAAAAGAAAAAGGGGCAAGTATAGATCCCTGAGGGATTCCACATGTAAGAGGAGCAGCCTCCAGAGAAAATTCACCTATGGTGACAGTAGGATTAAAACCATTTAAGAAGACACCCCTGAATTCCAACCCAATGCTCCAAATTTAATAAAATGTAATGAAGTACCTCTCCCTACTTACTGACTGTTAAAAATAGTATGTGTGGGTCAAGTATGTATGCATACGTTTCAGTTTGTTCATAAAGATAAGTCACACACTTTTCTTGATGTACAAGTACATATTACAGTAACAACTAGAATTACATTTGGTTAACTGATTCAGTTGCACCTAAAAGGAGCGGACTGCTTTTTGCCTTTAACTTTTTAATTCAGGGTTTCTTAAGCTCCCGTGGCATCATGAGATAGAACTATGTCCATATAATGCATACTGAGAAATCTCGGCAGAAGCAGTAGACCATCCATGTCAATTATTGCCCACTGTTTTAGGACACACTATTCATTTACATAACATCATTTTCAAATAGTATGGAGGTAGGCGATTACTGATGGTAAATAATAGCAGTGATGGTACTGTGTAGTAGTGAGTAGACCTATGTACCCACTTTAAAGTCAATGTTTGTTTGATATAAATACCGTTCCAGGACCAACAGTGTTTATATCTCCTCTTACCTGACTAAATAGACAGTGCAATTGCATTATATGTCTTTTGCTATGAGGATCCTTTGGATTTTCTATAAAGGTTTATTGGCCTTTCTCAGTCATTAAGGACAGATCCAATTTTGACTGAGATTTGTTTTATAAATCTTTCATGCCTTGAACGGCTTCGGCCTTGAGTTTGTGGATGTTTTTTCAGAAACTCAATGGCATAGAAAAAAAACAGAAATATGTGATAAAAGTTTGAGAGATCTGCGGACAAAAAAACTCAATTTAGCAAAATCTTTGAACTTTGTACAAAAGATTCTACTGCTGGTTAAGTACAAACAGTCATATCAGAACATAAATATCCACTATAATATGAACTCAAACCAAGATATTTTAGGTACAGTCCATGACTCCTAATGCCAGGTTGCTAAAGTTTTCTAAATGTTCTGCCAAAGCAACATGTTACTACATGGTTGCTTACTTGCCATGGCCAAGAGAGCCCAAAAGCAAATTATTTTTACTGTGATGCTATGCAGTTGTTGGGATGATGTTAATGGGAGATAGTTGCTTCCTTACTAGTCTACATCCGGATTTCTCATCCATTCTGATGCCAAAATATAACTCATGCCCTTCGTCTAATGCAAGTCTCTCAGGATTTCTTTTGTACGTTGCTTAGCAAAGCAATAGCAGACTTAAATTTAAGAACATTAGTCGGTGTGTTTCTTTAAAATGATTTTTAGTCATAATATTCAATAATAACCCATTGTGCCCAATAGGGTAAGCCTCAGTTGTTCATATGTGATCAGCAGTTAAAAAGTCCTCACAAAACCTCTGCACCCTGCGCTTAAAGTTCTCCATAAGCGTCTCATATTGTTGTGATGGAGAACAAAAAGTAGGCATCTTTAATGTGAGTGAAGTACAGAAGCCTGCTAGAAGTAGCTTTTATTACTTCCTTTTTGTTCTCTGGATGTGACAAACCATGTGAGCTAGCATACTGCATGAGCTGCCATATACACTGATGTGCCTTTTACAAAACTGGCACAGGTTTCAATTGTAGTTTTGTCACAAATGTCGCTTAAAGCATTCTGTTATTAATGCTTAGCCCAGCTCTTGTGTTTACTTAGCCAAATAGAATTAGCTCAATATGGAAAAACAGCAACTAAATCTTTTAAAAAAGTATTTTAACTACATATAAATTGAGGTTAAGCAATTCCAACGCTCTGTACCTACTATTAGTAATGACTTATTGGATCTGCAGATCTACTTACCATCTGTGACATTACATAATGAAAGTTCGACCCCTCAGCCAAGATGAAAACTGATCAGTCCGACATTTCACTCACATTCTTTTGTTACATGTCTGATGAGTAGTTTGTTGCACAAGTCTATATTGAACATTCCGTGGCATTCGTGGTGTGGGAACACGTAGATGAGGTAACCACAGCTAAAGCTAATCTCAACATAGCCATGCCTGGCACCAGAAACAATGCTAATCTGCAGCAGATATGTTGAGATTAAAAAGAATTAGTCAAGGCTACGCCCTGAGCCTTTCCTTATTTAGATGCTCATTGATATAGATGCCAAAGTTAGTTAGAGTAACTAAGAACGTGACGCTGGGGGACTACCTCCTTAACTCAAATACAGTTACTAGACGGTTTAGAGATAAGAGTTTAGGTTATCTGCTAATCAGCCTAGATATAGACGAACTGGTAAATGCACAAAAATCCCTTTAAATCTAACATACCAGGCCAGTGTTATATTATATCTTAACAAATAAATCTGTAAGTGTCTCACATTAAAGATGGGAACCAGATCGGGAGACCATCGTTTCTCCATTCAATTTTTCACTGAGGTTGTTGCAATTCTGCGATTGGGTTTTCTGGAAGGTACTGTATATACTATGCAAAACTTAAATTTAAGATAAAATAAGATTTTTTTTAAGTACAACACTCCAACCATTTTAAACTGCTTGAAACAATCTTGACGAAAACAAACTCATGATCCCATAACATGCCGTACAGTCGTGGCCAAAAGTTTTGAGAATTACATAAATATTAGTTTTCAAAAAGTTTGCTGCTAAGCTGCGTTTAGATCTTTAGATCTTTAGATCTTTTGATCTCTCAGTTATTTCTGTGATGTACTGAAATATAATTACAAGCACTTCATACGTTTCAAAGGCTTTTATCGAAAATTACATGACATTTATGCAAAGAGTCAGTATTTGCAGTGTTGGCCCTTCTTTTTCAGGACCTCTGCAATTCGACTGGGCATGCTCTCAATCAACTTCTGGGCCAATTCCTGACTGATAGCAACCCATTCCTTCATAATAACTTCTTGGAGTTTGTCAGAATTAGTGGGTTTTTGTTTGTCCACCCGCCTCTTGGGGATTGACCACAAGTTCTCAATGGGATTAAGATCTGGGGAATTTCCAGGCCATGGACCCAAAATTTCCACATTCTGGTCCCCGAGCCACTTAGTTATTACTTTTGCCTTATTGCCATCGTGCTGGAAAATGCATTGTTCTTCACCAAACTGTTGTTGGATTGATGGAAGAAGTTGCTGTTGGAGGGTGTTTTGGTACCATTCTTTATTCATGGCTGTGTTTTTGGGCAGAATTGTGAGTGACCCCACTCCCTTGGATGAGAAGCAACCCCACACATGAATGGTGTTAGGATGCTTTACTGTTGGCATGACACAGGACTGGTGGTAGTGCTCACCTTTTCTTCTCCGGACAAGCCTTTTTCCAGATGCCCCAAACAATCGGAAAGGGGCTTCATCAGAGAATATGACTTTGCCCCAGTCCTCAGCAGTCCATTCACTATACTTTCTACAGAAGATCAATCTGTCCCTGATGTTTTTTTTGGAGAGAAGTGGCTTCTTTGCTGCCCTTCTTGACACCAGGCCATCTTCCAAAAGTCTTCGCCTCACTGCGTGCAGATGCGCTCACACCTGCCTGCTGCCATTCCTGAGCAAGCTCTGCACTGGTGGCACTCCGATCCCGCAGCTGAATCCTCTTTAGGAGACGATCCTGGTGCTTGCTGGACTTTCTTGGACGCCCTGAAGCCTTCTTTACAAGAATTGAACCTCTTTCCTTGAAGTTCTTGATGAACCTATAAATTGTTGATTTAGGTGCAATCTTAGTAGCCACAATATCCTTGCCTATGAAGCCATTTTTATGCAACGCAATGATGGCTGCACGCGTTTCTTTGCAGGTCACCATGGTTAACAATGGAAGAACAATGTTCCCTTTCTGTCGGTCTCTCGACGTTGTGTCGAGAATGACAGATGGGGTTCGCCCTTGAGAACCAATCAACTCTGACTACTATAGAAAAGGCGAATGAAATTTGGCGAATGAAATTTGCATGCCGGGCTCCGCCCCCGGATATCCGGTATAAAAGGAAGCCGGCGTGCATCATTCACTTACCTTTTGTTCTTCAGAGCGTTCGCTCATGACTACGAACAGAACGAATTCAATGAATTCTTCTTCTGCCGGATCTACGACGTGTTGCAGCGGATCGTCCCTACCTGCAGCGACCTTCCCCTGGGCGTCTCGGCGGTTCCGGAGGTGTTAGAGATTTTTTCTAAAAAGTCCTTTTCAGGACTGACTGAGCATTCTCCAGCGCGGCAAGTCCCGCTGTTCTCTTGGGTGCGGCACCCTCATCGAGGAGGGGGATGGACACGATCGCTGCGTTAGGCGTCTGGGCGTCCAGCACGCTGAAGCAGCGTTCATTGACACATCTGCCTGCACTGCGGGCAGATTGTCATTCAGAAGTTGCGGTCACGGGTGGCTGTCTTCCTACGGGAACCAGCCACCATTTCGTCTGCTACCTGGGCTGTGACCACGTTAGCAGCGTTAGTGATATGGGGAACTCTGCGAACAAAAACCCGCCAGCCAAGTGCTCACGGGCCGATCGCACCCCGATTCGCTTTTCTGAACGTCCCCCAACCTGCGGTGGCATACCGTCCGGATTCTCACGCACACACTCGGAAACGATGTGTGACGTAGATGAGATGTCGCTCGCAGCATCGGAGGGAGACTGACATCCGACTCTGACGAATCCGAGCTCTACCCACAGCGGTCGAAGGAAGGAGGAAGCAGAAGTGATGTCATCCATGCTAACCCGGAGATACGTGGTTCCTGAGGTCGGAGCGCGGTGCAAACCGCGCCCACCCCGGGTGCCATGTTTTTCCCGGAGGTGCATGAGGAGCTGTGTGAAACTTGGAACGCTCCATTCACGGTCCATTCCAGTGAAACTAGCTACGGCTCCCTTACTTCCCTCGTTGGTGGGGCAGCCAAAGGCTACATCGACATCCCCCGGGTGGCTCGGGCGCCGGCGGTACACCT
The DNA here is from genome assembly GCA_029783895.1 of Triplophysa bombifrons. Lineage (NCBI taxonomy): Eukaryota > Metazoa > Chordata > Actinopteri > Cypriniformes > Nemacheilidae > Triplophysa > Triplophysa bombifrons. The sequence goes on from CM056470.1 coordinate 8,033,014, forward strand.
GTGCCGCGGGCGGCTACCTCCTGGGGGGAATCGGCCACGCCTACCGTCCAAAGCGTGTAGGACTTCGGCATCACTGGTGTCGAGGCCTTGCACTGCCGCGGGCCAGGCTGCCTCCTCTCTACGCCATGGCCATCCTGCAGGTCCGCCAGGCCAGGGCGTGGAGAGAGCTCAACGAGGGTAAGGCCGACCCGGGTATAATGCAGGATCTCCGTGCCGCCACTGACAGTGCTCTACGGGCGACTAAGGTGGCGGCGCGGGCCCTGGGTCGGACGATGTCCACGGTAGTGGTCCAGGAGAGACACCCCCGGCTATACCTTGTGCAGAAGAGTGCTCCGCTCCATACCCTCTTGGGACCCTAAGTGGTCCTGGGGAGCCTCAGTGCCCCCCAAGAGCCCCTCGGAGATTCCGATCTTCCTCACAGGGTAAGACGGCCCTCCTGACGGCGCTCACTCCCTTCAAGAGGGTAGGGGACCACCGAGCATCCTCCGTGTCCCCGGATTGCCTTAAATTCGGCCCTGAAAACTCTCACGTTATCTTGAGACCCAGGCCCGGATGCGTGCCCAAGAAGTTCCCACTACTCCCTCCGGGGCCAAGTGGTGAACTTGCAGGCGCTCCCCATAGGGGAGGAAGACCCAACCTGATCAGTGTTGTGTCCAGTAGGTGCTGGACCGCACGCAGAGCTCTGAAGCTCTGACCAGCTCCGTGTTTGTTGGAGGACAGCAGAAGGGGAAGGCTGTCTCCAAACAGAGGCTGGCGCACTGGGTCGTGGTAGCCGTTTCGACGGCATTCCGATCTCAGAATCTCCCATGTTGGCAGAAGCGCCTCTCTAGCAGACATCTGTAGAGCTGCGGGTTGGGCTACGCCCAAACACCTTCGCAAAGGTTCACAACCTTCGCGTAAACCCGGTGTCAGCCCACGTCCTGCGTGGCGACATGTAGGACTGGCATCCGGGGGGGCGTATGCCTGCGAAAGCACCATTCCACCCTCTAACAGGTTGGGTCAGTGTGCTATCTACCTTTTTCTTCTTACCCAAACCCATGGCTAAGAAACTGGTACCTCATCTACCTCCCTTCTTACCCAGACACTGGTTAAGAATAGGCATTCCATCCATCACTAAGCAGCACCCCCTGGGGGTTGGCTGGGCAGAGCAGCCTTCCCCCTTAGGCCGGGATTCCATATGAACTATCACAGATAGATCTAACCGGACCTAGTGCTACCGGACGTCTGTAACACCCCCTCCGTGGGCTGTTCCGTCTGATGTATCCTCATGAGAATGGTTCCCACTCCTGGTAACCCATGAACTTCCCCAGGTGGACCTCCACCTCGCGGTTAACTACCCAGTCCGCACATTCCATGCGTTCTCCTCCAAGGACGAGACCATACCTATATCCACCATATTCCTCCCCACGGGCAGGAGGTGGCCTCTGCAGCGCATTCCTGATTAAGGAAGTGGCGCTTACCCGGTGTAAACCCGAGCCGGACGGCCTCTCGCCTGTAGAGAGCTAAGGCCCCCATCCGTGAAAGGTTATCGGTAAGGGCTGTACCCATCTTTCTCCAAGAAAGCTCTGGTACACCCTGACCACCACACTGGAAGGTTACAGTTTCGCGAAAGCATCGAGCTGACACGCCCAGGCTTGTTACCGTCGCTTCGCTAGAGATTGTGACGCGATACAGCGTTGTGGCGTTTTCCAGGGGCAACCCCATCTGTCGTTCTCGACACAACGTCGAGAGACCGACAGAAAGGGAACGTCTTGGTTACGTATGTAACCTCAGTTCCCTGATGGAGGGAACGAGACGTTGTGTCCCTTATGCCACGAACACGTATCGTATTCTGCTGCAGTCGTGAGAGGCTCTCAGGCTCTTCAGAACAAAAGGTAAGTGAATGATGCACGCCGGCTTCCTTTTATACCGGATATCCGGGGGCGGAGCCCGGCATGCAAATTTCATTCGCCAAATTTCATTGGCCTTTTCTATAGTAGTCAGAGTTGATTGGTTCTCAAGGGCGAACCCCATCTGTCGTTCTCGACACAACGTCTCGTTCCCTCCATCAGGGAACCGAGGTTACATACGTAACCAAAACGATTTCAAGCATCACCCTCCTTTTAACATGTCAAGTCTGCCATTCTAACCCAATCAGCCTGACGTAATGATCTCCAGCCTTGTGCTTGTCAACATTCTCACCTGAGTTAACAATATGATTACTGAAATGATCTCAGCAGGTCCTTTAATGACAGCAATGAAATGCAGTGGAACGTTTTTTTGGGGATTAAGTTAATTTTCATGGCAAAGAAGGACTATGCAATTCATCTGATCACTCTTCATAACATTCTGGAGTATATGCAAATTGCTATTATAAAAACTTAAGCAGCAACTTTTCCAATTTCTAATATTTATGTAATTCTCAAAACTTTTTGCCACGACTGTAGATAAGCAGCTCAGATAACAATGTACAGTATCTGTTTTTGTATGGCTTGTGTTTAGTATTTTGGAATAAATAAACCATACCATCTACCAAAAGCCTTAAAGAACTGGCAAGGCAAGGCAAGGCAAGGCAAGGTATCCACAGGGTCAGGTACGGAGTTTGTTGTCCACAATACAAACTTGCAAAGGCACAGGTAAATACAACGAACGAGCATAGGATAATAGACACGAGGATATTTTATAGGGAGACAGACAAAGGATAATTAACAAGGGAACAGGTGTAGGTAATGAAACATTCAGGGAAAGTTAACAAGGAAACGAGATGGCCGGAACAGAGACGAGGACTAGAGAGAGAGTATAGAAGGCCGAAGGTTTCAAAATCTCTCTCTCCACATAAAACCTAAGGCTTCGCCATGAATCTGCCACAAGACCAAGAATAGACATGACATGATGAGGCAGACTCATGACAAAGAACATTAAGACCCAGTTTCACAGACAAGGCTTAAATCTAGTCCCAGATTAAAATGAATGCACAACCTATTTTAACTGAACATAACTTGCCCAAAAATGTCTTAAAATAAATCTGTGCCATTGTTTTGTTTCGAGATGCAAACCAGTAATGTTTTCTTCTAAGGCATTTTTATAAAACCGACAAAAATATCAAAATCAACTGAGGCATAGTCCTGGTTTAAGGTAAGCCGTGTCCGTGAAACCAAGCCTATCAGCCTTTTAAACATTGAGGCCACAAAGCACTTCACAGAACTTTTGTGTAGCCGAGGACCCGAGAAACCTCCAGATGTGTTTAATAATAAATTAAGCTTCTATGCATTGCAAACGTCTCTGACACGAAGACACCGGCGTAACTGAAAGATCCATCTAGCCCTCATTACCACGCACAAACTCCAAGGCACTGGATGCAAGCGCAGGTAACACAACCCCACCTGTGGTGCATAAAGGATATGAGGTGCAGTCTGCATTTACCCTTTAAGGCTTTTTTATTATTACTATTTTAGCGTGTAAGTCATCCCAGGTTGACTGAGCTACACTGTAGTTGATTTTTACATGTCACTTAAATATAAATTATATTAAACGAGTAGTTCGCATTCGAAATGAAAATTCTGTCATCTTTCTTCTGCAGAACACAAAAGAAGATATTTTGAAAAATGTCGGTAACAGAATAGCACAGACAACCATTCACTTCTATCGTAACCAATGCAAGTGAATGGGTGTCTGTTAACAACATTCTTCAAAATATCTTCTTTTGTGTTCTGCGGAAGAAAGAAGGTCATACAGGTTTGAAATGAAAAGAGGGTGAGTAAATGATGAAAGACTTTTCATTTTGAAGATGAACTACTCCTTTAAACTGAATTACAGGATACAATGAAGATTAAATTGGTTAAAATTGATATATTACTTGATATTTAAGTCAGTTTAATATCATTTAAATGCAAGTAACTTGTAAAGACGTTCTGATATAATGAGGCAGTTAAAATAGGTGACATTTTTCTGCAGTCTACAGACATGAGCAATGCCTTAAATCAAGCATCTATTTGAAGTTACGTGTGTTATTGGTCAGCACGTGACCAATCAGAACCTCTTGGCAATGCCTTGGCAACTTCCCAGACACGACTGATGCAGTGGCACACAACACTCTTATTTCCTACAGTATGTTGTGTGCAAAGAGCAGGTGCACATTTGCAGATTTGTATATTAAATTACTGTTGCCATTACTGGTGTTTCAGAATAGATTCAGTCCTGCTATAACTGCATCATTATACGGTACACACTTTACCTGTTTTGGGCGGATGTCATCCCTGCTGGCTTTACGTCCAGAAAGCAATTTCATCAAAGTGTTCAGCGCTCCCATACATTTTCAGTTAACACGTTTTGCACTACGGTGAGGCTTGTCTCCTTATGTCACCTTTAAAAGAACAAAAGTGCAAGCAACTTGAGGAGCACAAAGAAACAGGAGCCAAGACCGCCGGTGAAGGAAAGGAGACCTGAGATCATTTATGAGGCTGCGAGCAGGTTGGGGTTACAGCGTCAACTTTGTGAGGGCAAAGAAAACCGAAGATAGACAGATGTTACAATGACAACAAACGATTCTTAAAACTTTCTAATGAAAATTCTGTCATCATTTATTCATGTCATTCAAAACCTGTATGTGACTCTTTCTTCTATGGAAAACAAAATAAGATGTTTTGAGGAATGTCTCTGTGGTTTTGTGTTCTTTGGCTACTAACGTTTTTCAAAATATCTTCTTTGTGCTCTGCAGAAGAATGAAAGTCGTACAGGTTTGAAATGACATAAAGTTGAGTAAATGATGAAAAAATGTTTATTTTCAGGTAAACTGCCCCTCCGTGTGAACCTGCTGGAACATGTGAGGTGAGGTGACAGATTTAGTCCTCATTAACTTTTATTGTATGAATGAAACAGTGCCAATTCAAAAGAAAATCTTTGTTTTGTTATTTTGTAAACCTTTTTAACAATCCACATCATATACTGTATACCAGGAAGTCTCTCCTGTCATTCTCTCCTGTAGAACATGTACCCTGATTTAACCATCAAAACCACTATCAACAACCAGTCACTCATAAACATGTAAGTTACTAACCTGCCATTTGACTTAACGTATTACAGTAGAGGCAAATTAGAACCTCATCCCTATGATGTTTCATTGTGGCTACACGTATCACAACACATATACACTATCAAACTGCAGACACACACATCCTAAACAGCACCTGGAAGTGCTGTTTCAATTTGGCAAATCACCAAATTTGGTTATCTAACCCAGCCCTTAGCCCTTACTGACTTGCTGTCATCCAAAACATTAAAAGCGACACAAGAAATACATTCATCATTATTTAAATATCTCAAACCCTCTTTTACAGAAAAAAGTAATGCTCTAAAATGTCAGTTTTGGGAAAACATACCATGTTTTTTTTCTATTTCGTAATAGGAACAATGTTATTAACTGTACTTAGTACCCAGTAGTAACCAAGGAACACACAAGCTCCAAAATGTCAAATCCAAGACAACCACATGCGACTAACATGCAAGTGAACTTACACTTCGCAAATACCTCTGCATACTCGGGTATCAATCAGTCAAATCCTCCTGTTGTAGAGGAAGGAAACTCTGCTGTTTACCTACAGTCGGATTACAGTATCTCTCTGTTTAATGTATTATTCATCGACAAAAGGTAACACAATATTGGGCAATATGGCCGCATGCTTGGCTCCGTTCTTTAATGCTGTCCTGATGTTGTTGCAGAGCTGAGGTGACCCGTCAATGGAATCATTCAATATTAGTGCTGATGACAGATGGCTAAACAGGCAAATGTTTGGACACCGCTACTGTAACATGGGAGGAGAGAGGAGTTCTGAAGGGTTAGAAACACGGCTCGGCTTCATTAAGGTTCATCGTGAGTTTTCTGTGTTATGAGTTAACTTATAATGAGTCTCTAGAACAGATGCTTCTGTGATTGCTACATCAAAGTAGGCAATGAAGCAAAGATTTCAGGTCATTTATCTATATTTGAAAGACATGTAGAGACTTTTCCTTTGGCTATGACAATACAATTATCTAGTGTGAAGGGGTTAAAGGAAAAGTTCACCTGAAAATGAATGATGAAACACCATTATAAATACAGGTCACAAGGTCTTTCAATGGCAAAACTAAGAAGAACCAGATTATTTTATATAACTCCCATTATGTTCCCGCAAATTTTTCCTGGATTTGTTCACAGTGTTGAATGACATGGGGGGTGAATAAATTATTACATAAATTTTACTTTTTGGTGATTTATGTCTTTAAGATTTCACCAGATTAAAAGGGACTTTTAAAAGTAGTATTTAAAAGTTTGACTAATACATACGATTAACTTATATATTTATGTTTGTTTAAACAATTTCTGTAAAACTGCTTTAATAAACTGTAAAAACGACTATATATAAACTTTAATTCAAATTTAAGCTTAGTTTGCTTTAGAACTAAGGTATAAGAAAAGAAGTTGAGTTTTGTCTCACATAGCCAGACTGCACAAGGTCTGAACTCCATTCATTGACCAAGGACCACCCAAGAGGATGTCTGACTGACATGTAAAACAACCAATCACAGTTTGACTTCATTTCCAGGTGGGCCGTAAACAATGGAACACACACGATCCCTGAAGAATTCAATCAGTCAGAATGACTCCATACTTTCAATTTTGTGTGCATTAGACTTCCAGCCAATGACCCTTGTTCAGTTTAGTTTATTTAGTTAATTTGCACACTTAACACTTCTTGTGACCAAAGCAAGAGATCAGGACAGTTGCATACAGACGACCCAAACATACAGATATGATGTACGCGTGTATATAAATGTAAATTATAAGATTCAGTAGCGGACAATGAGAGTAGTAACAATGCAGATTAAGAACCAAAGAACAATGACAGTCTATACAGTACAGTCAATACTACCAAACTGGAAGTGGGTTATTTGCTGAGATGCTATAATGTCCTGATTTATAGATTTGTCATAATGAGAGCCATTAATCCCTTCTGCTCTTCCCTACATCAATCACAACCGATTTACTGTGCTTCATAAACTTCCATTCTCTGTTTGCTTGACTGGATGTCCAGTAAGTTACAGCATTCAACCCCCATTAATCCTGCCATTATTGGACAAACTCAGACAGCCTTCTTATACTGTCAATCAATTTCAGAAGCCTTTCACGGTCGACTGGTGGCTGCTGTCCAAACTTTATTTGTGTGTTTATCTGTGTGGCCTGCAGAGATGGTGTGATGTACCTGAAAAGCTGCAGAAAGTTGAAACATTCATGGCTGCCTCTCTTCTCTGTTTTGTCAGGTTATTATAAAGCTCCTGCGGCGGCCATTAAGTCCCTCCCTTCCCCACGGTTCAGTTTTCACGGCAAAGGAGACACCAGATGCCACGCTGCTTACTTGCACGATGCATTCAAAGACTCCTTTCGTCCTCATTTCTCAACACTTCTTGTGTCTTTCTTCCTCGTTTCTCACTGTCTTTAGCGTTTTCTCTACATTGACTAACCTAGGCAAACATCCTCATTGGAATCAGTGAGGAGAAGCCAGTACTGATATTTCAGCCTCCAGAAAGAGGTCCATCAATTACAGCTGATGGGAGGACCATAGGCAATCAATAACTCTGTGTATGAAGTCGTCCACGTCCCGGCCCATGAGGATCCCCCTTGTCATGCATCACCCTGACACCTCTCCCCCTCCTTCGGTTGTCTCTGGCCTCTGATGGCCTTCATTTCTAAACGGGGCCAATTTGATCGGCCTACTTAAATGGTGCTCCCTCAACTGGATCTCCCAGGCTTGAGTTACCACAGCTAAAGTGCCTCATTTGCTGCTCTGTTGGATTACAAATGGTGCGGGCCATCCCCGGGGCGGGGACACAAAAGAGTCCAAAATGACCCCATGATTAGTGTGGGCATTGAGCCCATAACCTACTTGGACTGTGTCTCATTCACTCTCCCCCAGATCTGTCCCCAAATGCAGACAATGAAGCAGACAGACAGATTACATGTTCTGGACTCCACATCAAAACATATACTGGTACACCCTCCTAAATGTAAAATTTTAGGGTTTTGCAGGTGATTGGCAGAAAATTTCATGTATTTGATATGGTGTTGTAAGCCGGTTTTTTTAACGGTGTGTCTGTGGGTACAGATGGTCCGCCTTGTTTACATTTTACATTTATGCATTTGGCAGACGCATTTATCCAAAGCGACTTCCATTGCTTTAGATTATAGATTTATTTCAGAGTATGTGCGATCCCTGGGTTTGAACCCATGACTTGGCATTGCAAACGCCACGCTCTAACCACCGAGCCTTGTTGGGGTTCTAATCCACCTCTTGATGAAAACGCTCTTTTACCTTTTTCTATCACATTACAGATCATAAAGGCATTTGTTTTCAATAAAATGTATTAAAGACTTCAAATTCATTTTTATTCAGAAAGTTTAGTGGAAGGTTAGGGGTAGGTTTGGGCTTAAATATCTCAAGTTGCCATCATTTTAATATTTTTTATAAATATAACGATTTACACTCTGTTATTATTGCATTATGTTTAATGCACAACAATTCTGAGGTGAAAATAGTAATGTCACCTGCCACTATTTTTAAGTACCAATAGCATCTTACTACTATTTCTACTTAATCCAAAGAAAATACACCTTTTTTCAGGTTATTGTAAAAAGCATATCGCTAAGGAATTTTGCTATTCTCACTTAGTGTAAACAGACCCTTCTGCTATTTACAATTAGTGCAAATAGCCGCTGCCTTATTTTAAATAGCTGTGGATGCTTTGTGCACACAGGCATTTTTTTACACAGAGAAGCAGACATCTAGTAAACTGAACATTTTATATGTATGGAAAGTACGTCATGACTATTAAATGTATTTATTTGTAGTATTTGCATATAAATATAGTTTATTTGTAGTCCGAACCTATTACTAGGTTAGTTTGAGTAGGTTAGTTGTGTATAGGTTTATTCTTGTTTTACTCCACTGTTGCATGTCTGTATTTATGTAGCACCGTGATCCTGTGAGGCATGACATTTCGTTCCACTGTACTGTATGTCCCCACATGTAGCGGAATGAGAATAAAGCTCAACCTGAACTTCATTTCACAGCCTTGCTTTTTTATAACAATGTTGTTGTAGACCTACAAATATATGGTGAAAAGGCAAATGTTTTTAGTTTAAAATGGTGTAAACAACAAAGCCACCCCTATACGTTTGACTTCATCTCCTTTATTCAATGAAAAATCAAAATCTTTAGTCTTACACTTCGACATATATAATTTTATTTCAGTGATGCTAGAAATTATACAGCTTGTTGAGGAACAGAGGGATATTACTCTTCTGTTCAATCAAGCAATTACATGCCTGACACAGAAAAAATATGAGCAAAATAATATTTTTCTTTTTTTATTGGATATTGAGGAAAGTGCAATCCGAGGCGTGAGAACCAGAGGGGCGTAAGTGACATTTCATCTTTGCAGAAGAGCCAAAACAAAACAAAAACACCATAGTTTCATCTGACTTTGTGAATTGATTTCAATCTTTTATAATAAAGATGTCCACACACAGATGAATATACTAAAGTAACAGTATTTAAACATTTGTTCCGAAGAAAACCGAACATTTTTTTTTACAAATTGCAATTGCACCTTTTTGGCACCAAAAGTTAAGCCATTTTGAATCATCTGGCTTTGCTCCACAATACAGTCAGTGTTGGGTAAGTTACTCTGAAAAAGTAATTAATTACTAGTTACTCATTACATATTCAATAGTGTAATTAGATTACTGTCCAAAATACTCTGTCCAAAAAGTATTTAGTTACTCATTACTAATTACTTTCTATATCCTAAATCGACCTTGATTAGTTAAGTGATTCAAATGTGAGCACAGATTTTAAAGTAAGACTTTGAATTTTGATGTCAATTAGACTATTGCACACGTATATTTCTCACAAAGTATTTAGTTTGAGTACATCAAAAGTAACTGTAATTAAATTACAGAAAACATATGAGTAATCCCTTACTTTACTATTTCAAGGGAAAAGTAATTAAAATACAGTAACTAATTACTTAGTAACTAGTTAAACCCAACACTGAATACAGTTACGCCCTTTTGGCACCAACTGGCTTAGTGTGTTCAATGATAAGTCTTTTGGCTTCTACTGAATATCACAAAAGTGATTTCACAAGATAAAACTTGTGTCATTTTGGCAGTAAAAAGAGCTCATCTGGGTCATTTCAGCCAAAATGTAACTTACGCCCTCTGGTTCTCACCCCTCACCCCTCGAATGAATTTATTTCGTAAGGAAAATAGCCATTAAAAAATCTTTAAAATCAACATTGAAAAAAGAATACAATATGGAGTTTTGATGAGTAAATTAACCTTGGCTGGCCCATCAGTGCTGGGGGATTTGATGAATTTGACATGCGTGTCCCCCTGAGGCAAAGCCATTTGAATCAACACCTGCCTCCGTACAGCCCTGATTCAAGTGTGTATGGAAACAATCATGACGCTTGTGTAAATACACCAAACCTTCAGCAGTGATCCACTGATTGTGGAATTAAACAAATGAACAGACGAATATACAGAGACAGATGTGTCTACCGTTGAAGCTAATAATGTACACAACCAAGACATGTTGGACGGATCACCTGTTTTACTCATTATTCTTGATACTATCACCGAAAATATAACTCTTTCTTCTCCTAAACACTAAACATAGTTGCTCCTCTGCTCCTCTGCAGAAAATTAAAGATAGTTGTCCATGTGGTATGATGAGCGCATGCACGCTCTTAAAGGAGTATTCACTTTCAAAATAAGTTTTCATGATAATTTACTCACCCCCATGTCATCAAAGATATTTATATATTTTTTTCTTTAGTCGAAATAATATTAAGGTTTTTGATGAAAACATTCCAGGATTTTTCTCCAAATAGTGGATTTCGATGGACTCCAATCAGTTGACGGTCAAAATTACAGTTTCAGTTCAGCTTTAAAGGGCTTGAAAGTATATGAGTATATGTATATGTAAAAAAGTACATGCTTTATAAACACAAATGCTCGCCTTGCTCTGTTCTGCGATGCTCGTTCATGACTTCACAAAATATGTAATTACATTGAAAAGGTCACGCTTGACATAGGCGGAAGTACAGAGTCAATGTTTTTAATGTAATTACTTATTACATGAAGTCATGAACGTGCAGCACAGAACAGAGCAAGGAGAGCATTTGTGTTTATAAAGCATATCATTTTTTTTTAAATGACCAAACGTTTCGCAAGATAAGACCTTTATTCATTGTCTGGTATCGTTTAAAGCCCTTTGAAGCTGCACTGAAAATGTAATTTTGACCTTCAACCATTTGTAGCCCATTGAAGTCCACTATATGGAGAAAAATCCTGGAATGTTTTCATCACAAACCTTAATTTATTTTTGAATAATATAATACATCAATGCATCTACATCTTGGATGACATGGGGGTGAGTAAATTATCATGAACATTTCTTTTGAAAGTGAACTACTCCTTTAAAGCGGTGATTTGACGCTTTTTCGTGCATTTTGACTTCATTTAAATATTAAAGGTGCCATGCTTAACATGGTCAACTTGTCAAAAAACGAGTTGGACGTATAACGTAAATATGAGCACACTACCCCCATCTTACTCTCTCTGCTTTGGTTGGCTGTATGTTTTAGAATAGAGTTTAAGATTCCACTCTTTGTCTGCAAGGTTTTAAATGGGTTGGTTCCTTCCTATTTATCTGAACTTGCGACAGTTCAGTAAGATGTTTAAGGTCTTCTAGCCAGAAACTGTTAAAGGGTTTGTAGATAAGAATGGGAGACCGGGCTTTTGTCATAGCCTGTCCCAAATTGTGGTATAGCTTAACACTTTCTAGTAGAGGAATTTCTACAGAATCGCTTTTAAAAGCAAAACTAAAAACCCACATTTTATAAAAGGGTTATAATATTGGAGTCGTTTTGGAGCTTGTTCGTTTCTATGCCTTTTTATGACTCTGTCTTATGTTGTTTGTGTTTTTATTTATATCTATTTGAATTTTTTAAGTATTGTACAGCACAATGGTCAACGACCGTTGTTTATTGTGCTTTATAAATAAACTAAACTAAAACTAAACTAAAAACTACGTAGTAATTCTGTGCTCGATGCACTCCCCCAAGGTTCGTAAAGGTTTTTTCGTACATGAAGAACCGTTACGTATCAACTTTTCTTAGTCCCTTATTGGCCAAGACCTGCTTAACATCAAGATTGGCTGCACTGTGTCAAGATTGGCTGCACTGTGGGCCTGGAGCTTGTTACTCTTGCGATAGTGAGATAAGTTCAGGTGTGTTTGTTTGTTCACAGCATTTCAATGATAGATGTCATACAAATGGTGGATATAATGCTGGATTTGCAGATCACTTGAAACTGATAGATGGAGCGGACCAAGCGCTAAAAGATGCCGGAAATGAACCGCATGCCGTAAGTAAAACTAAGTCATATGTCTGTGTTTGGTAATTGGCTCATATGTGCATAATGTAAACAACACAAACTTATATCGAATCAACAGTTATCACAGGAACATTTATGTAAGTGATCTATTGCTGCTATATACTCTAATCTCTTTATTTAGCGCCAAATGCGTTTCGCTTCAACCCTTCTGCTGCGCGCGAGGTGGTTCTCTCAACAGGAGAACTGGTTCCCATGGCTGGATCTGGTTTCGCCCAAGGTTTTTTTCTCCACTGGAGTTTTGGGTTCCTCCCCACTGTTTGCTGCGCTCGTTTTGCTCACTGGTTGGCTGCTGCTTTAGAATTTTGTATTTGTAAATATTATCTTAGATGTAACATTTTCCTGGAATTATTATTTCACGATAAAGGAATTGATAGTCTGCATAATATATAACCTGTCTCTCTCTTCTTTTATCTTCTGTCTGTGTGTGTGTGTGTGTGCGTGTGTGTGTGTGTCTGTGTGTTTGGTGTGTGTTAGTTTGTGTGTGTCAGTGCATGAATGATATTTAATGTATTGCTTATAGTTAACATATTTTCATGTACAGCTGCTTTGTCACAATGAAAATTGTAAAAAAAAAACGCTATATAAATAAAAGTTAAGTTGAGATGAATTGAGAATAGAAATTTCCAGTTGAAATTGCTCTCACAGACACTTTACAGTAGGCATTATTGACCATGCCTTTTCCTCTCATTATAATCTCATTGTCATGTGTCGGAATGGAAATGGCAAGCATGACATTTCACACAGCGAGCAAATAATGTTATGAATGAAACACATGCCCGAATCATCAGCTCTCAGTTTAATCGAGATTTATATTCTTCAGCACAATTTAATAACAAATGTCCAGTTGAATTTCAGCTTATCTTTATAACCTGCTTTGACAGTTGACTTTGATAACATCGCACATCAAATTGCATCCAATGCACACATAACCTGGCCAAATCTTTACAATTAAATGATGGAAAGATATAGGCTGGTTTATAGTTCTGCTGTATAGTGGACTGATTGAACATGGGCTAGTGTTGATGTTTAGTATTCAGTTGATGGCATTGGGTTGATTCCTCTCTAACAGCTCTGCACAGTCAATCATTTCATTGTGTCCTTTATTAATGGGGCAGATTGGGAAACAATGCAAGTGCAGTTGTGTCACCTTTTCCAAGGTCGTAATAAACACGATTGTTATTTTGTGTGGACTCACTTTCTTTGAGAAAAGCATTTCTTCATGCACAATTTGAGTTATGCTAGAAAAAAATATTTAGAAAAATAGTGAACTCAAAAACTGGAATAACAAAAGTGTTACTTTGGGAATGCTGGGGTGCTTTTATTAAATGGGTTCACATATATTCTGAGTGGTTCTGTTTTCTTCTTTATTTGGTCCTTTTATCCATTAAAAAAAATATTGTCAAACCTATTTTACATACACTTTTTAAAACAAAAGTGCTTCATGATGCCATTGAAGAACCGTTTTGACTAAATGGTTCCATGAAGACCTTTAACACCTGAAGAACCGTTGTCAAATTTTTCTTTTTGGTCAAAACTGGTTCTTTAGATTGTAAAATGGGAAGAAAGAGGTTGTTCTTTAGCAAACCTTTGACTGAATAGTTTTTGGGCATCACTGTGCAGAACCTTTTAAGCACCTTTATTTTTACGAGTGTATACATACTTTTGAAATGCACATAAAAAATGGAATCAAAGTTTTTTTCTCTAATCTGGCATAAATAAAACTATTTTGAACCATGACATGAAAATATTTTAAAGATCATCAAACAAGTAGCCCTAAACTTCTAAACGTAGTGTATATGTCAGGTATAAAGCAAAATGCTCTGTTCATTCAGTGTGTGCATGAATAAAGGTTTGTAGGATGCACATTTTGCATGTTGAAAATAATTGCTTTGCATTGCGTTGAATACAGCTGCAGAGAGGCTGGTCTGGTGTTCGTGGCTCACTAACAGTCTTTAAAAAAGGAAAAACATGAAAAAACAACACTACAATTAGCATTTCATTCTCCCCTAGCCATTCAATCATTCTTAAGTCTTATAATTAACCTCTCAAGGTCCTGAAATCACACACAATTACTGATATGGAATGTTCATGCAATGTGGATGGAAAGAAATATAAACTCTTGTCAAATGAGAGTGCAGTTCTGTTCCAGCAGTACTAGAATATAACAAATACTTTGTACAAATACAACAAAGTTGATAGGATAATCAGTTGACAACAGTTTAAATAACACACATCAGAGGAGAACACATGGCAGAAACAGCAGAGTGAATAAAACATACTGTATATTTACTTAATAAAAAAAGAAATGTTTGCTTTTGTCTCCTACTTCGCAAATGTGACCCCAGAAACTTAAAAGTTTTAAAAGAGATCTCAACAATGTCTTAAAATGTGCTCAGGTTTGACATTCTGTTGAGAGTTTCAGCATCTGCTATCAAAAGTAAGACATCAATTTAACTATTTACTGTTAAATTCTTCATAGAACTGAGCTGAGCTATCCACCATTACTTTTTTGCTCTTGTCTCTTACTGTAGGCCAACTTTTGTCTATCAAATTTACACTGTTTTTTTAACAGATATATCCCCCCTCAGACCTACTGTTCTAACGTGTATCAGCTATCAAAACACTCTTCTGTTCTGATTGACATTAATACATGTTAAGGTAAACAATGGTGATGAGGATGATCACTGTTTAAACAAAAGCAAATGAACATGGAATGAACAATGTTTGACGTTTTACTGTAATGATGGATTCCTGGAAATGAAAAAGAGTTTAAGTCTTACCACAAGTGAATGCAGCTGTCTCCAGACATGGTCGGAAAGTTCTGGTTCTCTATACTGTGCGGTTGTGATGTGTGTGGCTGTTTTTAATACAATTATGTCATTGAAACTGAAGTGGCTTTGGTGGGTGAAAGCTTCTTAGCCCACACACTAGACCAGATAATCATCATAATAGCCATCATTCAAATCAACTCCATCATAAAATGTCAGATCGGTGGGTTTACTGTAAAGAGAATGGTCACCTGTTTGGGTAGCCAGATCTGGTATAATCGTAAACCTGTTTACTGTTGTTAAACTATACAGGAGTGTTAGCTTTAGAATGAGTGGGTGGATGGATGGATGGATGGATGGATGGAAAGATTGATGGATGGATGGAAGGAAGGAAGGAAGGAAGGAAGGAAGGCAGGAAAGAAGGATGGATGGATGGATGGATGGAAAGATTGATGGATGGATGGATGGATGGAAAGATTGATGGATGGATGGATGGATGGATGGAAAGATTGATTAATGGAAGGAAGGAATGAAAGAAGGATGGATGGAACGATTGATGGATGGATGGATGGATTGAACGATTGATGGATGGAAGGAAGTAAGGAAGGAAGGAAGAAAGGAAAGAAGGAAAGATGGATGGATGGATGGATGGATGGAAAGATTGATGGATGGATGGAAAGATTGATTAATGGAAGGAAGGAATGAAAGAAGGATGGATGGAACGATTGATGGATGGATGGATGGAAGGAAGGAAGGAAAGAAGGATGGATGGATGGAAAGATTGATGGATGGATGGAAAGATTGATGGATGGATGGAAAGATTGATGGATGGATGGAAAGATTGATGGATTGATGGATGGATGGAAAGATTGATTAATGGAAGGAAGGAATGAAAGAAGGATGGATGGATTGATGGATGGATGGATGGAACGATTGATGGATGGATGGATGGATAGAGAGAGAGAGAGAGAGAGAGAGAGAGAGAGAGAGAGAGAGAGAGATAGATAGATAGATAGATAGATAGATAGATAGATAGATAGATAGATAGATAGATAGATAGATAGATAGATAGATAGATAGATAGAAATAGTGTGAGAGAACTTTGTGAAAAATGTTGCGTTTGTCACACGGTGAGACACGAGCTGCATGCGTTTCTGCTGGAGCGCCACTAAAGCTTTTCACTATTGTGAGGGGGAACTGAAGCATGACTCCCCCCGGCTGCTGCTGCTGCCACTGCTCGAGATAATAGCAGACGTGCAGCTTTAAAAGATCGTCACTCACCCAATCTCACCACCACCTCCTCACATCACACTATATCACTTTCAGATTATCGTGTTCCATTAAATTTCTTTCTCCTTTTTGAAATTTCTTACAGATTTTAGTGATCACTGACCTCATTTTTCTAAGTTGATGCTACATTTATCATAGCACTTAGCGTGCGTGCATGTGTGTGTCTTCCCTGAACTTTAAAATCTTTTATTTAAAAATTTAAATGACAGCTATAAAATGAAACCAAAACCAAATTACAAAAAAAGACTACACATGTACATATCACAGTCTGGTCTGTTTCCATGCTTGTTCTTCCGGTTTTCCCCTTTACCCATCATCCTTCACGCTCCCACACCTGTCCCCACACCTACCAGTGATCCCTCATTACCCGGACACTATAACATCGTGTACATTTTTTTATTAAATTATAATGGGTTCTAACGCGTTTTATTCATTTTTGTCGCATTGTGCCGCACCACGTCTGATGTAGGAACTCACGCTGTTCCCCAATGTTGTCCTGTCTCTGTGTAGCTTACTGTGTTATTCTTTCCACTGAGTATAGTATTCTCGTGTGTGTTGATTAAACTTACCTTGATGGAACAAACTCGTCAGTGGTCTGTGGCATTCCCTGACAACATGTTGGTGTCAATTATGTGAAAAACATGTACACTCCTTAAAACATAAATGTTATTTATTTACCACACAGTAAAAAGGTGTAATTTTACAGAATTTG
This sequence comes from Triplophysa bombifrons, assembly GCA_029783895.1. Classification (NCBI taxonomy): domain Eukaryota; kingdom Metazoa; phylum Chordata; class Actinopteri; order Cypriniformes; family Nemacheilidae; genus Triplophysa; species Triplophysa bombifrons. The sequence goes on from CM056470.1 coordinate 8,050,259, forward strand.
ACAGTAAAATTAATTATTTTTTACAGCTTTTTCACGTATTTTTGAAATGCATAAAAAAACCTGTGAAAATACAGACATACAAATTTACAAAAAAAAACGTAATTTTACATGAAAAAATCATTTTAAGGTATTTTCTGACACCCCAGCTGCCAGGAAATTTAAAGTTTTTTACAGTGGGAAATCTTGTCGTCTTTCATATATTCTACTGTATAGTCTTCTGGAAAGTACATGATGTGGGCTGCATTAAAATTTGCTTTTTATTTAATCTGATTCGTTAGGAAATAATATAGGATGCAATTGAATGTAGAAAGCGCAACCTGCACTGTAAATATTAAAGTAAGGACTTTTATTTGCAATACATATAAACTTCTCTTTAAAAATTATCATTGTTGCTCAAAACACCATATTACTTCAAACTAGTGCTGTGACAACAAAACTAACCGTGGACAATCCTGCAGAACCTAACAAACGCATTTTGATGTGAATCCCAACCAGTGACATGTGATCTCCTCATTTGTGAAGCTGGTTAACATGAGCTGTTGAATTTACTGCATTTGATGTGGTTTGTTTGAAGTCATTACTCATCGCCTTGATTCAATCTATATTTATAAACGTCTTTGATGCACAAATTAAATTCTACATTTCATCTACATATGAAGCGAACTTTAATTTCCACCGGAAACGGTTCATCGTTTCTTTAATGATTTGATTAAACCTTTAATACCTTTCGTGTTAATGAATATACAGCTTATGGGATACAAAAGAAAATTAGCTACGTCTGCTTTGCTTTTACTGTATAATCGCAATGAAACATTCTAAAATTAATCTCTAAAAGGAAAGCCATGCAACTCATTTCATTCTCCACTGGTACTTTGTGTCTGCTTTTAAACACAAATAAAGGTTAAATGAAATTCAAAGAACACCTCCAGAGTTTCACAACCTTGCATTTCCTACACCTCTAAGCAGATAGATGCAGTTGTGCGTAATGTGTCACCAAGTGGCCCTTTACAGGGAGCATGAAGACCCCTCAAGCCTTTAGAGTTGCATAACGCTGCATCACTATCGGTATACAGAATACCGCAATATGACAAACACCAAATCTGTGTAGGCTACATATACTTAAGCAAATGTCAGTTTGATGTCATTTGACTGCAGCACACATAAACATAAAGTAACCTTCATTTTTGTTTGTTTGCAGAGAAGGCGATAGAGAAGCAAAAGTTACGATTGCAGTTTTAATAAGCTGAACATTGACAACGACACTTCGGTCGTGTTTTTACTGCCGATTTGAGTATTTGAAAAAAGCATCAGGAGATGTTATAAATGTGTGTACTGTGCGGTTGGTTGCTTCTCGCACCCCACCAGGCCTGAGGGAGGATTTTCCAGTCGTCTCATCCAGCCTTTGCCTGAGTTTGACGAATTTCTCATCTGTCTGCGTCACCTCGCCTGAGCGCGACCAACAGCCAGCCAGATTTGTGTTTATATTTCACGACACCCTCCTTCAAATACTAAAGCATGAGATAATCCCATTTGTCTCAAGTAATGGAAAATGCCACCAAAACCTGCACCTGTATTTTGGTATTTTCAACTGAAAGCAGCAGAACAATCGTCATCTTTTCATGCAAACGTTATATTTCTCGTTTGAACAAACCATAAACCCCAAAGTTTTACTATTTACTAGCACCAGTTGCGCCACAAACAGGTGAGGTGTGATACAACTATACTAACCCTAGCAACACCCTAGTTACCATAGAGAAATACAAAAAAAAACACTATGAAACCACAAAGCACAACCTACAACATCTTAACATCATGGTGATGTGTTTTCCACGAGCAAGCGTCACTCGTAAAATGTAAAATCTTTTTTTCTGTTCTCTCCCTCGGTTTAAAAATCAGAGACTCATCGCATTGTACGTGCTCTGAAAACCTAAACGGCAGACGTTTACTTTGTGGCTGAACAGGTGAGCTTATAAATGCATCATTGACCAGGGTTGTCAAACTGAGGGTCAAACCAAGAACATAGAAAGCAAAGATCTGCATAGATCTTCTCGTAAAGGGTACGAGTGTGACATCTCAAGTCCATTAACAGAATCACGAAGCAGCTCATAGCTGAATTCCCACTGCTCTCTTCAGAAGGGCATTGTGTGTTAAGGCACCATTTGTGCAATTTTTCCATTGGTTACGGGTTTGCACCCCTTCTATCTGTATTGGTTGATTTGACCGACTGTGATTGGCTCGTGAAGAACGACAGTTTACATAATTCCAGTCCTCCTCTAATTTTCCCTGTCATTAACTCCTCAGACTGAACGCAGGGCGGTCAAACACCAGGCGATATTTCGTCACACATACGCTACAAAGAAGGGGAGGTGTAAGAAAGAAACTCAAAAATGATTCTCCTGATGTGTCTAGGTGAGGCGAAGGGGTGCGTGACAGGACTGAGAAATATCTCTACACAGTTCTGCGTTTCTTATTTGCTGTACGTCCTGGGTGGGAGGTGCAAAGTGACGTCTTCAGCTTGATTTTTTGCGGAATGCGTTACGTATCATCAGCCGCTCTTTGTCTTGCTCGTTTCATAGTTTGTTGAGCATGTGACTTGTTTTCTTCATCTCCGATCTGGCTGTTTTCACTCTGTTGTTCTCTATTCTCTATTTTTGGACTGTTTCTAGGAAAATATTTCTCCTCAGGACCCGAAATGTCAAATAGAACACCGATTATTTGTATTGCTGAGAACGCCCATCTCTGGGTAGCCAGATATACAGAACAAAATGTAAACTATGCCAAATTTGTTAAAGAAAAGCATAATTTCTCATCTTATTTGTGCAAACTGTGCTTTTTTGCACATAGACAAGAATGATATAACAATGTGCCGTACGTTTTACCGTTGTGACTTTTCCTTAGACAAGATACTATAACAGTCAAGGTAATGATTAAATAGTCAAATGGAAATTGGTAAATCTATCAAATTGTTTAAGGACCGTTTTTGTGAGTGTTGTGCCACCGACATTTACATGGTCACAAATGCAACTACATAAGCCTGGAATGTTATTGATAATTTCAGGAAAATTACACCATTGTGTCTCGCTGATACGCCCCCCTCCTGCCTCGTAATCACTACACAATCTGGCATCCCATCATTGTGAAGTTGACACATTGGCCATAAACCAGAGCTCATGACCCAGAAAATAGAGGTTATTGGCTCTTTACATATCCGAAAGACTGTGAGGGGACATCTGACTAACGGAAATGCCCCTCTTAAAAAAGACATGATACTATTTTTTATTTATTTTGATGACAAATACCAACTAAGATTATTTTCTTTATTATAATTATTTCTTATATTTATTTTGGAGTATTATTTATCCAGTAGCGCAAAACAGTATTACTCCCTACTTCAGTTTTCACTCGCCGTGAAGAATTCGGCCGTCCTTCGTTCACCGAGAGCAGCCATTTTGTCTTTCTCTGTGAAATGGGGATGCAGCATGAATCATCAGTCTCAGAGAGAGATGCTCAGCTCTGACATCCCGCACACTTCACAGCTGATTGTGCGAGGCAGGAGACCATTTCAACCAGAATACATTACTTCCCTGCTTTTTTTAAGTCGGCGAAGACTATTACCCAGAAGCCCTTTGGAAGTTCTTATCTGTGCCTACCAGATGGAGAACATGTGACTGATGTCAGTACCTGCAGACTTGTTGATAAAACAACACAGCCGGAAATGTGACATTGAAAAGAGATTCTGCAATTTATAGGCTACAATTTAACACAGAGAGGAAAAATCTCATGAATATGTAAAGAGGTTAATTGTTTAATATGTTGAAGGCATTGAATCCACTGGTATATTGGTGGTTTAAATCTAGAGAGGAATGAGACAATGGTTATTGCAATAACTGTATTGCTATGTTATTGTTGTTTTTTGTGTCACGTTTGTCCCATTTCCTCACTATAAGCTTATGTGATTTTATGTCTGTATGTGATGTGAGAACCCTAGAGAATTTCACTGTTTGAGTTCAATTTAAGCACAGCACGCCCCCAGTCGACTCATATAACACAAATACACCTCTCTCTCTTCAACCTTAAAATCAAATAACCAAAAGTATATCCAGTGTGCCAAGCTCAGTGGTAAGTTTACAGCAGAAGGCATCACTGCCCCCTTGTGTCTGAAAATGGATGAGGGGAGTGAATCTGATCAAATCTGTCATAATTGTCATATTTCAGATATCAGTGTAGAATAATCTAATAATTTTACTAAATCAAGCATATTTAGTTTTTAAAATGAAGGCTACCATTTTGTGATTTAATGTTCATGACATTTAAGAATATTTTGACAACAAGTTCTAAGAAAAAGTATTAGAGTAGAAGAAAAATGTATTTTGTTATGCGGTCTAGAATTATAAAAGTAATCTAAACTAAGAATCACAAGAATAACCAAAAAAAATGTATATGGTATTCTTACTGAAGATGTTTGTCTTGTTTTCCAGTAGAAATGTCTTAAACTTCTTAAATCAAGAAACCAAGAAAAACGACCATATATATATATTCCTCTTGTTTTGTAAAAGAGAATATAAAAATTAGGGAAATGTATGATTAAAACAAGCAAATAAATCTGGAAGGGAAATAAATTTGAATTTCGTTTCATTTTTTTCTTAAGCAATAAGTCATTTTTTTCTCACCCCATTGGCAGTTTTTTTCTTGTTTTGAAAATAAATGTCCATAATTTTTATATATTTTTTTTTAAACAAGACTTAATATCTTAGATCACTTTTCTGGTCAAGAAAATGTATCTTGTTTTCAGAATGTTAACACATTTGTACAATAAATCAATTCAAAAATGCTCATTAAGAATGTCTTTTTTGCAGTGTAATACTGAGAATTAAGGGAATGCTTCATTGTTATAAATGAATGCCTGAAAAGATCTCAAAAAGGCTTAATTTTCTTTATAAAATACATAATATCTTTTATTTTATTCTTGATGTCCCCCAAAGACCTTGTGTGAAAATCTATTAATCTATTTTTAAAGTCCAACTATGCTACATAATAGATGCAATTCTTTAAATATTTCAGATAATAAAACACGAAAAACATTCAAACAAACATCAAACAATCTACAAAAGACCCCCGTAAATATTCAGTATTCATAGCCGTCCTCGTGTTAGACACTCACAGTATCATTCTTCATATTAGCCATAACTAACCACCCAGTTCCCGCTCTGACCCATTTCAAGTAATGTGTTGGTTATTTTAAGACACCCGTCACACACACCTGAGGCAGAAACACCCAGCATGCTACAGTGTTTGAGAGAGCATCACATTTCAGTGTCAAATCCAATACAATTAAATGACAAGAATGAATGCAGCAATAAAGGTACTGTACTGTAAAGTTGTAAAGTCATATTTTACAGTAAGTTGTACATGTAGTCTACATGTACAAAATCTGATACCGATGCCTTTGATACCAAATTTTGACCTCATGGATAAAGTCCACCGTCCAATTACAAGCTGTTTTCCTATCAACCTCTCTGATGCACAACAAGTCTGACAACAAAGTCAATGCTGGCTAAAAAAGTCCCTCAATCCAATAGGTCATGTGACGGATCATCAGGTTAAATAAGCCTGCAGCTGTTAATCGAGTGTTTGGAATCTTACATAAGCCACATTTCATGAGGAAAGATGACGGTTTTGCAAACTGCTGGCACACTGCGGCTCAGAGCACTGCCACTGCACCTGCTCGTGACACCGGCATGTGAAAGCTATCACTCGCATGGGCTCGTAGCCCCAGCTGCTGCGCTCGGCCCTCATTCCAGTCACGTCGGTTCTTATACTTCAGGGTCCATTAGGCTCATTGCATGGCGCCCCCTTCAGCGAGACCCTCCGGCCCCCTCAGCCGTCTGTGAGAACACTGCAGCTGTCTCCTCTGAAAGGACAGCAGGTGGATGCACTCTCGCACCCACAGCCTGTTTATTTGACTGCGATGGAAGGGTGATTGGCAATTGCCGATCGCTGCTGTGTTGGTGAGACAGCACAGTGAAATGGTGAGACAAACGAAGAGGAAGTGGAGAAGTGTGTGAATGACAAAGATAAAATCCCTAAGAATGATAAACAGGGAGACTGAAGCCCTATAATGGCATCACACTGCTAATTTGTCACTCCACTTGAACGGCAAACAGCAGGAAGATGGAGACGACACGCTCGTGAGAACCCTCATCTGATACTCATTCTGCTGTCAGCTATATATAGAAGACAAATCCAGCCGAGACTAACGTCAAGTGACGGTGATTCTAATCTTTATGCTGCATTCAGAAACAGATGTTTGCAGCCCTGGATGTTTATTGGTCAATACATTTCCGGTTAAACATCTATCCAGATTTTTCTAAACAACTATTGGATGCCGCTATAATGAATTCCCCCTTCCATTTTCATGTCTACCCTCTCATCGGGTGTCAATGAAGATCATTATTAAGGGAGAGTTCATCCAAAAGTAAATGTTTTGTCATCGTTTAGTCACCCTCATCATTTGAAACCTGTATGACTTTATTCACAGAACACAAAAATATATTTTTAAGAATGTTGGTTACCAAACAACTTGACCTCAATTGACCTCTTTTGTATGGAGACAAAACCAATGCGAGTGAATGGGTGCCGGTTAACGACATTCTTCAAAATATCTTATTTTGTGCTTTGCAGAAGAGAGAAAGTCATAAACGTTCGAAATGACAAGACGATGAGAATATGATGACAGACTTTTACTTTAAAGCTACACACACCATTAACTATAAACCAGAAGCAGCTCAGATATGTTGAACATGAGCTGTTGGTGGCCTTTTAATGAAATATTTGTATTGAACAGTGATGAATAAGAGAATAACAAGCACAGTTGACTTTAAGAATATCGCATTGGTAACTATTTACCGTAAAATTGGAGTAACCACAAATTTATTGTCGTCTCACTACAATAATCATTGTGAAATATGATAACTATACTTTTACTGTAATAGACACTTTTATTTTTTTAAAGGAATCACACGAGCTTGTTTAATAAAACTTTGCAGATATTTTGCCAACCACATATTTTTGTTGACTTTGTAATTGCGTTTGTTTATTCTAGCTAGCACATTAATCACATTCAGAATAAATGTTTGTGTTAACATAATATATGTCTGTCTACCGTGCATATCAATTTTGTACTTATAAAAACAGAATACTTAAAGTAATAAACATTTATATTATTTAATACGAACAGTATACATTTGTGCTCATAAATACAAAATGAATATGCACAGTATCAGACATATATCACGTAAACACAAACATTTATTCTGAATATGATTAATTTGACAGCCCTACTAAAATGACGAAAGCATGAAGATATGACCTTTCCGTCACATGCATGAAATAAGTATTATTGTCCACTTAACATTTAAATCAGCAGTGTGCAAAACTGTGTAGGCTATGCGGTTCTGTACTTCAATTATCAAGACTGTCCTCTAATGCATTGTTAAAATATAAATTATATGTATTTATACATTTAATTGGTAGATTTGCAATGTACATTACAGACTGATCCTTACTTTTGTTTGGTTTGAGAGTTTATATGATTTAACAGCGTTATACAATAAAATCTCTCTCAAGTAAAATAAAATAAAGACCAGGGTCTTGACATAAGGGCTAGCATGCATAATAAATAAAATTAGGGAAATAAATCATTTTTAAAGCATTTCCAAAGGCAGGAAAAGCAAAATGTTCATCAACCATCAAAAGTGCAATTTGATGACACATGTGGGGCTAAAATAATGTTCTCAGTAATAATACTTCAGGTCAGAAGTAAAAACATTTCAAATAAACTAATATGAACCATTTTCAAAATGAAATGAAAAAAGCACAATTATGCCATAAACAACTTTGCGCATTTGTTTTGGCAGCCGCTGTATACAACATCAAAGAGAAATTATCAATAAACTAGTTGATCTGTTGCACACAGTGCAACTCAAACAATTATAACTGAATAGAAAAACAGAACATAAGAGAAATCTGGCATCTCTTCTTACAACTCTTACAAGAGACATGTACATACTATCACAGCAATAGTATCAGAGCGCCCTCTAGTGACTTCTCAGCAGCTGTACACCTGTTAGGCCTTTAAGTGCTTCGTCAGTATTGGTGAGAATGTTGAAGCTATTGCCATAAAAGCAGAAACAAACACTGCAAAAACTTTGACAAACTCAGTTTAGATGACACAGCATTGTCTCTAAAATCTGCCCGACATCTGTACATAAATGTATTCTAGCACCAAATTTAAAACACACTGCTTTGGTACATTTAATCGTTCAACTTTTCTTGAGATTTCTCCACACCTTCACAGAAGCGAGCAGTGAGCACGTTGGTGAGCTTCTCGATCTGTGTGCGGAGGAACTTGCGATCCTCCTGTAGATCCTGCACCTGTTGTTCCAGCGTGTCAATCTTCTCTTGTCTGTTCTCCAGCAGACACTTGAGTTTGGTGATGGTCAGCATCTCATTGGTGAGTAAAACCTCCATGGGTGTCATTGCTGCTGAGAAAAAGAAGAACTGGTTTCTGTACTTCAGTTTTGAATTTGTAGCTTAAGGATGATTTCATTTAATCTTACAACACCTTTTATAAATAGTATATATAGTCCCCTCAGGACTATAAGGGCATGATAATGAATAGATGCAGCAAAAAAAATCAAATTATGTATCAAAATGAATTACAGTGCATTCAAGGTACAGGTATACTTTTATCAACCCCTGACAACCCGCTGACTTACAGGTACACCTGTGCTACACAAATGATCACTGATTTTAAAACGCAGTCCGGCAGCTTTTTCATACGATAACCTGACGTAAAACTGTCACAAAGGGATAGACCACACAAAAATGTGTAATTTCATACCTGTATAAATTGCATTGTTCTGCTGAACACAGAGAAAGATATTTGGAAGAATGTTAGCAATTTTCAGTTCTGGGACATCACCGACTACCACAGTAGGAAAAATTAAATGGTGGTCAAAGGTGACCCAGAACTGTTTATTTACCTAAATTCTTTAAATTATCAACAAAACCAAAAAAACATTTTTATACTATGGTAGTGGTCCCAGAACTGAAAATTGGTAACATTCTTCCAAATATCTTTATCTGTGTTCATCAGAACAAAGAAATTGATACAGATTTGAAACAACCTGAGGGTGAGTAAATGATGACAGCAATTTCATTTTTTGGGGGGAACCATCCCTTTAAATCTAAAGACAATAGCTAAGATCCCACAGAGTGACAGGGCTTTTAGAGGGGATCACGTTCATAAATCGTACATTGTACTCCTGGCTTAACCCACTTAAAATTGGTTGTTGATGATTCGGCCCTACATTTGAATCATTGAAACCCCACACATTTAAGTAAGAATCATCTCAATGAAACTCTAACAGTGAGATGCTAATAAGCTTGTTTACACTGATGCTCAGTGAATGATGTACTGGAGATGGCATTGCTCGTGCTGTCCTGTTCAGCATCAGCGGGGACGTCTGAGTTGATATTTTCCCACTGGATTGTTTCATTCTTTGGCTCTTGCTTCATCCAGCCGTGGTCTCTCTCAGGACTGTCGTGTGTCACAGAGCTGCAGTCATTCTCACTGCTGGAGTACACCGGAGGAGATTCCTGAAGCTGCTGAGAGTTCAGCTCAACAACATCACTGCTGCACGACAAAAGCACATACGAGCATGTTAGAATTCATGTATTAGACTTTAAAAAAACAATAATATATTATGAATATAAGCCTATAGGTAGGTGTGTATACTATGTATTATTCACAAGTTATTTATTAGTGACAATTAAATATCATTATGTCTCTATCTTAATGTTTGTCCCTGACTTGATGTTTCGTTGGAAGATGTCAACGCGAAAAAGAAAAAAGTGAATGGGGACTTCACGCTGTCTTGGTTCGCTCTAAACTTAATTCGGAGATCTTTTGGATGTGCAAAGTGTCAAAACAAAACAGTAAAATGCAATGAAAAGACAACCTTTCTCTTCTTTTTGCAAGATATCTGACCCTTTCAAAAGGATTGTTTAGTCTTGCTCTGAGCTGAGTTGTTTTTTCCTTATTTGATAGAGACATCTATGAGGGGAAAAGGCATTTGATTAAAACCTGTTATACGACACATTAATAATAATGATAAATAAAGAGTATGGTGTCACAAAAGTGATAAAAATAGGATACCGTCTTCACTGCAATATACATTAATTAAGTACTACTATATTAATGCATATTGCATTAAAAATACCATTCAATATGAGTAATCTACGCCAAATGAACACAATATGTTTCAATTTAACTACTAATGGGAAAAACCATGTTGTTATGCAATTTGACATCACAATAACATCACAGAGTATGATCCTGTATTATACTGTGTTACAAAACACACATTACAGAACACAAATAACGAGGTAAAATACGGTAACTGTCACTTACTGTTATCTGCATGAATTCAGACGGATGATGGTTGCGAATATGGGCAAACATGTTGGAAGTGTTCCCCTGTTTCGCTGCTATTTTCCTGCCACATTTTTTACAAATAGGGAAACCGTCCTCAACTAAAGAACCTTCTGCATTTGTGCGAAATCCAAAATATTTCCATACTTCGGATTTTATCCGTTTAGATGGAGGATAAAGAGTCGTAGGCGTTGCTCTTTCCGCCATGTTTCGCTTCCACGTTGGTTTTGTTTACGTTTTAGCGCGCATCGAGCTGAGCGCACAGTGGTGCGCATGCGCCAAGGGCTTATCCAATCGGAAGCGATATATATTTGAACTACATGGCCCAGCACTATTCCATTACATTTAGGCATCTTCCAGTTTAATGGTGCTAACCCCAGCAAAACATTAACGGGAGAATAAATCTATAGCCTGCCTTTATAATATGTAAAGACACTTCCCCCTAGGGGGCAGCACAAGCATTTTATGTCTTTAAGTGAGGATGGTTTGAATATTTGTGAGCATGGTAAATTTGTTTTTATTTATGTAAAGGTACAGGTCATGGTGAAAAATAATGAAAAATACAAAAAGAATAATACGTTTACCCAACACCACTAACGAATTTGAACAGTCAAAGTGAAGCGGGTCCTAATCAGGTGCATCAGTTTTTGCGGTCCCCCGGAAACACTTCCGTTTTCGTCTGTGCAGTTTGCAGCGCGTTTCTGTTTTTGTTTGTGTTGCGAGAATATGCAGCGCGTTTCTGTGTTTGTTTGTGTTTCTAGTATTTGCAGGGCATGTGTCGTCAAACTAATGAAGATGCTTTCTGAATTTGCTTGTGTTTTTTTGTGTTTGCATGTGTTTTCTTCTGTTGCAGCGCAGTGACACCTAGCGGCCACCGTAGAATTGACTAATAAGGGACAAAGAAAAGTTGTAATGAAACAGCTTTATATTTCCAAAAAAACTTTCCGAAACCTGTACGATCGCTGGGGGGAGTGTATCGAGCACAGAAACACTACGTAATACGCTCAACTCGTTTTTTGACAAGTTGACCATGTTAAGCATGAGAAGACATCACGTTTAACATTGTAAATAAGTCAGAATGCATGAAACACCGTTGCACGCCCGCTTTAAAATGAAGACCCTACAGTAAGCAATAATAAGAAAATAATTTAGATTTCATGCAGCATTCAGTAGGTTTATCTAAAAGTAATGTCACAGCTTATATGTGTGTGGTATACATTATGAACACTCAACTCTTACAGTTTCTTCCACTCTATAGGTTCGTTCACATCACCAGCGACTCAATCGCTGCGTGCCAGTGAGGTGTTTTGAGGTCATTCCTAGTACAGTACAGTAAGAGGTATTTATTGTACAAACAGACAAGAAACGGTTTTGAACCTAAGCCGTACCATAACTTTATATGGAGAACTCCGTATGCATGAATGTACGCAGTCAGCTCTCGTTCAAACATAAGCATGATCTCAGTTGGTCACAAGAACCAATAGCGTTTCATGTTAACGCATACGTAATGACACAATCGGTCATGAGACACACGAGAGACAAAGCTTTCTTCTTGGTGCCTGATTTTGAACGTCTCTGTTCACTGGACCTGAGATGTTCTGTACGGTGGAAGGTGATCACTTTCACATCTGTTCCACATACTAATCGATCATTTGGCTTTGGTAAACTTATATGTATATTTCAAACGACACTGCTTGTATCTTCGATTTTATATTATAAAAAACTCTACAAAAGGTCGAAAAACAACCCCGAAAGATAACCTGCACCTTGAAAAGCAATGCCGAGGGAGACTTCCCTATGGAGATGGTATTGGGCTTGTGTTGGTGTAACTGAGGCCTAAGTCCAAATCCACACAAAGCCAGAGCTTTCCGTATCTGATCTTTTTAATTCCGAAAACACGGCGTCTTCTCAAGAAATATCTGCGTATACATGAAACCAACTCAAACCAGCATAGTATACGTGCCAAACATGAAGAAATGCCTTTGCATATTACTTATCTGTAAGTCATTTAGTCTGTGTTAACACCATCTGACCATCAAACACATTGGTATGATGTGTTGAAATGAAGTAGAAGATAGCTGCACCAAAATGTAAATAAATGATCCAGCTTTTAAACAGTCTGTATTTTAACAGCTTTCCAAAGTCCAAAGAGATCTGCCAAGATGACTTTAACCATCGCAAATACACGTGAAGTGAATCTCAAAGTAGGTATTATAAGTAAAAAAATTGTCCACACTGGATGTAGTGTGGACATTTTACCTCCAAAGGCTATTTAATATTATAGTTTCTGAACAAAAACCGAATTAAAGAAAATTAAGAGTTTTAAAACATTATTTGATTTCTAGTAATAGTTTTGTGCACATTACTTTTTAATACAAATATTAATAGTAATAGAAATATTCAGAAATGAACATTTTATATATTCTATATATAAATGTGTCCTGAGTTCTAACATAGATGGCTTCTTACTTAATGAGAGCATAATCTACAATGTTACTTAAAGTGCATGCTTTTCAAAATAAAAATGATCTTTACTGTATCAATATCGGTGATAACTGCCCTGTATTTGTTTGGTATCAGATCTATACAAAATTAAGCTGCATCCCATTCCCCTATTCTGAAATGGGTTTATGGACCGCCCACCGTGTGTTCATGAGGGATCTGCAGGCGGTTTGGTGTGATTCTTTTTTGTGCTTAATGTGCTTAATTAAAATATAACTTAATAGTGAATTTTGAAAATGCATATAATGTTTGTTTACTGTAATATTCTTCTTCAAACATTGTATTAGTTTATGGTAATCCTAATATGTTTAAATAAATGTGGAGTTTAATTATATTTCTGTCTCCTTTGCGGTTCCGGTTCCCCGTTCGTTTAGTTCTCGTTCCTTTCCAATATGTTAGACTTGACATATAATAACTACATTTTGAGCAAACACAGTTTATGTATCAGTTACCTGAATGTTTCCAACAACTACTATTACACAACAAGCAATGCAACTCAAAGAGATATGTGTGTCCTATTTAATACACAAAATTTGGATAAAAAAGTATGCACTAGTATGCACAAAACTATATAATATAAGTATTAGTAGAAACCAGTGTTATAACAAGCATATTTTATATATCATTACCTTCTACAGTATATGTCTTCTATAGGTCCCCTGGTGTGTTCAGTCTGCAACTGTATCAGAGTACACTTTATTATTCAAGCATCATGTCTGATTGGTGAGGGCATACAGCTAGACGTAGCTGAATAAAGTGAAAATGCACATGAACACAACTTTCAGTCAGTCCTTTTTCAGATTTAGGTATACTATTTGGGTATGCCGTGTACAAATAAAAAAAATAGACAGAAACCAATCCATTCGTTTTTTCTTGTAAGTTCAAGTTTCTTGAAATCTTCTTGTCACACCCTCACGTACAAAAGCAGAGAGAGTGCTGGTGAGGTTCTCAATCTGTGTGCGCAGAAACTTGCGATCCTCCTGTAGGTCCTGCACCTGTTTCTCCAGTGTGTCAATCTTCTCTTGTTTATTCTCCAGCAGACACTTCATTTTTGTAAAGGCCAACATATCACATGTGGGTAAAGCCTCCGCTGGAGTCGTCGCTGTTGAGTAAGAGAAAGAGTCATCTTTTCTACATATTGTTTCTGCCACAGAGAGAAGTTTTAAGTAAGTTCAGTTCCACGATTTTACAAATAGGCACCACACAAGGCCATCAGCACAACCAGCTTTTCAATAAAGAAGTCAACATAAAAATCTGTTCACACTCCTGTTGTAGTACCTTATTCTTACTTTGATATATGGGTAAAGCATAAGCATTACAGTACTGTACAGAACAGAATCAGTTGGTTGTAAAAATGTGTGACGTTGAGGAAAAATCTTGGATAATCTGATTTCATGATTTACAACTCAAATGTCTGGATGCTATCTACAAAGAATCACAAAGCTAGTATTTGGAGCCCCGTATGTTAACTTAAGTATGGTCTGCAGATAAGTTAATTTGTTGCTCGGGTGAATAAAAGTGACTAACTGGAGATGGCACTGCTCAACACGTCCCGTTCAGCAGCAGCGGGGACCTCAGAGTTGATATTATTCCACTCGATTATTTCATTCTTTGGCTCTTGCTTCACCCAGCTGTGGTTTCTCTCAGGACTGTTGTGCGTCACAGAGCTGAAGTCATTTTCACTGCTGAAGTACACTGGAGCAGATTCCTGCTTCATCTCAACATCATCACTGCAGGAGGAAAACATCACATATGATCTTGTATTATTTTAACAACATTTCAACAATCTTGTCAGTTTTTTTATGAAATTGCTTTTAAATGATCAGTTATTATTACAACATTTTAATAAATTACGACAAAACATTTTTGCAAAGTACATAGTGAAGAACTCAAGGTATTACCTGTCTTTTCTTTCGGCAAGATACCTGGCTTTTGTGACTCTTGCTCTGTACAGAGCTGATCTGAACTTATTTGAAATTTTCTAGAGGGAGAAGCACAACCATAAAATCCATGTTATATAACATATATATAAACATTGAAACCAATAACATAGCACAAAAGTGAAACTTGCAGACTTGACTAAGGTGACCAGTCACAACCACGAAATGAAATGTGTCATATGGCGCGAATATGTGTTTTTGTGTGTCTTTGGTGTGAACCAAGTTGCACACGCATGTATTAGACACGTTATATTGCACAAATTAGAGTGTCGGAACAAAAGATGCATTCTATCTAAAATCGAATGCTGACCCAGACCTGCCTGAAATGCCTCGTGTAACCACACCCTCACAAATCTACGTCAGTTGGTGGAATGAGTAGATTAATGACTGTTGAAGTGAGCTCAACTGCTTTACCACTTTTGGTAGTCGCTTGTTAAAGTCGCTCACGATTTGCCTAAAGTTGAAATTTTCTCAACTTTCATTGCTTCACTCCCATCCCTGGACAGGCCTACTTTTTGTCACCCACGGTCACTGTCGCTCATGCCGCCAAAACAACTCTGTTACGTCGTCGAGGCATGATGAGCCCGTATTATCCATATCGTTCATGCTTTATTTAAGACTGTAACTATTATTTATTCTGAAGTGAGCAATTTAATATGGCAGACTTGTACAATGCCAATATTACTGAATCAAGACAATGTCAAGTGGCTCATCAGACCGGGCATCCTTCTTGCATCGGTCCATGGTTCAGTTCTACTGCTCATGTTCCCACTGTGGATGTTGTATGCAGTCATCACTATTTGGTTCTTGTTTAAGTCACTCAGATATTTTATCCAGCTTTCAACATACTAAATTCAAGAACGGACTGCTTATTCGATGCCAATAAACTCATTGATCATACTGTTACGATGGCATTGATCACTCCACCTTTCAGTGGTGCTGTGGCTGATCCACACTGTGCACAAAAACTGTTAAAAAAGCCCAATAATGGAAACAAGTACATGAACGTCTTTTTAAGGTAACATATTTCCTCAATGTAAATGAACTTAAAATGAAGTTTAAAAAGCTTACCCTTATTTCTCTGAATTGAATCGGATGATTACTGCGCAGATGGGAAAACATGTTGGACGTGTTCCGCCCTTGTGCGGCTACTTGTCTGCCACATTTTTTACAAACAGGGAAACCGTTGTCGCATATAGATCCATCTGCATTTTTACGATATCCAAAATATTTCCAAACCTCGGATTTTACCCTTAGAGAAGGAGGATATAGACTTGTATCATTTTCAGCCATGTTTCTCCTGCACGTTGGTTGTATTTACGTTTTCGCGCTAAGCAGTGTGCGCACGTGTCATTTAATCCGTCTAAGTAGGTACATCATCGTGGCACTACTCGGGTGGTATAAACCGCGTTTTCGGAGTAACTATAACTGTCTCGTCATATCACATAAATGACAATTTATCTGATATTTTAGGATGAACGAACCCACATACACTGCAACCAGTGTTTTAAGCTTCCCATGTGACGTCATTTCCAGTACACGTATTGTCACGTGCATAAAACGTTGGTGGGAGGGTTGTTGGGTGCTTCAGTGAGTGACTAATCTACATAAAACAGCTGCAACACGTATTGGTTTAAAGACAATAATCAAATAATAATCAAATATAGCCACCTGCTCTGCTCGTTTTCATCATTTAATAAGATTATCCTTATATTCGATCTCAAAATGTTTAACTGTTCAATGTATACAATTTACTTCTGACATTTATTCTTAAGTGACATGCCATAGTAAAGTTTTTGTTGATCGCTTTGGTCGACCCTATTGAGGAATTTTTCTCAGCATGGAGGTAGAAGGTCTATGATACGCCACCCTCCTTCAGGCCATGGATGAGGCGATGACATCCGTGTAGACCAATGTCAAGCATGGATTCGCCATGCAAAAAGGTTTTTTTCCAAGGCGCATGAACAATGATGACATTCATTGTGATGTGGACGAGAATCTATGGCCAAATGATCAAGACAGGCTAGATCCAAATTAATGTAATGTGTGTGCACTTAATGTTATGGGTTTGTGTTTTATTTAAATTTAAACATTTCATTATTGAAAGTAAACCTCTGTTAGAATTATATCTAAAAAAAATCTAATTTGCCCAAATGATTGGAGAGGATGTCTTCATTGATCCTTCACTTGATTACACATAAGATAGATATTATGGAAATGATAGATTCTGTAAAAGTTGGGTAATGTAAGTGTATTGCCTAATGTGAAAACTGTGTAATCTGTTTTTTACATTACTGTAGCATACGAATTTAAGCACTAAGGCCAATTTGAAACACGTATCTTGGATTGTTTGTTATTAAATTAACTGCTTGATAAAAGTACTAAACTGAAAGAAGATACTGTTGTGTTTCGGTGATTAAACCAAATGTTGTCATTACGTATTTCAATAATCTTGTGTTTGAAACAGTGATTATGTGGACTTAAAATATGTGCAACTGAATAAAAGCATTACATCAGGTTTTGAAAGAATGACAAGCTGTGTAACAAGTGTGATCAGTTTGGATTTTTGTACTACAAGTTTTGAAAAAGTACACCTTACTTGTGAAATTAGTACCAAAGCGATCAACAAAAACTGTAATATGTAGACGGGTTTAACATAGACTGTAGACAGAAGATTTAATCAATCAATCTTGAAACATCAAATGCGCTTAGAATTCTTAATAACATTGGGAAAAATGGAAATATTTAGTTAAATTACAACCCATTTAGTCGTTAATATCATAGCTGTGTAGATTGTGATGGGTAACTAGTTAAAGAGTCAAAGAGAGAAAAAAACATTTCCTTTACATTATTAGTATTATGGTGAGAAATTAAACTGTAAGTCAACACACGCTCAACTCCTTTTTTCATTTATTCCATACTTTTGTATTATTCGAAAATACATCATAATACTGTACAATACCGGGACAAATAATGAGAGCATAAGGAAAGAAGCACACACAAACAGCAAATGTGAAAATAAAAGCACGTAGACTGTAAATACCGATAAACTCTTGGAGGACATGGTTTATTTGTGCATTTAAATGAACGGAAACTGATAAAATAACATGAACTATATCACTAAAATAAATGTAGTATACGACTTAACAAAACATGTGATGTCATATGTGATTCCAGAAATCATTTGTAGTGATTCAAAAAAAAGAAAAATTAAAGTCAGAAATCTGGTCCAATCCATCTCATCATATATGCCTAAACTTTCCGTCTTCAGTCCTGTTACCATCTGTGCAACTTAATATAAAATTCAAACAGATCTGTACATGTAAAGTATAACTAAATACATTATAATTTGATTAATCACTCATTTCTTGCTATACTTCATGGCCTGACATGCACACAACAGCCCTGCCCGCCATCATTTTCAGTCAGCAATGGTATCACAGCGCCCACTAATGTCCACACATGGACATGTTCTTTCTTTTTCAGCAGTCAAAGGCAAAAACCATCATCTGTGTCATTTGTGAGGGCATACAGCTAGACATACAGCTGACCAACATTTCCTCACAGATTCACCAGTGGAACACTCTCTCTATTCGGCTGTTAGATGCAATTCTGTGATGAGGGCCAGGTTGAAGATGGTGTTCTGCATAATGCTGTTTGTGGTGCATACAGTTCAGCCATCAATGAAGAAACAACCAGGAACGTTGTCCCACCTACAGTAAGGTACCTTAAGGTATTGCCTACTCTTGAGCACTGGGCACAAGGGTGTTCACTCATAAACGTTTGGCCTGGAATTGGGCAGAAACTCCTCTCAGGTTCTTCTTGTTGGAGGCTGAAAGTACTTACTCACACTGCACATAACCTGCTCAGAAAACATTGAAAAAAGATTAAAATCATTGGTGTTAGATACATTTGCTATTACAATGTGCAACAAAATCTCACTTAATATCAACATTTCAACCAAACCTAATGTTTATTTATACAGATGATGTATGTTGTTTACCTGTCTTCTGTTTCTTCTTGTTGTGTCTTTTTTTCTTGATGTTGTTCAACTCCTCAGATGAATCAATGGTCTCAGACCCATCGGTAAAGCTCTCATCACTGTCACATGGCTTAGACGTGATTTTCTGCCGTCTCTTATGTGATCTGGGCCGTAAAAACACTGAAGTGCTTGCTGTAGGAAATTAACATAAACGTAAACAAGATCTATGAGGAACTATCAATGCAGGAAGAAATAGTACGAAAGCATATTAACTAGGTAGAAAAACAACTAAAGCGTATGGGACGTTGAGCCACCCACATCTGTTCTGATTCAGTTATCACTCATGAGAAAGGTGTTTATTTGAATCATTTAGCTTTTCACCGCACCTTCTGGTACTTGAACCACACGAGCGCTGGTGAGGTTCTCGATCTGTGTGCGGAGGAACTTGCGATCCTCCTGTAGGTCCTGCACTTGTTTCTCCAGTGCTTCAATCTTCTGCTGTTTGCTCTCCACAAGACACTGAAGTTTGGTGATGCTCAGAATCACACTGGGGGGTAAACCCTCCATCGGGGTCGTTGCTGCTGAGAAAGAGAGTTGGTGGTCATGTCTTGACTATATACGTAAAAGAGCAACTCAGTTTGGAGATGTTATTGATGCTCAGTGAATTAATAAGGACGTACTGGAGATGGCATTGCTTGTGTTATCCTGCTCAGCATCAACGGCGGCCTTCGAGTTCATATTTTTCCACTCGATTATTTCATTTTCTGGTTCTTGTTTTAACCAGCCATGGCTGCTCACTAGATTCTCCTGTGTCACAGGGCTGGAGTCAATCTCTTTGTTGGCTGAATATGGAGCAGATTCCTGCCGCAACTGAGGTTTTGTCTCAATATGGACACTGCAGGTGAACAATATCAACACATGTTAAAATTTCTCTTCATATTATAGAATTTATTTGAATGTTTACATTACATGTTGATATTTGCTTAGGGATATTTAGTCAATAGACAAGTAAGAGTGAGATGTTAGAATGTTAAGATATTTGCATCCTTTTTTTTAAAGCTTGAAGTGATGCGTGCAATTCATTTCATGCATTTTACAGACAAAATCTCCCTCTGAGTTTACTTTGACTACTGAATTTTATATTTGGGTGATCTTTCCCTTTTATGTTAATATTTAAAATTTGGAAAATGTAAATTTTTATGCTTCTGTTATAAATCTTTCCATTTGTCGCATATCACTTTGCTTGCAGTCTGGCTCTTTTGACTATTTTCTTATAAACACTATTGAACTTGCACTGGCATCTTCTGTCATCTTAAAAAAGACTAGGGAATGACTTGAATAGTATTTCAGTTCTATTTAAGTGTAGACCATTTTTTTGTGATTCCAACTTAACTTCCGGTAAAGTTTCACAAACAATAGAGTGCTTGTAGACTATTTCTGATAACAATCAAAAGGAACCGAGAAGAACCCTTACTTGGCTTAACTTTTCTCTCCATTATTTTGAATTTAAACTGCGATACAAAGCTAGACCGGAGCATAAAACCGACTAAACAACAGGACCCATTCAACAAATTACGACTTACAAAAACGTTTATTTAATACAGTTGTTTAACACTAAAATAAAAAATTATTTTATTAACATATATTTTCATTACGGTCTCGAGATGTGAGCTCTGTGACCAAATTTTCGATTTACCTTTGCAATTTGAACATTTTGGATTATTCTCTGTTACTTTGGCCAAACGTACCTGTGCACACACACAGTCATGATCTGTCTGGATTCAGTCAGTTTTTGAAGCGCAGTGAGTCTCAGACTGTGGTTAGTGTATGTGGTCAGCGTCCCGGCCTCTTTGCATATTCTGGGCAGCATTTGAGACAGATTATTGACTCCTAAAGGAAGAGCTGTATACCAGAACTCATCGTTGAACACATGAGTTCTTTTGGGCTGAAGGTAGAGCGCTTTTGCATCCTGTGGGATTTTGCTCAAATATTTCTCCAAAGAGGCGACAGGACAGAGTGGGTTGCCCGGCTCTTCATACATAGCGACCCCCTTCTTGTCCTTGTCCCGTTTAATTGGGTTCTTTGATTCACGAAAGACCTCCTGTAATACCATAGTGAAATATTTTAAACCATTTTGGTCACGTTTAAGTTTTAACGAGTCTAGCCGCAGGTGTCGATTGCCCTCTTTTCCCCTGAATCCAAAATGTAACTGGATGTCAAACCAGACCTTATTTAATAAAGCTCTGGGGTTGCCAGGGTCTAGTGCAGAAGAGTGTTTTAATATGTCAAGGTCTTCGGGTGAGATCGGGGGATGTGTAGTCACATCTCGACCCGATCGTCGGATGTGTTTAACGATGCCTTTGAAAACATTGTTGGCGGGTCTGAATTCAGGGTCCTGCATCAAATTCCAGCCACGGTGAAGAGGAGGGTCATTGAAAAAACGATTTAATGCAGCCCGGAGCCCGAGATAGCTGTTTATACCGTACAGTTCTCCTTTGCTTGTCCGAATGGATCCGTAAAATTCCCGCAGCACTTGAGCCAGGTCTGATTTTTCGACGGTTTTAAAGTCGATGTTGATCTTTTTCTCCAGTATCCACGCTTTAAAACAGTTCACCGCCCACACGGTTTGTCTGACAGTATTTGACTCGTTTCGGCTGTTCTCCAGCTCGTCTAAATCTGCCGACGAGATGTTTGCACACCTGGATATTTGCGCTGCTAAAGTGGGATCTCCTCCATCCATCTCCTCATCCGACGAGCGGTCACACTTCAGGTCAAACATATTCATGAAAATATCCAAGTTTATTTTCTTACATATCAGGCGTTTTCCCGAGGTCTATCTCCTCAAAAAGCCAGAGAGATAGTATCCCTCATAACAATCAAGTTTGTTTACAACGCCGCCGCCGACTGCTGTTCTTCTTTTTCTTTTTTTAATGGCTGGCGGCAACATAAGTTGGATGTGCATATGCGCCACCTGCTGTACTGGAGTGTGGGAAAGCTATTAACGTTCCACAATATATATATATATATATATTGATAGTTCACCCAAAAGAAAAATGATGTCATCATTTACTCACCCGTTTGTCATTTCAAACCTGTATGACATTCTTTCTTCCACAGAACACAAAAGAAAATATTTTGAGACATGTTGTTAAAGGGATACTTCACCCAAAAATGGAAATTCTGACATTATTTATTCAGCTTCGAGTTGTTCCATTTCTGAATAAATTACTTCGTTTCGATTAACACAAAGACAGATATTTGGAAGAATGCGTACAATCAGAATCCAATGTTAGTCAAAACTGCCCCAGAACTGTTTGCTGTCCTACATTCTTCAAAAGGCTTATTTTGTGTTCAACAGAAAAAAAATGAGACAGTGCTTTTTCCTACTATATGAGTCAATAGGGGGCAAAGCATTTCTGGTTATAAGCATTCTTTCATATATATTTCTCTGTGTTCATCAGAACAAACACATTTTAACAGATTTGGAACAACTGTAAGGTGAGTAAATTATAATATAATTTTCATTTTTGGGTGAAGTATCCCTTTAACTTGCCCCCATTCACAAGCATTGGTTTTGTGTCCATACAGTAGACGTGAATGGGGGCCAATGATGTTAGCTGGTGTAAAAACTACGGAGCTGTATGGCTATAGAGTACTTTTTCTCTGTAATCTCATTTCCTTTGCTGTTTTATTTATTGGCCAGACAAAGCAGTCTTGGAGTGGGGTGATTTCCTTCTTAATGACCTTTTAGGTGATCCAGTAATTTATCATAAGCTGTATACAGGTGCTGGTCATATAATTAGAACATCATCATAAAGTTGATTTATTTCACTAATTCCATTCACATAGTGAAACTTGTATAATGTTTACATTCGTTCCACACAGACTGATATATTTCAAGTGTTTTTTTTCTTTTAAGTTTGATGATTATAACTGACAACTAATGAAAACCCCAAATTCAGTATCTCAGAAATTTAACATATTACTTAAAACCAATACAAATAAAGGATATTTGGAAACCTAGGCCAACTGAAAAGTATGAACATGAAAAGTATGAGCATGTACAGCACTCAATACTTAGTTGGGGCTCCTTTTGCCTGAATTACTGCAGCAATGCGGCGTGGCATGGAGTCGATCAGTCTGTGGCACTGCTCAGGTGTTATGAGAGCCCAGGTTGCTCTGATAGTGGCCTTCAGCTCTTCTGTATTGTTGGGTCTGTGCTTTCTATGGGGTTTTAAGGTCAGGCGAGTATGCTGGCCAATTAAGAACAGGGATACCATGGTCCTTAAACCAGGTACTGGTAGCTTTGGCACTGTGTGCAGGTGCCAAGTCCTGTTGGAAAATGAAATCTGCATCACCATAAAGTTGGTCAGCAGCAGGAAGCATGAAGTGCTCCAAAACTTCCTGTTATACGGCTGTGTTGACCTTGGACCTCAGAAAACACAGTGGACCAACACCAGCAGATGACATGGCACCCCAAACCATCACTGACTGTGGAAACTTTACACTGGACCTCAAGCAACGTGGATTCTGTGCCTCTCCTCTCTTCCGCCAGACTCTGGGACCCTGATTTCCAAAGGAAATGCAAAATTTACTTTCATCAGATTACATGACTTTGGACCACTCAGCAAAAGTCCAGTCCTTGTCTTTAGCCCAGGCGAGACACTTCTGAGGCTGTTTTTTGTTCAATAGTGGCTTGACACAAGGAATGTGACAGCTGAAACCCATGTCTTGCATACCTCTGTGAGTAGTGGTTCTTGAAGCACTGACTCCAGCTGCAGTCCACTCTTGGTGAATCTTCCCCAGATTTTTGAATGGGTTTTGTTTCACAATCCTCCGCCTCTCTATTAATTTGCTTGGACACAGAGCTCTGTGAACAGCCAGCCTCTTTTGCAATGACCTTTTGTGTCTTGCCCTCCTTGTGCAAGGTGTCAATGGTCGTCTTTTGGACAACTGTCAAGTCACCAGTCTTCTGAAGCAGCTATTCAAGATCTTAGTTGCAGGTCACCGGCTCTACAGGAACAAGTTTGGACTACAGAATGTTTGTTAAATAAAAACTCATTTATGCACTTTCTCTTCCCTTATACCATTTTGAGAAGATTTTGAGAAATCCCTCTTTCCATACCATATCATAAGCCTGTTCTACATACAGGAATACCGCCATTACTGTGCCCGGTTGCACTAAACCTCTTAAAGTAAGAAAACCCCTTAGATATATGGTTAAGGAAACCTTTTATGAGAGGGTTTACTTAATGCAACCTTAAGGCTGTCAATAAGTATTTACCCTTCACTGCTAAAATATGGATTTCAAACCCTGATACTTTAATTTCCTTCAGATTCGGTCCACTCTGACCCTTTGACAGCACAGTTATGCCTACTCGCCGTTGTTATCATTGATTTTCCACATATTCCCATTTCATCCAGAGGTTCATGAATGTTCCTTTAACATCAATTTCCAGTACATGTATTGTCACGTGAATAAAACGTTGGTGCGAGGCTAAGGTTGTTTAGTGCTCCAGTGACTAGTCATAAAACTGCTGCAACACAAATGGGTTTAAAAACAACAACGACAAATGAATAATAAAATATACCCATTTGCTCTGCTCTTTTTCAATATTTAACAAGTTAATCCCTTGTATTTGATCTCAATATTTTTACTAGTTCAAAGATGTCATAAATTTACTTAGATATTTGAAAGATATTCATGAGTGACATTCCCTGATTAAGAACAGTTGTATAGACAAACAGATGTTTGGGTGTTTAACAAAAACTGTATGCAGTTGACTTTTGGTAAACTTGGTAAAACTTTGGTAAAAGTGCAGTGAAAAACACAAGCAACTCCTATTTTTTCATTTATTTTGTACTTCAGTTGGGAAATACATCACAATACTGTAGTTTATTGGACATTAAAAGGTGTATGATCCTAACAGAGAGTACATCAGACAAATAGCCACTGAGCTAAAAAATGTCCAGGACAATACAAAAACATAAGGAAAGAACAGCACACACTAACAGTAAATGTGAAAATAAAAAACACCTATACATTCCAAAACAATATGTATATTCAGTTACATTTCTGAGAAGACTTGATTATTTCACCAATAAAACTGTTAATTTTGCAGTTAAGTTGAACTGAACATGAACTCTAAGACATATCACAAAAATATCTGTATCTAACAAAACATGTAATATCATTCAATGCATCCTTGGTAGTGATTAAAAAAAATTAAGTCAGAAATGATGTCCAAGCAATATCAGCATATACCCAAGATTTGCTTTATCAGTATTTTGTTACACAGCTAGAATAAAGACCAATCTGTATACGTTTTACTTATTTTGATAAAAACTATGCACAGTAGATTATTTTCGAACACACAGGGGAGTAAACTTGGACATACATAGAAATGCCATTAAGGGCTTTTTCATGTTAAGAGCACCACCATAATGGACAAGCCAAAACCACTCAGAAAATAAGTGAAAGTTAACATTTCTTAACTGATGTTTGACCAGAATGCCTTTTAAAAAGATACAGTTTCTTATGAAAAAAATATGGATATCATATGTACCCATAAACCGTTAAAATTGGTTGAGAAATACAAACGTTGTTCTTTCTATCCAAAACACTACAGCCACCTCTTCACTTGTTTGTGTTTATAGGTCAGTTTTGCTCTGTCCAAAATGACGGCACATTTGACAAATGATTAATCAGTCAATGCTCTCTACATATGTCTATAGAAGTAAAGTATAACTAAAAACATTATCATATCTATAACAACAAGCATGTTTCATAACACATATTTCTTGCTATACTTCATAGCCTGACATCCGCACAACAGCCCTGCCCACCATCCTTTTCAGTCAGCAATGGTTTCAGAGCGCCCACTAATGTCCACACATGGACATGTTCTTTCTTTTTCAGCAGTTGAAGGCAAAAACCATCATCAGTGTCATTTGTGGAGGCATACAGCTGACCAACATTTCCTCACAGATTCACCAGTGGAACACTCTCTCTATTCGGCTGTTAGATGCAATTCTGTGATGAGGGCAGTTGAAGATGGTGTTCTGCATAATGCTGTTTGTGGTGCAATGTTGTCCCAACTAAGATTCATTGTGGTATTGCCTACTCCTGAGCACTGGGCACAAGGGTGTTCACTCATTAAAAGTTTGGCCTGGAAACTCCACTCAGGTTCTTCTTGTTGGAGGCTGAAAGTACTTACTCATACTGCACATAACCTGCTCAGAAAACATTGAAAAAGGTTTGGCGTTAGATACGTTTGCTATTACAATGTGCTACGAAAAACTCAGCTAATCTCAACATTTCAACCAAATCTAATGTTTATTTAAAGAGATAAAAATCACACCAGTAAGTTCCATAACTGTAAAAGTGCTGTATGTTGTTTACCTCTCTTCAGTTTCTTCTTGTTGTGTCTTTTTTTCTTAATGTTGCTCAACTCCTCAGAATCACTTGTATCAGACCCATCGGTAAAGCTCTCATCACTGTCACATGGGTTAGACGAGATTTTCTGCCGTCTCTTATGTGACCTGGGCCGCGAAAACACCGAAGTGCTTGCTGTAGGAAATTTACGTAAACAAGATCTATGAGGAACTATCAATGCAGGAAGAAATAGTACAAAAGCATATTAACTAGGTAGAAAAACAACTAAAGCGTATGGGACGTTAAGCCACCCACATCTGTTCTGATTCAGTTATCACTCATGAGAAAGGTGTTTATTTGAATCATTTAGCTTTTCACCGCACCTTCTGGTACTTGAACCACACGAGCGCTGGTGAGGTTCTCGATCTGTGTGCGGAGGAACTTGCGATCCTCCTGTAGGTCCTGCACTTGTTTCTCCAGTGCTTCAATCTTCTGCTGTTTGCTCTCCACAAGACACTGAAGTTTGGAGATGGTCAGCATCACACTGGGGGGTAAACCCTCCATCGGGGTCGTTGCTGCTGAGAAAGAGAGCTGGTGGTCATGTCTTGACTATATACGTAAAAAAAAAACATTTTTCTCAATTTGGAAATGTTATTGATGCTCAGTGAATGAATAAGGACGTACTGGAGATGGCATTGCTTGTGTTATCCTGCTCAGCATCAACAGGAGCCTCTGAGTTCATATTTTCCCACTCGATTATTTCATTTTCTGGTTCTTGTTTTAACCAGCCATGGCTGCTCACGAGACTCTCTTGTGTCACAGAGCTGGAGTCAATCTCACTGCTGGCTGAATATGGAGCAGATTCCTGCTGCAACTGAGGGTTCGTCTCAATATGGCCACTGCAGGTGAACGATATCAAACAACACACGTTAAAATTGCTCTTGAATGTGTACATTACATGCTGCATTTGCTTAGTGATGTTTAGTGACTAAACAAGGAAGAGCGAGAGATGATAGAATGTTAGGAATATTTGAAGAGTTTGTTTCCAAAATTATGTTTTTAGTTTTTTTAGAAACTCTTCATTTGATTTTAACCAAGGTCAATATTTTTACTAAATAATACGTCTTATTGTATCTGAACATGACACAGTCACGTGGAATTGTTTTATATTACTCTTGCATCATTTTTATTGAAGTCACATGTGTGTTTAAGTTGTTACTTCTGATGTTTTTTCCAATGTTTATTTTTATTTTGCGCAGAATAGCGACGTACAGAAATCTATGTATAGAAGGTGAGTGTGTATTGCACACTGTTGTAAAGGACATGTGTAAATGTTTAGAAATAAAACTTCATGACTTTAAGAACATACAAAGCCTGTATTGATTTGTATTTAGATTTCAGAATAAGCACATTTCTCATATGTTGAGGTGTCGTCAGTCGTTGATCTGATACGTACGCTACTGTAATGAAAATGAACGTAACTCACCCTATATCGAATAAGACGGGAAAATACACACTTTTTTACCATTTACACAATTAAGACAGTTGCATTGTAAGACTGTACTGTGACACTTCAGATATCAAATGAGGGACTGATAAGCAGTGCAGCAGACTGATAGTTGAAGGGGAGGAGTTAACGGATGCTCCGCCCCAGCCGTCTTAACATATGTCATCTAAAATGGATAATCAATACAAGACAGAAGTGCATATTCAGATTTTAACTAAAGATTATGAGGGCACACAATTTTTTTAAAGAGAATGACCCACATTGATAAACTATTTACAATAAATGCTGCAATATTCCCCAAAGAAGGGCATTGTAATTATTTCTTTCACTGTGACTTTTAAGTTTGAAGTGATGTAAATGTCAGCATGTGATTTTTAAAACATCTTACAATAACTATTGTGAATTATACATTGCTGCTATTAGCTGCGTCTGTGAAAAATGCAAAATAAAACATGGCTTGACAACAAGGACTAGCCGATGGCCCAGGATCAGTAAACAGAGCGGATCGGGCAAGTGATGTATCGTCACGAAAGTTTCTAATTTGCATGTTTTCAAGCCTTGCTTTTTATAATATTTTCGAGAGGACGCAAAGGAGAACTTGATTCGGTTCTCACGAACTGTTTGAGATATGCTGCATCCCAGACAATGCACAAAAAACTGAATTAAGTCATGTCTTCTTTCTCCTTTAAAAATATGCACATAAAATTCCCACAAGTGTCCTTGTAAAAATAATCCACTATGTCTTTTGTGTAACAGTATAACAGTTATTAGATCCTAAGATCTCTGATTACATTTAATTTGTACAGTGATGACTATGAAGTGTTATTTTACCTTTGATTATTACATTTCTGTACCTGGTAACTACTGACCAACCTCAACATCTGAAAGCTTTCATTTGTATATTTGCTTTAGGGTTATTCAGATTGACGACACTATCATGTATCAGCGATACTCAGACTAGGGCTGCACGGTAATTAATCGAGATACGACTAAATCCTATTGAAATCGAGCTGGCTACAATATGCAACGTGTCAATATTTTTTGAATGTGTAGCTTGTCCGTGCTCGGCTCTGCGATCAGTAGGAAATGATGCTCAATCTAAAAGCAGTGTGAGTTTGAGTCGCTTATAATGTGCATTTGAAAAAGCAACACCCGTCAAACATGACCATTATAAATATACTTTGTTATGATAAAAATACTTGATGAGGCTTGAGTAAAAGTGATAAAAAGATGTCGTTAGGCATTTAGATTCTATAACGTGTTATGGTCTTCTTCTGCTGTGCGTATCCGGAGTTTCCGGTCAAGAACGCCCTCTGGCTTTCGGATGCAGCAGCTTTTTCCGTACTTCACTCAAATGTTGTGCATAAATCACTTGATATTAACAGACGCTTTTATCCAAAGGGACTTACATTGCATTATCCTATACATTTTTGTTTCTAAGTATGTGTAATCCCCTGGGGGATTCGAACCCACGACCTTGCGTTGACAAGTTAATGCTCTTACAATTGAGCTGCAGGAAAGCTGTATTGGCAATCCACAATGAACCGGCTATAGAGAAAATAAGCCAACACTACTTTGCTTCATAACATTTTTGGATGCTATTGCACATACTTTTGCTGACATTAAAAACTGCATTTATTATTTATTGAATTTATTTATATTGGTCCTTGGTTTAAATGTATTTGATATACTTAAAGGGATATTTCACCCCAAAATACTCACTCTTTAGTTGTTCCAAACCTGTATAAATGTCTTTGTTTGCGTGAACAAAGAGATATTTGGACGAACGCTTGTAAACAGTTCTTGGTCATTGACTTCATGGTATGAAAAATTAAGTCTGGGACAATATATTGTGCAATTCTATGCTTCGTTTCTCAATAGCGCTACATCTAAAAGCCATAAACTCATAATACAGGCACAGAAGAAGTACTATTTACACACAGGGCATTTTCCAAATGGCATTTATGCACCCTTGAACGGCCCTTCGCGAAGGGGACGCCATACTAGGGACCTTCCAAACGAAAGTGAACACCTGAATCCCTTCGCGAGGAGCCTTTCAGAAGTCTGTTAGCGAAGGGTACATGCCATGGTCACTTCAAGGAAGTGAGCTTTGCTTGAGATCACGTGATCTTGGATTACAGGTTGTCGCGACACATTTTGAAGAAAATATGGAGTGGAATTTAGATTGTTTTGTTACCTACAAATGGAAGTACAATCAGTTAGTTTACACTATTTATGTCAGTGATAATAATGATTTGAGATTGTTAAAATATAGTATAAAGATAATTTAGTTTACAGGAAAGTTAATACGTTTAGCTACTTGTTTATAGGTTTCTGAGATATTCCCTTTATTAATAATAAAATACAAGGTGAAATATGACATAATCGCACAATATTTAACATGAAGTATTAAAAATGTTGTTTATTTTCAACAAACGAGAGCTGGATTGAGAGTGCAATCAATGCATGTGCGCCGTTGTCAAGGTAACATTTTAACAGTCATTCCCTTTGTGAAGGGAGTTTCAAACGCATACACGAGAGAAAGTAATGCCCTACACCCTTCAAAGAGTTGACTTCAAGGGCTCAGCCCTTTGAAGTGACTAGGGCATAGGGATCCTCACTTCCGTTTAGAAAATGCCCATAGTTCCAGGAAATGCCAATGAGCATATTCTATCGCTGTTCTTCAAACCTTTTCAGGTATTTTCATGATAATAAAGTATATTTATTATGATGATGTTTGAGGAGTGTTGATTTTTTAAATGGACGTTATAAATCACCCATGCTAAATCTCCTAGTGATTTTTAGATCCGTGCATAAAACACAGAATCGAAGCCTTGAAAAATATGTCTAAATAGTGTGAATAGCAATCGTCCCAGCCCTAAAAATCTTCCTTTGTGTTCAACAGAACACAAAAAATTATAAGGTCACTTTTCCTGCTATGGTAGTCAATTTGGCAAAAAACATTTTGGTTATAAACATACTTAATATCTTTCTCTTTGTTTATCAGAACCAACACTTAAATGATGAAGATTTTTTGGGGGGGTGAACTATCCATTTAAATGTGTCTAAAAAATGAAAACATTATCTTATTATTATTATCATTAATTTCATATTTATAAGTGGAACGAGAGTTCACCATGCACGGAAATTCTGAGGATTCTTTACTGTCTGTTATTAAAATGTATTTGACTTGCCTCCTGCTTGCATTTAATGTGCCATGTGTTATTTAGTTAACTTATTATTGATAGCTCAAATTCGGTTGTCCCACCACCCCCTGCCCGGGGTCCCCATTTAAAGCAAGAATACAACAACGCCGTATTTAGTACAACGAGCAACGTGTTCTATTGATTTCGTCTGCAATCGATGCATTCTTTTCTGTTACTTTGGCCAAACGTACCTGTGCACACACACAGTCATGATCTGTCTGGATTCAGTCAGTTTTTGAAGCGCAGTGAGTCTCAGACTGTGGTTAGTGTATGTGGTCAGCGTCCCGGCCTCTTTGCATATTCTGGGCAGCATTTGAGACAGATTATTGACTCCTAAAGGAAGAGCTGTATACCAGAACTCATCGTTGAACACATGAGTTCTTTTGGGCTGCAGGTAGAGCGCTTTTGCATCCTGTGGGATTTTGCTCAAATATTTCTCCAAAGAGGCGACAGGACAGAGTGGGTTGCCCGGCTCTTCATACATAGCGACCCCCTTCTTGTCCTTGTCCCGTTTAATTGGGTTCTTTGATTCACGAAAGACCTCCTGTAATACCATAGTGAAATATTTTAAACCATTTTGGTCACGTTTAAGTTTTAAGGAGTCTGGCCGCAGGTGTCGATTGCCCTCTTTTCCCCTGAGTCCAAAATGTAACTGGATGTCAAACCAGACCTTATTTAATAAAGCTCTGGGGTTGCCAGGGTCTAGTGCAGAAGAGTGTTTTAATATGTCAAGGTCTTCGGGTGAGATCGTGGGGTAGTGTATTTTTACATCTTGACCCGATCGTCGGATGTGTTTAACGATGCCTTTGAAAACATTGTTGGCGGGTCTGAATTCAGGGTCCTGCATCAAATTCCAGCCACGGTGAAGAGGAGGGTCATTGAAAAAACGATTTAATGCAGCCCGGAGCACGACATAGCTGCTGATGCCGTACAGTTCCCCTTTACTTGTCCGAATGGATCCGTAAAATTCCCGCAGCACTTGAGCCAGGTCTGATTTTTCGATGGTTTTAAAGTCGACGTTGATCTGTTTCTCACGTATCCACGTTTTAAAACAGTTCACCGCCCACACGGTTTGTTTGACAGTACTCGACTCGTTTCGGCTGTTCTCCAGCTCGTCTAAATCTGCCGACGAGATGTTTGCACACCTGGATATTTGCGCTGCTAGAGTGGGATCTCCTCCATCCATTTCTTCTCCCTCCTCATCCGACGAGCTTTCACACTTCAGGTCAAACATATTCATGAAGATATCTGAGTTTTTTCTTCCGTATCACGGAGTTTTCCCGAGGTCTATGTCCTCAAAAAGTCAACGCTTTGTTATGTTTTCAGAGAGATAATCCCCCGTATGACAATCTGGAGTATTTACAACGGGAATGGACTTCTTCTTGTTTTTTTACGGCTGGAGGCAATTCACGTTTGAGGCGCATATCCGCCACCTACTGTACCGGAGTGATGGCAAGAGATTAACTTTCCCCAATATTTTGTTTTTGTTTTAATTAATCCTAATAGTCTCTTTTAAAAAACGAAATAAAGTCGTACGTATTATTTTATATCGTTAAATTCAAAACGAATTATTAAAGTCCCTCTGCAAGGAGCATTTTTTTTACTTTGTCTCCGCCTTTTGCCAAACTTGCTCTTCTAAATGTTCACATCACATTTTAGATTATACAGTCATTTATTTTCAACAAAAGGAAGTTTAATAATAGAGTGTAGCCTATATGGTAAGGTTTTTGGGATAGGGAAGTCTGTTTTGTCCCAGTTAGTTGGCATCCATTTATTTATTTTATGAAATATAATTATTTACACTCTATTATTATTGCATAATGTAAAGCAATACGTTTACCTTGCTGTGTAGAAACGGAATGGAGTTTAATTTATATGGATTCTGAATGAGGTGGAATGGATTTGTGGAAGTGAAAGCTGAAGCTAAAACGCGGAATGGAGTTTTTATAGGCGTTCCTCAAGTGGAATGGATTTGACTTGACAACGCTGTGAAAAGTTAACGACATATGCGCTGATCTCTCCGGTGTTTCACGAATGTTAAATATCAATTTGTCAAATTGCATCCATTTGTTTTTAAACTATATTAAAAGTATTTTGTGTTTTATGATATTTGAGGGCATAAGGGTCAGGAATGAATAAAAATATGTGAGACCTTCATGTCGAGGTACAGTAAGATTGTATGACATCAGATTAATGTAGCAAGTCTGCTATACCTTGGATTTAGTTGAATTGATCCCATTGTCTGAAAGCATAAAACACCACATTTATGGCATTCACAACATATTTCTTGAACTCTTGTAATATTTTTCTTTGTGATTCATGGAACAATTACAGATTACATGTTCTATTGTTTCTTCTTCCATTTCACAATCTCACATTTCTGATGCATGCTTCTTCAATATATACATTGTTTTATTTTATTCAGTATTATGGTATATCTCATCTGGATTTGACTTTTGTATGATGTGGCCCGAACAGAGTTTCATATATTCATTAATAATATCGGGTAAGTTTTTGATGACATAGATTGCAACGAATCAGCTATCTGAACATTACCTGTTTATCTTCTACAAAATGCCTCGTTGTCTTCTCGACTGTGTAAACACATAGATGATCTTGTATTTCCTCCTTTAAGGGATACAGTAGTTCACCCAGAAATGAAAATTCTGTCATGAATTATTCCATCCCACGTTCCAAATCTGTATAAAATTCTTTGTTCTGACAAACACAAAGAAAGATATTTAAAAAATGATAAGCAACTGACATTTCTGGGGCACAATAAACCACCATAGTAGAAAAATTAAGAAGGTTGTCAAATTTACCCCAGAAAGGTCCTATAGAGACATTTTTTAATGAGAGTATAGACAAACAGGAGGCGATGAGGAGGATCAGGTCGCCCGAAGTGCAGTTACACCCTACATGTCTGGAGCACTGTCCACACGGCCATGGGCTCTGACTATTAATCTCTTTAAATCATTCAATACTTTATCATCCTTTACTTGGATAATAATAAAGTATTACCTTAAATTCATCATCATTCCTGCCATTACTACACCTTCATTCAGGGTTATTCATCTCCTTAATTCCTAATATCCAGAATATTCAAAAGGACTTCCCACACTTACCCCCCTGACTATAGCTTTGTTTCTGCTGTATTTTATTAGGCATATTGGTTTTATTATTTATTTCTGTGGATGGGAGGGGATAGATGTTGTGTGCTCCATTGACTAGTCTATATAAAACTGCTGCAACATATATTGGTTTAAAAACAAACTGTTCAAAGATGTCAAAGATTTACTTCAGACATTTAAAAGACACTCCCTGATTAAGAATAGTTGTACAAACAGATATTTGTTAAACATAAAATGTATACAGTAGATTTAATCAATCAATCAATCTTTGGTGATAGTGCAGTGAAACACACAAGCAACTCTTCCAATTTACTGGATATTAAAAGATGTAAGCGCCCGACAGAAAGAAACATCACACCAAAACCTACTGAGCTACAAAATCTCCAGGACAAATAATATAAAAACATAAGGAAAGAACAGCACACACTAACAGTAAATGTGAAAATAAAACACACCTATACATACCAAAACAATATCTATATTCAGTTACATTTCTTGGAGGACAATTGATTAATTTCACATACATAATTGTTTATTTGTGCATTTAAATTGAACTGAAACTGATAACTGAACATTTGCTAAAACATGTCGGAGTAAGGATGGACATACATAGAAACGACATTTTCATTGCAGATGCTGAGAGCACCACCATATTTGACAGGGCAACACCACTCTAAACACAGAAGTGAAATTTAACATTTCTGAATATGTTTTCTGACACATAAACCTTTAAAATTGGTTGAGAAATACAAACATTGTTCATTCTATCCGCAAAAAACTACAGCCACCTCTTCTCTTGTTTGTGTTTATAGGTCAGTCTTGCCCTGTACAATATGACGGCACCTTTGAAATATGATTCATCAGTCAATGAGGAGTCTACAGTAAAATGTTGCTGTCATTCTGCAGCAGGTTTGCCAGTTACTTACTGTAGTTTTAACTTACAATTTTGTATTAAACATAAACTTACCTAGTTCATATACTTTCTTTCATAAAACTGAATAAACTGAACTAAAACGAAAGCCTTAACAAGAAAAGTGACCTGAGATATTATGTAAATGTGTATTTTTTTATGAAGTTTTAAATAGTTTTACTAGAAAACTAGACACAAATGCTTTGGAAGAATGTCACTTTTTGCAGTGTTGCTGTGCTTATAATGAGACCAGTCTCTTATTGCTCATTTTGAATCTCAAAGTCAAAGTGTTTTAATTTAGATTAAAGAAAAGCATGATTCAAGTTGAAAACAGTACTTAAAGGAAAGTAGTATTACGTACTAATTAAATCTACGGTAAGTTACTGGCAAACCTGCTGCAAAACTATAGCAAGGTTTTACAGTGTATGTCAGTAAAGTATGACAAAAAACATGATCATATGTGACCCTGGACCACAAAATCAGTCATAAGTAGCTCGGGTATATTTGTAACAATGGCCAAAGCTACATTTTATTGGACAAAATTATCTATTCTTCTTTTATACCAAAATTTATTATGATATTAAGTAAGCATCATGTTCCATGAAGATATTCTGTAAATTTCCTACCACAAATATTAAAATATATATTTTTGTGACAACAAACATAACTGAGCATGTATGCTTTTGTGGCAAAAGAAAGAAACAGAAACCGAGAAGAACCGTAAGAAGTGTTAAAACAAAACTGTTCAGCAAACCTTAGCCAAGGCCAGTGCCTCTGATGGACAACGTCCACGGCAATTTTCTCAATATTTTTTGTATCCTCCGATTCCAGATTTTCAGATAGTTGTATCTCGGCAAAACACTGCCCTATCCTAACAAACTATACATCAATAGAAACCTTATTTATCACAAAAAATGACCCTTATGATTGGTTTTGTGGTCCAGGGTCACATAAGTACAGTATAACAACAAACATGTTTCACATCTCTTGATTTCTTGCTATACTTCCATGGTCCGACATGCACACAACAGCACTGTCCATTCTCACGTCCACACATGGACAATGTCCTTACTTTCCCCACAGTTAAAGGCAGAAGCCATCACCTGTTTCATTTGTGAGGGTATACAGCTAGACATACAGCTGACCAACATTTCCTCACAGATTCACCAGAGGAACACTCTCTCTCTCTCGGCTGTTATATGCAATTCTGTGATGAGGGCCAGGTTGAAGATGGTGTTCTGCATAATGCTGTTCGTGGTGCATACAATTCAGCCATCAACGAGGAACAACCAGGAACATTGTCCCAACTAAGATTCTTCGTAGCCTACTACTTTAGTCCTGGGCACAATTGTGGCCTGGAATTGGGCAGAAACTCCTCTCAGGTTCTTCTTGTTGGAGGCGGAAAGTACTTACTCACACTGCACATAACCTGCTCAGAAAACAATGAAAATGGCTTAAAATTCATGTTTGGTGTTAGATACATTTTCTATTACAATGTGCCTAAAACACTCATCTAATCTCAACATTTCAACCAAATCGAATGTTTATTTATACAGATTTAATCACACTAGTAAATTCCATAACGGTAAAAGTCCTGTTTGTTGTTTACCTCTCTTCCGTTTCTTCTTGTTGTGTCTTTTTTTCTTGATGTTGCTCAACTCCTCAGATGAATCAATTGTCTCAGACCCATCGGTAAAGCTCTCATCACTGTCACATGGCTTAGACGTGATTTTCTGCCGTCTCTTATGTGACCTGGGCCGTAAACACACTGAAGTGCTCGCTGTAAGAAATTTTAATAAATGTAAATAAGATCTATGAGGAACTATCAATGCAGGAAGAAATAGTACAAAAGCATATTAACTAGGTAGAAAAACAACTAAAGCGTATGGGACGTTAATCCACCCACATCTGTTTTGATTCAGTTATCACTCATGAGAAAGGTGTTTATTTGAATCATTTAGCTTTTCACCGCACCTTCTGGTACTTGAACCACACGAGCGCTGGTGAGGTTCTCGATCTGTGTGCGGAGGAACTTGCGATCCTCCTGTAGGTCCTGCACTTGTTTCTCCAGTGCTTCAATCTTCTGCTGTTTACTCTCCACAAGACACTGAAGTTTGGTGATGCTCAGCATCACACTGGGGGGTAAACCCTCCATCGGGGTCGTTGCTGCTGAGAAAGAGAGTTGGTGGTCATGTCTTGACTATATACGTAAAAGAACAACTCTGTTTGGAGATGTTATTGATGCTCAGTGAATGAATAATGACGTACTGGAGATGGCATTGCTTGTGTTATCCTGCTCTGCATCAACAGGAGCCTCTGAGTTCATATTTTCCCACTCGATTATTTCATTTTCTGGTTCTTGTTTTAACCAGCCATGGCTGCTCACAGGACTCTCCTGTGTCACAGAGCTGGAGTCAATCTCACTGCTGGGTGAATATGGAGCAGATTCCTGCTGCAACTGAAGGTTCGTCTCAATATGGCCACTGCAGGTGAACAATATCAAACAACACGCGTTAAAATTGATCTTGAATTTGTACATTACATGTTGGAATTTGCTTAGTGATGTTTCATGACTAGACAAGAGCAAAGGAGAGAATTTTAAGGAATATTGGATTTGGATTATGTATATTACAAGATTTTTTTTCTAAAATACATCACACTGTATCAGAACATGACACAGGCACATGGAATGATTTTATATTACTCTTGCATTCTTTGTTTAAAGCTTTAAGGTATTCTTTAGCATTATACAGACAAGATCATCTTCTTGAAACCTTTGTACAAAATGATAGTTAAACAATGACCAGTGAATTTGTAAAACATGTCATGCTTCTATTTGCTATTACTTCCCCTGTCTGGCCCTTCTGACTATTTTCAAATCAGCACAATTAATTGACGCCTTCTGGCATCTAGCTATTGACTCGACTAGTATTCTATTTGTTAAGTATACATTTATTTAATTCTATTCCCAAGAGTATGACATGTATTTTCTGCCTATATTTCAATTAAATGAATTGATAAAAAGCATCACAGTAACAATGTGTGGATTCAGGCTACTTACTGTTAAATGATTAACCTACTACATAATCATAGGTTGATTTTGACTATGGAAACTGACAAAAAGCAACATTAAAAAAAAATATATATATTTTATTGGATGAATTCAAATCAATTAAATGTTTTATTTTATTTTATTTGGCATT
The DNA here is from genome assembly GCA_029783895.1 of Triplophysa bombifrons. Classification (NCBI taxonomy): domain Eukaryota; kingdom Metazoa; phylum Chordata; class Actinopteri; order Cypriniformes; family Nemacheilidae; genus Triplophysa; species Triplophysa bombifrons. The sequence goes on from CM056470.1 coordinate 8,088,510, forward strand.
CATGTTGGCAGTCTTGCATCTAGATACTGTAGAAAACAAGAATACAGCAACCCATTATACGTAGTTTTATTACCAGGTAGGATGTATTGTCTGTGGAAATGAAAATGTCATCCTTTTATCAGAAACTTTTGATAATTAAACAGTAATTGAGTTTGCATGTTTGTCATTTGATTAGTTAAACAAAGATGCATTCCATACACGGGTCCCCATCTATACCCATACTACTATATTGCCTGCAGTGTAAATAACAACTGGTATTGTGTAAATAGCTGCTCGTATTGTGTTTTGCTACTCGTCTGCTCTTTCGTTATGTCCTCCCGATTTAAGCTCATTTAGCGAGCTCTGTGACCAAAAGTATCGACTTCGTTTGCAATCTGAAGATTTTGCAATATTATATTTTTACTTTGGCCAAACGTACCTGTGCACACACACAGTCATGATCTGTCTGGATTCAGTCAGTTTTTGAAGCGCAGTGAGTCTCAGACTGTGGTTAGTGTATGTGGTCAGCGTCCCGGCCTCTTTGCATATTCTGGGCAGCATTTGAGACAGATTATTGATTCCCAAAGGAAGAGCTGTATACCAGAACTCATCGTTGAACACATGAGTTCTTTTGGGCTGCAGGTAGAGCGCTTTCGCATCCTGTGGGATTTTGCTCAAATATTTCTCCAAAGAGGCGACGGGACAGAGTGGGTTGCCAGGCTCTTCATACATAGCGACCCCCTTCTTGTCCTTGTCCTGTTTAATTGGGTTATTTGATTCACGAAAGACCTCCTGTAATACCATAGTGAAATATTTTAAACCATTTTGGTCATTTTTAAGTGTTAACCAGTCTGGCCGCAGGTGTCGATTGCCCTCTTTTCCCCTGAGTCCAAAATGTAACTGGATGTCAAACCAGACCTTATTTAATAAACCTCTGGGGTTGCCAGGGTCTAGTGCAGAAGAGTGTTTTAATATGTCAAGGTCTTCGGGTGAGATCGGGGGGTAGTGTGTTGTAACATCCCGACCCGATCGTCGGGTCTGTTTAACGATGCCTTTGAAAACATTGTTGGCGGGTCTGAATTCAGGGTCCTGCATCAAATTCCAGCCACGAGACAGAGGAGGGTCATTGAAAAAACGATTTAATCCAGCCCGGAGCCCGACATAGCTGCTGATGCCGTACAGTTCCCCTTTACTTGTCCGAATGGATCCGTAAAATTCCCGCAGCACTGGGGTCAGTTCTGATTTTTCGACGGTTGTTAAGTCGATGCTGTTGATCTGTTTCTCTCGCATCCACGTTTTAAGACATTTCACCGCCCACACGGTTTGTTTGACAGTACTCGACTCGTTTCGGCTGTTCTCCAGCTCGTCTAAATCTGCCGACGAGATGTTTGCACACCTGGATATTTGCGCTGCTAAAGTGGGATCTCCTCCATCCATTTCTTCTTCCTCATCTGACGAGCTTTCACACTTCAGGTCAAACATATTCATGAAGATATCTGAGTTTCTTTTTCTCCGTTTAACGCAGTTTTCCCGAGGTCAACGTCTTCAAAAAGCCATCGTTTCCTACTGTCTTTAGAAGATTTAATATCCCGTACACACAACCGCGAGTGTTTATTTTGTTTCTTTGTTCTTCTTTGGGAGATACTGGAGACTGGAGCACTATAGACACACAGCGCCCCCTACTGGTGTTCACTGTGTATTCACAAAAATACTGTTAATAATATTGATAGTATATCTTCCAAATAGTCAAAATTAGGGATGCAACAATACAGCTCAACGCAAACCTCGGTTTCGCCCACGGTTTCCGGTTCGCATGACTTGGCACATTAAAGTCTGGTTTCATTGTTCTATGCTTACAGGAACAGTAAAACGTGAAGAAAAAAATACAAGTTGACTGAAATTCTCTTTATTTAACTTTACTTATTTTAATATCTTCAAGCAAAAAACAACTTATACAAATTCCTGGCTCACAGCAGTTTTTGGTTTACTTTTCATCATCATGCCAGTATAATAAGCTTCTTGAAGAGATTTTGCACATCAGAGTATTTAAAATAACGTAATGCAAAACTTGCGATTGCTGTAATGGAAGTAAACGTGCGGTGCGCTTTAGACACTAGCGCTCAATGGGAAAGGCCAAAGATAATATATCAACAAGTTGCGCCACTGCGATTTCAACAAACAGGAAGAAATGCAATACTGAATAGCTGCCCGGAGGCACTCTTGCTATGACGTAAATAGGTGTCCGAAAGACCGTCGAGAGGCATGGCCTTCATTGAACCGTCTTTGGCATGATGCTGTAGACGCTCTTTCTGCATGGTGAGCGAGCGTGCTGCTTTCGTATGCAGTGTTGAAATACATTATTGATGTGCCAATATAACTCTATAATAGTCTTGTCAATCAGTCTGCAATCAAATAACTGAAGTTAACATAAAACATGGAAAAGAATGCAGTCATATAAATGAATAGACCACTGTAATGTTTGACGAAATAAATATGCTATTGCATAATTTAGAATCAAATAAAGCCAGTAAATGTATCTATACAAGAGCCACACAAAATAAATCGTCCAGAGACCTGTTTAAATTCCATTTTTCTTTAAAAGTGAAACATTTCTATTTTGATTTGATATTTTCTAGAATACTGTTGTATATAGTTTAATGTTGTGCTTATATTATACCGTCACTATGCTATTCTACAGTACACTAATCGTAACTAATACTGATTATGCTACAAGTGAACTACTGTGTTTTTTATGTTTGGCCCATAATTTGTTCAAATGAACCGGACTTTTATTTGGACGGGCCGCTGCACAGACCTTAGAGTTTCAGTGCGAGTGGCTCCACTTAAAAGGAACAGTGAAATGTGTGTGAAGTAAACACTCAGAACATCTCGGAGATGTTTCCCTTTTTACGTCTTTATATAGTTAGACGCAGACACTGACAACCCCATGAGCATCACGCACGTAGTTACACATCCGCGATACCGGGTCATGTGTTTACTCCTGGACAATTCGAGCCCGTCTCCTCGCGGGAAGTATAGAGACATACCTTTTAAGACAAGTCTTGATAGACTGGAATACAGCAAGTATCTGAGTTCCTTTTTATGACATTTCAGAATTTTGCCGAGACATTTTCAGTCACTCATTCTCCGGCTCTATAACTTCATCAAAGCATTCTTCAGCTGAGCTGTATGGCAAGCCGAATTAGCTTTTAATCATTCTCAGGATATTAATTTTTGATATCAACAATTACATTTTTACTAGTAAAAATTATCAATTTTAATATCAAGAATATAATTTCCACTAGTAACAAATACTATTTTTGATATCAGTAATTGTTTTACACTAGTAAAAATGTGAATTCTTGATATCGACAATGACGTCATCACTCGCAGAAATTGTTATTCTTGATATAAAAAATATTTTCAGCTAGTAAAAAACGCAATTCTGAAATCTGTAATTGCATTTTTAGCAGTTAAATATCACTATAGTCTGCCAATCAAATTCAATTTCAGATATCAATTATTTATTTCTTACATGTTAAAAATCTTATTTCAAATATCAGAAATGTAATTCTAACTAGTAAAAGACATAATTTTTAATATAAAAGATTAACTTGTTACTTGTAAAAATGTAAATTTCTGATATCAAGAATTCAATTTTCACTAGTTGAAATGCTTTTTCTTGATATCTGTAAATTAATTTTAACATGTTGCATTTGGTATTTCTGATATCAGGAAATAGATTTCAGATATCAATAAATCTGAGAGTAATTGTATAACTAAAATGGCTTTTTTATTAGTAACAATCACATTATTGATATCAGAAATTAACATTGTCACCAGTGAAAATTTTATTATTGATATCAGAAATTGTCATTTTTACATATAGTAATTCAATTCATGATATCAAGAATTGACATTATCATTAGTGACCAGACAATTATTGATATCAAAAATTATGTTTTTTCTAGTAGGAGTGTCATTTCTGATATCAGAATTTAGTTTTTTACATGTAAGAAATTCATTATTGATATCCGAAATAGAATTTGAATGTCAGTCTATTGTGATATTTAACTAGTAAAAATGCAATTAAAGATATCAAGAATTACGTTTTTAACTAGTTGAAAATACATTTTTGAAAACAATACACATTTCTGCGAGTGATTGCTTGATTGTTGATATCAAGAATTCACATTTTTACTAGTGAAAATGTAATTACTGATATCAAAAATACCAATTGTTAATAGTAGAAATTATATTCTTGATGTCAAGAATTACAATTTTCAAAACAGGTGAATTTCAAAACAATTTTACAAAACGGGTGAATTTATATAATAACTGTTGGATTTTCTGAGGCCCCTAGAATTCTCACCCCCTTTCACCCCTGGGTCAAGGTCCAGGTCCAGGTCACATCAAGAACATTATGTGCGGGTTAAAAAGGGATTACATTTTATGTCAGTAATAATGGACAACAAGCATTTGAATGCACATATCAAGACGTTGTTCAGATGCTTTACATTAAGACATTAGGTAATTTGTCCGAGAATGCACTTGTTGGTAGGAGTTATATCTCACCCCAGCCGTTACTGGAGCCTGCTTGGCAGTTATCAAAGAGAGAGAGAGAGAGGCTGCGGATACACACTCGTTTGCTTCATTGAGTCAGGAAAGCCAATCTCTAACTGTTATTTATTTTCATTGTATTCAACAGGAGAAAGAAAATACAGAAAATCGTAAGGAGAGAAAACTTGACACAGAGTAGCCTATTCTGTGGCAGCGGTTTACTAGAGCAATTGTAATGAGGTCAATGTTGCAACTTGCAAAATTATTCTCTATAGGCATTTTACACTTCATTTTATTTAGTTAAATATTTTCTAGAATACAGGGTTGTCTGTTAATACATCAGAAATTACTGGTCCACACTTTATCTGATATTCATTCAGTCAGTCAGTATCTCAAGTTACAAAGTCTTCATTATTTCCATTATTTTCCATTTCCAAGGCTTCTGGGATACTTGATAGTGTGGGATACTAATAGTGTAATAACACATCTTTAATCAATTAATTGTGATTCATAAATTCAAATTATTTCAATGAATAAACACTTTGTAATAAAGTACATTTGTTAAGAGAACAATAGCAACTCGAATAGTTTGCCTTGTTAAAGATATAATACAGTAAGTTATAAACTATATTAGAATAAATATGGCGTGTTAGTTAAAATATTACTGACCATGTGAATGAACATTCACATCAAAACTACACATGTGGAAATATTAGCATACAGATTTTTTATAAATAGGCAATTGTTTGCATGATTGTAACATAATACACTGTGACTTCAGTGTTTCTTCACTTACTTAAAATCATCCACAGAATTCAGAGTTCACATTGCATTGAGCGAAACTTGGAAAAAAAAAATTGGATTTGTGGAAAAATACTGGCAGGAAACATCTCACAACCTTCCTTTGGAAACAAACAAAATGCTGGTCTTGTATCATTCCTATCCCATTCATAACATAAAGCCGGTTTGGCTCAACTTAACTAAATTCACCTGGTCAAGTCTGCCTCTATATAACAAGTCAAAGAAATTATTTAGTGTGGACGTTCCTGTTTATAAAAACAGCTGCTCACGAGACACATATATTTGCACAGTGTAATAAAAACATCAAGATTAGACATAAGTAGACTCAACATTGGATTTGAGAGGATCGAGGTATAATCCACGGCTAGCTGTGGCTTAAAGGATTTTAATGCACGACAAGGAGGTGAAATACCACCCATTGCGAAGTGGAGTGCTTTTAAATCCTTTAATGCACAGATGTGGATTATCCCACTTATACCATAGCCATGGTCAAGTTAGAAACAAGCTGATGTTTGAGGGGCAATTTTTGATCATATGGGTAAAAATGATATTTTCATCATCTTCTAGTACTTAAATCTGACATTAAATCCGAAATAAGAGATGGGGAAAGAGATGCCTGTGTGAATAACCTTTTTTGTAAAGATGTGCTTTAGAAAATGGAACAGTGAAAATCTCACTGCAGAGTGTGGTGGACATCCAACCCGGCCCACACAACATCCAATCCTGCTCAAATCCAAGTGTTAGTGCAGGACGGCCAGCAGGAGGCGCTTGAAATCTCCGCTGCATTCCGAGGAGATGGCTTCCTTCAGGGACACATCATATTTTTCCAGGTACATGTCTTTAATGGTTTCCAGATCAATCTAGGCAAACAGAACAGTGTCCATTACATGACTGATGATGGTCTGATCGCATCCATTTATACAGCAGACTCAACTAAAATTCAATTCTGAATGTAAGTGGGTATTGTGTGTACAAAATATTTTACAACTTTCCTACCTACCAAAACTGCCAAACTATGCATTTAGTACTGTGTCTTGCAATGCAATGTGATTAACCTTTCATTTTAAGTGTGATAAGTGAGTAATATTAGCTATTATTATTTATATCTCCTACCTAACTTTTTAAACGTTTTATTTTTGTCCCAGATGTAAACCTATTTGTACACAAAACTATATAAAAACCACTTAAACATTTTTTTACAGTAAGCAATACACTAGTTTTTCATTCCATATAACAGAGCCACAATCACCAGTAATATTGATACCTTTGCTGTTAAGGCCAACATTATTCAAAGCATACAGAATTATTTCTGTTATCATACCTCTGAGCGGCACACAATGATGCGGGTGAGAGTGTCTTCATCAGTGCCGGCTCCTTTTATCGCAGCGTTCAGTCTCCGAGCAAAGAACAGCTGGGGGTTCTTTGCACACCTCACTGTGTGTGAGACGGAATTTATCAGACATTTAAGTCTTTAAAGCAAGAAGATTTTCATTCGGACTGTAATGCTATGTTACCGAACAGTATAAAAAACAGAAAACTGAACACTCCAGCTGAACATAATAGCAATTATAACTGGAGCACAATGTTTGTAAATCTATGGGATTTTATCTATTTCCAAGACAATACCCTAAATTTGATTATTTATTTGGACAATAATTCCTCACAAACTTGAAGTATCATTCATGTAGTGTACTTGTACTGGACAAGTTACAAACAAGACTCAGAGTTTCTTTAACCGTAAATATAAGGAATAGTATAATATACTTTTCAAACTGTTTTCCCATTCACTCTGCTCATCAGCAAGGAGTAGCTCACCATAAAACTACAATCCTGTCATCTTTAACACCCTCTTGTCATATCAAACCTGTATGACTTTCTTTCTTCCGCAGAGCAAGAAAGAAGATATTTTGAAGAATGTTGTTGATGACAGAAGTTTAATTTTGAAGGTGAACTACTCCTTTAATATGTGCAGCAAACATACAGTATGGTCTACCATTTGTACAATTGGTTGAGCAAGAAGTTCAAGCTGTTTAAGCTAAAAACTTTTCACGAAGCCAACATACTATACAGATGATGATGGCTCATTTTTGCAGATTTAACTGGAATAGGATAAACGATTTTATCACTAAACGACACGGTTTACTCTAAACACAGACACAAATTTTCCTTTTTTCGTGTCACTTAGCACGACTTTCAATCTAATGGTTTTAAATACAAAGTATCTTTCAGGGATATAAATATATACCAATGCAATCTTATGGGAATTCATTCCTATTTTACGAGGTGGCTCATTCGTGTGAATTCCTACGATCTCATTTGAACGTTTTAATATGATTTGACTATGGTTAGGGTGGGGCCTTATTGTTATTGTTATTACTCTGCCACCTCGAAAAAATGCATATGTTTTAGCAAAAAAAGGCTGTGATTTTATAGTTCTGGATGGTAAGGAGTGATTTATAGCACCTCGTAAAATATGTATGACTTACCCATATATCACGTCATAAAGGAAGAGTTTGGTTCCAAAATGAGATCACCCGTTTTAAAAATAAACAAAAATTCATGATATTAATTATGTTATCATTTTATTTTATTGTGTTTAGTTATCTCATTTTGGATCCAAACTCTTCAAATACATAAATGTATATAAACAAACGTGCTGAGTGACATGAAAATGTGGGGAATTTCTATGTCACTAATATCCATGAGCATGGGTTGTTCTAGGTAGGTTTTAAAACAAACCTAGAGTGGTGTAGCAATCCTTTAGAGTTCCAGATGTTTCTTTATCGATTGCATCCAAAATCTCTGTTCCAGAAAACTGTGGGAGAATAAGGTACAATTCTGTGATTCTTTGTCAGACGTACAGTATACTGAGTGAACACTTATAGTACTAAACCTGCTACATTGAGCCCAATGGAAAAGTAGAAACTCACGGCTTCATAGGCTTTGAATGTGACCTGCAGCTGCAAATAGTTCCTGGTGGCTAGAATGTGGCTGAAAGTGGACTCATCTGTGCCAAGGCCAACCTCTCCAGCCTTTAAGAAGAAAACATTTCTGTCAGGCTCAACACCGTCAAAAATGATTGACAATACATTTTAGATTGGCTATGATAGATCTATGCTGCCAGCATGAATAAGAGCAGGTTGTGCGGCGATAACCCCCCTTAAGGTAAACAGAACAGAACAAGCACATGTCATTAGTTCTTAATGACATTAAAGAGTAACACATAATGTAAAATAATTGAGACTGTGAAAAGGAATAACACTCGAGTGCCAATTGACAATGTGATGTGGAACTGGGGATGGAGGAGGGTAATTTTCTCCCGAGCAACGCAAAAAGCTGCTGAATGAATTTTAAACGGAAGCTTTGATTGCTTCATATTTCTATAGGATGATGAGGATCAGCTGATGAGCGCTTGACGTGATCTACCAGGACTAACATCATACGCTTGATTTTCAAATACAAGTCCTCAGACATGCATTCTCAGTTAGCAGTAATGATGAGAAAGTCATTTGTATCATCAAAATATCATCAAAGCTCAAGTATGAAGTGAAGCATGGTCAATGGCAGTTTGTGCATGTACTGTCACAACAGTTTTGTCTATTCTCTATATGTCATGTTTTAGCTACATTAAAGTTACCAGAGTTACAGTATATGCATGTATAGCTATGTACTAACCGCAAACAGAGAGACAGCATCTTCCTCAGCCAGCGTTTCGTCCACTACATAGCTCTCGTCCCTGTTACCCTACAACAGAGAAAGTATTGAGAGAGGAAAGTGAAATTCAATCGGCCAATGTAACAGAAGCCAGCCTCTACTTATCTAATGAAAGCAAATCTGAACCGCTGCCAAACACCAGAGCTCCCAGAGCGAGAGGAAGAGGGAGGAGCAATAAACACAGACCCACACGAGAGCTTTATTTCACTTGGGAATTCACTGTAGTCATTTTGTTAGATGTCAGCAGCCATTTTAGAAGGACTAGAGAGGCATTTACCTGAAGAAGAAAGGTTAGCAGCCTCCTCACATCCCCACTGGTGTCTCCTTCAATGTCTGTCTCCAAATCTCTATCATGCACTGCAGACAAGAACATACAGGGTTTTTTGCTATGTGGTTTCTTTAGAGCCCACCCTATTATATACAGGGTCTTTAGATATGGAATACAGAGTACACAGTGGACAATCCATTATCAAACCTGTTAAAAACAATACAGTTGCGTTCAAAGTCAAGCTTTAAAGAGGCAGTGACACTACTATCTACAGATGTCATGAAACTTCAGATTATCATTGTGATATCATTGTTTGTACCTTGGGTGTAGGTCTCACGGTAAGTGGCGATCTCCTGTTAGAAAACAAATGACTCATTTTAAATGCATGTTTGCTTTGACATTTGTGACAAACACAGGAATTGTTTTTATTTAAAACAGAAGTACACACAGCATTCGTAGCGGTACACAAAATCTCCACCAGGACATCCTCATCCGTGCCCGCACCCTTCATGGCCTTCCTGAGCTCTTTAACAGCAAACACGTGGGGAGGATCTAACATGGCAACGATTGCGTTCTCAAAGTTTCCTGACAGCTCACTCTTCAAAACCTCCACCAGCTCCTGCAGAACAACACATCTTCATGTACATTTCTGTCCAAATGTCTGCATTTCACTCATGAACATATTTTGTTCAAATGAAGGGTAATCACATCAGACTGCTCACATCATCATATTTGTCGAAGTATGCCTCTTTGATAAGCATTCTCTGTGATGCGCATCGATTGGCCAGGATGTCTATGATGGCTTGCTCATCAGTTCCTTCAAAAAAGATGAATCAAATTGATCTTTTTAAAAGATAACAGAAACCAGGACTGATTATTTAAAACATAAGACGGACATGGACAACTCACCGAAACCTTTGCAGGCTTTACGAATAGCCTTTATGTCTGCAACAACGTCAAAGTCATCATGAGGGAATACAGTTGGCTGTCAAATAAAACGAACAAAAAACAAAATGAGTAAACATTTACTTGACCCTGTACACGGCAAATAAAACAGATACGGTGAATAGAGTTGATGTTTAAAACTACAAATCTGCTTACCATCTATGGATGTCTGAATAGTTATGTGTATATTTTTATGGTGTATTGATTCATGGTGTTTTGATTTTTCAGGCAAAACCATATTTATACTACAGTAACCGTGTTTTTTTGGTTTTAACTGCAGTAAAAGCACGGTTCATTTTCGTAAGGGAAATCAAGTCTAAGATGAAGAATATTAAAAAAGTGCTTTTATTTCATTATTGTCATAGCTGGTAATGCCTGTCATTCACGATCGTTCTGCTATTAAAATATTACAGTTTGTTTATGTTTGGCATCGGAAATAAATCTTGCAAATTGTTGAATTTTGTTTTCACATTTTCTAAGGGAAAATGTTACTGAGCTGTCAACTGAAAGTGTTCCACGACTGACATATATGACCCGAGTCTTTCTCTTTATGAACAAAAGCTCGGCTGAGGAATGTTCATCCGCCCTGTCTAAACTCACGCTAGTCCAAACAGAGGCCCATGGACTGGTGTAAATTATACTGTGTGTCCCATGAGTCTCCTCCCACAACTCACATAACGGGAATCTCACACACTCCTTTCCTTTTGCCTATCTCACCAACATACTCTTTAATCCTTATTTGGTGAATGCCGACGGAAATAAACGTTACCATTTAATAACTCGTGCGCTCACTGTCCGCATTAAACCGCGTCAAACACGGAATGTGACGACACTGTACACGTCATCATTCAGAAGATCTTAACCTAACAGATATTAAACACATCGCTTTCTTTATTTTTTGTATTGTGAAATTCTTCTTTCATGATTTCCTTTCTGACTTCAAGGAGCTTTATTTGTAACGTTAGATGAGAGCGACAGCCCGTAACAAACTCTGCGGGAGATGTTAAAGTCTCTTTGAAGCTTACGCAGATGTCTTTAATAGCGGAATGACGTACCTGACAGTTTCCCATGTTGAAAGTTTCCGTGTCTTTGATAAAAAGGATTGAAGACGAGATGATGTTCTCGGGGAGCAGCAGACGGCTTTCCGATCACGATGTAAAGGCCGGAGACGCTCTGCACTTTCTGTAAGTGACGTCATCACGCAGGGATATAACGGGAATGTCCTGCTGAAACACCCTGACGTTTGCATGCTTCCTTTGACTTCACAATAAGTAATTCAAAAAGATCCATTTAACATTTGTCATTTTGTATCATTTAACATTTGTTATGTGATAGAACACGTTATTATCATATTGCCACACCACACAGAATGAATAAAGGATTTTGTTTTCAAATACTTTTTTCATGTTTTGTAATATCGTTGCAATAGTTTACAGAAATTGTTATATTGCATGACAGGTCAGACCTAGGTTTTGATTTTAAAGTCAGCTTATCTAATGAACAAACACATTGATATTCAAACATTGATGCTCGTTATCTCATAATTAGATTAGACTTTAGCCTGGATTCCACAGAACAGGGTAACACACAAGTTTTACATTTATTTCTGGGTTTAAATTTTAAGAATATAAGCACAAAGCACACCCCTTGTTTAACCACCATTATCAACACAGTCCCTTCCTAGTTGTTCGGCCGAAGGCTGCACCTTTTCCTAACTCCATTATTAACACTAGGAATAATAACCTGGCATTTATAACAAATACAATAAATACAAGAACAAACTTTGCTTGATATGTCTTTGTTAATGAAATACTGCTCCCTAGTGGCAAGTAAAAAAATAGACGCAAGATACCTTGTAAATGAGTGTAAAGTTGTTACTATTATTGATATATTTTTGGGAATTGTGTTATAATAATATGAGTTTTATGGAAATTTCAGTTGGGCATGTGTACTGTGAAATTGATCAAATACACCTGTAGTGTATCTATTGTTCTATTTGAATCTGCATATTTTGACCCTGCTCATTTACATTGCCAGTGCTTTACAATTTTCTTTTTAAGAAGCAGCTTTTTCTATCGCTGATGTAAATGTGTGTTGATGGGAAAACTCTAGATGGGAAGAACGTTTGTTTAAAACTTAAAATTGTTTAAAATTCACTTGGCAATGGGAGCAATAAAAACAATGTAATTTTCTCCTCATTTGGAGAGACGTTTTGTGTGGCTTACACTCACTCTGTTCAGTGGGAGCAACAACAATAACAAATTCAATTAATGAATTTTACATTCAATTTAAAGAACAATATTCTACTTAATAAATTATCTATGACACGTAATGAGTTTTTTACATACTTTAATAAAAACAACAAGTATTTTCAATATCTTTGATATTATCAACTCAACTCAATTTTTATTTTTACAAAGCAGCTGTACATGAATACATGTTAACTATAAGAAATACATTAAAGAACACACAGCCATGCAGGCACACACAAACACAAACTCACACACACACACATACACCCACACACATGTATGTTTAATTGTCTCTGTGGGGACAGTCCATAGGCGTAATGAGTTGTATACTGTACAAACTGTATGAAGTAACATCACATGAAGTAACATCACAGCCCTGACTGATTATCAAAAAAACTTTACATACTTCTAATCCAAAGATGCAGTTGGTTTCATATCTGCTGGTGACAAAGAACAAAAGAACCACATGAAACCAAAATAAACAAATAAGGAAACATAACAAAACCACTTCCAAAAGAATCAATTAGAAGAGGTGAACAAAAGAAACCAAAAGAAACAAACCAATCATACAGTCATCACTTGTCTAAATTAAACGTCACGATATTACTAAATGACCAATTCCGCTCTTTAGCTAATAACCACGGCACAGCAGTGAAGGGAAGAATGACCAAACCTGGGGTGACGGCGATGACCCTAAATAAAAAATAAATAAATACAAAGAAACCCAAAAAACACAAAAATAACTTGGCTTTCCACGATGCAGCATAGTCCAGGAACAGCTTATAAACAGGAAAATGTTACGGCAACAGTTCTGGCCACTGAACAGCTAAGAAACAGGGAAGTGTCATAACACAGTTCTCCCCGTAAAGCAGCACAATGACATACCCCACTCGTACATGAGAAGTGAACTCTTAAGCTGATAATGCAACCACATCTGATACTCCGACATCCGTTCAACCGAACACAAAAATGGAAGGCCTAAAGGCAAACCACACTTAACCACGTGTATACATAATAAATTACATTCACCTCACAATCCCTGATGCACTTAAAGCCTTACCTGGGAATGAGCAGCATACTACGCCCAGTGCATCCCCACTGTCGCACTTAACAAACCATAATGCCGCATAATACACCACTAAAGAAGCACACCGTTGGAAAGGGTGTTGTCACATCACGTACGCCACACGTAGTGGCCCAAAGTAATACTGAACAAACAAGAATTACTTTTAGAGATAATAAAACAGCCAGACTAACAGATACAGCTCCAAACACATACCTCCGTGATCCACAAAGAAGAAGGGCCTGGCTCCCGGACAATGACATACGCCAAGAGGTATAACCGACAGCCTTTTTATACCAAACCAAACAATAGCTCATTGGTAACATATAGTGATTGTAAAGTGATTGTTACACATGCCTCATTACAAGCCGAAACGTGTTTCATTACAAACTTACGCCTGTTTCGTCACCCACTCCACTATTAATATCAAAATGTTTAAAGCTAAAACATTCGGTGGACGGCCTGATCCTCCTCCGCCTCCTGGCGGATGGCAATGGCTTTCTTGCTGAGGGTAGCCTGCAGGAGTGTCCCGTTTCCTGCTCCTCCCCTTCATACGGTGGACGGCAGCAGGCTCTGGCACACGGCGACCACTCCTCCGCTCCCTCACCTTCAACTGCAGCCATCCCACCACAGCCCAGGAGCGCGGCAGCGAGCTCTCCGTCCCAACCGAATCTTCACTCCAGAACCACCCCCTCGGGCAGCCGCTGGCGGACGTCCCTCGTCCGCGCTGCCCGAACCCCTCAGCACCACGAGGCCCCTCCGCAGCGAGGTAACTCAGCCAGCATGTCTCTCTTTCCTCCCGGGTTTCGGCACCACTGTAATAAGGTTCAATTAAAAGGAAGGAAGGAGACGGGAACTGGGAGGTCTCCTCTGACGTCTCACAGCTGCATTCAGAGACTTTGATCATAAGTTACTGGGTAAATGTTTATTAAAAATAGGAAAAGCTTGTCAATTGTGATTTAGGAAATTTAATTTGTTAAAACAGTTTAGGTCTAATAAGGTCTTATTTTGTGATTGATATCAGACAACAGAGGAATGTTATAAGCAGGGAAAATAGTAATGGCATAATGTAACCAAGTGCAGCTATAACTTCAAACTGTCATGTGATGTAAGTTTAGTATTGTAAATGTAGCATTAATGTGTCAAGTAGTCACTCTTTGCTCTTGGCCTGAAGGAGGAGATCTACGCCTAAAATATACATTAAGTACCGTTTCAGCAAATATTCAAACTTAGATAAACTGAGACAGTTTTTTAACTCACTTAGGTGGTGAAGCTGCTCTGACAAGGCATTCCGCCTTTTAATGAAGCCCAAGGGAGTTGATCCACGCCTACTACAGACCTGCAAACTCAGAAGAGGCAAAAAAGGTGACATATACAATTAAAATCCCTTTTGAGAGGGGTAGGGGGCATCCTCCCCCATAAGACAATTTTTGTTATTTTTACATTCAATTTATGCACTTTTATGATCAAAGTGAAGCTCACACGCAGATATAATAACCCAATAACAATTGTTATTTCAGGACTTTTAAATACAACTTAGGAAAGCATGCTTTACTAATATTATATATCTAGCAAACAACAATTATGTTAATACGTAAGTTAACCATGGTCATCACAATCATTCGTAGATACAGCTGTACGACTACTACCAAAATCATACGGGGCATGCGTGGGAGAGGGGTAGGCTGAACTAAAGCACAATGTCAACTGTCATGATTCCGCTATCATGTCATGTCTATTCTTGGTCTTGGGGCGGAGTCATGGCATAGCCTTAGGTTGTGCGTGGAGGGAGGGATAGTGATCATATCGGCTTGCTATACTCTCTCTCTGGTCTGCGTCTTTATTCCCGCCATCTCGTTTCCTCGTTAACTTTCCTTGAGTGTTCATCCCTATCACCTGGTCCTTGTTAATTATCCTCTGTCTGTCTCCCTTTAAAACATCCTCATGTTCATTGTCCTGTGCTCGTTCATTGTATGTTTTGTTCCCTGTACTTTGTACTCTGTTGTACATACCTTGTGCGTGTTTGCCTTGCCTTGCCTTGCCTTGCCTTGCCTTGCCTGTCACACTAGCCTTTGTTTCATCTACAAGTAAGTCAGTGTAGTTTATGTCAAGAGTTTTGTTTTGTTTTCTTGGCTCGTTTTCCCCATCGTGGGTCTTTGTTTTGTTATAATAAATCGTGTTTAAACCCCTTCATCACCGTCTGCCTGCAATTGGGTTCTCCCCCCCTGCTGTTTCATGACCCAGACATCAGTTTCGCTCATGTCCGGCATCTTTTAGCCCTGGGACGGCTCCATATATCAGTTTCAAACGATCTCTAAATCCAGAGTTATATCCACAGTTTATGTAACACATCACTCAAATGCAGTGAACAAACAAACACCTGAACTTCACGAACGTATGCTCTCTCTCTCTCTCTCTCTCTCTCTCTCTCTCTCTCCTGCACACAAGTGAAAGTGACGTCTGCGCATGCTCCTTCTCTCCATGCTGCCATGTGGCCATGCCACGTGCTTTTCAGAGAGAATTGTCCAATAAGGGACTAAGAAAAATTGTCACGAAACTTTTTTATATGTTCGAAAAAAACTTTCCGAAATCTGTACGATTGCTGAGTGTATTGAGCACAGAAATACTATGTAATACACCCAACTTTTTTGACACATTGACCATGTTAAGCATGAGAAGACAGCACGTTTAACATTGTGAAGAAGTCAGAATGCATGAAACATTGTTGCAGCACCCCATTAATATTAGCAGTATATACAGCTGCTGCGTTTGAAACTTCAGACGAATATAAATCTCCTACTCACAAAAGGGCAAAGTGGGAATTCTGTAGGGATATTGACAACTGGTTCTCTCATCACATTGCTGTTTTGATCTTACGGGGCAAACTGAGTAAAAAAACAACGGCATTTTCTCTTTATTCGTGAGGCACTTCGAATTGCGTTTCAAGGGCGTGAAAATTAAGTTTGAAAAGTCATAATTTCATTTACCGCAACCCCGTCCAAAGAGGTACTCTATTATACTGTATACTAAACATAAATACAAGACAAGGGATAAGACGTAAACACCAAGAAATTTTGAAACACTTCTTGCTCTGTTAACACAACTCCTCTTTCTCACTGTCATTGCAATAATCTAATGAACTCTGTGTTTAGATTAGCATACTAACATACTACTATCTATAATGACAAGATCATATGACCTATCTAACTTAAAAAGTTTGATTTGGAATAAATCTTTTTGGTTTGCTTAAGATATAGTTTATAATGTCCAGTATTGAGGAGGTTATTCATGTTTATATGTGTGTGTGGCGTGGGTGGATGGAATAGTGTTGCTGTAGCATTGGTGCTGACAGCCTGGCGCAGTGGAATTTCTCATTGAAATGATGTTCAGTATGGAGAGGGCCTTTAATTGGGTGAATATGTCATAAGGGCTCAGAGTTAATCATAGCAAATAGAGAAGCAGAGGAAGTTTGGGTCGTTTGGGAAATTCTAAAGAATGTGGGCTGTTGTAGCTGTGAGTTTTAGAAATGTGTGCCAAACATAATTGGTGTCTGAATTTTGCAGATAACTGGATCTTCCTCCTTCGTGCGACTGAAGTAACAACTTTTTTTGAATGCATTATTCTACAATGCCTCTTAGATGATAAAGCCAGCTGGTTTATATACAGAAGCACAGTGTTCACAACTCTCTAAGCTTGTAAATAGTGACTCACTTAGATGGCGTTTTCTATACTTAAAATAATAATAAAGACCTGTAAAGAAAACTATAAAGGCACGAATTATGCACAATATGTGCTTGCATTCCACAACAATTTACCTCTGAATTCATCTGAAAAATAAACCCCCTTACTATAACATTTATAAATTTGCAAAGTAGGGGATTTTGAAATAGCCTTCAAGTGCCTCAGTTAAATGGACTAAGACAAACCAAAAACCTTAATGACACTTTATCACTCTATTTGGATAAAAGCGTCTGCTAAATGACTAAACGTATAGATTTACATTCATACCATTTGCATTGCAATGCCTTTGAGCAAGTCATGATTCAATGGAAGCTAATGAATATATTGAATGCTGCTTTGGGGAAGCTTTAGCGCATGAATATTAATAACCTAAAATCGTACAGATGCACCTAAAAAGCTCAAGGAGTTTTATCAAACCTGGAGGAGTTATCTATTTGCATTTTTACCCCATTCGGTTTTTGGTTTCGTACAATACATGCACCCATGGAAGTGAATTCTGAATGGGCGGTTCCAGCGTTATGGAAATGACATATTAATGCTCAGGGAATGTATTTGTTTCGCTGTAAAAAAAAGTTGAGTCAACTGATCATAAGCACGTTTTTGAGTTAACTCAACAACCAGACACTAAAGTCCACTCAACTTAAAAAATTATGTTTAAGTCATCAGTTGCCACAACACAGTCAAGTTTACCCAAAGAACAACAGAACAAAATATGTTTTGTTGGCTGAACATAAATAGCGAATAAAGATTGATTGTTTAAAAGTAAACAAATGAATTTGTCTTTTACTACAGTTGTACATGTTGTCTTGCCTCAGATAGACCAAGATTTTGATCAAATAACTGTTTAAGAAGTTTGTTTTGAGTGCATTTATATCGGTTGTGCCATTACAGATCAACATTGAACACACAAACCTCGACCATGGTAACAATAAAAAACCATCATTCATTAAAAATCTCTAAACACAACAGATAACTAACAGTGTCAACAGAATAGAGCACTGTAACACGGTTCAATAAAAGGAAGGAAGTAGGCGGGAACCGGCAAACATTTAAACATTTAATCAAATAATAACACAGTAAATATACAGCTGGCAGCCCCTCACGGACGACTGCCGGCGAATAACACAAAGTAAATAGACAAACAACACAAAGTAAATAGACTAACAACACAAAGTAAATAGACTAACAACACAAAGTAAATAGACTAACAACACAAAGTAAATAGACTAACAACACAAAGTAAATAGACTAACAACACAAAGTAAATAGACTAACAACACAAAGTAAATAGACTAACAACACAAAGTAAATAGACTAACAACACAAAGTAAATAGACTAACAACACAAAGTAAATAGACTAACAACACAAACCACTACTAGAATCGAGGCCTGGTCCTCTCTCGTCAGCAGTCCCGTCGCTCGTACTTTTATGCTCCCAATCTCCTCCGTGAGATATGGGCAACCGGTGTGCGCACAGCTGATTCCAACTATCAATCACGCCACCGGCCCCGCCTCACGGCTCCCGTCACGTCTTCCTCACCACAAGCACAAATTAAGCCAGCAAGAACTAAAACACTAATCTTTGAAAGATAAAAAACACAACAACAACAGAAAAACACACAAAAAACATATCTTGGGAATTTTCAATATATGCACTATTGTTTGTTCAGATTACACTATTTTACAAGTTGGGCAAACGTTTTGATAAATTTTGGCCAAAAACTGGAGAATCTACGTCCAGTAAACAAAATAAGCTTTCTAAGAAACATGTTTAGACTAATTTAGTTTAGTATATACAAAACAATAATTTAACTCCTTTATCTAAAAATTCTATCTTCAAGTTACTTTATTATCTTTTTAGGGAGAACATTTTGCAAGAAGTTGAATTTTTTACAGAGCTGAACCATAACATTTTACTATACCTCTGATGATAGAATCTAAACCTCAGAAAAATGGTCTATGGACAAGTCTTCTATTATGAAAAGTTTAATACTACAGTTTCTTTTGAACCCTCCCGTGGACCCACCACCTGCAGGAGGGACCGTAAGGGGCCGGTGCATAGTGGATCGGGCGGCAGTCGAAGGCAGGGGGCTTCGACAACCCGATCCCTGGACGCGGAATCTAGCTCTAGGGACATGGAACGTAACCTCACTGGCGGGGAAGGAGCCTGAGATTGTGCGTGAGGTTCAGAGATTCCGACTAGAGATAGTTGGGATCACCTCTACGCACAGCTTGGGCTCTGGAACCACACTCCTCGAGAGAGGATGGACTCTTCACCACTCTGGAGTTGCCCATGCTGAGAGGCGGCGGGCTGGTGTGGGTTTGCTTATAGTCCCCCAGCTCAGCCGCCATGTGTTGGAGTTCACCCCAGTGAATGAGAGGGTCGCTTCCCTGCGCCTTCGGGTTGGGGATATGTCTCTCACTGTCGTGTGCGCCTATGGGCCAAACGGCAGTGTAGAGTACCTGGCCTTCTTGGAGACTCTGGGAGGGGTGCTGGAAAGCCTCCGACTGGGGACTCCGTCGTTCTGCTGGGGGACTTCAACGCCCACGTGGGCAGTGACAGTGACACCTCTGCAGCATCGCGTGGCGGTCGGGACAGTGCCTTTGGACTGGCAGTCCGGAGAGGTGGTCCCTCTTTTTAAGAAGGGGGACCGGAGGGTGGCTCTAACTATCGGGGATCACACTTCTCAGCCTCCCCGGGAATGTCTATGCAAGGGTACTGGAGAGGAGAATCCGGCCGATGGTAGACCCTCGGATTCAGGAGGAACAGTGTGGTTTTCGTTCCGGTCGTGGAACACTGGACCAGCTCTATACCCTCTCCAGGGTGCTGGAGGGTGCATGGGAGTTTGCCCAACCAATCCACATGTGTTTTGTGGATTTGGAGAAGGCATTCGACTGTGTCCCTCGCGGCATCTTGTGGAGGGTGCCCCTGGGAGTATGGGATTCGGGACTCTTTGCTAAGGGCTATTCGGTCCCTGTATGACCGGAGCAGGAGCTTGGTTCGCATTGCCGGCAGTAAGTCAGACTTATTCCCGGTGCGGGTTGGACTCTGGCAGGGCTGCCCTTTGTCGCCGGTTCTGTTCATAATTTTTATGGACAGAATTTCTAGGCGCAGCCAGGGGCGGGAGGGTGTCGGGTTTGGGGACCACACGATTTCATCTCTGCTCTTTGCGGATTTCATCTCTGCTCTCCACACGATTTCATCTCTGCTCTTTCCTTTCCCTATCAGACCATGACCTTCAGCATGCACTGGGACGGTTTGCAGCCGATTGTGAAGTGGCTGGGATGAGAATCAGCACCTCCAAATCTGAGGCCATGGTTCTCAGCCGGAAAAGGGTGGCTTGCCCACTTCAGGTTGGTGGAGAGTTCCTGCCTCAAGTGGAGGAGTTCAAGTATCTTGGGGTCTTGTTCACGAGTGAGGGAAGGATGGAACGGGAGATTGACAGACGGATCGGTGCAGCTTCTGCAGTAATGCTGTCACTGTACCGGTCTGTTGTGGTGAAGAAGGAGCTGAGCCACAAGGCGAAGCTCTCGATTTACCGGTCAATCTACGTTCCTACTCTCACCTATGGTCATGAGCTGTGGGTCATGACAGAAAGGACAAGATCCCGGATACAGGCGGCCGAAATGAGCTTTCTCCGCAGGGTGGCTGGGCGATCCCTTAGAGATAGGGTGAGAAGCTCGGTCACTCGGGAGGAGCTCAGAGTAGAGCCGCTGCTCCTCCACATTGACAGGGGCCAGCTGAGGTGGCTCGGGCCTCTTTTCCGGATGCCCCCGGGACGCCTTCCCGGGAAGGTGTTCCGGGCATGTCCCACCGGGAGGAGACCCCGGGGAAGACCTAGGACACGCTGGAGGGACTATGTCTCCCGGCTGGCCTGGGAACGCCTCGGTGTCCCCCCGGAAGAGCTGGAGGAAGTGTCTATGGAGAGGGAAGTCTGGGCATCCCAGCTTAGACTGCTGCCCGGCGACCCGGCCCCGGATAAAGCGGAAGAAAATGGATGGATGGAGTTTTTTTTGAGACTTTTAAGGATTTCTGTGAATTAAAATGCACGAACCAGAGGCAACAATAATGGAGAACGGATAGTTCTTTGTTGACCAAAAAATAGTTTCTTTATTATAATTTCGATGTGCCCATTCATGAGGAATATGTATCGTTATGGACGTGACGATCCTTAAAATGTCACTTACCTGACAATAAAATACTTTAAAAAATTTTTTTTAATAGTTTCAGACCTCATATGGGTATTTGAAGCACCAAATGTTGATGTCTGTGCTATCAGTATAGTAAAAGCCTTTGGTAAAACGTTGTTTTTTCATGGTACGGTTGACATTTGCATGGAATTGCCCGAATGTGGATCTTTGCTTCATTGGCACCCAGTTTCAACATTATCTTTATTTTCACTCAAGCAATAAGTGTTTTTAGCACAGTGTACTATTTTCAGCACAAATGAGGTTTATTTGATACTTTTTATGAGTACTTAAAAAATGTAGAACTGGTGTTTTTTATTTATATGCTTATAACAATAATGTTTTAGTCACTTTTAGTCAGCAATAATAGTCAAATAATCTGACACAGACATCATTGGTAAAACACTTCATTGTTATTGCATTTACCCAAAGGGAATAAATGGCAAATCCTCACTCGGTTTCATTCAGTAAGGCATTTATTGTTAACATCAAATGTAAATAATTGGAAAAGTGGTAGCTGTCCATTTAATAGATCATGCAATAATAAAGGTATGATACATGAACATGAATGCTCCTGGAACGTCATTGTGACCTAATTTATATTTATGACCTGAGCCATGTAGGATTGATAATATCGCCTCCACAACACCTTGTTGAGTCATGAATTGTCTCAATACAAACGCGTGGCCCACTGTGTGCTTATGGAAATGAAAAACATGTGTGGGTGTCTTGTGCTGGATTTATGGTCTCATCACAGCCAGAGCTGTGGGGGATTTCACTCCCTTATACCTGAGCTCTGTGAGCATCAGCACAACCAGTGTCACACCCAGAAAGAAATTCAGAAAAACGTTTTGATAATTTAAGCAGATAAAACATCACAACATTTGAAAAGTGTTAATGCTTTTATTTTACATGACAATAGTGTGACTAACTGAAAGGAAAAGTAGTCAAAATAAATCTCTGTGTAAAAGCTATTGAAGACAGCTGAAATAGAAAAACAGATAAAACCATTCATAAGCATTAGCATTAGGATTTGAGAAAGCCTGAACATTTTAAAATATTTTTCACATTTCAGTCCAACATACTTCACAGAAGCTTTTAGTTGCATAACTGTGAATTATTTATGTTTACTCTTCTGCATTTTTATTAATAAAAGTGCACCACATGGCATACAGCATACTAAACAACAAAACAATTAAACTACATAATAAAATAATATAAAAATAAGTCATATGGGTTCTAAATTAAAACAAGCAAAAGCTTCAAAATGTTACACTGAAAATCAGCTTTTTCTTTCGAGTTTATTGCCAATCTCATGACATTTGTAACTATTTTTCGAGGTGACTAATTTGTATGAGGATGTCAGTCACTGATGTTATCCAGTATTTATTGTCTAGCTGAATGTTTTTAAGCTCTGTGAAACTGCATTATCTGTTGCAACAATGAGATATTTCAAAGGGTTGTTACGAGCACCAATGGTGCAGTACCCGTCCTTGACCATCAGAGGTCTCACTCTCCTGAATATTAACACTCCATCCCCCGAGTCCCAATCTGCATACTTTCCATCCTAAATAGTATTCAAAACTAGAAGGGTACATTTTCTGAAGAAAATGTGAGTGGTGCTTGCCGTGGCAAAACTCCGCACTGGGCAGTCAGTTGGGTAATTACACTTAAAGGCATGAATAAATCTGACCAACCCCTATATCTCTAATATGTTCTGATATAGACATATGGGTCTCTGCTAAACGGTTGCTAAGTTTATCTGTTTGGTTACTATGGGCGAGGCTTGATATCTGCCAAATGATGACAGTCTAAGCTATGAGTGAAACAAACCAGACCCCGTCTCACTACGATGTTCTGGTGCAGAGATATTGGTATTGTTAAATGGTTGCTAGGCAAACCTGTTTGGTTGCTATGGGCGTGGCTTGGCAGATGTCAATTGATGATGCTTCAAGCCACAAGTGAAACAACCTACCATGATGTCTCTACGATGTTCTGATGCAGAGATATAGGTCTTGTTAAATGGTTGCTAAGTTAATGTTTTGTCGCTATGGGCGTGGCTTCGTAGCTTAATGAAGTTCCTAGGATACTGATTGGTTTCCTGAGTCAAATGAGCCCACCCTTTTGTCTCTACGATACTGTGATGCGAAGATCCACCTGGACCTTTTATAAAGGAAGTCAATTGGATCGGTTGCCAGTTTGCTGTAAATGGTTGCCATGGGCGTGGTTTCATAGCCTCTGGATGATTCTGTGACACTGTTTGGGTGTCTGAGTAAAATGAACCACCCCCTTTTTTCTACGACCCTGTGCTGCAAAGATATTCCATCTGGGCCTTTTATAATGCCTTATATGGCATATTTTTTCACCCCATTATAAGTCTATGGCTTTTACACCCCAGGGGTTCAACTTACACCCCATTTTGAGGTATGTTCTTTGTTCTTACAAAGCCTTCCAACCTTTTCAAATGTGGTAACCTGTATATTTCTACGAAATCCACGTTTTGAGCTATACACCCCGTCAAAGTTCGCCGCAATGTTAAATCAATGGGATTTTTGGTTGATTTTTTGCCCCTCTATCGAACACCTTCCGCCCAATTACTTTTAAATGTCATAGCACATCTCTCATCAATAAGCCGCTCGAGTTGTGTGACATGCATGTACGCGCTGATGGCCAATATGGAGTTCGTGCTAATTGTGAACATATTTAACCCTTTGATTAATCTGCACTTTTTAGGTCTTTGCTGAAATAAGCACGTTCACTCCAAATTGTATTTCAATACATAAAACAGAGTATTGCCAATTGATTACTGTGCTTTTGGTAATGGAAGGAATGCTTAGGCTAGTGAAGAATCCTAAGTGATAGGACTGGAACCTTGTGGTTGTGGATATGCTCTTTATTCTTAACAGAAACTTGTGAAGTTATAATAAAACCATACGCTGACTGTACCCTGCAGTCATAAGAAGCTGTTTTGTATTTAAAAGGTAAAATTGCATGTGTCTACCTAAGGCATTTATTAATCTTATAATTTTACTAGCCCACCCAAACTGTTAAGTCATCCCCCAGCACTCACAAGAAAAAAATCCTGGCGCCGCCCCTGCCAACTCGTTTTTTGAAACATTGACCATGTTAAGCATGAGAAGCCAGCACATTTATCACTTTAAAGAAGTCAAAGTGCATGAAACAGTGTTGAACCACCCCTTTAACGGCTGATATCACCCACAAGCAGGTGGAGTTGGGTGACGCTACACTGCATTATTGCAATTAAATAAGTGATGCTTCACAGAATTAAAACATTACATAAGAAATAATGAATAAATAAATACTTTAATGTAAAGAAGGACTGTATTTTGATGGTCGTGACTGGTAAAAATCACAGTGTCTTCCAGGCAACTGCAGCCACTCACGTTTCCCTTGTTAAGTGTATGTCTTCTTTATTTTTGGTCTTTTTACTTTTTTACTCGTTTTTACTTTAATTTATTTACTTGGCAAATGCTTTAATGACTTATACTCTACTCCCTTCAATAGAGGCGGTAGACAGTGGAGAGAGGAAATCTTTGGGGTCAACGGTTACAATTAAATCCATTATTTCATACAATATATTCATCATCTCAAATCACTCAGTTTACATTTAATATACAGAAATGTAAAACAATTCGGAAGGTTAGGCTCGGTAGGTTACTTTTAAAATGTATTTCACTGCAGGTTACAAAATACATGCTTTTAAAAGTAACTGTAACTGAAACTCATAAACATCACAAAAAATGAAAACATTTGTTGATCCTTCAGGTAGCGACAGACAATAAAGATTCAAGGGTATACTGTATACATTTTTTATGTGGAAATGTATGTAAATTCAGTCTGTTTTCTTGTGGAGTATTTGGAAACTTCTATTATGTGAAATTGCTGCATGCGATTTCTATGAACCCGGATCCCTCTTATTTTGTTAAAATGATTCAAATTGTGCATTTTCTTCATGGGGTATGAAATGTATGGGCATAACTGTAGTTTAGGATGCTTTGCAGATTGTGATAGTCAGAGAATCACTAATTGCTGTTGTAACAAGGTTCAATAAATGGAAGGAAGGAGGCGGGAACCGGCGAACATTTAAATAAAGTTTAATCAAAATAAACAAACAATAACACAGAAGTAAAATGCCGGCAGCCACCTCACGGTCGACTGCCGGGCACAGGAACATAAATACAAACGTAAAACATATGTCCGGGCCCGGTCCTCTCTCGTCAGCAGTCCTACGCTCGTGCTCTTATGCTCCCGATTTCCTCCGTGAGATATGCGGGACCGGTGTGCGCACACCTGATTCCAACTATCACTCACGCCACCGGCCCCGCCTCCCGGCTCCTGTCCCGCCCTCCTCACCACAGCTGTTTACATTAATTAACTGTTATATTAATGTTTAAATGAGAAAAATGTCATTTCAATTCCAAGTAATCACTTTGGTAATCTATAATATTGCAACTCTAATTTGATTATCACCCATTTAAAAGTAATTGTAATGGAATTTAGTTACTCAAATTTTGTATTTTATTTACGTATTTAAGTTACATGTATTTTGTTACCCCCAGCCCTGCTCATAACATAGGGATGTGATATGTGTTATTCTGGAATAACATTCGTTTTCATTTGTGTCCGTGTAGAAAGAAGCTAGTCTCACAGTATTGATTGGCTGTTCCTTGCACTGACAAAGGGCTTCTAAAAAGACAAATCAATACTAAAGTAATTTGTTTACACTCTTTTGGTATGCTTTTACCTTACATTACAGCTCATCTCAACTCGACAATCCGTAGACTTTACAGTGTGCAGATCATTAAATATTTCTAACAGAAGGACAGATTGAGCTTGGACTCAACCTTTTTTAAAGACATGGAAAAGTGCAATAATAATGAAAAAGAGAACTATGTGCCTCCCAACTTAATGATATATAACTGATGCTTCATTAAGCTCATATATAAAAAATGTATATATTTATAAAAAAAAATTGGGGAATGTAGCACTGGACAATATTTGATTCTGATTTGTATAACATATAAAAGGACTTATAATAAAGGTTATCGCTTATTACAGCAAAATTGAAAATGGAAAAGTTTATTCTTATGTTGACTGATAACAGTAGTGGACAAACCTTTAAAAGCTGATCATATTGTGGACAATAAGTTTCTAAGGTACGATTGCTCCGTGACAACTTAAACCGAGGCTAAGCAAAGCACCATTAACTCAATGACAACATATTTGCAGTATTATTGGATGTATTCTGGTGTTGCAGTGCTAAAATCTAATAATTGTACCACATCTATAACACAGCTTATTGCATGTGTCCACTGGAGCTTATTGACATGAATATAAGAACCTAATATCTTGGTGTCTTCCCAACACAGGGCTCCAATTGATCTCTGTCAGAAAGACTACAGCATCTCTATAAAAGCTTTTCAGGAGCATAGCCAAAAACATGCATATGAATATCCTGAAGTGGTTACAATGTAGAGGGCTTTTAAAGGCTTCCTTCAAGTTTAAAGTAAATAAACCTCGGAGAGAAGTAAGACTGCCAGAATACAAATTTACTTTGAGAATAGGCCATGACCACTTAGACTGGAGCCTTTGTGGAGGGAACAGTCATTATTAATGAAAGCAAAACTGCTGACACTGTACAACTAACCAATAGAATTTTGCAAATTTAATCATTAAGTGAAAGTTTTCTCTACAGAAGGGTTTTAAAGGTTGGATTAGTGTAGCAGCAAAAATCCTTTCTTTAAAAGAGTGAAAAATATAGCTGTGTTTCGTCCTAGCCATACTATGGCTGTCCACAGAATGTCTGTTGTGTATTTTACACGACGATAAGAATTGGGAGAATTCATCCATCCATTTTCATGTCATTTATCTTATGTTAGGTCACAGAGGTCTCAAGCAAAAGGCATTGAAGATTAGGCGTGAAGAATTAAAAGGAGCATCAACCCCATTTGTAATCTCTATTTTCTTCTGATCTTGACTATAAATTTATCAAACTTAAATGATTCGGACACCAGATACTGTATTTTTGTTATATTTTCGTATGCTGTAGTTCATTTATGTATGTGAGGATAGCAAAATAAAGTAAACTATGACATATCATACCCAAAACATTTGTCATACATTGGACCATCAGTAAAACTGACTACCAGTTAAACATTTGGGACACAATTTTTGGGACAAACACTTTCACCTGACCATGTTAGCTTGTAAGTCAAAATTAATAATTGCTTATTAATTGTTTGCCCCAAATTGGTATTATTATTATTATTACAATTATTATTGGTATTACTATTATAGTGTAATTGAATTTAACAGCTGTCAGCTATTCAAGTCCAGGTATGATAACCTTATAAAAACAACCCAACTGCACTATAAAATATGTTTTATGAGTTATCTGTTTGTGCAAATAAACTCTTTAAATATTGCTTGCAGCTACATTTTTATTTGAATGTAATTGGCTGGTTTTCCAGATATACATATACAGAGTTTCATTACTGCACTGAGATGGTTTGTTATCAGACCTTTTAACACGCTTTCCATGGGATTCAAAATGTATTCAGTCGACACAAAACTGCTTTTTGTAGAAATATTTATTGCAGAGGAGGTATTTTTTCTGTACATGCTATCACAATGTTACACAATATAAATCTACCAAATATCTCCATATGTGTATGCTATAAGCTTGTCATAGAGCATTTAATATAACAAGCACATAATACAGTGGGTAGGGTACAGCTTCACTCACTATACAACTCGTAACAGTCCAATAAAGATCAAAGATTAAGTTTTATCAAGGGCAGTGATACATCACTCTTACTAATTTCTCATTTTCATGCAGAAGCAACGAGAGTAAGAGCTAAGACAATACCGCTTTAAGTATTAGGAATGCCCCTGACACGTAACGGTGATGGGACACGCCCAAGTATAAACAAGCTAAACTAAAATTAATTCGTAAAAAAACACTTCAGTAAAACTGAACTAAATATTGCACTAAGACAATGAAAGATTACCATCAACATTAACAAGTCATGGGTTAGGTGTATATCATACTAATAGAGATCAACTGAGTAGTTGCAGATGGATAAAACTTGTAAACTAGTGGGATGCACTATGATACAACAACCATTCCCAGACACATTCTCTAAATAACAAAGTTGGTCAATTTTACATCCATATAAGCATACATTAATAACAGACTCTGGAAAAGGTTTTGTTCTCATTATCGGATGAATACACGGTTAAGGGGCAGCAGAACAAGGTCGGTGAGCGGCCCTTAAACAGATTTGTATATCCTTGAAAACAAATCCTGATGAGAGTAACATAAATTCTCCATTCTAAAAAAAGGAATGCATACTTATAATAAATCTGGTTCTCTCTTTTGTAGGGACTACATTGGTCGTTCCTACAGCACATTTGCATCTTTCAATCATGTAGATCTGATAAAATATTACTTTTACAGTTTGTGAAGTTATTATGAGTAAATGAAGAATTGTAAAACATATTTCTACTGTGATTTGAGTGCGTGTTTTCCTTCTGTAAGTCTTTTATAACATCTTTATAATAAAGCTATTTCCTTCATTTTCCAGGACACTGTAAGTGAGAATGAACAGAATTAACATTAGAATTAGTATACGCTACAGATTTGATATATTCTGTAATATTTTGTAGCACAAGCGGGTTGGTCTCATTCTAAAACATTTCACCCAAACTAAATCAATTATAAATATTAACAAAAGAAGACATGTAAAAAAAGCAAAATTACTTATTTGATCCTCATTTCTGAAAGGGTATGGTGGGATAAATATGGTATAAATTTAAAATTTTCAACACCTTTTACCCCTCCAACATAAGTACTAGGATGGGCAGAAGAGTTTTATAACATTTATTTTAAATCGTGACTTATTGGTAGATTTACCCCACTGTGGAGAGACAGAAGTTTGACATCATCGGATTCTTTCACAGAATGTAAAGAACGATACTTTATAGGTACATTTTTAACCTCTTTGGTACAAATAACACATACACATGGTTGAATGCTTCCTCTGTATTCTTGCTTATTCATTGTGTTACAGAACAAGAATATCTCTCATGACATTTAGTTACTGCAGGACTGGGTCTTCAGGATCACGTTCATAATCGCAATATGTGATAGCAACATTTATACGGACATTTCACATGTAAGCAGTACTAGGCGTCATGTTGTTCAAGCCTCATGTGCAGGTTCACATGGAATCTCCACAGATTCCCACAGAACTCCATTATCCTTTAAAGTTATACTCATGTTTACATACATATATCTTACATATAAAATGGTATATTTATACAAACAGATATTTAGATAATTTTTATTATGACTGATGCCACCAATAAGCTCCATTAGATATTTTTTAATTTAAATCCATTCAATATAAATCCACAAACAGTCCACTTTTCCAAAATTATGGCCACAAAAGGCGAAAAATCTGCAGATTCTGTGTGGTCCCACTCATGTGTTGACACAATTGTTACTTTGACATCATTACAAATGACCGTGTGCTAGGAAGGCATACAAGACACTACGTTCACATTCCAACAGTAATTAAGATGCAATGTTGAAACCATAATTCATAATTATACAAATAAATAAAGCTTATATCTGTAACTTAACTGATGTAATCACCATTACAACGAAAGGTACCAGACGTGTGCTTGAGGTTTGTGACAGAATGGAATTTGATATGTTTTATACTGTCTGAGTGGCCTAATTGTAAACAAGAAAAATATTAGAGGCAAAGACGAGTAAACCTTCATGATTGTGCCCTACGCGGAAAGAAAAAATATTCTATGGTCCCGTAAACTGAATATTGGAAATTTTTTCTTTATTGTTCCCCATTCAAAACGCATTTTCAATATTGCACCATTGCTAATATACAAATTAAATCTCTCTTTTTTTTCAAAAATAAGATGCTGATTCCCATCAAGTGTTTTATTCGGTATGTGTAACATGAGATATGAGAAAGTTTTTTCCATCTCCTTTTACAAAGTAAGACTGGTACAGGACTATTTAAGTAGGCACATTCAGGATAATATACCAGCAAATTTGGAAGCATTAGAAATGTATTTTTTTAGATAGGAAAACTAAAATTAAAGTGTGGCAGATGTGCACAAAAAACAGCAATGTCAAAAAGACAAACTAGGGCAAATATGAATGCTGTTATGTCCATTTATCTGTCTTTCCATGTATGTTCTGTACTAAAGTGCTACAGGCTAGTTCTCCCAGCAGCTGCATGAGTTCGGCTCACAGTACATATGAAGAGTTCCATTGCAAAAACTGTTTTTATTGAGCATTCCAAATAATATCAATCAAACGGCAGTAGGGTTGTTTTGATAAAGTAATAATAACTCAATTAATAAACACATAAATAAAACAGAGAGAAAACATAATCAAATATTTTGAATTAGTATGATTTATGAGAAACTAATTGTTGTTTTTGCAAATGAACTTTTCTGATGTATTCTCTCTATTACGCTGTTGAGGTTTAAGTTCTTGGATTTATTGGATGTTACCTCTATCTTTGGCAAGTATTCATTTTTGAGCAAACTAAACCATAAAGAGTGAAAGAAAAACAAAAGGTAAAGTACATGGACCATGCTAACTCCATGACACTTCATGCATGGCCCAGATAAAGACCTTCCTATGTAACAGGTACAATCTTTTGTGGAAGCCAGAGTCAAGGAGAGGCTACAGATGCAGCTATTAAGAGAGTTAATGAGGATATATGTGATGAGTATAGGCATCGTTATTTTTTACATT
The DNA here is from genome assembly GCA_029783895.1 of Triplophysa bombifrons. Lineage (NCBI taxonomy): Eukaryota > Metazoa > Chordata > Actinopteri > Cypriniformes > Nemacheilidae > Triplophysa > Triplophysa bombifrons. The sequence goes on from CM056470.1 coordinate 8,119,836, forward strand.
GCACATAAAGAGTTGCATAATTGTAAACTACAATTTCTATTTAAAGGTTCAACAAATACTTTAGAATCTGGAATGCCTGGTGAGTTGTTGCATGTTTGTTTTGTTTTCGCTTTTTTATTCCAAAAAACACGAAGGAAAACAAAATGTTGAAGAGAAAGGCAGCTTGTGCAACTTGTTGATTTCCTTCTCCGAGTCACCATTTCTATTTCAACTTCTATTAAAGTTGATATATTTCACTGTGTGTTTATGAACAAAAGAGCACATATATTGAGGACTAACTAATGGTTCACTCGGGTAAAGTGTCATGCCTTTTTTGTTGATGTTTGGTCATCAAAGTCCCAAGGGCAGACATCTGACATTTTGACACCACTGGTAACTCTGCCTTCGGAATTTGGACTTTTCTGTTTCCCAGCAGATGATGCGGTGCTTATCTTAGCTTCTTTACTAGTTTCTGCATCATCAAAATCCCAAGGGCATACATCTGCTTGCTTACCTTTTGCTATTGCAACATTTGGACTTTTTTTTTGTTTATCCTTCGAGACAGTTTCCTGACTACTATCAGCATCCCATGGGCAAACCTCTGCCAGTTTAATCTGACTGGTGGGTCTTTCTTTAGTCTTGCCAGAGGTGAGATTTTCTTTTGCTTGTGATTTTCCTGTTTTATCGACTGCACCCTGTGCCTTCTCGTTTCCTTTATCTAATATTCCCTTTTTTATAGCGTGGGTCTCCTTCACTTTAGGAACCTGAGAAGAACAAGGGGTCTTTTCAGTGACAGTTTCAAAGTCCCATGGACACACATCTGCCTTTGTAGGTGGTTGCAGTGAGCTGCCTGTGGATTTAGTGGGGTCAAACAGAGTCTTTGGTTTGCCCTCTGTAGGTGTTGTGCTTCTGCCCTTGACTGCAGCAGGTGAGGAACTTAATTGGCCCTTGATCTCAGTTGGTGTGGTGCCCTTTTTAGGTCTGCTGTGATCAGGGGGGAAAGTCGAGTCCTTTGGCTTGCTCGACGCCTCCTCTGTGTCCCATGGACAGGCATCGGCTCTTGGAGCCTTGGTCACCCCTCCGGATGTTTGAGGTTGGGATATGGCAGGCTTACTGTTGGACGAGGGTTTTGACCCCATTGCCTGACCATGGACATCGTTTCCTTCATCCCAAGGACATATGTCAGTAAGATCAATGACCTTCTGGTTTGGATGCCTGGTCAAAGTGGGCGATTGCTCGCTACCTTTCTGTTTCTGCTGTTGGTGCTTTGTCACCTTGTTGCTGCTTCCATGGACTGTAGTTTTCTGCACTGGTGCAATGGACACATGTTTCTGGACCTTGTTTTCTGACGGGGTAGGCAGGTCCTCCACCTCCCAGGGGCAGACCTCTGATAGGTCATACAAGTCTTTCCCCTTGGTTGGTTCTGAGCAGATGGATGGTTGACTTCCGCTCATCTGTTGCTTCATTATACCAGTTTTGGCAGCTGTTTGCTTGTACTCCACTGACTGACTGGCAATCATCTTTGGATAACCTTCCTGTTCTTCAGTTTCAGCAGGGGGCTTGGCATCCTTATTCTTTTGATTCGTTTTCTTTGTTGGATCCTCTACTGCTTGGGCCTTTCCAGTTAAACCAAGTGTCATCTCTTTGGCACTGGCAATAACGCTTAGAGACTTCTGCAGCATGGATGTTCTCGGATGAATTGGTTTCTTATCAGCTGTCAGGTTGTGGGCACTGGCTGACTTGCACACCAAGGGAACTGATTCTGTTGACTCACTGGCTGCATCGATCTTCTCAGAAGACTTCTTGACCAGCTTCTTACCCATTAGGGTCTCAAGCAGAGTGCCCTCTGTGGTTGCCACTTCCATCTTGTCCGTTACAGAGCTAGTAGAATCTTCGCTGTGGTCGAGAACGTGGTCATAACTGCTGTGGGATTTTTTGAGGGAGAAAACCTTGCTCTTCAAGGACTCTTCTTTAGCGGGCTTTACAGAATGCGATGGTTCAAAAGGGTTCTTCCTCAGCACACAGATGCTGTTGCGGTTACTTCCATGTTCACCCAGGTCCTTGTCGTCACGGCTGCACTGGCGGCCCATCGTCTCTGGGATCTCCGTGATGCGTCTCATGAGGGAACGTCCTAGGCCCTTCTTGGAGCTACGCTTCTTCTGCAGGTGAGGATTGTTGGCCAGCATCTTCTTCCTCTTATAAATTTCCAACTGAGAATAGAGTTTCTTCAGTTCTTCCTGTGAAATTGAAATAAAAGGCATGTGAGTTGAAAACAGAAATCTAGAACGTAGTAGTTTTAAAATGTGGTTACATGAAGTAGACGTTCTATTGCACAGAAAACATGCAGAACTAGTCATCATATGCAACAACAGACAGTGCTGTAAAGACGTTAGACCAAACCAACATGCTGTTTCACACTCATTAAAGACAGGACAGTCTGGGACGATGCAAATACGAAAATTCTATTGTTAGGTCTGAAACAGCCTCTGAAGAACATTGGCTCATTTACTGCGGTATTGAAGTCATCAGCAGTTATTATCCCAAGAGCCCTTTACAAAATGCCCTTCCTGTAAACAAGGTCTTTGGTGAGAGACTTCTTCAGCTCTAACAAACAAACAAAAACCTCTGCTCACGTTGGTACGTTTTTCCCAAAGACTTTCGCAAGACCTTATGCCACAGCCATTAATAGAACTTAGCTGGCCCATTTCCTCTGGTGTCTGCAATAAAAAACTGCCATGGCTCAGTATGGTTGTCAGCTACAGGACAGGGATCAACACATATTTGCAGATAATGAAATCTCAGGTAATTACCAAGACAGGAGAGAATCAAGGGGAACAGGAAGGTAGGAAAGAAAAGCAGGGCACCTACCCGAATGTCCTCTGGGTCCAAACTGTGCTCACTCCAGGCCGACGTAATGCTGCTATTCAGGTATGACCCCGACCGTCCCATGTCCAGTTCATCTTCATAGGCCTCTGTAGCAATGTCATCCCTTATATGTGTGCCCGCAAACAAGAACTGTGCCAAAGAAATCAGCGTTTAAGGAAACAGTTTCCCCATTATTTCAAACCAATATTTTGTTATTTTGTTACTGTTTTTATCTGCTTTTACATCTGCAAAGGGAAATGCTTTTCTTCATGAATCTTGACTAATGGGGTCACTATAAACCGTTGTTGTATGGAAAATAACCCAGATTCTTCTTTTGTGTTCAACAGGACAACATATGTGACCCTGAAGAACCAAAACAGTTTTATGGGTCAATTTTTCGAAATTGAGATTTTTACTTAATCTGAAAGCTAAATAAATAAGCTTTCTATTGATGTATGAGTTGTTAGAATATGACAATATCTAAAATACAACCGAGAGTGCAAAAAAATCGAAATATTGAGAAAATTGCCTTTGAATTTATCAATCAGAGGCACTGTGGCAGGCCATCCACTCACAAAGATAAAGTTTTTATATATTTAAGGTAGGACATTTACAAAATATCTTCATGGAACATGATATTTATTTAATTTACTAATAATTTTTGGCATAAAAGAAAAATCTATAATTTTGACCCATACAATGTATTTTTGTCTTTTATTAAATCAAAGATAGACTGGTTTTGTGATCCAGGGTCACATGATTACACAAAATATAACTTTTTTAAGGGAGTTTAAAAAAAAACTACACAGAAGTGGGTTTACCTTTGGCACAAGCAGTAATCCCAAAGTGACGGTCACTGTCAAGTGTGTGTGAGCAAAGAATAGCATCAGCATCCAGTCTGGGTGCAGTTCAGAAGCAAGAGTAAATCTGTGGATGGAATTACAAAAATATACAACAATTAAACTACATTTTATACAACCCTTCGTAACTCTGTGTTATATAGGAGTGAGTTTTAGTACTTATTTAGATGACCAGCATTTTCTTTAACTGAAATTTTCGAAATTCTTTGAAAATAAAAAATAAATTGTCTATCAGTCAACGTTAATACACTGAACAACTGTGATACATTACTATATAAAGAACATTAATTAAAAACAATGAAAATACAGAACTATCATGCTGAACGTCAGAGAAGTTAAGCAGCTGACTTTCTAGTGTGGAATACTTCTTTACCCATAGATCTCAAGCAAAATTCATCCAGGAAAGTGTGTATTGTTACAGTCTGGCAAATGACATAATTGAACCTTTCCAAAAAATAATAAATACAACTATAATACATCATAATGCACAATACATTTGTCACCAATTTTGAACTGTAGCTATTGTTTCTGATGATTTAATTATACCATTTACAATGCTTTATGGGAAAATATAACCCAGCTTTGAATCAGCACCTCGCATTTAACTCACTGTTATCTCATTACTAGAGTCCGCATGGTGTTTATAGCAATGTTTTTATCTGACTTCAGACTAAACGCTCACTTTGATTTAAATAATGCCATGCAGGATCAATAATCATAACAATCATTCTGACAACTTCAGTCTTCATTCCTACCTACAAGACACAAAAATGTTAAAAACTCCAGTATGCATATTTGCAATATTACCAATGAAAATACACCGGAAGTGTCGTCAAAGGGTAAAAAAAAACAGATCACATACCAATTTATTACAGTTTACCAATTTTCAAACATTTTTATTTTTAGTGTGAGTATACTAATATTCATCCAGGTCACCAAATTAAGGAAACACATAACAAATACACAGTATATGTGACCCTGGACAACAAAACCAGTCTTTTAGGTCAATTTTTCGAAATTAATGATTTTTACATAAACTGAAAGCAGAATTAATACGATTTCTATTGATGTATGAGTTGTTAGAATAAGACAATATACATTTAAAACTCAGGAATCTGAGAGTGAAAAAAAAATCAAAATGTTTAGAAAACTGGCTATTAAGTTGTTAACCAGAAGCACTGTGGCAGGCCATCCTCTCACAAAGATAAAGTTTAAAATATTTAAGGTGGGAAATTTACAAAATATCTTCATGGAACATAATCTTTACCTTAAATGCTTATAATCTTAAAGACTCCACCCCCGGTCCAGCTCATTTAGGGCGCTGTTCGGACAGCTACAGATAGATCTCTTTGTCTCCCGCGACACCACCCATTGTCTTACCCACACGGGGTATAGCCTCCTGGGCCCTGGCCAGAATCGCCTCTCTAGCAGACATCTGTAGAGCTGCAGGTTGGGCTATGCCCAAACACCCTCGCAAGGGTTAACAACCTTGGCGTAAACCCGGTGTCAGCCCACGTCCTGCGTGGCGACATGTAGGACTGGCATCCGGGGGGGGCGTATGCCTGCAATAGCACCTTCCCACCCTCCAAAAGGTTGGGTCAGTGTGCTATCTACCTTTCTTCTTACCCAAACACATGGTTATGAAACTGGTACCTCACCAACCTTCCTTCTTACCAAGACACTGGTTAAGAACAGGCATTCCATCCATCACTAAGCAAGCACCCCCTGGGGGTTGGCTGGGCAGAGCAGCTTCCCCCCTTAGGCCGGGACACCATATGATCTATCAGAGATAGCTCTAACCGGACCTAATGCTATCGGATGCAGTAACATCCACCCGCCCCCCCATGGGCTGTTCCGTCTGATATATTCTCATGACAACGATTCCCACACATGGTAACCAATGAGCTTCCTCAGGTTGGACTCCACCTCGCGGTTAACTACCCAGTCCGCACGTTTCATGCGTTCTCCTCCAAGGATGAGACTAGTCCTGGTCGTGTTAAGTTTGTTTAGTCTTTCGCGGTTTTTGTCTCCCACGTGGGTAGTGTTTTGTTCAATTTTATTATTTAGTCCTGTCCTTGTTACCCCATCGTGGGTCTTTGTTTTATGTTAATAAATCTTTGTTAACCGCTCCCTGCATCTGGTTCTCTTCCTGCACACATCCCTGACAGTTTGTAAACGTAAATGTTTTTTCAATATATTAAGTATTTGAAATAAACTTGTAATCATTGTATAAATTCTGTTAAATCTTTTGTAGATTTAAAAAAATGCATGATCAGATGAATTGAAAGTTTAATGACATATGTACATATAAGCTACTAATCTGTTAAGCATTATAAACTGTTTCCTTTATCATTTATAAATGATTTTTTAATCATTGTAAACCATGTCAAAATCATTTAAACAGTTTTAAAAAGCGAGCGGTCATATTAATGGAAAGTTTTATGACATTTGTAAGCATTTCAATTTAAAAGAAATAATGATCTGTTAATCATAAGATAATGCTTATAGTAAAACTACATTAGTAAACATTAACAAGCACATTATATCCTATTTCTAGCTATGTGAACATAATTAACTAAAATCTTGTAACGCAATATATTTTTGTTATTATAAAGTGTTACCATTATTTCTCTCTGAGAAGAAACTTGTTGTTTGCCCTACAACTTTTGCGCTCTTGCTCACCTTATAACATGAAATATTCCAGAGAGGATGAGTTCATTGTGCAGTGCGATGCCCATGTAGCGCGGCTCATGAAATGCCGAGGGGACGGTCCTCACCGCGTAACACAGATACACACCCCACAGCAGAAAGAGGAACTCAGCTGTTTGACAGAGAGAGACAAGTGTTAATACCCAACTGACCATGCATCTCCAGGCCAAGGGCTGTAAAAATCGTCCTTTTACAAACCAATGTAACACTAGATTAAAAACATCAGCATGATAAAGAATAAAACGTCATTCAATAAAGCTATAAACGCCATCTAGATTGCCTGTATTCCCTGGACTCTGCTTGACAGACAACTGGAAATGAAGATGTTGAAAGCCAGTCCAAAATGTTATAGATCCCCATTCCCTATTGACACTTCCTATACAATATCAGCCAGACAGACAGCAATAAACATCTGTTTCACGTCAGTGAACATCTGTCATTGTGAGTGTGACCTGTGTCGGTGCAAGTGTTATGCTGTGTTCACACCAAATGTGAATTAAGCGTTTGCCGTGTGTAAAAAGTCATATGCAAACACTGGCGGCAGGCGGTGCGTATGACACAAATCAGGCAGCGCGTTTGGGGCGTTCATCCGCGCAGGTTGAAAATTTTTAATTTTCGCGTTCATGCACAGGAAAATAACGAACTTTTCGCGCAAGTAATAAAGAGCATGGAAAACGATTGCCAATATTTGATGTGAACACAGTATTATGGCTGGGTTAACCCCAAACGCGGGTTGACCCAGCCACGCTCTTTATTACTCGCGGGAAAACTTCGTTATTTTCCTGTGAGTGACGCAATCGGAATTATTTTTCAACCTTTGCGGAAGAAGAGATTGACACGCGTTCGCGCCCGATTCGCGTCATTAGCACCGGCTTCCGCAAGTTTTCGTCTGTACGCATCTTTGCATTGACTTTGCATGTAATTAACTAGCGCAAAACGGTAAATTCGCGTATGGTGTGAACCAGGTGAACACGTGTCAATATTGTCTTCCGCAAAGATTGAAAATATTTGTCATTTCTCATCATTTACGTGAAAATAACGAACTTTTCACACAAGCTATAAAAAGCGTGGAACGCGATTGTTCACGTTTGGTGTGAGCCCAGCATTAGAGTGGACACATTGAAAATGTGCCATTCTTGACGTCAAGACACCGGACTAAACCTTTATTCTGAATCTTATTTGCCACAACCCTGCAGACTAATTCTGTGAACTCTGCTGTTGGTGCCAAGCTAGACTTGATCTATCACCTCCTTGCCTGGAATTAGTAGTTTAATGACCTGCAATGGTCCAACATTGTACATCATTCGGACACTTTCTGCAGCATGCCAGGAAAACAGTAAAGTACATTATCTTTATATCTCTATAGCTGCAGTGTCTTATGTTGACTGCATTTAGTGGTACAGTAACTTCTCAATCCTTTAACCAAAGTAATTTGTATCATGTAGAATTGTAACATGTGACAATGAACTATATATTATGTAATGGTGAATACCAGTGTATCAACAAATATTTAAATAGATATTGCCCAAACGTGCTTTCTACGATTATGAGCTTAATCATATTATTTTGATTGAAATATTGCGTTTACATGTGATCAAGTTAAATCGCAATTCTCAAATAACCAAACCTCATTATTATTCACATTCTAGATACGAACAAAGTCCTCAACACTTTCTGAAGTTTAAGTAACTCTGACTGATCTGACTAAATTCTCTCTTATTTGCTGACTGGCACGAAAATTGCCAAAAGATCTTATCTAAGCTCAAAAGAGCATTAACTCACAGATGAAGGATTTCAACTTTCACCACTCTTCAATATTTTTAGAACCAAAACTGTGTAGAATACAAACACACAAACTAAAGTTTCTAGCGGACTTGCTGAGAGAAATGTTGTCATTTGAAATAAAATTTGAATACATCTCCTGTAATGTATCTCAGCTGATGATGATTATGTGACAGGAGTGAACTCACCCACAGCTATCATGTAGTCCCAGCGGTCCAGTAGACACATGCTGAACTGTAGATCATCAGTGGTGAAGCCCACGGTGATGAGAGCGAGATGTCTGTTTGGATTTTGACAAACAGCCGAGGTCCAGGCAATTGCGAACCATATAACAATGAGAAGGATGATGCACAGAAGACGCATCACCCTCCAGCTGGTCATGTAGGGGATCCGCTGGGCTGTTCGCGACAGAAACACCTTCAGGACCCTGAAAAACAGTGACAACAATTGTTTGATCATTATCTCCTCGATACTGGAACTGATGTGGGCACCTCATGAAACATGATGACATGTACTGATAAATAATTTACAGCAGATGTCTCGATTTCATGTTGACTTGATTATTGACATAATAAATAAGTTCAGTATGTTCTTTTTGGATGTGACTTAATTGTTTGAGTTTTCCCAATTGTTTGTTGTATCAAATAAACAAAAAAAAGAGACTTCTTCATTTTCAGCCTTTTTTATGAGGGAATCCTGGATGTTCTTATTCGTAATAAACATATCAACAAAATATATCAGGATAAATAAATAGTCAAAATCAAGCTTGTCAGGTTTCAAAATAAACCACTTTATACTAGGATTTTTTGAAATCTTCTGGGTTTGGGTCACATAAAATTTGAGTGTTTTCTTAATCTCTGACTATGTTTTAATATGGCTTATGAAAGACATGAGAATCAGTTTAGAACAATAAGAATTGTAGATACTATAACTATTCCACTATTAGTTTTCCACTATTCCAAACTATTAAACAGACATCTAAAGACCATATGTTTTTTCTAAACACATAATTTCCATCTCTTTTCTGGAGGCGAGACCCCCATAGCCCTCCCAGCAGCCTCACGGGTCGTTGTTTCTGTCATCTAAACCGTCCAATAAAACGTAATAAATTGTGGCCATTTTGGCCTAAGTGCATTCTGTTATTTGTTTTCCCACAACGATTTAAAGCATGAATTTCTATGTATAGTTTAATGATGCAGTGAATCTTAAAGCCCACTTCAACCCAGATAAAGTAACCATGGAGCACAGAGACCTTACACTTAGTAGGACGACCATAGTTCACCCAAGAATTCACCCTCTTGTCATTTCAAACCCTTATGACTTTCATCCGCAGAACACGAAATATATTTTGAAGAAAGTTGGTAACCGAACATCACGTATATTGTATGGAGACAAAACCAATGCCAATGAATGTGAAGGAGACAGTTAACATCATTCTGCAAAATATCTTATTTTGTGCTTTGCGGAAGAAAGAAAGTCTCATAGGTTTGAAATGACAAGTATGACAGGAATTTCATTTTTGGGTGACCTATGACCTGCAGTATCTATCTCTTTAAGGCTATACAATTACAATCAGTATTGATTATGATTGAATTCTTTATCAGATATAACAGAAATAAGTAAGATACCTGTCTACTTGAAATCAATACACTCTTCTAGTTGCCATCAAGTTTATCATCTAAAAAGATCCAAGAGAGTCACCCGAGAGTAGTCAATGAGTCAGAATACGAAACAATGAATGCAAAACCCAATTTGTTTTCATAATGCTTAATATAGTTCTACAGGACATTTAACAAATAAATGCAGTACTGGACTTGATCTTACGGTGGCTGATAACTGTATCTATATAAGATACTGCTGGAGAGGGGAGGGGCTATAATAAGTGATTCATGGCATCAGTCAAAAAGGAAACTTTGGATTTGATGTAGACTTTCAAGATAAATAAGAGGAAAATCTCTCTTATAAAAATGTCAAAATAAACCATTATGGTGATAAATAAACATAAACAGAGCTGACATGCTTTATTGGATTTCATGTGAAGGTCGGCTGAAGATAATATTTTTTCCAAGAAAAAAAATCAGAGCAGTGACTCTCTGCATAGATGTGTGTAAAGTATGAACAAACTGCGATATCATAGAAATGTAAAGATATTAAAATGATGAGAATGTAAACTTATTATTAATTTGTATATATGAATACATATACTGTGTGCATTTATGTTCATTCAGACTCTGTTCTTAAAGATGACAGCCCAGTGTGACCAACATTTTTATTTTCTAGTTTCACTGCATCACAGATAAAGCACTACAGTTGAAATCCAAGTACAACAGTTGAAATCCAGCAGACTGTTGTGTCTACGCAGCTTTGCCCCTCTTGCTCACAAACCAATCTGTTACCTGCCACCCCTGCAGTCATTTTGTTTATCTGGGTTGATTCTGAAAATGGCAAAGATCTCAGTGGGTACCACCTCATCGCCATATTAGGAAAGTGCAAGTTTTGACATTTAATAATGTTGACCGTGAGTCATGCAGCATGCGTGGGCGGGGGTACATATCTATTTCTCATAGGCGACAATCTCGAAACTATCAGAGTCTGTCCTTCTCTGGTGGCATGTGTCATATGAGTCACTCAACTCAATATCTCATCCTAGCCATTTGTAGGATTAAGATTATGAATGCAAATCATCTATATCTGCTAACACTGTGACCAAAATAATGACATTGCCTTCCAGGGTGAGTCATCTTTAGTAATGTCATTCACGGTACCTGTAGAGTTTGAGGGTGACCGTTCCATACACTGTGGCAAATCCGAGCAGGCGAACCCATCTCAGCAGGATACAGCGGAAAACACTCGGCTGGAAGTATAAAATCACTACCTGGAATAAAGAAATGCCCACAAATGAAATAGATCATATAATATCTGAATATCTTTTATTAATAAAGCATCATTCTGATACCACCTTAGTAAATGTATTTGTTTATCTGTAAAAAAAACCCACTATAGGTTGTTTGCACATGATGTCACGGCACTGCACGAAGTGCAGATGGAGGGGAGCAAGTGATTTTCTCAATAGAAATTCACTATTCCAAACTCAAAATGCCTACGTTTTGCGTTGATGTTCAAACTAATCAAACCATGAAACCACAAGGTGTTTTTATTGTGCGGCAAAAGTTGATGTTCATGAAGGCGGAACATGCAAGTATTGACTGAGAAACTGAGATAAAAGTGGCTTGTAAACTTGAATCATTCTTCCCTATAGAAATCCATTATAAGGAAATTGCTTAACATACTGAAACAACGACCACGTAAAACTTAATTTCTAAATTATAATAAATGCTAGCAGGTCCAAGAACTGTTTGGTTACAAGTATTCGTCCAAATATCTTTCTTTGTGTTCATCAGAAGAAATAACTGTATACAGATATGGAACAACATGAAGGTGAGAAAATGAAGAAAGAATTTCTATTTTAAAGGATAACAACTGCCTAGTTTTGAAATATATATTGCCAAAATTATTTTTCTTTTTGCTCATTTTGTGTAAAATAAATCAACTTTAAGAAAACTTTTTACCATCGACAAAAAGACAACACTCAACATTCTCCTCCATAATTCTCCACAGACGACTCTGTCAACATAATAAGAAATAAACTGGATGTGGTCTTTGTGACGTCTATCCGTCTATATCTGTCACAGAGGACTTAGTACAGAGCTCCAAACAAACCCATCAGATGCCAAGAAATTTTACATCTTACATCCCACATTCCCTGAGAGAGAGAGAGAGAGAGAGAGAGAGGCAGCAGACCTGAACTGTAATTGAAGCAGAATCCCACAGCTGTGCTGCTCCTCCTCCTCCACATGCAAACAGAAATGTGGCGCTACACCATGTGTGTAATCTCATAACAACAGTCTGTTCATTTTTCAGGAAGCTCTATTATTAGATTGATTATGGACGAATTGATTTTGAGATGAATTGCTTCAGCACTGACTTTTCTGTCATAACAAAGTACAGTGAAAATAGCGGCAGGCATTACGACACAACCGTAAATCATCAAGTATCTATATTCTATTTTATGGTGAATCTGTCAATTGTGAGGCAACAGCAACTCCGGACAAAAAAATGAGGAAATGTCTTCAAGAGCACTCTTATAGGGAAATCAATGTATGAATTAAAAAGGGAAAGAAGATAAAATTTGAAACACATTGTTCGTCTTTGCACTATTTCGGCAAAAGCTCTTGCATCTTTAATGTTTTAAAGAATGTTGCTTAAACTTAAATCTCTGCGTTTGTGTAGATGTTGATGTACTGTATTTGTATAAAGAAGCTGTTCACACTAGAAGAAAAATGAAAGTAAAATACGTGTAATTCAGACCAACAGCTAAACAAATGTCGGGCTAAATGACACATACATTTATTCCAGCTGAACGGAACTTAACAGCCAACTGCCATAAACCACAGAAACAATGAAATGCTTCTTTAAAGAGATTGAAGACCGGTAAATCTCTATTTAAAGATTCGCAAATCTCTTTTGGTGATCAATATTAGCTGACAAAATAGCCTTTGTGGATTTTCCGGTTGCACTAGAAAAACTTTATCCCGGAACTGTGAATGAACCGATAAGATAAACAGAGTAATATCTAGTCATATGATGTCAACATGACTAACACCATGAGGCAGGAGCATCTTCATGTAGAATAAAACTTGTTTGCCAGACCATTGATATTGCTGGAGTCTCTAAACATTTGTCAAAAGTTACATTTCTTTATGTGTATAACTAATTCCGGGTGCACCTTTAAGATCAAGACGTGTGTGTGTGTTGTCCTGATAAACCCAACCAGTATTTTTTTCGAATTTTTTGGTCCCCATGAAGAGAACAGCTAATAAAAATACAAAATTATATTTATGGGAGAAATGTAAAACTGTAGAAAGGTTTGTATGAGGGTGAAGGGATAGTAGAGTATAAAAAACATCATAGCTATACAAAGTCCCCACAATGTATAAAAACAAACTGGTTGTGTGTGCGTGTGCGTGGTGCATTTGTCAAGGGATCATGCAGTCGGCCAGCTCTTAATTAGAACTGGGAGTAGCGTACGCCGGCAGCACAACTCTCAACAGTTTTAACCAGTCACTGACAAACCATGCAAGACTCACACTCCTCACATCTCCTCATAAATATACGATGCAGAGTAAACAGAATGACTTTTGATGATTCCTTCAATTCAAGTAATTTACGTTACTATTGAAAGATCTGAAAGCTGCACCCGCCGGAGTTACTCTAATGTGATATAAGATATAGGAATGCATTTGAAGTCTGAAAGGTGTCAGCACGGACAAAATGATGCGATGCATTCTCAACATTGCTGCAGGGAGCTCAAAAACTTGCATTGGGGTAAAAGTGCTTCTACAGTTTTCTGCAGCAGAAAAACAATTGAAGAGAATTATGCTGAGCAAGATAAAATGACTTAAATGTAAATAAATAAACAGGGTTGTACTCGCAAGCACTTTTGCACCATGAAAAAACTCCACAGATTTTTTTCAGGGCTTTTTCATAATTAGGTCCATCCTATAAATCTAATTGATTTACATAAAAAATCATGCTGACATCATAAGATGACATTATATTGGAATCTATTGAAAGAATGTTTAAGCAGAGAGAGAGAGAATTTTTTAAAAGGAGCAGAATTATTTGCAATATAATGTGCAGTTTTGACACAGAATCGATTATAATGGATTTTAATATCATGGTTATTGTCAATAATGGTCTACATTGTGACACCTCTAGTTGAAAATAATTGAAAATAATATATATATTTTAAGGTAACTATATTGCTAAGGTTTGTTACCACCACATTTTCTCGCTGAGCAAGTTCTCTTCTTTCTTTTACTTTCGGTAAACTTAAAAAATATAATTTGACATATTATTGATATATTCTATGATAGCAGCTTAAGAGGCCATCCACACGGGGACGCATTTAGCTGTACTCCTAAAGATTTTGTATCGTATTTGGGTTTCATCCTCACAGATCCAGCGTTTTGGGAGCCTGAAACCGCTATTTTTTTAAACCAGGTCCCAGAGTGGATAAATCTGAAAAAGTCGGCTTCTGTTTTTGTGTGTACAGCCGATCTGTATATTTCCTAAAACGATAATGTCATCACCCAAAGCGTGCAGATTTTATGCGCATGCTCCAAATCTTCTTTTCCGTTTTTAGTGTATCTCTGTGGCAAAATTACAGCACCACATACTGATTTGTTGTGTATCCTACATTTCATTACATTTACATTTAGTCATTTAGGAGACGCTTTTATCCATCTTACACATGAGGTAAACAATGGAAGCAATTGGAACAACATAAGGACAACAAAAAGCATAAGCACATAACAACTATTCTTATAGAGCCTACCACAGTATGGAAGCATATTGGTTTTTCAATTTAAAATGCAAACCCAAAATGGCAATGCAGTATATAAAATGACAATGCAATTGATTAAAATATACATTTTAAATAACATATGTGCAACATTAGGTGCAAAATGAAAATAAAAATGTAATAATATCAATTACATTGGTCGGTTCCTACACTTGTTTTAATATTGTTATTTAAATCGATATTTTGAACGTTCTTCAAGTTGCTAAATTTGAATGCATTCCCCGGATTGATTATTCTTTGTTTCAGATAGTCAAGCAAATCTGTTGCACAAGGATCATTGAAATGTTATTTTCCCTTGTCGGGTGTTCAATGTTGAAAAAAAATCCATTTAGAGCTGGCCACGCCCCCTCTCTGACACCGCGTCATTGGGTGAAGGCGGTGCCAGCTTTGCTGGTTACGTGCCTTGATGTGCGGCTGCAGAGCTGATAAAAGCATTAAAGCACATGCACACGACTTGGGGCACAAAGACATTAATTACTTAAAGGGTTTATATGATGCGGCTAAAACGAATATTATCGTTTGTTTTAGATGTAATCCAATGTGTTTACACGATTGAACAAAAACACTGTATTTTCCACATACGGTGCATGTTTGTATCTCCACTCTGCCCTGCCTCTCTGAAACACGCAGATTTTTTACAAAGCTCATCGCTCTGAAAAGCGAGGCGTGCTATGATTGGCCAGTTAACCAGTGCGTAGTGATTGGTCGGATACTGCAAGCGTGTGACGGAAATACAACACCTCTTACCATATCAGGCTCTAAAGCATTTGTACTGATAGGTACGCCCACCTTACTTGCGTATACATCTGGTCGGTATTACATTTGGTACTATGCCATCGAAGTAACCTTTTGAAGCCCATTTTTTTAGGAGTGGAAGAGTAAAGAAAGAGAAAGGTGTGTTTGTAAAATGTACATCGACATTTTGGCAAATCTAGTTGGTCATTCAGGTATTACTTGAACATAGAAAACTGAAAATAGGTTGTACATTTTACATTCACTCTTAAAAAACAAACGTGCTTCCAAAGGTTCTTCGATGCCGCGGAAGAGCCTTTAATATCTGAAGAACCTTTCTGTTTCACAAAAGGTTTTTGTGGCGAAAAAAGGGTCTTCAGATTGTAAAAATAAGAAAGAGATGCTTCTTTAAAGAACCTTTGACTGAATGGTTCTCTGTGGAACCAAAAATGGTTATCACTGGGCATCACTGTGAAGGGCATCACTGTGAAGAACCTTTTAAGCACCTTGATTTTTAATAGTACACTACAGAAATAGTAGTGTGGTAATTCTGAATTCTCTTTTAAACATCATAACTGCAACTCCCAGCTAAAATGAGTCTTCTGCATAATGGATTCACATTGATGACTGCTTGAAAGCTGATCTTCACGACAACATCCCAAAAATCAATCAACAATGATGTACCTTGACTTTACGGTGTGTGTGTCGGGACTGAGGCCCAATCCAAAACATCAACGACAAAGAACAAACATCTGAGGCTGCGTAATTATCAGCGTGTTGCAGATGTGCCGTGACCCCCCCTACGGGGCCGTTCTTGTTAATCCGATTAGCAGAAGCATTAACCGCCGTCCCATAGCAGACAAAAAAGATGCAGGCACGTGCTTTTTTTGGCTCACTAGTTCTGAGTCAGAGGAGGGACGTGGTGCAGCCCTTAGAGGAAAGCGAAGAGGAGATGGCGGAAGTCAGCGTTGCCAGGATCGGTGAGGCGAGACCATATTTCGCATGCTGGAGGAGGGAAGTCTCATCGCACCGGAGCGTTAAAAAACACACTGCGGTTCAAGTGGATGATTCCTCGGAGGGACTCAAGAACACAAACAAAACGCAGTTGCCGTGGCGAGAGACGGGTGGGAAGCCGGGCGGCAACCAAGAAAAAACACTTCACATCAGGGCTGAGAGATACAGCTAAACATATTTCAAATATTTGTAGTCATTTAACAGCATTTATATCTTAGCACGTATACTAGACTTATATTTTTGGGGAAGAAAATCGAACTTCTGTTTACCTATAAAAACACCCCCCCAAAATGCTACTTCAAAGTATGTCTTTAAGCTTACAAATTTGTCCTAAATGCAGAAGATGCTATGCAGTCTCAAACTGAGATTAAAACTTAACGGCCGCACAAACATGCATTAAAAATCACTGCAAGAATAATGTTGTTTGTTTAATTTAAACAACCACTAAGAAAATAAATGTGTGCACAACATTTATATTCAGTATTCGCTCAGCCCACAAGAGCACTCGCCATCTAGAATAAAAGATAACACTTCACAAAATGCCATTTTACAAAAATACCCTAAAAAGACCTCACTCTTGACATGTCAGGGTTTCGCTGGATGTCAGGATAGTACAAATGAAATAAACTCCAGCAGAGAGAGACGGGCCTGACATTTCCCCTGTTTGCCTGGAGCACTAACATCCACTCCAAATATTAGTGATGAGAGGACCTGAATGATGAGAGATTCACTCTTCCCACAAAAACTTTAGCTATAACGGTAGAGATATAGATGCAGAAGAGGGACAGGGAGCGAGAGGGAGAGAAGAGAACTATATCCATGAGAGAAACATGATGTTAAGTCACACGCATTTACCGTCAGCACTTCATATTACTGGAAATTCACAGCTACTGTACACCTACTGTAAAAGTTCCGTGGAAATTCACTTTTCCATCGTCGCGCCGAATTGTTCTAAGCACAGTCTGAAACAGTTATGTGTCCACGAGAGCCTGGTTCGATAAGACACAATCGTCCTAATGAATGCGTACGGAGCCGTTATAGCTCAGTCTCTCGTGTTACCGAGGCAGCGGGGGACGCGTTTGTGTTTACATTCTAAAAAAATCTTAGCGCAAAGAGATCCTCCTAGTGACAAAATTCTAAGAAAATTCTTAGAAATGTGGACGTTTCCCCTTATGTTGTGTTCCCACCGAACACGAATGAAGCGTTAAGCGCGACTGATTTACATGTTAAGTCAATGCAAAGATGCGATAGGAAATCTTGTGTCGCAAATTGAGCGTTTCGGACGTTTGACGCACGAGTGATTCGCGTGAAATGCGCAAGTTGAAAAATCTTTGGAGAAAATTTGCGCCACGTTAACCAATCAGGAGCTTGTTCTAGTAGTGTGGTGATAGTGAACGGAGGCAGAAATCCAAAACAACAATGGAGGTCAAAACCATCGTTGCTGTATGTGTGTACCCGGAGCTGTACGATACATCTTACTTTTATCGAAACAGGAATAAAACGGATCTTGCTTGGAAGAAAGTGAGTGAGGAGGTCGGACAAGCTGGTAAATTGTAAAAAACGCTCTTTACTCAATTTGAGCTATAAATAGGCCTATATGTACGAGACTTGAGCCGCCTGGCAGAAGCCGCTCCCATTAAACGAATACGCATCTGTCGTAGTGAAGTGAATTTCACGCGCGAATGAAGCGAGTAAACTCAGAATGTTCAAGCATCCAATTACGCGCGAATAGCGCGATTCATTCGCGCAAGTCGTGTTCGGTGGGAACGCTTTATTAGAATTACAGATAAGATCCTAGTAAAGGAAAAAGGAATTCATAAAGCATCTAAACCCTTCAAAGAGCTTTTAAGGTTCAACATTTTAGGACAAGTGAGGATGACTTTTCTTTAGTTGCAGAGAAAATGGATGAAACACGAAAAGTGAGAAGAATGTCTTGCAATGCTTGACAATTTCCATATTACTTTTAAGGTTCATCTGATTATTTATTTTATTGTATGTGTGTGTTCAACATTTGATTATCCTTTTTTTGTATAGTTGCTTTGATGCAATGGAAATTGTAAAAGCGCTATAAAATAAAATGAAATGAAATGAAAGTGATTTAATGAGACACAACACATTAGATGTTCGTGACCAATCCTATTAGAGACACGCTAACATCTCCAAAACAGCACAGAAATGCCATAGCGCCAGAAATAGAAGAAATCACTAGTTTAACATATTGCTAAATATGTTAAACTAGTGATATGTTAAACTGGAGAAATGCAGCTATGCAGCAGAGATGATTTGGTTCTTTCACCACTTTCTATCACACTATCATCTATCATCTCTATCATCTACTTTCTTGATCACACAAACAACTAATTGTGTTACTGTTCATTTTCTATCAAATATATTGACATTAGCAGCATGGTAAATAAAAATAAAGAAATAATATTTATATGAACATATATATAGTGTGTGTGTGTGTGTGTGTGTGTGTGTGTGTGTGTGTGTGTGTGCGTGCGTGCGTGCGTGCGTGCGTGCGTGCGTGCGTGCGTGCGTGTGTGTGTGTGTGTGTGTGTGTGTGTGTGTGTGCCGTATAACAGGAAAAAATACATGTACAATTTCAAACTTATGACCCTATACCTAAAAGCGCTCTTTTTTTCCCTCTTGGTCAACCAACCAATCACAGTCTTTAAAAGACTGTGTCATACATAGCAACTGGGTCAGCCCCCCCTCCACAAAGTTTTTGTCTTTTCCTTGCTACGAGTTTCTCTCAGATTGGTCCTGAATCATTTTAAACCAAGACTCCTACGTAGAAGCTTTTAAGCTAAATTAAGAGTTTAGATAATCTTAGAATCTTTAAGAATACGGGCCCAGCTATTTTTGGTAAGACTCCTATCTATAACAAGCAAACAACACAAGTAAAAGGCTTAGCAGTATTACCAAAATCGTATGCTGTAACAAATAATGAATTATTTTATACAATTGTAGTATTTTATACTGCAGCACTACCATAGCCTAAATACATTCATACACAGAATAGCATACACATTCCTAAAGAGCACTAAAGGTTGTCAGCAGTTCTGGTGAAAGCCATTAGACTCCTCAGCATCATTACTGGAAAACTGAGGATTACACATTAGACATGCCAAAGCAAATGCCAGTACATATAAAATTGATATTTCCCTTTCTCTTGTTTTCAACTTCTCCATTAATAATCAATGCTATGTGATGGGAATCACACTAATATTCCTGCTTGCTAGCGCAGCCAATGGATTGCACAAAATTGCTTTGCAACTATAGAGGTTTTTATATTGGTATTTTACGTCACAAATGTTGAAAACACACTGTCCCTGTATCAACCCTTAAAAACATTACAAAATCACAGATTTTCGTTGTTAATGAACACAAAGAAAATGTATCTACGCATTTGGAAGTCACTTTTGCATCTAGTGCATACAAGTCTTCACAAGGCTCCCACCAATGAGCTACAGTAATATTAAACAAACTATGCAATGATCTTTATCACACAATGAAAGGAAGGATCACACGCTGCACAAACATGGCACCACAACATCCCCAAACAAAGTCAATTCCGAAGTATGAAACTACATTTAAGATAAAAAATCCCCTACCACCACCCTATATTCCATATTAATATTAGTCCATACGTTATTCCATAAATGAAGTAGTCCATATAACTTCGGCCTTTAATTTATTGCATTTTGTTCAAATTTGTTAAAAAACAGCCAAATCATCAACATATTATTTAACCCATATGACCATATAGGACGTTTGTCACTTCTATGATATTGTGAAGCATCCTGTTTAAGAATACAAGATAAAAATCATAAAGGTTTTGGAATGCCATACGTGGGATTAATGCCCTATTTTTTATTTCTTTCTTTCTGTTTTATTTTTAGTAAACTGCTCCTTTAAACCCAGAAAAATAAGACACCTTTTCCGAGCGAAATGGTGTGGGAGGTCGTGTCGTGCTGTCTGGCTCATCTGCGTCTGTGACTATACCCTCTGGAGTGTAAACCCGAGAACAGCGTGTACCCTTTCTCCCAACAGACACGGACACACACACACACTCCTGTTCAGACCTCACATGGGTATACACTCAACACACTTTATTCCACCCCTTCAGGGGCTCAAATTCACTCACAGGCTGAGCCAAAAAGAAAGCATTTATTATTTACCTTTATATAATAGTCCAGGAAGATTTATCTTAATGTTTCCCGCTTGCATTTTTTCTCTTTTTTTATACACAACTTTCAGCTCCCCCTGCGGCCCCCTTTTATTCGGCGTTTTCAAAGAAGTCTACCCATTACGTAATGCGTCTCTCTGCGTTTTTGTGTAAGATGAACAGAAAGAGGCGGAGTGGGACTGAGCCACTGTCAAAGAGTCTTTGAACACACACAGACTCGCACACTTACGCTGAGGTAGAGATTGATAACATAGCAGTCAATCACAGAGATCTGAATTTCACACAGCCGACACCATTAAACTCATGTGGTGGATTTCTTAGACGGCCTATTAGTGGTGTCAGTCAAATCTCAAACAAACAGACGTGATTGTCGAAGGTGCACAGAACACACAACATAATGCAAGCGGGAAGCGTGCAAGACGCAGACAGCAGAAAAGAGAGAGTGTTCAGTCGGTAGATATTTTGAGCGTGATACCATATTGCTCTTCCTATCTCTGCCGACGAGAGTATGTGCTTAGAATGTCATGTTAATGGCTTGGTTGTCATGTCTGACACACACAGCACCAATAACAAGAGTGTGTTGCCATGTTTGAAAATGAAATCATGCCAATGTGAACTGGTTAGTGGCACCACAAGAATGCACACGATACCAAACACTATTCCGAGCTGTTATATTTAAAGGTCCAGTGTGTAGTTTTTTTGAGGATCTATTGACAGAAATGCAGCATAGCATAACATAACTATATCCTCAGAGGTGTATAAAAACCTTACATAATGAAGCGTTACGTTTTTATTACCTTGGAATGGGTTATTTCCATCTACATGCACCGTGGGTCCCCTTACATGGAATTCACCATGTTGTCTCTACATTAGCCCCAAACAGATGAACTGCTCTACAGCACGTGTTTCGTAAATACAATACATCATCTCCTTCGGCAAAGAAGCAAAAATGTGACGACATCTTAATCCTCTTTCTGTCTCCGTAGACCTTCCAAAGGGAGGGGTGCAGTGAGCGATAGGATTGCAATTTGCAACCTCAACACTAGATTAGATGCCACTAAAAAATGACACACAGCACCTTTAATCCAAAGGTATTGTAAATGTTTTAAATCCATTTCGCGTGTTAAAGTGCCATTTAATGAAAACCTGTAAATAAAAAAATATAGAATACAGAATAGCTGTCAATTGGTATTCCATAATCTGAAATACCATTAAAATATTACTTTAACCATATCTGCAGCAGATTTATTATTTCTAACTAAAACTAAAATTAACTTATTTCAAGATTTCTGTCAATTGAAATAAAAAATATATAGGCCCAAATATGATTTGGATTTCTTTTTAACAAACCGAAAACGGCACATTGCCTTAGCAATAAAGTGAAATAAGTGTAAGAGTCACTGAAACTTAAAATAAAACCTAAGTAGCACTATAAAAATGAAAAATAAAATGATAAGTACATAGCAAAATTAGCTTAAAGTATATATAGTATATACAGTACTGTATATTATAATTAATGAATTAATTGGTTTTGTTTTTTATTTTGTCTTCTTGTTTTAGGTTCTAATGTCACGGTAGTGTTAAGGTTTTGTTCTGTGTTCTAGTTTGCCCGTGTTCATGTATTAGTTTCGTTGCCCCAAACCTGTTTCTGTTCTCCCTGATTACCATCTCCCCTGAATTTAAGACCTGTGTTTTGGTATTGTTGTGGTTACGTGTTGGTCTTGTTCCTGTTTTGCTCCTGTGTGGTTTTACGTTTGTGGATTAATTAAAAACAACTTGGAAATACTGTTGTGCGCTTCCCACATGTTACAACTAATTTGTTAATTGTTCCATAAATCATGCTCACATTTGAATAATTCCTGCCCGCAATTTAACAAAATCATTACTCTTTAATAATATTTACGAAGAGGAAGAAAGATAAATAAAAACAAAAAACACCATGATATTACTGTTATAAAAGTCATCGCACCCATGGTCATACTTCAATGATATTATTTCAAGAAACGTGTATTCCATTTTAATAATGCCATGGCCGTTTCTAGAGGTGATGGTATCTAAACTTTCCCTTTCTATCTTTCCAAACATGTGTTCATGACCCCCTGAAGGCTCCTTACTGATGACATATTCAACAGGGTCATAAAGCAAACCGAGTACAACCTGAGTTAGCATGACTCAATCTTTTCACAGCTCGTCTCACAAAAGCACCACTCGCACAATGTGCTTTAACAAAAACCTTCCGCTTCCGTGGAGCGGTGTGACTCCAACAGCTGGGCTGTGAAAGCTTGGGCAGATGAGATGACGTGTATGAGACTGAATGCTGTTATTTATTACAGTCATGCATGATCATTAGCTGCCGTCGCTTCCCCCGCACCAATCTCCAGGCACTTGGTAACAAAGGCCACGGATCACGTCGCTGGAACGCTAAGACTGACGTTAAACGCATCTGTGGAAATGTTGACGCATGATTCGGAGGTCTCACATCTTTACTTGATGAATTGATGAGCGTCTATACAGTAAAATGTGCGCATAATACATCACATTTCTGAGTTGAAAGCACACAGCGTTAGCGGCTAGGTCCTCGGAGTAAACACACATATTGAACAAATGAACAAAAATGTATAGCTTGAAGGGAACAATAATCGGCTTCGAATAAAAGCATCAGCCAAATGCATGAATGAAAGTTGGTGTTTCCAGTAACACCTCACAACTGAGTTTTCTTATTAATGCACAGGCGTAAAGTCGTATTTTTTGCTTGATGATGTAAAAAAAGAAAACTAACGTTGAGACAGATAGCTCAAGGTCACAATGCAGATCCTTAGATTATTGATCCGGGATTAGTTCTCATAGAAACCACTTTACATTCTAAGAAACTGGCGCATGGTGGTGGGAAATACAGAGTATATGTGAACATGTGCATATTATAGCACAATTAATAATGCAAGAGGTTCCTGTCCATCGTAAACTTTGCTTTTTATGTGTGTATCGTAATGCTAGCCAATCCATTTACTCAATCATTGGGGAGATTCTTCAGTAGATGCGTTTAAACTGAGACATCTCATATCGAGTTATCTAATGCCCATTTCCTTGCAGTGACCCTTAAGTCCATCTTTGACCCTTGGGGGTCTTATATGTTCTCATATAACAAGACAAATCCAGGGCCGGCTTGGGCTTTTGAGCTTTCTCAGGGAAGATTAGAGCGAGCATGTACCTTTTCCCCCCAAACACCATTAATAATTGAGCGCGAGCAGGTCATTCCTGAAGCAGGTCTAATTAAAGATGGAGGTGGAGTGTGGAGTCTGATGGGTTTCTGGTCCATGAAGACAAGGACAGGAAGAGTTTACATGACCAGGATGAGCCACGTCAGAGCAATGGGATGCCGTGAGTGCAAATCCACAGTGGAAAATGTTTGATTTTGGGAATATCGCTTTACCAGTGGTTTTCAGTACACATAGGGTCTCTATAGCTATATTTCACACATAATTTGGTTTTAATTTTGAATAAGAAAAAACATTGAATTTTATTATATATATTTGATAAATTTGTTGGAAGTCTAAAAGTGGTTTTTTTTCAATGGATGCGTGTTTTCTGGTCAAGCCGAGAGACCAGATTCACAATTTGCTAAACCAGCTAAAAATTGTTAATACCAGCAGACGCTGTCCTTAATCTGAAACCTCATATCTCCATATTTTTTTTTTTTGCCATAACTCATTAGTCACCCTTTATGTTTGTCAAATATATAGCCCATAAAAAGTATTAAAAGTGCTTGTCAACTTTGAAAACACAGTATGTGATTTTAAAAAAGTACAGTGTTTTTTCCCCTTCCTTAAAAATAGAGAGTGACACCTCGGACATTCAAGGTTTCGGGATGACTGTGACGATAGGCTTATCATTGAACATCTATTAGGACTATGCGATATTGAGGAAAAATGCGCTATGCGTTAGCATGCTAAATAATGCGATATGCGATACAATATTTATTTTTCTAAAATCAATTTAAATTGTATTTAAATATATTTAAAAAATTATATAACAAACATATGTTTCACTGTATTTTAGGAAAAATAAAGCATCACTACAACTTCTTAAAGATTACTGAAAAATACTGCCATATCTTTGAGGTGCTTCTTCGTTTTGGCACTAAATGTCTTGGGATGTCTCTCATCTTTGCTTGCTATAAAAAGCATTGCGACGCAGATTGTTGATTGATTTGCCTCAGAGTACATGCACGCTAGCATTCGCACGCACATATATCCCTAACATCGACCCAAAACTTTGTCCATTCATAACTTTCCGAAGAATTAAATAGCTCATTTATTGCAAACCATTGCGATATGCATATTGCAATATGCACATTTGCGATATTTCGATATATTGCACAGCCCTAACTTCTAATCAGAGACCAAGAAAACAGAACATTCACCAAGTAAAAAAAATGTAAGTTGAAGCATTGTGATTTAAGAGGTGACGCAAATTATTACATTTTAATGAAAGATTACAAAGACAAAACCTGTTTTTCCTTAAAAGCATGATAAATTATGCACAATAAGACCAGAAACATGTATTAACCCTCAGCCGTGAGTTTTGAATTCCACGACAGGCACCCTGAAGTATTATTAATGCGAGAGGAATGGTGCTAAAGTGGTCAAAGTTAAATGATTTCACTTTGAGGAAAAGTTTCAGGCAAACTACTTCAGCAAGATAGAAAAAGATCAATGTGGGACATGTAGAAAGCAAGTGTTCCGTATGACATAACAGTTTATCTGAGAAGTGAGAGCTAACATTCCTTTGATTGGTGATAATGTAAAAAGGCAGCTTTTTTGAGGAAAACTGTCATGAACTTGTCATCTCTTTTTTTTCCATCCATCCATCCATCCATCTTCTTCCGCTTATCCGGGGCCGGGTCGCGGGGGCAGCAGTCTAAGCAGGGCTGCCCAGACTTCCCTCTCCCTAGACACTTCCTCCAGCTCTTCCGGGGGGACACCGAGGCGTTCCCAGGCCAGCCGGGAGACATAGTCCCTCCAGCGTGTCCTAGGTCTTCCCCGGGGTCTTCTCCCGGTGGGACATGCCCGGAACACCTTCCCGGGAAGGCGTCCAGGGGGCATCCGGAAAAGATGCCCGAGCCACCTCAGCTGGCCCCTCTCGATGTGGAGGAGCAGCGGATCTACTCTGAGCTCCTCCCGAGTGACCGAGCTTCTCACCCTATCTCTAAGGGATCGCCCGGCCACCCTGCGGAGAAAGCTCATTTCGGCCGCCTGTATCCGCGATCTTGTCCTTTCGGTCATGACCCACAGCTCATGACCATAGGTGAGAGTAGGAACGTAGATTGACCGGTAAATCGAGAGCTTCGCCTTGCGGCTCAGCTCCTTCTTCACCACGACAGACCGGTACAGCGACTGCATTACTACAGAAGCTGCCCTGATCCGTCTGTCAATCTCCCGTTCCATCCTTCCCTCACTCGTGAACAAGACCCCCAAATACTTGAACTCCTCCACTTGGGGCAGGAACTCTCCACCTACCTGAAGTGAGCAAGCCACCCTTTTCCGACTGAGAACCATGGCCTCAGATTTGGAGGTGCTGATTCTCATCCCAGCCGCTTCACACTCGGCTGCAAACCGTCCCAGTGCATGCTGGAGGTCCTGGTCTGATGGGGCCAGCACGATGACATCATCCGCAAAGAGCAGAGATGAAATCGTGTGGTCCCCAAACCCGATGCCCTCCGGCCCCTGGCTGCGCCTAGAAATTCTGTCCATAAAAATTATGAACAGAACCGGCGACAAAGGGCAGCCCTGCCGGAGTCCAACATGCACCGGGAACAAGTCTGACTTACTGCCGGCAATGCGAACCAAGCTCCTACTCCGGTCGTACAGGGACCGGATGGCCCTTAGCAAAGGGTCCCGAATCCCATACTCCCGGAGCACCCTCCACAAGATGCCGCGAGGGACACAGTCGAATGCCTTCTCCTTTTCCTTTCATCCAATTTGGTTTTTATAATCTATGTCTGTGTGGACAAGTCTTGGGAAGGGGGTGTTGTTGGCACCACTTCCCACATGCCTGGGCAGGATTGGGAGTTAATGGTTAGTGTTGTGTCCCCTGAGCCTTTCGCTGTATGAATTACATCTAGCTTGGCCTCTGTAGAGTCAGAGTCTCTCTCTCTTTTTCCATCAGAGCCCTGCAATGTCCCCTTCCCCGTCATCACCAAATCCACTGAGATATTTCTGATAACATTAGGTTAATAGGGATGTGACCCGTGCTTTTTGTGTGAGGCAGAAAGAGGGACAGCAGACCGAGATGAGAAATACAGCAAGCGTCAGTGTTTAAATGCTTGTTTTTGTTTTAAGTGCATAAGAAACCGGGGTTTAGAATAACACCATTCATTCTGCTCCATTTTGCAGCTCATTCTGGCCAAGAACCAAACACTTAGCAATGGTTGGAATGTTTTGCAATTTTTGCAATAGCATAACCAGAAAACCTTGTCTATTCTTTGAATAGCTTGAATGTGTCACTTTTTTATCAATCTCTCATGGTCAGTATTGACAGTTTGTTAAGCAAGATTCCTAATTGCATTTTGTTGTATGTTTTCTCAACACATTCTCACTTCCAGCAGGTCAAATATTGACGTTCGGGCAGCGTCCCTCAGTGTCGCGGGGTATCCCTCGGGCATTGTTTTTCGACGTGTGTGGTAATTCGTTGCTTTCCATGAGAAACTATCGCCATCAACTTGAAGACGTGATGGGCATGTCAATTATACAGTTATAATGAAATTATATAGGGGTGTTATTTGATGAAAACATGACGAGGTGTGTTGGGGTTGTATTTTTAGTTTAACAGCCAGGATCATTGTGTTTATTCATGTGACGTTATTCAGGCAGTTTGAGCAAGTAACGAAACAGTTTTTTTATTGTGCAATAAAACACGAGATACAAGCAGTCACAATGTCATTCACAAAGTACAAATATTCCAAGTGTACAAAAGACAAACGATCGATAAGTATGAGGAACGAGCGACCCACATATGCATACATCCATAGCCACGGGAAGTGGGCGTGCTGCGGGTGCTATGGCGTTGAGCGAAAGAAAAACTGAGACACTGTCAAAAATGAATAAATAAAGGCAGAGACTATTTGTCACCAATATAAGATTGGATTAAAAAGTGTTAAAACAACGGCATCTCAAACAACGACTCCAATGTTTTATCAAAAATGAATCAAATCATTTTTATGAACGTGTCTATTCACTTATATCCATTGAAAACATTAAAAACATTACTGTTTTTGATTTAATAACGTTACTGTTACCATAGCAACATAAGTGTAGCATGACGTCACGGTGTATGTGAAAAGTGTCAAGAGCAGTCTTGTCCAAATGGAGCAAAAGCGACTATCAGACATTTTCTATTGAAAATTGATCTCCTAATGCAGGACTTCATCAGTGTCAACCCAGAAAGAAAGGCCACTTTCGGAGTTTTGCATGATGGCCAGCAGTAAGAGTAAGAATTTCTTTATTTGAGATTGTGGCTACATGCAGAATGTGTAATGTCACGGTTTGCGGGGTGGAAGAACCCAGATGCAGGCAGCAGCGGTGAAGGGGTTTTAACAAAGAGACTTTATTACAACGGAATACAAACGAAAACCCACAATGGGGACGAAAACAGGGTACGATGAAATAATAAATCAGACTTCCCACGAGGGGGCAAAAAACGAAACTAAAAACTCAATTCTTGTAGTAAAGAAGAAAGCAAAAATATTTTGCCGGCTGGAAAGTAGCTAAATAAGGTTATTATAAAATGATAAATGCACTGTAAATATTTATTGCAAAGCTGCTACAAAATAATATCTGTTCTATAAATATAAAAAATATGCTATTTTTCACCGGATGATGTGTCTCAGCAAAACTCATAAATGAGAAAAGAATAATCAAATATTATTCTTTGCTTGTTAAATCCAAGAATCTCACTCCCGAGGGGGTATTTCACACATTCAAAAGCGACATCGAGAGGAGCCGTCGAACGTCAACAAAGAGTCGAATGTGAGAACATGTTTAAAGCAGATAAAAACATATCCAGAAATTGTGTACAGTGAAATCAATATGAAGCAATGAGATGGTAACAAGATGCAAACAACACCTTTCCAGAAAACCTTCGTATTCGCAGTTGTTTTTTTTTGACATATACAATTATGCCTTGAAAACATTTCAGTTCATTTATAAGTGTTCTGTTGGTTGTACTTTCTAACATGTTGTTAAAAATAACTGAAACAGGAAGTGTAGTTTACATCTAAGACAAAATGATCAGATACTTATAAGAGCAATGTTAGGCCTTTGTGTGTCCATATTTGGGTGAGTGCTTAGAGATTGTGCCGACAGGTGCAGAAACAGGAGAACCGTAGGCGTTTTCTAAACCACTTAATCTGCAAAACAGCAGTGACTTGGACCGACCAAAACTGTAAGGCCACACCTCACCCTAGGCCGGTCGAAATGTTGGAGTGCTGTTAGTCATTAACCTCCTGATGGGCCGGGCTCCAGGGTCAGGGTGGCAGCAGGCCATTGGAGCATAAATTCGAGATTGGGAAGAAGAGAAATGGGTGGAGATTGTTGGCAAAAAAGCAGAGCTAAAGAGACAATTGTACCTGAAAAGGATTTAGGCTGTAGACATAGATGGACTGAGATGGCAGAAAATAATCCTAAACATGGCGGGTTGTTTGAAGGACAGATTTACACTGGGTACAAGGAGTCAGTACATGATATATCATATTTTATATTCTCATAAGAGGCAGGTGTCATAATATGGGGTTGACCGAAGGACCATTGTAAAATTCAAAGATGAAGGTGCTATCTCTTTCTCTTATTGTTGTACAGCGACTGCTGAATGTGTGTGGTGTGTGCGCTCATGTAATTTGGTTTCTCCTCTCTCGCTTCAAATCCCCCGTCTTCTTCCAGACAGTGTGGAGTGAAGTTATTGCATGTGACACGCTGAGCAGCAGTAGTGGGGTGCGAGCTGAAAAAATTGCATTACTCCACAAAGCGGAATGCCAAGGGAACACGACGAGATGTATCTCTGCTCCTTGATAACACTGGAATTATTTAAAGTAGAAGAGGAGGTAGAATGAGTGGAGAATATTTTCCGGTCTATATTTAGATCGGGAGCACTGGCAGTCGAGCAGACGGGCGGAGCTTCTGTCTGTCTGAGATGAGCTGTAGGGTGGGCTGTTAGCGTGTAGTGTTTCACATTAAACCAACACGCTAAATACGACGGGTTCTATACAACCGACGTATTTACACCTGCAATGCCTAATGCACAGATCTCCTTTACTGACATCATGTACTGTATGTTTACATTGATCGACTGTGTTTACAATACTGTAAGATCTCACCTCACAGTGCTTTGCGCTCTGCAAATCGATCTGAGCTGTGAAATCTTTGGATCAAACAAAGAATGAATTTGTTTACTGTTGTCTTGTGGGTTTAGACTGATGTGCGTTGAGTTAAATATGTTTGTTTGTCATTTTTGGAGCGTTTTAGTTCCCATAAAGCTCATAACTACGTGAAACACATTGCTTGACATATACGTTATTTTAAATGGAGACGCGCGGCAGCCGGGCAGAATTAAGAGGTGACGAGGTCGTGACGTGCTCTTTTTTACAGGAGCGTCAGCGCCGCATCGAGTTGAAAACTTCTCAACTTTTCAGAAAGGCGCAAGCATGACCGCATGTCATGTGACAAGAACCAACCAGCCAATATAGACAAGCTCAATGAAAATGGAGACACAGATGATCACAGCATAACTAAATCTAGTAGCGAATTATTGCAAGGTATTTTAAGTGCATAAAATGCATATACCATTGTATATACCTTCTCATCTCAACTCCTGTCGTGGACCATGGTTGCTTAGCGACGACAAACGCCATGTCCAGGCGGTTTGAAAAAAAGGAGAAAGCAGTGCAGCTCGCGTTTTCCGCGCCGCAATAGATGCGAAATGTGAATTGGGCCTTACACAACTAATAGATAAAAACTACATTTACAAATTAAAGGAGCAACGTGGAGATTTTAGCAGCGTCTAGTGGCGAGGTTGCGAATTGCAACCAACGGCTCACTCCACACCTCCCTTTCGCACTACTGACACAAGATAAACTGATAAACACAAGAAATTGCATTTCTGTCAATAGACGCTCCAAAAAATGACACACTGGACCTTTAAGATAAGGAATGCATACACAAATATGAGATGTCAAATCACCAGATACCAGATAAGTATTGGAAGAAACTGATATCATCCAAGTTTCAATATATTTGATCCGTTCAAAATAAAAAAAAGCCAACAGGAAAGATCTTATTTTTGTCACACACTGAGAGAACTACTGGCCAAAATGGTCCTCTAACCTCCTTCATGTGAATAACAGTAAACTGCAAAACCAGTGTGAGTCAAGCCTTTCTACTGAATAAGGCACACAAACTCGTCTTCATATATACTGTATCCACACTGTAAGATGCACATCAGTCTTTTAATGGTATTTTATATTATTCTACATTGATTTAATCCATATCATGCAACATATGAAAACGGTATTTTGTTAATGCCAAATCAGCTCTGTAAATGCGGCTTTTACAATTACATTTTTGATGCGTTTAAAGAAATAGCTATTTCTATACAGGTATTTCAACACTGAAATCAGATGTTAAACAAAACAAAACGATAATGGAACAGTTCAATGGAAGTCTGTGGCTTTTTACAAACCGAGGGACAAATCCAAATGATGTTGTGTGGTAACTGAAAGCATAACTTAAATTTAACCTGGGTCATTCCGTTAATCCTTTAAATGGGGCTATTACAAAAGACATCTTCCTTTAATGGCTACATTACATTGCAGTACAAGCTCAAGAACATTAATCACCATTGATTTTACACCCCTACAGTAAAAAAGTGCATTAAAACTGCAGTCAATGAAAACTTACCGGGAAGTACAGAAGCAGGGCTCCGAACAAGATGGCCTCCAGCAGGATGACTCCTGACGCTCTGATACTCTTAAACACACCAAAACAACATCGCATTAGAAAATCCACTTTATTAACTGTTAAACGATCCAATTAAGACAACTTCATGACATATCTT
Source organism: Triplophysa bombifrons (assembly GCA_029783895.1). Taxonomy (NCBI): domain Eukaryota; kingdom Metazoa; phylum Chordata; class Actinopteri; order Cypriniformes; family Nemacheilidae; genus Triplophysa; species Triplophysa bombifrons. The sequence goes on from CM056470.1 coordinate 8,151,496, forward strand.
TGGTTGGATGAATATGTAGAGAGAGTAAAAGTTGTATTTGCTCCGGCCAGCATCCTTAAAGGCATAGTTGACCCAAAAATAATAATTCTGTCACCATCTACTCACCCTCAAGTTGTTTCGAATCTGTATGAATTACTTTGTTCTGTTGAACACAGAGGAAGATATTTGGAAGGATGTTAGTTCTTTTCAATTCTGGGACATTGCTTGACAAAAACAAATCACGGTAGTCAAAACTCCTCCAGAACATTTTGCTTTCCTATATTCTTCAAAATATCTTTGGTATAGATTTTTTCTCTATGTTGGTAGTCAATTTTACCCCAGAACTGAAACTGACTAACATTCTTCCAAATATCTTTCGTTGTGTTGAAAAGACATTTATACAGGTTTGGAACAACTTGAGGGTCAGTAAATGGCGTCTTTCTCTCTCTCTACTGCGGCGCAAGTTTTTCAGCTGGCCTCTTCGAGCAAGTCTCGTTCAAAATAGAGAAAATGAGAATCCCATTAAAACGCAACAGGTGAGCTGTCAACTGCTTTGTGAAATCAAACGGGCTACAGAAAGTGCTTGACAGCGCGAGCTGAAACAAGAACATTTCTAATCTTAACTCTGTCGCTTTCATTTAGACTTCTCCAGAATGTATGGATCACTTTCAGACAGTGGCCAGACCAAGCGTGCATCCAGAGTAAATTAAAATGCTGGCGCTATCAAAACTGAGTGCCCTACATATCGACAGCCTAAACTGAGCCTCGCTGCAGGGATTAATGAACCTTCCTCTCGCTCCCTGCAAATCCGGTCTGCTATAACTCACACTACAGGCGCGGGTGTCTTCACGTCCAGACCGTGGCATGTGCAGGCATTTCTGAAATGCTCACATCAGCGCTGTGTGTATGTGTGTGGGTGAAATGTAGCTGTACTTGTAATCCGTTCTCTATTCCACTTCAGATTGAGAAAAGCCCCTTTAATGAATCCAGTTAACAGAGACACAATTCAGTGTTCAGTTCAGGTGTGCAGAGTGCTACAGGTTGAATCAGCTTTATTATATCATGACTTGCTATTAAAAGAGATATATTGTCACACAAACAAGGTCAAAGGTAGACCCAAAGTACAAATAATAATGTAACTCGGCATGGAATGCCCCAGTCTCAATGTGAACAGGATGTGTGGTATGGAAACAATTGCGGTCTTAATGAGTTTTCCTTCCGGCAGAGCGTGCTCACCTTGCTCCTGCGGAAATGGTAGAGGAGCACCATACTGATGAAGTCCACCAGCATGCACAGTCCCTGGAAGGAGAGAATCGCCATTCGCAGGACGCCGTCTCCCTGAGCCACGCAAGGCGTGTCGTCCTTACAGAAAGCACAGCCCTCTTGGCAGGGTAGACACAGACTGGAACCTTCTGGAAGATCCCTGTGATGTGGCAACCCCGCCATACCCTTCCCACTTGATTTTCCTAGGATAAAAAATGATTTGAATTCTTTTTTTAATAAACACATTTATTAATCATTTGTAAATAATTAATTGAAAAATGATTTTAAATAATTGAACAACTTTGGGTTTGAGCTTTTGGTTTTGCTGTACCTGACTTCTATGGTGACAATCTGACATGTTTAACATTCTTGTTTATTATTTTCTTGCATACATTACACATACAATCCAACGCTATTTCCTTTCAGACTTCCTCTCTTCTTTAAGCCTGTGGCATAGTTCATTTTTTTTACGTGTGCACAAGCGTACGAACATACAGCCTTGCAAAGTATATTGCTTTTGACTCATACATAGTCTCCAATGTATGAGAAGGCTGTGATTTCAGTCATCAAGAGGCTGCAACGTCTTTCATTGATGGGGTGGTTATCCTCCCATGTCAATTTTACCGAATAAAAAGTCACTAAAACATGTTTGTTCTTTATTCCTTTAGTTTTCTCTTTTTGAGAAGATGTTCAGTGTTCAACTCCACGTCAGTGACCCTTAAATTGAAACAGCCATTAACATAGTTTTATAAGATTTATCTATGCCTCAATTCAGTTGTAGTTGGACTAAATAAAAAAAATTTTTTTTTTAAGATAAAAATTATATAGGCTAAAAATGTTTTCATTCCGTTAACTTTCAATGATGTCCCACATTGCCCTACACATACGGATTACCTGTCCCATATTTGGTTCGTTGGGTGGTGGTCACCCTATTTGGGAACCACATACTGTGAGAGCTGGAGTTGAAAAACAGAGTAGCAAACGGAGAGACAAACCACTATATTTGATAAATATTACGAGTTATCATTCATAAAAGTATGGTTTTATCATCTCTGTCCCCACCACTTTTCAAAACAGTTATGTGACTGTTGATGACAGTTAACAATCACATTGTCGTCTAGAAAACAATGACCTCTTCCGCTATGTGTTAGTATGTCCCAGCGTGTGCACACTGTTTTATTGCACGCTAAATTGTACTTTTCCACAACACAGTACAGTACAACTTTTTATACATAGTATAAGTAGGCAGTTTGGGACCTAGCATACGGTTTCATCCAAATACCCCCACTCATGGTCTTGGCCACTTGAGTGCACAAGAGCGCGTTCACTTGACAGGAGGTAAGACTGCAAGTATGCCAATGTCTTAAAAATGCCAAAGTGCAGTGCCCTTAACACACACTAAACCTTCTACACTTTCTAAGTGTATCCCATCATGCACCACGTTTTGGAAATATCATGAGACTTTTTGCTCAGATCTCGTGAGATGTTGCGGAAAGCTTGGCTAACGCATATTTTTCTTTTGTTTTTGCTTTTTTGGGTTCAGCTGCTTTGATACAATACAAATAATAATAAAAATAAATCTGACTCGACTTCACTATATAATTAGATATTACATATAATTTCATAGTAAAAAGTAGTTATACACATTTAATTGGTGAAAACTCCAGAGTTATGTATTTTGTAAAACTGCTTTCTAACACATAATTAGAAACACCACATTAATTAACGTTATATGTGTGTACTTGCTAAGCATCGGATTAGAAATACTACATGCTCACTTGGGATCTTCACACCCACTTGATACGTCATGAAAGTAGTCAAGCGGTCAAGTGCAAAGACCACAAGTTTGAGTATTTGGACGCAGACTATAGCCTAACTACGATTTGCCTGTACTATGCCGATCCCTTTACAGTGCACTTCTTTTTTGAGGATTTTCAATGTGATCACACTACTCACACTATTTATACTACAAAATGACGTAGAATAGTGCATAAGTGCGCGATTGGGAACACAGCATATGTGTGTTATAGTACTTCTTCTGCGGGGCATATTTGGAGTTTTTGCACAAGAGCGCCCTCTGGCTTCAGATGTAGCATCATTTAACTACACTTTACTGACAAGCTGTGCATAATAAATCGAATCCAACTCTCAAATTGCATGCAGTTTATTTTCTATTTTTCATGCAGCATCATTAAAAACAAGACTTAAACCAGAAAACCTCATGTGACCTGACTGAAAACATTAATGTTGTGCTGGCACTATTTTGCCTCTTACCCACTTTGATAGTGTTTCAGATATAGTACTGTCCCATTAACCCACATCTAACCCCCCAAAACATGCTACAATAAATCAGATTTCTGCAGCATGCCGCTTCATGATTGCTGTAGATAAGTATGATCCCTCATTTTCTTTATCAACACATAAACACATATTCGCATTTATAAAATTTCAACAGGATTACTTACTTTTGAAGCTATTGACTGCAACTCTGTTTGGATGGTAAAACCCGCTTTTGCAATGACATTTATATTTGTCCAGCACAAATCCATGACCTGGGATGGGCAGACACTATGGAAAACAGAGAAAAGATGGAAATGATAAAACTGTAACTGGGACTGATAAAATAACCATATGAAACAAGAAAATCAAACATTGACAGGCTGTATGTTCTTCCTTTTATTAGTACAGCAATAAGATGCTGTACTAATACAGCATCTTTTGAAGGCAATTTTGAAGATATCTGCTTAAAGTTCATGGCGGCACCCATTAACTTGCATTGCTTTTGTCTCCATACAATGGAAGTGAATCCGACATCGTTTGGTTACCAACATTCTTCAAAGTATATTCTTTTGTGTTATGCAGAAGCAAGAAAGTTGTACAGATTTAAAGTGACAAGAGGGTAAATGATGACAGAAGTTTTTTTTTGTTGGTGTGAACTATCCCTTTAACTGTCTACACAATAATGTTATTTTATTTTTGGGCTATACCCAACCAGGTCATGCAAGTATGTGAAGGTAAAAAACTGAAAACCCACAACAACATGGTGTGTCATCATAATACAAAGTTCAGGGAAGCTTTTGCTAACACCTGCCAGCTTTTCAGCAACTTTCATCAGATGCAAAATACAAGCAGCTGACAGAAACAGTTCTCTGATATCTCATATTCAAACAAGGCATCGAGGGACAGTTTTGGCACAGATTTCCTTACATGTGCCAAGACGTAATTAATATCAGAATTAAACTCAGACTCATTTGCTGATTTCAAAGAGGAACATGTATGCAGTATCTAGAGGTTGTTCTCCACAAAACAATAGGTCAAATACACTGGTGTATTATAATCCTCAGTATTTCAGGACTGAGTGTTTTTTTATTACTGCAGTCCAGGTCTGAAAGGAGAGATGGTGACTGATCCACTTCAGCATGCTCTTAACAAGCTATAGAGGGCCAAAGCCTTCATTTTTTAGCAGAACAGCATTGTCTTTAATGAAGCACTGAACTGTAGGACACTTGCACAAATCCATCTTTAAAGAAAAAAGCCTCTATTTCTGTCTCTTATGCTTCTGTGGGATACAGGTCTAAATCCTCAGGAGAATAGCCAGAAAGTGTTATGGGTTTAGAGCTCAAGAGAGAGAAGTAAAACTAAATTACTATTTCAACAACTCAAACCATAACGAAACAACTATATCAAGATTTAACTCAATGTTTCATATGATATTTCAATGGTTTTACACCTAAAATAGACTATTAAAATATTTATTTGCATTATTTCTGTAAGACTTGTTAGTTAGACTAATGAACCAATCACAAGACAATGCTTAAAAAAGTGAATCAATGGTCATTTTTCAATTCCAAGAACGTAAAGAACGAACTTGTGTTCTCGTGGAGAACGGTCTTGTGAGGCAGCCTCGGAAGAACAAACTTTGATGGATGCGCCGCTGTGACTTCTGGGACTTAAAGCGGATTCCGTACATGCGCAGGGCTTTATTCGACCTTGATATCGAGAACACATCCGGGTACTTTCATGCGTTCTCTGTTGTGTTCTTGTGTAATGGAACGTACTCGATTACTTGCGTAACCTCGGTTCCCTGATATACAGGAACGTGTACTGAGTAGCAGGACGCTATGGGGAAAACTCCTTTTCTCGGATGACTGAAGCTTTTTCCAATAAAGCAGCGTAGTAGCACGGACCTATGCCAATGGAACCCACCAAAGGGGGCTGGGCTTATAGCTATATAAGCAGACACATCACCGCAGTGTCCTCAGGTTACTTCGACTGAAGCAACAACCATGCAGCTTGTTAGCACGGCCAGGAATGCAGTACTCGTTCCCGTATATCAGGGAACCGAAGTAGTACGTTCCCTATCGATACTTCACTCGTACTGCATAGAAGGACACTATGGGGAAGCTAAAGAGCTCAGACACCCTGCTAAGAGGTGGCCCAGTCCGGTATTCGTCAAAATGACAGTGTGCCTAGTGCTGGCATGGTTGGAGCAACCGCAGGCTGGCAAACTAGTGTAATTCCTTAAGCAGAGAGGGCCCGAGCCTGTAAGGCCGGGACATCCAGACTATAGAATCTGGTAAATGTGGACTGCTAAACCCAACAAGGCCGCCACAAAGCCCAACCTTGTCAGCCTCCTTCATCTCCGTGAGTGTGAGCCATAAGTGGTGCTTGAGCACGAGACTGGCATTGGACCTGCCTATTGCCTGGGCTGTGGCCTTGGTGGCACATAGAGCGAGATCCGTCGCACTCCGTATCTCTTTGTGGGATGCCGGGTCGCCACCAGACTGTTCACTGGAGGACTTTAGCCTGGTAGACCTGGAGCACCACCATGGAGTGAAGCGCTGAATCCGCTTAGCCGGCAGTCGAGGAAGAGCGTCCAGCGAGGGCCGAAGTTATCTTTCACGGCGAAGACGGGTGGCCTACTTTTGCCGTCCATCCAATAGCAGTGGGCGGACATAAGTGTGCGGGGGGAGCTGTTCCTCAAATTCGCTTCCGCCATACTAGATCATATCACTGGCTGAGGCCAAGGGAGGATTGTAAGGCTGAACCGGCAGGTCATCTCTCCATGGAGAAGGCGAGGCACGCAGAGACAGTGTGAGCATGCACTTATCCGAGCGCTTAGATCCTCTACCCCGGAGCTTTTGTCTCAAAACTTGTTCCGAGTAAGAAGGCGGGAGGGCATGAGGAGCTGATTCGCTCTCTGAAAATAAAGCAATCCGTGAGCACCGAGAGGAGAGACTCGTGCAGTTTCACTGCGTTATTGGAAAAAGCTTCAGTCACCGGAGTAAAGGAGTTTTACAGATAGCGTCCTGCTACACAGTACGAGTGAGATATGGATAGGGAACCGGACTTTGACGGTTATTGATGATGTGGAGAGAGAACATGAGGACACCGCTGAAGAACGCATATTGAGAGTTATCCAACATTATCCAAATTAACATAATAAGAACACAGAAACAGAACAACAAAATTAAAGCAAAACTAGATTTTAAAATAAAAGTCACCCAACAAACACACACAATAAACATAAAACTAAAGCCAACAAACAACTTAACTGTTACCATTTCCGTGAGTCACAACAAGTTGTGGTTAAATGGAATTTATATATTGTTGCTGGTTTTCTGAAACTTATTAGGAATAAACACACATTTTGGGTTGTTTTTAACCCATTATTGGGTGAAATATTGACCAATCCAACCTGAAGGTTTACAAATTAATCTTGGCTGGGTTGTTTCAGTCCAAAATGTTTGGTTCTTTTAATCCATGGTTGACTCAAATATGGACATGTTCTAGATCTGGTTTTGTCCCAACACTTTAGTTGTTAGAGTGTATACATACATTGTTTATCCACATATATGCATAATTTAAATAATATATTGTTCAGCAAGCGTTTGTTTACATTTTTAAAGAGCATGTATCCCAACACATTTTCATTCTTCGCCTTACAGCTACACTCCAAATATTCATCTGTATCCAAACACCATATGTTTTCTGAGCACCAGCCGCTAAACTTCAGTTCCTTCAGGGAAAGCTACAGAAATCGCAGAACTGATAACATCTTCTGGCTGAATTGTGGGTAACAGGCTATGGAGTTATTTCTGCTCATGCTGTGAAGAAGGGACAGTGTCTTCTGATATAGCACAAGCTGACAGCAGGTATTGAGCAGGTGAGATCTTCAGCCAGGAACACTCTATCCTAATTAAAGCCAGACAGACCCAGATGCAGCGCCAGATCTCAGCCGCTGGGAGGATACACAATGATTTTAGGGGCTCAACACACTGACAGACGTTTCACTTTTAATCAGAGAGTCACAGAGAGAGAAAGAGAGACTGAGGGAAGATAAGACAGAGGGTTTGATTGATTAGGAATAAAAGATGGCAAATAGCATTCCCTGTTGCTTTCACAAAATATTAAAGGTCAAAATATTTAAAGCATCACTTAATAAATGTTTTAAAACTGACATACCATGAACCATGTGTGAATTCAAACAATACATGCAAACTGATTCTATTATATTGTCTTTTATACTTAATAAGATGTGTAGCTATAGTTGTTAATTCTCCTGTACATGTTAGGTACAATAAATTGCCTTTATTTTCACACGGTTCGCTTTGACTCAAATCTAGTAATGTTGTGAACAGGTTGCCATTAAGCCAAGTGCACACTGTATGATTTTCTTAAAGAGTACATAATAGGGATTTTTAAGGTCCTATTTTGGTTTATGGAGTGTCCAACAACAAGTTTATGTACATAGACGGTGTAAAAACACTGTTATTTCGTAATAATAGGTTGTTTTTCTTACCTTACTTCTTGACTGACTCTCAAATGATTCGTTCCGTGATTCATCTGTCTAATCCCCTCCTATCCGCTAGCCTAGTCTGATGTGATTGGTCAGATGGTCTAGTCTGCTTTGATTGGTCTACCGCGAATGAGGCTCACAAGCTACAGTGTTTGGGGGAGAAGAGTGAAATTTTTACGGGAAGTCCTAGCAAATTGTAGGCCGGGACTATATGTAGTGACGTAAATCCGTGGTGGTTCGCGAATCAGACTAGGGACGACTCGTTTACGTGATTCAGAGTCGACTCCCTTTTTTTCCAAGCCAATAACTTTGTTATTCATCCACCTTCAGATTTACAACTTGGCAGACTTCTTACTCTCAAACATGTCAACATTACACACTGCATTAAATGTCACTTTCATGATCTCATGTTATGTACTCTTTAACATTTATGAGGTAAATTTTGGCAAACCTAAAGAATCTCTCTTGTTGTAATGCAAAATCTGCACTTATTGTATTCTTACTGTGACATGTCCACCACCTGCCAATGAACTGCCTGTGTGATCAACTATATCCCCAGGCGAAGATCTGGCAGTGTCAGATTTTTAATATAAATCCATGGGTTCATGAGATGTTGCTGTGAGATGTGCACTCCCAATGCTAATGGAGTAGATAAAGTATCTTGAAAACAGTGATTCCCAGCTTAGAGAGGTGAAATCGATTACATTTGTCCAGCCATAAATCACCATGACCCAGGCATCCACCTGTTCTATCACATCTTCTCCCTGGCAGCATCTAAAACCATCGGCAGACAGCAATGTGTGTATGTACTGTATAGAGACCACTGACAAAACTAGACTGGGCTTGTGGGATACTAGACTCAGCGAGAGATCCATCTATGTGCTTTCAAAAACTGTCCAGATGTAGTCATCCCAGCACATCGGATGTGACACACGTGCCATGACACTTTCTTTCCTCTGTATAGGCAGTCATTTGGACGCAGCCTTTGACCTTAATTTAAAAAACTGAGAACAAAAAAGGCACAGCTGTGGCAGCTGTCAGTCAATGTGTGTTAATGTGTATGTGTGTTAGGGAAAGAGAGAGGCTAATTGGCCCAATGAGATGTTTTTTTAGTGATGAGTGTCACACTGTCATGCCAAGAGACTCATACACCTGACTCCACCTCTCATGAGTTTTTATGTTTCCTGTGACTCTAGTGCTCTACAGAATTTATGTATAGTGAGATATGTTTAACTTACTATAAATACCTTAGAAATTACATATCAACTGATGAAGTTTTTAGAGGGAAAGCAAAATATTCTCAGGGGAACGCAGAAGAACACAATGTTTCTCAGGGAACGCAAAACTCATGAAATATTTTCTCTCCCTCTCATATTTTTTTCCACCATCATCTACCTTTAGTGGCTCACATCTGGTTATAACACAGTGTGCGTTTCAAAGTTATTTGCGGTTATTTCATAAAATTACGTTTGTAGTCACATGGACTATTTTAGCGATGTGTTTACTAACTGTATGTTGTGTTGCTGTCTTTGGGTCACAAAGCTCTAGGACTTCATCAGGACTTAACATCTTAATTTGTGTAATAAGGATGAACAAAAAGTCTTACGGTTCTGGGATGACTCTGGGGTGGGTATTTCATAACAGAATTTTCATTCTTCATAATTTGTTTTGGAGGATCATCAATGTAAATTGAATATTGAATAAAACAGAAAGTTAAGCAAACTGTCTACTAGTACTACAGTGTCTGGTAGTTGACATGTAGCGGCAACATTACTTATAGTGATATACATGCTGCCCTACAAAATAAATGGTTATCCTATAGGCGGTTTCATCTTAACAACATAAACAAACATTACTGCCCCAGACCCCTTTGTGACCCCAACTTTACTTCCGGTGCAAATTCACAAAGAAAAGAGGGCCTGTAGATTATTTCTGATAACAATCAAAAGAGACTGAGAAGAACCGTTACTTGGCTACACTTGTCTCTCCAATATTTTGAATTTAGACCAAGCTGAACCGCTAGATAACAATGTACCATAGAGTTTGTTTAAATGCGACCAAACTAAAGGACCCATACAACAAATTGTTTGTTGAATGAAATAAATACGCAACAAAATACAAATCATTTATTTAATACAATTATTATACAGTAAAAAATAATAATACAAATGAATATTAACATTAATCAAACTAAATATAAATAGTCATAATATTAGACACTAGCCAAACACAAACTGAAAGTCAACTGGGGGTCATGCGCACATGGGTCCGATAAAACAGTGTAGAATTAGAAGTACTATGTCAATATATATGTATTGCAGTAAATTACAGCAAAATAAAAAATTAAGTAGAAATAGACCAAATTTCTTCTCAGCCTCCCCGGGAAAGTCTATGCCAGGGTACTGGAGAGGAGAATCCGGCCGATGGTAGAACCTCGGATTCAGGAGGAACAGTGTGGTTTCCGTCCCGGTCGTGGAACACTGGACCAGCTCTATACCCTCTCCAGGGTGCTGGAGGGTTCATGGGAGTTTGCCCAACCAATCCACATGTGTTTTGTGGATTTGGAGAAGGCATTCGACTGTGTCCCTCGTGGCATCTTGTGGAGGGTTCTCTGGGAGTATGGGATTCGGGACCCTTTGCTAAGGGCTATCCGGTCCCTGTACGACCGGAGCAGGAGCTTGGTTCGCATTGCCGGCAGTAAGTCAGACTTGTTCCCGGTGCATGTTGGACTCCGGCAGGGCTGCCCTTTGTCGCCGGTTCTGTTCATAATTTTTATGGACAGAATTTCTAGGCGCAGCCAGGGGCCGGAGGGCTTCGGGTTTGGGGACCACACGATTTCATCTCTGCTCTTTGCGGATGATGTCATCGTGCTGGCCCCATCAGACCAGGACCTCCAGCATGCACTGGGACGGTTTGCAGCCGAGTGTGAAGCGGCTGGGATGAGAATCAGCACCTCCAAATCTGAGGCCATGGTTCTCAGTCGGAAAAGGGTGGCTTGCTCACTTCAGGTAGGTGGAGAGTTCCTGCCTCAAGTGGAGGAGTTCAAGTATGTGGGGGTCTTGTTCACGAGTGAGGGAAGGATGGAACGGGAGATTGACAGACGGATCGGTGCAGCTTCTGCAGTAATGCAGTCGCTGTACCGGTCTGTCGTGCTGAAAAAGGAGCTGAGCCGCAAGGCAAAGCTCTCGATTTAACGGTCAATCTACGTTCCTACTCTCACCTATGGTCATGAGCTGTGGGTCATGACCGAAAGGACAAGATCCCGGATACAGGCGGCCGAAATGAGCTTTCTCCGCAGGGTGGCCGGGCGATCCCTTAGAGATAGGGTGAGAAGCTCAGTCACTCGGGAGGACCTCAGAGTAGATCCGCTGCTCCTCCACATCGAGAGGGGCCAGCTGAGGTGGCTCGGGCATCTCTTCCGGATGCCCCCTGGACGCCTTCCCGGGAAGGTGTTCCGGGCATGTCCCACCGGGAGAAGACCCCGGGGAAGACCTAGGACACGCTGGAGGGACTATGTCTCCCGGCTGGCCTGGGAACGCCTCGGTGTCCCCCCGGAAGAGCTCGAGGAAGTGTCTAGGGAGAGGGAAGTCTGGGCATCCCTGCTCAGACTGCTGCCCCCGCGACCCGGCCCCGGATAAGCGGAAGAAAATGGATGGAAGGATAGACCAAATTACAAAATACAGTAAAATATAGTAGAATACAGTTCATGTGTAGCTATACAGTATTGTTTTGTGGACTGTAAAATGCAATACATGTACTGCAAATTAAAATACAATAATTGTTCCGAGTAATATATTGACAAAATAAAAGGAAATAGTTCACAATGTGCAGGTGTTCCAGCCCCACAAGTTTATTTACAAATTGTACTTTTCTGTCATTAACGTTTGTGGCATTGTGAACACCAGCATGTTTACCATTGTAACTTCTGCAGCAAATCTGAAGTAAAGTCCATTCACATTATAACTGCAACCGCTGGGGTGAGGTTATGTTTATTTTAAGCCTGCGCGTTGCAGTGTTACCAGTCATTAAAGTGAATGTAGATGAGCTGCTGCTGATGCTTTCGTTTTCATTACTTTTCTCCAAAATATGATAGCGAAGGCTAGATGCTCGCTCTGAAAGCTGAAGGTGCGCTCATGTCAGGGATGTAAAGCATATCTTGTTTAGACTCATAAGCGTTAAATATCCTGCCGTAAACACACCGCTCTCCCACCACTACAGTCTTTAATCCAGACATAAAACACGCATTGCGATCACCAACAGTCAAACGTTGTCCGCCAGAAACTGTCTGTACAATATGATCAGCTGGAAAAAAGAAGTTCGGAAAGTGATCCCAACGATATCATTCCCTGTATCTTAAACATTATAGTTATAGTGCAAACCTCAACATTCTCTTGAATTAAGAACGATTTTTAAAATGTTATTTTTGATAGTTATCGTTATAGTTATTGTCATAAGGTGAACGAACCCTTAACTGTGTCAGTTTCACTGTGTTCAACATTTTTCTATATAATAGGGTGCAAATGTACCAGCAAAACCTACATGCACAGAATTTGTGGATGTCAGATGCATTGTAAGAACTCTGCTCTCCTGAACCAATCTATTCAAAGACAAGCAGCTTTGATGCAAATGATGCATCATTAACAGCGCTTTGCTTCTGCAAGCAGATTGTTTTCAGACTAATATTGAATTGTACCACATGAACTGTACTCTAAACATCCTTTTCACAGGTATTGGGTCTTTTGGCAAAAGACCAACTAAATCAAACTCTGTCCACAACAAAAGTTGTAGTTTGAGAGCAACCTCACGTTTCATCAACGGCTCTTTTCATGCATTACTGTGAGCTCACAACAAATTGCTTTAATCAGCCGTCTATTATTGACAATTTGTCAGCTCTCACATGCAAAGTTTGGAGGATATGCCAGTATTAGTAGACCGCTTTTTCCCTCAAATTGGCATGGGAGAAGAAAACAATAACGCTGTGCGGTGGATCTATTTTTGCAACGCTCTGACACAGCAGGAGGGACTTTGAAAGTGCTGCTAAACATAGAACACCATTGCACAGCCCATCATTTCTGCATCTGTGTGGCCGCGGTTAAGGGAATAGTATAAAGCAGAGTGCCGCGCGGGGACCGGGGGGCAGGCCAGCCTGCGGGGTCAAACACTGGCCATACTGAGAGAAGACGTGTATGAGATCTGACCGCAGATCGGCTATTAAAAAGCCTCGCAGTCAAGATTGGGCTCTGAGGGTGAAAACAAACACAAACTGATTCCATCTGCTCCGTATGCTCATGTCTAACAGTTTACAGGATGACGTTATAAACAAAAGGTGAGTCGATATGCAACATGAAATAAGCCTGATTAGGTTTCATCAAGGTGATGTGGGCAGAATAGATGATTCTGTCCAGAAACATGTTTAATAATGTTGGTTGGAAATCTCTTTCCGTCCTGATAGCATTGAATAAGTAAAGTGGTCCATAATTATTTGTGGTTTTAATGTTTTGGTGCAACTACCCCACCCTAAACTTAACCACTTCTTCGCTTATAAAACACAACACGGGAATAAAAGTAGTCACGGGTATTTATTGCACAAACCGACCAAAAGCAGTGTAAAAGTATTACTAAAACTTGTGTCGCAGACCTTTTTGCACCGAAGCCGTACGATAACGATTAAACGAAGATGCCGTGTTTGAGAGTGCACGCAGTCGGCTCTCATTCGAAAGATAAACCGGAACATTAGCTACATGGGTTCGATCGTGGGAGCCAATACGGTTTCACTTTCAACATTATGAAGCGATCTGTCACCAGAGACGGGAGAACCAATGGCAGTGAAGCTGACGTGACTCTCATTGTGTAATTTAGACCACACGGTTCTACAGTGCGGTTCTTCAATCTCCACCCACAGAATAGAAAGTGTGTTCTGGATTGTGCGTATACAAGCCTTATCATCCCTCAGTAAAACTACAGCCAGATTCGTCCATATACCCAATTAAGAGAAGAAACGCTACAATAAAGGGCACGCGGACATGGCTGGAGGCTATACTGTAACACAGACACGTGCTCTCTCATTCTGACAAACATCATTAGACAGGAATATCTTGTCTTCTTTAATTGCCGCTGCTGTGATGACCCTGTATGTGGACTTTGAAGAGTATCTCACTGACAAATGATATGGTTAGGAATTATTGTGGCTCACAGCGTAAATGTCACAGTGTAGAGAGATTTCATGGATACCTTCAAAATGAAACAATGTATTGAGCATGTTGGTTAACAAATTGACAATTACTGGCATAAGAGGGCTGCAAAATACTTCAATAGCTGTAATTCATGTTTATGTTTTTGTCACTATACTTCAATTTACAGGTGGATAGTTGTGAATCATTTTTAAACTCAAAATCATTTCTGTTTGTTTTTACTGTAGTGAATTACTGCACTATATTATGAAGCATGTATTATACTTTTTTCTCATAAATACATATTTTTTTACCATACATTCTTGAAAGTATTCGATTTTTAATGTCAATAATACGTTTTTAAGGTTAAAAAAAACATAAACATGTATCTATGAAATGTAGTGGAGTAAAAAGTATGATATAAGCTTTATAATGAAGAGAAGTAAACATTTTCCAGTCTTAACTTAAAATGTACTTGAGGAGGGAAAAAATACTTTACTTATGTACGCCACCTGTTTACTCAATTACATATCTCCCCACAAAAAAGTATTTAGTTAGATAAACAGGTATCTAAACAAACCTGATCTTTATCATATTGCAAGACTTGGACAATATTTAGCATGTCTCTTGATATTTATATTGTTTCTTTGAAAACTGTTCAAATGACAAACAATATATATATATGTGTATTGAACCCATGACCCTGCGTCAGAAATCGTCAGAAAAACTTGGATAAATATTATTTGCCAGGTAACTAAGCTGCCAGGTACGAAGAATTATAAGTAGAAGACATATTTCTGTATATTATATTGCATTTCTGTCATTAGATCCTCCAGAAAACGACACATTGGAGCTTTGAGAATAAAACAGGCCATATTAAAACATTTCTGTTTTATCAGACTCATACTTGCAGGTTAAAAATCAGGATTTATAAGATTAAATCACATCCCGCAGCACACAGTGTTGTGAGGTGTATTGTCCTACTTAGAAGTCATGTTTTTATTTATCTGCAAGGAGAGCTCTTCTCCACCACGTATGATATGACCTCAGGCTGTGAGCTGAGATTATTCCCATCCTCATGTATCTAGAGAATTCTTCCTCCATCTCTCCTCTCATGACCTCATCCCCTTGATCCACTCTATTCAGCTGTATAGTCCAACGAACGCCAAATATAGTGCAAAACTGGTATTACAAATAAATTAATAAAATACCAAGATTTTCTGATATACTTTGAGATGACTGTAAGCGTTTCTAGGTATGCCATTCACAGTTGCATGCTGCTATTCTATTCTATTCTATTTCTTTTTGTGGGGAAATAAAAAACGGTCTTCTAAAGACAGGAAAACACATCAATGTTTTGGGTGGTTGTTCAGATAACAGGGATCAGTTTGAAAGCACATTAGTCAATTACACGCCGTTCTGTTGACACCTATTTTAATACAGCCGGGGCAGCTGCCGCCACTGTCAAACACATGCAATTTCTCTCTCCTCTATGAAGACAAATGGCTTGATCGCTCGCCCAGTCAGTGCATGACACCATTGTTCACCATTACAGCCAGACAGCCGTGCAACCAGTGAAACGAGTGAGAGTGAAGGAAATGAAGCTGGCTAAATGGAGCTCAGTCAAATGAACTGAAGCCCAGAGCAAACAAATATGTTTATCCCCAGCCATTTTCTAGCGGCTCATTAAATCAGTGTCGGAGAGGACAGGAACATCACAGCGTGATGTTATAATATGAACCAAAAGAGCCCATCCCAAATGTCTACTACTGTATATACTATATTGTTTTCTCCCATTTTAATGTCTTTAGAAATTTCTCAGCATGATTACTTATATGACTGGTTGACAGCTCAGATAAACAGGCCAAAGTATCACAACCTGCAATGTTTTCTTCCTCATCGGCAAATTATTTACTGGAAAGTTCACCCAAAACTAAATTTTCTTTGGATATTTACTCACCTTTACAGTATGTGTATGACTTTCTTTCTTCAGCAGAACACAACAAAAAGATCTTCAAAAAATTGTTGGTAACCAAACCACATTGTATACTATTGTATGAACACAATGAAGAAATATAAATATTTTCTGTTGTGTTGAGTCATACACATGTTTTTTGGGTCAACTTTCTCCCACATTATTCAACATATACTTTAGTTAATTAGGATTTAACACAAAAACAGACCCGACAATTTTAAGTCAAAATTAAATTAAACCTTGTTGCTGTATGCTTTCATTTAAGCCCCAAAGTTAAGGATTGCAGCTGTAACATGTAAGAGGAGAACTGGACCTTCCAGCTACAGTATTTCTGGCGTAGCTTGTAGGGTTTTTAAATTCTGTTGATATAACTTTCAGGATTTATTATAATGATCAAACTACAACCTTACAGTACAAATCTTAAATTCTCTTTGTTTGTTTGTTACGTCACGTTGGTTCTTATATAATTTTTCTCTTATTTTTAAAGGCAATTTCCATGTAAGCTGAAAAGGCATATCTGGTTGAAACTGTAAACCTGATTTGATACGATGCAACATAGTAAAAATGTGTCTTTTTTATGAAAAACTGCACTGTAAAACTTTGCTGTAGTTTTGCAGCAGGTTTGCAAGTAATTTACAGTAGATTTAATATACAATGTTGTTTTAAACATAAGCCCATTTTTTACGTTTTCTTTCATGGAAGGAGATTAAATATCTAAGGTCACTTTTCTTGTTATGTCATTTTTTTGTAATTTAAGAAGTTTAAATTATTTTACTAAAAAACAAGACGAAAATGCTAAGGAAGAAAGTCATTTTTTGCAGCGTTGTTGTGCTATTGCCGGTCTCTCCCTGCACATTTTGAATTTCAAAAGTGTTTTAATTTTTAGTTAAAGTAAAGTTTAACTCAAATTGAAAACAGTACTAATAGGAACGTAAATAAATCTACAGTAAGTTACTGGCAAACCTGCTGCAACACTACAGCAGAGTTTTACAGTGTGCACACTTCCCCTTTACAACAGATCTACTAAAAATCCACTGGCAAAATGGAAATAGATTCACTTTTTGCACCTCTGCAGAGCATTATGCTTGTGTTTTAGAGTGCCAGAATGCTGAAGAAAGTCAGAATTTGCCGTGTGAAAGATATCTGCTATAGCACATGAGGCTGGCAGTGTGCGTCTTTCCCATGGGTGGGTGAAAGTGAGAGTGAGTTTGAGTGATCGGTCTCACTAAAAACTGCTCATACTGCTTCTGTCAGTGTGTGCCAGACTGTCATGCTGACGTTCATGTTTCAGGCAGTCCACCTCAAAAAAAATGTTTTTTATTTTTAATTGACATTTCCCTTTAAGACCTGGGCAGTAGTTTTGTCATGACCAAATCAATGTAATTCATGAAGCTTTCCGGTTATTGCTCTACGGCTTACATTCCCTCACATATGCTTTTCAAATGGAGCAGTACTTGATCTGCCTTCGTCTATAATTCTTTCATATCAGCATCTTATTCATTTACAGTTTATATATAGAGACACTATGAAAGCGGTGAGATAAAAGAGAAAATCAATGTATCATGAATGAGCAGGAAGTTGACTTGGTACTTTATGGACACTGTGAAAAAAGCCGACTAAAGTAAACCAATAGAGTTGGGTATTGAAAATTGATTCCATATTTCTAAGAATCATGAATTCAATAAGACACATGAATATCAGTTCTTCTTATCGATTCTTATTTGTGCATTTACAGACAGCCTTTTATTCTTGTCATCATTGAAGACCTACAGTAACCTGCAATCTGACATGAGCTCATGTCATGTAAACGTCAGTCCCACCTGGCCACTGAAAGAGCAGTTTGCAGAATTACATTTTGCAGTCAGAATACTATGGTTTTATTTTAAAATGATTACTGACTATTAAAAACTTTTTTCTTCAAAACAAGAAACGCTACGATGCCTAAGCAAGTATTTATTCATCATCTATAGAAAATTATAAGTTAATTATCTAAATCATTTTTTACTTTTAAAAAATTAATAATGCACAAAAAAACTTCATATTAAATGACGGAAATAATGAATTCAAAGAACATTGTATTTAAATAAATTTTTTATAGACGGAATCAAGAAAATGTTCATAAAACATGGTAAAACTTCATGTTACAAGAATAAAACAACGATATAAAATGTGAACGTTTTCCTCATTAAAGCGCTGCTTTATTATTTTGGAAAACAGTCAATAAGTAGCATAACATAAATGACCCTTTTTACAGAATTGACAAAATTCAAACAGCACCCACCCTTATACCAACTAACCAAAAGACCCTACAAACAATGCCTAGAACACATTTACAACACCTCAGCAAACAGCCAGAACACACTAGGAACCACCTAGCAAAACATCTCTCAGAGGACCCTGGTTACCACATGGCAATGTGTGAAAATAACTGAGAGCACATTATAAAACACACAGCAACCCAACCCAACACTATAGCATCATGGCTGTGAGGGTTGCATAGGCAAGCACAGTTAACATTTTCTTCATTAAAAAAGTTAAAATCTAGTTTTCTATACATTTAGGACCACTTATCTTCCTGCCTTTATGAAAACCGAAATGATCTCCCCACACGCATCCTCTCTAAATAAGCAAATTTAATCTGTGCCTCTACTTTTAGAGAAGAATTGCATAAGCAAGCATATGTTCCTCCTAAACACCCATTCCGCAAGAAGAATATCAGGCCTGGAGAAACATGAGCGTGTGAATATGGCTCGCTTTAATAATTCTCTTCTCTCTGCTTCATTCCTCATTAGCGCTGCAAACTATAGAAACCATTCATCGCTGTCATACAGCTGGCACAGAAAAGAAGACGCTGTAAATCTATTTCAGCTCACGCTTAATGTTTTTTTATTCTTTCATACAACCAACAGAGAGACATAAATGGAGTGTGAGTAATTACTCCATCCGTGGATGTATTTCTAAATATCAAACTTCAGTGGGGGTTCAAACGCACGGGCTCATCTGTTAAGTTCAGTGGCTTAAAGTAGCAATAACAGCTGCGTATGATCAATGCCGAACCAGCAGGTGTGTGACTCACCAGGAAAGATAAATTCGAAGTGCCTCTGAAAATAGCAGCCTACTGCACCCAAATACACGCACAAACAGAAAGTCATGTCTCTCAGTCATGAACGCTTTTGCCTATTGTGCCCTTTATTCCTACTACATCCTATTTATACAGCAGCATATTTGTTTGTCTACTGTAAATTTGGCTTGATTGTATGACTAACATTACACATTCTAGAAAGGATGTGTGCTCTTTTCTAGCTGTGTGTACACGAAAGACAAACTAGAAATACAATTGGATATTTTCTGAAGGAAAAGCTAGTTGCGGTTGTCATGAAAAATACGTATCGCACCTGCATTAAGGCCCGTTAACTATAAAATGAATTTTCGATAATTATCACGCGTCCACACCGTTGGATAATAAAATTGTCAATTTGAAGTTTGTACATTGCTTTTATGTTCAAATTCACCAAATTATGGCCCTTCTAATATTTTGTTTTGCGTTAAAGGGTAATGTGTGTAGTTTGTTGGAGGATCTATTGACAGAAATGCGATATAATATACATAACTATGTCTTCAAAGGTGTATAAAGGCCGTACGTAATGAAGTGTGTTTTTATTACCTAGAATGAGTTATTTCTATCTACATACACCGCGGGACTCCTTACATAGAATTCTCCATGTTGTTTCTACAGTAGCCCTAAAAGAAACAAACTACTCTCCAGAGTGCCTTTTGTGAATACGTGATCTCCGTCGGCAAAAAAAGCGGAAACATGACGACATCTTAGTCCTGTGTCAGCCACCATAGTGCTTCGAAAGGGAGGGGGAGGGCTGAAGTGAACCATTGGTTGCAATTCGCAAACCTTACCACTGGATGCCACTAAATTTCATACCCTTGACCTTGAAAAAATAATTAAATATGGATAAGATAAAAAAACACTTTTCGAACGAAAACCTTTGGAACCTTAGGCTTCATAACAAATTGGATTTAATTTCAGAATGATGATAAAAAGTATCTGCATGTTTCTGGATCTGTACATGCTGTACTCTTTTAGAAGATGGGTAACAGTGCCCCTTACTGTATAACACTGAAAACACAGATTGACAGAAATTTCAAACAATGGAGGGAGGTTGTCTTATAATGACAAAAATAGTAAACATGCACAAGCTGTTTAAAATTTAATTCATTTTGTTTGACTAATGTTATATCATTCATCGACTAGAAATATTGTTGGTGTCATAATTGAAGTGTTGGCTACACAACCCTTAAATTTAAGGCAATCTTTAAAATTGTATCCTTATGCTTATCGTCTTTGCACTGAACTGGTGTTACCAGGCATCAATAAGTGGCTGGTACTGTTTCTGTTGCTATGTGGTTGCTAGGGTGTTCTGGATATCTCTAGAGATGGTTGTTTACTGTCCCGAGTCAGCAAGGCCCATGTCAAAAAATCCTTTAAACTCTGGGTGTTACGATATACTGGTATTGAAAACAACTGTGTTATTAAAAACATTTATTTTTGTATTATTGATACAGTGTTCATTTTACACGTATGATAATATCATAAACAATCATAACGCTTTAAGAGCTTGGTTACAAACTATCTCTCTTACCCCTTCATTGGCCCCCAAAAAGGAGAAAACATAAATAAACAATACCATCATCAAATGCATCTATAATTTTGATCAAATTCTGCCAATATCGTGATAATATTGCCATCATGGATATTTTGCCACGATAACCGTCGAGTGAAAATCTGATAATGTGAGAGCTCTATTCGAAACCTATACTTCGAGAAATGTAAGCAATGCAAATATTGAGGAGTGCATTTTTAAATACCACCTATAATAAAATAATAGCATCCACAATCTAACACTCAACCACAAAGCCTACTGTAAATGCATACTGTATACAAGACTAAGCGTTCTTTGCTTATGATATTTTTGCATTCGGAAATCTCTGGTGTGGCTTGTATTCTGCAAATGTAGCTGCATTTGGAGTAAACCGGATCAGTAACATGTGGGCTGCAAATTCGCCATCAGACAGCTGAGATCATAAGAGCGGATAACCGCATTTTTTGCATACGTCGGCCCCTCCGGTTCAAAGCAGCTGTATCACATCGCAAAAACCTGATTGCACTGCAGTTTCGAGCTCTATTTATATCCGGCATCGCTGTGAGGGAACGCCATCGTTAAACCTGTGCTGTGCCGGCTGGATTCAAGCTACTACGACAGAGGGTCACAATTCAGTCGCGTGATCAAATAAAGATGCAGTAGTGACCATCAGGAGGCTGCTGAGCACACAGAGCGTTCTCAATTATTCAGTGCAATCTATTACATCACATTCATTATGGAGGAGCCAGGCCTTAAAAAAAATCTATTCTCTTAATAATGGCAATCCTCCGTGCATCGGGTTAACAGCATTAAAGACACTGAGCGAAATCATTCACTGTGCCAGAAGGTCAAACCTATGAAACAATTTCTGCTTTCTTCTTATTCAAAACAACTGCAGGGAGAAAGTCACAAATCAAGAGAGGAAATGTAAATATGAGCTGGCACACTGCAGTGATTATGTGATCTCTGGACCCTTGTGTTCTCCAGAGACTGGATTATTTATGCTCTGTAGCAAACCAGAGATATTAAAGGAACAGTTCACCCCAAAATTGTCATTTTCTGCCATTGGTTGCTTCTATTTATTTCATCATCTGCAAGTAGCTTTGGAAAAATTGTATAAAATAAATGACTTAATGTAAATTATTACTAATTTGCATGATGCAGCAGGTTTGATGTTAGTGATGTCATTGATTTCTGCCATGTCTCATAACTACAGCTGCAGCACTTCCTCACACAATGCCAACATATGTTACATGAACATGGAACATGGGTACAGTATAACTAATACTAAAGACTTTTATGGCAATTTTCAAGTTTAAAGTTCGGTGATCACATACATCATTATACACATTATGATTTACCGCATAATGATATGCTTTGTACACACTCTTCTCATAGTGTGCAATACAATTACATACAAAATTAAAGTATGAATAAAATAAGGAAGGAATCTGAAAATTCTGACTATTATACCACCATTCATGTTTACATTATGCATATGGCAAATACTTTTATGGCATAAACACTTATCCAAAGCATTTATTTACATTTACATTTAGTCATTTAGCAGACGAAGCGAAACAATGTTGGGTAAACAATGGAAGCAATTGGGTCAACATTAGGACAACAGAAAGCATTAGTGCAATTAAAACATGTCTTGCAAAGCCTACTACAGTGTACAGAGCTAAGTTGAGTTTATCGAAGTTTAAACAAGCATGCTTTTTTATATATTGTAGAAAAGATATAGAAATGAGAAATTATATCTATATTGCATTCGAGCTTTATCATACTTTTATTATACATGTGTTCCCTAAAAATAGCCTCTATTATTCATGTACTTATATAGATAAATGAAATTAGGGTCAGTACATGGCAACACAATGCCAAACTATTCCTTACAACTAAAGGTCAAAGAATGTCTTTATGTCAATGTCAGATATTAATTAACATGTCACTCATACTTGAACCTGGATGGAGCAAGCGATCAAAGACTTGTGTTTGGTGAAGAATTAGATTGATGGAAACGACATGGACTCACCTCCATAGTTGTGACGTTACACCTGTGCGTTCCTGCAAACCAGCCGTCTGCAGAGCACTGATCAATGTCCACATCCTGCAGACTGACATCCGCACGAACAACACCCCTATATGATGAACACAGAGAGACATCATTCAGCAAGAAAACAAGATAAATACTAGAAAGCTAGTACAGTAAAAATGTTAGTGCTTAAGTACATGTAAACACTACAAAGATGTACAGATGGTCGAAGTGAGGAAAGTTTACAAAGTCTTTTGGTAACACACAACACAACAAACTGAACAGCGGCTTTAAGCAAACAGAACATTACTCAGTGACAAAGTCATTGATTGAATTGAGTTGTGTATTGTAAAGTTGATGTGTGTGATGTCTTTATTACTAGAGTCATTACACAACAACGACGGTACAAATTAAAACTGGTTGTCTTTCTAAACACTTGCCAAGCTTTGTAAGGCTTGTCATTGTGTGATTTTTTTTGGGGGACTAATAAAGGCGGTTTCAACGCCAAGAACAAGCCAAACTCTTTTCTGGCCCAGCTTAGCTTTCAGTAGACTTAAGCAAAGAATCAATAACAACATAGTCCTTGTAGAGTAGATTATTTCTGATAAAAAACAGAAAACAAGCGAATTACATTCGCTGGGAAGTTAAGACTATGTGTAGACAGTATTATTTTGGGTAACCGGTAGAAGAACCGTTACTTGGCTAAATTTAAATGTGACCGAGTTATAAGTCCAGACCACGGATCTATATTAATGACTGGATTGCGTCTAGAACGCTTAACCACATGTGTGTTTAAATTAATAGTTAGTTCTGATGTTTTTTCCAATATTTATGTTAGTTTGGGTAGACTAGCGACGTATGGAAATCAATGCATAGGAGCACACAATATTGCACACTGTTGTAAAGGACATGTGTAAATGTTTAGAAGTAAAGCTAGATGACTTAAAGCGGCCCTGCGACAGTGTTTCATGCATTCTGACTTCTTTACAATGTTAAACGTGATGTCTTCTCATTCTTAACTTGGTCAACTTGTTTAAAAATGAGTTGGGCGTATTACGTAGTATTTCTGTGCACAATACACTCCCCCAGCGATCGAACTGGTTTCAGATTTTTTTTCGAACATATAAAACTGTTTCGTAACAATTTTCTTAGTCTCTTATTGGACAATTCGCCCGGAAAAGCATGCGGCACACCCAGAGCAGGAGAAGGAGCATGCGCAGACGTCACTTTATCTTGTGTGCAGGAGAGAGAGAGAGAGCATATGTTTGCGAAGTTCACGTGTTTGTTTGTTCACTGCATTTGGGTGACGAATGTTATGTAAATGGTGGATATGAATAAACTGGTACGGAGCCCTGCCAGCGCTTAAAGATGCCAGACATGAACCGCATGCGGTGAGTGAAACTGATGTCCCTCCACACGCGCTGTATGTTTTTGGAAACAATTGTAAAGCTGTATTTATCTTTTAAATGTGATCAAACTAAATACTCTTCGAAGATACGAAGTATGCAATACTACTCTATAGGTCCTAAAATGAATATGAGATTGCCTGAAACCCTGTGTGTTACGCCCACTTTAAAGAACATATCTAGTCTGTTTATATCTATATTTAGGTTTCAGAATAAGCATATTTGTCATATGATGAGGTGTCTCGTCAGTCTGCTGATCTGACATGCACACTTACTTACTGAAATGAAAATTAATGTAACTCACTCTATATCTAATAAGACTGGAAAATTCCTGACTTAAAAAAATGAACCATTTACATGCTTAAGACATTTGCATGGTCAGAATGTACTGTGAGACTTTAGATATATATACTGTTTTATCATTAATATGTGATAACTCCTTTGATTGGATGTATAAAAACAGAAGTTGCATTTTGAAACATAACTGCCCAGTGGAGGTATCTGCATCTCTTCTAGTCAAAACTGCCAGACATTTGTGAGGGCACACAAATTTTAAAAAGAGAATGATCCGGATTGATAAAATATTTAAAATAAACGCTGCAATACTTCATGAAAACAATAGGCATTGTTATTTTTTATTTTACTCGGTCAAACTGAAAATATGAAGGCAAAAGTATTTAGATCTCTTGTGGTTGTCAAGCATTAGAGGAATATGTCAATAGTTAATGTGATGAAGCACACCCGTGGTTACACTACTGTGAGAACTTGAGTGAAGTCGACATCATCCAACCAGAAAAAAAATCACTTTGACACAGTTTATATAAAGTCCTGGCAAATATAAAGCTCGAGCAATTTTGTTGACTTGTTTTGATATTTTGTTATCCAAGGCAAGGCAATAATTTATTTTTAGATATATTTATTAAGTGTGACTTAAAAAGACACGCCCAAAAAATCTGTCATCATTCACCCACCCTCATGTCAATTAAAACCATTATGTGACTTTTTTCTGTATAAGACAAAATGTGGTTTTGTATCTATTCAATGGAAGTCGATAGACTTCCAGTGTCGTTGGTTTTCAACATTCTTCAAAATATCTTCTTTTGTCTTCTGCAGACAAAAGAAAGTCAAACATCACATGAGAATGAGAAAATGATCAAATATGTTTTATTTTAGTGTCAACTATCCAATAGTTGTCCAAATATATTTTGGGGTCACCTTATCCATTTACAAGCCAGTTTCAGCTTTTTGTGTTTTAATGTTTACCCAATGAATAGCAAATCATCAACTGGGTCGGCAATACACTCATCAATAAGGTCTTCCTCACAGCCCATAGCATCAGAAAAGAAGAGCACATTTGATTCTCTCATCTGCGCTCATGAATGAAGAAAAGAGTGTGAAACCTCCAGCATCTCACAAACACAAAATGTATTAAAAGCCTTCTTCGCTGAGAAGATATAGCCTGGTGTTCTGATGCTGAAACGAGAAGCCACTAAAACAAAAATAATCTAAATGAATGGTGGCTCCTTGTGGGTAATGCAGTGAGCTGTAAGGGCCATAAATGCTTCATATCACTAATAGTGCACATATTCATTTTAGGCTGATAAGAGAAGCTTTGATCTATGACTATGAGTTACAGCTCAAAAGATGATGCTGAGCGACGTTGAAGGGATTTATAATGGCATCTGTCTTTATGTGTTTACTTGTATTTCTCATAACTGTTTGCACCTGCACTCTCACATCTACAATGTGTTAGAGAACATCTCAGATGATCCGCAAAGAGAAACGTTCACAAAGTGAAGGGACCTGTGCAATGTCATTTTAAATGGATACCTCCAAATCAACATTAAAAGATACACAGACAAAAGCATTTTTTACCTCAATGATTTACTCTTATTAAATGCTATATTGTTCATACTTTTGAGTGTAACTTTAAACAAACCACTTAACATAATACAACAATTCAGTAGTTGACGAGATGAGTGCTATTAATACTTTTCTTTCGTAAAGTACACACAGCTAGTAAACACAATTATCACTTACCGAGCACACAAATACATTTTCAAGTGAAATTATTATCTTGAAATGCCTTGAAGTCATTACATGCTTGCATGGAGGAAGGGTAATATATCAATATATAGACCACAATAACTGTCAAGATAACAAGTGGCAATTGTTCCTAATTGTGATTGACTGATAAAGGTTTATAAAATGGCTTCTGTTTATCTAGCTACAGAACTTGGCAGCTAATGGCCAATATAATGTCATTATATAGATAATACAATAATAACAGCGAATTCAATTTACGCAGATTAGTTAGACAAAAACATATTTACTGACACATTGAGGAACAATTATTTCCGGTCGGGTCAGCTTGTGGCTTTACACAAATAAAGTGGGTAAATACTGTATCAGCTGATCAACACACATTAGTGGTGTTTTCTAAAGAGATTTATATACTTTTCAAGTCAATTTTCCTCAGAATAAAGAAAGAGATAAAGCCGCTGCAGTAAAAGCTTGTGTTTTGGTTTGGATAGCTGAAGTAGACGAGAAGCATCTTAAAGACATCACTGAACATAAAATAAACCATATTATGAACTCCATCCACTTTTTATTGCTTTGGAAAACGCAGCCATTTTGACTTAAGATAATATAAATTATGTTATAAATAATTAGATTAAATATAATTTTCACATTAGAATAATACAAATGGGGGGGTCTGAATTGGTTTAAAATTTACGCTTTTCACAAATGCTTATTTATCCGAACCGATCGAAACCATGACCTCTGTGTTTGAACTAGAATTGAACTATGGAAACAAAATAATGAGCCAATGCAAATGTTTTAATAAATAAATTATGACTTCGTTAATTCAATCACAAAAAGCAGCCAGGAAGGACATTTAAATTAAACTATAACACTGTTCTGAAAAAAAAAACATTTCCCCATCTATTTCCATTCTAAGCCAGTCTTCAGTCACGGAAAAGCCTCCTATCACCTTAATTTGAAGCCTTGGCCACACACGTGGGCTAATTTTAGTTCCTGTGTTCATCAAGCGTCTGCACATCCCTCCTCCAAGGTCAAACAGGACCTGTGGATCTGTTTTCCATTATTAACCCTGAAGACTGAAAGCTGATTGGTTAACCGTGCCATCATTTTCTCTTGATGATGGAAAGCCTGCTGATTATTGTGATTAGTATAAATCCACTGTAATTACCATGGCAGACTATGTGACATTGGATCGTGTTTCAGACTTCCGTGTGATTGAATTGAGATCTGGAGAAGCTTTTGGGACCTGAGAAGAACAATTTCATGCATCTTGACTGATTCGATGCGACTGTAACAACAAGGTTTTTATTTTTCAAACATTCCACTATTGTGCTGTGGTGTTACAGGTGGCTGTCAGAGGGATGCTGTAATGTCAATAACGTGTTTAAGCATGTTGAGAGGTTATATCATGATGGTGATTTTACCGGTGCAGAGTTTTATTAGATCTGTAGTTTTTATGTTAATATAAGTTCAAGTTTTAGAATATGCTTTTGTAATTTTATAATTTATTTGTTTATTATGTTGCTATACAATATTATACATCATTATTTCTGTTTTTGTTTTTCGTTTATTTAAATTCATTTCAGGCAACATTGCAAATTTTCCATTAGTTTTTGGATCATTTTTAGATCAATATTTGATTTGATTTCTAAAATAACCTTGCACCTGTGATGACAGTAATAACAGTAATATCATGTCATATCATCGGTGATCACATGATTAAACTCCTTCTCACTCCTTCTCACATTCTAAATTTAATCCCTAAATGTCCTTACATGTTGTTTTGTTTAATCCAGTTTGTAGGAAAAATGCCAAATAAAGGCGAGTTGGCCAAAGAAACTAAAGAGGTTTAAAGATGTTATCCAAGGGACATTTTAAACCCTGGATAAGTACTCATGGGTTTACTTGCTTATATCAGCATATTCCCTAATATATCCAACTCCAAGCCAAAACAGACTTTCCACTGCCTGCTCTGACGAGAATATAAAGAGACAAATTAATTCACTTGACAAGGACTACAGCAACGGAATTGCAGAGGATCAACAATAATGCTATAATAATGCTTTGGTTTGATTCCTGTTTCACAGGAATTCATATCTATTTTTACGAGGTGGCAGATTCGTATGAATTCGTACAAAGTGAATTCATATTAGAAAAAGCCATAGTGAAGCCTAACCGTCACTGGAGAGAAAGAAAATCATACTACGATGTATGTATAAAATAGTTGGATAATAATAAATAGTAAAACAATAGTTACAAAATCTCGCGAGATTGTGTTTTCCCTCCTTAAATTTGGAAATGCAGTAAATTTCTCTTGGAACCACCATGTTCTCGTGACACCTTACCCCATACCTCAGCGAAATGATTCACATCGACGAATACTACATCTCAGTTCGTCTACTTATACTATGCCCTAAAGTATGTTTTTTTTTGTGATAGTATATAAAGTATATAAGTTGCAAAACAGTGTGCACACACTTGGCAATGTAACAAAAGTGACCAATGTTGCCTAAATGACATCAAAAAACAACTCATCAGAACTTTTCAGCTTTGCTTCATTCAACATTTCTTATTTAATGTTAACTCTATTATTTATTTATTTATTTATTCGGTCAAGCATCGCTTTTCTTATTAAGTCAGTGTAGCGTCAGTAAACTCCTCCTTCTAGCTGTTGGTTGTGGGTAATAGCAGCAAAATCCACAGCAATGTTTACATTTCTCAACCAATTTCAATGCTTGACAAGCACGAACCCTTAGAAAAAACCTGACAATAAATACACATATAGTGACAGGACATCTCTGTAGTAAGAGTAGATAATAAACATTTGATTTTATATCCAGAAAAAAAGTAACATCCTCTGTTTACTTGTATGTGTTTATAGGGCAGTCCTGCACTCCCCAATATAGAACCACCAACGCAGGATCTATGTGTGTCTGATTCCGCCTCGTTTTAAATAAACACTCCTTCCTCCCATTCCATTTTTCAACAATTGTTACTTGTGCTTTTCAGTGACAATGCACATAGATCATAGCTTAAATAATAATACACAAAATAATACAACGTCCATAACACATGCACAACATTCCCATTCTTCTGAATCCTTACAACGGTTTAGTCAGAGGAACAAAATGTAAGACTCATGACAACATGAGACAGACTAAAACATAGGCTACAATGATAAGTGTTTAGTGTTTCTTATGTAGAAACACTGGCTGATGGGACAGTCAGCTGTTGATGGGGTGGGGGGTGGCACAGAGTGAAATGTGAGGGCACAAAGAGAACGCGTCACAGAACTCAGTGACATTAAAGATCACCGGGCTGTCTGCTTTGATAACTGTTAACTGTACTCCACAAAATGACCTCGGTGTCACAGCAGAGAAAACATTGTCCGGCCGGGGCCTTGAGTCACATTAGCCAAAACTCCTCCTGTCAACCGAATGCATTTCCGTCACATTTCCCGCATTATGCTTCCTTAAAATAGAAGCGAAACATGGCATTGAGATAATACGAAAACATAATGCATCAGCGCACCTGATTTATTAAAAGAGCTTTTAAGGGCATCTGCCATTCAAAGTGCCTCCATGTGGCCTACGGCCCTCTCGCTGACTGAACCAATATACTTGAAAATGCCCCTATCGTTTGTACACCCATATTGTACAGACTCTGTGGCAGAATGACAGTTTGCGGCATGTACGGCAGTGTGTTTTCCATTGTGCGCGTTTGTTGGCTAATTGAATTTGATCTAACTGTCTTCCTCCTTTTGGATAGCATTAGCATAATAGCGTGGGTAGCGAGATCCAGCTTTGCTCTGGAGGAAAAGAGGTGACATTCGTCTCCATGCGCATTCTTTTTAATGAGCTCCCCTTTTTCATAATAAACTGAAATGCGATTCAAAGCGTGCACAAGAGCGTAGCGACCATGTTCACGCTAATTCCGGCTAACACTGGAGACGGCTAGATTTCTCAAGACAGGAGGTCAGAAAGGACATCAGCAATGATAGAAGACGTACATTTCCAATTCATTCATATTCACCCTGTTATTCTCTCAGTGAAGCTTAATGTCCATCGACTGTACGATGCTGAGGACAGTGTTGCTTAGCGGGGCATTCAAATTGTCATCAAGGGAATCACTTAATTAAGAAACAAAATAGCTACATTAAACCCTCATGATTTTTTTAAATGTGTTCAGCTATCAAATTGACTAGCATGCTTGTTTCATGTATATTGTATTTCACACAAAAATGACCAAAGCTTTCAGAACTTTGGGGTACACAGGCATTTGTGTTGTCACAAAGTAGTTGGATACGCAACATTTGCATTTACGCATTTATCCAAAGCCGCTTACATTGCATTGTACTATACACTTGTTTCTGACTATGTGCAATCCCCTGGGATCGAACTCATGACATTGCCGTCGCTAACACCACGCTCTAACCGCTGAGCCACAGGAAAGCTAGAGTGCTATGGAGCAGGAACGAATCTCCATCATTTGATCATCTCTGAACTCCATTTGGTGCCTGGTTTCTTAAGAAGTAATTGTTCTTACTGTGACTAAACCGTAGTAGATTTTGGTTAGAATTGTTATATTTGCCAGAATGTCTGTCATTAGTCGAAGCATTAGCTCTGTGAGGCCAGCATGATATTCCTATGGATTGCCACTGGCCCTTTAAGAACACCAGGTCAGATCTAATTGGCCTATTCCCAGCTCAGCCTCCCATGGGCTCTTGAGGAGTCTTGTAGGGCAGAAGACCTACAGTTGATGACAAGACACTGTGGATGTGTGTATCCCTAGAGGACTCATGGCTGACAGCACAGCTTTAGATAGACTTCAAATTGCTCTCGCCTCACATCTGACCAGGGTTGTAAACAATGTATGCACATAGTAACCTAAGAAACAAACATGGCATACAGCCGCGGAACATAAAAACATTCCACATTTTATTGTAATCAGCATTTCTAAATGTATTCATTCCAGTCCAGTGTCTGTTGAGTTTCAGCAAAATCAAACCACAGGAGTGACAAAGTCATCCAACAGCGATGTGAAAGATTGACAGCACGTGAGGTTATCACTAATAAATATATATCTTTTTGTACAAATATCACGTTGTGTTGCTTAAAAGTGAATATGAACATGCTGCCAACAGAAGGTGTCATGTAAACCATTATTGAGGGTAAGGGTTTACTTTGTGGTGTTTACAATGACAGGATTTTGCACCCTAGCAACTATCCAGAACATACCAGAAATTACGCAGAAACATCGTAAAAAAAACAGGACACCGTAGAAACCACATAGCAACGTCCAGGCATCTGCAATGACAGGTTCTTCATGGGCAAGCACTTCATCCAAAAATGATGCATGATGAATGCTCTATTAGCTCAAGGTTCATGATTGAACCAGTCAAGTAGAGAAAGACTCCATCGGATGTAATTGACATTTCACCCGACGACCCACGTCTAGACGCTACAGTTCATGAAGAGCAGGCTGTCTGCGCCGATACAAACATCTAACCTACATGGAAATTCCGACATGCAACATTCATCTAAAATTGTCTCCAGATGCATGAGAGGTGCTTCTAGTGGCTGTTGTACATCTTTCATTATTTATTCATTATTATTGTATTGATTGAAAGGGATCCTGGAAGTGAAGGCTGCAGGCAGAGCATTAGAGAACACCCCTTCCCCCCCGTCATCACCCCTCCATAAATACATGTAGGTGGCAGACGGTGGGCCTAAAGACTACAGGATGGATCTACCTTAATGTCATAGCCAGCAAGTGTTTCGGTATTCATTACTCTGGGGAAACGAGCAATCATAAGAAGAGCACTGGCCAAATATCGACCAGCACGGAGAGGTTACAAATTACAGCATAACTACTGAACAAACCCGGAGAGACGTCGGCTTCCTCTGCCTTTCCTCGTTTAAACAATCGACTGGAGACTTTGAAATGACAGTGTAAAGATATAACTGAGCACACTATTTGGACATATACTACAAATTGAGCTCAACGGCACGGCCGCTGTAATGCCGTGTCTCTCAACCGAGTCTAATTAAACACACCGACATCAATCACATTATTAGTGGTGAGTTTGTTATACAAGGGTCAGCTTGCAAAGGACAATTTCAGATCGCAAATCTGAGGCTGTGCTGCTTGTACCTGTGGGATTAATTACGAACAGGAAACAGCCCTATTCCTCATCTCAGAGCTCCAGCGTCCCTTAACACATCTTACAACAGAGTCAAGGATCCTTGTACACAACGTCTCCACCAGGTTAGCTCGATCCAAACATCTCTGATGGCTGTGGTCGTATATTGAGTAGCAAACTGATTGTTAGGGGGCTCAGGGGCTTCTATGTAACCACCAGCTTCGGCTATTTTTAGAAGCAGTCTATACAAGTGCAGCGATGGTGTGCCATACTAACCAACAGCATAGACAAATAACAAGAATAACACAATTAGACACATTGAAATGTAATTAATTATGTGACTATAGCAAACCACTGCTTTACAAATAGATTAATTCCTAACAAATCATCATTATAATCGCAGATTTAGTATTGATCGTATTCTTAATCATGCCGCGCTAATGCGCATCTGTAATTGACATATGAATGCCAAAGTTACCTGAAGTCAGGACTTCGGTTGGGCTTAAGTCCATAGAAGCCAGAAGACAGTGTCAAGAGCCACCTGGGAATGAAATTTCCATTCTCGCACTCTAAATAAGGAGCAGACCAATGAATCTGAGTTTTGTCGGTGATATAACTTTCTCCATTGCGCACGGAGGCATCAAACGAGGCAAAATCTTGACTTAGCACACGTCTTTGAAGATTGGTCTTCTTTTTATTCTTATGCTCGTGGTACCATTCGGTATCTGCCGTTCTGTTTTTCAAAATATGCTGGGCGCTGCTGGATAAATCCTGGAGAATGATCTCTCCACCTGCCCGAGTGGCCTGAAGGTAAACAGGTGGCTCTTCATGTGTAGTCCCTGCGCTCAAGGTGACCACAGCTCTGTGAATCTTTGAGTCTCCCTCCAGGATACTCCTCACCAGAGCGTGATACCACTCAATGTCACGTCTGGGGCTCAGATCTCGGCTGGCTTGCCAAATCATGTTTAGGAAGTTTGTAGCGTGCACAACAGTGTCCAGCACGCTGCGCATCGAGTGATGCGCGTCTCCGTGCGTCCTTCCCCGCAGTACCCCCAGCTCATATCTCCTGGAGCAGTTGGCGTGTTTTAAGGTGGAGGAATCCCCCGTGTGTAGAAACGCAGTCACCACTTTCGGTACCTGGTCCTCAATCTTCTGCGCTAAACCCGAGTGAGGCTTCCGGAGATGCGCGTGCTGGTTGTTGTGCGCGTTATAAATGGGCAGCTTTGCAATTACGTCCCGATCTTGTTCCTCATGTCTATAATTTGATCCTATAACAAATCCTACTTGCAAGAGTAACGATATCCAGATTATGGCCATATCCTTCAATCCCTCTTTTACCTTGCCAGCTTAGTTCCTCAAATCTGATGCGAGAAATCACAGCTGGAACGAATCAAATTAGCGCATCGGTTTTTTCACCTGTGGATTTGCACTCATTTCTGCCACGGGATCCCCAAACAGGAAACATTTAGTATATCAGTATTCCATTTCTCATGTCGGAGAGATGGTACATTAGTGTTGTTTGTAAGTATCCACTCGTCGGTGAAGCCAGTTTAGTCTCGTATCCACACAGATCCAAGCAGGAGCGCAGCAGATGTTAAGGATCCCCGACGCTCTCCTCTCAGTATGATGCTGGACCACAACAGACGTGATCGAACGAGAGAGAAAAATCCCTTTTTCGGAGGCAGGGAGTCAGTACTTCACACTAGGATGACAAACACACTCCGCCCTCTTTCGTCCACTCCAGTCTTAAAGCATGAGTACGGCAGAGACCATTCGCTCTAACATCTATTGGTGTCCGATTCTACAAGGACTCGTTTGTAAAACACGTTCTTTTCAACAACCGATTGAATCGGTTCGTTGGCGACTGATCCTGTTAGAGAGGATCTCGAATCCGCTTTATGAACGGGCTAATTCAAATGAACTGTTCGAAAGAACCGATTCGTGGAAATTCGGATTTGGACTCTCTAATCCCGTCCTCCTCGACACCCCATAGGTTTGGGGAAAGTGTTCTTGATCGGTGTATGGTCCTTTGAGCTGTCGATCATTCGACGGAGGGGGCGTTTGGTAGAGAGACCGATGGAGCTGTCCAGTGCTGAAGGCAAAATATGCACTAAAACCCCGAAGATCACGCTGTGATTTCGGGTTCCGGTAAAAATAGATGCTCGATGGACAGCTACGAGTACTTTTATTAAGCTCTTATTTAAACGTACATTCGGGCCAATACGGCTAGCCTGCTTACGAGACAAATTGCGCACGGAAAACACGTTACGCGGAGGGAAAACGCATGCATGTAGCTTTTAAGCATTATGAATACACGTTTAGAGTAAAAAACAAACAAAATATTCATTATAACAATCAGTTATATTTAATGTGTAACCATTGCGTCACGTAAAGTTAAACATAACAGGCTTTTCACACAGAACCCTTTTTTGTTTTTTTGGATGTTGGTTTATAGACAATAGATGTCAATTGCTTCTCACTCTTATTACAACATTTATAAGACGCCGTGATTTAGCGTTGACAACCTGCCTCGTCAAGTTGAAAATAAGTTGAAACTTCGACAAAGATGTGTGCATAAAACGCGCTCGGTATAAACGGCCTCAAACGCCAATGTTATGGCAGGCGTCGAGCATTGATTTGCAATGAAACATAAAACCTGGGCAGAGCTGTTTGCTTGGAAGAGGACTATGCACGCTTGTCTCTCACTGGAGAAAATACTGCAGTGATGCGAGAAGCACAGGATGGATGCATGCAACTGCACGAGCTTGTGAATCATGCTGCAATATGAGTCATCATCGCCGCGCGAGCGCTTAATCCAGACCTGTAAACAATGACATGTTCTGAACGGACTCTGAAAGCGTGCGTCAGCGGCGCAAATGACGAGAATGGCACGGAACAAACAATCAATGATGCCATCACAGATGAGCAATGTTATGATCGGTTACATACATTTATTTTAATCAGTTTGACAACGTAAAGTCTACACGTCAGAATAAGTCATTTTGTAATAAATCTGTAATAATGTTGACCGTATGCTCAAACTTTGTAGGGTTAGGTAGGAAGAAATTATTTCAGATCATGTTTTAAAAGGTCTTAAAAGGGAGGATGGTTTTGAGGTTTTAAGACAAAATAATCCATAAACGTATCATTTCGCTTCATAGCCATTAAATTGGATACGGAACAGAAATGCAACTGGACTTAAAGGACTTTATTATATTTATGAGTTCGCTGTAGAACTGAAATAATATTATTAATCCTTTAAAAAAATCTAATTGAATGATGTTGTTGCAGTGTTTGTTTTGCTGCAAGGTTGACTGTTGAAATCAATATTTCATAGGTTGTATTGGGTTTTTATGGATACAAGAAGTCGTGTATTAAGCAGAATAATGCACAGTCAACCAAGACAGGGTATACAGACGTTTAAGACCACTCCATATCTGGTTCCAGATAACCTTATATGGGTTTATCCTTAACGCATAGGAGCTGTACTTGTGTGCTTGAAGAATCGCTGTCCTGGGAATGTAACCAAGATGGTCATCAAGTGAACCAAGTGAAGAGAACTAAGTGAAGTGTTTAAAAGGCCTTTGGTTTTATCCCCTACAAACCTTCTGATCACAAAGAGTTCTGCAAAGCAAATATTATGTTTGTGTGCGAAAGCTCTCAAATAGTGTCTTGTGGTCATATTTGAAGATCATAGCAAACATTTGTTGATACATTAGAAAAGAACACCTTAAAAGGTCATCACCCATCCCATTGCTTTTTAGGATTTTCTTCTTTTTAATATGGTGATATGAGATCATGTTCTTTTGCTGTTGAGGTTTATTAATTCACCTCAAATTAATACCAATGTTCTTGAATATACAATATATCCTAATCGAACTGGTGTTATGGTGAAAATCAGAGGATAGCAGCGTTTTTACTTCAGATAAAGTCTTGTACTAGTCAAACAAATCTAGTTTAGAAATCTAGTACTTTCTACTTTATTCAAGTACATATTTACGTAGAGTTTTTTTGTGTATTTTTAATGTACTTAAGAAAGGTGAAAAATGCAAAAATGGAGTGAAAAGTATAGTATTACGCTTTTTAATGTAGTGAAGAAACATATTTTGTAAAGAGTCATACCAATTTATTCTAAAAATAGATTTTAAATGTGATGTAGAAAAGTATTTACAAAAAATCATAACATTTTTTTAACAACACTGAATTCAACATCTCTTGTTTTTATTTAAAAATGAAAAAAATTTATACAAGCAAAACACATAATACACAAAATCATACATGAATGTGTCGGTTTCTCTGCATAACATACGTAATTATTTTGAACATTATTATAAATATTCACATCGAACTTATAAATTATAACTATTTGATGTGGATAAACACAATGTTTCTATGGGCAATCAGGGTCATGGCACCAACTTGAAAGCATTTTATTATTTGAAATAAAATGTAGTTGAGTACTTTGTGTTTTTACAGTTTGTCTACACATGTCCTGACTGTCCTTACTAAACCCATAGTAATCATATGCCATGCCTTTAGTTTCAAACAAAATGGCCTTTGATATAACATCAGGCACAGTGTGATGACTGTGGTGATTTGACTGTTTATCCGTTTTTTTCTCAGCGTTATCTGAACCGAATGACACCAGGGTGAGGAACACAGGGATGAAGATGATACTATGAGCTAAACCAAAAACCATGAACCATGATCTTAAAGAAAGTCCTGAAGATGTGGTTCTTGGAGGCAGCTAAAACAAGCACACCTACAATTGTCGAAGAAGCACCTTGTAGCACTGGGTAGCCCAGAGAAAACGAAGCATCAACCTCACGTTCATCGGCCGTGGATTTTGTGCTCGAAACAAACGTGTATGAAATATGAGCGGAGAAGTCGACTGTGAAGCCAATGCACACCACCAAGATGATCATGGAAATGGAATCGAGGTTGACGCCCCATAATGCCATGAAACCAGTGACGGCGGTGATGACAGAACCGATGGAGAAGGTGACCCAAAGGGAACAGAGCGGGTTTGGGATTAATATCAATGAAATGACAAACATGACAGCTGTGGTGAATCCCACGTTCTGAATGGTGCCAGTCACTATCACTGAATATTTGATGCCAATTGCAATGGTTATTGGCATGAATAAACATTCCTTTATAGGACTGATTCCAAATGAAATCTTCTCTTAGAAGCTATGAACATTCCTTAGATACACTCTTAAAAAAGGTGCTTTAAATAGTTCTTCAATGCCATAGAACCCTTTGGTTCCATGAAGAACCTTTGACATCTGAACATCTTTTTGGAATGTTCTTCAGATTCTGAAAAAAGTGAGACAGAGATGGTTTTAACAGAACTTTCACTGATTGGTTCTTTGTGAGCAAAAAATGGTTCTTCTATGGCAGTGGTTCTCAACTCCAGTCCTCAGGCCCCCCCTGACGGATTATTTTAGATGTGTCCCTATTGAACACATGAACGAGTTGATGAGATAATGAAGTGATGATTGATCAATAATGATGAACACCTGCTGTTAACAAAAACATCATCAGTAAGAACAAAAACACATAATAATGTTTCCTTTAGTGGGGCTCTTACCCTTGATTAATTTATTTCTG
Organism: Triplophysa bombifrons; assembly: GCA_029783895.1. Classification (NCBI taxonomy): domain Eukaryota; kingdom Metazoa; phylum Chordata; class Actinopteri; order Cypriniformes; family Nemacheilidae; genus Triplophysa; species Triplophysa bombifrons. The sequence goes on from CM056470.1 coordinate 8,189,579, forward strand.
AACACCCAGACAAAAGACAAAATTGTTGGAATGAAACTTTCTTAAACTGTATAAGTCTGACAAATATCGTGGCACACCAAAATCGACCAACATTTGTACAGACTCTTAAAAATATGCTTCAGAAACAAACTATTTCAGCTAGCAAAAAATTTAACATAATAAATCACGGATAAGAGCCACACTAAAGGAAACACTCAACACAATTATGGTTTTTAATCTTATAGTTGATGTTTTCATTAGTGATTGTGTTTGTTAACTTCACCTGTTCATCATTAATGACTCAATCATCACTTCATTATCTCATTAACTCGTTCATGTGTTCAATAGGGAGACATCCAAAGTATTCTGTCAGGGGGGGCCTGAGGACTGGAGTTGAGAACCACTGTTCTATGGCATCGCTGTGAAGAAGCTTTTAAACAACTTTTTTAAGGGTGTATATCAATCCAACAGTTCAATCCCGCACTATTTTTAAACCAAATAAATGCTCTTATTTTTATTTTTTTTCACGTCAAGATAAAGCAGCAAGACAAAGCTGGAGAGGACGGCCATGCCCGCTGACAACACCCCCATTATAGACAACCAAATCTTGTTCCTCACATTATCTAGTCTGAAATCAAATAAAAGACAATTAAAATCATTCTGGATCAATGGTTCATTAAAGCAAAGTAAATTTATTGGCTTTATAGGCTTTCTAATATTAACAAAGTCTGAGAGAAGCAAATATTTGTTTAAGAAATGCAGAGTTTCTCATTGTGACATGTGCTATTTAAGTCCTTACCGTATGCAAGATAACACGGAGAAAGATATCACAAGTGAGTAGATTATTGAAAAGAGAGGAATGCCATCTGTCGTGTGTTTCTCAATCTCCTCTTGTCTGGAAAGTGAAGTAAAATAGGACACCTGCAAAGTTCATTTACATTGAAATAAATGCAACAGCTCCAAAAACATCCACTTGAAAACATTGCTACAAATCATACGAAACAATAAACAATTAGAAACATTAAAGCAAAGATGCAATTCATTTTCCCACAACCACTTTAACTGTGTTTTTTAACTTTCAACTGGTGTCAATATGATTTTACTGGATGTATAAAGCCAGTTATCCTCAAGACTTCTTTAAGCTGCACATTTACTGTTTTCATTGGAAAGTTGTTTTTTTATAAAAAAAAAAAGTTTAAAAAGTTTTTACATTATGTTGACTTATACAAAGACATTCATAAATTTTTAGTCTTGAGACTGTTCATATAAGACCATCCAATAGCATCATCAATGATTTTGTCTTCATACCTTGACTTCACTGCTAAGTGTTTCATTGGACAGAATCTTTTAATAGTGTTGAAGCCATTCGGAACTATGCTCATCCTGCAAAAAGTAGAAAAGTCTGATGGCATCTGCTCGCTGGACGATTCCTCCCTTCTCCTCCACACCTCCTACTGCAGAGCCCATAAAGACTGGTTCACCTTTCCAAAGAAACCTCGGGAAGGAAAAGACAAGCTTCTCTATTTTCTCTGCATTATTTTCAATGATGTCCAGAATGGTATTCGGCACACAGTTTTCATTCACTTTGGCACAAACATCTTTGAAACTTAATTGCATTTGAAGGTGTTTGACAGAGAATGAATTGACTTTCTTGTCAAGTCTAATGATTTCTTCAAAAACTGCTTTTGTTAGAATATTTCCTTCCACTGAGGACAGTATCATCACTCCATAGTTTCCCTCATCATAGAGTCTTTGACTCAAAAACATGGAGTCGTTTTTTGGAAACCTTTCTATCACCAAAAGTCTTGCTTTCTTAGAAGGTCGTTGATCGATGTGAATTGATTTTCGACATCGTTGTCTTCACAGTCTTTGAAAAAATATAGTCCTCCTCCTAAAACAGCAGACAAGATATAGAACATTTCATGGTTTCTGTAGTTTCTGTAAATGGTGGCTTTACTATCCAGAGAAAACACAGACACAATTTAAATATGAATTAATGCAGAATTATTTCACTTTGAATAAAAATGTCTGCCAAATATATAATGTAATAATGTATTCTTGTTATTGCATATAAGTTAGTGTTTGAGAGTGAAGCATATCAAGTGAGTGGATGGTAGCTGCTAAACATTGCTGCATTACCTTTTGTTGCCATGGTAACAGCAACTTCTCTTATTAGTGGATCTCTCTTTAGGATTGCGGCGAGTGTGGTACTTTACTGGGAATGAAAACAAAGACAATATTTAAATATTCATAAAGCAAGCAGGTGATCAACGATTTGCAACATTTCAAATGAAAGAAAATAAACCCCGAAGTGTCTGTCATTGTTATTGTTTAACACAGCAGCACACACTTCTGTTGCACATTCAGAAAGTTTTTTATTCATGTGCATGGATGAGTACAGATGTGATGGTTGCTGAGCATTTCACCAGGCCATAGTTCTGAGCTCAACAGCGCTGTCACTCAACTGTCAGACTGGCCCGTGTGGACCCTCACAGTACATTTCACACACAGCCCTCTCAGGGTCACTGATTTCCCAAAAGCAAAGAGGAAAATAGACTCGGTTTCACATTTACCCATCAAAACAGGAATAGAAAGGATTCATCTGCTAGGACATTTTATTTTTGAGGCTTTCAAAGTCCAGGCGCTTAGTTAAAAAAACCTTAATAACCTCATAATGAATATACTGGCACAGCAACATGGGAAAGCAAACTTTTGAATTTATTTTTCTCTGGTCATTTTTTATTATATTAGACAGGTTAAAAACAATAGATGCCAGTAAATGATGACAATCCAAATTTTAAGTGTTCATTTAGAATAAAGTGTTATATTACAAGGTTTTGTTGTAAAGATTGTATCCCATTATTGAGAGCCCTGTTCGGTTCCGATTTCTCGTCTGCATTATATGCATCTGTTCCATTATTCCCACAAGTCCACATTAAAGACCAGAAGACAGGCTGGCACCTGCAATTATCCCTGTTCATCCAGCCATGGGCCGATTTTCATTCCCTTCTCTCTCTCTCTCTCTCTCTCTCTCTCTCTCTCTCTCTCACACACACACACACACATAAACACCTGCCAGTAAATGCTCATTATTATGCATCTGCACTTGATATAAAGTCATAAAATGTTTACATTTCCATTAAAGCACGTATGTGTTTCCACCACTCCTTAAAGGTCTGGTGTGTAATTTTTTGGAGGATCTAGTGACAGAAATGCTAAAAAATATATAAATAACTATGTCTTCAGATGTGTATTAAGTGCTTACACAATGAAGCGTTATGTTTTAATTACCTTAGAATGAGCTATTTCTATCTACAAACACTGCGGGTCCCCTTGCATATAATTCGCCATGTTCTGTTAGCCGTCGTAGTGTTTCGGACAGGAGGGGTGGAGTGAGCGGTTGGTTGCCACGAGATTATACTGACTGGACCTTTAACCTATGTGGTGAGGTTTTGGAAAATCCAGATTTTTTTTAATTGTGACAATTGACAATGCAATGGTGGCTGTTAACCCACCTGTGGGCAGAGAAAACAAAGATCCCACCATTCTGGACAGTGAATACTTAATAATTCCCCCTGCACTCAAAAAACTTTATTAAAAGATTATTTTAACCCATTATTGGGTCAAAAACAGACAAACCTCAATGGTGGGTTAAAAGAAACCAGAATTTTGGGTTGACACAACCCAGCATAGTTCATTTTTTACCCAACTGCTGGGCTTTTCCCTTTGTGACCCAACGTTGGGTTGAACTTACCCAGCATTTTTTTAGTGTGTAAAGTTATTGTATTTCGGTTTTTACATGTAACAACTATGAATATGGCTGAGCGTTTTTCATTTTGGGAATTAGGAGTCGAGTAAAAAGTTCATCACAGCTGATGGAGCATATGAAAAAGGGGAAAATCCCGTTGAAAAGCGGCTTGTCACTGTTGACCTCTATTCAATATTATGCTGTATGCCGGCATGCATAAAAACCTCAGAATGTCCTGAGAAGGCGTGACTGAATGACAGGAACAAAATATATATCATCAAATTCAGTTAAAGGTTTACTCAAAAGCTTGAGTTTAATTTTGGCTGTACTTCCTTTACCGGCAATACTGGATCCAGGAAGTTGTGATTCTCTTAATGAATGTACATTCCAGAAATGTTCCTTCTGCTGGCATTGAAGCTGTTAAAAACAAAACACATTAAACTTTCCTGTAGCTCTGTGGTGAGATCATGGCGCTGACCAGATTGTAAACACATTGTTAAGAGAGCATAAGCAGTCATGGACAGGCCACCACTTTTCCATATTCACTTCAAGATTTTGACCATAATGAACGCAATTTGAACAGACACAATTGGCATTGTTTCTACAACCTTATACAATGTCACATGACAAATGCAATAGAATGAACATGACTCTTGATTTGGTCTGGCAATGTAAATGCATCACCCCGCTGTTTTGACTTGTGGTTGTACAGTGCCCTTTTCTGTTTAGAGCAAGAACAACACGAGCACTTCATTTCTAAAACTTAAATTTAAGGTTTAATCAGTAATTGACATATTCTGTATGAGTTTTTTTACCGATTAGGCCCAAAAGTTAGTCTAAAATAAAGCACACTCGCTTGAGATGTTTTATTCTACACAGAACTGATCACCTCACAGGAGCCGATGTGTTACTATCACATAACCATGTAAATACAAATAGCTAGCCATTTTCACTCAAAAAAACGACATAGATATTAGGCAATAGATCAGGCAGCAAAGTTGAACCACTTTACTTATTCAACAGAGTCAATGACAATGACCAAAGAATGACAAAAGACAAAGAGGATCATTTAATTCCAGTGTTTTTTTCTCTTTCAGTTGAGAGTCACACATATGAGCATACAGCGGCTGATGAAATCTGTCATGCACACTCTCCTGAGGAACTGCTTTCATGCTGGCTACTTCACTGGTCGGCTCTGACAAAGTTTGTGATTTTGACAAAGGTAAAAACATTACACACATTTAAGTTATGACCTCAAATAAAAGACCAGGGTAAAGAGCATAAAATGACTTAAGACTAGACTGAGGAAGCAGGGAAAGATCTGGGTCTGTTTTGCGACATTTTGTATTAAGAATATTTTTTTCTTTAAAAAAAATCGGACATATTCCAAACAAACAAACGACACATTAAACAAATGGCACCTTTCCTGTCACCAGAACCATATGGGAGGCACTTTTTTTTGAGGAACTGTAATTTGACGGCTTATTTGCTGTTAGTTTGAATTCAAAAGGATTTAACGTGACAGTACTAGTAAGTCTGGTACCGCTACAGAAACTCTGGCTCTGGTGCTTTCAGTTTAGCACTTACTTTCACAATCCTGTAGAAATATAAAAACATCCAGGTATACGTCTGGCTGTTATGATGCACCGTAAAAGAGATTTCCGCAGTGCACAGCTCAGAAAACAGCCCCCATCAGGGCTCACCCTCAGATAAAAAAAATATTCATTCAAGTACACAAGTTATTTACACTTTTTCACTAATGAAAACCGCAAGAAGCAATTATTGTGTTAGTCAATATAACAGCAAGCATATTACATTCTTCAAACGAGTAAAATTGGACGAGTTTTTGAAAGTCGTAACCTTGGAGGAGACGCCTTTTCTTTTGATATTAGTAAATGTTTTACAAATGCATTTCTGTCAGAAAATTTGTGCTGTCGCAGCAGCAGGGCCGGGCGGTACTTCATAACACCGAACAACTTCATCTGTACACTGCATTAATAAGAAAACAGTTCTAGTACTCCAAAAACAAACAATTGTGAAAATTACTCCAGTAACTTTTCTTATAAGCCTATACATATAGATATATACAATTTATATTTATAATAATATTCATATTTATAGATACTTTGTAAAAAAGGGGGATGGGGTAAATAAAGGTGAAGTAACCTCTCATATCATACACATACATTATGACACATGCACATTCAGATGATCCTTCACTTTCAAAGATATTGGTAAAACCGTGAGCGCACCACCTGGGCTCCTGAAAGTTTCTGTGGATGAGCATCAGCTCCTAGACTCAGGTTGTTTTTGGATTTGCCTTTTGATGCACCTCCGTTCACTCGCTCGGAGCTGGACTGGACACATGAAGAGGCAGAAATAGTCAGCGGTTGCGTACTTCCTTCTTGATTCTCTACCATTTCCACCTTGTCCGACGCAAACTGACCCTCTGATTCCACTCGGCACTGCTCGCGCGCAATCCAGTTCCGGATAGAGAAGTCCTGAGAGTTGCAATCGGGATTTAGGCGCTCCACAGCAGACAGTTCGGCACCTTGATCCACCCCGCCCTGTTCCCTCCAGTCATGAATGACATCAAGTTCCGCAAAATCCCGCTGACCCCCCAAAGTATGCCGCCTTCTGATGCTCTTTTTCTTGTTGCGTGTGTCTGTTGAGCGGGACTTCACGCCGAACATGTCATCAGCAGAGCCGCGAAGACGCAGCAAGAGTCTCTCTGTGATTTTAAGATGCCAAGCTGGCTCAACGCGGTCAGATTCGCTGCGGCCTGACGCACTGAGGCTACCGGTTGACCGGCCTCTCTTCATGACTCTCAGAACTCGAGAGAATCGATTTGATTCATTCTTGACCCCTTGATTCCCTGTTTCAACTGACGAATCGCTGTCCGTCTTCTGTCGGAGAGACCGCCTCCTCAACGACCTGTCACTTTCTAGCAGCTTTTGGCAGGATAAACCGTGACCTTCCAGCCTGACTGTGGCGTTGACATCGTCCACCGTGGTTGGTATGCCAAGAGAAGAGGTGCCATGACAGAACAGGGGGAAATCACTCTCGCTGTCCGTCTCCATCGGCCGTCCTTCGCTAACAAGCTCACTGCGCTCATCATCTGCTTCATCCCCTCCCCGGCTCTCTGTCACAGACTGAATCTCCGGACTAAACGTGCTGGACTCCATCCCTGTCAGAAATGTGTTGGATGAAGTGGTAGAGTAGTCTGAGGTAATAGAGCTCACCTCTGCAGTCACGGATGCCCCACCAGGAACCTGTAACAGCTCGGAAGCCACTGACGTCGCTGTGCCCCATTTCCGAGGTCTGGTTCTGGAAACCGAAGCTCCAGAACTCATGGTGCCCAAGTCTGAGGTGGTCTCATCGAACTGATCTGTGAACGCCGATTTGGGAGGGCAGGAGGTCTGGCGGATGAATCCGGGTGAACATGAGAGCCTGGGCGAGGTCTTCATAAAGAAAGAGTTCCTGTGGTCTTTGTTCTTTGTGGTGGATGCAGCACCAATGCCGTTCTTCTTTTCTCCAGGTGATTTTTGGTCCAGGCTGATTCCGGCCCCTCCTGGAACTTTCTCAAGGTTTTGGTGTTTCTGCTTTTCACTCGAGCTTTCTTTCATTGTGAATATGGCATCGAGGTCGTCCTCAGAGCTGCTGGCCTGCAGCTTGGCCTTGTGCTTTTTTCGTTTGTGGTTGGCTGCAGCAAAGATGGAGGATACTTGCGGCTGAAGGAACTCGCGGCTGCAATGATACTTCCCTGAGCCCCAGGAACCCTGCTGAGAAGACAGAGCAAGAGAGAGGAGAAGAGAGAGAAAGTGAGAGGTTGAGAAACTGATGAAAGCATCGAACACATAGGCTACACAGAACTGAAACCTAGCAGAAAGACAAACGCATGACCGCTGCCCTTGTGGGTTGCTAAACCAGATACTCCACCTGCTTCTCTGAAAGCAGCACAAATCAGAGGTTGAAGGACTTGAACATAGAGAGAAACATTAGAAATAGTTACAGAGGTCCATAGAAAGCCCCTCATACTCAACAGTCACATGGCACAAGCAGCACTTGCAACACCAACAGCATGAAGAATGAAGCTGCATAGGTTGCAAAACAAAGCTGGAGCAAAATGACACGAATAGGGATGGGAATCTTAACCACTTTAACCATTCTACTTATGATTTAACTTTACTCTATACACGCCGATGGTGAGTTATCTCAACGATCCTTGTTTTTCGCTATTATGCAGTGGGTGTGACTGTTTTCCACCTCTTAAACAGTAAAGCATATACCGATCAAAAGCAGTAAATATTCTGTGTATAGATGTATTCTTATAGACCTCCTGTGGTGAAAATCAAGTTTTTAATGTCGTTTATATGTTTATGTGGTGTTTTAATGTGCTTTAAGATGAACCATGTGCAAATTTATCATTTTAAACCATTGCTGAGTATTTTCTCTATTGAACTGCAGTTTACCAAAGACAGTTTTTAAAATGTGGTTTGAAACTGCCCCGATAAATGATGTCATAAACCTGTAACCAATCACATCAACTCATTTTAAGCATGTGGATCAGCAGTTTGAGACATTAATATGCAAGGCGCAAATGTTCGGGCTGAATTGATCGCTGCACTGCTATGTCAGCTCTCAGTTTCACTTTCAGTTTTAGCAGCGTCTGACCAGTGGGATTGAGTGGAGGCAGAGCTAATTTGCATATTCATATATCAGTTTATACTTAATGAAACCATGAGTTACATTCAAGGTATTCTAAGGCAAATTATTTTCACATGAAAATGTTTTTACATATGTAATTTTGATGGTCAAAGATTAGTTTTAAGTGATTAAATTATTGACCACAGGGGAACTGGTGTGGAATGCGTTATGCCGGGGCCTCGCCAAAAGATTTTTTAAAAGTTACAAACTGTGAGAAACAGCAAACTTGAGGCCAAAAAATACTAGAATTAATCGTTTTGCTCCTATAATGTGTTGTGCGCCGTGATTTGATGAAGAAAGCACACCACACACAACAGATTTTCAAACAATGTCCTGACAGTGAGCACAGGAAATCATGCAAAGTCTCTTATTAAATGTGTACATATAACCTTTTATTTGATTTTACAAATATTATTTATCGTTGAGAAATTGCTCAAGCAGCGTAGCCTAAAGCATTTAAGTAGGCAAAGCGCTAGATAATATTATATTGCAACTTAAATATTGTTGTACTTATGTCTTCACAGTAATTAAAAATAAATATTTTGTAATAAAATGTTTGTTGACATTATCACCCGAAAGAGTCCACTGGCTTCACTAGCTCCACTGGACCTATTTTTCTGTTCTACCCATAAAGAATCAGCACACTCGGACTCCTACCACTACCATCACTTGCACACAGCCTGATTTTTATTATTGAAATTATTCCTAATGATGATAGTGTTTGTAATGCTAATGACTGAAATTGACAGAATAAAGAAAAGGGTTTGGTTAGAGTCATGACTACGGTTGATGTGCTTCTGTCAGCTGGCTTTCTGATTGGGTATCGTTTTGTTCCATGTGACAATCAACAGAAATCTTGTGTGTTGTTCCTCTGGGTTTCCTACACACATCAGAATTTCTGATCGTAAATATTCAACATGATTCGCGATCGGGGTGGCTCTGATGTTCCTGTGATCAGGTTCATTCACCCTTAATACACATTACACCACAGGAAAATCTGTTTAAATAATCTGTGGAGCCATTTAAGATCATCTGGACTTTACCTAAGATTATCGGAAGGTCAGAAATTGGACCGATTACCTTGTGGTGAGCCCCCCGGCATTAAAGGAATAGTTCATATTTTCCTTTTGTTGAACAGTATGATCTTTTGATAAACATATTTGCAATATATACTGTGAATAAACTATATGGGTCCCACAATGCATTAAAAAGCACAAAGATAAATCATTAACGTGATCAAAATGAGTAATGAGATTTGAGGCTAATTCTTACAAAAAAACAGACTTTTAACTGTCTACGGGTTTAAAGACCCACTGACTGCAACATGTCATGAAAGTCTTATTGTTCCAGTATTTTCTATATAATAATTACAATAAAAAGAGCCGTCTATCGATTCCCAGCCCTAGACTGAAACACATACTGCACATTTTAGCACCGACTCATTTTATGGCAGTGAATGCAGTAAGCATGGAATGATGGTCTCTGATCCAACTGTCTATTTTTTTTTTTTCGTGATAGCATTGCTCTCATGTAACGCATTGGGAGGGGTGGAGCGTGTCAGACCGATCCAAAGACTACACTCACCCACTATACCTGACCTATCAGAGAAGTGGCCACTGTCCAAGAGTCAAACTCACCTTAGATCTGGCAGAGTCACTGGTTGGTGAATCTGTGGAGTAAACACACGTAATACACAGTTAGCAGCTCGATCGTGTCTAAAACCCAATAATACTGTATATCATAAAAACCATGTTGTGCATGACGACGAGAGAGTGGCAAACAAGGAGAGAGAGGGATAGCAAAAGATAAAACAACAGCAGGCATGCATGCAGATGAATTACAGTGAGGAGCGATCATTCATGCTTTGGACCACCCAGCAAACACAGACTATTTGTGTGCCACAAAAAAAACTTTATCTTGTTGCAAAAGAGGGCCGCTGACATCATTATTAAAATGTACTCAGTCAATGTTTAGCAGCTGGTGAAATATTGAGGATGATCTGATGGATGCAATGAGATGACACAAGTCGAGTAGACATGAGATGATGAGTGTCATGCAGTCAAATATCACTGACTGACTTTTCATTGTGTGCTACAGTATGACCGACTTTAAAGTCAACGTCAAGTTAAATCAAACCTGTTTACTTACAGACATGAGAAAAGCACAAAAGTCAAGAATCTGCTTCAGTGGAAATGATGGATTTCAACGCGTAATGACTGTGCTGAAGCTAATATGGTGCGTGTTGTCATGACAACAGTAAAGACGAGACACTCAAGGCATGAACCAGAGTAAGAAGTGACAGGGGGTCAGAGAGGGGCTAGCTACTAACAGATGCTCTATGGGAAGACAGAATGTCAGCGGGGAAAAGCTACACAACTGATTCACAGCTTCCATTTCATTGACCGCTATGAATTTGGGAGGGTTATGTCTTGAGAGTCGAGCCGAGCCCCCCTGCACACCCCTTAGTGGTGACGAATGGTATGACCGAGTGATATTCAGAGTCGAGGCGCATTACCATGCTGTCTCTCCGTTTGTCCAGCGTTCAGAGAGAGAGAGAGAAATAGAGAGGGGCGAGAGACGGCAGAGAGCCTTTGAGACAGCAGCACTGGTCTACGCCAAGTACACTGACAAACTCCACACACGCCCCCCACGCTTTCCCTTTACACTGTTTCTCAGTGGCCCACATCATCATCATAAAATGCCAGGGTGTCTGCAGACTAGGCAGCTACACTGCGGGCAACAGTCCTCCCTCTTCCTACAGTCCCAGCTGCCCATCACGGACACTATTGAGTCCATCAGGGACATCAGGGTGTGATAGACTCCGCCCACTTGGCCTGTGTCAAGATCAGTATGTGTGAATGCTGGGAAAGCCTTTAGGACACGCGACAGAAGGGCACTAGGAACAGAGGGATCAGAGATTGGCAAGCGAGTTCTGAGGTTTGGCTTTAGCTGTTGTCGCCAATTCCTCTTTGAGAAAGAACACATGCCGTGTTAGTGCAAACAGCGACAGAGAACATAATAGAGAAAGAAAAGCAAACACGAATCTCAACAAATATGTCCAGGACATATTTCACCCAAGAATTAACAAATGTAAGAGCAGATTTTGCTAAAACAAAATAACTATTTCTATTATTATTTATACTATTATTATAACTCAAAAATTGTTATCTACATTTCAGTAAAAAAAAAAGAATGCCAATAAATTAAAAAGCGTCATGAAAATTAAATGTATTTATTTATTTTAATATTGGCGTAAAATATGACCCAAGCGTGTGCTTGAAAGAAAGGTTATTTTAGTTTACTAAATTAAAACTTTTTAAAGCACCAAAACACAAACAAACATAAACAAAAATAAACTAATGTTATATAGTAACATAAATAATAAACTAATAAATAATAAAAGGACAAAAGCATTTAACAAAATCTAAAAATAAAAAATAATTTAAAATATGAATAAAACTACAATAACTCTGCTTGACAGGTTTTGTGAGATTCACTTAAACAGAAAAATGATCAAAATAGAAATGCGACAAACCGTCTGAAATTTACAAAAGGGCCAAGAATAAAAAAAACACAATCGAAGGTCACACAGAAATATAGAAAAGTTTCGTTACAAACCTCTGTTTCACAGCCATTGTAATTGTCATAGCACAGCTTTTATACAAGTGTAGAAAGAAAATGCTTCTGTTTCCAGAAAACCAACACATTTTTATCATTACAGATGTGGAACCCATCTCAGAGAGGGTCCGACCCAGGGCATACATTACCTGACACTTCCCCTGGAGTGGTTCCGGTCCGGCCAATGTTAGTCAGCAGGTGGTCGATGTTTGGGACGGGTTGAGACTCCACAGCACTCTCCTCCTGAACCGTCGTCTGAACATTGCAAGAATTCACAATTTTAAATTAAGAAAGAAAGAAGGAAAGAAAGTTGTTGTGTGTTTCTACACACCGTTGGCTCCATGTCGCCCTCCTCAGTGAAGAACCAGTCATACTGCGAGAGAAGACCACACTTCAATTCATTTTATCAAGGCTCAAGATTCAATTAGGAGAGATGCTTTGTGGAGATTATATATTTTTTGAAATGATGAAAATGAAGACTCACATGCTGAATGAGGGTCTCCACAATCTTGTACTGGTCAGGCATGTGTGTTACCATGTGAGTCATGTTATCCTCTGATGTCCTCACCAGTGTTGGGCCGAACACAATGGCCAGATTCCGTGGCTCCATCTGAAGAATGACATGAGCAGTCAGTATGAGCAGAGATTTTCTCTTTCTATACATTCCAAACACTTATACCAAGGGGCTGTTGAATGCTTCAATCTGATTGGTTGACAAACGTTCTATGGGTATTTATTAACTTTCAGTAAATTCACACCTATGAACGTGTTCCAGGTCTGCCGACCACATTACGGTTTCATATCACTATGCCAAGTTTAAATAACAGAAAGGTTATAGTGTATCATACCTGCCATCACCGCAAACAGCACATGTGCTGCTGATCTGATGTTTATAATGTCAAACTTTATTGTTAATGGAAACATGTGCAGTTTTGTTTCAATAAACAAAGCATTTCAAAAACAATATAGAAATAGATATACTGACATCCTATAAATAAAATAAATAAATAGAAAAACAAAATGCATTAACAATGTCCTGTGGTGCGGTAACCGTGGTATAAGTGGAATAACTGACTCTGTTCCATTCAATTATTGGAAAGTTAAATTTTGAATAATTGAACAGCCCGTGGTCAATTATTCCTTACAGACAACATGCATTCTTGCATTCCACTTGGTTTATCTTGTATTATCTAAAGTTTTAAAAATGTATCCATTTAATTGCAAAGGGGCTGGTGAGATTAACCTTGTGTTTATAATAGCCAATGCATCACTTTTCCAATACAGTTTCATAAAATATAAAAAAACAAAATGAATTTATAACTCAGTATTTTTGTTTTGTTTTCCAGTACAAATATCTGAATATTCTTAAATCAAGATACATTAAGGCTACAGTACTTGGGTAAAAAAATATTTAAGATATTAAGTCTTGTGGTATGAGTAATGTATCAAAATGAGTTAAAGCAAGCTTTCAATTCAGACTTAATTCAAAGAGGAAACAATATTATTTTTCATATCCCCAATGGCAAAGCAAAAGCAAACAATTCAGATGTTTTTCAGAAGACATGACTTTGTGTCATAAATCACTTTTTTTTTACAGAACTCACTGTGCCTTTACTTAATGTGACCCTGGACCACAAAACAAGTCAAAAGGGGCAATCTTGACCATTAGTGATCACGATTTTGCTCACAAAATTAAACTGTTGATATATTTATGGTAGGAAATTTACAAAATATCTTCATGGATTTTTGGCATAAAAGAAAAATCGATCATTTTGACCCATACAATGTATTTTTGGCTATCGCTACAAAATACCTGTGCGACTTATGACTGGTTTTGTGGTCCAGGGTCACAAATATCTTATGTAATTTTACTTACTGTATGTATCATGATATAGACATGTTTAGATATTTGAACAGGAAAACAAGACAAACATCTAAATAAGAGTATTTGTATCATATGCAGAGTATTTGTCTCGTTTCAACTACATTACATTGAATCATACAAAATGTTTCCCCAAAACACATCTTTGACATCTCTGTGCTTCGCAAGCTTGTTTTTGAATGCAAGAACACATTTTGTTTGTACCTCCCATAACACCATCTCCGAATATCTTACCCTGTTCTTTTCTGAATTTTCAGCTATGGTTTTAAGATGTGCAGAGAGAAACTTCAGTGTTTCATAATGATGATCAGGCAGCTCGTGAAGCTGAAAAATGAGGAGGATTATCCAGTATTTCCAAAACATCAAGTAAAGCTATAAACTCTACAAAGTCAGTTTCACGTGCTGTGGCTGTATACAGCTTCTTACCAGTCTCTTCAGCACTTTGAGTCTCTCTACAGGATCCTCTATTCTGTTGCCGTCAATAAAGTCTGCATACTTCTCTAAAGAGAGCCAGAAAATTACCGGTCAGCTTATGAAATAAAGCGTTTGTTCCACTCACATCCACTAGATGGCAAACTTTGAGTGCAAGATGCACAAATTAAATGAGTCATAGAGAGCCTGGGGCGCGGGATTTCCAAAAGGACTTTTACCGTTGGTGAAGAGAGGTTCAGGAAGCTTCCTGAAGAAGGATTTGAGTAAACTGCTGATCACATTTAAGTCCCTCCATTTCTGTCCAAAAACACACACCCAAAAAACATTAACATAGGTGCCGTGCCAGATGTTATGAACAACAGAAACAGAAAAGTTCACTCACATCATCCTGAACATCAATGTCTCCCATGCCCTTGTTATTCAGCTCCTCCTGCATGATGGAGATGGCGGCGTTATTGCCTGGTACTCTGTAAATGCCTGTGTATTCCAGTCCGCGTTCCTCAACCAGCTTACAGCACACTTCCACTATCAGAGGAACAAACTGAAACACACAAACACACATTTCAGTCGTATACATTCACAACGAAACCCCTGCGAATTCTGCGAATCACGAAGCGTGTGTTTACTCTGTTAGTGTGAGCTGGAGGACAGTCATCTAGTCTCACTCCAAACGTGACTCCAGGAGATGCTTTCTTTTCAAAGGGCTTCCTCATCAGTCCAGGGATGCCCTTCCTCCACGTGACCTTATCCTTGGGTGGACTTGTTTCATCTGTTCACAGCGTGCACAAAGATGTGTCAAAGAGACAGTTTCAAAACCAAGGGAGCTATTAAGGAGACAGTTCACCCAAAAATGAAAACTCAATCATCCATAACTCGCCCTTTCAAACCTGTATGAATTTCTTTGTTCTGCTAAACACAAAGGAAGATATTTGGAAGAATGTCAGTAACCAAACAGATCCTTTCGCCTGTTGACTCCCGTAGTATTTTATTTTCATGGCAGTAAACAGGGGATGAGATCTGTTTGGTTACTGACATTTTTCCAAATATCTTCCATTGTGTTCAGCAGAACAAAGATTTATTCAGGTTTGGAACAATCTGAGGGCGATTTATAAATTGCAGAATTTCGATTTTTGAGCGAACCGTACCTTTCCAAAAAAGGAAAGAAATCTTCTGGCAGCTGGGACACCAGAAATATGCCGTAAAATAATAGCTTTTTCCTGTAAAATACAAGTTTTTCCTGTTTTCTTATAAATGTGCTGTCTTTTCTGTAATTCAATGTTTTTTACCGTATTTCAAAATTAAACTGCATAAGTGACTCAGTTATAACGCTATGGTGGACTAGAATAGGCCTTAAAGGGATAGTTCACCAAAAAAATTGAACTATTTCATAGTTTTCTCCCTTGCATGTCATTTCAAACCTGTATGGATTTCTTTCTTCTGCAGAACACAAAAGAAGATATTTTGAAGAATGCGGAAGAATTGGTCCTCATTGACTTCCATTGTATGAACACAAAACCACTCAGACATTTCTCGAAATATCTTCATTTGTGTTTCACAGAAGAAAGAGTCATATAGAGCTTTTTAACATCATGAGGGTAAATAAATGATGACAATGACGAATAAATAGATTTTTGTACACCTTTTGTAACGTACGAATCACATTTGCGTTACCTTTATGCACTGCTTTTCTGTCATAGTCTTTGTTTGGTGAGTGAGGGCTGGTGGCTTTACTCTCCCCCTTACCCCCCAACAGTGTCTGTCTGAAGCTCAGAGACTGCCTGGAGGCCTTCGGAGATGCTTCTGTCTTACTGCTGGTCGGACTGCAACAAACAAAGCTTTCAGATCTTTGTACCGAAGACAGAAGACCAGTGAACTCCCATCGATGGGAATCGTGGAGTTTCCTGCTCACCTCATTAGAGTGTTGTACTCTTTTATTTTCCGGTTGATCAGGTCTGTGCTGGTAACGGTTGCATTCTGTGAAAGGAAAGAAGGAAACAGACGGGAGAGAAAAGCCGGTGTCAGATGAGCAGACGTAAGAGTGGAATCCCCAAACACAGCAGAGGGCTTAAGGATATCCCAGTGCTATCTGAAAACTGGATACATGTGATATGTCCTTTTCCTGAAAATAAGACACTAAGGATTTGCTCATCTATTGTGAAAATGGCCTTAAAATAGGCTCATCACACCATATGTCATAGAGACGTTCAAAACATCCTCTATATCCTAGATCAGGATACACTTACTCCATATATGTCATTTATTAGGAGTCTAAAATGCTTTTCTAAAGTTCAATTTCAGATTCTGTAAATGAAAATGTTGCAGATTTGCATCACGTTTAAATGCATAACATTTGTATTGTACAAGAATGTGATTGATGAAGGAGCACCTCATCATCCAAGTTGCTGTTTTCCTGAATGACTCGTATCCAGGACAGCATCTCCTCGCGGTCCTCTGCCTGAAACAGGTATTCGAAGTCCGACGTGGTCAGCCGAAGGACGTTCTTGCGCTTTGTATCGCTGTACGAGATGTCAATCAGACAGGCTTTGATGCTGATCGCAAGAGGCTCGTCTTCTGTCAGAGAGTTTTGGCCGTCCTTCTTGTCTTTATACAGATAGAGACAGTGACCGCGCAGCACAGCGTAGATATGCTTCCATGGTCGCATGCCACTGGCAACACGCTGCAGAAGAACGGATGAAGTTATTAAGAAGCTTAAAAAAACTAAAACTAAAGTTTTAGCTATAAAATCTATATCAAAATTAGCATTTTTAATGATAAAATTATGCATTGTCAAAGTTGACAAGCACTTTTCAATACTTTTGATTAATTCGATATATGTGAAACCCAGTGACAAAAATAAAGGGTGACTGATAATAATAATTTTCTGTGTAATTGAATTGTTCAGTAATGCAAGATAGGTTGCATGTGTAAACTTGTATATTGTTATTATTAGTCATTATTTGTAAATATTTTTTTTAAATAACGATAATACGTATTTTAAACTCTGCAGGTATCTCAAATATCAATAACATTAGTAATAATAATTATAATAATAACTGTTTTAATAATGATAACTTGTTTTCATAGTCAACAATAAGTATTAATAATAATAACTTTTAATAATAATGATACATAGGAATATAATTAATAATAATAATTATTACTGTTCTTATTTTTATTATATGATATATGTAGAATTGTACAAATATTGTCGTTATTTAAAAAAAGCTTTTTACAAATAATGAATAATAACAATAATAAACACGTTTATTATTATTATTGAAAATAGTTATTAATTGTAGTTATTGCTTCAACATATCCATTGTTACATAGTGTTTTAGTTCTATGTAGTTTTAGTTCTTCACCACATAGTTAATATTTTGTTAAATCATGAAATGACTCATCCAGATTGAACTATTTCTCAGTCTAAAGATTCTGCAGCAACATGTTTGCAATAATTTGTGTTTCACAAGTGAAAATGCTGTTGGTGGATATTAAATAACCACAGACTTGAAGCCGTGGATTGTAGTTGTACCTTGCTTTTATCTAAGTTGAGCTGGCGGAAATGAAGCAGACCTTCTTTTGTGGCATCACTGAAAACATCTGAGGTGGAGTCTCTTCTGGAGCTAGAGCTCGAGTCCTCAGATGACTTATCAACAACCTGAACATGAATCACATTTAATTCATCAATCAGTCTCCTGAACCATTCATCCTACAACTGCTGAAGAAAACTACAATAGATATGTTATCAGTCTATCATCATACTGAAGACTCGTGGAGTAATAAAGTTTTTTTTTAAATGATAAGTCAGCTGAAAGTTTATCTGGAAGCAATTCACTAAGCCTTTAACTCATTCAGTCGTGAAAAAATCTTAAAGTGATAGTTCATCCAAAAAGGAAAATTCTGTTATCATTGCTTCACCCTCATGTCATTTTGAAACTGTATGACTTTCATTCGTCAACAGAACACAAAAGAAGAAACTGATAACCAAACAACATTGAACCCCATTGACCTTCATTGTATGAACACAAACTAGGCATGCGCGATAAATTATTGCCCGATATATTATAGCCGATAAATAATAAATCCTTTCCTCTGGTAAGACTTCTTCAGCTGCATGCTGGTCACAGTTAAAATACAGTACCGCACTGTCTTTGAAAAGTTTGAATGTTAAAGAATCTTTAACTAGTGTAAAGTAGGTACATTATTTTTAGGGGGAAAAGGAGAACTAAATGGTTACCTTGTTTTCTAAAGTGAGTGTTTTCAAATAAAAGCAGTTTTTTTCTTTTGCTTCAGTCTTAGAGAATTTTTGATTAATATTTAGATACTGTAAATCAACCAATATATCGGTTATCGGCTTCCAATGTTTAAGAATGATCAGAAAATGTTATCAAAATTTACATATCGGTTTCATCCCAAACACAAACCAGACATTTCTCAAAATACCTTTCTTTTGTGTTCCACAGAAGAAAAATTTGCATCCAGGTTTTCAACCACATGAGAGTAAATAAATGATGAGATTTCTTCAAGTGTAACAGCATGAAGGCAATGCTTTTATACAACAATATATGATGAGTTTTTTATTATGTTATCTTGTTTTTATTGTTTTTTACTGTGTTAGTTAGCTGTATGTTTTTAGTCATTATGGGTTAAATCAAAACAAACCAACTGCAGTGTGATTGATATTAATTGAAATACAAAATAAAAAACATGAAAAAACAACAACATGAAACAACGTTTTGGAATCAAACTCTTCATATTTTCTTAGTTAGAAATAAAACGATAAAATACAAATCAAAATTAAATCTGGTCCCCCAATTTATTTAGGTTTTCTTTGAAAACCAGCCTTATGTCTTATTATCTAGTAGACAATGTGTGTCAAAAATGTATTAAAATCAAAAATGTAACTTTTTGACACGGCCTTACTCAGTGAGTATTAAAGATGTCACGGTCATATTTTCACAGAATGTGGGATGAATTTACAGAGAGTAAAAAAAAATAACATTCATTTTGATTAAATTGAATTCAAATTAAATGAAATCCTGAAAAATTAGGTTTTCACAGACTGGGTCACAGGAGCAGACGGAGCGACTGGTCAGACTTGTACTGTACCTGTAAGGTGTAAGCTTATCATTATGCACTTAATGAAAGTGTTACAGCTATTCATTACTATCTCTACAGCAGTCTCACCTTTCTAAGGCCTTTGAATCCATGGGTGTGTTTACCGGACCTCCTGTACAGACATAATAAACAAAGAGGTCATTAAGTGACAGACGCAATGAGGGTTCTTAAAACAGGACCGGTGCAGTAACTCACCCTCTCTCCTCTTCTCTATAGTTATCCAGGCCCTCATCAAAGGATCTGGAGCGCTCGGTTTTAGCCCCCGAGTCTGATTCCAGAAACGTGAGTCGTAAAGAATCTACGTAGGATCAATTCAGAAATAAAAACACAAAGCCAAACATGGTTTTGATGTAACGGTATGGATAAAGCGGTTTCTCACCCTGGTCGTGGGAAAGCTGGCGGCGTATTATGGGACACGGGGAGGTCGGACTGGGTGGGATAGTGGTGATGACAGGCGTGCTGGAAATCACGGCGGATGCAATAACGTGTGCATTGTCGCGGTCATGACTGGAACTCGATGGCTCATCTAATAACAACAGATTAAACTTGTTTAATTTTGAGCAGGAAGCATTGAAGTCCAACGGGTCATGAAAGCACAGAATCAGACTGTCTGAAGGAAACAAGATGACTCATACAGGAGTGAGCAGTCGTGACACTGATAAGCGTTACACACCTTCACACACACAGAAAGACCTGAACAAAGCGTCAACATTGCATCACTGGACCAGACGTGATGATATGTGGTTAAGATGATAGATTATACTGATAAAACATAAGGCTTGAATGTAAGTAGCAAGTACAAGCATCAAGACATTTTAAAATGCAAAATGACGGTTCATTTTTCCACCACTTTGGGTTTGTTGTATTGCAGTCAATGGTAACATGGCTTCTTGTGATTTTGTTTGTACACCGCTAAGACATTACAACTATTCTTACTGTCATATCGAATCGAACCTAAAACAAATCAAACCCAGTTTACTGCACAAACCTCAAAATGTTTGCATTTTAGGAATTGGTCAAAATCATCAGTTTCCACTGATATGTCCAATTGCTTTATTATGACATATCTTGGTTGTTTTGGAGCTGTGGATGAACTGGAAAGAGCGTGGATATGTCAGGGAAGTGTTTTCCTTCGTCCTGCTGCTTCGGGTAGAAAGTATCAGTATGTCACATTATCTGTGCCCCTGTGGACTATGATGTCATGTCCTATCACTGTACTGGTGTACATTACAATATGGAGATGCTCCCAGGGATGCTGTCTGCTGGTGTTCATAGCAGTGTTCGTGACATGTTCTATAAATAAATGTGCATGCTTGTAGAGTTGTTGAGAAGCATCGCTATAGAGTACCTAAAATAGAACGTATTTTTGTAGGCCAACAAGGAAGTTAGCGCTGCGTTAGTTCCCTCGACCAAAAGCTGATACATTTTTTTAACTTTTAATAGACTTTTAATAAAGTTAGATCTTTGATCAACAAATTTTCATGATGTTTACACACTAACACAAGATAAACTTTACAAATTTACAAAACATTTCGTTTGAATCAGAAATACAATCGGCAGAAGTAAAAACCTGCTACAAACAAGAGGCTATAAACACAATATGGTTGCTCGATATCAACATGTCCACCACCAACCCTCAGAGAACTTTCAAACTCTATTAAAATCGTGTTCCTTGGTAAAGAGTTACTCTGTGAATGAATCACCAACAATGATTTTAGACATTTGTGCAAAATGCGCAATAACGTCTAACATCCTCGCCAAAGGAAGTAGTCACTTTTAGCAACCAACGTTTTTAAGACACAATAAAGGTTTAAAAAATAACGAGCGGGTTAATAACTGGTGTGTTTTATGTCATAGATTAAAACGTGAAAATATTTAGAGGTTTTGTTTACCACAGACCTTATTTCCGGCGATTTACCAAAAACCCATTCAGAAAATGCTAACCCACTACTGGTTTCGCAGACAAATATATGTCACCTCTGAGGTACTCAATTTAGTATATAGACTCATGTATGGAATTAAAAAAACTTTAAGGTGGTTGTTATGAGAAGTATGTTATGCTAGACACTACACAGTATTCTAAGGAACTGATGACTCATTCATCTTTTCATACATTTAGCACATGATCTTATCCAAAGTTACTTAAATACATGCATATAATCATATATGTGTTCCCTGGAAATCCAAAGCATAACCCTTGAGCTACAGGAACATGAAACATCTCAAACGTGAAAGATATTTGCATTTACATTGGGCTGATGCGGTCATCCTTATCACACGTAAACACCACTGTTGTAAAACACTGTATCTTAAACTATATGCAAAGCTAGGGCTGTTATGGACGGAGAAACAGTGTGGCTTTTATGATTTATCTGATTAATGAAAAGGAATTCACCATGTCCTGCCCTTGTGTAACAGCCCAATGAAGTCGACAATGCCTACCTTGTATTAAAAGTAGAACAGTTAAGGTTAAAGTTCACATATGGCTCACTTTGAGCAATGCAGAACAGTTAATATAAACATAGTGTATTTCGTTTCTATCAGCTACTGACAAAGAATACAAGACTCCAGTAGAAACTGATCTGAGAATCAAAAGATGTATAGGATGTATTTGACCGAGAAAACAATGGGGCAATCAAACTGGCAAAAACATAACAGCACATGATCACTAAAACATTCACAAATGCCCTTTGCAAATATGAACATCTAAGGTATGGCATCAAACCCATTGGATAAGTCATATGGTTTACATTTATGAATCTGACAGACACTTTTATCCAAAGCAACGTTTTTATGCGGTCTATCCATGTATTGCCAATTTAGCTACAAGAATGTCTGAGCTGGTTTTAAACCAGGATAACAAAAAACTACACTGAAAACATCTTTGCACAACCTAGCCTACAACCTATACAGAGCAGTTGCTATAGCAATAGCATCCACAGTCATTTTATAAAGTTAAAAAAGGCGCTTACCTATAAAGGGGATGGAGTCCAACGAGTTGTCGATGTTGCTGCAAAAGGAGGCTTTGCACTGGTCACTTAGTTTCCTCATGTGCATTTCACGCCGGGCATCATTTGGCAAACAGCATGCGTTGGAGTCGGCAGGCGATTTCGCCCCTCCATCAGTTTCATTAACGGCCAGAATGTAAGAATAGGGGCGGATGGGTTGAGATCCAGACTTCTCCCTACGAACCACTACTACGGTTGCGTCTGGACCATCGACACCCTCCTTCTCATGGGGTTGTGTAACTTTGGGCTTGGGGTGCTGAGGACCTGTACAATTACTGAGCTTGACTCTACCCTGACTTGTTCTGTGTGGTTTGGAGACGGCCGAGCAGGAGGAAGAGCGTCCTCCACGGGCTTCCTCTCTGAACGGCTCCCGAAGGCTGTCGGCCCGCACTCTGGGCACTGACTGCTTTGCATTGTGTGGTAGGTGGTTGGAAGTGGGAGGTGTTCTTTGGTCTGTGTTGGAGTTGGAGCTGTCACGGATATGTCCTTGTATTGAGGCCAGGGCAGAGGCTATGTATGAAGCGGCAGCAGTGGAAGGGTCCGAAGCGTAATTTTTGGCCGGTTGCAGTGACGGTTTGTTGACAAAAGCAGTGTTACCCAGGCTTTCAGCTCTGGAGTTGAGGAATGAATTTGTACCTCTGTTGGAGAGAGAGGTGACTGGCAACCCTGGGTAGCTTCCCCCTCGCCTATCCGGACCGAACACCCCTCTATGGTGTTGAGGAACCATGCGTAAAGATGAAGACTGTCGGCTGGCTCTTGCATCATCCCCTGTACTCATGAGTAACCGTTCCTCTGTCTCTGTTCTGCAGCCCATCTGCCTGTCCAAAACGGACAACACACTGTCATTATGTTTGCCCAAATAGTCACAAGAATACGCCCTCGGTTTAGGCACTCCTGTGGGTGCGGAAGGCAGGGAATCCTGGGAAGCACTGCGAGGCCAGTTCCGCTCTGGACCCCCAATCCTCTCTTGAGAGGCGCTGCGCAGAGGCCGCAAGCTGGATCCCTGATAACAACGATCATGCGAGGCGCTCCTTCGTCTCAGCTGTGCTCCAGAGAAGCCTCGTGAGGGGGTGGTTGTTGTAGATGCACTTTTCTGCCTGTTGTAGTCCGGAGACGTGGCTCGCAGACTGTCTAGGCGCTCCTGAATGGTTCGGCAACCGTACATGTAGAGCCGCTTATTGTCAATGTACTCCTTGTAAGTCGTGTAGTTCCTCCAGTCAATATTTTGGTGGGGGGAACAGGGTGAGGGGGTGGCTGGCGGAGGGGATGGTGTGTATGGGGTGGGAGAAGTGGCTGACGGGACGGCATCTGCTGTTGTAGTCTGTCTGTGGCAGGTTGCAGGGGTATTATTCACGTACGTGTGTGGAGTGCTGGACAACCCACTGGGATCTGCAGTTGTCTTAAGTTCATGTAGAGATTGTGCTGCTCCAGTTTGAGATATGGTGACTTTTGTGTCTTTTGAAGCAACGTACCGGTTCTCTTCTGTCCTGTGGCTGGGAGAAGCCCAGGTCACGTGTGAAGTCCGATCTGGGGATTCGGTGGACACCATCGTTGTCATCATACTCTCATTAAATACACGCACAACAGTTTGGTTCTTCTGGTCCTGAGAGGTTTGGGGTGGGGTGGACATATCCACATGGTATTCTAAGTCGGCCTTGGAGCATTGAATCGCTCTGTGTTCTGTTCCACATGAAACCTCTGCATTGCGCAAAGGATCTGACACCTGCGATGAGGTGTTGGGCTCTATCCGTGGGTAACATATCAAGGGAGGCTCAGGAATGTTCTGAGCATTTCCACTAAATGCTTCGTTTCCTTTGAGGTACGCATCATTAGAATAGGCCTGCAAGAAAGAGTAGTTTTATTAGTAGTGATAAATAAGCAACAAATGAATAAGCTGAGAATAGGTTAACCACTAGGTCAAGTTTACTCCTTTTCATTTTGTGAAAAATCACAAGAACAGTAGGAGAGAGGGTAAGGTCAAGTAGTCAGACTCAAACACCTTTAACCTCAAGAAGGGATCAGATTGCTTACCTACCTTCAGCTGAGGACAGACAGCAGTGTTTAGACAAGAAGACAGAACAAGAGGACGGCAGCCTTTCACGGCACATCCAACAGATGCCAGTGGCAGCTCTATTATCATCTCACAAAGTCAACAACTGACTAGAACCCTTAATACTAAAGTCCGCTCACTCCTGACACTGGTACATACAGTAGATTCAATTATTTACATCCCAACTGTGTAAAGGACGGATCTGAAGCAAAAACGACAGCGTTGAAGTGATAGCTGGACTTTTGACTCTACACCTGAAGAGTCAAGTTACATTTCACTACGCCAACAGACCTGTCTGTCCCTCCCTCCCTCTCTCTCTCTCTTTATCAGCCCCGCGCCTCCTCCAGAAATAAATATGACTCACAGGGCTACAGAGTTAAAGGTGCAACCCAACACGAAGACAAAATACTGTGCATTGTGGTCGATGTGTTCAATACATATGCACTTTTTTAAAGAAGGGTTGAGGCTACTTTTGAAGTTTAGCACCAAAAAAAGGCAAAACGAGAGATAGACATGCACTTCCATGCACAAGCAAAAACACACAGACAACACAGAGCGAGACAGAGCATGTGACAGGTTTAGCTCCTTCTTACCAGAGCTGTGATGTCCCGGGAGAACTGCAGCCGGAAAGTTCGATTGACAAAAGGAGAGAAATAAGAAAAAGATGAAAGGAGCTTTACAGGTATACCGGGAGATTTCAGCCACTTTTCCAGTGTTGCTGTCATTCTAGTGCAGGATAAAGTGTGCTATAAATATACAGTACACTGAGAGAGCCAGGCTGCTGGAGAACTGCCAGTTCAACACCAGAGATGAATTAGGTGGAAGAGGACATGCTTGAGACTCTCAACCGCTGTATCTTATATGCTTGTATTGTGTATATTATATATGCTTTATATGACATCTACAAGTCTCATTTAATACTGTCATTTAATACTGTCATTCATATGTTTTAAAGGACGGGTTTATCAATGTCATGTCAGAAAGTGCTTGAGGGCTCATGCTTGGGAAATAAGAGCTTGCGGGGTTGGCATGTAACAGCCTGCGATTCAGATTTTTGTGTTCAGGTATGAGGATGGTATAACGGCACCCGTTTCTAAGGAAAATCACTATGAGTGGATATGAAGTGCTCATACAGGGCAGGCGCCATCATGCTCCTCTGCTCTTCTGGATGACTGAACTCTGGCAAAAAGAGCATCAAGATCATACAGAAAAATAAAAACTCTGCTCTTTCCCACAATTCCTTTGACTTGAGTCATTTCATGGTGCACTGCAGTTTATCTATTCAGATGATCTTTAAGATGTTTAAAAATATTCACCGAAAAAGACAAAACACAATTTCACACCTGAAGGCAGATACCTAAGATAAGAGCTTAGATATAAACACATATTGTAAATAAGATGTCAACTGTACCGCTTAAAGGGATAGTTCACACAAAAACAAAAATTCTGTAATGAATTACTCACTCTCTAGTTGTTCCAATTTGGTGCTCATTTCTTTGCTTGGTAGAACAAATAGAAAGATATTTGGAGGAATGCTTGTAACCAAACTGCTTTTGGACCCAATTGACTACAATAGGAAAAATAACAATCATAGTCAAAAGTGCCCCAGAACTACATTCTTCAAAATATCTTCTTTTGTGTAACAGACCAAAAACATATTTTTTCCTACTATGGTAGTCACTGGGGTCAAAGAACTGTTTGGTTACAAGCATTCCTCTGAATATCTTTTTCTGTGTTCACCAGAACAAAGACATTTATACAGATTTGGAACAACATGAAAAGTTGTTTAAATGATGACAGAATAAATATTTTTGGGTGAATTATCCCTTTGAGGTTAATAGTTCTCATGACACTTTTGTAAAATGATGAAACACTATGAAATGTAACAGGTTCATGTTCCAATATGACTTTCCTTTTGCTGTGTAAGTCAACATTTGAAATGCTGAATAATTTTTGTAATTGTCGTCAAGACTAGACCAACATCACAATACATATTCGAGTATATTTGATCTGAGAGCTACAGGGAAGGATTTTCACTGAGAACACTTCAATATAATATACTAATTGGCATTTAAAGAAAAATCCTTCATCAATTTCCTCATTTTCATTTTATTTGTAGAATTAGACTTGCGTGAATGATTTTTAAGTAAAATAAAATGAGAAATCGAACCTACCAGCTGTAAAATGTCTTCATCTTTTGGCATCACACAGAGCTCCAGAGATGTATCACTGTGAAGAAAAGTTTTAAAAAGGTCATGCCGTACATTTTGTAACGTGTCAAGTCCTGACACAACAGTCATCTTTAAAAATTTGTGTATCCAGTCCTGGAAAAGTAAGAACGAGGAAGCACTGTTTTACCAAAGGCAATACCTAGGAAAAGTTTGCAATCTGATAAACGTCCTAAAGGACTGAGACATTTTTTTGAACACTTATCAGGAAATAAGGAAAATATAAAATATGCAGAATCGGTTTGTTCATATTCCAGTTTCACTATAGTATTATTGTTGGGCAACACCAGGTTGCCCAAAGTGCTTCACAACATCTCAATAAAAATTACATTCACAGACAGAATGTTTCACAAATAGACACCAATAAAACACATAACAGCATCGGCACAATTTAAATGAGCTAAACTTGCATCACAACAGCTCGAGATGTTAACAAGATGTGCTTTTAACATAGCTTTGAAGACTGCCAATGAGTTGACGGATCTAATAATGAGACGGAGATCATTCCACAGATTTGGACCTTCTTGTAAAAAGGCTCTATCTGCCCTGTGTTTGTATTTCGTCCTAGAAAATCATAGGAGGTGTTGATTTTCATACCTCAGAGACCTCGTGGGAGTATAAGTTGTTACAAAATTTGACAAATTCCCAGGGGTAAATTGTTAAGAGCCAAAAAAATGAAAGTGAGAATCCGGCAAGCAAGCGGTATGACGCAAGCAGTGGGGTAACTGAGTCATGTTGTTTTGCAGACTTAATCACACACGCCGCGCCGTTCTGCATTCTTTGTAAGCGTCCCCAATGCACCACAGTCAACTCCAAAATAAAGGGAGTAACAGAAATCCATTCGAGTGAAGACAATAGCCGTAATAGCTTTCTCCAAATCACTGGTGGATGAGAACGATTTAGTCTTCGCTAATAAACATAAATGAAAAAAAAAAGATCTCACTACTGTGTTTATTTGCTTGCACATCTCTAGTTCCCTATCGAAGACGAAGCCCAGATATTTCACATGGGGTCTCATAAAACTTGAATCACCTCATGATTGTTAGGGCCTCAGTTTTATTTTCATTGAGCATCAAAAAATTTGCAGCCATCCATGCCTTAACCTCCTGTAAACAATCTACTATTACCTTTATACAATCTGTTCTTGACTCTTTCACGGGTAGATACATCTGAATTTCATCAGCATAGCAATGGAATGATAATTTGTGTTTTCGAAAAAAAAATAGCCCCTAAAGGTAGCATATAGAGCGAAAACAACAAAGGCGCCAAAATTGACCCCTGCGGAATTCCCCAGGGCCGATGCTAAACTAAATAAGTTATTTACATATTACTTGTTTTCTCTGAGAAACACACCATTTTGCTTCAAAATACATTTATTACACCAGTGGAGCCATTTTGTTTCCTTTAATGATGGATGGAATTTTTGGAGAACCATATCAAGTTAGCCTATATATTTCTGCGATGGGATAAAAATTATGAGAAATGCTTCATTGTTCGGTGAACTATTCCTTTAAATATCTTGTGACATTAAATGTAATCCAAGTCTCATCTCAGAAACTACAGTATTACCGGTTAGCAGCCCTAATCTTTATCCATGAGTCTACACCTCCCTCAGAGACAGAAATGAGCAATGAAACTTCTGCGCTACCTGTTTTGGATCAAGGCGATTACTTGGGAATATGTCTTTCCGATGATGCTCTCTCCGTTGACTTTCACAATACGGTCCCCTGAGGAAAGACAAACAGAAAGACCACCAGTTGCTGTTATTAAGTTTCATGAAAATATTTTACATTTTGAAATCTATACCCAGATTTGTAACGCTGGGTAACATCTCTTAGACTGCTCATCCGCATGATGCTCTGGTAAAACCAGATAAAATCTGTGCTGAGAATAAACTCACAAGTAATTATGTTTGTTCAAATACGCTGGGCGATTTGTGCTGCAGAGAAGATTAACAGGAAGACAGTCAAAGAGGGACAGCAGTGGGTGATTGTGGGTAATTGTGGGAACGTGCGTTCCAGATCCTCCCAAATGTCCGTCCACAGAGACGAAGGCACTTGTCATAACTTCTCAATTTTGTGTTTCAGTACAGGCCGATCAGACTTACGGAACACTTTAGCTGCTTATGAGTCTTGCCGATAAGTTTTGGATGTTGGCTGGATGTACCAGCTCTTGCTCAGTTCAGCTCCAACTGTATATTATTGAAGCTTTCCTCAATAACAGGGGTTCCCAAACTTTTCAGCCCGCGACCCACAAAATAACATTGCCAGTGACTCGAGACCCCACTATCCCCGGGAGTCGGGAGGTGGTTAAAGTAAACAGACGTTGCACCATAACTGCACACATGCACTTATTAGGTCTATCCAAACACAAAAGAACACAGTCTAACATAATATTATTTTATAGTTATTTACTCATTACTCGAATTGTTGTTACATAAATTATTACAAGATGGTCAAATTTCATGAAACAGATTCGAGTGCTGATGGATGTTTTCTTTATAAACGTAGGCCTCTTTTCATGCCTGAGGACGATGGCCTTTCTGACTGGGGTGCTTCTCTGCCCTCCTCTGCTGGCCTCCCTGCATTGTCTTTGGTTGATACGTTTCATTTTGACAAAAAAAGAATATCCAAAACTTAAAGCCTGAAAATAATCTGCGTGCCCATATGGGAATGTTAACGTTGTGCTGTAAATTGACTTGCTGCACCTAACCAAATGCGGTTACTTATGTTGTTAATGTAACCTCAGGGGTCACGATTTTTCTATTCATGTTTTTTTAACGTAACTAATATTTTTATATTTTGTTAAACGCTATTCAATGATTTTTCTATCATGTGTATTATAGACATCTATTTAGACTCGTAATTTTTGCTCTTTGTTGTTTGATGTTTTTTTTATCAATGGCAGAACATGTCATGGGAGTACAGCACAGTACCTGTGCAGAGTCCAGCTCCGTGGGCGGGGCCTCCTTCTTTCACCTGCTTCACAAAGATGGTGTCCATTGGCTCCAGTCTGTTCGGCTGTCTCCCTGATGATGACACAAAAAATATCATCATGTTAATTAGAAGCAATAGACAGAATCAAAACACAAAGTTAACTATGAGACTTGAATGGCATCAAAACAGGTGCCTTAGATGTGGTCCAATATTAAAGGAGTAGTTCACCTTCAAAATGGAAATTCTGTCATCATTTACTCACCCTCTTGTCATTTCAAACCTCTATGAATTTCTTTCTTCAGCAGAACACATAGAAGATTTTTTTTAAATGTTGGTAACAGAACAGAACAGAACAGAACAGCACAGCCCAAACCCCAACCCCCCCTTTCACTTCTATTGTAAGAAATGCAAAGATGTTCACAACATTCTTCAAAATATATTCTTTTGTGTTCTGCAGAAGAAAGAATGTCGTACAGGTTTGAAATTAAGAGAGGGTGAGTAAATGATGACAGCATTTGCATTTTAAAGGTGAACTATCTCTTTAAAAGTTCATTTACAAAAAAGTCTGAGTTATGATAAAAGAAATATTTCTACAGCGCTTTTCTCAATTTTGCATTTCAGAACATACATTATAGCATCAGAGACAACAGTAAATAAAGGTATAAAATAAGGAAAAGTAAAATAAATGCATACTCCAAAATAACAAATTCACAGTGCTGTTCTTCTATCTTTGTTGAGTATGAGTGACAACAATTTGGTGTCTGACTCCCTCTATAGGCCAAAGAGGCATTACAGAAGATTTCTATCATGACATATCTGAATTTCATAGCTCAAACTTCTAAACTGACCATATATCACATGCAGTATTATACCAAATATGACTTGATGAATAATTACTGTGCAAGTATAAGTTTGTGGTTACTCCCATGTTCTAAAACTATTTTGTCAATATTTGTATATTTAAGTGTGCCACTAGTGTTTACAATTGATATCAAATTCAATGCTGAACTCACTCCATGTCATGTAGAGGGCAGCAGTTTATGACATCAGATTATTATCAACGCAGTATGGGTTGTTATTTCAATCCATTACATTTGAATTGTTGGCCAATGTGATTAGCACTGACATCTTTTGAGAGGCTCTAGCCAACATAATATGGCTCATCCCCATCTATTGAATCAGACTGCCATCATAGGTTATTGGTTATAATGGTTATGGTTTTATTGCCAAGTGGAAATATTCTGGAGGACAGCCTACTGACGGTTACAGCTTTACAGCCATCTAAAGTGTAATGCACATCGATCTGTCAAAATAACGGTCTCGTGGTCATCTTAATGTTACTGCACACCAGTTACAATCTGGAAAAAGCTGACAGACAGGCGAGGTTTAAAAGAAACGTGAAATGGAAGTCACGACTCAGTTTACATGTACAATCCATCAGGAAACCTCTCAAACGCACGTCCCATTAGTGAGGAGAGTAACGCCTGTAACCGTCATCTGGTCTGAAAGTGTCCACAGCTCTGATTGGTTATCTAAAGCGAGGATGTTTCACATTACCACGTTTGCCAAATTCTCTGCCGTCCCTTGGGTGATTCTTTCAAAGCCGGTTTGCTTGGACACATCAATAGCGGGCATTCTGAAAAGACTGTGTGGGACAGGTTTGTAAACCTCCGGCCCAGCCTTTCGTCTTTGTTAGTCTGTGTGTGTTTTGTGCTTGTGAATCAGGCATAATGTCCACACAAACAAACACACAGCTTTAACTGGCCGTGATGTGCTTCTCACTAGCTTGCATTAAAACTAAGAACCTCTATGCTGGAGTTAAGATCATGTCCCGGCCTTGTGTTTTTATCTCCAGGGCTCTTTTCTCTTTCACTGTGAAGTGTATAAATGACTGGTGCTTTCAGCTTGAACCGCATTTACTCTCCAAACCCACCCAGTGTCAACACAGCCTGTGTGACTTATTGTGGGAAATCCTGCCCTGATCTGGTGTAGGCCGCCTCCACCTGCATCATACACAACTCACCCAGCCAACACGTGTGAGGGGAGAGGGTCAGGTGGTTGTCAGGTACATAGCGCTCTTGGGTTTGTGGGTCAAATTAGTTCAAACAAAAGTATTTAGTAATGAATAATTAAACACTTTTTGGAAAGAGTCACTTGTACAGTAATCTAATTATAAGATTGAATTTATAATTAGTAACTAGTAATTAATAACCTTGCAGAGTAATTTCCCCAACACGGATACTCAATACTGCAAAAGAAAGCTGTTGAATATCAGCAAACACTGAACTGATGTACCAAAATATAGCATTTTATCCTCTGCTGTATCTAGTCTAGAATAGCGGACTCAACAACATTGACCTGCCAATCAAAACCTATTCGAATTTAAAAGGCTCACGCAATTAAAATGTAAAAAATGTAACACGCAAGCTTAGAACAAACATGTATGTGCTTTAAAATAAGCATGAATTCAACGTGATTGTTTTCTAATATAGATATAATAATAGTTCTTGGTGTGCGGGCCTTGCGAGTCTCTAACACATCATTCCGTTTTTTTCTTCTTCTCTTTCTTTATTGTTTTGGCTAAAGTGTCTCGTGCACAGCTGGACCTCCTGTTGTTTTGTGTTGGATAATGTTGTTTGGCAGTGGCTGGGAGGACGCCCATTCTTTTTATTTCCCTGAACATTACACAGCAGGACCAAATTCCTGCATAACACAGCCACAGACTCTCTCTCTCCCAGAAATCAGAGGAAAGCACTTTACAACAAATTATATTTCCAAGTATATTTTTCAAGACTTTTGCAATCTTTGTTTGCTCTGCCAATGAAAACAGGTCCAAACTAACCAATCTAGGATTAACATTGCATGATGATAAGCAACACTGAGACTAAGTTTATACAATATATATATATATATACACAGAGGTGTGAAAAGTATTTGCCCCTCCCAGATTTTTTGTTTTTTTGCATATTTGTCATGCTTACATGATTCAGATCATCAATTTTTATATTTCATAGTAAACACAAAATGCAGTTTATAAATGATGATTTTTTTTAAACAATCCAAACATT
This sequence comes from Triplophysa bombifrons, assembly GCA_029783895.1. NCBI lineage: Eukaryota > Metazoa > Chordata > Actinopteri > Cypriniformes > Nemacheilidae > Triplophysa > Triplophysa bombifrons. Next base: position 8,222,353 of record CM056470.1, read on the forward strand.
TCTGACACTATGTAAAAAAGTAATTTCCCTCCTTGGTAAATCATGAATTAACTGTGATGAATAGAATAACGGAGTTACATTTCACTAGCCACACTCAAGCCTAAATACTGCCAAACCTGTTGAATCAAGAAATCACTTTAGTAGAACCTGTCTGACAAACGGAAGTAGTCTAAAAGATCTCAAATAGCAACACATCATGCCGCGATCTAAAGACATTCAAGAACAGATGAGAAACAAAGTAATTGAAATGTATCAGTCTAGAAAGGGTTACAAAGCCATTTCTAAATCGATGGGACTCCAGCCAACCACAGTGAGAGTCATTATCCACAAATGGAGAAAGCATTGAACAGTGGTAAACCGTCCCAGGAGTGGCCAGCCTACCAAAATACTCCACGAGCACAACGACGACTCGTCCAGGAGGACAAACAAGATAATAGAACAACATCTAAAGAACTGTAGGCTTCATTTGCTAAAAAACATCTTGATGATCTCCGAAACTTTCAGGCAAATATTCTGTGGACTGATGAGACAAAGGTTTAACTTTTGGAAGGTGTGTGTCTCGTTGCATCTGGCATAAAACTAACACAGTATTCATAAAAAGAACATCATACCAACAGTCAAACATGGTGAAGGTAGTGAGATGGTCTAGGGCTACTTTGCAGCTTCACGGCCTGGAAGACTGGCCATAATTGATGGAACCATGAATTCTGCGCTCTACCAGAAAATCCTAAAAGAGAATGTCCATTGGTTTGTGACCTCAAGCTTAAAAGCACTTGGGATATGCAGCAGGACAATGATCCAAAACACACCAGGAAGTCTGACTCTTAATGGCTCAAAAAATCTAAGTAAAGGTTTTGGAGTGGCGTAGTCAAAGTACGGACTTAAATCAAATTGAAATGCTGTGGCATGATCTTAAAAAGACTGTTCATGCTTGAAGACCCTCCAGTGTGGCTGAATTAAAACAATTCTGCAAAGAAGAGTGGGACAAAAATTTTAAGTTTAGGGTGCAATTAATTTTTCACATAGGGTCAGAAATGTTTGGATTGCTTTTTCACATAATAAATTAAAGAATAGTTTAAAAAAAAAAAAAGTTTTTCACACCACTGTACATAGGAATGCTGTTTATTATATCAAATTATGGGACCAGACAAAATTATTGATTGATTGTTTAATTCTACAAAATGGAATCTCATTAAGGTATGTTAGTCATGTAGAGAACTAAACGGATAGAAACATTAGTGACCTGATCAATAATCTTTACTTTTAGCGATCAGTTTCCAGTTACCAATAAGCTATCAGTTACCAAGAACGACAATTGCCTAGAAACCTGCCGTCACAACACATACGCAACATGTTGCATTGTTGTTGAAGACTCAAGGCATCCGAGTAAAACCACACAGGGGTCAATGCAGCGACTGAACATACTGTCATGCTCTGGATACTGCAGTTTGCTTTGACCAAAACAGTTAAAAATCATATTGTGAAAGATATTCATCATTTCCTGCTTCATCACAACTTGACCTCATAACACTAAACCTATAATCAAGTGCAGAAATTCAGGACAGCAGCCAAGCCAACAGCCCACTCTGTTGGGAAGCCAGAGCTTTCTCATTAATGAGACTTCTCCGCATCTACTGCGGTCAGATGGCACCTGTGCCGGCAGATACACTGGAGTTCACATCTGGAGAACATCCAAACTGTAATGAAGGTGGAGCTTTAAAGTAAAAGTCCTCCAAGAATTGTGTGGAATTCTGTTTGCTTGTGCTATTGCACATATCCCCGTGTTCATGGACACCACCCAAAACATTGGCGTGAAAATACAAATGAAATTCAATATCTCCAGCATGTATTTTCATAGAAAAAGAAGGACAAATATTTGAACAGATGTTGAGTTTTTCTTTTGCTGTGGCTTTATTAAACTGTTGCAAAGTTAAAACTCCAGTTTTCCAACTGGGATCTTGAGGTTATGCAATGTTAAAAACAAATACTGCTAAACATACAAAACAGCATAATTTGCCAAAAGGACACGTTCACACAGAAAACAATGACAAAAGGTATAGTCTTGCATAGTCACCATATATATGACAAAACATCCCAATATTATTCTATTTAAAGTAGGGCTGTCAAACGAATTATTGTTTATACAATAATGCCTGTGTACTGTGCATATCAACATATCAAACACATACACACATCTATACATATTTAGGAAATCTTCACATGTATTTATTTTTATTAATCAATAATTGAAATAATATATAAATGCGTATACATTTTTTTATTTTTCTAAATTATATGCATGTGTATGTTTGTATAACACAAAATGAATATGCACATTACACAGACATACTGTATATCATGTAAACATAAACGTTTATTCTGGATGCGAATAATCGCAATAAATCGTTTGACAGCCCTAATTTAAAGTGATGGGATATGACAAGATGCATTCAGTCTTGCTTTCAAACACATTTTTAAGTCATTGAAGAGCTATGATTTCACAAAGCCATTTACACACAGCATCTACTGGAGCCACACACGCCTGCCTCATTAATATTCTAATACTGAATATTTGTCAGAGAAATCAATCTCAGGGTGACTGAACCAAAAAGTGAAAACGTAAATATATAAGATGTAGACAAACAGATCCGCAGGCACAGCACTGCTCTACCTCTGAGCTTTGACGAGTATTTCTAGCCTTCAGTGGAGTAACACAAGCTGCTAAATGAAGGCACGTGTTACATATACTGGGCAGCATTTCCTTAACACTACAATATCGTGTGTGTGTGTATCAGGGACTCAGGTTACACCCCCCCTCTCTGGAATGCACCATTTAGGAATGGTTACGAGAAATTTCTGCAGCTCCATTTCCTGTAGGAAAGCCTCTTTATCGGATCTATCAGGGCAACAGGCTTTAAGCAGAAAATCACAGGCAGAAACCGGAAAACTGGTCTCATTGCATCCGGTTCAGGTCTTTTGCTGTTTTACTCAAAATGCTTTCAAAGGTTCTTTATTTTTCTTCGTCTCACTGACATTTGAATAGGAAAGGGAATGTGCAACGATGTTTCATGCATTATGACTTCTTTACGTTGTTTTCATGATTGACATGATCAACTTGTCAAAAAACGAGTTGGACGTATGACGTAATATTTCTGTGCTCCCCCAGCGTTTGTACAGGTTTCAGAAAGTTTTATTCGAATAGAAAATCCGTTTCATACCAACTTTTCTTAGTCCCTTATTGGACAATTCTCCCAGAAAAGCACCACGTTCGCAAAGTTCAGCCCTCTCTCTTTCTCTCAACAGGTAGTGGTCTAGCTTTTCTTGAAACTTTGTATTAGCACCTATTGTATTATTGCTCATATATGACATATCGCTTATTGCTCCCTGAACTCTCTGTAAGTCGCTTTAGATAAAAGCATTTGCTAAATGACTACATGTAAATGTTTGTTTGTTCACTGCGTTTTAGTGATGGATGTTGTATAAATGGTGGATATAGCGCTGGATTTGGAGATCGTTTGAAACTGATTGATTGAGCCGTCCCACCGCTAAAAGATGCCGGACATGAATCGCACCTGGTAAGTGAAACTGAGTCATATGTCTGTGTTTTGTTGGCAATGGGTGCGCACGTGCTTTAGTTCCCCCCCCTCGCACGCGTCGTATGTTTTCAAAAATAATCACACAGCTGCCTCTGTCTTTAAAAATGTGATCAAACTAAATACTCTACGGATATTTGAAGGTTGCGATACTACTCTGTAAGTACTCAAGATTGACATGAGATATGCAGAAACTGTCTTCGGCAAACTTAAAATATAAAAAACACCCAAAAGGAAAATGAGGAGCTAGGTTTACTGAATTCCACAAATATTCATATATTGCTGTTAGTTTACACAAATTTATATGACAAGCGGATGAAATCAGTCCCTTTCTTCAGCTTAGTCATGTGATTTTTGACAGATATCCTGCTGATTCGCTACAGTCGTCATACAGTTGACCTACACACCCCAGCCAAAATGATTTGTTACGGGACATTGTTATGTAATTCATTCAGTCAGTGAAGGACTAAGATTGGTAATTATAAGCCATCTTTAGCATGAAATAATGTTGCTTCAATCGTGTGTTTCAAAGAAAGTGTACAATAGCGTATTTTATTAGACTAAAACCACTGTAAATAACAATACATTAATGTAAATTAACACAGACTCTGTGTGATGTACAGTATGCTTAGTATGTCCTTGTGTGAGAGAGCTAAAAATGTTCTGTGTATGTGGGTCACGTTGGGGTGTATCAGACGTGAGGCGGATGTGAACGAGGAAAGACCTGTCAAACACTACATCAGAACACCTCGGAGGTGTTTCTCACACAGGTCATTCAGACACGCATCCCAGGCTACAATTCACAGACGTTTGCGGACCGTTTTTCTGAAGTTCTGAAGTCGAGCGTCTGTGAGTTTGAACTGATACAGTCACCCGACTGCATATCTTTGGACATGTGAACCGCGCTGCAATCCCTCTCCAGCAAATAAGAAATAATCCCAGGTACTAAAACAATGGCCATGCTGTGAGGGGAATGTGAATGGTGACAGAGCCAATGAAATGTCAAAAGTGACATTAATTTATACTTTTTTAATTGCACAAAATGTTTATGAAACCCTCAGTGTTGCATTAGTAGTAAAAGATTTAAAGTGATTGTTCACCCAAAAATGAAAATACTGCCATCATTTACTCACCCATTTCAAACCTGTGTGACTTACTTTCTTCAGCAGACCACAAAAGAAGATATTCTAAAGAACGTTGGTGACCGAACAGCACTGGCCCTCATTCACTTCTATCGTATGGACACAAAACCAATGCAACTGAATGGGGGCCACTTTACAACATTCTTTGAAATATCAGATTTTTTGGGTGAACTATCATTTAAAGCCAATGTATAAATATTTCAATATTTATATATATTTCAATATTATATAAATTATTCACAATGTATTTATTTATTATTTTATGTGCATATTTGACGAAAAATAATGCTAACATGGCAGTAATATATATTAATATTAGGGATGTGCATTTTTCACAAATATTACATTCGAATATTTGAGCTCATAAAATACGAATATTCAAATATTTGTTCATTTAAATTAAGTGTAATCAAGCAGACATTATTTTCAGTAAAACATTTTTTTCTTCATTTCTGAACAAGCTTATCTGGGTATATAAAAAAAAGCTTATACATATACATCCTGTTTTGTAGCTGAGAATAACATGTCACAATTTGTGCAAACAAAATAAGGATCTCGGAGTGAACAAAAAAAGCGCTAATACGTATAGGAGGCTGCCGCTTAATTTTTGTACAGAACGCACAAATAGCTTTAACTTTAACATTATGCTTTAAAATGAGTCGCCATATCTTATCTTGTTTTACATGTTCTTCTGGAGGAAATCTAGCATGTCAACATGATCGGGTGAAAGCCAGCTTCTAAGTCTATTAACGATACACCCAGCTGCAGTGAAAACACGATCTGCCGGCACAGATGTGGCTGGGACACACAAATAACGGCGCGCTAAGCGACTAAGCATACTGAAGCGCCTGGTTGGCAGCAGAGTGTCGCTCATCCATTGCTTGGGTTTGGAAAACATATCTGTTCACCTTACCATCAGCAATAAAATGGCACGTTATAGTGACATAGGACTTTGTGTTTAATGCTGTCCAACTGTCAGATGTAATGCCCACAAACTCGTCGCTAAAGTAGTTTTGAGTTCGGAAACCATGCTCTCATATTGAAGCTCTATTTTCGCTGTTATGGTTTTCCGTGAGGGAATGTCCTAATCTGGCTCTAGAAATTGCAAGAGTTCTTTAAATTCTTCTCCCTAAACGAAACTAAAAGGAAGCATTTCTCTTGAGATCATTTTTGCTATGAGCTGAGTGGTCTTTTCGGTTCGCTCGGGGTACATCTCCGTCTTCCGGCAGTCGCGAATGCTGTGATGGGCAGCTGTCCGTCTTCATTCGGTGGGTCAATAATTACGTTACGTTGTTTGGACTTCATATGATTCCTTATTGAAGTGGTGCTATGATAATAACTTAGTTTCGCCTGACAAATTTTGCACATGACATGTTTATCATATTGAACAAAGTAGTTCCAAACTTCGCTGCGCTTACAGGTCGAGGACGCAATTTTGTCTTCGAATAAGTACTGCATTTCAAATATTCAAATTTTCGAATATTCGTGCACACCCCTAATTAATATATATATATATATATATATATTAAATAATGGTTGTCTTTTGCTGAAAAATAAAGCCTATATTGTGTATTTTCCACAGTGTAATACTATGTGAAATACAGATGCCTACCACTCCACATGTCATGGCACTCCTACAGTAAGAAACCCCAAATCACAGCTGGTCAACCACCAGACAACACACTGCACTGCCAGCTGGGAGTTTTCCTGCCCCGGGCTTCTTCATCAAAGATTCCCAACTACTCACATGGTCCTAGGTCAAATACAGGCCACTGAACGCTGCACCTCGCTCATGAGTTAGCCGCAGATGCTGCTGGTGTCGTCGAGAAAATTTCTCATTCAAACAAATGATCAAAATCACCTCACCACTAGTCATATGATGTCTCATTTATTTAACTCAGCCCAAAAAAGCCTTAAAAAAACAAAAGGCTAGGTCATGTGGATGACAGGTAAACTCACCTCTGCTGCTGTTGTCTTCATCCTGAAAGAGAGAACAGAAGGAAAAGAGTTCTTGAGTTAAACTCGTCTTCAGGATCGCATACATGTGTTGTGTGATTCAATGTCTCGTGTTCCGACATGCAAAAACACAATATTAATATGTATTCATGAAGTCCAAATGGGTAAAAACAGGTCCAGTTCTACATCATCCACAATATATTAGATTATTTTTAAGGCTATCAAACGATTAATCATGATTCATTGAATCTAGAACAAAAGTTTGTGTTTATAAATATGTCTGTGTGCCTTGCATATTAATTTTGTATTTATAAACACATACAAATTCATGCTTAGGAAATATTTATATGTATTTATTTATTTTAACCAATCTTTAAAATTATATATACATTTTTGTGTTGACATTTTGCTCTTTAATATATAAGGATAGTCGATAGGAGGAGCCTGATTCGACTACAATCTCACAGTCGAAAGGGGGGATCATGTCATTTTGGTTATACAGTATGTGCATAGGCGTTTCAGACGGGCATGCACTGCTCCACCAAAAATATTATTTATGATGTGAAGAAATGGGACATATTTAGGGTTGGGTACCGAAACCCACTGCGCATATGAGCGCGAGGTCTGGCTATGACCCATCGCAGGATCATGTCTCACTGTGTCTTTTATGCTGTGAGAATGGTAATGAGAAGCAGCGCATATCGCACGCACCCGCAGTTGACTCGCACCATTTCCAAAAATGTTTCACTTTCTTAACATTTGGACATTTAAATATAAATGAACACTTTGTCTGTATATGCACGTAGTTGGTTACTTAGACTGAACATTGCGCTGCATGATACAAATATTATAATAAAGTTATAGAACCAAAATCACGGTATATAGCAAGCACAGCACAGACTTTGGGAATTTGTAATTCTCTGCACTGAAAGCAAGTTGCAGGAAAAAAGTTGAAAGAGACTTGACTGTTTAAATGGTTAAATGCTTAATTGTATTCCTCCTTTACATGCAGTAAATAAAGTAACTTTATTGGTAGTTCATTGGTATTTAACGTATTCCCTTTTATAAAAAAGAATTCATTATTATCGAGTTTTGAAAAAAGGGGGGTTAAGATCTGGTCTATTAAGTGGCACAGCATTGTAACGTGATGTTTAAGGTAAATGTCCATAAATATAACTATTTGTGTTCACTGCATTTCCCCTACGTTTTGCCCAAACGCATTTATTTTGCACATTGAGACTTGACTCGTTTATTTATTTATTATAAAAGTATATTTTGTTCTAAACATATTCTGTAAATTAACCTTCGATAGTTGTTTGGAACATCAATCACTCACGCACGCGTGTGATTCGACAACCAGTCGACTATAGGCAAGGCGTGACAATTCTGATTCGACTATGTAAATCCTTAGTCAAGGACAGCCCTAAAATATATGCAAGCATGTGTATGTGATTATAAATACAAAAGAAATATGCACAGTACACAGACATACTGTATATTATGCATAAACAATCTTTTATCTTTAATCTGGATGTGATTAATCATTTGAAACCCCAAATTATTAAAATGAATAATAATCAACTAAAAATATTCATGTTTAAACATGTCACATCACATACATTAAATGTGATGTTAACACTGTTTCATGATTTAAGAGGATCTTATTTTGGCAATTCATATGAATAACTGTGACCTAATAAATTAAATCCAATATCATTTTCTCCCTAAACTGACTTTTCTTCATTGATTTAAAAACTCTCATCTATATTCATGTTGTGACCATGTTTTGTTTTCAGAATTGCGGCGATCACAGGGATTACAGTGAATCACATGTTTGCTAACAGTAACTAAGCTGTAAAGAGGCATTATCTGAAAGCGACAGGGATGATCTGCCAGGTTTCCATTTTAAGCTTTATCTCCAATAGCTTCAGAAATGCCGGTTGGTGGATGGTGGGAAAACAGAGCTTTAATCCTGTTACGGACCGGTGGTCACTGGGAGGAGGGGGGATAGTCATATAGACTTGCTTGTGACCATGGTGGACGTGTCATCTGAGACTGAGCCTATACTACATTTACCAACTTCACGTTTTTATAACAAGCTCTCTGCTCTGTTATATTCTGTTGTCTGATGTTTTCCTTTGGCTCAGATGCTAATGTAGAAAATACACAAGAAGTTCTGCTGAAGAAGAGCCTACTGACAAGAACAATCAACCCAACTATCCGATGCGACGCGACACACGGCTTGTTCTAATAGGATTGTCGGGACAAAATTTAAAATTATAAGGGGTTCTAATGCATTCTATTGATGCGTATCATCCGATGTAGACACGGTGTTTAGTGCAAGTGTGTGTTTTCATACCTTAAAAGAGGACTGAACGGCAGACTCTGGGGGGTACACGATAAAGTGCCGGAGAGTAAAACCAAAGCCGTGTGAGGTGCGGCGTAGGTGCAGTGTTTTAGGGCCCGGCCATGAGAAGAGCTCCTCTTCAGCGGTCGGTGACAGAGCTGAGGTCTCGCTGCGCTCATTCCCATCCTTCTGCTTGGCCTGAGTGAGAGAACAGAGTGAGAGGGTCATTCAACTGCTGCTTTTCTCTAAAGTGCCTTTAAGTACATCTATTACAGCGAGAGTACGTCTGGAGAAACCTGAGGTTAAGTATCTTGACTGCTTGAAATCTTCCCCATGGCATAGCTCTCAAATCTCATTGGCACAATAACTCATTTAAACATGACACCTCAAGACCGAATGCGCCATGGATTTCAATTGCTTTGAAATGTGTGCATCTGAAATGTCAGAGAATGATTTCAGTCTTCAGTGTTTTATACACGGAGCAATATGACTTACGATACATCACAAGTCTAATAGATCAAGTTTATTTTTGCTGCTTTTAATAACGGTGGTGTTACCGTTGAAGCTAACTAGAATTCATTCGGGTCTTCTCGGCTGCACAGTCTACTTAATTTGCTTAGCAATGACATTTTTCTAATGAAAAGCACAACTTTTTTGATCACAAAACCAGCAATACTGTACAAAGTAGCAGCAGACAATAAGGTAAGCCAATAGGTTCTGGAAAACAGCTTTAATGTCCAATGTCATGTCAGTCATCTACATGGTATCTGTGTAGAACAATGAACATCTCTGAAGGGCAAAAGGTGATGAAACAGAATATTCCGCGAGTGTTTATAAAGCATCGCTAACATTACATCTCAAATATCTGTCGTGACAATCGCATCCACACTGAAAACATGGTGAATCAAGCCAGACGTTTTTCTTTCCTATGACCGATGACCCACACATGCATGTCGATGCATCGCAACATAGTCTGCACTCCCTGACACCCCTATCAAGTTCCTCTGGTAGTCAGAGAAGGTATTTCACATTGAAACTTCCGGGACAGGCAACATCCGCCCATTCCCCATCTTCCAGAGGAAACCAACTTAACGCCTACATGATCAAATAATGTCAGTAAAATCCCTCTGTACCGCAGAGTGTGTGTCTGTGGTCTGTTCTCACAACATGGTACTGACTTCAGGTCAGTCTCTGACTGCCAAACAGAGCAGACTGTGGAGATGGATTATAAGGGAATGGATGTATTTTAGCTAGTGGCTGGGCTAAGGTACAGACAGCTGTGGAAACCTCTAGAGTCTGGGCTGGGCTTTTACATAATCAAGCCTGTGAATGACATCACTGACTTTCAGCGCTGGACGCGATCCATAGCGAAGAACACACAGATAGAGAGAGAGAAACAAAGACATCTGTTTTGAATGGCATGCCTCTTTATTATTTTTGCATTATGCATATACTATGTACACCATGTTTTCAAAGTTAAGCACTTAACTTGTTTTTTCGCAGAAATGCTAAGTTACATTTCATGGTATTATTGAATACTCTTTATATATTTCGCAATTGTTTTTGTTTTATATTATTCATTTTCTTTTAGATCATTTTAATGTATTATCGAATGGCATGTATGAGACCTGTCATTCATCAAACTAAATGCATTATGGTTTTTATGCTCTAAATATAGCCCTTACATACAGTATCAACACTAGACATGCATTAAAGGGACAGTTCATCCAAAAACTTTAATTCTGTCATCAATAACTCACACTGAGCACAAAGGAGGATATTTTGAAGAATGTCAGTCGCTTATTAGATATAGTTCCCCAATGACTCCCATAGTATTTATTTTCCCGATGGCAGTAAAGAGGGGGTGAGATCTGCTCGGTTACTGATACGATTTTACAAAGAAAAATCGCGAAAAGAATTTTAATACAAAGTTAACTTTAAACTTGAAAGTGCATTCTGCACGTATAGAACACCTGTATATTTTCCTACATTTGTTACAAATGCAAAACTCCTATATTGATTTGTGCAAAACATCATGACAATAATCTTTACTATTTTATAATGGTTACTATTGGTTATATCATAAGTACTGCTTCGTATTAGAAATAAAATGTTCATATAGTTTTTCCGTAGTAGCTGTACAGTACCAGCATGCTATAAATCATTATTAGCCAATAATAGAGCCCAGTCAGGAGTATTGTTGACTGGCTACAACAACAAAATAAATAACAATCAGAATATAAACTTTTAACTAGTGTCCCCCACAATGCAATGCCCTTCATTGTTGTGATTTCTGTGATTTTTTGTAATGCCGCCTTGATTCACACACATGGTTTTTCAAACAGTTACCAAAAGTGTCTTAATATCATTTTCCTTTCAGTTTTTATTTCCCACCCATTAGCCAGTCCTTGTGTCTGTGTCGGGGCATGTAGTTCTGTTTCCAATGCTAAATTTAACCTGTTAAATTATACAGCAGGAAAAAGCACTCATTTGAACTGCTCAAGGTCCTGCGGAGGAGAATGGCTGCTCTGTCCGAGACTCAGAAACACCATCATTCAGTCCATCAAAGAGCGTGAATAACACACCCAATCCCATCGGTCACATTCAAGAATCAATAACATGCTCTCATTTCACCATCACATATAGGTGTTGCTTAAAACCTATTTTGAAAACAACTAGGGGATACAGTTAAAGCATTTCATTTGTTTCTCCTGAACAAATAAGCTAATGCTACAAGAGAACAGTTCACCCCAAAATGAGAATTATTTTATCTTTGACTTACTCTCATGACATTTTAAACCCGTTTGACTTTATATTGAAGAATGTTGTAACCGAAAAACATTGAACCCCATTGACTTCCATTGTATGGACATAAAACCATTGAGACATTTCTCAAAATATCTTCTTTTGTGTTACACTGAAAAACGAGACATGAAGATGAAAAAATGTGTACTTTTTATATTGTGTGAACTATCCCATCTTCTATTTTCCATTCAGACTGCTCTCAACAAGTTTCCTCTTTAAATTTGCTTCATTTGTCTGGATTAACAAGAATTTAGAAGACACCCATAAAACATTGTAACCTTAAATGAAAAGAACACATTTTCCAAAATGTGACAGAGTAACCGTACAGCAATTTTCCTCCCTCATGTTGTTATGATGAAATGCATGAATATTTGTGTGATTCCTGTAGCAGTTTAGTTATGGCAGTTGTGAGTCATTCCCGAGCCACAGTGGAACTCTCTGTGAGCGCACAGACCTCTCTCTCTTCCTGAAACACGCATGCTTTTCCAAACATAAAAACATAGCAACTCGAAAACGCACTTTCAAACAGATATTCCACTTGACGATAATTTGCCGGCGATTACACACAGCTGAATCCAGAGGTCTCTCTTTAGGACCGCTGCTTATAGGAACAATAGCTGAAACGTAAAACCCCGGCACCTACACGCATGCCTGTCCCGCTGTGAAAAATATGCTAGATGTTGGGTCAATACGAGTCTCCAGCAACCACCCTGGACGTGAATGACGCACGGAGCATTCCTGAGATCCATCTCCTCACCCCCCACAGCCCTACGTAACTCAATACACCACCAGGAGCCAAAAACCTCCATCCCGATGCCAGAGATCCTTACCCAAGACCGCATGCAGTTCCTCGGGGATGTCTTCCTCGGTCTACGCCAGGAGACACCCTTCTGGGCCTCCCGGAGACCCAGTTCCACGTCCCCCCAATACGTCCTGGCCAGGAGTTGGAACCAAAGGCAGGACGTGTCCGATAAACAGCCGTTCACCCCAGCTAAACAATCCCAGGAACAGTCTCCTATGGCGCAGGTACAGTCCTTGACGTCCACCTGATCCGAGCCATCTTTACCGGGCGGGACGCAGCTGACACACGCCCCGTTCCTCGTAGTTAGCATGGCAAAGCCTGCTGATCTCCGCTGTTCCAGCAGTCCTCGGCTGATCTTCTGATGTTGTGATTCTTTCTCCTCAGCGTTCCCTCCCTCTCTCTCTTTCGGAGTGGGACGGGAGAGCACACATGCATGAGGTTTCCATTGAGACTTGTCAGGAAGAAAGTGAGGCTGGGAAAGAAAACGTCAGAGAGTAAACCGAATTACCGCACACACTCGCATCTGACGGTGCTGAGAGCATTTCCTCTTTTCTCTCCGGTCACTTTTTCTTTTACTTTCCATGTTCTTTGATTTGTTCTTCGTTGCTCAGAGGGTTTGCAACTGCCAGAACTACCCGCCAACACGCATTACATTAAACGGCATAGCATGGAAAAAAAGACGCTCTTTTGAAAGAGTTTATTCTACCGTGTACACACTCCAAGGGCGTTTTCAGACCTGTAGACAGATGGCTTTATAATAAAACAGGGATTACACTGGTACAGAGTTGCATTTTCTTCTCGGTTTGGTTCGAGATGGGCTAAAATTTGTTCATGAAAGCCATGTGTGAGCGAACAATCCTCTCACTGGTCAGTGTGCATGCGTTTATGTTCAGGGATTTTTTCTGTTGTGGTCATCCCTCAGGTAGACAACCGTATTGGGCATACTTACTTTCTTTGTAGCTCTTATATTATTTGATCATTTTGACTATCATTGTTCAACATGGGGATTCAAGTGCAAGTTGTTAAAAAGCTTAACTGAATTATTCTATTTAAAATGTGAAAAAAATTTAACGGCACTAGTGAATGAACATCTGTTACCAAAATAATGAACAAATAATCTGAAAATGTTTTGTTGCATATGCAAAACCCTGTAGAGTTGTCACGATTATGACATTTGGCTGATGACTAATCGTCTATTAAATAATCGCGATTATGGCGATTAATTGTACATTTTAAGGCTTTGACTGTATAACGATTAAAAACAATTCATTCTTTCAAAGGATAAAATATATCCTTTAAAATGTGAACATTTTGTAAATAACTAATAATATTTACTATCGAGTGGCCTTTAAGGTGCAGTTTGTAAAAACTGCCGCTAGAGGGTTCACGATCAAAAACAACAACAATGCCGCAGCTTGGTGACTCTATGAAGGAGCGTGGAATGATGGGATGTGTTTGTAATAAGGTTCATTAAAAGGAAGGAAGGAGACAGGAACCGGAAGACATTCAAACATTTAATATAAATAATAACAGCCGGCGGCCCCTCATGGACGACCGCCGGCGAACAAAACAGAAACACGGAAGTAAAACATAAATACAAACACATTCGGGCCTGGTCCTCTCTCTTCGACGGTCCGGTCGCTCGTTCTCTAATATACTCCCAATCTCCTACGTGATCCGTGATGCGCACACAGCTGGCGCTCATTTACAATTACTCACCGTCTCGAACCACGGTCTCGCCCCGCCTACACCACTACAGTGTTGTCTTCGACTCTACCGCTGGTGGCAATCAACCAGACGGGAACGAGTAATCATGTTAGCAGATGAGGTAAAATGTTATAATTGTTTGCAAATAATTGTGGTCCATAATTAAGTGACTGCTCAAAACAAGTTAGTGGCTTGCTAGACGCTAAACACTACTTCTGCTGCAGTGTACTGACACTGTTGTCATGCGGTTTCTACGTCAGTAACAAAGAGAAACGTGGATATGGCGCCATTGACAGGTGACTGCACAGCCCTGTGTCATGGTTTAAAATGCCGATTTTCTCACGATTTAAAAGTAGCTGGAAACAATCGAGATACAATATAAGTACGTTTTCATAAGTACTCCGCTGAACAAAATAAATAACACTAGTTTAATGGTTTTGGATATTTCACTGCAAAATTGTTACAAACGGCACCTTTAACAGAAAATGTGAGAAAATATGAGGATGGTGTCATCTTGGCGTGTAGATGCAGCAAGTTTGGAATCACAAAAACAAAACAAATCAACACAACAAATACAAAACAAATAGATCAAGGACGGATGTAAAATGATGCAGATACAGCAGATCACCCTTGTTTTCTAAGGACTCACAATAATTGCGGTTATGTCAAATAATTGCAATGTGACAGCCCTAAAACCCTCTAAAAGCTACCTCAGTCAAAAATGAGATTATGATGCTACATAGTTTACGTAACTCACACAATTGTGTTTCAAAACCCACTAAATAACCCACTCTGCCAAGCCTCAAATATCTGGTATTGCTGAAAGTAAATGTAGGAGCCTGAATAAAAATTCTAATTTGATCAAAAAGTTGTCTTGACGTATCTGAACAGTGTCAGTGGAGCATCTCCATTAGTTCATCTGCTTGTGTAGTGTTGTGTTAGGTAGGAGCTCAGTGACAACCAGCACATGCACTTTAGACGCTCAGTGCAGCTTTATTTTTAAGGTCCACGTCCCACACTGACCAAGTACACAGTATCCCGCTGAGATACATCTCAAACAAGTGCACTGATGGATCCAAACATTCCTGCATGAAGCCACACGGCGCGGACAAACCGCATCTATATAAAGCTGCACTTCCTCAGAGAAGCAATAATTCTCTCTATAAATTCACACTCCCTATTCCACAAGCATGTTCTCCTCTATTTTTTGTGAGATACACCGAAAATATTCTGAAATGTGAAAACAGGAAACAGACGACGGCATGTTCATTTTCATTCCTCTACACTAGCATGGCATCTCATTACCACATACATTCCTTGAGACATAAGCAAACGCTCACACACACTATTGCGTATGGAAAATATATCACCAAAATAACTCGTCCAGACATCTGAGGCATCCTTGTTTGTGAGCCTAGGGGTGAAAGAGCTCTCAAAGAGGGCACTGTGTGAGCCCTGCCCATGTACCAGCCCTAAAAAAAGAAGCAATTCTGTGGTATGGCTTGGTGTTCATGCCAACGGCTTACGCTCTTGACATAAAAACATTCCAGTTCGTCTGACATCAATGACTTACAGAAGACAGCTCATAGTTTGAATGCACATTAATGAAGTTTAAACACGTTGCATGAGTGCTGAAAGTTGTCCGCGTTTATGGCACATCATAAGAAATCCACACGCTGTATATACAAAGCTATTCCAGCAGGCTGATGTCATAATCATGGAGGTTATTTTATAGAATTAAGAGGGCAGGAACTCCCTGCTGCCATGGAAACAAACAGAATCACAGGACATCACAGCGAGCTCGACCGTGGGTGTTTCCTTACAATTTAATGATAGACACAGTGGTCCCAAAAGTCTTTCAACACTTAAATCACACTTTATGTATAAATGCCTATGATTTATATATGAAAAGTTTGGTTCCAAAATGAGATAACTCTGTTTTTAAATCTTTTCAAAAATCATGTTTTTTTTATGTGCATTCCAAATATTATCATTCAAACTGCAGTTGGTTTGTTTTGATTTAAGCCGTAATAACTCAAGAAATACAGCTAGCTTACCAAATAAAACACGTTTACATAAAAAAACATGATTTTTTTTCTTCTTAAAAACGTTCTCATTTTGGAACCAAACTCTTCATATATATATATATATATATATATATATATATATATACACATACATACATATATATTTGGCACAGTATGAGCATGTATGGATACTGTATATATGAAGTTTTATAATACTTTCTGGTAGTCAGATGTTAGAGAGCACGTCGATTGCTGCAATCTGTAACTTTGTGCCTCGCTTTCACCATCTCTGTTTGAAAAACAAAAACAGTTATGCACTTTTCTTTATGTGGGCCGAACGAATTCAATCTGACATTTCCTAAAATAACACTTTATGGACGGTTTCATCTTAACAATATAAACAAACGGTGCTGCGCATGTGCACTTTTGTGACCCCACCTTAACTTCCAGTAGACATTCACAAACAATAGAGTGCCTCTAGTTTATTTCTGATAACAATCAAAAGAAACTGATAAGAACCTTTACTTGGCTTAACTTGTCACTCCAATATTTTGAATTTAGACTGCGATACCAAATTTAGCCACTAGATGTACCATACGGTTTGTTTAAATGCGACCAAACTACAGGACCAAGTCAACAAATAGTTTTTTTTATAAAATGAACATATTACAAAATTCAACAAACCTGTTATTTAATACAATTATTATACCCCTACTTTGGAGGTAGGGAAGGGATCAAAGGACCGCCTGTCCCCAATTGCCCAAAACAAAATGGTAATAAACTTTAGGTCCACTGGTTTTGTCTGCTGTTGCCGAATCTCCAGTTTTCTTTTCATTCCATGTCACAAACCTCCGACGTGAAATCATTCTGATATACTACTATGGTTCCACATGACATTTTCTTTGCAATCCTTTAAATTTGTCGTAGTTTTGTTTTGAGTGTATGGTCAATAAAAAAAGGAATTAATAGTGCGGATGTTCCCATCACATTTTTTGTGCCCCCTATCTGATCAGAGTCATTTCAATTTGAGTATCTGCCGATCCGAGTACCTAATCGATACTTGTATTTTGCGCCTAGCACAGTCGTTCCCAAATGCAGTGGTACTGCAGGGGGTACATGAGAGAAACTGAAATTTAGGAATAAACAATGAAAATAAATAAATTATGATAGTAGTATTGTTATATGAAATTAGGACTAAACAAATATGGATACAAAATTAATTTATAAATTTAAAACGCATTTCAATTTATAATAATTATTTTTTGAGCCCGGACCCGGAATCAGGAGCAGTGTCTGGGCCCGAAATGATATATGTTAGGAGAGGTTGCGATTAAATGTTAAAAAAATTATTTACATAGTTGCGTAAAGCAGAAATGTTTATAAGCAATAAACCTACTTGGGGGCATCAGATATAATAACTGTCTGACTCTCCTTTCACTGTAAATCAATGCAAAATGTTGTGTGCGGTCTGGTCAAGGGGTACTTGGCTTGAAAAAATCATAAAATGGGGTACTTAAGCAAAACAAGTTTGAAAACGACTGGCCTAGCACACTCCAGGTGTATTAAGGTTATTAAAATACTGTTTAATAGTTCAGCTTGATCCTGCATTACACTAAAACGAATAGCCTAACATATTGTAGCAAACATGAATGATACAATTAGTTTTTCAATTTTTTAAAATAGCAGGAAAACATTCAACTCAATTCTGCAAAATCACTCTGTGCTATTGACATATAAAACTTTGAACTTTCATATTGAAATGAAGGAAAATAAGCATTTCTGTCGTGTTAGCGGAAAGCCGCTAATGTTTCTCATCTGTGTCATTATTGTTGTTGTAAAGCTCTGGTATGAAAAGAAGAAATCAAACGCTAACCCATGTTCTCTGTCACAGCTTTATGGAGCTGAGCGAACTCGCAGTCCACTTTTTTGAGGATATGGTATTAAATTGATATTATTGGACGAAGCTCCGTTGCTAACACCTTGTGGAGTTCTCGTGCTACAGACATCATAAGACGCTATTCTGATGCTCTTGTATTTTCACACTCCTGACACAGCTGTCACAGCTCACGCTTTCATTTACGAATCTGTGTGACAACAGACGTGATCGGAAATGATCGGGCATTAAATAGCCACCCCGTTTAGGTTGGAAATGCCTTGATCCCCCCACGATCTTTGCGATCCACTCGGGACATCGATGGGCACAAAAATGTTCAAATCTCCACCTGTTTGTCACGCCCCACTTGTAATGTCTCTTTTCCCCACACTTTACTTCACTTTTATAAAAGTTGAACTCACAATAATAATATGCACAACCACAAGACATTTGATCGTTTCATTAAACCAACAGCATGTTAGACATGTTAATGGAATGTGCATAGTTCAGTTAAGGCCACTAACCACAGCTGGGCATAGACGTATTTCAACAATGAAAAGGATAAAAAGCCATGTTTGCACATTTTTTCAAAGGCTCACATGTATTCACTTCAAAGAAGCCACAGAGAGTCTTTTCAAAGCCAGTTAGTAAAAGCCCTTTGCCATCGCGGGTGAATCACTTCACTCACCTGTTCACCTTTCAATACGTATGTTAATAGACAAAACTTCCTGAATGGCTATTCAAGCTTTTAGGTGGATCAATAAAAAGCAGCATAATAGTTTCATAAGCAAAGTCCCTATGACTCTGCATTAATTCTACATGTACTTTTGTGTCCTATAAAAGAGAGAATTTTTTACATTTTGAGAAAGTTACATACTCTCTCTGCTGTGAATGACAAAAGAATATATTTGAAAAATATCCCAATGGTTTTGTGCTCAAACAATGACCTGAGGTTGAATAAATAATGTTTTAGGTAAACTTTTGGGTATTTGCATTAAAACAACAGCAAAGACAAATTAACCATGATCTGACAACTGGAACTGAAATTTCACCATGACATTTCTAGAAAACTATGATACAAATAGTACACGGTAATAAGCTAGCCAAAATAATTTAAATTACATTTAACTACAATTAAACGGTGATGGTGGGCTCAAAATCTACTCGTCTCTCCACATAAAATAATTCAAAATTGGCAGGTCGTACATGAACGAGTACTTTTAAAAATGTCAAGTTAAATCATCTACAGACAGCAGCATTTCATTAAAGCTCTTCCTGTAGCAGGTGACTTTTCGAAACCGCAAAATGAATGCCTGTAATATTAGCAGCAGTTTAAACATCCCTCTGAGCTATCATCTGCCTGCTACCTTTAACACATTTAGACACACACACGGACAAACTACAGTATAACATTACAAACTGATTCATAGCCTCCTCTTCACAACTGTTACACAGGCTCTTCTGATGAACTGAGCAGAAGTCAACAAGAATAAAAACAAGATAATTTTTTCAGATGTGTACAGTACAATATTGTGGTATTCACAATTGTTTTAAAGCACTTTGAAGCCTGATGTACCATGGTATCGGAGTTATCATCTAATACTCAACCATCACCTTTCTATAGCAGGTTTCCCTTGGTTTCTACGTTCTTGTCTAATTTGTTGTCTTTTCTCAAACCAGTAGTCATCCCTCATGGCACAGGAGTCCTGTGAGTGGCTGTGCCAGTGGATTGTGGGTAACTGCATTAGAAGACTCCAGGCCAAGTGAAACTCACTGTAACCGAGGCAGGTTGTTTGGGTCTTCTGTTCTTTATTACTTGGTAAACTATAAGTAAATAAGTGGTGAAGAGTACGCCCTAAGGGGGAAAAGCTAGCCAGCTTGTGGATTTAGATATTATGCAGAGTGGAAAATACATACACACAGCTACCATAACATCAGTTGTGAGGAGTGAAGGCGAAACACCATATTTAAATGCTCCAGACCGGCAACGTTTCCAGCATCACTACACGGAATTTTACTGCTATGACACCTAAAATCAGATCTACCTTCAGGTTTTTCTTATCATTTTTGTGTAAAAAGGAAAACCTTCCCATATTATCATAACTTATGCTACATGTTGTATTGTGTTTCAACTAAAGGGGTCCTATTTTGACTTTATTATGTTTTCGATGTGCTACACAATCAGTGTTCATGTTTTGATTTTCAAAAAGTGATTTATGTTTACATATTTCACCTGTGTTTTACACTGTCATCTCGATTCTCAGAAAACAGGGTGTTGAGTTCCTGCTTCTATGTGGAACCCAGAGCCATTGATAGAGAGAGTCGCGCCTTCTACGTGGACTCCAATGGTACACTTTTTTTTTACAGTTTCAATAGTTCCCAGAAGATAATAGTAACACATGGAGCTGCGGTTAAACGGACCAACTGAGGTAAACTTCCAACCCATTTAAAGACGATAGACATTTAATAAATAAAAAAATTAAAGAAATAAAGCATTTAAAGAAAAAACATAACTGAAGGATCCATGAATCAGGTGACGCTCCAGTGTTTTGGACTTCCGTTGGCAGAACTCTCTATCAATGGCTCTGGTAGTCCCTTCTTCTGAACTGCTGTGATTGAGCAGAGCTAGTCTTTTGTGATTGGTCTACCGCTTAGAGTGTGTGTTGAGATGCCCCGCCCATTACCTTATCTGTGCTCCAGGGGGCAGGGTTTATGAAAAATTGGGCCGACATGATGAAACTACTGCAAGAAGTATAGTTAGTCACTGTAGTCCCATCGGGTCCTTCATTGTAGTTTTTAAAAGTATTTTCTGTTAAAGAACATATCTTCCTTTCTGCGAACTTTGACCACTGTGACTTGGCAGATGTTGTTATGCTCATACAGCTATACTACCCACCAACTAAATTTAAAGAAGTGAAATTCCATTAGACCTCCCCTTTAAGTGAAATTTCGATTTAAATAAAGTTTAAAATATTTCAAATTATTAACATTTCTCATTTAGCAGATGGCTTTTATCTAAAGCTATTTATCAGTCCATTGGTTCCCTGGGAATCGAACCCACAACAGTTGTGCTACCAAAGGAAACCGCAGGAACACTAAATAAAAAATATACTAATATATATAATAATATATCCATTTATTTATTAACAGTGTAAAAAATGCAAGTTTTTTTTAAAACCATAGTTTAGTCAAAAAGGGACGATCCCAGCCGCTAGGTTACATTAACCCCAAAATGGTTAAACAACCCAGCATAGAATAGACTACAACCCAACGGTGGGGTGTTAAAAACTCCTTTTTAACCCAGTGCTGGGATGAAAATAACCCGTCATTTTTTAGCGTGTAATCATAAAATTTAAGTCTGAAAAAAGTATTATTCTGTCCCTCCAAATCATCAAATTTCATAAGTGATACCAAAAGAATCTTTTTAAGACATATACGTTTACTAACTTAAATGCTGTGGGCTCAGATTTGATGAGGTGGATTTGTGTGACAAAAGGAACAGGGTAACGCTCAAAGACAAAAGGGATGAAGTGGAAAGAGATTACAGCCACAAGACATTCACAAAGGAGTCCAAGTAACCCTGAACATTCATACGAGAGGCAGGCAGAAGAAAGATTAGCCTCCATTCAGAATGAATTAAATCTGGACGGACTGCATCTGGTCTCACTGAGGTATGTCTTACAGTAACAAAAGCAGCTCTTATGAAGGCAACGGACGGAAAACCACACCGAGACCTCTCACACAGCCCCCTAGTCATATGACATTTAGTGTTATAGCAGTCTAACTAGCTCTGCCTCCTGAACTGGTGATACTGCCACACTCCACTACACTACATGCAGAGCAAAGCAACGAAATAACAGATGGGCCATTATGTGTAATAGAGTTTCACATTGCTTGTGTCCTAGAGGTGGGGAAGTTGTGGGAAAGTCAGAGGGATATTTCAGCATCGCTGGTTGAGGGTAAAGTCTGAATTTATGTGGCTGAGATGTGCGAAACATGCTTAGATTGGGTAAGTACTGTTAGTCTAGTGTCAGGCATGACTGACCTGAGAGCATTTAGTCGTACACTGGTTTTCCCCGTCCTCATGAGGAAAAGAGTGAAATAAAACACACTCCTACGCACATTTTCTGCCTAAAACGTACCAACGAAAATAGACCGACGCAAATGAGAAAAAATGTAGGCCTATTTCATTTTTGCACAGCAAGTGTGAGTCACACACCAACCACATATTTTACCAATAGAATAGAAACCATATGACAAAATAAACAAAGCATGGATCTACACGGAGAACACAGTGGTTTCCAATCAAGAATCAGTGAAAGCTTTATTGACACCATTTGTAACATACTGAATAAGTTGATTTATTGATCTATTTTAAGTTGGCATGTTACAGAAACTGAACAAACTGTCAAGCAGAAATTGTAAGTATTAAACACCAAATATATATTTAAAGAATGACTGGAGCTGCAGGCACAGAGAAGATCCCTCGTTCCTATAGAGAACAGTAACAAAGAACCCAACGGAGTGGTGGGGGGGATTGGGCTACTGGGTCTATAGGTGTGGTGGCTATTGCTCGGTGGAGGGCTCAGCTATTGTCCCAGCGGGTCCCCAGACACCTACAGACAATTGCCCCTGTCAATCACACAACCTTTCATTCATTTAACAGCAGCTGCTCTCGTCGAGAAAAGAAGAGAAAATATTTCTGCCACAAAAGAAGGGAGTGATGATAATTTGAATATTTGCATCCAGACAGATTGTGCCCTAGGGAACCAAAATCTGAACCAAATCTGACAAACGTAAGGCCTGTGCATGACATTCAATGAAAGCGAACATCACAATGTGTGTAGGCTTCCTTGCCCGCCGCTCATTACAGTTATTTCAGCAAAGAACGGTGCTCAGGGACGTTCTAAGCATGGGGGTGTTTTGTTTACCAAACTGTGTTCAAAAATAAATAAACACACACTACAATGCAGTTTAATTGAATAAGATGCATGGACGTTTGGAAGAAATAACACTAAAAAGAAAACTGCACCGTGTTTGCGGTAGCACCCAAAGCATGTTCATGGGCACATTATTAAATCTGACTGATGTGTGATGACAGGTGTACTTTATGTACAGCATTTTACAGTGGGTTTTTTTACATTTTAGATTTCTAGATTTTGTAAACAATTGTGCAGTGTTTCAATCATCTGAAATAGTTTAAATACTTTGAATTTCTCCCTTAAACAACACACATGCACACATGTTAAAGTCTACACCGCACAAGCACCTGATTCATACATAAACAGCCCAAGATACTGTACAAACAAATGGAAATATAAGCAACATGTGAAGGTATAGACTAACTGTGTGGTGTGTCAAATGACTCATGCGTTCCAGTGGGATGAAAGAGGTCTCAGTGTACGTTTGGACGGACTACATTAACATGCACCAAAGGAAAACTACTGACATATAAAGAGAAATACAGAAAAAGAACTCTCACCAAGATCACATAAATCATGTGTCCTTCCATAACTATGTGTCTCTCTTTTTTGGTAGGGATACACGATAGGAAATTATTTACATGCATTGGAGATGATGGAGAGTGTGGCTGTAAAGCTCCACCCCTATGAAAATGAACCACGGTACTGTGTTTTTTTTTGGCAGATTGATTATAACCACAGTTTGACTAGAAATAATACAAAGACTGCTTAAAACCCGGTTTTGCCACAGTTACCTGGGTTAATTTGTGGTTGGTACCATGATGTAACTACAGTGACCATTTTTGGTTTTATTTGTAGAAAAACTTTGGTTGATTTTCAAAAAAGGCAAAAAAAAAGAACATATTTGTCAACATTGCGCATCTCAAGAATAACCATATTGTAACTGTTAAGCCCGGTACACATTGCATTTTATTAGACAAGAAAAGAGCACCTTATTTTGCGTTAAACCAACATGGACATGATCAGGGTGATGTGTGGAATTCGAAGTGTGTGATGTAACGTATCAGGTAAAAACAGAGAGAGGCTGAACATACAATATAAACAACATGGCACAGTCCCTCCATAATCTTGCCTGAAACTGCTATGAGAAATGTATTTCCTATTTGTATTGCTGAACTTTGTTAGTAGGATAACGTAACACTTTCCTTTGACTCAGTGGTTAGAGGATGGCACTTGCAATGCCAAGGCCATTCGTTCGATCCCATGGGATTCCAAATAGCAGAAACAAAATGTATAATACAATGCAATGTTAATCCCTTTGGATAAAAGCGTCTGCCAAATGCGTAAATGTAAATGTAAGCGTTCTCAGATATAAACACACATGCAAGAAATCCCATGCATGTTATTGACTGCATCTGCCATGTCTATTTCTGTGTCTGTTGAAACATTTATAACCCGTATCTAAAATGAATTAGCGCTTTAAAAGGCATACTTAATCAAAAAATAGTGTCTACATGAAAGATTCAAATCGGTATGACACCATGTGAGGCTCCAGAGCAAGTGCACACACCAGGGTATTTCTTCCCGTTGGTCAGTTATATAGTTGACATAATATTTGTAAAGTTTCCAGCATTATGATGTAATCTTAAAAGAGCAGAGTGGCTGCTTAAATGGCGTTAGGTGAAGAAAACACGACTTTGGCCAGTTTGGCTGTTGTTTTTAAAGGGGAGTTGCTCTGTGGGCTTTGAGTTTACAGCACGCTGGTCCAGACTCCAGACTGCTGGAAAAAGATCTTCTGAAAGCCATTAATGTGACAGAGCAGCACACACCCTTCAAAACTAAACAGCGAGTCGTAAATTACAGAGCGAGTAAAAAAAAAAAGGAACGGGGCAAAAAATAATGATTGCATAAATTGAGTCATCTGAACTATCCATAATCAAGTAAAATGAGCCTGCTTAGACACAGCACTGGTGTTATTCCCATGTAAACAAGAATTGCACTGTGTTTCCACCTCTATCGGCGGATGGGTGTGTACTGCTGTTGCAAACCTTTTTATTCTGTGCTTTCAAGCGAATAGTTAACCTATGAATAAAAATCCTGTCATTTATTAACTTTCAAATCATTACAAACCCGTACGACTTTATTCGATGGAGCACAAAAAGAGTTGCTTGCAGAATATTCACACTAATGTTTTCCACACACTGACAGTAGATTGTAACTACATGCTAAAGATAAGTACCAGAAGTAATATATAAAATAAAGGTTTGTGACAGCGATGCCATAGAAGAACCATTTTTGGTTCCACAAAGAACCATTCAGTCAAAGGTTCTTTGAAGAACCATCTCTTTCTTAATTTTTTTATAATCTGAAGAACCTTTTTTATCGCCACAAAGAACCTTTAGTGACGTCGAAAGATGCATTAAAGGTTCTTAATGGAACCATAAGGTTCTTCTATGACATCGAAGAACCTTTTGAATCTCCTTTGTTATATTCTAAGTGTATATTCATCATGCTATGTATGGACAATCCGATGTCACAAGAAAGCAAATCTATTTAATGAAGTGGAAATGCCACACTGAACATTTCTCAAAAAAAATTCCACAGTGTTCCACAGAAATTAACTACACTGTAAAATGGGTTGGTTCAACCCATGGTTTGGTCAAATGAGGACAAGTAAACCTAGAAAACTGGTCTGGAAAATTTCACCAAGTTAATTATAAGTTCATTTAAGTTCATTTAACCCAGCGGTTGTTCACATGATTAATAAAATAACAAAAAAATTGGTCAATCTGAACTTAATATATAATACAAAGTATCGTAATGTATCTAACTGGATTCATGTTGTGTTTCGAAATGACAACATGTGACATTCTTCTTAAAACTGTTCAGATCCTCAGACTTTCGCTGTTAAAAAGGGACTTCAAAAAAGGTTCTTCGAGAACAAAGAACCTTTTGGTTCCATAAAGAACATTCAACATCTGTTTCTAAAAAGATTCTTTGTCGTGAAAAAGCTTCTTCAGATCATAAAAAGTAAGAAAGAGAGGGTTCTTTAAAGAACCTTTGACTAAATGGTTCTTTGTGGAACCAAAAATGGTTCTTCTATGGCACTGCTTTGAAGATCCTTTTGAGCACCTTTATTTTTAAGAGTGTATGCTTTTCCATAGCATCATTAACAAAAGCCGCCATTTTTCAACTGTTCTTTGTGAGGTTCAATTGTCATGTGGTACTTGCCGTAGCTCTCAGAAAACTCCCAGTCTACAAGCTTTAATTCACAATGTTAATTCATCTTTATTTTCAGGTACACGTTACACCTTTTACACTTACAAAACACGATTTTACATATAACCTCTTACGGTTTGATTTCCTGTAGTCTCTGCCACCATGAAAGTTTATTATCACCCATAGAGGAGGTAAACCTAACACTGACTTAACAAGCTGTCTGTCCCACTGTCTCCTCTGAGGCATTTCTCCAGAGCTGAGTAAAGAGATCTCAAGAAAGATTTGCTTTGATTTACTGTCTCTTGTGTTCTACACTGCTGTAGTCAGTTGCTTTGCGTAACGTCTTACAGAGCTGAAGCTACAGTTGCGTTCAAAATTATTCAACCCCCAATGCTGTAAATGGTTTAAGGGAATTTAGTGTACATTTGTAATTGTATTCAGAATGAAATCCTACAAGGACTTCTTAAAGAACCATATGCAACTAAAATGACATCAATTAGTTTTGTAATACAGTAGTAAATGTTTCTTTTGTGAATTCTTCATTGACATAATTATTCAACCCCTTAAAGACTACCACTCTGAAGAACAGAGGTTCAATGAAGTGTTTTCAATCAGGTATTTAAAACACCTGTGGATATCAGGGAGCAGCAATAAAGCCTAATAAGCACCAATTAGGCAGATTTAAAATGACTGTGATACTCAGCTCCTTCTAGACATTTACTGGTGTGGTTACAAACATGGTGAGGTCAAGAGAATGGTACAGGAAGACAAGAGAACAGGTGATTACTCTTCACAGGAAGGGCAATGGCTATAAGAAGATTGCAAAGATGTTAAACATACCAAGAGACACCATAGGAAGCATCATTCGCAAATTCAAGGCAAAGGGCACTGTTGAAACGCTACCTGGTCGTGGCAGAAAGAAGATGCTGACTTCGACTGCTGTGCGCTACCTGAAGCGTAGAGTGGAGAAAAGTCCCCGTGTGACTGCTGAGGAACTGAGAAAAGATTTGTCAGATGTGGGTACTGAAGTTTCTGCTCAGACAATACGGCGCACCCTGCGTAATGAAGGCCTCCATGCCAGAACTCCCAGGCGCACCCCCTTGCTGTCCCCAAAGAATAAGAAGAGTCGACTGCAGTATGCCAAAAGTCATGTGGACAAACCACAGAAGTTTTGGGATAGTGTTCTGTGGACTGATGAAACAAAATTAGAACTGTTTGGGCCCATGGATCAACGCTATGTTTGGAGGAGGAAGAACAAGGCCTATGAAGAAAAGAACACCTTGCCTACTGTGAAGCATGGCTGGGGGTCAATCATGGTTTGGGGCTGTTTTGCTTCTGCAGGTACTGGGAAGCTTCAGCATGTGCAAGGTACCATGAATTCTCTTCAGTACCAGGAGATATTGGATGACAATGTGATGCAGTCCGTCACAAACCTGAGGCTTGGAAGACGTTGGACCTTTCAACAGGACAATGATCCCAAGCATGCCTCCAAGTCCACTAGAGCATGGTTGCAGATTAAAGGCTGGAACATTTTGAAGTGGCCATCGCAGTCACCAGACTTAAATCCGATTGAGAACCTCTGGTGGGACTTAAAGAAAGCAGTTGCAGTGCGCAAGCCTTAGAACGTGACTGAACTGGAGGCTTTTGCCCATGATGAATGGGCGAAGATACCCGTAGATCGCTGCAAGACACTTGTGTCAAGCTATGCTTCACGTTTAAAAGCTGTTATAACTGTAAAAGGATGTTGTACTAAGTACTAAGATTGAATGTCACTTGGGGTTGAATAAAACTGATAATGATGTGAGCTCAGAAAAGACATTTGTGGTTATTTCATTATAAATGTTATGTTATATTTGTCTGACCTACACGTGCCTCTTTGATGTAATTGTAAGAAGGATGACTGAATGATCATAATCAATGTCAAACCGACTAAAACAATCAATTTCAGTGGGGGTTGAATAATTTTGAACACAACTGTACGCCATGAGGCTAAGGTTGAGGTCAGGTCAGAAAACGCAGACAAAAATGAGGTTTGACCGCATTACTTAATAAAACTCTAACAGGGCGTTCACACGGACAGTGATTTAAAGTTTATGAAAGTGATTAGCGCTCAACTTTATACAAAGTGCAGTGACACTAGATAGCGACTTCCAACCAGAATGCAGTCAGTGATGCTCACATGATCCACCACCTGATAGAGTTGATAATGCAGATGTCCATGAACGTCATTGCATAACATGCTGTTTAGCGTCCCGTACCACTAGCATCGCATAAGTTTGAATTAAATCAAATCTCAATTTCTCAATACCTCACAACAAATGCTTTGAATGGATGTCTAGAAGAAGCATCTAGTAAGCAAAACACTACACAGGTCAGGTGATGTGCATCAAAAGAGAAAACTGAGGATGACTGTGGATAAATTTGGTTTCATCTTTTTGAACTTAGTAACAGCGATGCAGTTTCACAATGTTGACAAAACTTGCAGATGTTTTTATTGCATTACATGCATGTCTGTTTTATTGGAATACAGGGTCTCTCCACAGTGCTGTTTCTCATTTGGTCTTAAATCGTGCTTATGCAATCGGTGTACCAGAGCCAGATGAATCCTGAAACAGACCATTAAGCCCTCCACACATCCATAAAACACTGCATCACCAACTCTTGGAATTCTGAATATCACAGTAGAATGGTTTTATCATAGGAAGTCTTTTAACTAAAGAATTAGCAAACATCATTAAAATGGTTCATTCATACAGAACAACGTCTGTTTGTGCGCATCTTCGTGCAAAGACTCAGAAATGTCTTGGATTAAACGAAATGGTTATGTTGATATGTTCCGTTGCTTTTCCTTTAAAACAGCATCAGTTTGTGTGTAATAAATCCAGTGACATTGAGAATGCAGAGAATGTCTTTAATGAGAGCATGCTTAAGGATGTTGAAAGACAGGGTCGCTCATTGGCTCAGCTGGGTACAATTACGCAACGGTAAAAGCTCTGTTTGCTGCCAGTTTGTAAAAGCAATGTTTCTTCATAACTTTATTGTCTGAGGAGTATTTGACATTTATTCAATAATTCATTCATCTACTGCTGTGACATAAATAATCTATGGCAATCCTGCCTCTGGCCTGCTACTCTGAGGCCTCTCCATGGTTTACCAAGAAGACTTAATCAAGTCAAACGAATGATTCAATCAGTCAAACGCCAGAAGTGACTGGCATCTACAAAACGAACTCTTGCTTTAGAACATCACCCTCTGTCGGACTGATCTTGTTTAATTCTGTTGGGTTTGTCCCATCAATCTTCAGTTAGTGTGATGTTTGACATAACAGACAGTGATCTCTAGGATGTGTTTTAGGAGGGGAACATAAAGTAGTTTTTATCTCTGTACTGTATTGATGGAGAAAGAAAACCACCTTATGGTCATCAAGCTATCGACGATTTCAAAGCAACAAAGTGAACGGGCTGCCCTTTAACTTCTGGGACACATTCACAAATAATAGAGAGGCGGTAGATACATTCTGAAAACAATCAAAAGAAACAACGAAGAACGGTTTCTTGGCTAAACTTGCCCCTCCAATCTTTTTTATTTAGACTGCGATACCAAGCTCAACCGCTAGATGTCCCATACAGTTTCATTAAATGTGACCAAGATACACGAGGCATTCAATTGTTTATTTAACTCTTTCACCTCCATTGACAAGTTATCTCGTCATTTAAAAAAAAAAACGGTTCCCCGCCAAAGACGAGTTATTACGGCAATCAGTGTTTGTACTGTTGTACAGCAGGTGGTGCTAATCCCAAAACCTAGAACGTATATGTTTTAGCAGTTTTTAATGATTGTTCTGAGTGTAATCTGGGCGGAATCTTTGACAAAAACGTTAATTATCTCAGATGTTTAATCAAAGTGATGCATTTTTAAAGAAACCTAACAACATCTACGGAGTGATAAAAAACGAACAAATGAAGATAGAAGAATACAGTTTCTTTTGTTTAAAAGCAGAGACTGTTCTTTCATTTGAATATTGTTTGTCCATATATTCTTTACAGAAAATTTACTGTGAGGCATTAAAGTTGTGTGAATATGTAAAAAACGCTGGCGTAGGCTGGCAACTTTTTTTTAAAAGGCTGGCGGGGAATGAGTTAATACAATTAACACAGAACAAAATTCAACAAATTGTTTATTTAATATAATTTTTATTCAATAAAATAAGAATATAGATGAATAATAACATGAATTAAAAAATATTTATAAACAGTTATTTTATTAGACACAAGCCAGACCGATAAACAAACACAGGCCTGAATTTACCTTCAGTCCAGACGCACGTGTCCAATGAAACGGTCTACAGCGTTTTTGTTTTTAGAGATGCACCGAGGTTGCCGATGATGCAATTGCCGATTATTCATAGTGATATCTGCGGATAGTTATACCGATTGTGATAGTGTTTCTCAACTTGAATGTTATTACTTCATATACTGACTATTAACATTGAACATCAACTGGTGATGTTTGTAAACATTTTCTATAGATAGAACAAATTCATTGCATTTCTCTGTCATCCTTTGATTAACAGAATAATTTGACCCCGATCATTGACCGCTAAACTATCAGCTGATTATTTGCAGATTGTGTGAAAAATGTATTTCATCGATTAATACCGATTATTGGCCGACATATTGGTGCATCGCTAGTTTTTTCAACTGTATTGTATATTAACTATAGTTCAATAGTATGCATGTAGGCAATTGACAATATTTTACATTTTTGCAACTTAATGAATTTTGTATTATGTGTTGTAAAATATAGATATGAACATTATTTGAACAGGTATGCATTTCTCAGACTCTGTAATTCAAAGCAACTTACAGTGAATTCAAGGTACACATATTTGTGTGTTTCCTGGGAATCAAACCCACATCCTTTGCAAACAATAAAAAGGTTACATGATCACAAACATACAATACAATATATCAAACACTGGCCACTCTTTTAGATAATGCCATCAGATAATGCAAAATGAAAACCCTACAGTGAACATCTAGTGTACACAACTGTTCATTCCTGTGAGAAGGATCGTAGGACAAAGGATTTTTCAGGGTGGAGTTTTGTGATTTCTGGTGAGAATAACTGTTGTGAGAGAAGCTCACGGTGCTGGTGCGGTCCCAGATTGATGGGCAGATGGCTCCACCAGCTAACACCAACATGAGTTACTCATGCTGGGTGGGGGCTGGTTAAGCTACAGTGACTGATTAAGAATCAGCCTTTAATCCTTGAATCAGTGTGGGCCACAGCCTCCGTCTGTCTTTATGCCAACATTAGGAAGAAAAAATTTGATGGACTTTGAGGGAGAAGGGAGGAAGGATGGAGAAACAGGGAAATCAAATCTTACTGACAACAGGTGCCTTGCACCTGCAGAATAAAGTGCACCTGGTCCAGTTTTCTGTTAGACTAGTAGAAAAGTATTATTTATCTGTCGCAAGCCTCAGAAATGTTGCCAAACTGGCACAAGGCACAGGCAATGCAGTTACAGGGTTTTTGCTGCATAGACAAATTGGAGGCGGCTGCCTTCGTCAAATTTCGTGCTGCCTCATTTTCTTGCGATTTATGTCGGGTGCATTCAACAGACTGTCATTTGTAACTGCAGTTGTAGCATTACACCACAAAGAAGTTGCTGTTTTGTTATCTGCACCATTGAGGCGCTGAAGAGTGGCAGGACAAGGGTTTAAAGTTCTGTGTTTCAAGGCTGTTCAGGTGAATAATGCCATTTCTCAATTCCAAGAACGCAAAGAATGGACTTGTGTTCTAGTGGAGACCGGACTTGCGAGGCAGCCTCGGAAGAAAAAAAACTTGGATGGACACGCCGCAGTGACTTCTGAGACTTCAAGTGGGTTCCGCACAAGCGCAAGGTTGCATTCGATAAATCCTTAAAATCAAGAACACAACCGGGTACTTTCATGCATTCTTTGTTCTTGAGTATTGGAATGTATTGTGACCGTTATTGATGACTTGGAGAGAGAACACGAGGACAAAAGACTGCTGTTTGTGTCGGCCATTGTTTTTTTTGCATCCAAGTACCTTCAATTTCTTGAAAAGGTTCCTTAAATGAATGTGCTGTATATAATTGAAACATTTTATGCTTTGCAGTTGTCTCATCGAATCAGTGCTATACTGTACACAGCAAGTTTGCCAGTATAAACGCACATTGCGATCAGAACTACTCGAAAACGAATGTCTCATTTGAACCGATTCGTTTGACTAGTTGATTCTTTTCAGTCACTAGCGAATATAAGATATCAGTGTATAAGTTATAGCTCAGTGAACCACAAGAGAATGCAGGATGTGAATGAGATTTGCTCATTTAGTAAAACTGGTTAAAACTCTGAGTTATATGTGTGGAACATGAGACAGCTAAATCTGGACTTGCTCACAGTCAGTAGAAATACATTGGGAAAGTTAAGATTATGATCATAAAGTACTACATATAAGCCATAGATACCTGGGATGGTGTGGGTACACAGGTTCAGATGCATTTCCTAGGAAACTCTTTATAGACGGGGAGATAGAGAGGAGCTGGCCAGTGATCTGAGGATTAGCATGTGATGAAAAACCTGGCAAAAGGACAGAAGGGGACTGTCCATGGGGGGACGAACAAACGCTTGTTTTTAAAGCAGAAGGATTAGGTCATTGTAAAACATGGAAGATATCCAATGTATTACTCAAATGTCTCTTTGTAAAATACCCTTTGTCCCAACGACTGACTAGTCAATAAGTGTGATACAATGAGTGAAAGAGTAAAACTAGTATATAGTGATTTGGAAGACCAGTAAGTTGACTAGTAACGTGGGCAAAAACGAGTGGATATATTTCCAGTATTAGATATTTTGTCTTACACATTTTGCTGATCATGGACTGTAAGGTAGTAGTCCACTGGGAGGTCTACACAGCATGTTTGATAGACCACATCAACTGCAACATCTAAGGTAAAAATGTGGACAAACAGCACAAAGAGAGACAGAACTGATGAATTCGGAAATGTGAGTGTGAGGCTTCAGAATAATGACTTCCAACGGAGAGCCAAGTCATTCCTTAATGTGTGATTTGAACCTGAACATATGACCGAGGGCAGATGAAAAAGACGAGAGTGAAAGCCGTAATCTACCATGCTTAAATTCAACATCACCGCAAAACCTCATCTCATCCCTCCCCTCTGAGTTTGGCAGTGAACATGTGCCCTGAAGTTTGAGGCTTTGAAAAAAATTGAAAAAATCCTCTAAGCCTTTAAGAGGCACTGGAATCTGCCAAACTGCGGATCTATAATGCAGTCCTGATAGTCTGCGACCGCGTCGCTCTGGGTGTAACGTAAGCCCTCAGAAGAGGCCAAACATGACTGTGAAGGGTTCTTCTACAGTAACCAGGTAACCTGACAAACACTTCCCGAGCCTTTACTCCAAAACCGTTCCAGAGTCCTGTATGAGCAAATCAGGAAATGACATCATGAAGGACCTTCAATATACCACAGCAAAGGAGGGAACGAGGCGATATTAGTTACATTCGTCCCCCAGGTGCAGTTTTGCAATGAGTAGTGATGCCAGCAAATAAACAGAGGCTTCACAAAACAAAGAGTAAACAATTCGGCGCCATATTCCTGGCTCAAGACCCGAGGCCCAGAGTCTCCACAGAAGAGAGTCGTATACAGGTTTTGAATGACATGAGGGTAAATAAATCACTGAACTTTTATATTTGGGTGAACCAAGATGTGAATGAAGAGCACTGCAAGCACGTACAGTAGAACCATTATCATAACCACAGAATACCAATCTTCAGTGACCTTAAGGGTCCTCACAGAAAAAGAAGTGAAAAACAGACTTGTTTGAGACAAATTCTTCTTTTTTTGACAGCGCTCAGGCCTGGTCTCAGCGGAGGGTGAAGTCATACAGAGAAGAGGGCTGGGTCTAGAGAAATATGTTCGCTATTAGAGTTTAGGGTTTCCCCCTCCCTCTTCTGTCCCACCCAAACCTAAAGCAGCTGGGCCGCCTTGTGACCCACATGATTAAAAGCAGTTGGGGCCCTCTGTGAGACATGGCGACTGGAATGCAGCGACTGGATATGTGTGTGTAGCTTAAAATGATCCTTCAGGAAACTCTTCGATCCGCAAGAGGATGCGCGTTCCCGCACCTGCGACACACCTGATGCATTACATTACCGGGTCGTAACCCGTTTCAATATGTTTCAAGACAAATTAATTATTTAAATTACATTAAAGAGAGTTTATCATATTGTATTTTAAAATAACTTGTGCTTTGAGTTATACTGTTGTAGCCATTTAATAATCCTCATTTTATAACAATTTCATGAAGACGATTAACAATACAAAAGCAATACACATACCGAACTCTTTAATTCTTACCTTCCTTTTTATATGCCAAATATGTAGATTCAAAGCCAAGGGCACACATAACACTGTAATCCAAGTTTAGAAATTGAAAAAAAGTGTTGTGTTATGCCAAATGATGACATTTCTGTACAATGGTAAAATACAGGTCGTAGACTGTAGGTGAGTGCATTTTAAAAGTGACCAATCAATGGATCAGAGAAGTCTGCCATTGTCCCACCCCAAAAGTCTCAGAAGTCAACACGACAACCATGCGAGTATTGAGCAGTTGCGAGAGCATAGAGATTTGGCCGCACGCCTGTCAAAGCCTCTGGTCGCGGCATTTTGGCACTCTCGCAAGGATTATTTTTCATGCGTGGATACTGTTCTGCATGCTCACGGAGCATAAATGCACTCTCGCGAGATGTGTTTATGCTCGTGGAACTGTTCTGCACGTGTGGTTTTAATGCGCGCAATTTTTGGGCCCGAATAAACGCCATTGTAATTCCCTGTGCAAAACAGGTCACAATGAAAAACAAAACATAACCGGAACAATATGTAAGCAAATATTTCGAGGTTGTACTAAAGTCACAAGACCACCGGGCTGATTCTAGGAAACACTTCACATAATTCCGACCACATCAAACAAACAGGAAATGAGGAACAATAATGCTGATTGAATGTGAAGGGAAAGAAAACACTCCACGCACAAAGATCATCCCACACAGCTTTAACACACTCCCTGATGACCCAATACGCTTAAACTAAATGCTTTTAAATCAGCTAACTCAGGAAGGAATTCAGTGAGGAATGTATAAGTCATTACCTATGTGGGAGAGCAAGCCATGGGTTATAAAAGAGTCACTTAGATTCACTATGCGACCCTGCACAACAAAACCAGTCTTATGGGTCGATTTTTGCTGAATAATTAGATGGGTTGTTAGGGTATGACAATATCTGGTGGAGATAAAAGCGTTTAAAACTCTGGAATCTAGGGGTATAAAAGAATCAAAATATTGAGAAAAGTATCTTTGATGTTGTTAATCAGAGTCGCAGGCCATCCATTCTCACAAATTTCGTTCTTATATATTTAGGGTAGGAAATTTAACTAGTATTTAACTCAGACAGCACTAATAAAAGCAGTAATAAAAACATGCACCTTGTTAAGCGATGTATGTTTTACTTTACAAAGACTCCAAATGATAGCCTGGGAAAAAATATTATATTTACATTTAAGGGCCCGAGCTACATCTAAAGACCAGAAAATCATAGAGAATTTGGATGCTGTTGATTAAAGAAAACCAGTAATCACTTTGCAATTCCAGTACCTCAGAGATGATGTTCTTTTTATAGGCTCACCTGGAAGTAAGCGCCGTCCTGGTTCCCTCGACCAAAAACCTAAGCATTATTCCCATAGACTTTTGGAAGATCGCAAAAAATAGGCTCCAAGATTAACAAAGGTTTATGATGTTAACATGCTTAGTCTGTCAAGATAATCTTTACAAATTGACAGAAGTAAAAGGCTACCACAATGCTATAAACAGACTACACTAAAGTTCACTCGATATCAACGTCACCACGCGAATCTTCATTCAAAATGTGTTCCCTGGTAATTACTCTTGAATGAATCCACATCTTTGTTTAAGAGATTTGTGCCATTTATGCATTTTTTGTGAGCCTAAAATGTGCAATGAGTCTGCCGTCTAACGTCCCCGCAAAAGGAAGTAGTTGCTTTTAACAACTTGTTGGTAACCGCCGTATTTAAGACGCAATAAGGCTTTTAAAAAAAATCACAAGCAGGTTATAATTGGTGTATTTTAATGTCATAGAATAAAACAGGAAAATATTTTGAGGTTTTGTTTACCACAGACCTTATTTCGGGCGATTTACCAAAACCCCATAGACTTTGGAGCAATTGAACCGAAATGCTAACTCGCTTCCGGGTTTTGAACAACACTATTACCACCTACAGTTCCGCCAATACCTCGCAACCCTTTGCAAAAATACCCTTGCAACCATGTACTGCAATGGCCCAGGGATCACCAAAAGAAATGCCATAGAAAGCACCTACAGCAATACCCTGGCGAATTCCAGGCAAAAAACAGAACAAGACGTGCTGCATGACAGCTGACCTGTCTGCCCAGAACATGTCACGATCCCAAGGGCAAAACTTCAACCAGCTGATTATGAGCGAGCAACTCATTCGGACATGATCGAGATGGCATCACAGTGCCGAGCATGATGGGACAGTCAGTTGGATTTTAGACTAGATGCCAACCCAGCAGCACACACACCCACACACTCGTGTGAGACGGGTCCGTTTGGCAGCGTGCTCAGAAACTCTGACTGTAAGCTCTCTGCGGGTCTCTCGTCCAATGACCACACCCCGGGCCAGCTGGACCCAATAAAGAGCCTATTATATACTTCTCTGTTCAATCTTTATATGGTTATCTCTCACACATAATACTTTTCATTTCAGTTGCATTCCCTCCATCATGGTGTTGTTCATTGTCACTGTGTGTTAGACGGGGTCAAGCGGCTCACAGAGAGGAAATACTCCAGCACTGAGAGCTCATCTCTGGCATGCATGCACTCTCTTCAACCACAGCAGCACAGATCACGCAGTCTTATTTGAATGCGGTCTGCTACCCAGACTAACCAAAAACACACCGTCAACCAGTCTCAAATGAACTTTAGATACGTTTCATTTATCACAGAGCAACTGACATGTTTTCAATGAGCTATAAAGTGCACGCTTGAAATTAAACCAGCTTCATATCTCGTCTTTGATGTGTTGAAAAAACTTCACTGAGCAGATGTTTCATTAACAACTGCTTTAGTGCCAAGAAACTCGCTGTGAGCAAAACAGACACTTGCAAAATATGCAATGATGAAACCACTGAAAAGAAAACAAAGTTTCCTGCAGCATCTACAGAGCCATGGCAAAGAATCCTATATGACATAACTAAATGTGAAGTGTTAAATTAAATTAGCATGTCTTTCTATTGTGGTGTGCCTGCTGCATGCAAAAACAAACAAAAAGTGTTATATAAAATAATTTGAGATAAATCACTCTGAGACATTTTTAAAGAATCGGTTATAAAGGACCACACACTATGTGGTTGAATCATTTGAATGAATCATTCAATGAATCAGTCACTGCAGCTGCTGAATTAAACAGTCGATTGAGTCAAAAAAAAATATTATTTTATCTTTCTCATTTCAAACCTGTATGACTTTCTTTCTTCTGCAGAACATAAAAGATATTTTGAAGAGCACTAATAACCAAACACTGACCTGACCTCCATTAACTTCCATTGTATAAACACAAAACCATATTTCAAATTATTGTATTGCAACATGTTTGTAAATGTCCTGGAATTGTTATTATACACAAAAAGTATGCATGGCTGCATTACACGGTGTGTGAGTTCTGTCATTTCTGTAGCTGCATGAAGACCGTCTCTCACTGCAGGTGGAGTTATGGCTTTGCATCGACGCTGTGCTTTGGCCTTCATGCTGCGTGTGACTATGGTACCATGTACTGTTGCCATGGCAACCGCCTCTTCTTTCACCTGCGTTTGTGATATGTACAGTATGTTAAGAAAAAATCATTTTGAGGAGAAGTACTGTGCGTGTCAATTGCGATCTATATGTGGGTGTGGGCGTGACAGAAGCATAGTCATAAAACACAACTCCTTCCACGCCCACTCCTCGTCTAGCCCCACCCCCTCCTGCCTGCATTGCACCAAAAGACCTGTGTCGTTTCACATGAGACATCTCGCATGCTCTGCCTCTCTTCTGCTTCACATTCAGAGCACGTTACACCCCTTATAACAGCACACAACAGAGAATCAATGCAGAACGGCCGAGTTTTCTCTGTTAATGTCACTTAAACGTTATCCAGAAAAGAAAGATACAGATTGAATTTCACAGAATAATGCGTCTCTTGAGACATTGCTGCAATTTTTGTCTGTATTTGTTGAGTCAGCGTTACACACATAAAACATGTGTCTTTACAAAGTGCTGTCCTATAAATCAGCATACATGTCAATATCATAGTATCACCATTTACTGCTGAATTTAGCATCTTTCCACCACAATGCTTATGTAAGGCCAGCAGTTTCATTTTAGCATTATTATTAGAAAATATAAACAGAAGATTTCTGCTGCATAAACCCAGATTGATTTTCACAGCGTATGGTAATGTGATGTGCTGCGTCATTGTGAATATAGGAGCCAAGTAACTGCACAAACAGTTTAGTGTTTTATACAGCAAAATCTTTCTGATATACCTCACCTGATCATGTTCATGTCTTAATCCACAATCAGTGTATCATCAAATAAAATGAACACAGTTTCAAATGTTGATAAGGGCATAGTCTTCAAACTCGGCAGAACCATACATTAATACTGGATATCTGCACCTGCACAACTCACCAAAAAAACGTCTATAGCTGTAGGCATTAAAAAATTTGCATAAATAAATAAACAATACATTTGCACACAATAATAGTATTAACACACTAAATCTAAATCCATTACCCCATCACGATATTCTGTAGATGTTTGCACTGAACTGAATATAGTCTTTTTCTTTCATGACAACGTGTATAGACGGTTTCAAGACATTTTAACATGACTGCACACACGCTTTTGTGTCCCAAATTTAACTACACAATCCACATAGAATACAGTCAAAAACAGTTCTTGCTGAAAACAAGCAGAATAAATAACGGTAACGCTTTAGTATAGGGACCAATTCTCACTAGCAGCTAGTTACTTATTAGCATGGCTATTATTAGCATATTGGCTGTTTATCAGTACTTATAAAGCACATATATACAAAATCAACAAACTGCTTATTTAATACAATTACTATACAATCAAATATTGATCTTAATTAATATAAATGAAATATAATTAGTTATATTACCTCTCACCAAAAACAGCCCAGAAGTAAACTTGGGGCCAGTCTTGTGTGTCTGATGAAACTGTCTATATGCCTTTCAACATGATATATTTTCGATCCATTTTTAAGGGATTACAAAACTACAAAAACTTAGACATATAATTTACTTTTTAAAGTTTGCTCTGTATAAAAACTAGTCTCACAAGTACACAGATCACATTTTCAAGCCATCATACAGGAAACGAAACAGAAAATGGTGAGGACACTTGCCATTCACATATCAGTCAGATCTTTAGTGACTTGTGTACAAGGTCAAACATTGCAAACCAGAACACACATTAGCCCAAAACTGCACCTCTGCACTGCAACAATCCCGTTGATCTACATATCTATCTCTCTTTCTGTTTAGTCCTGTATATTTCCTCATTGAATGTGTAGGCATATGTGGCCCAAGTTCTTCTTAATAAAACAGTGAGAACAGAGGAAATCCGAGATCCAGCCGTCTCTATGCATCTTCCCATGAATTAAACAGACAGCGGGTTCTCTCGGGAGCGGGTGGAGTGAAATGATGTCAAAGTGTGTGGTTATCAATGTTCAATCTGTCTTTGATAGTGTAATCCCTCTCATGTCTCTTCCTCCATACACTCAGATTCCTATCAGCTCTCTTTGAGTGGACACTGCTAGAAGGCGTTTCCTTATTTCCCGTCACGGCTCATGTGAAGGCGCCCAGTGCGAGTTTGCTTCCCAGAGCCAAAGTTTCAAATACAACTACTCTCATCCATATTTACATTAGCGTTTTGGGAAAGAAAAGTCCACTCAGACAAGAAGAGACCATCTGACTAACCTGACGTGAAGTTTTTTCCATGACATTAAGGGGCATGTTACTCTAAAATAGAAATTAGTTTTGAATAAAATTTGAACATGCTCAAGTACATCCCAAAATAAGTTGATTTGATACTAAATGCACTCAACTAGAATGCTCAGATTCACATTGACATTGTCCTAACAGACATGAACAATAAAAGCTACCATTTCAATGTAAATCAGAGTGTGTGTCCTAACCAGCCTTGACGTTAACACGCGCCAAACGGCAATGGATTCTATTTCAGAAAATGTTTCTATTTCACAAATATTAAACAAACATGGATCCAAAACTTGGATCCAAGAATATCAAAAACCTCAAATGTCCAAATGTGCTGTTTTTCAGGAAATAGAAAAATAACATAACCTTTTAAATACGGAGTTGACAAGCACTTTTAAATACTATTTATAAGTTAGATATTTCCAAATCCCTCTAAAAAACATAAAGGGTGACTAATAATGATTTATGAAAAAAAAATCACAAAATATGTAGAAACAAGGTTTTAGAACAACAGCAGCAATATGCAAACTGTATATTATAAGAAAAAACAACTGTGTTTCCTAAAACAATATTGGGAATCAGTCTCGAATTATGGATTTTAAATAGGGCTGCCAACAGTAACGCGATAACACATCAGATAAAACAATTTCAGATTAACACAAAAGTATTTTACGCAATTAACGCAGCATTGGTTTATTTTGTCTTCCTTTGTCTAGAGTTGTATTATATATTCCTGCTCTCATTCACCTAAAGGTCTATAGACCATTTAAAGGGGTCACATGGCACGATAACGTGTTTTTCTGTGTGTTATAAGTTGCCCATGCATTTATTAGACACGTAAAATTGCAAAAATTTAAGTGTCGGAACAGAAGATGCATCCTATCTAAAAGCGAATGGTCACTCAGACCTGCCTGAAACGCCTTGTGTAACCACACCCCCACAAATCTACATCAGTTCGTGGTATTATTTGACCGCCCACATGTATACTCGAGTAAGGTGGACAACCTGTCAGTACAATTTCTGGTAATAGGCGTTACTTCTCCGTCACACTCTTGCAGCATTCGACCAATCACTACGCACTGGTTAACTGGCCAATCATAGCACACCTCAATCTGTCCGTTTCAGAGAGGCGGAGCAAA
The DNA here is from genome assembly GCA_029783895.1 of Triplophysa bombifrons. Lineage (NCBI taxonomy): Eukaryota > Metazoa > Chordata > Actinopteri > Cypriniformes > Nemacheilidae > Triplophysa > Triplophysa bombifrons. The sequence goes on from CM056470.1 coordinate 8,264,030, forward strand.
GAGGAGACACAAACATGCACAGCATGTGGAAAATACAGCATTTTTAACCTTAAATCGTGTTTACACATTTGTTTACATCAAAAACAAACAATAATATTCGTCTTAGCCGTGTCATATGACCCCTTTAAGAGCAATCTAAAACAGTTGCTTTGAATGTGAAATTATTAGAATGTAAAAGTAAATTGTATAATGTAAAATGTTATGAGCGATACATCATGATTAATGATGAAAAATCGTGATTTGTTCCATTTATTATTTATTTGGCTTATTTCCTATTTTCTATGCTAGAGTGTTAGGTTTCATGATTTATTGTAGAAAGGGTTGGTTAAGATGACTCAAAAAATCCATTAAACATGGTAAATGAATAAACCCTATACCCATTTATCCAATATGTTCATATTTCTGTTTAGGACTTAGTTGGTTTAAATGACTTAATCAAATGTTAATAAAATCATTAAGGAATTAAAACCAGAATCGCTCACACAGCAGCACAGAAGGTAAAATCCACAGGCGGTATCATTACTGCAGCCCAAAAGTAAAACAGCTCAGTCTGGTGTCTCTCTAATTCTTTACTTTCCTTCAGATCCAGTTCTCTCTCATTCAGCCATTTCCACATTCTATACACTTCTCTACGGTGTATTGTCAGGGCGGTGTTCTGAAGGGCGTGATGTGAGCGAGAGCCGTTGCCCCTCACCCTCAGCGGAGCAGGTGGGCCAATTAGAGTCCCCAGGGCCGCCACAGATGCTCCCAAACACCAATTTAATTGGGATCTTCACTGCTGGGCCAGTATGAATTATTAACACACTTTTTCAAGGACTGGACTGAGAGTGCCGTGACAATGAGACTAGCAGACATGCACATTTAACCAAAATGAAACGAGTTAAGACAACAGGACACAATAAGAAACCGCATTTGGCCCTTCCGCGGGGTTAAGGTTATACCCAGCATGGGGCAGTCGGTTTTCGAACACTCTGACCAGGTGCTGGAGTGTGAATACTGGATGTCATACTACAGACAGAGCACAAAGACTGGTTTCACAGTCTTTAACAGAAGCCCGTCAGTTCTGCATGCTGGCAAACTGTTTCAGCAGAGCTAAAATTAAATTAGTTGAAGGGGTAAAGCAGGAGGGCATTGAGGAGCTAGAGCCGACACAGCACGACCCGCGTCTCAGATCACACGGAAAGACAGAAGCTGGACAATGATTACAGTCACTCAGTATTCTGTTTAAGAGCTGCGTGCCAAATGAACTATGAAAAGAAGCCAGAGGCAAATGAACGCACACACAAAACACATGAAAAGCATGTACCAACTATCTGTGTGCTGAGGTTGTACAGTATACTATAGAGAAACATCACTAACACAAATCTAAAACAAAATTATACATTTATTTCGTGATGTTGGAAGACATTGTTATAGCAGTTATAGTATAATAACAGAAGCAATGTTTAATGTCAATAGATTCAGAACATAATATGCCTAGAAAAACAGCACCCTTCGCATGCCGCCAAGTTGTTCCAACAAGTGAATTTCTCCAAACTGTCTGTCTGTTTTTGGTTTGCATCACAGTGATATTTCACCCAAGACTGAAAATTCTGTCATCGTTCACCCTCATTTCATTTTCATTGCTCTGATGAACACAGAGAAAGATGTTTGGAAGAATGTTAGCAATTCTGTGACATCATTGACTGCCATAGTAGGAAAAACTTAATGGTAGTCAAAGGTGCCCCAGAACTGCTTGTGTTCCAAAATTCTCCAAATATCTCATGTTGTGTTCAACAGAACAAAAACATATTTACAAAAAATTCCTACTATGATAGTGGATGATGTCACAGAACTGAAGATTGCTGACATTCTTACAAATATCTTTCTGCATGTTTAACAGAACAAAGAAATGTATACCGGTTTGGAACAACTTGAGATTTAGTAAATGATGACAGAATTATCATTTTTGGGTGAACTATCCCATATATATGTATATATATATACTATAGTCATGAGATTAAAACTCTTTTATTATCTTATGCTGTTAAAGTTACATAAGGTATTTTTGATACCTTATCAAAAATATTGATATTGAGTGTTGCACGCTCACATGAACTGTAGACTAAATTGATTAGTAATATATATAAATATAACACTTTACATTGAGGTTGTATTTTGCAAATGAATAAGCAAACAATGAGCAATGAGTTTTTCCGCATTTATTAAGATTTGTTAATGTTAGTTTACTGCCAATACAAATGTTTGTTCGTTCACTGTGCATTAACTAATGTTAGCAGATACAACATATGTCTTTAAATATGCAAATTAGTAAATGCTCGAATGATCATGTACTATGATGAATAGATGCTATAAAAGTATCGCTTATTGTTAGTTCATGTTAGCTGAAGCATTTACTAGTGTTACGAAATACAACATTATTTTAAAATGTTGCTCAAAAAAATCGAAACATCAGAGATCATTCGACGTGCTTTGAAAAACTAGACACCACTGCGTGATTATTTTTGTTTTGTTTTTGCGGCATTCCCATGCGGCAGATATTCACAGCATAACTCGTTGTTTCAGATGAGTATTTACAAGAGAGAAACCATAGAAGAAGTGCTGCCAGGATGAGAACGAGGAATTCTGAATATCTGCAGAAAAGTGCATCTTTTTTTACTGGAAATACTGTGCATTTTAAAAATGCATGCACGCTAAAACAAGCCTCATGCACCCAGAGTCACATAATGCAGTGAAGGCTGCACACACCTGAGTGTTAAAAGCACAGTAGAGGTCACATATCCGGCTCCATTTGTGGCTGATCATGCAATCCAGGACTCTTAAGTGAGCCATGACTCAGACGCCACCACTGCATCCAGCTGTGCCTGTGAGATCTGTTATCGCCCGGCTCTCCGTTCGCTCCCTCGGATCCAGCGTCTCGCACAGTGGTGATGGGGGCCGTTTCTGAGCCCATCTGTGTGCCGAGCAGGCACGCTTTCAGCCAAATGCATCTTTTCCACAGCTCATTAGAGCTGGATTAATAATGCATTCGAGCACCATAACTACTCCTATATCACTCAGAGAGGCGTCCAGATAATCTCCAAATAAAAGGAAGGTGATGACACCAACAAGGAGGCTTCAATTCCCTATGGTGTTAAAAAGTGTTCGGTAATCTCGCTTTCCACGTTCGCTCTGCGACTCGATCGGTCCATCTGCTTCTCTTCTCGCAGTGCTGAGTCAGGTAGTTGTGCCGCAGCAGGCTTAACCCCTGCAAGAGTGAGAGAAGACTGCACAAGACAAATCACATCCCCGGGACCACTAAACACCCCACTGCTTTAAAGAAAACACTCATCGTCTTCTCACTCAGCGCAGAAACATAAGAATAGAGCTGAAAAAGAACATAAGACTTTAGATGGTTAGATGAACCAAATGGAGGCTTGGACCCAGAAATTCTATTCCTTGCGTATCATGGTATGTATACCTCCATTCATCTCTCATTATTCAAGCGCCATTGTAATTGACAATTTAAAAAAGCTAACACAAAGTGAAATGCTACGTACAAGGGGTCAACTTCCCATCTGTGTTATGACAGACGTGTTATGATACTGTAAGCATCAGATTCGTGATATCTCAAGCAGTGCTGTAGCAAAACAGTGCCAAGGTGATCCGGCAGGACTTGGCGCTAAAAAAAGGGCCAATCACCAAGAGTATCCAGCTGTCAGCGGATTGGTTCCACACATGCATTTTTAATAACATCCAAATGCCAACTGTCAGTCAGGCAAAGGGAACTGGCAACCAGAACCACATCAGAATCAGAAGCTAAATGAAAAGCAGGGAGAGGGTTGAATTCAAGCTGTTTGGAGAGATCCACACTACCGTAGAGAAGGTTTTTATTGAGGCTTTGCGATATAGTTCAAACCAGCGCAAGATAAATCATAGCAATGGACCAGAGGATGAACTACACACAACACCGCAGCAAACCACTTAACAAAGACCTTTACTGTAGTGGTGGGTTTTGTTGTGGTTTTTATGTTTATTACATGTTGCTGTCACAGAAATGAAGTATTGTGTGAATCTCGGCCCAACACAGACCACAAAATGGATCAATCTGCCATTCACAACCTCATATTAATGATCTCTTTTAGCAGCCCGGGGGACAATCGGATGAAATCAATACTGGTGGTGAAGTCCCAACTCTCTCACTGCTCACATCAACAGGACAATCAACAGAGAGCTGAAAACCCACACATGACACATAGGGTTACCCATTCAGACTCCTTTGTGCTCAATGTGACACAAACTCACATGAGTCTAAGCTTGAAAATAACTCGGCCGATGAGATGGGGCTATTAATGTATCAAGAAAGATTATAAATGCAGTGTTTGAGAGCAGCTCGGTCGACAAACACTACGTCACAATTCAGGTTTTTTCATATTTTGTTGTTGGTCCAACAACTACTAGAATAACACAAAGCATCTTATTTTAGCCCAAAAACCCTTGAGGTAAGCAAATTTCTGTCCGTCTTGTTTTTTTGTGTATCTTATAGGGGCTAAATATGTATATAGCAGCAAAATTTGAATCTACAGTATAGACGGTTTCATCTTAACAACATAAACAAACTTTACTATTATTCACTAGTATTTATTTACTAGTATTATTATTCACAAAAAATAAAGTGCCTGTAGATTATTTCTGATAACAACCAAAAGAAACCCAGAAGAACTGTGTTTTGGCTAAACTTGTCTTTCCAATATTTTGAATTTAGACTGCGATACCAAGCTCAGCTGCTAGATGTACCATACGGTTTGTTTAAATGCGTCAAAACTACAGGACCCATTCAAAAAATTGTTTATTTAATGTAATGAACATACAACAAACTTCAACAAATCGTTTCTTCAATAAAATTGTATACAATAAAATAATCAAATAAATGAATATTAACATAAATTAAATTTGAACTGGGGGTGAGGCGCGCGGATGTCTGATGAAACGGTCTATATACACCATTTTTATTACATACCATGAACCAAGCTTGAAAAAAAGGACTTTACAAGGTGTTGTGCTGCAACAACACTTCATTTCCAGGCAGACATGAGCACCTGATTCTCAGAAGTTGCGCAAAAATGGGCCAACATAATCTGATATCAAAAGCAGCTCTTGCCATGTGTGAGCAATGGTTATCATGCAGTACGTAATGGGACAATGGAGGCTGACTATTTAGTCAAGCACCAATAGTCAGTCCCAAACCAAATCTTACAGTGATAGCTCACCCAAAAATTTAAATTATTAATTTACTCAACTTTCAATCTTCCGGAAACCAAAAAATAAGATTTTTGTGACGATTGATGTTTCCTGGCACCCATTCACTTGCATTGCTTTTGTGTCCATACAACAGAAGTGAATGGGGGCCAGTGCTGTTTGGTTACCAACTTTCTTTAAAATATCTTCTTTTGTGTCCTGTGAAAGGAAGAATGTCATACAGGTTTGAAATAACAAGAAAGTGATCAAATGATGACAGGATTTCATTCAGAATCCATTTATTAAACAGGCTTAATAGTGCCAAAAAAGAAAGAGATTTCCAGCCATGATCTTCAAGATGCAGATCTCGATATGATCACAAAACACTGATTCAACCCAACAAAAATATATGTGTGACAGGCAAACAACTCAAATATAGCTTTATGGCTGTGGTCCGCATCACATGCTATGCTAAAGTTATACAAAACACTCACTTAATCAGGACTAGATTCAGCAGGCTGGATAAAAATGGAAGGCGTTACAGAGGAGTGAGGTGTGTATTTGCTAAACGTAGAAAAAGCACAGGAAATCTCATTGTTAAAGCGTTAGATTAAATGTGAATGAAAGTCTAACAAGCATCTCTTCATTCAAATGGACTTTTGGTCTCAGCTTAGTGAAAAGTAGGAAGAGAGAATACAGTAGCACAGTAGCATACTGCATCCTTCAGAGGCATTCCTGCTCGATCTGTAAACATTTCCCATGGTAACCGTGCATCATCATGTAATGAGCTGCATCCGTGTTTTATCCGCAGTACAGGTGGCAGGATACGACACAGATGTGTAATATTCCTCAATTACTAAATATGCTTAATGTGATCCTTCAGTGAAAGCCACTGTGGAAAACACAATAAATAATCACTTTTAAGCATATTTCCATCATTTATTTATGAATTATAAATATATCAATGTTAAACAAATGATTAAATACACATTATAATCTTAATGGCAACAATTGCTTTATGATTGAAAGTTTTTCTATCCAGATGAGACACATGAGCGTCTGAAAGGCTTGGCTGAATAATAATTGAGAATGGGATAAGTGGCTGTTTTGTTTACACAGGGGAAGTCTTTAAATGAAACGCTCCTGATGTTTCCCAGAGGAAGCCTGAAACTCTGACAGGCTTACAGAGAGAAATGTCTGTGTGCAGAGTGGATTTCGGTCAGGGCCTGGCACATTGAGCTTATTTACTGACAACTATTAAATCTAGTGGCGTGATTACAGACGGTGCACACATCGCAAGCAGGTCCCTGTCGATAAAGTGACTATATTAATATAAATAATACAATATAAGTAGTGCTAAGATTCTTGATAAATTCGCAATAACTTGTATGTCTCGATGGTCTGTGGTAGAACTTTTGCCAAGTCTTTCTAAGGTTGAAGGTTCTAATCCTCCCTTTTTTGTATGAGGTGTTCATCAGCAATTGTATATCAAGAGCAAGAACATATTTCTGAGTGTTTTGTTTGTGCTTTTATTAGAACGAAGCGTTCGATCGTCTGTGTGAAGACTGCGCATTGTGCTCGAGCGCGAAAAGAGAACTAATAACAGCAGCAACGAGCAGTCGCCATGAATTTTAAACAACACATTCCAGCGATAGATCGCCTGTTATTTAACACAGACCAACATATTTCTTAACCATGGAGATGTTTCTTTCTTTAAGGTAGGCTACAACCCTGCCAGTCCAGACCCTACGTGGACCGCAAGAGCTGGCATTGGTCTGTTTGATACAATATTTCAATAAATATTGAATTTAAATATCATGTATAAATGAAAACCGACACGTAGGCTACGGCGTAGAGGCTACTGCGTAGGTCCTACGCAGAGCTAAAAACCGGCCTTTAGGCCTACTTCAATTAATTGAAAAGATATTGATTTTAGTATTTTTTTATTAAGTATATTACACACACATACTCGCTTAAAAGGGTTCCCTACTACAAACGAGCGCTGTGTGTCTGCATGTGCTTCATAACCTTGCAGCCCAGGATGACCATCGTAAAAGCCTCAACTGGGGCCCGTCATCACTATGTTACGCCACTGATTGAATCAAAGAGGTTTAGGATTCAGTGAAGAAGAGTATTTCACATTTTGGTTCACTTTCGAGTGAATTTTCAAGACTGTATACAGTATATCGGTCAGTGTAGTCAGTGCAGAGGTGATTCCACATACATACAGAAATCCAGCAGCTAGCAGCTAACTCACTATCACCCTCTGTTTATCTGAACAGACAACAGAAATCAATGCACTGAAAACAGCATCAGCAGATGGAGGGCTGGACACAAACATCCCACATCAACACTGGTTTATGGTTTAACCTGTTTGATTCAATAGGACAGTGGTCAGATTTAAAAGGGCTGTTTATAAAGGGCGTGTCCACATGATCTACAAAAGCATTGGGGCTGTCCGTCACTTTTTTTGCACATAGCACCGGTGCTACGGAAGGTTAAAGTATCGTAGCACAGGCGAAACAGTTGTAGCACAAATATACGTTTGTTATTATCTTTAAAAAAAAAGTGCAGGTCATCACATAAATAGACAGGTAATGGATAAAGGACATAAACGTTATACAAATGGATAAATTAGGGCCATATAATTTTTTGTTTATACCAAATTCATTTTTTCTGTATTTTCAATGCTTTAATATACAGTAGAGAATACAGTATAAAACAGTAAAAATACTGTAATATAATATAGTATTTACTACAGTAAACTGCAGTGAAATTCTTGTGTACCATAGTATATTTGAGCCTTACTATAGTAAATATTGAAGTATACTATAGTGTTTACTACAGTTTTGGAATGTATAACTTAATTTTTTTTATCATTTTGTTCAAATTAAGCGACTTTAATTTTGGTGGGTCGTTGCAAAGCCACTTGAGTTTCAGCATGTTTGACAGTAGCTTCCCTCAAACATTGAAATGCTCGTAGAATAACCTTAGAACAACTCTGTGGATGAAGCTAATGTGTTCATATCCTCGTATTGTAAGCTACAGACAAATCCACAAATCCACAAGCGTCACTCCTATAACATGCTAAAGTTTGCAACTGATTCAATTATAGACTCGCAGAACAAGCAGAGGTCATATTTAAAATGTGGAATTCAGCTTTGGTTATTCCTTACATGTTTACCTACATCACGTAGATTATAGGGCTCTAGATCAATGGACTTGATGCAGTCGGAAGACAAATTTTAATTGCAAAAACTAAATAAAAATGAAAATAAATAGTGGTGCGTCAATAGTTAACCTCACACACTAACAAGCACAGCAACAAACACACTTCACACAAACAAGCGGCTCTGTCTATTGCACCTGGCAAACTGTATCGCACGTGTGCTACACTATTACTGTACATTTATTCATAGCAAAAAAACTACTTTTTCCGTAAAATGAGCGCACTGTAATGCCCTGCAAGCCCTTGTTTTTTTCAGCAAACCGTTCACAGATAAAGTGAGTTGTATTTTAAAGGCATAGGTTAATAAAAAATCATTTATTCCCCCCATGCCATTCTAAACCTGTATTGCATTCTTTATTCTTCAGAACACAAAAGACATTGGTAACCAAACAACACTGAACCCCATTGACTTCCATTCTATGGACACAAAACCACCACAACGTTTCTCAAGATATCTTCTTTTGTATTCCACAGAAGACAGAGTCACAAACAGGTTTGCCATTGCCAAAGCTCATTGGATGATGTTGCTATTTTATTTCAGACAAGCGAGCAACGCTTTGAAAGCACCAAAGAGCCACAGCTTTTAGACCTCTTTGGAAAATAATGATACCTATGAATGGTTTACTAATAGCTGCCTCTTTTAAGGAGAATAAAAGAAAGAATTTACAAATCAGAGAAAATACACTTTCAATTGGAAGTGTAGAGACAAACGTGGAGGTCAGATAAGTCAGACAAGGTGACCTCCAGGGGGAACACCACACGGTGTGTGTGAGGGGAGGTGTAACAGCGAAGAGCAGCTGGGCTTTAATTACCCTCCATGGCCCTGGTGCGCATCCAGGGGGCTGGGCGACCGAGGGAGGGAGACACAAAGAGAGAGAGACAGACAGACAGAGACGCCCTCCTATCACCCTCATTAGACATGGAGGACTAGATGGAACAGAACGTTGGGTCCACCTGAGACCGCCAGGCCCATTAAACCCTGGGAGGTGTCTAATAAGTGTCAGGGGAGATCCTGTAGATGCAGGTACAGTCCTGCACCTGCCAGTTCCCTACAAGGAAGTACATCAAAAAAAGCTTTATGATTGAGGCACTCCTGCATAATATATGTAACCTAATCTCACTTAGTTTGAGTGTGTGTGGGGGGGGTTATCGAGGTTGAAAGCTGGTTAACTCATGTTTGACATGAAGTGGTTGACTCCAGGGTGATAATGAATTAAACAAGCAATAACAGGCGTGAACACAAACTGCACCAACAATAACCATGAGGAACTGCAAACTGATATAATAACACCTTTTAAGCTATTCTAACACAGTGTCGACGCATACAACATTTAAAAAACAACCATTAATAATTGTAGAGTGACGTGTATTGCCTTCGCAACTGGTGTATAAAAAAAAAACATAATTTTATGGTATTTTTTTACAGTGTCACATCTGCATTGATTCTAAGCACTATTCGTATTCCATAATACCCTAAAACAAGCTAAGTGAAATCCTTGGTGTCAGTGGTTTGTTGTCCATACAGGCAGTAGTATGCAAGGCAGCTCAAAAGCTTTGGAACATAACTCAAATCTGAATATCACTTCAAATATGATCTATTATTATACTGAAATATTAATGAAGATGTGAATCATGCTGGTGGAAGGGTCATGGTGCTTACTCGAGCCCACAAAAGAAAGAGTACAAGAACAGAGTGTATTATTTAATAGTGTGGATAAAAGCTTTTTTATGAGTCTGCTTGGGGAATTTTCAGACACCTGCTGAGAGCTTCAGTTATTGTTTAACCTCATTAGTGGACAGCAAGCGGATGACCGGATGCACACTGGACTGAGACAACCAAGACCCCAAAACCAAACCAGATTATAACAACTAATGATCTGAAACCGTCTGACTGTGTGTACTATGTGCAACCAAACAGAGTATTCAGAGATTTCAGAATACATTATTCAAGTCTACAGTAAAATGTTTACAGTTTAGATCACATCCATTATAGCAAAAGAAAAATAAGCATACAAAACATTATTACTTCAACATAACAAAGCGCTTTAGAAGAAAGTTCCTTAAAAGTAATGAAAATATGCATTTTTTTTCTAATAACGCAGTGTTGTTTAATTTTTTTAGCATTTTCACTGCTGTGTTTGAATACTGACTTTTTAAGGACTGATGCTCTTTCAACACATGCTAAGTGATCTGTCCACATGTTATCAGACTACTGTCTACTCTGCTACACCCCACATCTCTGATCCCGTTCAGTTATGACACTCATTTTATTCTGTAAAGAGAATATAAACACAGACTGGATCCGCTCTTATTGATAGGTTAATCCAAGCCCTGCATTTTATGAAATGCATTCATCAGTCAGGCTCTCACTGATGATTAATGACGCACATCAGAGTAGAGTCACAACTGCCGGTGTTGTTCTAGTATTCAAGAAAGTGACATTACAGCACTGGCGGCACTGATGCTTCAGACATTACTGAGATTACATAAACAAGAATTCTTATCATTCTGATGATAGAGACAAATATTAACACAGTCCAAATACTGTGCATGTAATGATGCAAGTTTAGGAAGTTGACTTTCTTCATAAAATTGTTTTACAAAACAAATGCTTGAAATGCATTGAAACCCTTAAACTGATTAACTTTTCATTGCACTTTCACTTACCTTGCAAACTGGCGACACAGCTGGATTTGTCGTCTCATCGTGGTGCGTTGACGCAGCCCGACACGTTGCCATTATTTCATTTCAGAGCACAAAGGCAAAGGTCCTCTGAAGGCCAACATGGAGACAAGAGAAATCAAAGTCCTATATTCCAAACGATCTAATCCACGCCGTCTGAACTCTTCATGCCCGTCCACAACACAGTCCTGCGACCAAAGAAAAGTTACTGAAGAGCCACAAAGATACAGTAGAGGACATGATAACGGTGATATCACCGGAGTACAGCAGATAAAAGCAGAGGGGTGCTGGCATACGGATACAGTACATTAAATTACATTTAGTCATTTAGCAGACGCTTTTATCCAAAGCGACTTACAAATGAGGTGAACAATGGAAGCCATTGGAACATCATAAGGACTAAAAAAGCATCAGTGCAATAAAACTGGTCTCATTTAGCCCAGCACAGAATACGAAGGTAAAGATATATTTTATTGATAGAAAGAGTAGAAAGAGATCTGACCGGTCAGGTGCTGACAGAAGAGATGTGTTTACAGTACAGTAGCTAACAACGCATTCTCTAGGAAAATTACTTGTGGTATTTAGTATAGTAAAAGTGTAATAACTATATTTTTGTGGCAGACAGATTGACGTTTGTATTAAACGTCTTATAACAAATACCACGGTTAGACCCTTGTGGTGAGACCATGGCAAATGCTATTTGAACAAATAAAACCAAACGTGGTTCATTTCATTAAAGGATGGTCAAGTGCAGAGTGCAGTTATTGAGGAGTTCAGTTCAGCCGGTAAACAGTAAAGAGGAGAAGATCAGAATAAAGTAGAAAGATGACATTTAGACCAAAATAGAGCAAATTAAAGCAGCAAATAACAGTATAATGTAGAGAGGAGGGCAGGCTTAATACAGAGCAAAGCATGGTAGAAATAAACATCACCCCACTTACGTTAGTAAACATATGTTTAATATTCAGAGTACTGTAGTCAACTGAATGCTGTATTATTGGTATGATGAAGCCCAGTATGCCCATCTGTTCTGTTCTGCTGTGACTGATATACTGTAATATGAAAAGCTTGTCTGTCTATCATAAGCATTTAATTTCTGGTTATTTCCATGTATTAAACTGAAGTGTGGGGTATTCCTTTGCTTGTTTTTCAGTGACTTTGGTCTAAACGAGTAGAGAGGGTTAGTCCAGCTCTGTCAGATGCTTTAAATACGCGCTGAATGTCTGATCGTGACAGGAATGTGTTGTTGTGTATTATCATATTGTTTGTTATCGTTGATCAGACAAACAATGTGACCGAGTCAGTTCAATCCGAATGTCCTCTGCCAGCAGCATCTCGCGTAATATTCATCACCACCATCCACCGTTTTCCCTTCCTCTCTGACATGGCAACGACACCTTCTCATTCCCATTCCTGTGTACTAACGATAGTAGACTGACTGAGATTTTAAAGTGTAAGCGATGTGGTCAATAAGACACCTACCTGTTCCGTTTAGTGTGAGATGACCATGAATCAAAATGCATCGTTTCGGTGCCAAACACGCGATTAATATCCACATACGAGATGCGTTGCGATCGATTTTCTATCTATCGACCCGAGATTATATCCAGTATTACAAAGCGTAAGGAGAATCTTCATACTGAAATATAAAAGCACAGGCGTAACAGCATCAAACCGATACGGACGCGAAGAATGACGATCGTTAAAAATGCAGCGCACGTTTGTGTCATCGATTTAAACGCGAGCAGATTGATCTCGGTTCCTTCCAGCTGGCGGCGCGACAGATTCTAGTGAGGTCCGATTCTCGAAGGAATCGTTCTTGTGAACAGACTCGTTTATTCGAACCGACTCTCTTTGATTTGTGAATCATTCCACTGTGGAACTTGTCATTGAAGACCGTTGCCGTTACGAAATACAACGTAACCCGTTTCACTTTATAAATCTACATTAGTTACTGCGAGTCAATGTTTTTTGCGAGAATGACTTGAAATAACATAAACGAAACTTTAGCTTTTGTCTAACTCCAATTACTTGGAAAAAAACATCTAAAATGCGGGACGTCCTGGTCAAATAATGACTCGGTTAGTTTGAAGACATCATTGAAGCGAACCTTTGAATCGATTCCCCACAATGAATCGAACACCCCAATCTTAACAGAATTCTACATTGACTGGCCTTCAAATCCCGCCCTGCGGACTGCCCGCCGGTCTGGTGACCAATAGCATGCGATATTTAAATTTTCTTTATGATTTCAACCAACCGGATTACTTCTTATATAAGAAGTACATGCGTATGTATTTTCTGCTCTATTACTCCCAGTCAATGTTTATTAATGCGGATTGTGATGGTTTGTGTAATTCAACTGCATCCGAAGCTTTATAATGAGACCAACTGGAGATACAATCTAACAGAAGATCCGATCTTGTTGTAAACATTTCAACTGCAGAAAATTAAAATGTCTAAGTATTTTTCTTTGTGTGTTTGTGTTTAACAAAAGGTCAGATGCTTTCCCAAGAATTTCTACCAAACAACGAGTTCTCGGTAACATTGATATAATCACAATTAAACATGTTTACTTCTTAAAAACTGTGGCATGTCAGAATGTTAAGGCAAAGGTTTATGAGCTCTCTGATGGTTGAATTAACCTGATAATATTGCCATTTATTTTCTTCATTCTGAAATTGAAGATGTCCCTTTTTAAAAGCTGATACAGTTTATCTTGCAAAAAGCAGTAAATTATACATTATATTTATTAACAGTGATACTACAGCACTGCAAACTGCATCTTTCTGGGTTTAAAGAACATGAAGGGATGCATGCAGCTTTATAGGACATCGGCTAGCAGTGTTTTGTTTGCCTCTTTTCAGCACAATGCATTGGAAACAAAAGAACAACTCTTCTGAAAGGACGCCTCCTAAATCTCAAAGAGCTTGTTTCTTTTGTTTGGAGGCCTGGTGTACTATTAACCGAGACAATGTGAGGTTTACTACTACTTTGGTAAAATATCCAACAGAATACAACGTATAACACAAACTAGTCTTTTTATCCTTTAAATACCACACTGTGACACTTGACCCGACTGACAGTTTAATGACTTACCAATGACGATCACAGTATATTTTTTTCTCTTTTGAGTTTTTCTTAAGTAAAAAAACACCAAATGGTGGTAAGGTATGTTTTGAAGCAAGTTCTGGTTAGAGCTGTTTTAAGCTGCGTTGTCATGTGCTGGTCCTTAGCTGGTTTAAACTGGTCCTAAGATGGTCCCAAGCAACTAGCTCCTAGCCCAGGACCAGATAAGGGGAACACAAAAGGGACAATTTTCCATTAGGTGGAAACAAACACTATCCACCCATAACATTTCTAATTAATATGGAAATGAAAGTGAGAGTGTGAAGGTGTACATTTTTTTATTTATGATATGCATTAAGTTATAATTCATTTTAAAGGGCTATTAAAGGGCATTGGCATCCAATCGGGACATTGGCATCCATTGTGATGTGAAACTATATCCTCTTTTCCAATGGTCTTCATACAAAGACACTCAAAGGTGCAGTGTTTATTGTGTCTTTTGTATGTCTTTTTTCTACCTGCCTCCTCTGGTGATGTTGCACCTCAGAGGCCCGGGTCAGCATGAGAAACTCACCTGTGTCTTTGTTTGTGGCTCTCTTGCTTTGGACCGATGGGAGAGTGCCAGACTCCCACAGAGGTGTGCAGAGTTTATCTGTCAAGGAAGTTAACCGTTTCTAAGAGCTGATGTTTGATAAGAGTGAGCGAGTCACAGCCAAACCAACAAAGAGTGACTTTGTCACCACTGTCACATAGACCTAAAATGCCTCTTTATCCAGAGGACAAGAGATGGTTTTTGGGTAATCCCTACCTATGCATTGGATACTCTAAATAAAAGAGCCCTCTGTTTCATAGCCCTTTACTTACATGAGGGGTTTTTAGCACGTAACATCGATGCCTATATGAACGTATTGTATATAACAGCAACTTGATACATTTAACGTTGTAGATTTGTCTTTCCTTTCTTTATTAGTTGTGCTAATCTTCACGTTCAACCCTTTTCAGGGCTACAAAAGACGTTCGCTGCTATGCTATCACATGTAGTAACAGCATTAACATGGTTCATTCCATGAAGGGGTTTCCTTTCATCTCTGGTTCCATGTTCTCCTACTGACTCGAGCATTAAGCTGTCATCGGGAACTGTTTAATCCCTCATCAAACACAACTATTTCTCTGAAATCTATCTGTCAAAAAAAGTAGATTGAAGGAGGGATCTGAGCCAGATTTGCAACCACCATTCATTCACAACCCACTAGACATCGCATAACCACCCAGAACACCTTAGTGAACACCAGCAATGCAAAACCAATAACTAAACGCTTAATAAAAATATAACCAATAAATAAAACCAATAAATACAAATATTAACCACAAAACTCCATATGTCAAGCCATTTAATGTCATTTTGAACTCAATACCCAAACAATGGTATTGATGATGGATTTTCTTTTTCAACCCTTAAATGTGTTTTTAGAAAGTACATTCCCAGGCTAAATTATTATCTGATCTAGACACACACCGTAGAGGGCGCTTCTATCAGTCTTTCTGGAAACTGAAGAAAACTAATAGGGAAAAATGTAAAATCACTGGATTTGTAAACTTTTATATGAGACATGTAAGGTGGCAAAGTTAAAGGAATAATAGACATAGGCAATTATGTCCCATCATTTTGTATGTCTCAATTTTTAACCATTTTTGCACAACACACAAGACAACTACATGCTAGACACACGGGAACCAATGAGATTCAAGATGGTGCCATATTTAAACATAATTTAGGGCTGTCTGTTAATGTCTAGTTAAAGGTGCAACATAACAATCTCAAATGTATCGATTCCCTTCAGAAGACTTTTATTAACCTACTGAAGTCATACTGATTTCTTTTATGATGGATGTGCTTCAATATGTTCCCTCTATCAATTAATCTATCAACAAACAGTGTGTCTTCACCGTGGTACCACAAACAGTTTTTGGTGTTTCATTTATTTTCTAGAATTGTTGGCTTCTTTCTTGTTTCCCATTCGGACCAAAAATTTGCTTTCATGCTTGAAGCCGTGCTGGTAATAGTGCGATTTAGTGGTGTACATGTCTAAACCACACTTTGATAATGCGACTAAACTAGGAGTGCTCAACCCATCTTAATTTGATTTGTGTTAACAACGATTATGAGTTTAAATGGATTAAGCTAATCAAAAAGCTCTGTTTACATGGTCCATTCTTAATCAGATTATTGTCTTAATCGTGCTAATATTGGATTATTGTTGTCCATGTAAATGTGGTCCGTGTCTACAGCGGACGTGGTGCGACGTGGTACAACGTGTTGCGACAAAAGAGACCCCATAAGAACCCATTATAATATTTTTTTGTTCACACGACATTCCCATTTGAACAAGCCTTGTGTTGCGTCCGGTGTAGACACTGCATGAGGAGTTGATATATTTGCCCGATTTCACAGACAGGGCTTAAAGAGTAAGAAGATCATGAAAATTGAATTTCATGCATTGTGTTATGTTGTCGTGTTTGAAACTAAGCAGTCTACCAAGGAAAAAAGGGAGTCAACTCTGAATCACGCAAACGAGACGTGATCTAGTTCGAGTCTCTAACCGCAGCGTATCTACGTCACTAGAAATAGTACCCGCCTATGTTTTGCTAGGACTGCCGTGAAAACTTCACTCTCCTCCCCCACGTTGTGAAACAAAGTCCGTCTTATTTAAACTACCAAAGGAAGAACTTCTGAGGAAACAATGCTTACAATTCATTTTTCAAACGACACCAAAGGAGTATAACCCCAGAGTTTTACTGTGCAAGCGTCATTTCACCGAAGATTGCTTCAATAATCTTTTTACTGCAGGATATGTTAAACGACTAACTTTAAAAAGAAGGGGAAATACCAACTTTATTTAGACCTGTTAGCTCCATCGAATCAAAACCTGTAAGTTTGACTACTTATTATTTGACTTTCTTCAAGAAATATCTGTGTCCCTCATGTCTGTGTTTAGCTAATGCATTTAAGGCTAACGTTAACATGTACCATTATTTCTGGGGTATTACAGTTTGTTTATCTAGCTATGAACTCGGCTAATTAAAGTGTTCAATCTATTATCGTATATCTATTATCTACTGTCTTCTTCGGATGTTTCTTCATCAGACTCGGGCTAAAACTGGTAAGGTAAAATCTCTGCCATCTCTATCTATACACTGTATATAATATCCAACCACATGAAAACCGTAATCCAGTAATGATATAGGCGTTCATATGCGACACATGATGAACCTGTTCGACCAATCATAGCAGACCTGTAATGATGATAGGCGTTCCGTCTGCGGCACATCAATCAATCAATCGCAACAGACTACACCATCTGACCAATCACATGACACTAGGCTGGCGGATAGGAGGGGATAAGACGGATGAATCGCGGAAAGAATCATGAGGTACTTACTCTTTAAAACTAGTCTCAGACTAAGAGTTCAGAGTTGTCTGAACTAAAATTAAATTGCTCTGACATATCTTAAAATATGTCATTGCCATTGTTTTGTCTCAAGTAATGTTTTATCACTGGTATTTTCTTTAGAAAAAAAATAAATAAGCTAGTTTAACTAAGGTATTGTAAGGCTTAAGCTACTGAAAGCCTTGTCTGTGAAACTGGGCCATTGAGTTTTAACTCATATTAAGTGAATAATAGCATTTAATTAAATGCTTTCAACAACTGTACAACTTGGTCTGTGATGGTTAAACTATGTTCACAAGACAAATAATGATCCACTTTATCGTCATGCATTGTTATTTGATTAAATTAAATAAAGTGTAATTGCGTATGCAGTGCAGCGCCGCATTCTCCAGTCATGAGGTGCAGTAACTGATGGCAGATGGTGAGCGTTGGCATTTGTACCCGCCTGGCGCCCAGACTCAGTCATGGAAAGCGCTGTGTACGGCTCAAACAGCATTCACTCAACAGTTTAAATGAACCATGCAGAATCATAACCTCCCTTGAACACAAAGAGAATATGTTTTACTAATTGATAATTGTTTGCTTTAATTGTAGCAACGAGAATATTTTTTAAATGTCCTTGAGTTGTGTTAGAGACATCAGATCCGAGGCAGATGAGCAGCATATTTTCTTTTTGTCAGAGAACATCAGCTTTGAGTTGTCAGTTAGCACAGTAAATTTACAGCATGTTCATGGCTTGTCAGAGATGTGAGATAACCACAGCAGGTTGTAAAGTAAATCAAACCCTCATGTCTTTTGTCTGCTGGGTGTACACTGAGAAAGAGGTCAACCCCCAGACCAGACGCTAGAATAACAGCATGATCCAAAGTTTATATAGAAATGTCCGATAAATTATCTTTATTCATGGGTGTTCAGATGTTTTTTATTTAGATGCCTTTTTATTTTACTCGCATTGTTCCAAATCTGGATGACTTTCTTTAAAGCAGCACAAAAGTCAGAAAGTTCATACAGTTAAATTTAAAGGTGACTTACCAATGTTTGTGTGTGAAATTTTTATGTTTTATTTTAGGTGAACTTTCGTTTCAGATTTTAGTGAGTTAAAAGGACAAAACAGTGGCATGACAAAAGTGAATTGCTGGGTCCAAGAAAGTGGTAGAGAATGTAAAACTGAACAGTAATTCTATTATCTGCATCATGTCACGTGTCGGTAACGCAATGACTATCCATTGCTACAAAAGCCATTATATAATACATCAGAGATAATTCAGCATCTGTTTCAGAAATCACATCTCACATATGCAAACACATCCTCTTGTGTTAGAATAAGGTATACATTCGTAACGGCAATTCCTCTCAAAAAAGAGAAGTTTATCACACTTTATATTTCTGTTTCCCCATCTCACTGATGACGCAGATGTGCTGTGAAGAGAAAGAGTCACTTTGTGAGTCAAATGATAAATATAACATTAAAAGTAGACTGTAAAAATCAACCAGTGTTGGGTCAAAAAAGGCAGATTCAGTTCCAAACCAAAATGGTTTATATTTGACCCAGCAATGGGCTAAACAACCCAGCATTTTTGGTTAAAACAACCCAGAATAGGTGCATTTTTAACCCAACAGTTGGGTTTGTCCCTTTTTGACAGAACACTTGGTTAAAATAATTGAGTGTGTCATTGAAATATGTTTCCTTGTGCTTGTCTGCAGTGCGATGTTTTTCAGCATGTTTAATGCTTTAGGGGGAGCTGCACACATGATATGAACTACTGATTAGAGTTTTCTGGGAAAGATTAATGCCAAATTTGGATGTTCACCAAGCCTTGCTAAATATATTACTGTGAAGTTCATGCATCGTGCAGATTCAGATGAACTCGAGATTCTTCCGTTATGTTATGATGTAACACAGTATACAGTAACGAGTTTTGATTATTGTTGAATGTGAAGTGTCATTTTTAGTGTAAAGTTACTGGTCCAAAATTGCCCCTTCGCAAAACTCTGCCCCCTTCGTTCCTGTTGCTATGTCTGACAAGCTTTAGTTATCAGCCATGTATGGCAAGCCAAACTACCCTTTAATCATTCTCAGGATATGATTTTTTGATATCAACAATTACTTTTTTACTGGTAAAAATTATAATTCTTCATATCAAGAATGGAATTTCTACTAGTAACAATTGCTATTTTTGATATCAGTAATTACATTTTCACTATGAAAAATGTTAAATGTAAAAGATATGCTTTGTGTCCCTGTGATGTGATGAGCGCATCTTCACCCTTCAGAGAGTAGCATTTACAGTGACATTTTAAAGGAAAGACATTTTCAGCAATGAAGTCTTAAAGCAACGGCTGTACTATGGCAAGCCGAATCAAGAATTACGTTTTCTTTCTTGATTCTGCTTGCCATAGTACAGCTGTTGATTTACGACTTCATGGCTGAAAACATCTTTCCTTTAGAATGTCACTGCAAATGCTACTCTCTGAAGGCTGAAGGTGCGCTCATCACATCACAGGGACACAAAGCTTATCTAGCCAGCTTGCTCATACATGTAATAATATGTAAGTAACACATCAATAAGACTAATGCTAAACTCTGAGGTCAAATTTCGTTAGTGGTTTGAAAGTCCAAAATTCTACAATCATCTGAACTCTGGACCCTATCAAGCTCTAAAAGGTCATGAAAGTTTTAAAACAGTTGAAGAAAGTAGAACTGATGTGATTAGAGCTCTTACGTTGAGGTCTCTGAAGTATTCATTGTAGTCCAGAGCGTAACCCACCACAAAGCGATTGGGAATGACAAATCCAACATCTTTGAAGAGAAACACATGACAACACTCAGAATCACTCCACCCTGAGTGAGAAATGATCTGCTGGTGATACATTCTCATTCACTGAGCAAACTCGAGTACTCACAGTCCGGGAGAGTTGCAGCCCTTTGAGGAAGTCGCTTCACCAGAAGCCTGAGACACAGAAACACACCATCACACCAACTCAAATCTGAAACCTCACTCAAATCTACAAAATGTTTGTTTGGTCATGAGAGTGTCAGGGTTTTCTCCAGTCTGCTCTCACCCTGCAACTTTGACCAGCTTGGGTTGGAAGGAGTTCACATGCTGTAGAAGAGCTCTCATGGTCTTCCCCGTGTCCACTATTGCCTGTGAGGAGATCAATATTTCACTAACTTTATCCAAACTGCAATGAAACATATGTGACTGATTGTATACACTTTACAAAGAAAGCAACTAAAACTGAGTATGAAGTTGGAAACTTGAAAATGTACTATTGAATGTTTTCATTTGAATTCTCTCAACTTGCAATCTACACTTTCTATAAGGCACGCATATCATTTTGCTTTCTAAATAGGCAGCTCACTAGGGTAAAACAAAGCTAATGATTCAGAGAAGAATGTAAACAAATGAACTAAAATAAAAGTTTTGCACAAAATTTCTGCAAAGTACACACAAAACATTGGGCAAGACTTTAAGAGTTAAGCAAGAGTTGATGGGGGAAATGATAAATTCCCAGCCCTCTTAGTCAATAGAACAACACACATGTGCTCATGTAATTGAGTGATCAACATGGGTGATTTCAGACTGGAAAATATCTGATGTAAAATGTGATCTGAAAGGAAAATACCTTTCCCCTGTTTTGTTTTCCAGACAAATCCCAGACTACCCCTGAACATCGGCCATGAGAATTTTACATAACCATTAAGACAAAACAAAAATACTGAGATCACTCTTTTTCCGGTTCTTAGCTTAAATATTTTTCATAATAGTATAATATTAAGCAAGGCCTAATCAGATAAAACTGTTATTTGAATTCTTTCAAATCTTCGTGTTTTACTTTCCCCGATAAACAAATTTAACAACTATTTAATTAGTCTGCATTCCTCTCCGTTCCACACCCAAAATAAATACACTTGTTTCTTACCTCCACAACCAAGACATTCTGCGATTCATGTGGAAAAAGAGAGAAGGTGTCAGAATAAAAAAAAAATGTAAAAGATATTCAACCATCATCCAAGTACAGCAGAGATGTTTAGAGAAAATCTGGATTTTATCCTCAGAAAATGATAACCACACCCTTTGTGTGGTTTCCATAGCAAAGTACAGTCACCTAAGATCTGCCAAAGACTGAACTGTTCTCTTTTGTAAAGGAAACTTTTATGAAAAGCTTTCGCGTGGTATATCACAGTAGTCTCACCATAGAATTGCACGCACCTCAGATTATAAGAGAAGTGACTATAGAAGGGGCCAAAAGAACTAAAAACTTGACAATATTTTAAAACATGACTTCCCGCCTCTGCATTCCTTTGAAACAAAAACATTTGCATTCTCAAGAGCTTTACAATTATATAATATATAAATATTTACGGTAGCAGCTATTCTGCGAAGTGTTGAGTGAAAAATTATAAAGCAACTACATAGAATAGAAATTGATTCATATCTTTACTTCATAGTCATATCCTTAATATTATCTAATGCATGAAACTGTAATACTCAAATTGCAATAATTTGTAATATAACGCGAAAAGAATGGAAAAGCAAGCAGCAAACAAGTCCTGGTAGATCAGAAAAGTCCCGATCCTTCTTCTCAAAAAGTTACTCTGAGCAGAATACAATGATGTGTTTTGTTGTTAAAAACCGCAGACATATCACCAACATTTTAGAAGAACCTTGTCTTATAGATACACAATAAATGAATCGGACTCTGTAGTGTGTACTGTATTTTGCACTTCTAACATACAGTATTAAGGGGCCGTAGTGGCCTAATAGTCTCGGACTTGCAACTGAAACGTTGCTGATTCGAGCCGAAGTACGAGCAGGAATTGTAGGGGGGGGTGAATGATCAGAGCTCTCCTCCACCTTCAATACCACGGCTGAGGCGAGACTCTAGGCTCACCGTTCCCCCAGCTGCTCCCCGGGTGCTGCACCAATGGCTGCTCACTGCTATGGGTGTGTGTGTTACTCACTGCTGTGTGTGCGCACCTGGATGGGTTAAATGGCCAAATTTCGAGTATGGAACACAATACTTGGCCTCACATCACTTTCATTTTCACTATGTGTGTGTGTTAAGAATCTGTGGAAGTTTATAATGACACGTTGAAACAGATTAAGACTAGCTTTACTGTCATACTGAAAGTCAGCGCATCATTTATTTCCTAACCCATTACTGACAGAGGAATATGAAGCATGTTTCACTGAATCAATGTGAAACAGAATCTGAAAATAACATTGTTGTCTAGACTATCTGAAGAAATTGTGTGAGGGGTGTTTGTTGCCACTGCTGTGTGGTTTGCTGCCAAATTAAATATGTTTA
The DNA here is from genome assembly GCA_029783895.1 of Triplophysa bombifrons. NCBI lineage: Eukaryota > Metazoa > Chordata > Actinopteri > Cypriniformes > Nemacheilidae > Triplophysa > Triplophysa bombifrons. Next base: position 8,286,989 of record CM056470.1, read on the forward strand.
TATGCCAGCTCATGTGAACAGAATTAACAAACTGGTTCATTCTGATACCTTTCCTTTCAGCACAGAGAGGTCCTCAGGTCCAATAATTTGCAGGTCTTCGGTAGATTGATCATTCTGTAAAAACACAGTGTTTAAAGTCCTCTGCTATGGGTCTGACAGCACATACTGTATGATTTTACAAAGACACAATCGAGCACTGTACACCAGAGAGACACAAGCTACTCTTTGTCTGTTGAGATAAATGGGTCACGTCCTCTGCTCGGGGTCAAGTTATTTCTCTGTGAAGGGGTGAAGTGGTTCTTCAATGCTTGAGATGAAGGTTTAGTAATAAAAATAGATTTAAGGCAAAAAGGAGAGACACCTAAAAATATCTACTTTGCCCAGCTTTAAGACTAGTTTTGGCAGTTTTTAATTGCACCCTTCCACAGTAAATGTTTGAGGAGACTTCATAAATCGTTGTATGGTGAAAAGCAATAAAATTTGATCATTGACACATTAATGTTCAATGAGAGAGCCTGTTTTAAGAAAGTACTTCAATGGCGCCATGTCTATATTAACTAGATTTAAAAGATACTTTTTACATTTACTTTGCATTAACGAAATAGTTCACAAAAAGGCAATAAAAACTCTCTAATAGTTTAAACACAAGTGTTGTGGTAGTTATTTTACAGCACTAGAGCGCCCCCTGCAGCTTACAGCTACACTTGAACATTTACAATCTTTCAAAATATCAAATTTATTTTTGCCCCTTGACAACAAATCCATTCTTATGCGTAAATTCTTCGAAATTGAGATTTTTACATAATCTGAAAGCTGAAAAAATAAGCTTTATATTGATGTATGAGTTGTTAGAATAGGACATTATCTGGCTGGGATACAACAGTTTAAAACTCACGAATCTGAGGCTGCAAAAAAATTAAATATTGAGAAAAGTCCCTTTGAAGTTGTTAATCAGGGGCACTGTGGCAGGCCATCCACTCACTAAAATAAAGTTTGTATATATTTAAGGTATGAAATTTACAAAATATCTTCATGGAACATGATCTTTACTTAATATCCTAATGATTTTGGGCATAAAAGAAAAATCTATAATTTTGACCCATACAATGAATTTAGTCTTGTACTAATAATGTTCCCTTGGTACTTAAGACTGGTTTTGTGGCCTGGGGTCACATTAGTGTTAAGGTTTGCACTGAGAAACATGACTGGGTTTAATTGTTTTAGTGTGTGATCAATGTGAAAGATTTCGGTACCATATAGCTCTTAAAGCGGATGAACTCAACTCTGGTGGTCAGACTTCTGTTAGTGCTGCGGCTCTGAGCTTTGATGGACTCCACCAGGTCACAACAGAATTTATATCCTCCCTTCAGAACGCACAGGACCATCATGTCACCATGTCCAATGTCTTCAAGAATGTCTCTGGCCAGACACTCAATCCTAACAAATCAAGTTAAAATGTCAAGAACTGTGTGAAGGTCATGTGAATGTTGTTTAACGGTCACATGAACTGAATGTGCAGTGTGGCAGCCCGCATTTGTCTAGAACCTGATCAAAAGTCATGAAACTAAACACATTTTCAAACAAATAACTTTATATTGTCAGTTGCTGCTTGCAAACAATTTATAATAATATCCTAAAAAATCTAAAAAATAATAAAACAAAAGAAAACAAAATATATTTATATTTATATCAGAAACTATTTATATATATTAAAATATACATACATAGATACATACATACGGAAAATATATTATAATTATATCAGATATCAGATTATATTTGTGACTGGATCGTAAGGCAAAATGCGGACAGAAAAATAATTCAATATTAACTTTACATCAATTCTCTCATTTATGACTATTTTATTTCTCCTAATCGAAAGTCAATATTTAAAGAGTGTTACCTGTTCATGATGACTCCATGAGGAATGTACACACACTCCAGGTCACCTTGATAATGCTCAGGATAGTTGAACAACTCTACACTGTAACCTGGCCAGTCGTCATTAATCTGCATTATTACCAAAAATTAAATAAACATGAGCAAAACATTCCAATTGCAACTGTAATGAATAGAATCAACGTGACATATATTTACCTCAACGGCTTGTTTATTCTTTTGCTCATCTGCCATGTCAGTGCTCATACGGTGAAGAGGGAATAAATTGTGATTTCTGAGCAAGAGGAGGAACTGTGTGTGTCTCCGCCCTCACGCAATGTTTCCAAGCCTTCTTCTATTATTGAAATATTGTAATATTTTCATAAAGGTTTGGCATATTTACAAATTTCTCAGTATCAATGTTAATGAAATGTGTACAGTTATGAGCAAACTAGATGTAGCATGGAACAAAGAAACAATTTAAAAACCTCTCTCATAGATTCCATGAAGTGTTTTTTGTAATGTACGTTGAATTGGATAATTGAAGTCACACTGAAGTCATTACAAAACAACAGACACAAGAGAATTCTCTCACAAAAAATAGATTAAATAAAGCAAACGCTAGTGCTCCTCTGAATTTGGACACACATATTCTAAACAAATGACCTGTAGGAAAGTGCTTTGGTGTGCCAATGCTAGATTGTAGAAATGTTTCCCACTACAAAGAATCTTTTGTGCACAAGAAAGGTTTTGTGAATGATGTTAAAGGGTTTGTAACCAAAGCCTAAAGTCTGACAAAGAACCTTTAGTTTTAAGAGTGAAGTAATGTTTGCATTACAAAGAACCACTGACAAAAAGATAAAACATAAATGAAACAATATTATAATGACTCAACATAAAAATGTTTTTTCAGTTGAACAGAAAACTGTTTATACTGTTTGGGCAGATCATTTTAAAACAGCTAATAGCACAATCACAATAACATTGAATATAATTTAATGTATATAATGAATATATTTTTGCAACAAAGACTTCCACTCATGGTTTAATCTAGAATGATCTTTATTGTATTCAAACCAAACATTAAGTTGTGTAAGGCTTTAAGGCTTTCCTTGAGTCTTTTCGATTGATATATTGCCATTTTTTTGACGAAACAAGATGTCAGAAATGCAATGGCAGTTTAACATGTTTTGACTCTCAGTCAGACATACAGTAGCTCTCAACCAAAACAACATCACACTCCTTAGTTAGCAATGTAGATGGTTTTGTGTCGCTCAATCAGGTCAATGTCTCTCTCCAGCTGCTTCATTTCCAGCTCCAGGCGCTCTTTTTTGTATTTTTTGGGGGTTGTGTCTATGACAACAGAGAGGCCTTGATACTGGTGAAGAAGATCATCCCAGTTCTTCTTCAGCGCCTGTAAACATGTCATTAAATATCAAGTTTTCATTTGGCAACTACGCCTCCTTACAGAAAATAATTCACAAGCAAAGACTTGATTTTTCAGTTTACCTGCAGGATTTTGTGGCGTTCGGGGTCAGACAGCTTTTTCAGAGCTCCATCTCCCATCCGATCTTTCACATAGTTGTTGAATTCCTTCTGAGCCTTCCTCACCTCGTCTCTGCGCTGTAGCAGATACTGCGGAGTTTGACCATAATCCTGACAACAAAGACAATTATCGGCTTTATCATTTGCAGTATGTTTATGTTACAGTCAGATGGGGAAAAAAAATCACAAAAGTACAATACAACTAATACTGATCCTATGCCACAAAATTAGGTGAAACGTTAGAATCTGTTATAAGCGAGCTTGAATGCCAAATACCAAACCCCTTCCAGTATCCCAGGCTTCACAAAACATTTTCAAAAAAGATATATCTTCAAATATATGTTAACTTTTATATTCTACATCCCCAAAATATAATTCAGTAAGATGTATACATACAGTATCACTTTAGTTCATCTAAAAATGATTTGTTCTTTTCATAATTGATTCGCACTCATCTCATTGCAAACCTGTATGACTTTCTTTTGCAGAGCACAAAAGAAGATATTTTGATGAACGATGGTCATCAAACAAACAACTGACTTCCATTGCATGGAGACAACAGGCCTGAGAACATGTTCACCAGAATGACATGAGGGTAAAAATTATGAAAAGCAATTGAATTTTTGCATCAGCTATCCCTGAAGCAAAAATTGGTGACAGTTTTCTGAATGCATAACACATCATAACACATAACTGTAAAGCAGGTAGGTAACTGTAGCATGCAGAGAAGACCGCCACACAGGAATGAATGTAGTTAAAGGGGTGATTTAATGCTGTTTAAAGCATTCTGACTTCTTTACAATGTTAAACGTGCTGTCTTCTCATGCTTGCTAGGTCAACTTGTTAAAGAAAAGTTTAACGTATGACGTTACTCAATACACTCCCCAGCGTTCATATAGGTTTCGGAAAGATTTTTGGAACATGAAAATCAGTTTGTAACAACTTTTCTTATTCCCTTATAGTTATTTGGCAATTCTCCCGTAAAAAAACGCCCACAGAAAGGCGAAAGAAATAGCCCCACCACGCATCAATCGACAAGCAATAGGACTGCTAACCATCAATCTTGGCTGCGCTGGGTCATGATTGGCTGCACTGTGGGCCTGCAGCTGTAGCTCGTTACTCTTGCCATAGTGAGAGGAGTTGAGGTGTGTTTGTTCACGGCATTTTTGTGATGGATGTTGTATAAACGGTGGATATAACACTGGATTTGCAGATCGTTTGATATTGATTGATGGAGTGGTTCCAGCCCTTAAAGGTGCGGACATGAACCGCACGCGGTAAGTGAAACTGAGTCATATGTCTGTGTTGTGTTGGCAATTGGTGCGCACGTGCTTTAGTTCCGCCCCCCATCCCCCAGCATGCATCGTATGTTTTCAGAAATAATCGTACAGCTGTAGCTATCTATCTTAAATTTGATCAAACTAAAGACTCTGCAGATATTTGAAGGGTGTGGTACTTTAACAGGTTCAACTGGGCACGTACAAGGTGTACCTAATAAAGTGGCTTTCAGTGTGTGTATAGATATACTGTATATCTACGTTCTGAGAACAAATGTAAAATTTGAAATGTTGTTTATAGGATTACACAAATGTAAAGTACATTAACAGTTCCCCATAACTGGCAACACATCTCTCACCTTCTTCTTTATGTATTTGGGGACAAGACCTGAATTTTCAAGGATTTGTTTGTCTCCCTTCTTGGTATCAGCATAAGTGGGGCGTGGTTTCCTAGGGACTGCCATGATGTTCTCAATGGCGTTGGTTTGAATAAAGTTCTTGTTGCTTTGGATACCCATGAGTGGCTTGTCTGTTCGTGCAGGGACTGCTGGTTTATTACATGTCACGTCTTCATATTGAAAGGATTTCTCTGTAACAATAACAAACAAAAAATATTCAGCGTCATGGGACTCTACATCTCTGCATTTGAAATAACCACGGATGATTTCAACAACAAAAACTTCTACAAGTACGAATATGATATGAAAATGTATCTCAAATTACAATTCATATATTAATAAATAAACAATGAAAACAGTACATACTCTCAGGGAGTTTAGGTTCTTTGGAGCGTTTAAGTAGATATTTCTCTGGAGATGGTATATCCATTTGTGCTGGACCCATTGTTTTATTGGAGGCTTTATTCGTGTCTTTCTCCAGCTTCACTTGCTCTCTGAACTTTGACATGTACCTGAAGACAAGAACATTATATACAGTCGTCATAGAAAAAGACAAATGACTTTGAAACAGGTTACATTTCAAACACTCAAAAGTCAGAAAATTAGTTTTGGCTCAATGACAGTCAGTTAAAATACAGAAAAATCATTTATAAAGGGCGCTAGATGTTATGGATGATATTATAGAGAACAGTCAAGAGACAATGACAGTCATATAAGATATTTATATCGGTTTTTGTTTTGATAATTTCATGTAAATCACATTTCATAAAAGAAATTATGAAATGTGAAAACATCATTCTTTATTATCCTACTTAAATGTTTTTTTCTATGCATTATTCTATCAGTAGGCTACTGTTTGTTGGTTCCCTGACAATTTATCTGACGTAATGTTGTTTTTACCCAAATCAGACCATGAAGCTGTCAGTTTGCCCTTAACAACATCACACGAACCATAAACTACCATTTAAATCTTGAATAAGGTAAAATCGTGGATGACAAGAGAAGTTAAATGCGTCTCTACCTGGGCGATTTGATGATTTTGTCTTCCTCTCTGGGAATGAGATTATAGATGCTCTCTGGTGGACAGATAATGTCACTCATGATGACTGGTATAGAACAAAACACAATAAAAGAAACCGAGATAATGAAAACTACAGGTCGGTTTTAGACTGTGTTTTATGAGTTGAGCGATGGCCGATAGACTCAGTGTTGTTTATCAACCGTCTCTATGGCAACCGCTGTCTGGCAACATTAAACAGGTTCCCTTTAAATGTACTTTTTTCCGTATCGTCAAATGATGCTCTATAACATGCGGTCTATTCCAATACATAAGTAAATAAAGAAATTAATAAGATTTGATCGGTTTAATGCAGTGTAGGAGACAGTGCAGCAAAAAAAACGCAATTCGAAATTGTCCCTTCGCTGTTGCTGTACTGACGCGCTTTGTTTACACGGTACATGCTGGGAACCCTCGATCTTAGCGTGTAGATAAAAGACGTTCTGGTTTAATTATTGTCTGTCTTTTAAACTCAAAAGATTGCGCAATAGGTCTATGTGCGAAACGTCTGTGTACATATTTTGTAGTTTAACTGTTACGTGAATACAAAGCATTACCGTATCCAAGGTACTCACGATGTATGTATACTATATCCTACATACAATACTGTTTCGATATTTATTATTTTCCCCCCATTTTAATGTTTTGTAGTTCATGTCTGTACAGTTATAATGAACAACTTGTGTGTGTTGTTAAGTCAAAATAAACTGCCACATTATGTCCAGCTATAAATTGATTTAATTTGCATAGCATATGACAAGTGTTCAATGAATACATGTCGAAGTCATATTACTGTGTTATTATATTATTTAATTATAATATATTTCATACATTTAATTTGATTATTTTTCAACTTTCCAGATTTTGTAATCCTTTACTGTCCAAGATGAACCCTGCACATTTCTCTCAGCTGTTGGCCAAAGTAGGAAATCCGAGGGCTCGCTTGTCACTTTTTCCACTTGGATCTTTGTACTTTAACATACGTAAAGCGTGGCTATCAAATAAAATCTCTAAACCTGACAAAAGGAACATTCTTCTGATGGGTCCTCCAGGAGCAGGAAAGACCAGTGTGGGCCGGATTGTGGGACGCAGTCTAAGAATGCCTGTTATTGATATTGATGATGATGTTCTGGAAAGGACATGGGGAATGAGTGTAGCGGACAAACTCTCTGAGGTGGGTGGAGATCGTTTTATTGAAGAAGAAGGTAAAGCCGTATGTGGATTTACTGCTACAGGAAGTGTCATCTCTCTGACTGGCTCAAATCCACTGCATCCGGATGCTATGCAGTATCTGAAACGCTCTGGACTGGTTGTGTACCTGGATGTCGAAACGGAGGATATCATGCAAAGACTCTCCAGAATGAAGGTGAATAGGATTGTGGGACAGGATGCCGGCATTTCTATGCGAGAGATATTACAATACCGGAAACAGTTTTATGAGAAATGGCTTGATTCACGAGTACTTTGTGGACCAGGAGACTCCGTGGAGGACGTGGCAAGAAAAGTGCTCAGGACTCTGAGTAGATACGAGGACTCCGAATCGGAGACGTTTATCTCAACAAGGAGTGAGCCTTCAAGTAGAAATGATCCTAAATTCTTCAGTGATGTTGTTGTAGAAGGTCTCGCTCCAGACGGAGGGCTTTACGTGCCGAAGAATGGATTTCCCAAATTAGATAAATCAGAATGGTTGAGAATAGCCAACATGTCATATGCTATGAGAGGCGTGGCTATACTGGAAAACTGTATTCATCCTATGGATTTGTCCCCGGTAGAACTGAGCACAATGGTGCATCGTGCCTACCGGCAAAACTTTGCCAGTCCATCAGTGGTACCTCTGAAACACCTTACAGAGAATCAATATGTTCTTGAACTTTTTCACGGCCCCACTGCCTCTTTTAAGGACTTAGCGCTGCAGTTAATGCCACAACTCTTTGCTCACTGCCTTCCGCAAATGTGCAACTACCTCATTCTGGTGGCCACATCTGGAGATACCGGGAGCGCTGTGCTAAACGGATTCAATAATCTTAAAGCCACCGACCAGGAGAGGATAGGAGTCCTTGTTTTTTTCCCTGAGAATGGTGTGAGTGAAATCCAAAAAGTGCAGATGACCGGATTTCAACAGGGCAATGCCAGATCCATCAGTGTTTTATCTGACTTTGACTACTGTCAGAGGACCATTAAGCGTATGTTTGGGGACTCAAGCTTGACGGGACACATAGCTGTAGAATATGCTACAATCCTCAGTACCGCAAACTCAATCAACTGGGCACGATTGCTACCGCAGGTGGTGTATCACTGCTCGGCCTACATGGACTTGCTTAAAAACGGAATGCTGACATTTGGTGAACCTATCGATGTTTGCATCCCCACTGGAAATTTTGGCAATGCCATGTCAGCCCTATACGCAAAACAGATGGGAATCCCAATACGGAAGGTTATATGTGCATCCAATGGTAACCGTGTCATATCTGACTTTATCAATTACGGGGAGTATGACCTTCGAGACAGAAAGTTGTTTGTTTCAAGCTCTCCTTCTATTGATATTCTAAAGTCCTCCAACCTTGAGAGATTTATCCATCACGCATCCGGTGGGGATGGCAATCTTGTGAGAGACCTGTTCTTCAAGCTGGAGAGAGATCAGTTTTTTAAAGTGTCAGAGGCTTTACTGCAGGAGATAAAAATGGACGTTCAAGCAGGCTGGTGCTCTGAAGATGACTGTTTGAGAGCCATTCACGAGGTGCACACGAGAACAGGTTACCTAATGGATACACACACAGCGGTTGGCAAAGTGGTGGCCAGCCGCATACATGACAAAACATGTCCGCTTGTGATATGCTCAACAGCACACCCTGGGAAATTTGCCCCAGTGGTGTTAAAAGCCCTCCAGTGTCAAAATATCCCAAAGGACCCCACTGAGCAGCAGTATAAACTCTGTGCCATTGGAGGCCAAGAACACATGCATGAAGGGCTGTTGAATTGTCTGAGAAACAGCAGAGATGATTCATATAAAACGTGTCCAGCTGACTTTAATGTGCTGTCAGAAGAAGTAGAAATGATGTTACAAGACTCCTTTATGAAAGTGCATTAAGAAGAACCACAATGCATTAGATAGTAACACCAAACATTGGTAAGACCTGTCCCAAAATGGTGGCATTTGGTGAAGTCAACAAGACTGTTGAGTGTCCCATTTGCGATTTTAAAACTGCGCTTGAAATCTGTTCGCTCTCAATATGTATTTTTGTAATGCAGACTCAAAGATATTATAATACCCCACGCTGCATATTCTTTTGCCCACAGCAAAGTGTCATGAAATGCAAAGTCCATATTGGTTAAATAACATTTACAGCATTGTTGTATAAGTGTTTTTAAAAAATAAAAAGAATGCACTTCTTGCACAGTATTTTGAAAAATAAATACCATTCTTATTGGTACAACATCGAAATACTTCTAACATTTTTAAAAATGTAATTACAAAGCCCCCATGTTTCTTTCGGTTTTGTGACATTAAAATACTTTATTATACAATAATGTTGTTCTAAATATTACAGTATAGTGCCAAAATTACTGTAAATATAATACTATCAAAATTGTCTTTAGTTCCACATGCAAATGTTTGTGAAATAGGATGTAACAGCAATGTAAATATCTAATAGGATTATTAATAGGCTTCCTTTCAAATCTAGGTCTTCAGTACTCATAACCAATACATTCTTCTTTGTCAGATGTGTCTGTATAAAAAATAATCTGGATAGAAACATCAAGAACTGAGTCAAATGATCTTTATCACGGTTCTATGCAGTTTGTGGGTATCTCCACCTCAGGACAGCTCCATCGGCACTGGTGCTCACGATATAATTGCTGTTGGGACAGATCCTCACATTTGTGATGCTTCCGCTGTGTCCGATGCCAACATGCGTCACTTCACCATCGGTGTAGAGCCAGAGCTTCAATAGTTTATCATCTCCACCTAAAAGACGTATATGTTTAATTGTCAGCTCATTCTAGCCACCAACACGTTAATCTCCACTGAAGTACATGAATAGTCAATACAACAGCAACAATGACAAAACATCAGATTCACACTTCAGCTCAAACTATAAAACATTTTATTGTTTCAAAGTATGATAGGAAGAATCACTATGCAAATGTTTAAATGATATCTATCAAATTTTCTATTTCATTGCATTGGTACTGTCCGATCCATAATAAAACAAAATGTGAAATAAGAGGTATATACCAGTCACAAAGTATTTTCCATCCTCAGAAATGTCTATGCCATTTATAGCCCCAGACAAGGAGGCGTCAAGTTCTCTGATCGCAGAACCGTCATACACCTCCCAGTAGCCAATCTGTTGAACAGTTAAAGTTTGCATATAAGATCTAGATGTTAGTTGGTGGTATAAATACATGACGAATGTATTTTTGTGCATCCGATCTCTCTCCTATCATTCGTTACTTCTACCTTCAAATACACCAGATTTATTTCTCCCAAACACCCAACAGTCACAAAAGCAGTGCTGTACCTTCCTGTCGGTGCCACTGGTGATGATCTGGTATTCTTCAGGGTGGTAGCACACAACACTGAAAATAGTGTTAGCCAAGACCATTTGATTCCTTACAAACCTCCTGAATGAGCAATGAGAAGTACCCAACACAAATCAATCCCAGTATGTTTTTCACAGCAAACCAGCAGTTTATATGAACGTGGCTGGTTTTAACTTGTACACAAGCTTGTGTTGAGATGAATAGCAGTGTCTATCTGTAAAAATATCACCAGTCTATAATCTGATACTCAGTAAACTTACACCAGGTCCCAGATGATGCAGGCTCCATCCGAGCTGGCCGTGACACACTCTTTATCATTACTCTTTATCTTAATGCAGTTGACAGCAGCTTTGTGCTCCTTCATGGTCTCAATGAGTTGGTATGAGTTCTGGAATAACTCCCAAAGTCTCACCTTCAGTACAGAAAAGGAAACATTCCGTAAAGACAGTATTGCATTAATATCATCTGAATTTATGAAGGTTCTGGTCCTGTGTGCCTATTGGTCAAGCTGTGGTTTATCCACACATATATTATAGTTATACCTTTAGACCTTTAGTAGACCTTTCACAGTGGTTCTACCTGTATATTAATATCATTGAGCTAGCCAATCCTTATTTTTACTGCACAACAAACTTCCTGTTTAATAAATAAATCAACAAAGCAAAGACTTCTAGGCAATAATATTAATGGGATATGAATGATGGTCTCTGTACCTGTCCTTCTCCTCCTCCACTGACAATCCTCCTGCAGTCATTGGTTGCTGCTATGGCAGTCACGCCCATACTGTGGGCATTATGAATGATCAACCTCAGCTTCCCACTCTCTGGAAAGAAGACTCGGATCTTCCCATCATTCCAAGCTGAAAAAATAAAATAAATAATGAATAGTTTCTCATCTGCAACAGAAGCAAGACGGAAGCGATAAAACACGTGAACCGGTTACCATGTACACAAAGTGAACCAACTTCAACTAACGTCTGTGAATAACTTCAAACAAAATGAATGAAGCTGACATTTCATGTGAAATCCCACATAAGCACTGAAATGGCAAAAAAATATTCTGAACTGGGCTAAGATGAGGAGTCCGTTTAAATACTAAATTTGATCAATATATATTTTTTAACTCAAATAAAATTATGGATTGCAGCTTTAACATATCGACACAGAAAGGAAACCACTGCTATCAGAACATTTCGGCACAAGCTGATAAACCCTTGAACCTGTGTGATACTAACCGCTGAAGATGCTCCTGCCATCCTTCATAAGGCCAAGAGCATTGCAAGTCACGTTGGGCACCACAATCCGCAGAAGCTCCTTGAAGGACTCAGTATGCCAGACCCGGATATCATTCTGTGAACATGTGGCAAAAAGCTCGGAAGTCCCACTGTTGAGAATTTGATAGAGATGATAATAAATATATTTTCCAAGTCTAGCTAATGCAAAGGGCATGTCTCCCTCTAGTGGGTGGACAGAGGACAACACAAAACTTTCAATTCATGTATTTATTACTCACAAGGGAAAGGCCACATCCTTCACAGCACTGTTATGATTTGTGGCAATAAGCTCTGGTTTAAAATCAGTGTAGCCCAAAGTGTAGATCTGTGCTATATCTGTTGCGATGAAAATCTGTTGTCCCTCTCCACGCAGGGCTACTGATGTCACAGATCCTTCTAACTGAACACTCCTGTCATAAATGAAGAGTTATTCAGTTAGTGCTAGTGGAATGAGACAAGAGAGCAGAATATATTTAAAAAAGGAGAGGGTTTTTAACTAACCTAATGGTTTTGAAATTCCCTCCAGAGCACATAGTTAGCATGCCTTCTCCGGATCCAACTAAAATATCACCGGTCTTCAGGACTTTAAGAGTGTTCACTCCCTGAAATAACAAGACAAACTGCTTTGTGAAAAAACTTCCTCTCAGAGTCACCCTGAAACGCTCAAGAGCAGGGCAGGGCCAGCCACTGTTGGTGCTATAGGCAAGATTTTAGAATGCGCCACTACTATACTATTATAATAAATAAACAAAAATATCAGAAAATGTACTTAAAAAAATAATAATCATTTTTATTTTAATATTACATGAATTGTGATTAACATAAATATGAAGTAATAAATAACAACTAAACATATTTGTAATAAAATTATTTATTATTACATAGTAAAAAATTGCTGGGGGTTGTTTGTGTTACTTAATCAATATAGTTTGTTCTAACATATTTGTGTGTGTTTCTTGTTAAAACACAACTTAAGTGTAATATTGACATAAATAGGCATCTCTTTGACATAACGTATTACATTTTTGTTGGGACAACCCGAATCATTTTCATTCACTAACTGAAACTACACAGTGGATTGAGTTCCCAGCATGCATTGCCCTTTAAATTTAAATTGCCCCCCCAAAATTAAATGTTATTTTATGTGAGTTTTTGTGCAGGATGAAAGGTAAAGAGTCTTATTAGTGTTTACAGTTCTATAATGTTTAAATTCTTAAAATGTTATGTTGTCTGTGATTTTAAGGGGTTACCATAGTGACGAAGGGTAAAGGTTTTACTTAGTTTGGGGACATGCAATTTTTTGCAATAATCGCCCAGAAACACTGCATGCTAATTCTTCATGTATGCAAATTTGAACTTTGCAAATTGTCATACAGTAAACTATCTGGTGCTTCCTGCTAACACCATACATTACATCTTGCTTACATCACTGAAGTATTCAATTTTATAGGCTCAACACAAATTAAGTAAATTCAGCTGAAACTAAATTATAAAATTGATGAACTTAAATTGGATGAAATGTGTGGACAAGAAAATCTTAAATCCGAATAAATCAATTCAATTGTGTGAAAATGGGTGTCATAGTAGAATTAAGTTAATCCAACTACAATATTTTTTGAGTGTACTCATTGTTTGAAAATAACCCTGAAAATAAAATAAAACTTTGTCAATAATACTGTTGTTGAAAGATAGAGCTCGTTAAATGAATATTTTGATTATTGTTATTATTTTTATTTAGATAAAGGTAAAAGATAAAGCTCTGCACAAATACTGTAGGGAAACAAATACAAGCTTATTGTATTGTTTTCGAGTTTCTTAAACAAATGGCATGGCCTAGACACTGTGCCAGTAAACACTTTTTGCAGTTCACTTAGTAGAAAGCAGTCAAAAACAGCACACAGTGTCAGTGTTACCAGTAAAATGCTTCGAAATAATCAAGCTGCTCTGAGTGGGATTTGAACTTAAAATAGACAATGAGTTCTGAATAGGAAGCAGGCACTTTAACCACAAGGCCACAATCTTAAACAGGTTGTTGGGCATTTCTTGAGGTTTACATTTAAAGTTTACCTGTACAGACCACTGGTCTCCTTAACAAATGCATAAATAATGCGCTTAGATCAACAACCACAATCGCTTCATAATGGAAGAAGCTGTTCACATGTCGCGTTTTTGCGCTCTCGTCTCGTCTTTGCCCTATAGGCAACTTCCTGTCGCCTATGGCACTGGCCGGCCCTGCTCAAGAGAAACTATAAAGTTTGATCTCCTTTTTATTCAAAAAGATGTTAATAATAATCAAATTAAAAAAATGTTGACTCATGGTATGAAGACAACAACAATACACTATAGTGAGGTAATTTATAGCAATATCTTAAAATGTATAGTTGAATATTCACCTTGCCGAATTTTTGTTTAACAGGACCACAGCTGTTCAGCAATCTAGTCTTCAGGTTTAGTTTCAGAATATCTCCACTAGTTGTTCCACAATAGAAATAACAATCATCTTTAGCAATCTGCAAAGCAAGAAAAGCATATGTTTAGTGACATTCTACATCCATATAAAAATGAAAATGTTGCATTAGTAGATAAGAAAGAGACGACCAAAACCAGCAAAGCCTCCCACCTCAATACATGTCACAATTCTCTTAAGCTGTCCTGTTTGACATTCATTGGCTCTGATCTTTCTGTTGGCCAAATCAAGCTCCCATACACGCAGAGTTCCACTTTAACACAATGACAGCACACCGATTCAGTATTTCATTAAATAAAATGCATACACACATCTGTCTATCTATACACATAAACAACTGATTTCTCAATGCCAGATATATTAAAGAAAAAATTAAATTCAATATAAGGATATTCCTATATTGAAAATAGGGAGGACCATAATGAGACTTACTTTCCCGCTGAGATAAAGACTTCATCACTCAGGTTGGTGTACTCTATGGTGAGACAGTGACCAGCACTTTGTGCTGAAGCAGGACTGCCACAGATTGCCTCCTTAGTCTCGATGTTCCACACCACAATACTACAACCATAAAGTAAACATGCTCTATTTCAAGAAAGAACCATGTAGATTCCCCTTTAGTTTATTTTCATCCATTAAACGGTATTGGCAACTTTGAATACTGACATGGTACATTAATATTGCATTTTATGCATGTATTCAAGTTGTTCATTTTTGTGCATTTTTAGAAATGATCAAGTCCATCACCTCAGGATCAATGATCTGAGAAACATTTTTACCTGGCATCATCCTGCCCGCCCAGAGACACCAGGTACTTTTCGTTTGGTGAAAAGCTGAGATCTTCAACTTTAGCTTTGTGGAGCACCAGACGGGCATAAATCTCTTGCTTCTCATAGTCCCAGATAATAACATCAGCCTGAGGACAGAATAAAGCACTTCCGTTTCACAAATGCTTTAAGTAGGGTGTGAGTAAAGAGACCACTGACTTTCAGTATAAAATTAAACACGTCTACAATGTTATTAAGTTCAAGTGTAAATATAGGACCAGTGTTTCACCAACTCACCTTAAAGCCCATAAAAGTGACCTGTCCAGATGCAATATAGCGTCCACTTCCGGACACAGCGATGCAAGAGACATTGTTGGTGTGGCCATGGAAGAAAGCTTGCTTTCCACTCTTCAGACTTTTAATAATAACAGTGGAGCCCAGAGGGTAAATAAGATGCTCTCTGTCAGGGTGAACTTTGAGACCAGAAAACACGTGTCCTGTGAACAACACATACTCTCTGGTTACATTTGTGCAGATTTGCTTCACGTTTATTGGGTTAATTGGGCTCAATTCGAAGGGTGGTCCTCCGGAGGTCGCATTTGTGGACCGCATACATAGAAGTTGTGTCATTTCAGTCAAACATTATAAAAAATAACATCTATTCATCTTAAGGCGTAATCATTATAGTTTCTTTATTACCTTGGAATGTATGGTAAAATGTCGCTTTCCAAAAATAAAACCTTGAATAATAATCCTCGATGACGTATGTGCTCGACAAATGCGTGACTATAGTAACGTCCACGCGTGATCATAGGCTCGCGGTAAAATACAAGAATATGAGTATGGTCTTATTTTATATTTATTATACCTTTGAAATTTAGAGTTGTTTGCTGCTTTTACTCATTCAAACGCTTCATCAACTCGTTTATAAAGCCTATAGCTAAAGCGTTCATGCATTCACAGGGGTGTGAGTGACCGTATGACCCTTCAGAATTCACATTGTGCATACACTGAACGCGCAGACACCTATACAATATGATAAAGTTCACATAACTTACCGTTGAAACCAATAACTGCCTCCAACTCCAGCTTTGGGACCTCTTGCGTGTCTTCTTCGGCCATTGTGGTAATTCTGTTTGCAGTCAAATGTGTCGCTGGTTATCGAAAGCCAAACACTTGTAACCAGGCAACAGCTGCTTGTTTACTTTCGTTGCTTAGCAGCGGTGATGAGTTCATATCAGCGAATCGATTCATTTGATTCATCTTATGAAGAACTGGCTCATTTTATAAATCCAAATCATTGTATCGACTACAAAGGGAGAAAGTTCCTGTATTTTCCATGCTTAATTGTTTATATGAAATAAAGTTTATTCAACATTTACCTCTACTAATGGCGGGAATACACTACAAATCCCCCCTCTGAAAAACTGGGGAATTTCCATAGATCCGTTTTTCAACAGGAAGTTGCATGATTTGGATCATTTGAAGGCCATCGGAAGAGCATAGGTAAGTTCTCTCATTTTCTTTTTTTACATATTTGATGATATTGTAATGCTTTCTTGCCATTGCGGTTTTTCTGATGATCCATGTTTTCAATGTTAAACATTAGGCGGAGGTATTACATAGTTTTACAGATATGAGTTGCTTCAGCTCTGGAGGGACACTTGTTCCCTTTCTGTTGGTCTCTCGACGTTGTTTCGAGAACGACAGATGGGGTTCGCCCTTGAGAACCAATCAACTCTGACTACTATTGAAAAGGCCAATGAAATTTGGCGAATGAAATTTGCATGCAGGTCTCCGCCCCCGGATGTCCGATATAAAGGAAGCCGGCGTGCAGCATTCATTTATGATGCGTGACGTAGATGAGATGTGGCTCGCAGCATCGGAGGGAGACTGGCATCCGACTCTGACGGATCTGAGCTCCCCTCCAGGAGGGTCGAGCTCAGGAGGAAGTAGAAGTGATGTCAGCCATGCTAACCCGGGAATACGTGGTTACTGGGGTCGGAGCGCGATGCAAACTGCGCACACCCCGGTGCCATTTTTTTCCCGGAGGTGCATGAGGAGCTGTGTAAAACTTGGAGTGCTCCACTCACGGTCCGCTCCAGTCAAACCAGCTCCGGCTCCCTCACTTCCCTCGATGGTGGTGCAGCCAAAGGCTACGTCGAGATCCCCCGGGTGGAACGCGCGGCTGCGGTGCATCTTTGCCCGCAGACGGCTGCCACCTGGGGAAATCGGCCATGCCTACCGTCCAAGGTGTGTAGGACTTCAGCATCACTGGTGTCGAAGGCTTGCGCTGCCGCGGGCCAGGCTGCCTCTTCTCTCTACGCCATGGCCATCCTGCAGGTCCGGGAAGCATAACGTTTTTGAATGTAGAACAACGTTTTAAATTTGATTTGTTTTTTCTCAGAAGTCTTTAATCTGCATCAGTGTATAAAGTGCGAGATAAAAATAAAAAAAAATAATTATTTAAGTTATGTGTTTATAAAACTATAATTGCTATTAATTAATTATTTTATTAAATATATCAACACTTTAAATGTATGCACAATTTTTATACTATAATATTTAAAATATATATTCATCATGGCTATCTTTGTTACAGAAAGTGCAGATTTGTTATGATGCATGTAATTGTTATTTTCATGTCTACAATTGTATTTTACCAATATTGTGTTGTGTATATGTATTTGATCACATTGCTAATATTGTTCCTTCTCTGCTTGTTCCTTAAAAAAAATCTATCTTTATTAGATTTTCAGAAGAAATACTTTTTCATTGTATCAGCTTTATTAGCAACAGTTGCTGATGTAATCATATTAATGGAGACTCTTAATTCTAGAAACTACATTGGTCATAATTTTGGAAAGATTTGTGTAATGCTTTGCAGAAAGCATTACATGATTGTGTGTAATGATTGTGAAGGTACAGTGATTGCAGAGAATTGCAGGAATAGAGTTCTTTATTGACAGTTCAACATTAGAATCCACAACGGGACACCGGTCTCAGCCACTGGAATCACGGGAGAGAGAAAACCACCTTGGGGAATCCGACCAGAATGGACAAAAGGAAACAAGCAAGTCCGCCGTGGGAGGACTCGACCGAACGGCACTAACGGAAGAATCCGAAGTAGACCCAGTCCGGGGGATTCTGACCCTTGAAGGGAGAGCACACAACACGGAGAAGCCTCGACCCGCTGGCTAATTCCTGCAGAGAGAGATGGCTGTTGACGGATAGATGCCTGGGTGAAGAGAGGAGGGATATCTGGGACGCCAACGGTGACTAAAGGGAAACAAAACTTGAGAGCAAAAAACAATGCACTGGAGACTACGAAGTTGGGAAAAATAATATGGCACTATTAAATAGGAAAAACGCCAAACGAAAGGGGGAAACAAAAAACTGTACAATATCCTTAGGATATAAACAGGAACAAGACTAGGATTGGTCAAGAAACAACTGTGACAAACACAGGGTATCACACACAGGTAACGTTCAACAATCTGAAAAAGGACTGTGTTGCATTTGCTCTTGAGTTAAAATACTTCACTATTAACATCGGTTACATCCGCAGTATCAGCTCCGGCCATGCCCGTGTACCAGCACCTCTTCAAACACTTCCCCTCACTCTCTCACCGGACTTTTAGTTATGGACTCCACTTCCTAGAACTCTGTTCACTCACTCACCATTATTGATTACATTCACACCACATATGACCAGCACTCTCCCATTCATCATGGTCAGGTCTAATTGTTTAAATGTTACCGAGATACTTAACTCTGACTCCCTTGGATGTATATTGTTTTTTGTACCCGTGGATGTTCCTTGTTTACTGTTATTGTTGCTTTGGATGTTTACCTGTCTCAAGTTTGCTGTTGAACTTCCTTTGTTGCTTTATAAGGTTTAATTTAGTTACATTGGTGTCCTTCGTGTTGTGTCGTGTCTCGTTACAGAAGACCTGACCTAAAGGTATTATGATGTCTACCCCACCTCCACAACCGGATCCCCTAGCAAACTTGGTTCTACTTCTTCAACAGCAACTTCTTCATCAGTGCTATCCGACCACCACGACATGCGGTGAGTAAGATCTGTTCCCCTACTACATCCACCGAATTGTCACTCTTTGATGTTGTGGTGATTTCTCCTCTTCTATCTTTCTCAGCACAGGCCCTCGTAGATCGGGCACAGCTTTGCTGAGAGGTGTTAAAATGAAGCGACATCTGGAAGAACCATTGTGGTATACCCCAATACTCTGCCCCTTTCGGAGACGTCTGAACCCTCGCTGAATTCCACTTTGGTCAAGATTATCGGTAAGAAGACTCCAGCTTCTTTATCTCCGGAATACTGGGCGTTCCAGGACATTTACTCCAGGCAATTGACAGCCAAACTTCCTCCTCATCGGCCATGGGACTGCGCCATCGATGCCCAAAGGACGCATCTATACCCTTTCCATCCCAGAACAGAGTGCCATGGATGAGTACATCTCATAGGCGTTGCCGCAGAATTACATCCGACCATCTACCTCTCCTGCCGCTTCCAGATTTTTCTTTGTGGGCAAGAAGAACGGAGGTTTGCGGCCGTGCATTGATTACCGGACACTAAATTCCCATACCATGAAGTTAACTTTCCCCCTTCCTCTTGTTCCGTCTACCTTGGAACACCTTCACAACGCCACCATCTTCACTAAACTGGACTTACGGAACGCCTACAACCGCATATGAATCAGATCTGGAGATGAGTGGAAAGAAGCTTTCATCACCCCATCAGGGCATTATGAATACATCGTCATGCCCTTCGGACTCGTCAATGCCCCGGCAATATTCCAAAGTTTTATGAATGAGATCTTCATAAACTAGCTCAATAACTTCCTCATCATATACATCGACCACATAATAATTTATTCCAACAACCCTGCTGAACATTCTCTTCATGTCACCTATGTTCTTCAACATCTCTGTCACCACAATCTGTTCCTCAAACTTGAGAAATGTGAATTCCACCAGTCCACCATCCACTTCCTTGGCTATCTCACGAATTACAACTCAGTCACCATGGACCAGAGGAATGTGGATGCCGTCAAGAACTGGCACCAACCCGCATCAGTGCGTGAACTCCTGCGACTCCTAGGATTCGTAAACTTCTATTTTCTGTATATAGCAAACTTCAGCACCATTGCAGTACCCCCTTACCTCCATGACCAGCACATGGTCCAAATCTCTGTCTTAGAGCACCAAAGCCCTCCGAGCATTGGAAACCATCAGAGGAGCCTAGAGGTCTGCACCCACTCTCTGCCTCCCTAACCCAGACCTCCCCTTCATCATCAAAGTAGACGCATCTATCTCGGGAGTGGGTGCAGTGCTCTCTCAGGCAGGGGAGTCCACCACGCCTCCATCCATTTGCCTACTTCTCCTGCAAGCTGTCCACTGCGGAGCAAAATTATGATATTTGTAATTGGGAACTGCTGGCCATAAAACTGGCCTTGGAGGAATGACGGCATTGGCTGGAGGGAGCAAAAAAACTTTCACAGTTATTAAGGATCACCGCAA
Organism: Triplophysa bombifrons; assembly: GCA_029783895.1. Classification (NCBI taxonomy): domain Eukaryota; kingdom Metazoa; phylum Chordata; class Actinopteri; order Cypriniformes; family Nemacheilidae; genus Triplophysa; species Triplophysa bombifrons. Next base: position 8,307,737 of record CM056470.1, read on the forward strand.
TCTGGAACACCTGAAAGAGGCAAGAAGATTGAACCATCGACAGGCCAGATGGGCGTTATTCTCAACCCACTTTAATTTCACGGTTACCTCACAAACAGGAACCAAGAATGTTAAAGCCGATGCCTTGTCATGTCTGTTTCCGACTCAGTCGAACTCTTCTCCCCCAGAGACCATTCTTCCTCAAACCACCTTCCTCAATCCTATTCTATGGAAACTAGAGCAGGAGATCAATACCAACATTCCCTGAGCTCCGCAGGGAGGTACTGAGGGAAGAACCTTCGTTCCACCGGAGTTTCGTGTTTCCCTCATGGACTTAGCATACTCTGTTCTTGGATTTCGGAGGATATCGTGTCAGACAGTGGGGCCCCAATTCATCTCCCAGGTCTGGTAGGGAGACCCTTCCACTGTGCTAGCAGTGGACCAATGGTTTCGGGAACGCGAGAGGGTTTGGGACTCGGCCCATCACCACATCCAACAAGCCATCCGCCATCAAAAGACTCACGGCAACACCCGCCACTCACCCACTCCCCAATACAACCCTGGACAGAAGGTCTGGCCAATCAGGAGACGGGTCGGGTAATAAAAAAAACATTCAGATTAATTGCGGGTGGGTCGCGAGGGGATGATATCATATACAATGTTGGCAAAACCCATTGTCATTTTTATGTTGAGGCAGCGGGAGTGTTGGAGGCAGCTGCTGAATGTAACTGATAAAGTAACGCGTAATCTAATTTAGTTACTTTTAAAATCCAGTAATCTGTACAGTAACTAAGTTACTTTTTAGAGGTATAACCAGTAATCACTAATCAGATTACTTTTTCAAAGTAACTGTGGCAACACTGCCCCCTGGTGACTAGCTTGCTGGTTGGGTGAGGGGTGTTGTTGTTATATTTAAGAAGTATAACTAGTTTTTGCGCGTCTGATCGATCTCAGTCACCACAAAATGCAAGTTTTTGTCTGACCTAAAAGACAATGACGAGCGACAAAAATAATTAGCATGATGATCAGACATGTCCAGCACGCAATGTAGGTAGCTCGGTTGGACTCCTTGACCATCAGTGCTTCCTGGAGTCGTGGGACAGCAGGTGTCAAGACATCATTAAATGTTGGGTGAGAGTTTTGTGACAAGCTCTCTTACTAGTTTCAGGAGCTCCTGTGAGTCAGGCCTAGGTAAGTCCGGCTCTCTTCGTGAGGACTCAGATCTGCAGCTGTGTGTTGCATAGGATGATGCTGTCAGTGGCTGTTGGTATGTTATACTATTTATGTATAGCATGAATAGTATAATATTACACACTAACTAAAGTTTGAAAAATGCGATCGCGGGGAATGGCCGCTTTGATGTTAATGTTTGTTGTGTTTTGGTAACTCTTTTCATATTAGTTATATTAAAGTCTTAGACGTTTTCTTAGTGAACATCAAATCAGCTTTCACATGCAAAACACCATGTTGGAACACAAAAACAATTAACTTTCCCCCCTAAGGTGCCATCTCCTGATTGTGTCAGTCACGTCTTAAGGATGTGTTAGGGTTAGGGTTAGACAGACCACTGTCTCTTCCATTTTGTGCTGTGTTTTTCTCTCTTTTCTATTCACCTGGATCCCTAAGTTTGTGCCAGGTTGCAGCCTTATCTTTCCATGTACAGATCCTCTGCATCAAACAGGTTCTCTGTGATCACTTTCAGCCAAGATCAACTGGAGCCTCAGAAAAAGACTGCATGTCACGACCCAGGTCGGGTCGGGACATCTTCTGCACGTGGGTGTGTTGTTTTTGTCGAGCACGAGGTTGGCTACTCGCTAACCGCGTGCTCAGTGTCTACGTCACTCTCCCCAGCCCCGTGTTTCCTTAGGATTCCCCTACACGGGTGAATTTCCACTCATACTCACACACCTGTTTAGAATCTCTCATCTGGCTCATTACCTCCTTCACACCTGTTAGCCATTTTATCTTGTTAAGTTTCCCATATTATCCCTCTGTGTCTTTTGTCCGTTGTCTGACCGTTGCATCTTGCCAGTTCAGACTGCCCTAGATGTAGCTGCGGCTCGTCTAATGAAGTCTTTAAATTGTTCCTGTCTAGTCTGTCGTGTTACTACCTTGTCACAGTTTCTAGAGCTTCTCTCCACGCTTCCACATCTTCCTGTGAGTATTTCTACCCGGTGGCTTCTGCCTTCCTCGTCTAATCTGTTGGGAATATTCCTACAGCTCGATCTGACGCCCCTGGACTACCCTTCCGTATCTCACGGACTCTCGCACGGAATTGAGCTGAGTCTCTACTACAAGTCTGCCAGTGACCGGGATTGTGTCTCGCACGGAATTGAGCTGAGCCTCTACTACAGGTCTGCCGGTACCTGGAAGTCTGCCTCATCTCACTGTGATAAGGCTCCTGCCTTTTGGACTTTCACTGTGCTATTGACTTTGTCTCTTCAATAAAGTCTTTGTTCACCCCGCAATTGGGTCTCGCCTGTGTTTTGATCATGACAGAGCGGTCAGACGAAACTCATGACCCAGCGGGACAAGATCCACTGCGAGCGGCATTAGTGCAGCAAGGAATTCTGCTTGGACAGCAAGCGTCTCGTCTTGCCACAGCCGCTCAGGAGATGGACTTACTTCAAGGACAGATGGCAGCACTAAAACACCAGGTCGCCGATCTCCTACAAGGTACCATACATTCGGCTGGAGCTCATCACTCGTCGACACACGGAGCCCCGCTTCACCCTGAGCCACATGCCAACAGCCCTCCACTGTACGACGGAGACCCCAACTCGTGCCGAGCATTCCTCTCCCAGTGCGCCCTGGTGTTCGCTCTCCAACCCCGCCGGTACGACTCTGAGGAGGTTTGGATCGCCTACATCCTCACCTTGCTCACCGGGAAAGCCCGTCAGTGGGGAGTTGCGGTCTGGGAGTCCCAGGATCCTTGCTGCCGCTCTTTCCAGGAGTTCCGTGAGGAGATGACCAGGCTGTTTGACAGGTCCGTTCGCGGTGATGAGGCGGCGGCCCAACTCTCTCGCACTTCCCAGGGTAAATCATCCATCATAGATTATGCCATTCAATTCAAGACTCTAGCAGCAGCATGTGAGTGGAATAGTGGAGCCCTACGAGCACGTTTCTTGGATGGTCTCAACCACTCCATTGCCGACGAGATCGCCGCACTGGACCCACCCAGAGACTTGGAGGACCTGATCAGCCTATGTCTAAGAAATCGAGAATCGGGTCAATGCACGTCGTCGAAGACGCCCTTCTCCCCCCTCCTGGCGACGTCGAGACCATCACCAGCAGGCTGATGGAGAGGCCGGACGGGACCCCGTCCGGGAGACCAGTGTCATACATCGTCCGTCGACGGATGCAGAACCTATGCAGGTCGGCCGTTCCCGTCTTACACCCGCCCAGAAGCATCAGCGTTTAGTGGATGATCTCTGCTTCTATTGTGGCAAACCGGATCACATCGTTACACACTGTCCGGTAAAAGCCAACGTCCACCAGTAGAAAGGAGAGTCCGGGTGGGCGTCATCGAAAGAACCTCTCCATCCCTACGCACCATGCTGCCTTTTCGTCTTACCTTCGGTCACTCTACCCACATCGGGAAAGCTTTGATTGACCCTGGTGCTGAGGGAAACTTCTTGGATGCTACCACGGCTCGGAAATGGGGGATTCCTACCGTTCCTCTTCAGCCGTAACTCTGACGGGCATGCCTCTGTTCACCGTCACTCACACCACTCCTCACGTAAGTCTCTTCCTTTCGGGAAATCATTGTGAGAAGATGAGGCTGTTCATCCTCGATTCCCCCACAACCCCACTGGTATTAGGGCATCCGTGGTTGTCACAGCATAATCCTCACATTGATTGGGTAAACACTTCTGTCTTAGCGTGGAGCCCTGCATGTCATGTGTCTTGTCTTGGTCCTGCTCCCTCGCCTGTTTCTGTGTTTCCTGTGTTGCAGGTTGATGTTGCCGATCTTACCGGGGTCCCGGAGGAGTATCATGATCTTCGTACCGTGTTCTGAAAGTCCCGTACCATGTCTCTTCCTCCTCATAGACCTTACAACTGTGCCATTGATCTTCTCCCAGGCACTTCTCCGCCTAGGGGTCGACTATTTTCTCTATCTGCTCCTGAAAGAGAGGCCATGGAGAAGTATATACGTACATCGCTCAATGCCGGGCTCATTCACCCCTCCTCCTCGCCAGCCGGTGCGGGTTTCTTCTTCGTAGAGAAGAAGGACGGCTCCCTGCGCCCTTGTATTGACTATCGAGGTTTGAACGAGATTACGGTAAAGAATAAATTCCCCTTACCTTTAATGTCGTCTGCCTTCGAACTGTTACAGGGAGCTCGGGTCTTTACCAAGCTAGACCTCCGCAACGCGTATCATCTGGTTCGCATCCGTGAGGGGGATGAGTGGAAGACGGCGTTTAATACACCATCGGGACACTACGAGTACTTGGTTCTTCCGTTTGGTCTAACCAATGCTCCTGCCGTCTTCCAGGGTCTCATCAATGACGTGCTGGGTGATATGATTAATCGGTTCATCTTCGTCTACCTGGACGACATTTTGATTTTTTCCCCTTCTCTACAGGAGCACACCCAGCATGTTCGAGAGGTCCTCCGACGTCTTCTTGAGAACCAATTATTTGTCAAGGCGGAGAAGTGCGAGTTCCACTCCGATACGGTTTCGTTCCTCGGCCATGTGATCTCTCCTCGGGGCATTGGACCGGACGACTCCAAGGTCAAGGCTGTCGCCACATGGCCAGTTCCCGACTCTCGTAAGGCGTTGCAGCGGTTCCTGGGGTTCGCCAATTTCTATAGGCGCTTCATCCGGGGCTTCGGCCAAGTGGCCGCACCGCTCACTGCATTAACCTCCTCTAAGATCCCGTTCGGTTGGAACTCTCTTGCTCAGGTAGCCTTTGATAAACTTAAGTCCCGTTTTATCTCTGCACCTGTGCTCTGTTTTTCAGACCCGGATCGCCAGTTTATTGTCGAGGTCGATGCATCCGATGTCGGGGTAGGCGCAGTCTTGTCCCAACGTGCCGGCCATGATGAGAAGGTGCACCCCTGTGCCTTCTTCTCCCATCGCCTCAGTCCTGCCGAACGGAATTATGATATCAGCAACAGGGAGCTGCTGGCGGTTCGGCTAGCATTGGGGGAGTGGCGTCACTGGCTGGAAGGAGCAACACAACCATTTTTGGTCTGGACGGACCATAAGGATTTGGAATACGTCCGTTCAGCCAAAAGGTTGAATTCACGTCAGGCTCGCTGGGCATTGTTTTTTGGCAGATTCCACTTCACTCTCTCGTACCGACCTGGCTCTAAAAACATCAAGCCAGACGCCCTCTCTCGCCTGTTCAAGGAACCAGGTAGAGAGAATCCCGTCGATCCCATCCTTCCTAGGGAGATGGTCGTCAGGGCTCTTGCCTGGGACATCGAACGGCGAGTAGAGGAGGCCGGCCGTGGGGTGCAAGTGCCAGAAAACTGCCCAGCGGGTCGGTTGTTCGTGCCCGCTCCACTGCGTTCTGCAGTCCTCCAGTGGTGTCACTCTTCAAAGCTGGTCGGCCATCCAGGAATCAAGGGGACCCTGGCGTCCGTACTCCAGCGGTTTTGGTGGCCATCAACCACCAACGATGTCAGACAGTTCGTGTTGGCTTGCCCGGTCTGTGCACAAAGTAAGACCACCCGTCGTCCACCCACAGGTCTGCTCCGCCCCCTCCCCATCCCATCCCGGCCATGGTCTCACATAGCCCTGGATTTTGTCACTGGCCTCCCTCCGTCCAGAGGATACACTGTGATTCTCACGGTGGGGGACCGTTTCTCCAAAGCGGCTCATTTTGTCCCTCTCCCCAAACTTCCTTCGGCCCGAGAGATGGCTCAACTGATGGTGGATCACATCTTCCGACTACACGGTCTTCCGGTAGATGTCGTTTCCGATAGGGGTCCTCAGTTTACCTCTCGGTTTTGGAAGGAATTCTGTCGACAGATCAGGGCCTCAGCGAGTCTGTCTTCAGGTTTTCACCCTCAGACCAATGGACAATGTGAGCGAGCCAACCAGGATCTCGGACGGAGACTCCGCTGTCTGTCTTCTAACAACCCTAATTCCTGGAGCCAACAGCTCTCGTGGGTGGAATACGCTCACAACTCCCTCCCTACCTCTGCCACAGGTATGTCCCCTTTTGAATGTGCACTTGGTTATCAACCACCTCTGTTTCCCTCCCAGGAACTCGATGTTGCGGTTCCCTCAGCTCTGGCGTTCGTCCGGCGGTGCCATCGGACCTGGACAAGAGCCAGAGAGGTTTTGGCCCAAACCAATCTGAGAACCAAGTCAGTGGCCAACCGCCACCGGATCTCTCCTCCTGCCTATGTGTGTGGTCAACGGGTATGGCTTTCCACCAAGGACCTGCCTATCCGGACGCCTTCTCGTAAGATGGCGCCCAGGTTCATAGGGCCGTTCCGGATCACCAAGGTGGTTAATCCGGTAGCCTTACGACTCAAGCTCCCTCTGACTCTTGGTCGAGTTCACCCTGTATTCCACGTTTCCAGGGTCAAGCCTTTTGTCACCTCTCCCCTTAATCCGGCTAGTTCCCAACCCACCCCCCCCCCGCCTCGTCTGGTGGACGGCGTTCCCGTTTACACCGTCAAGAAGTTACTTGATGTCCGCCGTCGGGGTAGGGGTTTCCAATACCTAGTGGACTGGGAGGGTTATGGCGCAGAAGAAAGGTCGTGGGTTCCCTCGCGAGATGTGTTGGACCGGTCGTTGATCATGGATTTCCACTGGAGACAAGGTAAGCCCCCTCCCTGAATCGCCCAGTGGCGCTGGTGGGGAGGGGGGTACTGTCACGACCCAGGTCGGGTCGGGACATCTTCTGCACGTGGGTGTGTTGTTTTTGTCAAGCACGAGGTTGGCTACTCGCTAACCGCGTGCTCAGTGTCTACGTCACTCTCCCCAGCCCCGTGTTTCCTTAGGATTCCCCTACACGGGTGAATTTCCACTCATACTCACACACCTGTTTAGAATCTCTCATCTAGGTCATTACCTCCTTCACACCTGTTAGCCATTTTATCTTGTTAAGTTTCCCATATTATCCCTCTGTGTCTTTTGTCCGTTGTCTGACCGTTGCATCTTGCCAGTTCAGATTGCCCTAGATGTAGCTGCGGCTCGTCTAATGAAGTCTTTAAATTGTTCCTGTCTAGTCGGTCGTGTTACTACCTTGTCACAGTTTCTAGAGCTTCTCTCCATGCTTCCACATCTTCCTGTGAGTATTTCTACCCGGTGGCTTCTGCCTTCCTCGTCTAATCTTTTGGGAATATTCCTACAGCTCGATCTGACGCCCCTGGACTACTCTTCCGTATCTCACGAACTCTCGCACGGAATTGAGCTGAGGCTCTACTACAAGTCTGCCAGTGACCGGGATTCTGTCTCGCACGGAATTGAGCTGAGCCTCTACTACAGATCTGCCGGTACCCGGAAGTCTGCCTCATCTCACTGTGATAAGGCTCCTGCCTTTTGGACTTTCACTGTGCTATTGACTTTGTCTCTTCAATAAAGTCTTTGTTCACCCCGCAATTGGGTCTCGCCTGTGTTTTGATCATGACACTGCATCACGAAACATTCTTCCTTTTGATTGGCAAGACACACAAGTATCATACTTGGTCTTATCAGTGGATGCATAGAGCATCATTAATCCTTTTAACAAATTTGCTTTACAAGTAATAAGATGATGTTTTGTTCAGGCTATTGACTTTTGAATATGAAATACTGCCATCAATTCATGCTATGTTCTTCTCTCTGCTTCAACTTCAACCTTCTTCCAATGCTAGACTCTACTGTATGTGTGTATATGTTTGATTAGTATGTATCTTGTCTAGGTAATAAAGTCCTTTTTTATCTCACACGTGACATTGTTTGCATAATCCAAAGTCCCTAAACATGAAGATTCGTGCTACCTGCTTATAATGCTAAGTGATTTCCCCAAATCATTAAATTTGACCCAGATAAGAATAAGTAATCCCATATTGAGTTTATATTTGTTTCCCTTACAAAGGGTGATGGATAATATATTTATTATAATTGTGATCAAAGCTCATGATAATTCTTAAAAATTTGTTGCTGAATAGTGTTTAAATAATACTGTTCCTCATTAAATCCCCTAAATAATTGGTGGAGAATGCGGGCATGATTAAACAAAAATATGATCTTAAACTTCTAGCAAATAATATCAAGTGGATTTTAAATCAAGACAATATGATGCAACGTGCTATACACATGTATGTCGCTATTTGCGGCTTGTTTAATGTAGAGTAAGTGACAGCTTGATTTGGTACTTCTGCTATGATTGTAAAAGTCTTAACATAGTTTAAATCGTATAAGTGTTAGGTTAATCTGATTTGGGGAAGAAATCACAATTTCAGTATTAATAAATGCATCCTTCTACACAATCTAGATGATTAATAGGGCATAACTATAATTCTGAGAGACAATCAAAGTAAGAAGAAAGGAGGCAGGAATAGGCGAACGTTAAATCAACTTAAAATAAACAAATAACAAAATGAAAATGTAAATGTAAAGTGCCGACAGTTCCCTCATGGTCGACTGCCGGCCACACAAACACAATAAAGCAAAACATAAAATCCCTGCCTGGTTCTCTCTCGTCCTTCACTGTTGTTGCTTCTCCTTTTCTGCTTCTGGAGCTCCTTTATGAGAGATGCGAGACTGGTCCAACGGGAAGCTGATGCTCATTATAGTAACCGGCCCCGCGCCGTTCCCTCACTGCCCTCTTTCCAGTCTGCTTGTCACATCGCCCCTAATAGAGTGGGGGGGACTCGCGAGACTGCACTAATTTCCCCCCGGAGGCCAGTCTTGGTGGCCGCAGCACCTAGAGTAAGGACAGAAGAGGGGAGAGAAAAGGAGATGGCAGCACCAGTAGCGACAGAGACGTACGAGGGAAAGAGGGAAAAAAATTCCCGGACACACTGCCGCTCAATCCTCAGCCAGCCGAGAAACTATTCCTTAGGGTGCCATGCAATGGTACTGGATGCTGGATACTCGATCTTCCTCCTCCCCCTGGCGGCAATTGCCCTGTTTTATGCTCTTCTCCGTCACGGCGGACGGCAGCAGTCTCCGGCCCATTGCGACGATTCCTCCGTTCCCTCCCGGAATGGCAGCCAGGCCACCTCGACCCAGGAGCACGGCAGCGAGCGCTCTGTCCCACCCGACGTATTGATCCAGCACCACCTCCAGCCACTCGTGGTCTTCACTCTTCCTCACTGCCCGACCTCTTCAGCACCGCAATAACCAACAGCAGCGAGGACTCTCTGACAGCATATCCCTTCTTCCTCCCGGGTTTCGGCCCCTGTGTAACAATGTTCAATGTCAAGAAGAAAGCTCCTCCGTGAGAGATGCGAGACCGGTGCAAAGCGCACCTGACACTCATTATCCCTCTGCTTGTCACATTATTGTTATAAATAGGCTAAAAATAATAAGCATTCCACATTCACTGTCTGAATTAGCCTTCAAATAAACAAACGCTTATACTGTAGCTTATAGCACATCGGACATAATGTTATGTGCTCCTTTGTCTCAAAGTACATTGAATAAAAGCATCCGCTTAACAAAAAAAGTAAATATACTTAAAATTCTTTAACACCTAAAAAGAATAGTTCACCCAAAAGTGAATTTTTTTAATACATTTTTGATCTGTACTGTATGTGCATTCACAAAGTGAAACTCAGCAACTGTCTGTCTGTTGCCGTAACACCCACTGCATGTGTCAGCATTTTGTGCCTTCAAGACACATGATTCGTGTGCAGTTAATTTTTAAGTTAAATTACGTTTTTTTGTCCTTTTCTCATGTAAAGCTTGAGAAGAGGTCCCAAATTCACTCCCACTGTAACCTTAAAACCTAAAACAACACTTTTCAAACAAAGCAAGCAGTACAAAAACAAAGTCCTTATTCCACAATTTCCTGTGTTTTGAAGATGAATGAAAGTCCAAGGGTTATCAAACGACTTGAGGGTGAGTAATTCATGACAGAATATTCATTCTCTAACTACCAGTTTGTAACCAGATTTCTTTTTTTAACATGAACTAACAAAGAAAAATACCCTCACAGCATCCATTTGTCATGGTTCCACTATCATGTCATGTTTTATTCCTGTCTCGAGTGGAGCCATGGCATTGCCTGATGGTTTTATGTGGGAAAGACATAGTTCTTTCTCGTGTCTCGTCTTTGGCCCCACCCCTCTCATTACTCGTCAGCCTCTCCTTAGTGCTAATCCCCAGCACCTGTTCCTCGTTATGATCCTTTGTTTGTTCCCTATAAAGAGTCCTCATGTTTCATTGTCCTGTGCTGGTACACCATTAACCTTACTTACATTCTTTACAAAAAGTAAAAAAGTCACACAAGTACAAGTCTGTGCCACACAAAATAAATATAGTTATTATGTGTTAAATGTTTTAAATATGTAAAACAATATAAAATTATTTCAGTAACTGTAATGTACTAAATGATTAGAATATAAAATACAAATAAAAATAGCCTTATCACAGAGTGTGGTGTCTGAGAAAGGTTGTCACACTTGGTGTCAAATCAGGAAGAACACCTCAGAATTCCAATTCAAGCCGGTTTTAATGTCCAAATAAAGGGGAACAAAACAGGCAGTTAAACGGAAAATTTCCAGGAATCCACAATAACAAGAAATCCACAAAACACTTTATCCCCTCTGATAAATCAAAGCAGAAGGCGTGTTTAAAGGTCATAGTTGCTGAAATGAGGAAGAACGTTACTGATTAAATTAACTTGACGTTCAGGAAGGGATTTCATTTGACAGTCTGAGTGACTGCAAGACGATTTCTATATTTTAACACACTCGGCAGTTAGTAAGAGGATTTTTAACATTAATTTTGACATATACCTGGGATAGTAATAAAAACAATAACTAATTATGAATAAATCATAACTAAAGTTAAATGGTATGGATTCGAATGCACTGAGTTAAAATGATTAGATAATCTATTGTATTATTTTAGGTGTGTTACATTTTGAACAACAGTAACATTTGATAAATATGATTTACAGAAAAGATGATTTTGTGGGCTCTTCTACTGAGCTTGACTCTTTGCCCTGTATCACCAAAAGTTTCACAGTAAATAATCTATACATTACATAGAGAATACAATGGTAGGTGTATATGTGTTAAGTTAGTGTATATATAATGGTAATATTGATTCGTGAGATGTTTTAATATTGTTTTCTCATTTCCTCCTCAGCCTTCATCAACTGTAACTAGTGAGTAAAACATAAAGTCAATATTAACTTTATTTTAAAGTTACTTTAATGTGATTTTGTATATTTATATGTTATACAGTACCATATGTGTTTCTTTACATCATGTTGTCAATTAAATTAAGTTTACATCATCAAAGACGTATGAATTTTATAAGAAATCACTTTACAATTTAAATACTTGACTTCTGTTTGTACGTCTCTTAAAGACTATACAACATGTATAAACCTTTGTTTATTAATGTCTTATAACACAATGTTCCTGATATACAGCGACGCCACACGCATACAATTAACATTTTGATTGTAAGCCATAATAAGAGATTTGAGCTACTACTCTCATATCAAAATGAAGTTTGGTATTGAAATCACACAGAGACAATATTTCCGGGATTAAACACAATGAACACAACTCTACAATGAAAATAAACCTCTTATTTTTCTTTTCTTTCTTTCTTTCTTTCTTTCTTTCTTTTCATTCTTTCTACTTTCTACAAGATGTTGATGAGGAACGGAAGGACATTCCTGATATAAACAAAGGTAAAACTGCTGTTTTATATAAATATGTCTGTGAAGCAGTAATATAACACAAATATTTCAGTGTCTATAATGTTTTCATGAAATGTGATTAATGTGTTTTATGGCATTAGGTTTACATCTTAAAGAGGGAGACATCATGGTGGTGAGTTCTAGTATCCTGGCAGATATTATCATTACTATTTCCTGCTAATAGTCACTGCATATTATCTGCTTTAAAGTCAAGGCAAAAGAGTTCAGTCTTGGATAAAGAATCCAGATGGGAAATCCCTGTCCCCTACGTGCTGAGTGCTGATCTGAGTAAGACAATGTTTATTTATAAATATACTGTATGTGTTTTTATCCTTCCTATTTCAACTAATTCAAAGTTATGTTGTGGTCTCTAAAACAGTAAATGTATGTTATTACAAAGTTAATACTGCAAATTCCTGTCAGTGTAACAATCTTTAGATTTATGTTCTCAACAAACCATTATTTGTATATCTTGGGGAACATTGTACGTACATAACATAACATAACATAACTTAATGTATTATGAAAATAATAATTTGCATGATATTCATAAGATTTATTTACATCAAGGCCCAACATATCGAGAGAGTGCAGCTGTATGACAATCTGTCACCTGCATAGAGATGAGTCTGTCAGAAATAGTGATCTTACAAGAAGTCTTTGTCCTTTATTGGGGTGCTCTTTATCTTAAATTTAGAACATGAATCTGGTTGCACTTGAACAGCAACTTGCAAAGCTGTGGTGTGTTTCTACTTCAAAATGAGTTAACATATACCTGCTAAATGTACAGTCTAGCATGCCTTGTTGTTTACTGTTTGTGTGTGATTAGAAAAAATACATTTCTTTTTCAGAATGAAGATCTTTTGACTTTCTTGGATTTCAGTTTTTGTGTGTACTTGATGGGCTTTGATTGTGGTTATAGGTGTGAACTATAGAGGAGTTATACTGAGAGCTTTTGAGCAGTTCAGACTGAAATCATGTGTTGACTTTAAGCTCAGGATGACAGAAGAATTTCACATTTCCGTGGAGAACCGTGAGGGGTACAGTACAGTTCCATTAACTAATGTATATATAGACTACACATAGATCAATTGATGATGATTTTACAGGTGTTGGTCATATATCGGGCGGAGTTCCCCGGGTCAGAGTCTTTCCATTGGAAACGGCTGTGGAATCATAGGCATTGTTGAGCACGAGTTTCTTCATGCACTGGGATTTTACCATGAACAGTCAAGATATGACAGAGATGATTATGTGACAATAAAAATTGAAAACATCCTCTCAGGTAGTCCTATAATGTTTCACCTCTTTTGTACATTCAAGTATACATATAAATACACCATGAGTTATTCCTTATAAATAATCCACCATGATGACTTTAGTAGTTTTTATTTTCAGGCAAAGAGAGTAATTTTGATAAATACAGTGAGAAGGTAACAAGCATCCAAGGCACACCATATGACTACATGTCTGTGATGCATTATGATAAAAATGCCTTTAGCAATGGTAACGGATCCACAATCATCACCAGACGTCCTGAGTTTGAGAATGTGATTGGTCAGCGTGGACATGAGTGAATATGATGCTGTTGAGCTCAACTTACTCTACAAATGCAGTAAGTTTTTGTCATTTTTATAACCTTGTCATGGTTCTCCCATTTCTGATCAGGCTTTTCCAGCCTTGGGGTAGAACCATGATAGTATCACGTGTTTTGTGTGAGAAGGACATGGCTAGGCTTGGATATTGGCTGTCATGTGCCTTCTCGTGTCTCGTCTATGACCCCGCCCCTCTCGTTCCTCGTCAGCCTTCCCTGAGTGCTTAATCCCCAGCACCTGTTACTTGTTAATTATCCTTTGTCTGTCTTCCTTTGAAACATCCTCATGTCCATTGTCCTGTCTCGCTCATTGTTTGATGTGGCTGTTCATTGTGGATATACCTTGTGTTGATACCTTGTTCCCGTCAAAGCTCCTGTTCGGTATTAGTAAGTGTTAGTTTGGTGTCTGTACCCTGTGTTATTTTCTAGTCTAGTGAGTCAGAGTCTTTTGTTAACTTTGTTATTTATCCTGTATTGTTTTCCCCCTAGAGGGTTTTGTTTTGTCCTTTTGTCTTATTTATTGTTAATAAATACCCGTGTTAATACCCCTTAACCATCTGTCTGTCTGCGTTTGGGTTCTCTCCTTGTCTATCCGTGACAAACCTTTATAGCGGGGTTGATTCTATTGAATGTAAGGAATTTGTGATGGTCTGATTCATACAGATGGTACGTGTCAGAGTTACACAACACCACAAACAACAAAAGACACAAGAATGTCACTTGAAACATGTAACACGGAAACTCTTTAATCCTTTGCGTTTCTTCATTTGTTTCTTCATTTCTTCATTACGTTTTTGAACGTTTCATTTGTGTTGTAGATTCAGCCACGTCTTTCCTTGACCACTGTAGTTTTGATGACGAGTCTCTGTGTAAGATGAGTGTTTGTTCTTCATCTGAACATGGATGGCAGAGGGTGAGTTCAGTGAGCGATGTCAATGTAACTGACCACACCTACTGCAGCAAAGAGTCAAATGGTGAGATTTTCAGTGAATGTTGTTAGAATGTTTCATTTTTAATATCTGCAAGTTGTGCATATTCCTTTTTAGCGTGGTGTCTAGAGATGGTGCAGCACATTCTCACTCCAAACTTTTCAAGTGTGGACGCTTGGTCAGCGCCCTTCTGCGTCACTTCTCCAAGCATAGGACATTTGCTTTCGGTTCTTTGTCTTACTCATCAGTTCAAGGCGCATTTAATGGCTCTCACAAAAAATGGCCACAACTGATATTCCATAGTGCGAATAAAAAGGACTATGGTAAACTATGCTCAAACTGTTTAAAAGTGTTACAACTTGCGTTGCAAACATACATTTATTTATACTAACTAAATGCGTTACGCAAATTCCAGAATGACTGTGTAAAGCAAATACAGTTATCCTGGCTGTTTAAGTTTAAATTAATCATACCTCATTGTATATTAAAACACTAGTATATAATTTTGTAGTAACGGTAAAAACTGCATGCCCATCTTGTCTGTGTTTTGATACCAAAGGTTGAAAGGTTGAAAACTGACACTAAAGGGCACTCTGCGCAATAAAAAGGGAAGCGGAAGTGTGTTATCAAAGCTTCAATGTGTAACAAGTTGGGAGTGAGAATGTGTAGAAAATGGTCAACACTATTATATTACATAAATATCCCCCAAATCTGCTTCCCATCAAATAACTAATATTTTTTTTATTATCACCTATCTTTAGTATCCAAGAAAGTAATTATATCTCTCAAAATGTTATTTGCTTCCTCTTCAATGAACTTGAAGTGTGTCATCGCATTTGACACTTAAGGGTTTGGTCAAAAAGAAACCTAAAGAACTGAAGTAAACACTTAGTAGTTAAGAGTAAATAGTTCTTGACAGCCTTTAGGTGATCCATTTTCATTAAGACTTCCTTTAACCCTTTTAACTAAGTGTTTGCTTAAAGGTTTTTTTCACTTGTCACTGATGACAGATGATCAGCTGAGATGTACTACCCCTATAACAACAACAACTTGGTAATGCCAGTACCTGCTGTACAACATCAGGAAAAACAGGTTTCTAGTCGAAACTCTTGTCATATTACTAGACATGGTTGGGTGAAATATAGACAAAAACAAACGTTGGGTTATAAATGAACCCATTTATAACCCAACCGTGAGAAGGGAAAATTGAAAGGATGTTTTGGGAAGGGTTTTGTATTTAAAAAAGTTACAACAAAATTGTTTTCATCTCGGACGTCTAATATGTCAATGAAACTGATATTTTTACCTGCAGGCAACTCTTTCTTCATGCACTTCAATGCAGTGGGGAGAAATGAGGGCGACTCGGCTCGACTGGAGAGCAGAGAAATGACCCCAACAAGAGATTGCAAAGTTCAGTGCCTGCAGTTCTATTACTATCACAGTGCCAATGAGAATGACCAGCTCAACATCTGGATCCGGGAATACCGTGACGCCGCAGACAGAAGAGGAACTTTGAGACTCATGGACCAGATCACAGGTCTTACTCGCTGCTACAGAATAAAAACACAATCAAACAATAATCTACAAGAGTGCACGTCATTTCAGTCTTTAGCCTTTCCAACATCAGTGCTATTGTAAAACAGTCACCAAAGAATATACTGTAACTACCAAAAACACGAAGCATTAAATCTCCTTTTTGCCAATTAAGTCGAAGTATACTGTCCAGAGGTTTCTGAAAGTGACACTTTGTGATATTTTTTTGCAGGACGGCCTAATAACTACTGGCAGCTGCACCACGTGCCATTTAATACAAATAAAACCTTCCAGGTAGTATTTGAAGCCCGTAAAGGAGCTGGAAACTCCAGTGGTGGTTTCTCATTGGACGATATCAATATTTCACAGACCGAGTGTCCTCACATATGGCAGATAAAGAACTTTGAGAAGCTCATGAATGAAACACCGACTGGTTCTGACATATTCAGTCCATTGTATTACTCTAGTGATGGTTATCGCTATCAGGTGTTCTTGAGGAATGCCGTGACTTACTTTTCGCTGTATGTTCGTCTGGTCTCTGGTGAGTTTGATGATAAGCTGCAGTGGCCTTGTCCATGGAGACAAGTGACCTTCCAGGTGCTTGACCAGAATCCACACATGCAGAGACGCTTGTCTTATGAGATGAGCATCACCACAGACCCAACTCTGGTTATTGGTGAGACAGTATTTCACCTGTTTTCACCATCACTCTTCATCTGTTATTTAAATATACTGTCACATCAGAGCTAAACATGAAGTTATTACTATCCCTTAAGACCTCTTTGTCCCATTAGTGAAGGTGGCACGTATTTCTGGAACAATCCTCGAATCAGTGGAACTCAAACCATTATTGGCAATGAATCTGTATTTGTTACGAGTGAAAAAGGCTATGAGTATTTCATGTACAAAGATGAGCTCACTAAAAGAGACTTTCTCAAGGGTGGAGACATCATATTTCTCTTCAGCATGCAAGGTAGGTTTGGTGACTTCAAAGAACTGATTTTCACGATGTTCACATGGTCCACAGCTGCTCCTGAGATAACACTTTTATCTGTGAATATAAATGTTGTTACTAATCCAGAATATTTTGTCTTAGATCTCTCATGGCTGCTTCAGTATAAATCTGTACCCTGTCCAAATGTGAGAGTGAAGCATATCAACGCTACGGTTAATGAAAATATCAGTCAGGGTCCATGTGTTTCCAGTTAAATCGTCTTGGTTTCTAACCTCAGTTCCCTGATGGAGGGAACGAGACGTTGTGTCGAACCGACAGATGGGGTTCGCCCTTGAGAAATCTGACTACTTTTAGAAAAGGCCAATAAAATTGGCGAACGAAATATGCATGCCGGCCTCCGCCTCCGGATGTCCGGTATGAAACGAAGCCGGCGTGCTCCATTCATTCACCTTGTGTTCTGAGGAGCCTGAGAGGCTCTCACGACTGCTGCAGAGGGTGATGAGCGTTGTGGCATAAGGGACATAACGTCGAGAGACTGACAGAAAGGGAACGTCTTGGTTACGTCTGTAACCTCAGTTGCTTGATGGAGGGAACGAGACGGTAGGACAATATTTTTGGGGAACGTGGGCTATCCGCTGCACAACGTCTTGAGAATTCGCCGATATAGATACGAGTAGTCTTGTAGTCAGGAGCGAAGGCTCTGAAGAACAAAAGGTGAATGAATGAAGCACGCCGGCTTCCTTTTATATCGGACATCCATAGAGGGAGCCTGGCATTCAAATTTCATTCGCCAATTTCATTGGCCTTTTCCAAAAGTAGTCAGAGTTGATAGGTTCTCAAGGGCTAACCCCATCTGTCGGTTCGACACAACGTCGAGAGACCGAAAGAAAGGGAACTCCATTCACCAACCTTTCTAAATATGTCTGATGTTGATATTTTAGATACTTGTGGCACAAAGTAAAGCTCAAATTGGTTCACTGAATATGCAAAAATAGCATCTGATAAATATGTTATATTTCCAGTTCAATGTAACCCAATAAGATATTGTGTAATTATTTATGTTGATGTTTTTTGCTTAGGGCTCTTACCTCCCCCCAGCCAATCATTACGACTGTACCTGGACCCAACCCGTAGGTCACAGTCTAATGTGGTTATTTAGTTTCATAGGGCTTGAAAAGGTTGAGATTGGCTTTTGCATAAACAAAGCATGCAACGCAAACACTCAAATATATGAGAACAATATTCTCTTCTAAAGTTCACGGTTTAGAGAAAAGTTTTTTTGTATTTATCAATAACTATCCTCCTCACATCTTTATCTCTCTTTTCTCTTTTAGTGACTGTCCAGGCAGTTTCTGTAGTTCCAGCTCAAGGACTCTTCCATCCTCTATGATCTTGCTAGTGGTTTTGTTTTTGTTGTTGCTTAATTAATCATGAGAAATAACAGTTACCTAACTTCACAAAAAAAAAAAATGAATCACTAGATTCATGTTAAACCATCTGTTATATCTAGTAAATGATCAATTTGTATTTGATTACATGAGCTAAGTATACACAGCACTCATCATGTTCATCTCAACTCTAAACCTTACATGCTTAAATATGAATATTCCTTTAATTGTGTGAAATCATTGTTAAACTACACTGACCAAAATTATAAACTCAACAGTTTTGTATTCACCCCCATTTTGCATTAGCTGAACTCAAAGATCTAAGACTTTTTTGGTAATATTTCTCTCAAAATTGTTCACAAATAATTGATAGTATGTATAGATAATAGATAATCCATCCACCTCACAGTTGTGGCATATCAAGACGCTAATTAAACAGCATGGTTATTGCACAGGTGTGCCTTAGGCTTGCCACAATAAAAGGCAATTTTAAAATGTTCAGTTTTATCTCACAGCACAATGTCCCAGATGTCGCAAGTTTTGAGTGTGCGTGTTATTGGCATGTAGACTGCAGGAATATCCACAAGTATTGTTTCCTTCGAATTGAATGTTCAATTCTCTACCATAAGCCGTCTCCAAAGTCATTTCAGAGAATTTGGGAGTACATCCAACTGGCCTCACAACCACAGACCATGTGTAACCACATCACTAGAGGACCTCCACATCCAGCATCTTCACCTCCAAGATCGTCTGAGACCAGCCACCCGCACAGCTGCTGCAACAATCGGTTAGAATAACCAAAGAATTTCTGCACAAACTGTCAGAAACTGTCTCATGTAAACTCAACTGCATGCTCGTCGTCCTCATCGGGGTCTCAACCTTACTGCAAGTTTTATTGTAACCGACTTGAGTGGGCAAATGCACACATTCGATGGCGTCTGGCACTTTGGAGAGGTGTTCTCTTCACTGATGATTTCCGGTTTTCACTGTACAGGGCAGATGGCAGACAGCGTGTATGGCGTCGTGTGGGAGAGCGGTTTGCTACGATGGCCGTAAAATGCCAAACAACAAAAAGCAAAACAAATAAAAAATCTAAAAGCAAAATAAAAATAATAAAATCTGAATTTCAAATCTGAAAAAGCAATATCAAATCTTAAAACAAGATAGCAAACCATAAAACACAACAACAAATCACCAAATAAAATAACAAGACAGAAAACAAAACGCCAAGTCAGAAAACACAGCGACAAATCAGTCAACCGTAAAAGGTATGTATTTTTTTGGAATGGAATAGCTACTGCTGATTGGACGAAACTCCTGTCAAACAAGATATCCAGGATGATTAATGTTATTATGAGGAAGGACATTCACATTGTGAATGCCCATTGTTGCCATTCATCCTTGACCATCACCTCATTTTGCACCTCATGTTGTAAGGCCCCATGTTGCAAGTATCTGTACACAATTCCTGGAAGCTGTAAACATCCCAGTTCTTGCACTTCATTTAACCCATTGAGCATGTTTGGGATGCTCTGGATCAAAGTGTTCCAGTTCCTTCCAATATCCAGCAAACTTCGCACAGCCTTTGAAGAGGAGTGCCTCAAATTCTTGGCAAGAAACACAAGCATATCTACATGATGCGGCATCAGCCTTGCATGAAGAGGTGAACAAATGTTGCCTGACGTACTAAAAATGTGCTCTGATGCACAACTTGCAGCAGATATACACAGGTAACTTCAAGCGAACGTCGACAGCACCAAAAAACTGGCCTCATTTATTCAACACTATCTGACCGGGCTGTCTCCTGGATCTATCTCTGGAGGTTTTTGGTATCCATCCAGTTCTCTCCTTACATTTTGCTATGAACAGAAACTAACAATAATAGATCATTTTACCTGTTTACCTGTCAAAAATATTCGTTCACATAATTTGTTAGTTTTTCATTCTCAGGAGTTTGCTCCTGAGAATGTAACATCATCCCCAACTGCATGCGATGTTGCTCCTCTTTTCTCAACCAAGATACCCGTCAAAGATCCACTCATCACTGACTTTGTCCATGTGATGCAGAAACGTCTTGGTTACGTATGTAACCTCAGTTCCCTGATGGAGGGAACGAGACGTTGTGTCGAGAACGACAGATGGGGTTCGCCCTTGAGAACCAATCAACTCTGACTACTATAGAAAAGGCCAATGAAATTTGGCGAATGAAATTTGCATGCCGGTCTCCGCCCCCGGATGTCAGGTATAAAAGGAAGCCGGCGTACAGCATTCATTTACCTCTTGTTCTGGAGAGCCTGAGAGCCTCTCACGACTGCAGCAGCATACGATACGTGTTTGTGGCATAAGGGAAACAACGTCTCGTTCCCTCCATAAGGGAAGCGAGGTTACATACGTAACCAAGACATTCCCTTTCCCGTCCGGCTCGGGTTTACACCGGGTGAGCGCAACTCTTAATCAGAGAAGCGCTGCAGAGGCCACCTCCTACCCGTGGGGAGGAAAATGGTGGATATAAGTATGGTCTCGTCCTTGGAGGAGAACGCATGGAACGTGCGGACTGAGTAGTAAACTGCGAGGTGGAGGTCCACCTTGGGATGCTCATGGGTTACCATGTGTGGGAACCATTGTCATGAGGGTATAGCAGATGGAACAGCCCACGGGGGGGTGTTTCTGCGTCTGATAGCACCAGGTCCGGTTAGAACTATCTGTGATAGGTGATATGGTGTGCAGGCCTAAAGGGGAAGGCTGCTCTGCCCAGCCAACCCCCAGGGGGTGCTTGCATAGTGATGGATGGAATGCCTGTTCTTAATCAGTGTCTGGGTAAGAAGGAAGGTTGGTGAGGTACCAGTTTCTTAACCATGTGTTTGGGTAAGAAGAAAGGTAGATAGCACACTGACCCAACCTCTTGGAGTCACGCAGAACGTGGGCTGACACCGGGTTTACGCGAAGGTTGTTAACCCTTGCGAAGGTGATCTCTGCGTTCATCAAACCAACGGCATCTTGTATTGGCTTCCCATAAGGTCAGTAAATCGCTTTCCCGCTCATTCTCTTTCACATCTCCTTCCTGGTGGAACATTCTTTCTAACTCAGTCAGGTCAACCACATCTCTCACAACGTTAAAAAAACTACTTAAAACCCATCTCTTCAGTGAATACTTGGCAGACCAATGGGGAAAAAAAACACTAACCCTCTCTTTCTCTCAACAGGTATTGGTCTAGATTTTGTTGAAACTAGTTACTTTGTATTAACATCTACTTTATTATTGCTCCTGTATGACATATCGCTTATTGCTCCCTGAACTCTCCATAAATTGCTTTGGATAAAACGTCTGCTAAATAACTAGATGTAAATTTAAGTCACTCCACCTGAGTCACATGTCATTGAGATTACCCAAACAGCTGCACTTGATTAAATAATTTATCTTGCCGTCATGAGAAACATTTAACTGGAATGTGAGTGAATGGAGGAGAACCAACACCACTTTGCTGGGAATTGTGAACTTCCCAATATTTTAAAGATGAAGGAGGATGATGCCTTGTTGGCTATCACAATGTGGGATTTATTTATTAACATGTTTTATGAACTATAAGTGTATAAATAAAATGGTGCCATATAAAAATAAAAAATATTATATAAAATATGCATTAAGCAAATACAGCAGTTTCATGCAGACTTAATATTTTTCAAATCATTTATTTTGGGGATGGTTATTGATCATTGATACATTTTCAAAAAATGTAATGAATGTTAAAAACATCAAGTATTTAATTTAAGAACAAGAAAAATGGACTTGTTTTTTTCATACTACAGTACTGATGACTTTAACCCAAGCTCTGATAATATCAATAGCAGCAAGTCGGTTAAATTGTATGTATATTTAGCATTTTGTATTTGGTTTTGCGCTTGAAGAAGAAGCATGCATTTTGAGAAGTTTCTCAGGTTTACTATAAGGGGTGAGACATACAGGTATCATATTTTTAACACATTTTCTGATATTATAGATCTTTTTTCAACATAACACAATGAGAATCCGCCTGGAAGGCCGTCCGAGACACCGGCTGCTGGGCCGGGATGGCGCCTCCAATCCCGATCTGCAGGGAACGACCCTCAGGGATCGCGACCAGTGGAGATGAGTAGGCAGGATAGGGTAACATACCATAAACACGAAACGACAAGAATTGCGATAACAATCCAACAAGGAACAGTGAAACAAAAGGGATTTAAAAAGGGAACAACTAATGAGGGATAATTACAAACGGGAGGTGACCAGCAGGTGACAGAGGTTAAACACTAAGGAATGATTACGGGAGACAGAAGGGCGGGGCTGAGAGACATGACAGGAGGACATGTGACGCAAAGTAACAACAACAGCCACGCGTCTCCACACAAAACAACCAAAGGACCTGTCCTGACCTTGTCCAGAGAGTTAGAGAACTCAAAAACAGGAAGGACAAAGTCCTGACAAGGTCAGGTAAGTCAAGTAAAGTTTCTCTTCACACTCAAAAAAAGAAGCAAGAAAGTGTGGCATGTCATCTGTCATTTTATTTATGGCATGTGTCAAATATTGTATTTGTTTTCACACAGTAAGACTTCCTGATCTGATCCAAACCTAGATGAAATCAGTCACAAGATACCATGACATCAAAACTTCTTCATGAACAATCAGCCTTCGTACAGATTATACAAAGCATTTCTAAAGAAGATCAAGTGTGTTCCAAGTAGGAATAATGAATGACATGCACTTTCTTTGTAAGAATTTTCTCATACAATAAATACAAGTCTAATTTACTTAAAGAGTACCAATAGCATACTTTTTTTTAGACCCTACTTTTGTTTATGGAGTGTCCAACAACAAGTTTATGTACATACAATGTGTTTAAACACTATAATGTCGTAATAATAGGCAGTTATTCGTACCTTACTTCTTGACTGACTCTCAAATGATTCATTCCGCGATTCATCCGTCAAGGCCCCGCCTACCCGCTAACCTTATGTAATGCGATTGGTCAGATGGTGTAGTCTGTTGTTATTGGTCAAACGCGTTCATCATTTGACACAAATGGAACCCCACTACCATCATTACAGGATTACGGTTTACATGTGGTTGGATGTCATGTATATTATCTGTGTAGCTAGAGATGGCGGCGATTTTACCGTACCAATTTGAGTCCGAGTGTGACGAGGAAGCATCAGAAGACGCTAATCCACAACAAACTCCACCACGACTGGAGCAGGATGTTTGTCAGTGGCAAGTGTGACGAGTCACCCCTGGCGCTATCAGTGTCGCCATGGAGACGGAGGCAATCCGAGCGGCACAGCTGCCGCTCGTCACAATCAGATGCCAGCAGGTATAAAAGCTGCTGGTAGACAAACAAAGGTGAGCAACGTCTCCATGAGGTTGGAATGTCACTGAGCCTCTGTCTATGTTTATGCCCTACAGGATCAGCTATCTAGAGACTGGTAAAGGACTTATATCGCTAAGCCGGAAGTGAAAGGACCCGGAAGGAAAGATTCGTACTGCTTCAAGGAAGAAGCAAGGAGAAGCTAGACTCGGCGCCTGGGGACCAAGCACCGCCTAGGAATTCTTACTCATTGACATTGACAACTTATTGTTTAATAAAATACCCTTCGGGGGTGGTAATTTGTACTTCTGTGT
The DNA here is from genome assembly GCA_029783895.1 of Triplophysa bombifrons. Taxonomy (NCBI): domain Eukaryota; kingdom Metazoa; phylum Chordata; class Actinopteri; order Cypriniformes; family Nemacheilidae; genus Triplophysa; species Triplophysa bombifrons. The sequence goes on from CM056470.1 coordinate 8,331,599, forward strand.
ACGTGTCGTTGCTTCGCCCGTCACACAAGTGACAACTCTTGTCATAAAAACTCCCAGTGTGACAACATGAATGTTGTGCTTTTGCTCATCAATGAAATAAAAGATTATTTTTTTCTTAAAATACTGTTAATACGTTAGAAATACTATTATTTCGTCTTAACTGTGCGTTGTCATGGTACATAGAGCAATTTAGAAAGTCAACGTTATGAAAAATTATTGTAGTATCACCCAAATATATCTATATAGGTGCACGTGCGGCAAATGTGTCAAAATGCAAAGATAATAGCAAGATAAACAAACTGTAACACCCCAGAAATAACGGTACATGCTAATGTAAACGTTATATGCATTAGCTAACCACAGACATAAGTGTATATAAGTGTAAAATATTTCTGGAGTTCAGACAAAAATGAATAGACACACTTATAGGTTGTGATTCGGTGGAGCTAACAGGTCCAAATAGAGTTTGTATTCCCCCTCTTTCAAGGATAGTCGTTTCACCTACACTGCAGTGAACGTGCCAAGATTATTAAACTGATCTTCGGTGAAATGACGCTCGCACAGTTAAACCCTGGGGTTATACTCCTCTGGTATCGTTTGAAAAATGAATTGTAACCATTTTTCCCTCAGACGTTCTTCCTTTGGTAGTTGAAATAAGACGGACTTACGGACTTAGTGTCACACCGTAGAACACAGGCTCTAGACATGATACATACGCATCATGAACGAGCGACAGTGTTTGGGGAGGACAAATAAGTTTTCGCGTCAGTCTCAGCAAAATGTAGGCGGGGACTATGTGTAGTGACGTAGATACGCAGGTTAACTATTCCACGTCTCGTTTGTGTGATTCAGAGTCGACTCCCATTTTTACAAGCAAATAACTTTGTTATTTATTCACCTTTGGACTTACAACTTGGCAGAAAGCTTACTTTCAAACACGTCAACATAACAGACTGCATGAAATGTCATTTTCATGATCTCATGCTACATACTATTTAAGCTCAGAACAAAGCAGCACAGATCTTACAATACACTGTTTTAAAAAATAACGCAAAATTTACACGTGATATCTTTATTCCAATTCCAAATGTCTACTGACATTCTAAAACTCGCAAAACTATAGGACAATAGTGGACAATAACAGCAAACTGGTATTTTTTGGTACAAAATCAACAGCTCTTTTCACATAAGAAAACCATTGAACTTTCAATGAAATCATCTGACTTCTATTATTATTTGAAATATTATTACTACAAATAGGCTAGAAAATAATAAACATTCCACATTTACTGTCTAAATTAGCTTACCTATAAACAAACGCTTATACAGTTCATTACACAAAATGTTTTTAGCTCTTTCGTTTCTAAGTCTATGGAATGAAAGCATTCGCTAGTCAAATGAATGTAAAAATACAGAAAATTCTTGAACACTTTAAAGGAATAGTTCACCCAAACGTGTAATGTTTTTCATACATTTTTTGACCTGTTCTGTATGTATTCACGAAAGTGAAACCAAGCAACTGTCTGTCTGTTGCCATAACACCAACTTCATGAGTCAGCATTTTGTGCATTTATGACACTTACAGCATGAGTTGTGTGCAGTTAATTTATAATGTTTTTGTGTCCTTGCTTGTGTAAAACTTGAGAAGAGGGTCCCCATCCACTCCCACTGTAACCTTAAAACCTAAAACAACACTTTCTAAACAAAGCAAGCATTACAAAAATAATGACTTTATTCAACAATTTCCTCCTCAAGCTTAATTTGTGTTTTGAAGATGAATGAAAGTTCAAGGGTTATCAAATGGCTTGAGGGTGAGTAATTCGTGACAGAATATTCATTCATTAACTAACAATTTGTAACCAGAGCTCTTCTTTTAACATGAACTAACAAAGAAAAATACCTTCACAGCATTCAATAACCTTACTTACATTCTTAACAAAAAGTAAAAAGTTCACACATGTACAAGTCTGTGCCACACATATTACACACCATAATTTGGATATTATGTGTTAAATGTTTTAAAAATGTAACATAATATAACATTATTTCAATAACTTTTATGTGCTACATTATTAGATTATAAAATACAAATAAAAATAGCCTCATCACAGAGTGTGGTGTCTGAGAAAGGTTGTCATACTTGGTGTCAAATCAGGAAGAACACCTCAGAATTCAAATTCAAACCGGTTTTAATTTCCAAATAAAGGGGAACAAAACAGGAAGTTAAACGGAAAATCCCAGGAATCCACAAAACCAAGAAATCCAATAATCAAGTAATCCCCTCTGATAAATCAAAGCAGAAGGCGTGTTTAAAGGTCATAGTTGCTGAAATGAGGAAGAACGTTACTGATTAAATTAATTTGACGTTCAGGAAGGGATTTCATTTGACAGTCTGAGTGACTGCAAGACGATTTCTATATTTTAACACACTCGGCAGTTAGTAAGAATTTTTTTTACAATAATTTTGACATGTACCTGGGATAGTAATTAAAACAATAACTACTTATTAATAAATAATAACTAAAGTTAAATGGTATGGATTCGAATGCACTGAGTTAAAATGATTAGATAATCTATAGTATTATTTTAGGTATGTTACATTTTGAGCAACAGTAACATTTGATAAATATGATTTACAGAAAAGATGATTTTGTGGGCTCTTCTTCTACTGAGCTTGACTCTTTGCCCTGTAATACCAATGGTAAGATTCACAGTAAATAATCTATACATTACATAGAGAATACAATGGTAGGTGTATATGTGTTAAGTTAGTGTATATATAATGGTAATATTGATTCTTGAGATGTTTTAATATTGTTTTCTCATTTCCTCCTCAGCCTTCATCAACTGTAACTAGTGAGTAAAACATAAAGTCAATATTAACTTTATTTTAAAGTTACTGTAATGTGATTTTGTATATTTATATGTAATAAAGTACTTTATGTGTTTCATTACATCATGTTGTTATCCAGCATTTTGTAAATTAAATTAAGTTTACATCATCAAAGACGTATGAATTTTATAAGAAATCACTGTACAATTTAAATACTTAACTTGTGTTTGTACGTCTCTTAAAGACTATACAACATGTATAAACCTTTGTTAGCCATAATAAGAGATTTGAGCTACTACTCTCATATCAAAATGAAGTTTGGTATTGAAATCACACAGCGACAATATTTCAGTTTACTTGAAAATAACATTTTACGGGATTAAACACAATGAAAACAACTCTACATTGAAAATAAACCTCTTGTTTTTCTTTCTTTTCTTTTTTTCATTCTTTGTACTTTCTATAAGATGTTGATGAGGAACGGAAAGACATTCCTGATATAAACAAAGGTAAAACTCCTGTTTTATATAAATATGTCTGTGAAGCAGTAATATAACATAAATATTTCAGTGTCTATAATGTTTTCATGAAATGTGAGCATATGTGTTTTATGGCATTAGATTTACATCTTAAAGAGGGAGACATCATGGTGGTGAGTTCTAGTATCCTGGCAGATATTATCATTCATATTTCCTGCTAATAATCACTGTATATTATCTGCTTTAAAGTCAAGGCAAAAGAGTTCAGTTTTGGATAAAGAATCCAGATGGGAAATCCCTGTCCCCTACGTGCTGAGTTCTTATCTGAGTAAGACAATGTGTTGTTTCTTTCAAGTATGTTTATAAATATACTGTATGTGTTTTTATCCCTCCTATTTCAACTATTTCAAAGTTACGTTGTGGTCTCTAAAACAGTTAATGTATGTTGTTACAAAGTTAATACTGCAAATTCCTGTCAGTGTAACAGTCTTAAGAATTATATATTCAACAAACCAATATTTGTATATCTTGCGGAACATTGTGCGTACATAACATAACATAACATAACATAACATAACATAACTTAATGTATTATGAAAATAATAATTTGCATGATATTTACAAGATTTATTTACATCAAGGCCCAACATATCGAGAGAGTGCAGCTGTATGACAATCTGTCACCTGCATAGAGATGAGTCTGTCAGAAATAGTGATCTTACAAGAAGTCTGTGCCCTTTATTGGGGTGCTCTTTATCTTAAATTTAGAACATGAATCTGGTTGCACTTGAACAGCAACTTGCAAAGCTGTGGTGTGTTTCTACTTCAAAATGAGTTAACATATACCTGCTAAATGTACAGTCTAGCATGTCATGTTGTTTACTGTTTGTGTGTGATTGACAAATTAGAAATGTTATTTTGTAAGAATGAAGATCTTCTGATTTTATTAGATTGAAGTTTTTGTGTGTACTTGATGGGTTTTGATTGTGGTTATAGGTGTGAACTATAGAGGAGTTATACTGAGAGCTTTTGAGCAGTTCAGACTGAAATCATGTATTGACTTTAAGCTCAGGACGACAGAAGAATTTTACATTTCCTTGGAGAACCGTGAGGGGTACAGTACAGTTCCATTAACTAAATATAAATACATAAATATCTAAAAAATATTAAAATATTGTGAAAAAGGTCAATATTTGTTGTCACTCTTCTCAGAAAGTGAAACCAATATATTATAAAGATTCATTTAACATACAGGATAGTAAAATATTTCAAGCCTTTATTTCTGGAATTGTTGATGATTATAGCTTACAGAAAATTAGAATATTACATCAGATCTATAAATAAAGCATATTTGAAACAGAAATGTCAGGCTTCTGAAAAGTATGTTCATTTCTATGCACTCAATATTTGGTTGGGCCTCCTTTAGCATAAATTACAACATCAATGTGGCGTGGCATGGAGTCAATCAGCCTGTGGCACTGCTCAGATGTTATTGAAGCCCAGGTTGCTTTTAAAGCGACCTTCAGGTCATCTGCATTGTTGGGTCTGGTGTCTCTCATCATAGATTCTCTATTTGGTTCAGGTCAGACGGTTTGCTGGCCAATCAAGCACAGTCCCACCATGGTCATTGAACCAGCTTTTGGTACCTTTGACAGTGTGGGCAGGTGCCAAATCCTGCTGGAAAATGAAATCAACTTCTCCATAAAGCTTGTCAGCAGAAGGAAGCATGATTTCCTGGTAGATGGCTGTGTTAACTGTGGACTTCAGAAAACACAGTGGACCAACACCAGCAGATGACATGACCGCCCAAATCATCATTGACTGTGGAAACTTCACACTGGACTTCAAGCAACATGGAATCCGCGCCTCTCCTCTTTTCCTCATGATGTGGGACCTTGATTTCAAAATGAATTGCAAAATTTGCTTTCATCTGAAAAGAGGACTTTGGTCCACTGTGTTTTTTTAAGTCCACAGTCATCGCAGCCATCTACCAGGAAATTTTAGACCACTTCATACTTCTTTCTGCTGACATGATGCTGACTTCATTTTCCAGCAGGACCTTTTTCATGATATTTAATTTTTTTAGATGTACCTGTAGACTACACATATAGATCAATTGATGTGATTTTGCAGGTGTTGGTCATATATCGGGCGGCGTTTCCGGGTTCAGAGTCTCTCCATTGGAAACGGCTGTGGATTCATAGGCATTGTTGAGCACGAGTTTCTTCATGCACTGGGATTTTACCATGAACAGTCAAGATATGACAGAGATGATTATGTGACAATAAAATATGAAAACATCCTGCCAGGTAGTCCTATAATGTTTCACCTCTTTTGTACATTAAAGTATACATATAAATACATCATGAGTGTATTTATATCAACAATCCAGCATGATAACTTAATAGTTTTTATTTTCAGGGTTTGAGAGCAATTTTGATAAATACAGTGAGAATATAACAAGCATCCAAGGCACACCATATGACTACATGTCTGTGATGCATTATGATAAAAATGCCTTTAGCAATGGTAACGGATCCACAATCATCACCAGACGTCCTGAGTTTGAGAATGTGATTGGTCAGCGTCTGGACATGAGTGAATATGATGCTGTTGAGCTCAACTCACTCTACAAATGCAGTAAGTTTTTCTCATCTTTATGACATTTATTACAGGGCGGATTCTATTGAATGCAAGGAATTTGTGATGGTCTGATAAATACTGCTGGTACGTGTCAGAGTTACACAAACAACAAAAGACACAAGAATGTCACTTGAAACATGTCACGTGGAAACTATTTAATCCTTTGCGTCTATTCTTTTGTTTACAAACTTTCATCTGTGTTGTAGATTCATCCACGTCTTTCCTTGACCACTGCAGTTTTGATGACGAGTCTCTGTGTAAGATGAGTGTTTGTTCTTCATCTGAACATGGATGGCAGAGGGTGAGTTCAGTGAGCGATGTCAATGTAACTGACCACACCTACTGGAGCAAAGAGTCAAATGGTGAGATTTTCGGTGAATGTTGTTAGAATGTTTCATTTTTAATATCTGCAAGTTGTGCATTTTCATTTATAGAGTGGTTTCTAGAGATGGTGCAGCACATTCTCACTCCCAACTTGTCAAGTGTCCCAACTTCTGCGTCACTTCTCCAAGCATAGGACACCCTTAAGCTTCAGTTTTTGGCTGTGCAGGGTACTTCTTTGCTTTTCGGTTCTTTATCTTACTCATCAGTTCAAGGCGCAACTAATGGTTCACACAAAAAATGGCCACAACTGACTTTTCATAGTAGGAATAAAAGGGACTATGGTCAACTATGGTCAAAACTGTTTAAAAGTATTACAACTTGCGTTGCAAACATACTGTAACAAGATTCAAAGTAGGGAAGGAAGGAGACGGGAACCGGCAAACATTAAAACATTTAATCAAATAATAACAAAGTATAAAAGACAGCCAGCAGCCCCTCACGGACGACTGCCGGAAACACAAACATAAATATAAACTTAACATGTGTTCGGGCCCGGTCCTCTCTCTTCGACGGTCCGGTCGCTCGTTCTCTTATATGCTCCCAATCTCCTACGTGATTCAAGCCCGTCGTGCGCACAGCTGGCGCTCATTCACAATTACTCACCGGTCTCGAACCACGGTCTCGCCCCGCCTACTCCACTACACATACATTTATTTACTTAAATGCGTTATGCAAAGTTTTTCAGAATGACTGTGTAATGCAAATACAGTTATCTTGGCTGTTTAAGTTTAAATTAATCATACCTCATTGTAAAATTACACACTGGTGAAATCAACAAGGTTGAAAACTGACACAAGAAGTGTGTTATCCAAGCTTCAATGTTTAACAAGTTGGGAGTGAGAATGTGTAGAAAAAGGTCAACACTATTATATTACATAAATATCCCCCAAATCTGCTAGAACCCATCAAATAACTGATATCATTTTTTTAATAATCACCTATCTTTAGTATCCAAGAAAGTATTTCTATCTCTCAAATATGCGTCGTTATTTTCTTCCTTTTCAATGAACTTGATAAGAGTCATCGCATTTGACCCTTAAGGGTTTGGTCCTAAATTTTTAAACATCAAAAAGAAACCTAAAGAACTTAAGTAAACACTTAGCAGTCTTGACAGCCTTTAGGTGAAAACTTTTCGTTGAGACTTCCCTTAACCTTTTAACTAAGTTAAAGATGTGTAAGATGATCAGCTGAGATGTACTACCCCTATAACAACAACCACTTGGTTATGACGGTAGCAGCTGTACAACTTTAGGAAAAACAGGTTTCTAGTCAAAACTCTTGTCATATTACTAGACATGGTTGGGTGAAATATGGACAAAAACTAACGTTGGGTTATAAATGAACCCATGAAATGTCGCAAGTCACCTTAGATAAAAGTGTCTGATAAACAAATTTAAACCCACTAGAGGAGAAACCGTGAGAAGGGAAAATTGAAAGGATGTTTTGGGAAGGGTTTTGTATTTAAAAAAGTTACAATCAAATAGTTCCCTTTCTGTCGGTGTCTCGACGTTGTGTCGAGAACGACAGATGGGGTTCGCCCTTGAGAACCAATCAACTCTGACTACTATAGAAAAGGCAAATGAAATTTGGCGAATGAAATTTGCATGCCGGTTGCGCCCCATAGGTCTGCGTACCCTGAACTAAGCACCTTCACAAGCTGCCGTTCAGGGTGCTCATGTAACGGAACGAACCACACCTGCACAGGCGGGCCTCGAACCGAGTCGGTTCGGCACGGGAGTCGGGCGCTCTAGCGAGGAGGCAAAGACCGCAGTCTCTAGCGTCTGTCGCTAGAGAGTCCTTTGAGGCAGAGGAGTGAGGTTTACATACTGCACAGCTCTACACTAGCTTGCCTCCGTTACACTCACCCCCCTAAACCTCACTCCCAATCCGGGTCACGGCACCAATGTAACGGAACGAACCACACCTGCACAGGCGGGCCTCGAACCGAGTCGGTTCGGCACGGGAGTCGGGCGCTCTAGCGAGGAGGCTAAAGACCGCAGTCTCTAGCGTCTGTCGCTAGAGAGTCCTTTGAGGCAGAGGAGTGAGGTTTACATACTGCACAGCTCTACACTAGCTTGCCTCCGTTACACTCACCCCCCTAAACCTCGCTCCCAATCCGGGTCACGGCACCAATGTAACGGAACGAACCACACCTGCACAGGCGGGCCTCGAACCGAGTCGGTTCGGCACAGGAGTCGGGCGCTCTAGCGAGGAGGCTAAAGACCGAAGTCTCTAGCGTCTGTCGCTAGAGAGTCCTTTGAGGCAGAGGAGTGAGGTTTACATACTGCACAGCTCTACACTAGCTTGCCTCCGTTACACTCACCCCCCTAAACCTCACTCCCAATCCGGGTCACGGCACCAATGTAACGGAACGAACCACACCTGCACAGGCGGGCCTCGAACCGAGTCGGTTCGGCACAGGAGTCGGGCGCTCTAGCGAGGAGGCTAAAGACCGCAGTCTCTAGCGTCTGTCGCTAGAGAGTCCTTTGAGGCAGAGGAGTGAGGTTTACATACTGCACAGCTCTACATTAGCTTGCCTCCGTTACACTCACGCAGAGGCGCATCCTGACATCTCTCGGGTGTCAGGATTGGTTCGTGGCAATCGACCTGAAGGACGCTTTACTTTCATGTCTCGATCCCCCTCGACACCGGCCGTTCCTACGGTTCGCGTTCGAGGGGCGGGCATATCAGTACAGAGTCCTCCCTTTCAGTCTGTCCCTGCGGGTACTAAACTATCTCGACGACTGGCTTATCTTAGCACACTCACTCGTTCTCGGTATGGAACTAAACTCTGTCACCATGACGGCGCAACTGTCTGCAGCACGCGCCCAGTCAGTGTTGAACTGGAGGCTCCTAGGACACATGGCATCCTCCGCGGGGGTAATACCCCTCGGGTTGATGCACATGAGACCACTTCAACACTGGCTACAGAGTCGAGTTCCGAGGACAGCGTGGCACACCGACAGCAGGCGCATGGTGATGTCGCTCTGCTGCCGATGCACCCTAACCCCTTGGTCTTCCATGACCTTCCTCCGGGCGGGGTTTCCCTAGGGCAGGTAAGGAGGCACGTCGTGGTGACGACGGACGCTTCGCTGCAGGGGTGGGGTGCAGTGTGCAAGTGTATGTAGTCGCTATCGCCACTCATCACGAATCAGTTGATGGAAAGTTTCTAGGGCAACACGACCTGGTCACCAGGTTCCTAAGGGGCGCGAGAGGGCGGAATCCGCCTCATCTCCACTCCATACCCTCTTGAGAGCCCCTTGGAGGTTCCGATCTTCCTCACCTGAGTAAGACGGCCCTCCTGTTGGCGCTCGCTTCCGTCAAGAGGGTAGGGAACCTCCAAGCATTCTCTGTGTCCCCGGATTGCCTTAAATTCGGCCCTGGCAAACTCTCACGTTATCTTGAGACACAGGCTCAGATACGTGCCCAAAGTTCCCACTTCTCCCTTCGGGAACCAAGTGGTGGACTTGCAGGCACTCCCCATCGGGAAGGAAGACCCAACCCCATCCGTGTTGTGTCCTGGACCGCACGCAGAGCTTCAGTAGCTCTGACCAGCTCCTTGTTTGTGTTGGAGGACAGCAGAAGGGGAAGGCTGTCTCCAAGCAGAGGCTGGTGCACTGAGTAGTGGTTGCCGTTACGACGGCATTCTGATCTCAGAATCTCCCATGCCCACCGAGGGCTTACTCCACACGGGGTATAACCACCTCCTGGGCACTGGCCAGAAGCACCTCTCTAGCAGACATCTGTAGAGCTGCAGGTTGGGCTACGCCCAAACAGCTTTGCCAGGGTTAACAACCTTCGCGTAAACCCGGTGTCAGCCCTCGTCCTGCGTGGCGACATGTAGGACTGGCATCCTGGGGGACGTATGCCTGCGAAAGCACCTTCCCACCCTCCAAGAGGTTGGGTCAGTGTGCTATCTACCTTTCTTCTTACACAAACACATGGTTAAGAAACTGGTACCTCACCAACCTTCCTTCTTACCCAGACACTGGTTAAGAATAGGCATTCCATCCATCACTAAGCAAGCACCCCCTGGGGGTTGGCTGGGCAGAGCAGCCTTCCCCTTTAGGCCGGCACACCATATGACCTATCACAGATAGTTCTAACCGGACCTGGTGCTATCAGACGCAGAAACACCCCCTCCGTGGGCTTTTCCGTCTGCTATACCCTCATGACAATGGTTCCCACACATGGTAACCCATGAGCTTCCCCAGGTGGACCTCCACCTCGCGGTTAACTACCCAGTCCGCATGTTCCATGCGTTCTCCTCCAAGAACGCATCCTCTTCATTCGCCAAATTTCATTAGCCTTTTCTATAGTAGTCAGAGTTGATTGGTTCTCAAGGGTGAAACCCATCTGTCGTTCTCGACACAACGTATGTAAGTTACGTATGTAACTGAGGTTACATACGTAACCAAGACATTTTCATCTCGGACGTCCTTATTTCTCAGTGTCTAATATGTCAATGAAACTGATATTATTACTTGCAGGCACCTCTTTCTTCATGCACTTCAATGCAGTGGGGAGAAATGAGGGCGACTCGGCTCGACTGGAGACTAGAGAAATGAACCTGACAAGAGATTGCAAAGTTCAGTGCCTGCAGTTCTATTACTATGACAGTGCCAATGAGAATGACCAGCTCAACATCTGGATCAGGGAATACCGTGACGCCGCAGACAGAAGAGGGACTTTGAGACTCATGGACCAGATCACAGGTCTTACTCGCTGCTACAGAATAAAATCACATTTAAACAATAATCTACAAGAGGGCACGTCATTTCAGTCTTTAGCCTTTCAAACATCAGTGCTATTGTTAAACAGTCACCACAGAATATACACAGATGTTTCAATATTTTTCAAAGCATTAAATCTCTTTTTGCCATTTAAGTCGAAATATACTGTCCAGAGGTTTCTGAAAGTGACACTTTGTGATATTTTTTTGCAGGACGGCCTAATAACTACTGGCAGCTGCACCACGTGCCATTAAATACAAATAAAACCTTCCAGGTCGTATTTGAAGCCCGTAAAGGAGCTGGAAACTCCAGTGGTGGTTTCTCATTGGACGATATCAATATTTCACAGACCGAGTGTCCTCACATATGGCAGATAAAGAACTTTGAGAAGCTCATGAATGAAACACCGACTGGTTCTGACATATTCAGTCCATTGTATTACTCTAGTGATGGTTATCGCTATCAGGTGTTCTTGAGGAATGACGTGACTTACTTTTCGCTGTATGTTCGTCTGGTCTCTGGTGAGTTTGATGATAAGCTGCAGTGGCCTTGTCCATGGAGACAAGTGACCTTCCAGGTGCTTGACCAGAATCCACACATGCAGAGACGCTTGTCCTATGAAATGAGCATCACCACAGACCCAACTCTGGTTATTGGTGAGACAGTATTTCACCTGTTTTCACCATCACTCTTCATCTGTTATTTAAAAATACTGTCACATCAGAGCTAAACATGAAGTTATTACTATCCCTTAAGACCTCTTTGTCCCATTATTGAAGGTGGCATGTATTTCTGGAACAATCCTCGAATCAGTGGAACTCAAACCATTTTTGGCAACGAATCTTTATTTGTGTCAAGTGGATGGGGCTATCGGTATTTCATGTACAAAGATGAGCTCACTAAAAGAGACTTTCTCAAGGGTGGTGACATCATATTTCTCTTCAGCATGCAAGGTAGGTTTGGTGACTTCAAAGAACTGATTTTCACGATGTTCACATGGTCCACAGCTGCTCCTGAGTTTTATCTATGAATATAAATGTTGTTACTAATCCAGAATATTTTGTCTTAGATCTCTCATGGCTGCTTCAGTATAAATCTGTACCCTGTCCAAATGTGAGAGTGAAGCATATCAACGCTACGGTTAATGAAAATATCAGTCAGGGTCCATTTGTTTCCAGGTAAATCGTCTTGGTTTCTAACCTCAGTTCCCTGATGGAGGGAACGAGACGTTGTGTCGAACCGACAGATGGGGTTCGCCCTTGAGAAATCTGACTACTTTTAGAAAAGGCCAATAAAATTGGCGAACGAAATATGCATGATGTCCGGTATGCAGATGTCCAGTATGAAACGAAGCCGGCGTGCTTCATTCATTCACCTTGTGTTCTGAGGAGCCTGAGAGCCTCTCACGACTGCTGCAGACGGTGATGAGCGTTGTGGCATAAGGGACATAACGTCGAGAGACTGACAGAAAGGGAACGTCTTGGTTACGTCTGTAACCTCAGTTCCTGGATGGAGGGAACGAGACGGTAGGACAATATTTTTTGGGAACATGGGCTATCCGCTGCACAACGTCTTGAGAATTCGCCAGTAGTCTTGTAGTCAGGAGCGAATGCTCTGAAGAACAAAAGGTGAATGAATGAAGCACGCCGGCTTCCTTTTATATCGGACATCCGTAGAGGGAGCCTGGCATTCAAATTTCATTCGCCAATTTCATTGGCCTTTTCCAAAAGTAGTCAGAGTTGATAGGTTCTCAAGGGCTAACCCCATCTGTAGGTTCGACACAACGTTGAGAGACCGAAAGAAAGGGAACTCCATTCACCAACCTTTCTAAATATGTCTGATGTTGATATTTTAGACACTTGTGGCACAAAGTAGAGCTCAAATTGGTTCACTGAATATGCAAAAATAGCATCTGATAAATATGTTATATTTCCAGTTTAATGTAACCCAATAAGATATTGTGTAATTATTTATGTTGTTGTTTTTTGCTTAGGGCTCTTACCACCCCTCAGCCAATCATTACAACTGTACCTGGACCTAACCCGTAGGTCACAGTCTCATGTGGTTATTTATGTTTCATAGGGCTTGAAAAGGTTGAGATTGGCTTTTGCATAAACAAAGCATGCAACGCAAACACTCAAATATATGAGAACAATATTCTCTTCTAAAGTTCACTGTTTAGACAAAACGTATTTTGTATTTATCAATAACTATCCTCCTCACATCTGTATCTTTCTTTTCTCTTTTAGTGACTGTCCAGGCAGTTTCTGTAGTTCCAGCTCAAGGACTCTTCCGTGCTCTCTAATCTTGCTAGTGGTTTTGTTTTTGTTGTTGCTTAATTAATCATGAGAAATAACAGTTACCTTACTTCACAAAAAAAAATATTTAATCACTAGATTCATGTTAAACCATCTGTTATATCTAGTAAATGATCGATTTGTATTTGATAACATGAGCTAAGTATACACAGCACTCATCATGTTCATCTCAACTCTAAACCTTACATGCTTAAATATGAATATTCCTTTAATTGTGTGAAATCATTGCCTAAATCCCGAAAACAAGTTATTAAAATGTGTTTGAATTTAAATGCAAAAGAACAAGGATGCAGATTATACAGAGATTAAAGCATATGCCATCTTTACTGTAAAAACTGATGTCTGTGTTTATCATTAAAGGAAATAAACATGATACTCTAATCTACACTGCAGGGGTGGCACCACCACATCAAAAGTGGTGGGGCAAATTTGCTTACTTTAATAAAATACGAGCTATCAGTTAAACTACACTGACCAAAATTATAAACTCAACAGTTTTGTATTCACGCCCATTTTTCATTAGCTGAACACAATGATCTAAGACTTTTTGGATAATATTTCTCTCAAAATTGTTCACAAATAATTGATAGTATGCATAGATAATCACAGTTGTGGCATATCAAGACGCTGATTAAACAGCATGGTTATTGCACAGGTGTGCCTTAGGCTTGCCACAGTAAAAGGCAATTTTAAAATGTTCAGTTTTATCTCACAGCACAATTTCACAGATGTCGCAAGTTTGGAGTGAGCGTGTAATTGGCATGCAGACTGCAGGAATATCCACAAGAACTGTTTCCCGTGAATTGAATGTTCAATTTTCTACCATAAGCCGTCTCTAAAGGCATTTCAGAGAATTTGGGAGTACATCCAACTGGCCTCACAACCGCAGACCATGTGTAACCACATCACTAGAGGACCTCCACATCCAGCATCTTCACCTCCAAGATCGTCTGAGACCAGCCACCCACACAGCTGCTGCAACAATCGGTTAGAATAACCAAAGAATTTCTACACAAACTGTCAGAAACTGTCTCATGTAAACTCAACTGCATGCTCGTCGTCCTCATCGGGGTCTCAACCTTACTGCAGTTTTTATTGTAACCGACTTGAGTGGGCAAATGCACACATTCGATGGCGTCTGGCACTTTGGAGAGGTGTTCTCTTCACTGATGATTTCCGGTTTTCACTGTACAGGGCAGATGGGGCAGATGTACAGGGCAGATGGCAGACAGCGTGTATGGCGTCATGTGGGAGAGCGGTTTGCTACGATTGCCTTAAAATGCCAAACAACAAAAAGCAAAACAAATAAAAAATCTAAAAGCAAAATAAAAATACTAAAATCACAATTTCAAATCTGAAAAAGCAATATCAAATCTTAAAACAAGATAGCAAACCATAAAACACAACAACAATTCACCAAACAAAATAACAAGACAGAAAACACAACGACAAATCAGTCAACCATAAAAGGTATGTATTTTTTTGGAATGGGATAGCTACTGCTGATTGGACGAAACTCCTGTCAAACAAGATATCCAGGATGATTAATGTTATTATGAGGAAGGACATTCATACATGAATGCACAGAGATACCGTGATGAGATCCTGAGACCCCTTGTTGCCATTCATCCTCGACCATCACCTCATGTTGCACCTCATGTTGTAAGGCCCCATGTTGCAAGTATCTGTACACAATTCCTGGAAGCTGAAACATCCCAGTTCTTGCACTTCATTTAACCCATTGAGCATGTTTGGGATGCTCTGGATCAAAGTGTTCCAGTTCCTTCCAATATCCAGCAAACTTCGCACAGCCTTTAAAGAGGAGTGCCTCAAATTCTTGGCAAGAAACACAAGCATATCTACATGATGCGGCATCAGCCTTGCACGAAGAGGTGAACAAATGTTGCCTGACGTACTAAAAATGTGCTCTGATGCACAACTTGCAGCAGATATACACAGGTATCTTCAAGCGAACGTTGAAAGCACCGGAAATCTGGCCTCATTTATTCAACACTATCTGATTGGGTTGTCTCCTGCATCTATCTCTGGAGGTTTTTGGTATCCGTCCAGTTCTCTCCTTAACTTTTGCTATGAACAGAAACTAACAATAATAGATCATTTTACCTGTTTACCTGTCAAAAATATTCGTTCACATAATTTGTTACAGTTTTATAATTAAATTAATTTGCACTGTCATCTTACCTGTGAGTTTGCTCAAGAGAATTTTACATAATCCCCAACTGCATGCGATGTTGCTCCTCTTTTCTCAGCCATGATACCTGTCAAAGATCCGCTTATCACTGACTTTGTCCATGTGATGCAGAAACTGAGCTTCCACCTGCTGTAGATTAGACACAAATATTGTCTTTAAATCTTGGGTCTAAAAATCTCAGAATGTCTCAAAGTGGTTGGCAGTTCTTCCATATTGTATCGGCTTTGCAAATCAGTCCTTATGCAACACATGATCCTGGAAGTTAGGTTGCTTTCTGAGGCAGATACAGTCAAAATTGATTCAGCTTTCCACAGCAGTGGGAGGACTGAGGATATTGTGGGATGCTGCCCCCCACTTACTGCATCACTGAAATCTCTTGGAGGTCCAAATACACTTTGCAATGCTAAATAACATCAGATTCTGTTTGCATGATGTGCCATTTGTTTCGGTTTTCAGGTAAAACAGCATAAACAGTTTGCTGCTGTTCCAAAAAGCGATTCATCCAGGCCCCACTGCTCTCTCAGCATCTTAGTAAAGGCTGTGGTCACTATTACGTTCAACAGAACCCAGGCGCCATGACTCCATCTGTCATTTTTTATAAATTGAGCAGATACTACAATGTAGGACTGCATTGTTCTGCAGCTCAACACGTCTGTTGTGCAGACATACAATTTAGATCCTTCATGTTCTGCTTTTACTTTCTCTCTAGTTTCTGTGTACAGTTTTGGTATTTCCTTGTTCATAAAAAAGTTTCTGCTGCAGCTCATATTTGCTGTCGAGTTTTCTTACTAGCTGCTTAAATCCACACATTTCCACAATGTATATTGGGTTTTGGTCCATACAAATGATCTCGGCCACTGCTCTATTTAGAACGGTTGCTTCTTTGGATGTTGATTCATATTTCTTGGCGTTCCTTAAAGAGCTTGTCAATAGTAGGTTGCAGCTTTGGGCATCGTTTTGATTCTAAAAAAAAAGTTTAAAGAAATAATCAGTGAGATTATGAAAGTTTTAAAAAATGCATGAAAAAGTAAAAAATACATGAAAGTTGAAAAATAAATGGCAGAAGGCTATTCAATAATCTCATCCTCTTGTATTTGTAATACAAAACACAAATTAAAGAAAAGTTATATAAGAATACCAAAATTATTATGTACACTACTTAACTGCTTCACACCTACATTAAAAATTACTGCGCTGTAATATAACGTTACCAATCGGAATCATATGCATGGAAAACTAAACCTGCCAGTAGGTATAGCAGAAGTACTAAGGATCACTGTTGAATAATCATTTAATTGATTCATTAATTTTCACAGTACAGAAAACAACACTCTTTCTGATTCTTTCTATTGCTAAACTGCTATATTTAATTTTTACACTCTGACTGAAAGAAATGTCTAGAGAGAGAATTGCACGTTACCGCTAAGACATTAATAACTATCACTTGTTCCAGAAATGGAACAAATAAAACAACGGACGACAGAAAACAATCTTCTTTACACAAAATTGGCCCATTTTTTTATTAACAAACATACAAAAAGTCAAATAAAAAATTCTTAAAGACTAAAAAAACTGAAAGTAACATAAGTTCCCTTTCTGTCGGTCTCTCGACGTTGTGTCGAGAACGACAGATGGGGTTCGCCCTTGAGAACCAATCAACTCTGACTACTATAGAAAAGGCCAATGAAATTTGGCGAATGAAATTTGCATGCCTGGCTCCACCCCCGGATATCCGGTATAAAAGGAAGCCGGCGTGCAGCATTCATTTACCTTTTGTTCTTCAGAGCCTTCGCTCATGACTACGAACAGAACGGATTCAATGAATTCTTCTTCTTCTACATTGCCGGATCTACGACGTTTTGCAGCGGATCGTCCCTACCTGCAGCGACCTTCCCCTGGGTGTCTCGGCGGTTCCGGAGGTGTTAGAGATTTTTTCTAAAAAAGTCCTTTTCAGGACTGACTGAGCATTCTCCAGCGCGGCATGTCCCGCTGTTCTCTTGGGTGCGGCAACCTCATCGAGGAGGGGGATGGACACGATCGCTGCGTTAGGCATCTTCCTACGGGAACCAGCCACCATTTCGACTGCTACCTGGGCTGTGACATCTGTGGCTACGGCCCCGATGACAACCCACGTTAGCAGCGTTTGTGATATGGGGAACTCTGCAAACGTAAACCCGCCAGCCAAGTCCTCACGGGCCGATCGCACCCCGATTCGCTCTTCTAAACGTTCCCCAACCAGCGGTGGCATACCGTCCGGATCCTCACGCACACACTCGGAAACGATGTGTGACGTAGATGAGATGTCGCTCGCAGCAATGGAGGGAGACTGGCATCCGACTCTGACGAATCCGAGCTCCACCCCCAGTGGTCGAAGCAGAAGTGATGTCATCCGTGCTAACCCGGGGATGCATGGTTCCTGAGGTCAGAGTGCGTTGCAAACCGCGCCCACCCCGGGTGCCATGTTTTTCCCGGAAGTGCATGAGGAGCTGTGTAAAACTTGGAACGCTCCACTCACGGACCGTTCCAGTGAAACCAGCTCCGGCTCCCTTACTTTCACCCCCCTCGGCACGGAAGCCCTGGCGCACAGCTGACCACGGGACGGGCAGAAGCACACCTTCCCCCCCAGGAGCCTCCTTGCACAGATACTGTGCAAGGTCAGGGAAGAGGAGCACCAAGTGTTATTGGTTACAACGCACTGGTTTAACCACACTTGGCTTCAGAGCTAATGCTCTGGACAGAGACTCCCCCTGAACAATTCCCCTGAGAGAGGACCTGCTATCTTAGGGGAAGGACATGTTCTGGCATCCCAGATCAGACCTCTGGAACACCCATGTCTGGTCTCTAGACGGGACGAGAAGATCCTGATATGGCTACTCCCCCTATACGGCTGAGACCATCACCCAGGCTAGGGCCCAATCTACTAGGCGGTTATAAGCCTCTAGACGGTGCCTCTTCTCGTCCTGGTGTCTTTCTCAACGAGAAAGAACCACTGAGGTGCTTGATCAAGATTGTGTTCCCCTTCTCACGAGACTGGAGACTAACATCTCCCCTCCACACTGAAAGTGTATGTAGTCGCTATTGCCACTCATTAAAAAATCAGTTGATGGAAAGTTTCTAGGTCAACACGACCTGGTTACCAGGTTCCTAACGGGCGCGAGAGGGCGGAATCCGCCTCAACTCCGCTCCATACCCTCTTGGGACCCTAACATGGGTCCAAGAGCCCCTCGGAGGCTCCGATATTACTCAGTTGAGTAAGACGGCCCCGCCGTTGACGCTCGCTTCCTTCAAGAGGGTAGGGGACCTCCAAGCATTCTTTGTGTCCCCGGATTGCCTTGAACGGTCTGCTATACCCTCATGACAATGGTTCCCACACATGGTAACCCATGAGCATCCCCAGGTGGACCTCCACCTCGCGGTTAACTACCCAGTCCGCACGTTCCATGCGTTCTCCTCCAAGGACGAGACCATACTTATATCCACCATATTCCTCCCCACGGGTAGGAGGTGGGCTCTGCAGCGCTTCTCTGAATAAGAGTTGCGCTCACCCGGTGTAAACCTGAGCCGGACGGCCTCTCGCGAGTGGAGAGCTAAGGCACCGTCCATGAAAGGTTACCGGTCAGGGCTGTACCCATCTTTCTCCAAGAAAGCTCTGGGACCCCCCGACCACCACACTGGAAGGTTGCAGTTTCACGAAAGCTTTGAGCTGACATGCCCAGGCTTGTTACCGTCGCTTCGCTGCGATTGTGACGCGACACAGCTTTGTGGCGTTTTCCATAGGCAATCCCATCTGTCGTTCTCGATACAACGTCGAGAGACCGCCAGAAAGGGAATGTCTTGGTTACGTATGTAACCTCAGTTCCCTGATGGGGGAAACGAGACGTTGTGTCCCTTATGCCACAAACACGTATCGTATGCTGCTGCAGTCGTGAGAGGCTCTCAGGCTCTTCAGAACAAGAGGTAAATGAATGCTGCACACCGGCTTCCTTTTATACCAGACATCCGGGGCGGAGACCGGCATGCAAATTTCATTCGCCAAATTTCATTGGCCTTTTCTATAGTAATCAGAGTTGATTGGTTCTCAAGGGCGAACCCCATCTGTCGTTCTCGACACAACATCACGTTACCTCCATCAGGTAACTGAGGTTACATGCGTAACCAAGACGTTTAACTAACTTTGTGTGTTCTGCAAAAGCAGCAGGATGAGTCCGGGTTGTTTAATGAGGTTGCTGGTGTTTCCACCTTTGGGCTGAAATCTCTGGACACACTGACGGCAGATTGCTTTTCCATTGTCGATTTGTTTTCCGACCTGATCAGGCAAAAACCCATAGTAATTCCAGATTTCACTGCTTGAATTGCTCTTTTTATAATAAACTCTCATGCTCAAAAGTCGTGTTTGAATCCATTTTAGGCATACGAGGGAAAGAAGTAAAAAAAGGAAAGTAGAATCAGACGGACCAGAAAATGACAAATAACATACAAGGCGATCTTCACAGGATTTGTGTGCCCTTAAAGGGCACAGCAGAAAGGTTACAGACCAATTTCAAAAGACATCTTTCCAGACATATATGAACAAAATGCAGGTGTTTTTATGTAACTGGCGTGCGCACTTGCAACATTAGTTACGGTACTACCGTACTTTCGATACTATCATTTTTAAAACACTTTAGCATCGCTATCCTACCGTGGCACACAATCTACATCATCACATTATCCCTGCATAACTATCGATTCACTATATACAGTTTGTATTGTTTACGTTATGCACGTATGCACCAATTACCAACAAAACACAGACATATGACTTGGTTTCACTTACCGCATGCTGTTCATGTCCAGCATCTTTTAGCGTTCGACCCGCTCCATCTATCAGTTTAAAACGATCTGCAAATCCTGCATTATCTCCACCGTCTATATAACATCCATCACTGAAATGCCATGAACAAACAAACACACCTGAACTTCACTATCGTAGGAGTAACGAGTTTCAGCCAACCTTGAAGCAGCGCAGCCAATCTTGATGGTAAGCAGGTCCTGCTCGTTGATTGACGGGTGGGCGGGCTTTTTCTGGAGAATTGCCCAATAAAAAGAATGGGAGATCCAGACTTATAAAAAAATTTCCGAAACAAGTTACTGGGTGACAGAAATACTACGTCATACATCCAACTTGTTTTTTAACAAGAAGACCACATTAAGCATGAATATCCAGCACGGTAAACAGTTAAATAAGTCAGAATGCATGACATAGCATGATATACCTGATCTTTAACATTGTGACGAGGGGTGACACAGACAAAACTTTTTTGCAGTGGATGGGAAAGGGTCTTGTATCGCTCCAGCATCATATTATGTCAGCTGCATTTATATCAAAGAATGGCAAAGATGCAGATGTCATGGTAATAATGCACACACCTTTGTCCTCTGCTTGTGACGTTCACTCCTCTCTGTGACGCTGTGAGCTGAAGAATGCGCTAAATAACGCATCCTTCTGCCGTTAACATAAGCTATCTCGAATTCCGGTACAAATAACATTATTACTAGGGGGGGGCTAAGCTAGGACTTTGGGGTGGCTACAGCCCACCAAAAAAGGGCCTAGCAACGCCCCTGTGCTGCAGTCTGTGAATGATCAAATTGCTCATTTGCAGGGTCTTTATCTGTTTTAGCCTATACCAGTCAATTGAGATGTTAGATTGATGTCCCTCCATAAACAAATCCGAATATTGTTCATACATTAGTGTATGTGATTGTGAACTGCATATATAATCAGGGTGGCGAAGCTCCCTTTTAGGTTTTCAGTAATGAAAGTGGATGATTGGCAAGTTTTTACCTCAATATATTTATTTAATGGATAACAAGCAGTCAAGTTTATTTTAAATTGGTTTAACTATTGAACAAGTATGTTAACTTCCTTCATTTATTGACTCATATGAAAACAATATGGCAGTGTAGTTTAAAAGTTGCCCTGCAATCGTGTTACAGTCAAGTCTTACAGTCAAGTTACCATCGATTGTAGGCTACTGACAAAAGCTATCTACACATTTAGATATTATTACTATAGAATTGTAATAGAAATTACAAGGTGCTATGGTATTGATTATTCAAAAGTACTCAACCTGATGTTAAATCAGCACTTTTGACTTCATCTGTTTGTTTACTGGAAATACAGGTTTGGATGAAACAGAACTTTCTGTTTTACTGAACCTGTATTTCACTATTCAAAAACTGAAGTTCTTCTGATTGAGACCTCAATTGTTGCAAATAGATGTAATCATTTTAACTTATAGTGGATGAGTGCTAGATTCTCCCTTCTGTACAGGTGCTGGATTTGGGTGTGATTTTTTATGCACAGCTGATTTTAACTCTCATTTTAAGAATGTTACTATAGTAGCTTTTTATCATCTTCAGAACATTGCACGTTCAGTATAAGACAGTATCTCTTGAAAGGCTTAATCATGACTTTATAACATCTAGGCTTGATTATTTTAATTCTCTTTTTGTTACCTGGAAGTATGATTAAGAGGCTGCAATACATTATGTACAAAATTCAGCTGCATGTGTTTTAACTCACACATCATCCCGAAGTCATATCACTCCTGTGCTTTCTCAACTACATGTCAGTACCTTGGTGAGCACGTGTCTGTGTTGTCTTTGTGGTATGTTCAGTTACGTGTGTTGGTGTCTACCAACTGCACTCATCACTTCCTCGTTACCCTCAGTGCTTACACCTGGTGTCCGCTAATTTTCACCCTTACTTAATCCCCACCACTCCTCACTTCCGTTGTGCTCTCGTCAACTCTAGTTGGTCCTGCAAGCACTCTACTACAGTCCTGTTAGTAGATCCAGTCCTGCCTAGCCTAGCCTAGCCTAGCCTAGCCTAGCCTAGCCTAGCCTAGCCTAGCCTAGCCGAGTCCTGTATTGACTAGTCTTGTCTTGTTTTGTCATGTCCTGTGGAATTCTTGTCTGTGGATTACCCGTTACCCTGTGGATTGTTCATTCCTTCCAGTCATCCTCACCCTCTACCAGCTACGAGAAGTCTATACCGTTGTGCTTCTCCACCATTGACAGTGCCGTCTCTTACTCCTTCTGGGATTAGTAAACCGGGAAATCTGATTTAGGTGGAATACCTCACATGCTGTTGGTTTGGTCCTCTTGTAGATGCTCGTCTCTTCACCATCTGTCAAGCAGCAGAGCTGTTATACTCTCCATCCAGTCGCTGGCGCTGCCGTATGCTGGGTTTCCCCAGTTGGCCTCGTAGCCAGCGCGGAGTCCTACGTCAGAGCTGTTATACTCTTCATCCAGTCGCTGGCGCTGCCGTATGCTGGGTTTCCCCAGTTGACCTCGTAGCCAGCGCGGAGTACTACGTCAGAGCTGTTATACTCTTCATCCAGTCGCTGGCACTGCCGTATGCTGGGTTTCCCCAGTTGGCCTCGTAGCCAGCGTGGAGGACTACGTCAGAGCTGTTATACTCTTCATCCAGTCGCTGGCGCTGCCGTATGCTGGGTTTCCCCAGTTGACCTCGTAGCCAGCGCGGAGTACTACGTCAGAGCTGTTATACTCTTCATCCAGTCGCTGGCGCTGCCGTATGCTGGGTTTCCCCAGTTGGCCTCGTAGCCAGCGTGGAGGACTACGTCAGAGCTGTTATACTCTTCATCCAGTCGCTGGCGCTGCCGTATGCTGGGTTTCCCCAGTTGGCCTCGTAGCCAGCGCGGAGGACTACGTTCCACGATTACATCCAGTCACTGGCGTTGCCGTATGCTGGGTTTCCCAGTTGGCCTTGCAGCCAGAGACTCTGCCTCAGGATCTCAAATTGACTATCTGTCCACTCTAAATAAAAGATTTTCACCCTGCTATTGAATCAGTGTGTTTCTACCCTGACACTACACTGGCTTCCAGTTCAATCACGTATTGATTTTAAAACTCCTATGTTTACTTATAAAGCAGTACATGGGTTGGCACCAGAGTATATCTGTAATTTGTTCAGTGTCCATACCATCTCTTGTCTTTTTTGACTGCTGTCTTCACGAACAGGGGTGGCCTAGGACAAAAATTCAGCCGTGGCACTGTAGCCACACCAGCCCATATTACTACACCCACACAGCCCAACCCACCAACAAGCATATTTACTACTTACATATATGTACAGATGGTGAAATAATGTAAGCATTAGCATTCAACAGATATTTAAAAATGTATTTTATGTGACTGGCAAACAATGCTTAGATTGAGAAGAAACCCCTGTAATTATACAAATCCATCTATTCTTCTTTTAGTAATCTCCGTTAAACCACAACAGTGACATAAAACAGGCTGTTGGGACTCCTCTAACAATCTGATGTCACATTGTTTACGCCTGCCCATGACCATTCACAGACTCTGCCTTATGAGCGCGTAGCTCCACCTAACGCCAGAGACACGCTGTCAGCCATTTTCAGACAAGAGCAGATGTAGCCACTAGCCAGTGACAAAAATGTGTGCTGTTGTTGGATGTAAAATGGAACATAGAAGAAGGCCTGGAAGAGACCTTTCCTACGAGCCAGGGCGGGACACCGAGAACTCTGCGTCCGGGGAAGAAGGGCTTTTTCCGGATCGACAAACCCACAATCAGCCGGGACTCGTTGGAAAGGTCTCCGCCTGGGCATTCAAACGACGCTGACCGCGAGTCGATGTGACCCCTACGTCGGCCAGAAGACCAGGCTCTGGCCAGTCGCCTTCCGCCAAATGTATCTCCAGCTCTCGGGGTTGCGCAAATCAACACGGGTCAGTATAAGATGGGTTTTGCCAAAAAAATCTCAAGAGTGGATCAGTACAAGCTGTTTGCAATGTTTCATCTTCGTAAGAAGTAAGTATTACACATTGTTTCTTAAATGATGTGTTAAGCATTTTAGTGGCTGTTGTTTACATGTTCGCGGCTAAACCTGAGACTTTACCTTGACCCAAAGACATGTGTTATGTCGTAATGTTAGTGGTAAAACACATTTGGCCCATTGGTTTAGAAGACTTGTGACCGACATAATTTCTATAAAGCTTCTTCATTACAACGAAAGAAAGTTATAGCACTGTCTTTCTCAGTCAGTTCAGTGTTTTTTCGTATATGTCCTATGTGCGACAATGCTAAGATAGCGGATAGAAACGGATAGAAATAGAGTACGCATTTGTAAGACAACAAGGTTGATCAGAAATTGCTACTCACAATGTAATAACACTGGGTTGCTGATCTTTACATATCTGTATGTGATATACAAGTACTCTGAATGCATGTTTTTGCCTATATCCTTGTTATTGTCTAGCAGTAATATGCATGCTCATGATTAATCATAAATGGCCAATGGCATACAGCAAATGGTCAGCATATCTTGTTCTATCTATGAATTGTTTCTTTTCCATTTAATTCATCTTTATGAACAAGGCATTAAGGTGTTTTTTTATTGCAGTTAGTGTATGGTTTTGGTTGGACAGGGCATTAAAGACGTAATTGCACTTTCTGCCATATTGCTTGTCTTGATGTCATCCAAAGCATATGTGTAAGCGCCAGTGGTGTCAAAAGTATTTGCATTCATTACTGAGGTAGAAGTTTAGATACTAGTGTTTAAAAAGACTTCTGTATAATTTTTTTACTCAAGTAAAATAACTTGTTTCAAAACTACTTAAAGTATACAAGTAAAAGTAATGTGAGGAAAAAAATGCCATTAAGGACAAAAGCTTAGGCCGCGCCACAGGTGCCTATTGTGCACTACCCCACGTCCTCAAAAAACAATTTTCTAAAGACCATAAAACTATAATGTTATGTTAAAATTTTTAAGGTGAAAAATTTAGGATGCACTAGGCTACATGTTTCAGCAGCATATATGCCCTTTAAAATTGGAATAGAAGAAAAAATTTGGCTGAAAAAGAATAACTATAAAATAAAGTATAAATACCCAAAATTTCTACTTACAGTGTAAGTAGGGTAACAAAGTATTTGTACTTCGTTCCTTGACACCTCTGGCTCTACCTGATATTTGCATACGGAGAGAGGATCAGAAACTCATTCGCATTTAAAGAGAGACATACAAAAACGCTGCGTTTTCCATTGCAACCACAAATGGCCATGTTCAACATATTGTTATGAAACATATGTGGTGTATTTTGAGCTGAAACTTTAGAGAGACATTCTGGGGATACCACTGACTAGTTTTACTTTGCAGAAAACACCTGGATTTGCGGCCCTTTAAAGTAATTTATTATATACATTTGTGAATTAAACTAATCTGAAGTGTTGCTAGTGTCTGCTGCATGTGCATTTGTGTGTGTTGTGTAAAGGTATGTGTGTGACATTAGAAACTGGCAGCAACTGTGTCAGGGTGTGTCTCTGTGCTGTCTTCATTCCTCTTTGACACTTGACTCTGCTACAACAGCTGAGTTGTCTGCACTGGGTCCAGCAACATTCTAGTTTTGAATGGATGAACACACAATTCAGATAAGAGAGAACATAAGTTAGCCAACGGCTTATAATACCTTATCTAACTATTGCAGTTATATGCATGTGTTCAATGTTTTATTTTAATATTATGACATATTTATTCAAAGTAAAGTTCATTACAAATGTCCACAGTACTATGGCTTTTATTCTAGGTTTTTGACGTGTACAGAGCTACTTTATCGCAAGTAGCAAGCAGTCTCAGTCTGTTTAGACAATGTTTTAAACAATGTTTACCCTAAATTCCACCTTATCTACTGTTATTTGAGGCATGCAATTCAAGCTTAACCAGTGTAACCAGCTGTGTTTTCTTTTTTCTTACCTATATGGCACTGTTGTCCTCCACTGTGGCAGCCAGATTTAAATGTTTTGAAAAGAGTTCGGTTAATTTTACGCATTTGGCAGCGTTTCTTTCGATTTCTCACTCGAATGCGCGCACATGTAGATGCCAGATACTCAGAGCAAGGCTACAAGCAAGTTCTCTATCACGTCTTTTGGCTTGTCTCATATAAGTTAGGCTACTGTGAAATACAATTTTATGTCAAAAACAGTCTGTTACGTCTTAAGTGAAAGTTGGATATGTTTCACTATATCGGATTCATGAATTAAAGTGACTGTTGATGTTGTGGAATAAACGCCTTCCCTTGTGATACAAGAATCGGCTCGTGTCATCACACTTTTATTCTCTGGCTATATTACATTATCCCTTACGTATAAAATAAAAACCTGCTGCTGTTTTTGTTGTCAATGTTGATAAAACAACAAAACACTAAATCATGAATTGCAATAAGTATTTATCTTAAAATCAGTGAGCTTTTTTAATTCATACTGTCATGATTCCACCTCTTCTGGTTAGGTAATTCTAGATCTTGGGGTGGAATCATACAGGATCCTTTGTTTCTCAAGTCTATGTCATTTGTTCCTGCCCTCCTGTTTCTTAGTTTGTGTTGATTAGCTTTCCCTTGATTGTTATTCCCCGCACCTGTTCCCCCTTAAGTTCCCTCCCCTATAAAGATTCCTCATGTTTCTCTGTCTCGTTGCTGGTTCATTGTTTGTACATGTTTGATGTTCTCCAGTGTCTCCAGTGTCTCCAGTTGTTGCTTGTTTCTAGTGTCCTCGTTTCTTGTTTCCAGTACCCCTGTTTCTAGTAAGTCTTAGTTTAGTGTTTGTTCCAAGTGTTTGTTTTATAGCTTAGTTAGTCAGTGTTTTCTGTTAAAGGTATCCTGTCCTGTTTTCCCCCTCGTGGGTTTTTGTTTTGTCCTTTTGTATATATTGTTTAATAAATCCTTGTTACCCCTACCTGCCGTCTCGTGCTTGCCTGCACTTGGGTTCTCCTGCCTTGTCTCTGAGAGATCCATGACAGAATGAACCAGCCAAACAGAACCCAGCAGGCAGCAACCAACTCATGGTCATGCACCTCCAACCCTGTTTGGTGGGAGGCTATCGCCTCCCAGTCGCACGCTGGAGGTGGTCCGTTTCCGGCCCAGTGCCATAAGCCTCTGCTGGTCTATGCACGGGAGGTTGAGGCCGGGAGGGCATCTGTCCCCGAGGTGCTGGTGAATGCCTACCTCATGGCCGGGATGGACAACCCTCCATCTTTTCCTGAGCGGGAGGGGTTGGTTTATCAGCCGTTCCCACAGTTAGTGGAACGGCTGCAGCTTCGAGAGCAGCTCGATAAGGGCTCCTCTCTCAGCTGTCATCCGATCTCCTCTCGTTCTGGGTGGGTGTCCATTCCGGAGGACCGTGTGGTGGGTGCCCTCACCTTGGGGAGACCCACACCGTTCCCCTCCTCACCTCCTATAGCCACTGCACCCTCTACCAGGTCCATGTGCAAGCGGGGGAGAAAGAAACTCCGGAGGGCGGCTCGAGCCCTGGTGGTCCCGAGTCCTGTGGTCCCGAGTCCTGTGGTCCCGAGTCCTGTGGTCCCGAGTCCGGTGGTCCCGAGTCCGGTGGTCCCGAGTCCGGTGGTCCCGAGTCCGGTGGTCCCAGTCCCTAAATATTTTTTGGAGGGGCGCCGTGGGGAGGTGAAGGTCCGAGCGACCCACTCGGCCGTAGGATCCCCAGTGACGCAGGCGTCCAGTCCGGTGATGCAGCAGGCGTCCAGTCCGGTGATGCAGCAGGCGTCCGGTCCGGTGATGCAGCAGGCGTCCGGTCCGGTGATGCAGCGGGCGTCCGGTCCGGTGATGCAGCGGGCGTCCGGTCCGGTGATGCAGCGGGCGTCCGGTCCGGTGATGCAGCGGGCGTCCGGTCCGGTGATGCAGCGGGCGTCCGGTCCGGTGATGCAGCGGGCGTCCGGTCCGGTGATGCAGCGGGCGTCCGGTCCGGTGATGCAGCAGGCGTCCAGTCCGGTGATGCAGCAGGCGTCCAGTCCGGTGATGCAGCAGGCGTCCAGTCCGGTGATGCAGCAGGCGTCCAGTCCGGTGATGCAGCAGGCGTCCAGTCCGGTCCCGTCCGGCATTCCCAGGCCTCTCCCGTCCGGCATTCCCAGGCCTCTCCCGTCCGGCATTCCCAGGCCGGTCCCGTCCGGCATTCCCAGGCCTCTCCAGCCGGTCCCGTCCGGCATTCCCAGGCCTCTCCAGCCGGTCCCGTCCGGCATTCCCGAGCCGGTCCCGTCCGGCATTCCCGAGCCACTCCAGCCGGTCCCGTCCGGCATTCCCGGGCCTTTCCCGCCGGGTCCCAGCCCGCCAGTCCATCCGGGGGGAAGGACAGTTCCCGGCGCGCTCCCGCGGGCTAGGGTTTCCCCACCCAAACCCACCCATTCTGGACTTCCCGTTTTCTCTTGTTTGCCCCCACCCCCCCTCCCTTGTTTGTTGTTTTTGTTGTCACACCCTAGTCCTCTCATTGTTATCTCTTGTCTGCCCCTTGTTTTGTTAACAATGTCTCTCTGGGTCCTGTCTTTGTCTCAGTCTCTCTTGTCCTGTTTGTGCCTTTGAGGAGCATCACGATGCTGCTCCTTAAGGCGGGGGTCCTGTCATGATTCCACCTCTTCTGGTTAGGTAATTCTAGATCTTGGGGTGGAATCATACAGGATCCTTTGTTTCTCAAGTCTATGTCATTTGTTCCTGCCCTCCTGTTTCTTAGTTTGTGTTGATTAGCTTTCCCTTGATTGTTATTCCCCGCACCTGTTCCCCCTTAAGTTCCCTCCCCTATAAAGATTCCTCATGTTTCTCTGTCTCGTTGCTGGTTCATTGTTTGTACATGTTTGATGTTCTCCAGTGTCTCCAGTTGTTGCTTGTTTCTAGTGTCCTCGTTTCTTGTTTCCAGTACCCCTGTTTCTAGTAAGTCTTAGTTTAGTGTTTGTTGCAAGTGTTTGTTTTATAGCTTAGTTAGTCAGTGTTTTCTGTTAAAGGTATCCTGTCCTGTTTTCCCCCTCGTGGGTTTTTGTTTTGTCCTTTTGTATATATTGTTTAATAAATCCTTGTTACCCCTACCTGCCGTCTCGTGCTTGCCTGCACTTGGGTTCTCCTGCCTTGTCTCTGAGAGATCCATGACACATACAGTGAAGAGACCTGGAACAGTGAGTTAAGGTAAAGGGGCGAATTTGCCGATATCGTTCTTAAGGCCAGTGTCAGCTATTTAAACTTAATGCGGACAGCAACTGGCAGCCAGTAGCCTATAGTGAAGTCAGGACGGGTGTTATTGGTTCTTTTAGGCGGATTGAAAACTAGACGTGCAGCTGCATTCTGGATCATTTGCAAGGGCTTTACTGCATTGGTTGGAAGGCAAGCGAGTAGAGCATTGCAGTAGTCCTGTCTTGATATGACCAGAGCTTCGACTAGCAGCTGAGAGGCATGCTCCGACAGGAACGGCCTTATTTTACTGATATAGTAGAGCACATACCTACGGTACAAGTCTGAGAGGTTGCTGTGATGGTAGAGATGAATTTCACCAGGTTCCTCGCAGACTTGGTGGGTGTTATAGTTGAGGATCCGAGCTGAAGGTGAAGGTGGTGTTCAATTGATGGATGGGCCGGTATAACTATGATATTGAAATTATTTTGTTTATCGGCCCAGCCCTATTTTGAATGATAGTTTTATTTTTGAAATTTTTGTTTAACTTGCACAGATGCATCACACAGTACTTATTCAAGGACAGGATCCTCTGCTGTCTATTGAGAAAAGCACAGTGTACTGCATAACAAAAAACTGTGCCTACTGTCTATTTTAAATTGGCGTTTAATCATTTACACAAGCTTGAAAATCTTGTTGCTAATCACATGAAAAATGTAGTTCAACAAGAAGGTATGTGAATGATTTATATGCTTTTGCTTGTCATTATAATTTCTTCCTGGAATTTAAAACAAAAAACATATTAATCATTTAACATTTCCTTGTGTTGTGAGACGTTTGTTATAGACATTAAATTTCAGTAGTAGCTATAATAATAACTATATAGTAACAATAGACTCTTAGGCCTTTCAGCACAAAGTCTCTTCCTAGGTAATGCACAACAAACATTGCTATTGTAAACAACACAATTGTGCTGATTTATTATCTTTACATGTTTGATTTTACCATCATCAAGTGTGGTCCAAACTGCAGACCATCATCACATCGCTTGATGACATGACCAGGAACTTGGGCACTATTTTATGAATACATATATATAAAAGTGTGCATACACATATATACATTGCTCACATATACATGTATACTTTTGAAAGTTCGAGCAAACACATAAAAAACATGTTCTCATACTATTTCCTTAAACACATTAGAACACATTAGAAGCTGTTGCACCTATGAAGTCAAAAAAGATTAATGAGAAAGACATAGCACCATGGTACAATAGCACCAATCGTGGCCTTAAAAGACAAAAACATAAACTGCAGCGCAAATGGAAACAAACCTAATTGGAGATATTTAAAATTGTGTGGAGAGAGAGTGCAAACTATTATAAAAATGCACTTAAAGCAGCAAAGGCTGAGCACCTCTGAAACCTCATAGAAAGTATCAAAAACAATCCAAGGTTTTTATTTAGTACAGTTCCTAGATCAACAAATAAACAGACATCACCAGACCTGGTTATTCCGCCACACCTTGTTAAGCAATGAATTCATGAAATTCTTTACAGAGAAAATCGAAAACATACAAGACAAAATAGTAAAAACTCAACCTGTCCTATGAATTAGTACCAACCATCACCCCAAATGAAAAGCTACAGTGTTTCTCACCTATAAAACAGGAAGATTTAATTAAACTCATTGCAACATGTAAACCTACAATGCTTATTAGATCGCATACCAACTGAGTTATTAAAAGAGTTACTACCTGTTACAATTGAGCCCGTTTACAACATCAACTCGTCAATTAATCCAGGCCTTGTTCCAGGACCCTTTCAGTTTGTCGTCATTGAGCCTCTAAACAAGAAACCAAACTTAAACACCAATGAACTATAAAACTGGAGACCGATATCAAATCTCCCTTACCTGTTTAAATACTAAAAGGTAGTGTCCACTAAGTTGTGCTCTTTCTTACAAAAAAATGACATACATGAAAAAAATTTGTCAGGCTATGGACCGCATCATAGCACTGAAACTGCGCTGATTAAAATGAGAAAACCACCGGTTTATAGCATCAGATGAAGGTAAATATCTCCAACTCCTGCTTGACTAGTGCTGCGTTCGATACTGTAGACCATAAAATACATTTAGGTCACTTACACAATTATCCCGGTACTAAGGGAAAGGCACAACTATGGTTCAGATCATACTTATCAGACAGATATCAATTTGTCCATTTAATTGGGGAATCATCAAATTTAATGCAAGTAATTTATGGATTACCTCAGGGATCGGTTTAAGGACCCTTGCTATTCTCCATATACATGCTGCCCCTTAACTGTCATGAATCTCAATGTGAGACATGGCGTGAGAACCCAATTGCAGGCAGAGACGGTGGTGAAGGGGTTTTAACAGATATATTTATTTAACAGAAAACAACACTACAAAACAGGTAAAACAAAAACCCACGAGGGGGAAAACAAGACAGGATAAATAATAACTTTAACAACAAACACTGACTAACTAAACTATAAAACAAACACTGCAAACAAACGCTAAACTAAGACTTACTAAACACGGGAAACAGGAACAAGGCAAGACGAGGACTTGAAGCATACGTGAACATCAAAGATAAGCATACAGCATACAGCATACAGCATACAGCATACAGCATACAGCATACAGCATACAGCATACAGCATACAGCATACAGCATACAGCATACAGCATACAGCAAACAATGCACGAGCAACAAGACAAAGAAACATGAGGACTCTTTATAGGGAAGGTAATTAACACAAACTAGGAAACAGGAGGGTAGGGAACAATGACGCGACTCGGGGAGAGTATGGAAGACCGCAAGGGTCAAAAATGTCTCTCCCCACATGAAACCATCAGGCAATGCCATGGCTCCACTTGAGACAAGAATAAAACATGACATGATAGTGGAACCATGACATTAACATTATTAGAATCGAAACCCCAATGTTATCATCCATTCACTGGCTACCCATTAAGTATCGTATTGACTTTAAAGTTCTTTTAATGACTTACAAAGTCTTAAACGTTTTAGCCGCTACCTACTTAACAGAGCTTCTATCACATTACTACCCATCACGCTCTCTAAGAAACTCTGGACTTTTGATAACACCTATAATAACTAAATCCACCAAAGGGGGAAGAGCTTTCTCATAAGTAGTACCTAACTGTGTAACTGTGTAATACTCTTACCAATACTATTTGAGGGTCATACACACTCTCCAAATTTAAATCTAGATTAGTGACGCATCTTTTCAGCCAAGCATTCACTTAATGCATAATATGCTAAATAAACCACCAGGAGACTGCATCTGCATAAATCAAATTGAATTTTCTTTGCTGCCATTTCACTTCAAAAGTAATCAGACAGGATGTTTTTCTAAACATTTTAAAACATCTAAAAACATTGCAACCAGACAGCCTCCATTGCCAGCAGCGCCAGCAGCACCACCTCCATCACCAGCATCAGCAGCACCACCTCCATCACCGGCATCAGCAGCACAACTTCCATCACCAACATCAGCAGCACGGTTAGCTATTACATCAACCGTCATATCAAATCAAGAAGAACCTCAAAAAATAGTTAAAAGGCCTCACCTCATTTCACACTACTTTATTACAGTATCCCTCCTCCAGATGTACTCCTCACTATCAACCCTCTTTTCTACCCGAGGGAGGGGGGGGGGGGTGAGAAGCACTCTGGGCTAGAGCAAACAAAGAGGTCGGAACCCCTTTCCCCTGATAAGGGGGAGTGCTCTGGGTTTGGGAAAGAATACCAACCTCAGAGCCCACTCCTCGACAGCACACCAAATACGCATACAGTTTTCTCTGCTTATTTAATTGATGCTTATTTCATTATTTGCTATGGCAAACTCGTGAAATAGCCTAGGTTTGTTATGATACAGCTCAAGTGGTCTCATGGTCTCAAAACATCTCATCCCTTACGAAAATGAACTATGGTTTTACTACAGTAAAAAAAACAAAAAACATGGTTACTGTAGTAAAACCATGGCTATGTAAACATAGTTCAACGATGCAGTTAAACTTGTCGTAAGGGATGTGATTTGATGTACATCCTCTGTAGGATGTAAATAATGATACACTGATACACTCGATCCTTATAACCTTGTGTAGGAATATTACTTTTTGTCCCCTTTGTCTAGGTAACAGGTTGAAGAGTCCAGTCGATGGAACACACAGAGTTTCAGACCTGGAGACCAAGAATGGCACAGACACAGAAGTGCAGTTCAATCAGAGTCCAAAGTTTATTGAATTAAGGACTGATATTTATATGAATAAAACAGAAAGTAAGATTAGTCATGGATACGTACCAGACCTCTGTTTATATTCTTCAGCCAAGACAACATATGGTTAGTTCCCTGTTCATCATCATCTTAGAGAGATGTGTTAGCTTGGTCAGCACTTAAATTGATTGATGACAGTAAGTTTAGACACAACTCGTGATTATTACTCATCCCGAACATTGATGTTATGTCTAGAAGGATTAGATATGTGTTAAAGTAATTATTGAATACATTTCATATAATGTGTCATGATTCCGCCTCACCATGTCACTTATTATTTGGTCTTGGGGCGGAATCAGACAGGATCCCTTGTTTTGTGATGGAGAGAGACTATTTTGGCACTTATTTGTTTCCATACTCTCTCTTCGGTCTTGTCATTGTTCCTGCCCTCCTGTTTCCTAGTTAGTGTTAATTAGTTTATCCCCTGCACCTGTCCCTCTTGATTTGGTTCGCTTTATATTGACCTCGTGTCTCTTGTCTTGTGCTGGATCATTGTGTTAGTCTCGTATGTCATGTGGGTGAGTGCTTGTTCACCTGATGTTATGTAGTCTAGTTTATTGTAGTTTAATGTCAAGTGTGAGTTGGTCCTAGTTTGGTCAGTCCTTGTCCTTGTTGAACAATTTTTATGTAAATAAAACATTTAAATTTGCATATAACAAACAATTTTAAAACTAGAGAGAGATTTTTACAGGTGTGCATAGTAAGATAAAATGATGTATATAATTTTATATCTGTATTATTATTTTATCACATTATTCTGTGGGAAAGATGTGTAATTCAATTTAAAATAAAACGATACTACTGGAGAAATATCAATGTGTAATACACTAAACCTCTAGAAATCATAACCTCCCCACACTTTTTGGCGGTATTTTCTTTTACAGAAGTATTGTTTTTGTTTTCCTTTTCACAAACTTATGTTTTTTAATGACTGCTAGGAAGCGATGAACTGTACTGTAAGTACGTGGAGATGTTTTTACTCTGGGTGGCAGTGATGAATTAAAGTGTGAATGTAATCACTGACGTGAGAGAGAAGTGTGAGTTTATTGTAAAAACACATGTACAGTATTTTCAAATGCTTCTTTTTTTAGAATTTTCCGAAAAAATAAATGAATGTAAAAAAAATCAAAAGCTCAATTTAAAAACAAGAAAAATGGATTTGTTTGTCAAACTACTGATGACTTTAACCCAAGCTCTGATAATAGCCTTGGCCAAGTCGGTCAAATAATATGTATATTTAGAATTTTCTATTTGGTTTTGCACTTGAAGAAGAAACATGCATTTTGAGAAGTTTCTCAGGTCTACTTTAAGGGGTGAGACATACAGGTATCATATTTTTTTTAGCACATTTTCTGATATTATAGATCTTTTTCAACATAACATTCTTTGTTTCTAGTAACTTGTAACGAAAGTAAAATAGAAAAGTTATGCTTTTATAGGACTGTTGGGGATTTACAGTAAAAGATCTGTAGACTAGTTATGATGAATGAAGACAAAGAGTCTGGAATGCAAACAATTGAAGGAACTTAACTGTAGAAAATGTTTTGTAGTCTTGCCAGCAGCAAAACAGCACCCATCACTTTAGGACAGGTAAGTCAAGTTTGCTCTTCACACTCAAGAATGGAAGAAAGAAAGTGTGGAATGTTATCTGTCAATTAAATTATGGCATGTGTCAAATATTGTATTTGTTTTCACACAGTAAGATGTCCTTGTCTGATCCAAACCTATATAAAATCAGTCACAAGATACCATGACATCAAAACTTCTTCATGAACAATCACCCTTCCTACAGATACAAAAACTGGTACAAAATACAACAGCTCTTTTCACATAAAAAAATCATCATCTGACTTCTATTATTATTTGAAATAGTAATATTACAAATAGGCTAGAAAATAATAAACATTCCACATTTACCGTCTAAATTAGATTACCTAAAAACAAACGCTTATACAGCTCATTGCACAAAATGTTATGAGCTCTTTCATTTCTAAGTCTATTGAATAATGCATCTTCTAAACAAATGAATGTAAAAATACTGAAAATTCTTTAACACTTTAAAGGAATAGTTCACCCAAAAGAGTAATGTTTTTAATTAATTTTTTGAGCTGTACTGTATGTGTTCATTCACGAAAGTGAAACTGTTTGTCTAAAACAACACTTTTCAAACAAAGCAAGCAGTACACAAATAGTGACTTTATTCAACAATTTCCTCCTCAAGCGTCTTAATTTGTGTTTTGAAGATGAATGAAAGTTCAAGGGTTATCAAATGACTTGAGGGTGAGTAATTCATGAAAGAATGTTCACTCTTTAACTACCAGTTTGTAACCAGAGTTCTTTTTTTAACATGAACTAACAAAGAAAAATACCCTCACAGCATCCAGTTACCTTACTTACATTCTTAACAAAAAGTGAAAAAGTCACACAAGTAGAAGTCTGTGCCACACAAAATAAATACGGTTATTATGTGTTAAATGTTTTAAATATGAAAAATAAATAATATAACATTATTTCAATAACTAGTATGTACTAAATCATTAGACTATAAAATACAAATAAAAATAGCCTCATCACAGAGTGTGGTGTCTGAGAAAGTTTGTCACACTTGGTGAGTATTCCACACCTCAGAATTCCAATTCAAACCGGTTTAAAGAAAGGGGAACAAAACAGGCAGTCAAACGTAAAATCCCAGGAATCCACAAAAACAAGAAATCCACAAAACAACTTATCCCCTCTGATAAATCTAAGCAGAAGGCGTGTTTAAAGGTAATAGTTGCTGAAATGAGGAAGAACGTTACTGATAAAATTAACTTGACGGGCAGGAAGGGATTTCATTTGACATTCTGAGTGACTGCAAGACGATTTCTATATTTTAACACACTCGGCAGTTAGTAAGAAGATTTTTAACAATCATTTTGATCTTACATTTAGCTGGGATAGTAATTAAACTTATTATTAATAAATAATAACTAAAGTTAAATGGTATGGATTCGAATGCACTGAGTTAAAATGATTAGATAATCTATTGTATTATTTTAGGTGTGTTACATTTTGAACAACAGTAACATTTGATAAATATGATTTACAGAAAAGATGATTTTGTGGGCTCTTCTTCTACTGAGCTTGACTCTTTGCCCTGTAATACCAATGGTAAGATTCACAGTAAATAATCTATACATTACATAGAGAATACAATGGTAGGTGTATATGTGTTAAGTTAGTGTATATATAATGGTAATATTGATTCTTGAGATGTTTTAATATTGTTTTCTCATTTCCTCCTCAGCCTTCATCAACTGTAACTAGTGAGTAAAACATAAAGTCAATATTAACTTTATTTTAAAGTTACTGTAATGTGATTTTGTATATTTATATGTAATACAGTACCATATGTGTTTCTTTACATCATGTTGTTATCCAGCATTTTGTAAATTAAATTAAGTTTACATCATCAAAGACGTATGAATTTTATTATAAATCACTGTACAATTTAAATACTTGACTTCTGTTTGTACGTCTCTTAAAGACTATACAACATGTATAAACCTTTGTTTATTAATGTCTTATAACACAATGTTCCTGATATACAGCAACGCCACACACATACTATAAACATTTTGATTGAAAGCCATAATAAGAGATTTGAGCTACTACTCTCATATCAAAATGAAGTTTGGTATTGAAATCACACAGAAACAATATTTCAGTTTACTTGAAAATAACATTTTACGGGATTAAACACAATGAACACAACTCTACAATGAAAATGAACCTGTTGTTTTTCTTTTCTTTCTTTCTTTCTTTCTTTCTTTCTTTCTTTCTTTCTTTCTTTCTTTCTTTCTTTCTTTCTTTCTTTCTTTCTTTTCTTTCTTTATACTTTCTATAAGATGTTGATGAGGAACGGAAAGACATTCCTGATATAAACAAAGGTAAAACTGCTGTATTATATAAATATGTCTGTGAAGCAGTAATATAACACAAATATTTCAGTGTCTATAATGTTTTCATGAAATGTGATTAATGTGTTTTATGGCATTAGATTTACATCTTAAAGAGGGAGACATCATGGTGGTGAGTTCTAGTATCCTGGCAGATATTATCATTCATATTTCCTGCTAATAATCACTGCATATTATCTGCTTTAAAGTCAAGGCAAAAGAGTTCAGTTTTGGGTAAAGAATCCAGATGGGAAATCCCTGTCCCCTACGTGCTGAGTTCTTATCTGAGTAAGACAATGTGTTGTTTCTTTCAAGTATGTTTATAAATATACTGTATGGGTTTTTGTCCTTCCTATTTCAACTATTTCAAAGTTACGTTGTGGTCTCTGAAACAGTAAATGTATGTTATTACAAAATAAATACTGCAAATTCCTGTCAGTGTAACAGTCTTTAGAATATATTTTCAACAAACCAATATTTGTATATCTTGCGGAACATTGTGCGTACATAACATAACATAACATAACATAACATAACATAACATAACATAACATAACATAACATAACTTAATGTATTATGAAAATAATAATTTGCATGATATTTACAAGATTTATTTACATCAAGTCCCAACATATTGAGGGAGTGCAGCTGTATGACAACCTGTCACCTGCATAGAGATGAGTCTGTCAGAAATAGTGATCTTACAAGAAGTCTGTGTCCTTTATTGGGGTGCTCTTTATCTTAAATTTAGAACATGAATCTGGTTGCACTTGAACAGCAACTTGCATAGCAGTGGTGTGTTTCTACCTCAAAATGAGTTAACATTCACTTGCTAAATCCATTTACCAAGAGCAAATGTACAGTCTAGCATGTCATATTGTTTACTGTTTGTGTGTGATGAAAAAATTAGAAATGTTATTTTTCAGAATGAAGATCTTCTGATTTTATTAGATTGCAGTTTTTGTGTGTACTTGATGGGCTTTGATTGTGGTTATAGGTGTGAACTATAGAGGAGTTATACTGAGAGCTTTTGAGCAGTTCAGACTGAAAACATGTATTGACTTTAAGCTCAAGACGACAGAAGAATTTTACATTTCCGTGGAGTACTTTGAGGGGTACAGTACAGTTCCATTAACTAAATATAAATACATAAATATCTAAAAAATATTAGAATATTGTGTAAAAGGTCAATATTTTTTGTCACTCTTCTCAGATAGTGAAACCAATATATTATAAAGATTCATTACACATACAGGATAGTGAAATATTTCAAGCTTTTATTTCTTGAATTATAGCTTACAGATAATGAAAACCAAAAATTCAGTGTTTCAGACAATTAGAATATTACATCAGATCTATAAAAAAAGCATATTTGAGACAGAAATGTCAGGCTTCTGAAAAGTATGTTCATTTCTATGCACTCAATATTTGGTTGGGCCTTCTTTTGCATCAATTACAACATCAATGTGGCGTGGCATGGAGTCAATCAGCCTGTGGCACTGCTCAGATGTAATTGAAGCCCAGGTTGCTTTTATAGCGACCTTCAGGTCATCTGCATTGTTGGGTCTGGTGTCTCTCATCATAGATTCTCAATTTGGTTCAGGTCAGACGGTTTGCTGGCTGATCAAGCACAGTCCCACCATGGTCATTGAACCAGCTTTTGGTACCTTTGGCAGTGTGGGCAGGTGCCAAATCCTGCTGGAAAATAAAATCAACATCTCCATAAAGCTTATCAGCAGAAGGAAGCATGATTACCTGGTAGATGGCTTTTTTAACTGTGGACTTCAGAAAACACAGTGGACCAACACCAGCAGATGACATGACCGCCCAAATCCTCACTAATAGGAATCTTCACACTGGACTACAAGCAACATGGAATCCGCGCCTCTCCACTCTTCCTCTTGATGTGGGACCTTGATTTCAAAAAGAAATGCAATATTTGCTTTCATCTGAAAAGAGGACTTTGGTCCACTGTGTTTTCTGAAGTCCACAGTCAATGCAGCCATCTAACAGGACATTTTAGACCACTTCATACTTCTTTCTGCTGACATGCTGCTGATTAAATTTTCAAGCAGGACCTTTTTCATGATATTCAATTTTTTGTACCTGTAGACTACACATATAAATCAATTGATCATGATTTTGCAGGTGTTGGTCATATATCGGGCGGCGTTTCCGGGTTCAGAGTCTTTCCATTGGAAACGGCTGTGGATTCATAGGCATTGTTGAGCACGAGTTTCTTCACGCACTGGGATTTTACCATGAACAGTCAAGATATGACAGAGATGATTATGTGACAATAAAATATGAAAACATCCTCTCAGGTAGTCCTAAAATGTTTCACCTCTTTCACCTCTTTTGTACATTCATATAAATTTTGTATATACATATAAATAAACCATGAGTTATTCCTTATGAACAATCCAGCATGATAACTTTAGTAGTTTTTATTTTCAGGCAAAGAGAGCAATTTTGATAAATACAGTGAGAATATAACAAGCATCCAAGGCACACCATATGACTACATGTCTGTGATGCATTATAGTAAAAATGCCTTTAGCAATGGTAACGGATCCACAATCATCACCAGACGTCCTGAGTTTGAGAATGTGATTGGTCAGCGTCTGGACATGAGTGAATATGATGCTGTTGAGCTCAACTCACTCTACAAATGCAGTAAGTTTTCGTCATTTTTATGATCCTTATTGCAGGGTGGATTCTATTGAATGTAACACAAGGAATTTGTGATGGTCTGATTCATACAGCTTTTCTGACGATCCTGTCCTTTCTGTTCTTAGATGTCGTGCCTTGGGGACAGGGTTGTTACAGTACCATGTGTTGTTTGTATGTTTTGTTTTATGTGGAGACACGTGGCGGTATGTTTCGATAATTCGCCGCGTGTCCTCCTGTTTTTCGTTTAGCTCCGCCCCCTTGTTTCTCCGTTACTGTCCCATTAGTGTCTTATCTCCCTCACCTGTTCCTTCTTCTTGCAGCCAGATTTCCCATTAGTGTTTAGTCTTGTCACCTGCCGTTCTGCGTCCCTGCGCAATCTCCCCTCATTATCATGTCCCTATTTGGTATCTCTGTTTTCCCCTCACACCTGGTCGGTTCATTGTATTGTCTTTTCTAGTCTTGCCCCACGTTACCCTTCCTGACGTATTTGGATTACCCAGTTTCCTGCTTTGCGTGCGCTTCCTGCACTTGAGTTCTGTCTGTGGATTTCGGGTTTTGGACTTATTTATTAACTGCTTTGTTTTATTCCGCTCTTGGAAAGTTTTCTGTTTTGTAATACGAGTCTCTGTATTGCCCCATCCTGAGTTTTGTTTTGATTTATACGGTGGCCGCTAGGTGTCACTGCGCTGCAACAGAAGAAAACACATGCAAACACAATAAACTTCATCAAGCTTCTTCATTAGTTTGGCGACACATGCCCTGCAAACACTCGCAACACAAACAAACACAGAAACGTGCTGCAAGCTGCAAAGACGACAACGGAAGTGTTTCCGGGGGACCGCAAAAAACGATGCACCTGATTGGGACGCGCTTCATTTTGACTGTTCAAGTACGTTAGTGGAGTTGTCAGCCACATTGAAGGTAATTGCTTTATAACTTTATTTTAACTTTCTTAATGTACGTCCGTAGGGTATTAT
Organism: Triplophysa bombifrons; assembly: GCA_029783895.1. Lineage (NCBI taxonomy): Eukaryota > Metazoa > Chordata > Actinopteri > Cypriniformes > Nemacheilidae > Triplophysa > Triplophysa bombifrons. The sequence goes on from CM056470.1 coordinate 8,373,088, forward strand.
TAGCCTGTCGATTTGAACAGTTTAACATAAACTATGAGACGTTGTAGCTGATCGACTTACTTAAACAAGTGTCAATATAAAAAAGTTTAAAAAATGATTAAAAACTTGTCAACTTATTCTAGTCGACATAACAATGTGGCTGACAACTCCACAAACGAATTTGAACAGTCAAAATGAAGCATCAGTTTTTGGGGTCCCCGGAAACACTTCCATTGTCGTCCGTGCAGCTTGCAGCGCGTTTCTGTGTTTGTTTGTGGTGCGAGTATTTGCAGGGCATGTGTCGCCAAACTAATGAAGAAGCTTTCTGAATTTGCTTGTTTTGTGTTTGCATGTGTTTTCTTCTGTTGCAGCGCAGTGACACCTAGCGGCCACCGTAGTTTTATTTAATAAAAGTCTCTGTTACCTCCACCTGAATGTCACTTGAAATATGTCACATGGAAACTCTTTAATCCTTTGCGTTTCTTCATTTGTTTACGAACGTTCTAGATTCATCCACGTCTTTCCTTGACCACTGTAGTTTTGATGACGAGTCTCTGTGTAAGATGAGTGTTTGTTCTTCATCTGAACATGGATGGCAGAGGGTGAGTTCAGTGAGCGATGTCAATGTAACTGACCACACCTACTGGAGCAAAGAGTCAAATGGTGAGATTTACGGTGAATGTTGTTAGAATGTTTCATTTTTAATATCTGCAAGTCGTGCATTTCCTTTATAGAGTGGTGTCTAGAGATGGTGCTTTGATGATAATTTCCTAGTAACTGTAAAAAGTGCATGCCCATATTGTCTGTGTTTTGATGCCAAAGGTTTGTCATTGAAATCAATAAGCTTGAAAACTGATGCTAAAGGGCACTCTGTGCAATAAAAAGGGAAGCGGAAGGGTGTTAACCAAGCTTCAATGTGTAACAAGTTGGGAGTGAGAATGTGTAGAAAATGGTCAACACTATTATGTTACATAAATATCCCCCAAATCTGCAAGAACCCATCAAATAACTGATATCATTTTTTTATAATCACCTATCTTAAGTATCCAAGAAAGTAATTATATCTCTCAGAATGTAATTTTCTTCCTCTTCAATGAACTTTAAGTGAGTCATCGCATTTGACACTTCAGGGTTTGGTCCTTCATTTTTAAACGTCAAAAAGAAACCGAAAGAACTGAAGTAAACACTTAGCAGTTAAGAGTAAATACTTCTTGACTGCCTTTAGGTGAACCCTTTTCATTAAGACGTCCCTTAACCGATTAACAAAGTGTTAGCTTAAAGGTTTTTGTCACTGTAAAAGATGATCAGCTGAGATGTACTACCACTATAACAACAACAACTTGGTTATGCCAGGACCAGCTGTACAACTTCAGGAAAAACGGGTTTCTAGTCGAAACTCTTGTCATATTACTAGACATGGTTGGGTGAAATATGGACAAAAACAAACGTTGGGTTATAAATGAAAGGAGGAAATGTCGCAGGTCACCTGATAAAAGTGTCTGCTAAACAAATTTAAACCCACTAGAGGAGAAACCGTGAGAAGGGAAAATTGAAAGGATGTTTTGGAAAGGGTTTTGTATTTAAAAAAAGTTACAACAAATTTGTTTTCATCTTGGACGTCCTTATTTCTCCGTGTCTAATATGTCAATGAAACTGATATTTTTACCTGCAGGCACCTCTTTCTTCATGCACTTCAATGCAGTGGGGAGAAATGAGGGAGACTCTGCTCGACTGGAGAGCAGAGAAATGATCCCGACAAGAGATTGCAAAGTTCAGTGCCTACAGTTCTATTACTATCACAGTGCCAATGAGAATGACCAGCTCAACATCTGGATCAGGGAATACCGTGACGCCGCAGACAGAAGAGGAACTTTGAGACTCATGGACCAGATCACAGGTCTTACTCGCTGCTACAGAATAAAAACACAATTAAACAATAATCTACAAGAGTGCATGTCATTTCAATCTTTAGCCTTTCCAACATCAGTACTATTGTAAAAAGTCACCACAGGATATACTGTAACCTTTAAAAACACGGATGTTTCAATATTTTTCGAAGCATTAAATCTCTTTTTGCCATTTAAGTCGAAATATACTGTCCAGAGGTTTCTCAAAGTGACACTTTGTGATAATTCTTTGCAGGACGGCCTAATAACTACTGGCAGCTGCACCACGTGCCATTAAATGCAAATAAAACCTTCCAGGTTGTATTTGAAGCCCGTAAAGAAGCTGGAAACTCCAGTGGCGGTTTCTCATTGGACGATATCAATATTTCACAGACCGAGTGTCCTCACATATGGCAGATAAAGAACTTTGAGAAGCTCATGAATGAAACACCGACTGGTTCTGACATATTCAGTCCATTGTATTACTCTAGTGATGGTTATCGCTATCAGGTGTTCTTGAGGAATGCCGTGACGTACTTTTCGCTGTATGTTCGTCTGGTGTCTGGTGAGTTTGATGATAAGCTGCAGTGGCCTTGTCCATGGAGACAAGTGACCTTCCAGGTGCTTGACCAGAATCCACACATGCAGAGACGCTTGTCCTATGAGATGAGCATCACCACAGACCCAACTTTGGTTACTGGTGAGACAATATTTCCCCTGTTTTCACCATCACTCTTCATCTGTTGTTTAAAAATACTGTCACATCAGAGCTAAACATGAAGTTATTACTATCCCTTAAGACCTGTTTGTCCCATTTTGTTATAGAAGATGGCACGTATTTCTGGAACGATCCTCAAATCAATGGAACTCAAACCATTATTGGCAATGAATCTGTATTTGTTTCAAGTGGATTGGGCAATGAGTATTTCATGTACAAAGATGAGCTCACTAAAAGAGACTTTCTCAAGGGTGGTGACATCATATTTCTCTTCAGCATGCAAGGTAGGTTTGGTGACTTCAAAGAACTGATTTTCAGGATGTTCACATGGTCCACAGCTGCTCCTGAGATAACACTTTTATCTGTGAACATAAATGTTGTTACTAATCCAGAATACTTTGTCTTAGATCTCTCATGGCTGCTTCAGTATAAATCGGTACCCTGTCCAAATGTGAAAGTGAAGCATATCAATGCTACGGTTAATGAAATCGTCAGTCAGGGTCCATGTGTTTCCAGGTAAATCTCCATTCACCAACCTTTCTAAATATGACTGATGTTGATATTTTAGACACTTTTGGCACAAAGTAAAGCTCAGAATGAGTTCACTGAATATGCAAAAATGGTATCTGTAAAAAATGTTACATTTCCAGTTTAATGTAACCCAATAAGATATTGTGTAATTATTTATGTTGATGTTTTTTGCTTAGGGCTCTTACCACCCCTCAGCCAATCATTACAACTGTACCGGGACCCACTGATCAGTAGGTCACAGTCTCATGTGGTTATTTAGTTTCATAGGGCTTGAAAAGGTTGAGATTGGCTTTTGCATAAACAAAGCATGCAACCCAAACACTCAAATATAAGAGAACAATATTCTTTTCTAAGGCTCACTGTTTAGACCAAACGTATTTTGTATTATTAATAACTATCCTCCTCACATCTGTATCTTTCTTTTCTCTTTTAGGGACTGTCTGGACATTTTCTGTAGTTCCAGCTCCAGGACTCTTCCGTCCTCTCTGATCTTCCTAGTGTTTTTTTTTCTGTTGCTGCTGAATTAATCATGAGAAATAACAGTTACCTAAATTCACAAAAAATGTAATTCAATCACTAGATTCATGTTAAACCCTCTGTTATTTCTGGTATATAATCAAATTGTATTACATGAGCTAAGCATATACAGCACTGATCCTGTTAATCTTAACCCTTAACCTTACATGCTTACATATGAATCTTCCTTTAAATGTGTGAAATCATTGACTAAATCCTGAAAACAATTAATCATTTTGCTCAATTTAAAATGTGTTTGAATTTTATTGCAAAAGATCAAGGATGCAGATATGACAGAGATTAAAGCAAATGACATCTTTACTGCAAAGCATGATGTCTGTGTTTATCATTAAAGGAAATAAACATGCTACTCCAATCTACAATGCATGAGTGGGACCATCTCTCCAAGAGTGGTGGGGCAAATTTGGTTACTTTTTTTAAACCAGTTTAAACTACACTGAACAAAATGATTGACTCAACACTTGTGTACACCCCCATTTTTCATGAGCTGAACTCAAAGATCAAACTTTTTTGTAATATTTCTCAAAATCGTTCACAAAAAAAGTATTATATTCATCGATAAGAGATTATCCATCCATCTCACAATTGTGGCATATCACGATACTGATTAGACAGCATGGTTATTGCACAGGTGTATCTGTCACGAATTTGATGGGGAAGAACCCAAGTGAAGGCAGGCGGCAGTGAATGGGTTTTAAACAAGATCTATTCAAACAAAACAGGAACAAAACAAAAATCCACGATAGGGAGCAAACAGAGACTTATTATAAACAATAAACAAAAGGACTTCCCATGTGGGGGCAAAACAAATGAGACAGGATGACTCTAAACTACTTACAAGACACACTAAGACACAACGTGGTAAATAATACTTCCCCCTGTCTTATTTGGGGGGGATATTGGGGCAGCATTTTTTTTTATTCTTTCCAATAACATTTTAACATTTATTAAAATATCATTTTTTTTAAATCCCTCACACCCAAGTGCGTCATGTGGTTTCATTTTTCAACAGATAATAATAATCCGTTCACATTAGAATTTACTAATTTATCACAGGGACCGGCAACAAAAAAGGAAACAAAGTTAGTGCTTGGGTTTAAGATGGGCAGGTCATTGGTCTGAGTCCTGCTTTCTCTTTTCTCAGTGAACTTTATCTAAAAGCAACGTTCTTAGTTTCCAGCAACCATTTTCCTGCTTCGATAAAAAAATATGATGAAAGCCCAAAGCTCAGAGAACAAGTAATAACTTGTGGTCAGTGTTTTGGGTATATGATAGGCAGGTCATTGGTTTGGAAGTCCTGCTTTTTTTCCTCATTGAACACAAAGCAACGTCATCTCACAGCAAAGTTCTTAGTTTAAATGCAATAGTGTATAATTTGGTTATAATACGCAGAGTTTATTTTTGTTAAGCTGTCAAATATTTGACTTTTGCACTAACCCTTACCCTTAATTCACTATTCCCTACACTGAAGATATCACATTTTTGCCCCCCAATTTGTCTTAAAGTCCAGATATGTAAGAGAGGGAAATCCGCATTTGAGTGCCCTGCCCCTTCTGGCAAACTGTTGTTGGACCTCGATAGTTTTAAACCCTGCATGTGGCCCTGCCTTCAAGCTGTGCATTTTTTTCAGTATGTATGTTCCATGGTAACAAACCAATAGCATTGCTGATAAAACTTAACATATTACTTACTTATCTACAGTTATTGTAAAAAAATATTTAATATTTGCATACAACATTAAGTCGAAGGAAATGAAGTCATTAGAGTCATGGCTCGTGAATAGAGATTGTTATTAACAGTTGCGTCCATAAGAGAGCGCCATCCCTTCATTTACTTGTCACATGAATAAAATGTGATTTCATTATGCTTTCAGTTTCGAATAATCCCTGAAATAACTCACAATTTCAATTTATATACAGTATAACCAATAAATGGTTCCTTTTATAACTAAAATCTACAGCCTCATGTTATTATTACTTCATGATGCCTAATACATCCTTAACTGTACATCAGAGTGTTGTGAATTTTAAAAACACATCTGCACACTGTCATTTTTGGACAAATACCACATACAAACATTTCAATTCAATTCAAGTTTATTTATATAGCGCTTTTCACAATGTGCATTGTTCCAAAGCAGCTTTACAGGGGCAAACAGGAAAAACAAAAAGGTAAAACACAGCACAGTGCATGTTGTTTATAGAACAAGCAAGATCATTCTAATAAATAATGTCTAATTAATAAATCCATCCATCCATCCATTTTCTACCGCTTTATCCGAACTACCTCGGGTCACGGGGAGCCTGCGCCTATCTCAGGAGTCATCGGGCATCAAGGCAGGTTACACCCTGGATGGAGTGCCAACCCATCGCAGGGCACACACACTCACTCATTCACTCACACACTCACACCCTACGGACAATTTTTCCAGAGATGCCAATCAACCTACCATGCATGTCTTTGGACCAGGGGAGGAAACCGGAGTACCCGGAGGAAACCCCCGAGGCACGGGGAGAACATACAAACTCCACACACACAGGTCAGAAGCGGGAATCGAACCCCCAACCCTGGAGGTGTGAGGCGAACGTGCTAACCACTAAGCCACCGTGCCCCCCTAATTAATTAATAAATAAATAAGTTAATTAATCATTTAAACGCAATATTTTACAGGACATCAATCTATTACAGTACTTTATTACAAAAGTGCTTGGGGAAGCACTTGCCAGTCTATGTGCTGTAATATCCCTATCATTCTTTCCTTGTCCCAAAGCATCCTGTGGCTGTCTCCACATCACCTTTATCTTCTGCAGACATCCTTAATGTGACTCATCCAGAAGCTCAAATCTGCTGATTTGGAAAAAGCTTGTGTTCTGTGAACAGTTGCACAATAACCCAGCAGGCACTCCCTGCTGTTGAAGCCAATAGTACTGTATCAGATCATTACAGATTCCAAACAATATTTGGAGCAAAATCTCAAGGAAGTGGAACTAATAAAACAAATCTGCATTTCTATGATAATGAAGTGGTTTGTGGTTTAGACACAGAGCAATGGGCTAAGCATTCTACTGAAGGATAGCACACGTGTTTTCAGTTTAAATACAGCACAGTTTTATTATGCGTCCATGTTTTTTGACAGTTAATTGGGTTGAAGTTATTAAAATTGGTTTATATCCTAATCTAATGTATATGGTAAAATGTTCTCCTGTACAAGCCTAATGTAGAGATAACAACTATTTCAGTTTGCACCCACAGATGACATATTTCCGATTCAAATTATTTTAAATCCACTGGCACTACCACAATCTTTATAATCAGTTTAGTGGGTTTGATAATAAATCTGACCCCAGATCAGTGGATGAAAGGCAGTTTAATCACACTCCCACACACAGATGTAGGCCTGCAGGAAAGTTAAATAACTTCATTTTCAGCTCAATGTTTCACCCGTAAGCTTTCATTTACACTATTTTCCATTACAGCATATAAGCTTATCATTTTTTTCAAATTGCTTACACAGCTCATAGTTTCAGATTTGCGATAAATGATGACAGATTTGTTTTGCTTTTAGAACATTTATATTTGCTGCTACAACTTTTACAGTTTTGCACATGGACAGTTATCCTCTTGTCTGTTATGTCGGGTCTGGACAGTAAATCTGCAGAGCATTAAAAAACTTCACGTCATGAAGAATTTGGAATGTGTCCTTATCTACATTGTTTTAATGAAGGAATTAAATGCCTTTCTTTAAAATGTGCTCAAGTCTGCTTTTTGGTCTCTTTCACATGGTCTCTTTGACAACAAACACACATAAACTGAACTTTTTCCATCCTGATTGTTTCTGATGACCCAGTAAACCCCAGGCATCCTTGACAATGAAATGTGACTCATCTTATCCTTAACAACCTGTGCTTAGACTTTAGCGTACTTTCCTCTCATGAAAGTGAACAAATGAGGACTGTTTCATGACAGAAGCTTTTGTTATCGTGGTAGAGAAGGTTTGTTTAACCTTGGTAGAAGAGTCTTGTCCGACGGGGTATGTACTCCTTGCTTTTGCTGTATCAAGTCATTCATTCTCGCCAATTAAACCCTAGGAAGGGAACACACTGAAGCCTATTAAATCATCTTTCATCTCTTTGTAAGAACTTGAAGACGTTTTTCACAAATAAAACTATCAGAAATGATTGCATTAAGCCTGTGGGCATGCTTTTATTGAGTTTGCGCGAGCATACAGCTGTATGCATAGGCTGCGTCAGAATTCGCCCCCTATACTCCTATAGTGCACTACATCGGGTGTCTGCCATTTTGACATGTTGTCTGAATTCTGGTTAAACAACTCAATCCCTACATCTTTTCACCACTCTTTACCGACAATGCATTCTGATTTTGAGTGTACATCCGATGTGTTAATCCAAGTGACCATTAATGCCAAAAATGTACATTTATAAACTTGTGTTTGTTCTTGTTGACAGTTTCTGCTTTTTGAGAATAAACAGATTAAATTAACGTTATCTGTAGGAGTGTTTTATTTTAAATATATGAAGTAATTTTATTCCATTCCATTCTCTACCGCTTATCCGAACTACCTCGGGTCACGGGGAGCCTGTGCCTATCTCAGGAGTCATCGGGCATCAAGGCAGGATACACCCTGGATGGAGTAGTAATTTTATTAAACGTAATAAATGTAATAGTAAATAAAAGTGGCAAACATTTTTTTGTTCTCTTTATCGAAAACCAATAGCCTACAATAAAGGTGACAAAAGCACATCAGAAGCAGGATATGTTACGTCAGTGTCCGAAATTAATCATTCATTTTCATTCAATTCTTCCCCATATAGTGGACTATTTAGCATTCGCCATATAGGGAATAGTGATTGAGTGAACAAGTGACCGAATTCCGAGAAGCAGCAATAGTCTTGCAAAGCACACTGCTTTCGACTTGTGTATTTACACACGGGTATCGTCGCATGCGCATTGCAATAAATTGCAATTCTTTTTCAGGCCTACAGGAGTCAGGTTTCCTTCTACTACCTTGAATCTATAAAAAAGGAACTATACTTCAGCCTCTAGACTTTCAAGCAAACAACTTATTCTCCTGGGTCTTATTAGTTTTGACTGTCAATTCATATGATCTCTGTCAATGCACACATGACCATTTTGTCATCTGTCCTTTAACCTGAGCCGTCTTACATTAATTGTCTGTAAAAGAAAAACAAACTAAGACGTGAAAAATATTAATGTCTTTTGACTCTTGACTTGTGGAAAGTATCCAAACTCCTCAGTCGAGCCAGTAAAACAAATGAAATCAAGACTGCAACGTAGTTTTTACTCATAGCAGATGCTGTGCTTGTCATAAGGTATCAGGCAAACAAAGTGACAGTTTTGTGGTGTCAACGCATGGAATATGTGAAATGGAAAAATAAATCTGAAACAAACAAAATTAACCATACAGTAGTGGTAAAACATGTCAGCCTTTGCATCAGTATCATTTTCAATCTGAAGTGTCTGAGAACAAATTACCCTTGTTAATATCTCACCTACACATCATTTAGTTTCGTCTGCATGTTACAAATCTGTCGCTGTTGCACAAAATTGTCATCCAGAGAATTGGACTGACCTAATAACATGCAAACTTGGCAGTACATAGCTACTGAAAGTCCCATAGCAGACATAAAGAGCCATAGATGAGAAAATGGGGCTGTTCAAGTGTATCGTCAGGAAAGGTTGGGAATATAGTGCTTACCTACCCACAATACTAGAATTCTTCCTTTGTGTTGCTCTTTGAATGGAGATACATGTTTAAGTTTATTGAAGATTAAAAAAATCAAAGGCTCATGCTTTATTTATAATACTGTGCAAGTTTAAGTGTTTAGATTAAGTGTTTAGAATAAGTGTTTAGAATAAGCAGTGTAATTGTAATGTTTTGCTTTACTGTGTTGTTCTTCTTTATGATAATGGATTTTTTTATAATGACATTAGTGAATCAGTTAAATCAATTAAAGTCTAAATTAGGAACTAATAACCCAACGTACTCCATATGCTCAAAAATGTATCTAGATCTATTGCAGTCTCTTTCATTTAAATCTTTTAATGTTTTTGACTGCTAATGAGTACAAAGTACAAAAAAATGAAAAATGCCACATGCTTGGTGATGTGCTTTTTTATAATGACCAGTTTCCGCATTGCAATTTTCAGAAAAACATCTTTAATTATTCAACAAAGTAGTCACCACGGCAACACAACAGTGATCCTATTCACTTTTCATAGTTTTCTAAAAGGTTTTCCTTCATGAGATCGAATAATCTGTGTGCACCTGCTCTTTTTCGTGACACTATATATGCTATAGCATAAATCTGTATAACTGGCTTTGACCTTTGATCAATGAGAGGGCTCATTTTTCCTACCGTTGACAGTTAGTGCTGTTGAGATGAATTCCAGCTCAGCCTGTTGAATAGCACTCTTTATGTTCATCGCATCTGCATACGTCTTTGAAATATACGTAGCCAACTCTCAAGTGTCGCATTTGATTTGAAACTCAGCATTGTGTCAAATACATTTTTGTACATATATTTGAGACAGAGTGACAAAGTGCTTTTAATGTTCTAAAACTCGCCGCTTGTTTGTATGTCAAGGCACATTCTCTTGTACCTCTTTTCACAGGATGTTTCAATGTGTGCTTCATATCTTCATGGGACGCTTCCTGAAACTCTTTCATGTTAATGGCCTCCATCTCCTAACGCAAATGGAACCAACAGGAACAAACAATTGCCTTTCATTTCCCCCATGCTGAACTGCTCAAAGTGATTTGTGAGTATGTACTCCCAGTTGTGACTTGTTACTGTTAAATTACACAACCAATTTTCTCATTTGGCCCAGACGGTTGTAGGGACCTTCATGACAAAAGCATTAACAAAGAATTTACTTAAAGGCTTTTACCACTTTTACCATTAAAGGAAAGAAAGAGGATGCAGTGTTAAAAATGAACCAACAATAACAATTCTCTCTCCACACAAAACATGAGGCTCTGTCATGATCCTGCCACTAGACCAAAAAAGACATGATATGGTGAGGCACAATCATGACATTCTCCTTGTTTAATTTGCTGTCCATCTTTTGGTTGAACCACAGTGTTTGTTTTCCTATTTTCTCTTCCAATGTGTTCAAGATTTAATTCTAAATCACAGAATAAATCTAATTCTGCATTCAGGTTATATTTTATTAGACAATTTTATAACACATCATTGGAAGGGATGTTACCAACAATAACTGATATTAATAAGACATCAACTGACAAAAAATTGTGAATGGGGAGGGAATATCATTCTCAATATGGTTGCTTCAGCGAAAGAAGTCCCGCCTTCCAGTAAACAGAGCCAATCATCAGACAAGAAAGGATGACAATGGTACAGTTAATGTCATATTTATTGTTTGGTTTGACATATCCTATTTGAGTTTTGCAAGCTGCTTCAGAGATATCTGTCTCCCTCCATGCCAGAGGAGAACTGTTTTTTCCCCACTCTTACTCCCTTTAATTCCCCCCCAGTTTTGTTATCAATACATTTTTATTATAACGTATGTAAAGCTGCTTTGCAACATTGAAATGGTTAAAAGCGCTATATGAATAAAACTAAATTCATTTGAATTCAAGCATGTTGTCTTGCTATGACTGAAATAGGAGCATGAAGGAGTTGGAAACATGGTATCTCTATATACTGACTTTAGTATTAATATAGTGCATAAATAAAATCTATGAGAAAAGACACAGTTGTGGTTAAAATATTATTTGGCCATTAACAACAAATAGTCAAATCTGGTTGACATGTTTTTCTTCTCAGATGAACCACTCAAAATTGCTTGTTGGTCAGAATATGTAGACTATATGATCAATAACTATAATTTATTGGTTTCTACTCAATTTTGATATAAAATAACCACTCAACAGATGGTCGAAAACAAGTTATGCAGATTTATTTAGATTTTAAAGAGCGAAATTAAAAAGAAAAGATCTATTCTCCTAATTCAGGATTAGCAATGCTCACTGTATTCTCAGACATCGGCTCATTTACAATGATTTACCAAATTTCAGAAAAATGAAAGAAAAAAAATCTGCTGTAATCCTCTAGACAGCCATAACTGAACAAGTTGGTTTCTTTTTTGGTCTAACCAGAAACTTCAGTGCAATTCAAGGGAACTCAATTCAGCAAGGGGGAACAGCTTTTATTTGCCCACGAGGACTTTTCAGCAGACGTTGCATGCTTTGACTATTACATTCTGTTTACATGGCCCAAACCTACCACAAAATACAAGACAGATGATGTCCAATATTATTTCCATTGGAGACTATCGATGCGAGTTGATTGTCATTATTTGGCAGTCTAGACATTTTCCACTTTAACCGTATGAACCCGCAATACTTTCCACTGCATGTGTTATTAATTCTCTGATTCTTGTCCTTTTGTCGAAGTATACCGGTATGACATACAGTGAAGTGTTACAGCCAGTCTATAACAACCTCATCAAAAATCTACAAACCAATACACATGTGCACACCAGGCTTTGCAATACGCCCCCAGACTGGGGGATGGGCGGTCCTCATATCGCCTGTATCTTTGTCTTTAGCAGCCCAATGTCAATGTGTGTGTTTGTGCTGTTTGCATCATCAAATACAGATGAAAGCATTGTGTTGAACTTTAGTTCTGACCCCCTCAGGGTTAGTGTGTATGTGTGGTAATTGGAGGGCTTTCTCTTCACAAACTCAATTGGTTGAGGGGAGGTGGTATTGCCAAACCAAAACACTGTGTGTGATTCATTGACGGCAGATTTTCATCCCAACGTACCTGAATGAGTTGGGGTGGCTTTTCCATCTTAGGCCACCATGAACTAGTAACCCACCAAACATCATAGAAACCCCACTAAGTCACATTTTGTTTTATTTTATTGTCACATGCCTTATGAATTAATCTTCAATGTTTGGTGTTTGTATATAATTTTGTGCGACCAAACCTGAGGCATATTTATACAATCATGCGAATCTGTATTTTTTAGTTTTGCTTGCAAAGCATCACTATTGCCATTTGTCATACTTTTTTTTTCTGGACCAAACTTTAGCGTGTAACTAGTGCGTACTGTTTGTTTTAGACCCATGAATGAGGTGTCATATTATCCGGCTTATAGAGGGGAGGAGTGCCATGACTTTTTTAAACGAACGGCCGTATGATGTTTGTTGGGTGTTATCTTTCATTTCATTTTTGAAACCTTTTTCGAAGTGTTGAATTTGTACTTAAAAGAAAGAGTATGCCTATACATATATTTAAATCTTTTGCAACTTTGAAGTGAATGATGTGCTTTTTCTTTAGAGGCAATAAAAGAGAGGAACAGGATGGAGCTTTGAACCAAAAGTAGGTCCTCAGGGAATAAACACTGATCTGGAGGACAATGATCTTGCTCTGTTTTCCTATTTTTTAGATGTTCTGCACCACAGAGCTGCACTTTAGAAGCAAAAGGTCCGTTGTGTATCAGGAGATTCAAACTTTATACCAGTTTATCTGATCTGCTTTCACTCCCATATGCTATACAATGACGGAGGAATACAGATCAGTGAAGATCATCAGAAGTCATCATAACTTACATATCAACACATGCTTCTGATGTAACTTGTCTCTATTTAAAAAATAGGATTTTTTACCATTGTTGGTATAGGACACCTTGCCAGGTAAAAACCAAGGCTGTGGAATTAAACGATTCATAACAGAACCCAAAAGAGAGGTGATTCTACCTCAGAACACATGTTTCTGTGTGTGAGAGACTAGAGCAGAGTGTTGCTGTGTAAATCACTCCACATGCGCCATGTCAGACTGCTGAAGACTTATTCACAGAATAGAAACCGGACAAGAAAAACACATTCATCAACCAATTAACATATCCTCAAGCCAGCTGATAAAGAAGCACACATTTCTGGTACCATTATTATCATTAACTGAGATCTGACAAGTTTTTTTTGTCTCAACTGCAAGGAAAATGTTGTTAGTGAAGAGCTTGGGATTGTGTACGTTTTTGTGTTGCCATCAGTCAATAATGCCATTTTGTCTTCTGTAAACACATACAAGAATATGTAACCATGGTAGAAACCTGGCAAGAAGTTGAATATCCCTCTGTTTATTCCTATACACCTCATTTGTGCATTAGCATGTAATAAAACATGTGTAACGGAATGTTCCTTAGCGGAGTCTGTGGTCAGAAAAAGAAGAGGTCATTTCCTCTTCCTGTTACCATGATGATGTCGCCCTCTTGTCATTTTAAACTCTTCTGCAGAATACAAAAGAAGATATTTTGAAGAATGTCAGTAACGGAACAACAAGGATACCCATTGACTTGCATTGGTTTTGTGTCTGTCTATACAATAGAAGTGAATGTAGTTATACTACAAACACCATGGTTAAAAATGGTTATTATGGTGGGACCATTGTAAATGTGTGGCTATAATGGTTTTACTAGATTATGGTTCATTTTCATAAGAGATATTGTGAAACAAATTTTGTTCCTGAACATTTAAACATTCAAGTAAAACATTTATATATCCACAGAATCCTGACAGGACCTTTTTGCTCTTCTTCTTCTTCTTCTAGTCATAAACAAAGACCAGAGTTTGGAAGAACTCCGAAGAAGCAAAGATTCCAGACAGTCACCCGTGATGTCATGGGAGCGAATTAACCTGTCTAAAGCAGTTTTCGGGCCGTGTAATCACCTCATCACTATGTGTTATTTTTGCTCTTTACAGCGATGTGTGAGGTAAGCGTGGACTTGAAGAGTCTTAAGGGAACTGTGACTTAAAAGCTTTTAAGTGCCTCTACAGGAGCAAAATGCATGTCTGAAAGAGTGTGTCATTATTTCTGTTAAGGGCACAAAGGGAGTGTATGTTTGATGGATACCTGGTAAGGTCATTTTCATCCCTTGTGAGAGTGGTTTAAGCTCTTATGACTGAAAGGGCCCTATAGTTCAACCTGAGAGTCTCAGGTAATGTCAACATTTTATGTGTGTCTGTTTATCTTTAGCATTTGTCAATGCCACGGATAATATAGTCAACTAAGGTTTTTTAAAGGGAAAACTATAGGGTGTGTTTAACAAAAGTGGGACGATACGTTTCCGAATTGATTGCCTTATAAATTCCAAGAGACAGTCAATGTAACGTTAATAAATGCCATAAGAGTGTTTGTCATTCTGAAAAACATGGAAATTTGGTCGACCCAAGATGTTCTATGATAGATCAGTTTGTGGGGCCAAAATCAAACTAGTTTACCTTGAGTTGTTTAGAGCTAACACAATCTGACTTTTCAATCTCACTCAGGAATTCGTAACTATTTTATGAGGTGCCTAATTTATATGAATTCATTCAGTATTATTTGTATGATTTGCTTTTGCGCGAGTAATATTAGGTTTAGGGGCGGGGTTAAGGGTTGGGCTTCAGTATTGCTTTTTTAACAATTGTACCGTTTTGTATGATTCACATCGTACGGATTTACTGTACAAGAATTAGCCACTACTTAAAATACTTACGAATTCCTCTGAGAGCAAGTTGTTAAAGCTGGTAGATCATTTTGGACCTGGACCAAAACCAAACCAGCATCTCTTTTTTAAGCCAAGATGACATGTTTTTTTTCAGCATGAACACACTGTAGACCCTAATTAATTGACGCTTTTATATACTATAATTTTTTATTATTGTAGTTTTTCAAAGATATTTGCTTTAAGAAAATGTTAACATATTTAAAAAATCAAATGTGCTTGAGTTATGAATCTACCCACTTTAACACAATCCACCCACTTTTTTTGGCAGACAAGCATGGACCACCTCTCAGCTGCTCCATTAAATATATTAAAAGCGGTTATTAGAAACAGATGGCATGTGATCTCTAGTCATATGGAGACATTAGTTGGAGACTTGTGGAGACTTTCGCTGGAGACTTCTAGGAATGACCTCACTCAACCCATAGCGTCACTGCTAAAGAGCGACATAGCTCTTACCATGATGCAAAGATGCAGTCAAGTTTCAACAAGTTTCCTTAACTGGCAACCATTACAAAAAACATATAAACAGAAATAGAGTGGTCATCGGGAAAAGATGAAAAATGCTGAATATGTACTCTGCTACACCTCATGTCTGGACAAAATGCATTTTTCGACCAGGAGTAAAGTGCTCTATACTGTATACTCTATGCATGATTAAAACGTTTATACAGTTGTTTATTTTAATACGGCGCTGTGTCATTTGAATGCATTTAGCACCTTGCTTTTGACTGAAATGGAATATGCTAAATTACAACACTTAATCCAATATCCAGTTTATGTCAGTGCCAAACCAAACTGTCTGCATGCAGATTTCATCTGAACTCCATGTGGAAGGATTAATATGAATCTAAATTCACAAAATGCGACATATATCAAAGAGTAGTGAGTTATAAAGTTTATGTATCCATGGAAACGTCAGAAAGCAGCATTTGGAAAGAAAAATGCCTATAGCAGTCAAGATCATCATAACTCACATATCAACACATGCCTCTGATGTAAATTGTCTCTATTTAAAAAAAATGATTTTTTTATCTACCATTGTTGGTTAGGACACCTTACCAGGTAAAACAGAACACAAAAGAGAGGTCATTCTACCTCAGAACACATGGCCCATGAGGACTTGAGGAATGAAATTGTGTTGCAGTGGAAACCAGTTGGACCGAGGCCAGTAGAGGACATATTTCATATCACACCATTGGTAAGATGCATCCATTGAGTTAAGGGTTCTCAACCTTTCTGACTCCAAGGCCCCCCACCGTATTCACCAATTTTCAAAGGGACCCTCCAGCTTACAAAAACTATATTTAAAACTAATATATTTCAGAGCTTGTTATTAACTGTAAAAGTGTTGACCTAATATAAAAATGGACATATAATAAGATTTATTTTTCATGTATGTCAATGCTCATTTTGTCTCATTAAAGTGTTGATCATCCTGAGCATCCCATACACCCCCCACCCCGTTGAGTACCATTGCCTTAAGTTAAAGATTTTCTACAATGTATCTTCAGTTCACTGCATCATTCACAGGCACTAGTGACTAGGTCTTTACAAAATAACTTTATGGTTTATTTTCACACTTACATCATCCTGAATCAAAAATCACAAATTGCATGTTAAACCTAAAGCCAGCAGATTTCACAATGTATGAGGTAGTTGCTCACAGTAATTGATTCATTGTGTGCTCTATGCGTTTGGCATCACTTACACTGTAAATGCAACGTTTAAATGACTTTGCAGAAGTGATGCACACATTGCTATGTGAGTTGAGCTACTCCAGGGCTAAAAATCTTCAGATTGCTTTTGGTCATGCAAGATTAGTTCATCCTTGGAATGTGAGATATGATCGAAATCGGACACATTGATCAGGTTTCCAAAATCCAATCACAAAACTTAAACCCGCAAGGAAATGGCTTTTGGAAAAACCTTCATAAAAATAAATGTTAATTAAACTTTAAACCATGGATATACACAATCAAATAAAAAAAATGCAATGTTTGTTCAAAAATATTTTATGTAAATGCAAACATTGAAGAATGTAAAAATATTGAAGTCTTTTATATTGTCATTCCATATCATAAATAAATATTTTGTATTGTCCTTACAGTTTTTTTCTAATCAAAAATATTTAAGTTTAGATTTATTCTTAATAGGACCGATGTAATAAATGCATTTTTGCCAAAAGTAATGGCGTCACCTAAAACAAGGACTTCTTTCAGTTATTGAGGGTATTACCCTCTTTCCTTCCACATGGGCAGGTCTAGCAGTGTTTCCACACAAACTCAAATCATCCGATCATCCGGGCTGTCATGCATCTGGTTCCATTACGTCAACAAACCATAATCTGGAATTTGGCTCTGACAGCATGGCTTTCCCGGTCCGTTCTAAAAAGACTCCAAGTTCTCAGATACAGTAAAGCAATATCTTGTGTCACTACACACTCAAGGTCTAGTGTGAAACTGCTGGCTTCTGGTATCACTTTCTCTAGTCTTGGCTATGCCACAGTCTTCCAGTAGGCTATAGGCATACCTCAAGAAATATAGTGTTTTTAAATGTTTGTACAATAATTCAGTGCAATGAAAACCAGCAGGAAGTATTAAATTGAGATTTGGTTCAAATAAGGTCAGGAGACCTAGTGCTTCATGCACTGGATCACACAATTGATACCCGTGTCATTTTCCAGTACAACAAGGTTTTCCACGATGAAGGTTGCACTATGTTTAATCTGAAATCTGAGACATTTAACTTCAGAATTATTCTGTCATATATTCGTACACAGACAAAACGTACTTGGATAATATAAAAATCCACACTTTTGTTAAATTAAATTGCAAAATTAGTAATCACATTGCTGCACATAAGTGATTAAGAGCAACCAGAAGAAAACATGGCGAAATTGGGACCCGGCATACGCCATTGAACCGTAAACTGAACGAACGCGCAAAATTGGCCCAAACACCAGGCGCCGTTTTGCGGAGTTCTGCTTACAGGACACCGCGCAAGAGCAAACCATTAACGAATTCGTACGTGACCACTTCAAGAAAAATCATTCGGCCATTTATGACCACGTGATCATAGGTGGCGTGTATGCGCGTTCAGTCCCCTTAATTAGATTTCGACTTGTAAAGGCGTTCACGGGTTGGTAGAATTACAAGCTTGGAATTACAAACTTGTAAGCTTGGAATTTGGTCGGAGCGCCGCAACGCTCAACGTCACGCGTAAATGATAAAAATTGGAACTACAACTGCACGGGTAAAATAAGTTTAAATTTAACATTTCGTTTTAATAAGTTCATATAATTGATTATAGGCCATTTAATCTGATGTCTTATTGTAAAAGTAAGGTAAACATAAACAAAAAACATACGTGTTGCATATAAAGTCTGATGAACAGCTCATAAACAGTTAGCACAACATCACAGGCTGACCTAAGTAAGGTATGTCATGGTGTGAAAGCGGCATGCTGGGATGTACTTTTAACAGGTAATGTTCTTAGTTGTTATTTTGGATTTAAACCCAGTGGGAAACACTCCTTACTTATTTACATATTTTTGTATTTGTATCAGGTGACCGTAAAAGCTTTTATTAGTAAACACATCATTTACTTATAACAGTAACAAATAATGTGCTGTACAGAAGGTTGTAGGTTATAGAGTGTAATTACAGTGTAGTTACAGTATGGTGCCCTAAAATATAAGCTCACTAGTGTTTTGAAGCAATCTAATGTGTGTCTATGTGTAAGGATGTTCTGGAGCTGATTAGACTAAAGGCTATTATTAGACACCTTATCGAAGCTATATTTGAGCAGTGTATCTGTTTGACCTGTGACCTTCCAGAGAACTCTGCACAGTAAAGGTCAAGGTTCCCTTAAAGCGTATCCTCTTTTTAAGTCAGTTTTTTGTCTGTTAGTGAATCAGAAACATTCTGTCTGTGGAGTTACTTAATGCAGCATTACTGAAGATTGTTTTAAATGGCAAAACTTTTTATATTGTAAAGCTGTGCAAATCCTTTTTGACCTCTTTTTACCTTTGGATTTATGTAGCTGTAAGCTCTACTTTTCAAAGAACTGTTAGGCCATCTTGTGCATGTGTGTGTGCATGTGTGCGTGTGTGTGTGGGGGAGAGAGAGAGAGACTCTGAATAGTAATGTGTAATCGTACAAACCCTTCTATCCTAGGGATCCAATACACCGACCATCCCCACTGCTCCCCCTGCTCCAAATCCACCCGATGTGACCTCTTGAGAAAAAGTACCAGAACAGCTTCTCTTATCTCTTAATTGTTGAATCATTTCCTCAATATGTATAGTATTGCTCTGGAGAATTTCAAACACAAATATGCCTTCATGTCACCATCAAGGTACTTTTTCAATGAGAATGACTTAAACCACAAATGTTATGACAATTATGGAACTCCAGCGTTCCCACTTTCTCTTGTTTATGTTTTTATTTATTTCTTCCTCACTGGTTGTGTAAGTCATCCAGGGCAAAAGGTGAAGTTTGTGTAAACTGTTGTCTGTAATTCAAGCTGAACGTTCATTCTGTTTGTTAATCTTAGAGGGGGGCTTTATGCACTTACATGGTAAACTTATCTGTAAGGTCGCATTGTGTTCTAATGTAAAGGTGTCTATGTTGAATCCTGTTATACTGTACACAGAGTCTAGTGCTGTCAATACTCACTATACCTTCAATGGCAGCTGGTGACACAAAAGGATTTGAAAGAGCACTGGCTGAAGTGGGTGGTCCATTGCCACATGAATGAAAGACTTTAGGTTCAAATACTTTTTGTCATTGTGTTCCTCTATTCATCTCAACACACAGTCACTTTTGAGGAACTGTATACAACTGAAAGTGCATTCATACCAAGAACAATACACTATAAAAGTAAACATTTGACATATTTTAAAAGATTAGTAGAGTCCACACCACACATTTAATGATAATAGGGGAATGATATGGTTATGGTTTGGACAACTTTTTCCAGCTGACAAATGATAAACCATTGACATGCAACCAAACTCCATTGGAAGTTAAAAAGATCATTCATTTAAAATGTAAAAGCTTAAGCTTAAAATAATCTTTACAGTTATCAATATTGGTGTGAACACAAACCAAACATTGGTGCACGTAAGCCACTGAGACATTCTCAAATGTTCTTCTTTTCTGATTCACAAATAGAGTACAGGGTGAATAAATTATTACAAAGTTCACATATTTAGGCGAACTATCCGTTTAAGTTTTAAAGATGTCTAAGGGTAAATTATGTTTTTTCAATGTGTTTTCTGTAATCAAACTGGTTTTAAAAAATAGTCTTTTCAATGCTACTAATCAATCTCAAAAGTTATAGTTTTATTGACTGACAAAATAGTTAGGAAGAATTTAAGGGTTCTGGCTGTTATAACACAAGCAGCTGTCAATAGTTTATATGGAGAGCATATCTGTTATGCTTAGCTTATACATTTTTTTATAAATATGAACTCTCCATATCTCTCTTGAACTCTCACTGTATCTTCATTTGTGTTTTAGCTGACTAAGATCTCAAAGTGTCTTTTTAAAATATGAGACTCACTTCATCTAGTTTCAGGCAACATTCTCACGACTGAGGAGTGCTGAGTCAGAGCGCAGTAACATTTTTTAACAGCGTCAGAAAAAGTCCCTTTCTCCCTTTTTCTGAGCCCCTACTCTTGGATGGATGTATTTTCATACAACAACGCCATATTGCCATGGAGATATTTCCTCCTGCATTCAGATTAACCTACTTTCTCAACACATGAGCAAATGATCACCACATGTTTTTAAGGGAAGCATGATCAAAAGGATATTTAAGAATGAGAAAGTTGTTGGAACTGCCTCAATACACCAAAAGGATTGCCTTCAGGACATTCACCGCTGAGATTGTGAAAATTATTTAAAAATGTTCCAGGTGTTCTCTATCGCAGATACAGTGTGATGCTTTACATATCACGTCAAAGCTTGAAT
Organism: Triplophysa bombifrons; assembly: GCA_029783895.1. Lineage (NCBI taxonomy): Eukaryota > Metazoa > Chordata > Actinopteri > Cypriniformes > Nemacheilidae > Triplophysa > Triplophysa bombifrons. The sequence continues at coordinate 8,394,273 of CM056470.1, forward strand.
GGCACTATGTTTGCAACAAGTCACAATATTGCAGACTGGCACCTAAGGCAGCTGATACAATGGCCTCAACAAATATACCCTAAGTGACTCTTGAGCGTAGACATTCCTGACATGAAACACGCAGCTCTGAACACAGGAGCCCTTGAGCTTGTCAGTGCTCACTGGCTGTGCCCGAGGGATGCTTTTGAAGGATCATGAGCTTTATCGGTAACCGTGATGCTGATATATCTGGCTGCTGGGCAACAGGAATTTCAAAGTATCCTTTATCTACCCAGAACCTCCCAGGCATGCTTCAGACTACCTTGTGGGAGTGAATTCCATACCCTTGATGACTGATTATGACTCCGCTCAAGGTTTTGTAGTCAGAACATCTGTTGTAGGAGATGTGGCTTGCTGCCTGCGTCTCAGACGTCTGATATCAAATGAAATCATATGTTGTGTTGACCGGTCAGGGTATCTGAGTCAGAGAGATGTATTCCGTAAGGTTTAGTCACAGGTTTGTTCAAGGTCTTACCTCTCATGGGACAATGCACTGTTCTGATAATAAAAATCTTGTTTCCATTAGGAGACACTTTTACTCAGGTGTTAAAGGAACAATTTGCTCAAAAATAAAATACTTGTTTCATTTTCTTCCCAGGAGAACAAAAGTTGACCATTCTCAGGCTAAGATTCGTCCTACACCATATGGGTTTAAACAGGTAAGTGAATGTCTTTGGTTGAACTTTTGCATTTGAGGTCCAGTGTATGAAATTTAGCGGCATCAATCTGTGAGGTTTTGAATTGCAACCAATGGCTCACTTCACCCCTCCCCCCTCGCTTTGGAAGTACTAGGGTGGCTGACACAGAACTAATATGTCATCATGTTTTCTCAGATAACTTATTTATGAAACAAGCTTTTAAAAAAACAACACGGCGAATATAAAGGTGATAGAAAAAGGATAGAAATAGCTCATTTTAAGGTAATAAAAACACAACGCTTCATTATGTAAGCTATGTAAGTATGTTATGTAAGTTTTTTTTTACAGAATGACAGAATGTCTCATGTATCTTAGATTTCCATTTTGTTGCAGATGGTATGGTGGCCTTAGAAAATTTTGAACTAATTCTGTAAACGGGCCTATGATTAAAAAGAACAAATCTCATGTATTACCCAGAGGAATTACATCACAAATTTGTGTTGAATTGATATAAGAAGAACATCAAGAACTTCTGACAAGACAATGATTGAATTTGACTTGTTGAATTTACCCTGTCAGATGTCTGCCAAGCCCTTTCAAATCAAATGTTTATTCATCAAGGACATGATGATTTGTTCACGACATTTATTAATGAGCATAAAATCTCCCTTTGCCTGTCTTCCTTTGCGACTTCAGTACAATTTTGAAAGGCCATTACAAACATCATGGTCATTGATTTCGACATACAGACATTGCAGGGTTATCTAGAGGCCATCCTTGCCATCAGAGGTCTGTGGTTTTGGCCTTGGTGTAAACAAGTTTAGGAATGACTGGAAATTATCACTGCGGTCTTTGCTGAAGGTAAATAATTAACCAAATTTTGTCAGTGAATGATACCTCACCCCAGAAGTAACTGAGATAGTATTGTCATTGTCTGTCCAGTAAATCATTTCAGTACTAAATTACGAAATGAACTGTCCAACATTTCATGTAAGAATAGGAAAGAATGTTACTTTAAAAACAGTTTTTCAAACGTTGGCAGAAAAAAGAGCTCAAATGTTTCCAGAAGTCGTTGCAGAACATTCATCATTGTTTATCTCTGAGTGTTTTCTTGTGAATTCTCGCTTAAATACTGAAGTAATTACGGTTCATAAGACAGGAATGGTTCTTGAAGCTTTCATACACGTCTAAATCATCACTTCCCTGTGCTCTACACCTGAGCAGCACCTACAAATGTGCGTCATTGCATTACATAAAATACCGTTCAAGATTATTTATTTGAAAGCAAAACATCATGAGCTCACTTTTTAAGCAAAACATTTAATAACAAAGAAGTTTGTTGTGATTAATTCGAAATTGCGCCTACATAACGTTTTCTTAGGACAAAGACAAAACTTGATTTAAGACACATTAACAGTGGAGGAGCATGTTTTCTTAAATAGACCCTGCTGTAAAATAGACATTGTAATGGTTTACGTTAACATTGTAACTGTAAAACAAGGATGACAAGAAGAAATGAAAACAGGCCACAGAGGCATAAAAAGGCATAACACTATTCTTTAGGCTTTCTACTTGTAGGGGTACACATATTACGAGACACACCTGTGGTTACCACTGTGGGACACATGTGTGAATGTTATTGTACATGCCCTTAAAAATGACCTTAGGTGAGAGATTTCTGCTCGAATGAATTTGAATCTGTAGGTGGGCAGTGCTGTTTAAAGCGGTGGTCTACGGGATCCCTCGGAGTCGGATTTCAGTGTTTGAGGGAGTCTGGACGAACTGAGACAGCCTTTGTTCACGTGGAGCTCCTCGCAATACCGGGTGGGTGTGTGCTCGAGAGAGGAGAAGAGTGGGATACTGAACGACTTGACTCACTGACGGGACCACTGAAGTTGGCGACATGGGTCGTGCAAGTGTTTCATCGCTGAGGTGATGTCTGATTTCTTCATCTCCGCTTCCAATGTTAATTCATTTCATATCGTGAATGATGTCGCATCTTCATATTTTATTTCTCATCAGCAGAGTCCCACTGTGGTGCTGGAGTATTATTACTGCGTGCATCTGTTCTCCTGGGATTGCCTTTCAACACCTCGAGTCCGGTATGTCACATCGGTTACGTGTTTTATACAGACGGGCACGTTTGCGTGGTTTTAGGATGTTTGCAAATCCAGATCGACATTTGGTAACTTTGTTCTATTCCAGTGGGAAACTGTTGGCAAATCGCTGAGAATTTGTGCTTGGTCATTTTTCCCATGTTGCTATATAAAAATGTCCAACCTTTTGTTTTATTTATTTGGGAAAACTCGTGTATATTGAAAGATTCAGTAAGTCTTGTGCGCATATTCTTTGATGAATTTCAAGCTGTAGCTGGTTGAAATGGAGTTATGAATATCAATTTTACACTGTAAAAACGCATAAGAAAGCGACTGTTTAGCCAGTGATAATGACCATAACAGCATAAATAAAAATTGTTATAGGCGAAGCTGAATGAATGAAGTTGAGCTCGCGCAGATACGCGCGTGCCGATGCGCTCTGGACCAGTGGCATCTCTGACGTAGGCTACTGAGCCTGCACAACTCGACCTGTCATTGCACTTTGGATTATTATGATGCCGCAAATGTTTTTTAATGTTTTAAATTGTTATATCACTTTAATTAACGGCTTTAACGAACATAATTGTGTTATTGCAAAGTATACTTTTCATTTATGCATTTGGCAGACGAGTTTATCCAAAGTGACCAACCGTACAGTGCATTTAAGGTAAACATTTTTATCACGTGACACCCTCGGAATCAATCTAGTAGCCACTTACGGTGTTTATGAATGCAGGAAAAATATATGTTAAGCGTTTTAAAAGCTTTGTCAATGAAACATTAATACATGTTTTAGTATTAAAAGCAATCTAGCATGACTTTTTTCGTTTTGAATTGCTGTATTAATAGCAATAGCTTAACACTACTTACTGAAGAATACGTTTTTCGATTTGTCCATTACATTCTACGTGAAGGGCATAGTTTTGTGATGGAATTCAAGTTCACAGAAGGTGGTCACGGAGGGTAAACCCTGTTTTTTTCCCCCTCCATTACCCTTATAATGACAGAAAGTTGGCACTCCGTTAGTTCACTTCAGTCGACACAGCTTGCAACTTTCCATTATGACTGTAATTATGCCCTAAGGATGACATAATGCTCACAAAAGCTTTATTGTATTCCATCTGTAAAATAATGTAGAGCTGCTCACACTCACTTCAAATGGGACGGGAGCCAGAGGATTGCATTCTTGACCTCCATTTATGTTAATAACAAACTTAATATGTTTTGAGGCATCGTTTGGCTGTTATTACTGGGCTCCAATAACACTGCCATTTCTCTGCTTGGAAATCAATGATATTTGACATATAAGTGCAAATGCAGAATAAAAGCCTTTCCGGCTAACGTGAGCTTCAGCTAGAAGGCTTAGTGTGACGTTACCCCCCTTTTGAATATCGCTCCTGAGTCCAATTGTGATGTACATTTCCAAAGATGTGCTGTAATATATAATGATAGATTGTAGGCTACCGAGGAACTCAGCCATTAGAGCTCTGTGCTGGCCAGACAGACTGATTTGGGACAAATATTTCCAGGCCCAGCTGTAAACACAGGGAAAATAGAGCTGTTGCCACAGAAACGACCCTTTACAATGTATTGGGAGAGAGCAGCTGCTTTTGTAATTCAAATGTTTGTTTGATGCTCAAATCTAACATCTTAAATAACTTAGACCTTTGTTCTCAGGGTTTGGCCTTTGTTGCTCAAATTTTAATGCTTATGTGTCCATAGAATTTGGTCTTGGTTGCTCAGTTTTTTCTTTTGTGGAATGTTTTTTTTTAGATTCTCATTATCTCAGAATTTTTAACTGGAGATAATCTCATACTCTAGGATCTTACTCGGTCTATAACCTTGTTTCAGAAGCATTCACTTTACACTGACCCAACATTAGCCTTGCTCAATGCCGGTGCAAATTGTATAGATAGAGTTGAAAATACATTCCTTTTTATTTCTCTAGGGGTTTTATATCTGGGAGTTTGGGGCTACCCTGTTCGTGTTTATATAACTGTTTATTATCTTCTTAACTACGAAGCAGTCAAAATGATATGCAGTCAACTTGTATTACCAAAGAAATAGAGATAAGTCATTTTTAACCCATATGTTGAAGGATTGCCTTTGCACATTTGTACAGGAGAGACATGTCTCTCAGAAAATAAATACTATTTTAAGACAAATAAACCACTTTTCATGATTTCTAATAGGGCTGTCAAACGATTAATCGTGATTAATCGTGATAAATCTCATCCAGAAAAAAAGTCTTTGTTTACATTATATATATCTGTGTACTGTGCTTACTTATTTTGTGCTTATAAACACAAAAACATACTCATATGTATACACATTAAGGAAATGTTTACATCTATTCATTTATACTAACCAATAATTGTATCTTTAATCTGTATATATATGTATAAATGTATAATATTTTTTGAAATACAAAATGATTATGCACAGTACACAGACAAATATTATGTAAACAGACACTTTTATTGTGGAAGAGATTAATCGCGATTAATCGTTTGTCAGCCCTAATTCCTATGCACTTGTAATCTTTTAATTACATACAAAACTGTAATTGTCTAACACTGTGTCCACATCAGACACAATGCAACATTGCAACAAGTTCGAAAATCTATGTTTAACATGTGTTTCAGACCCGTGTTGGCAATACACGACGAGCTACAATTGACTCTACATTAGTAACGTCTGGTTTGGACACTGTGTAAGGCTGTTTTTTTATTTGTATCTGTCTTCTTTTCATTTAAAATCAAAGAGTTCGAAGACCACCCTGCTTTTTCTATAAAACAAGCCATACCCTTCATTCCATTTATCATTTACAGACCTTACTAAGACGAACAATGTGGAGTCCAATATGATTAACTGGTGACCGTTTCCGTGGAGTTGAAGATGGCATCTTTGCTTCTGTCATTTTCCAAATGATACTTTCTTACCATTACATATTAGTGTTTCGGGGTGTATTTCACCACAACGAAATACACAGGGCATGGTCAGTTGCAGATGAAATGTGTGTGTGCCTTTTGCGTAATGTAATTGGAGAGTGAGAAGGCTTTTCTTCCTCCATGCTGAAGTATCTGCCATCAATTTGTGGAAAATATTAAGTGACGGATAAAACTCCTTCAAAGGAAATGTGTAACAGTGTCCAAACAAGAATGGTAAGGAGATGTCTCATCCTTTCCCCAACTGGCGTAGAGAACAGGAGAGTCACTGTGGGAAATGCTAACTCTGTTTGGGAGAAAACAGTGGCTATGAGTTTAACCACAGACTTTTCTTTTGCTTAGTTTCCTGATGATAATAATGCCTCTTTCATTCTAACTTGAGACTAAGTCAATGAAGACAATGCTTTTGTTAGATTTGGACTTTCTTTAGGCTACCTTGGAGAGCAGGTCCAGTGTTATTGTGGGAAGCATTTGGTGGCGTGAATCCCCTAATTTATCATTTTGTCTGTATGAAAACGGAGTTGCTGCCAAAATTGTGTTGGTGGACTTTTTTGGCATCTTACAGCTGTTTTTGAGAGGCACGAATGGCCAAAGCTCTGTGTACCATCTGTAGTGTTTCTTAGTATACACTCTTGAGTTGTTAACCACCAGTGCACAGAACTGCTTAGTGTGCTCATTCCCAAGTTTGCTCATGTATGTAAAGTTTACCTTACAGAGAAGACATTATATATGGACTTCATAACAAAGCATTTAACAAGCATGTAGTGTAAATTCTGTCTGTGTTATATATGATCCTCCCTGTTCTTGATAGATACATTCAGTTGTGTATTACCATTTTTAGTCTCCTGTTTGCAAAAAGCAAGAAAAGATCCTCTCAGTGTTTGTATTCACTGCCTACCTCACATAATGTGTAATCACAACAGGAGTGTCCAAACAGAAACGGTGAAAAACAGAGCTCCCGGTTAGAGGATTAGTTTTGCAGAGCGGGCAGGGAAGTCAGACTGCAGGAGTGAAATGAGACACAAACCAAAACAGGAAAGCTTGACTGGATGACTCAATGGCTTACATGACACATCACAGCCATTCCAAAAACAAATTCCCATTGTGCTCAACCTGTTTGTTTGTACAGGTATTTGACCCGTGTACTGACGCAGAGTTTGAAGTTGTGCTACTGATCTTTGACCACAGGAAAATAACTTTGTGATCCCTCTTTGTTGTCTTTATTTAGAGCCTACATTATATATGGATATATAAGGGTCAGTTGGGCGAGTTTTCACAGTTTTTACTTTTTAAGATGTTTTTTATATGTGAGTGGTTACAGTTTAGAATAGGGACCAATTATAACTATTAACTAACTATTAAATATGACTTTCTCTATAAACTCCTTATAACACTTTATAAGGAAGTTTTTAGGTTTAGGGATTGGGTACATTGACTTTATTTATTTGACAGACGCTTTTATCCAAAGCGAATTACAAGTAGGAGAGCGTATAAACATTTTATGAAACATAGAAACATAAATGTAAAGTTTGTCAACACACTAATCAGTACCATTAGTTTACAAGGCCATGCTACTAGGAGGGTTAAGGCTGGAGTAAGCAAGGGAGAGAATGAAAAACATGATTTTTTTGCAACAACCAGACATTGGTTAGTCAAATAAATGCGGAACGGGTATGTTTTGAGTTGTTTTTTGAAAGTTGTGAAGGCTGCTAAAGTTTGGGTGAAGGCTGGCAGGTCATTCCACCACAGGGGTAGGATTAGGAGAAGCAGAATAAGGTAGAGCAGTATAAAGCATTAATTTGTGCATTTTACATACTAATATACAACCAATAGGCATGTTAATAAGCAAGTAGTTAATTGTTAATTTGTGTACCTTAATATAAAGTGTAAGCACGTGAGTTTAGACAAACCTCGGATGTCCAAATTCGCTGTTTTTCAGGAAATGGACACTGTACTTTATAAATGATTACACACTGTGTCGTCAAAGTTGACAAGCACTTTTAAAATATTTTTTATTGGTTAGATATTTGCTAAATCCAGTGACAAACATAAAGGCTGACTAATAATAATTGCATCAAAAAAATCATGAAATGTGGAGATACGAGTTTTGATTTGTAGTTTTTCGTACGCAAAGACACATTTGTGTAACTGGACTGTTAACTAAGGGTTTGTTGACCCAAGAACGAAAATTAATTTCAAATCATTTACTCGCCCTCTTCTCATTCAAACCCATTCCGCGGAAGACTTTTTAACGGGTTTTAAAGTGTAATGTTGGTAATCGAATAATGGCGGTACCAATTCACTTCTATTGTATGGACACAAAACTAATGCATGGGAATTGGTACTCCCGCGTTGTTTAGTTTCAAAAATCTTTAAAATATCTTCTTTTGTGTTCTGCAGAAGAAAGAAAGTCAAACACGTTTGAATGGCAAGAGACATTTTGGCGCAATCTCTTTAAACATTTTTTCATTATTTCAAACTAACCCCAAATTCGCTGACTATATTGGAAGATATGTAGTCTTCACATTAACAAAATGTAATAATAATAGCTTCCTGCATTTTAATAAAACATCAAAGTATCATTCACTCTTATAAAAGTTTTATCTCTAATGAAAGACTCACTTTCCTCTTTCACATTCTAAGCTATGATTTAGTCATCATCATTTTTCAGTGTGGAGTTTTTAGGGAGGTTGAGAGATAAAGGGGTACTGGTGGAAATTTGCAATGAGTAAGCATATTGCTAAATGAATTTAGCATCTGTAATGAAAACATTTTTTAGATGACTTGCAGTGATGCTGATCTTCTGGATTGTTTGCTACATATGGAACACATTCCTGACATTTTCCTTGTTTTATGTACCCTGGCTGAAATGAGTAATTGGAAATTTCTTGTCAGCTATGGACAATAGGGGGTCTATCAACAAGGGTTCATGTTTTCAACATTTTTAACAAAGGCAGGAAATGAAATTTTGGACATCCTCTCGACGTATACCCATATATCAGTCCAACCCACAGCAATAAGTTTGGACATTTATAGATTTGTAACATGAAGGAAATGAGATGAGGGGGAATACGTAGTGGTACAAAAGCATCTATTACATTAAAGCTCCAGTATGTAATAATTTTGTAATAAAATTTCAGAAAATAACTTGCACAGTGTGATATATTTCCTCCAGTTGTGTACTTACAATATTTCAAAAGTCTCTAAAGATTTTTTATTTCATAGAAATTCCGATTTTAAATAACTGGCCGTCCCGGAAAAGAAATGTCGCCTCTCAGTGACGCAATGTCCGCTCTATACTTTGTTCCGGTGTAGACCGGAATATCACATGGTCAAATGCGGAAGTGGTTGTTATGTTATTGCCGCGCCCGCGCGTATTGTTTGGTTGTCGTTGTTATGGATCACGATTACTCTTTGGCGAGTATTGAAGTGCCAGTAAAACGTAAGCGTCCATATTTGGATACACGCAGACTGTGTGACAAACGGAGGAATAAAACCAGGATAAATATCGGCCAGGCGTTTTCGAGATGGAGAGAGCTGCGCGACAATCTTGGACTTGACAGAGACTCTGCTCTCGCGAGTGTATTGATAGACAGGTAATGCAAAAACGAATAAATTACCTCATCCGTGATCATGATTCGTTTATCCAATTTAGATACATCGCTATGGCGAAAACGCATTTAAAACGACATCTCCCATCGTCACCTGCTTCATAGCGTCATCAAGCTTCGCCTTTGTTATTGTTGGAAATGCGCCCTCTTGTGGTCAAATACCAAGGTTACATACTGCAGCTTTAAAGTTCATGCTTCAATGGTTTTAAATGGTGGATATTTAGTGTAGTTTACCTTAGTGTGATGTGCATACAGTAGATTTCCTGTAAATAAAACAACAGTTTACTTTAATCAGCTGTCTGTTCTGGATCACACTTTCATCTTATGAGAAAGTTTGGATTTTTTTGTCTCCGTCCTCCACTCCAGACCCAAACATATCCTTGAGCACCTAATCACAGCTTTCTTGTTATCTTAATGAGGCTGTTAAAAGCTTAATGGAGAAAGCCACTAAAGCATCCTTGACTTTGCAGATATGGTTATTTTCTTTGTCTAGAGGAGCAGACTGTTAAAGATGTTTACAGCTCACATAACATTGTGGTGATGCAACAGCCTAGTATAACTTTAAAATATACTGTACACACATCACAAAAAGGCTTGCAAGGGCAGTTTATATGAGCCCAATTATCATATTCTCCATACACGAGGCAAAACTAATCCCGGCCAATGTTATAAAACTGCACGGTAGGGGTTCGTTCACGTGCATTCTTAATGTTTCTGCTGGAGTTATGATGTGTGGGCCAAGAAATCTGCTCCATTGATTTATGGAAAGTTCCAAGTATTTGGCTCTGTTGAGTTGATAGCAACAGCTCAATAGTAGACTGTTTTAGAATTTAGAAGTTTTTTAGAATTTAAAAAAACAACCGTTCGAGATACAAATCAATACAACGGCCATGAAGGAAATATCATGTACTGAATGTCCACTGAACCATCACTGTCAAGAATCTCCACTGACCAATACATTGTTAATGAGGCTTTTATTATTATTGCAATGTCCCATGAGACCAAATCTACATTTACCATAAAGGGAAGAAAAAAAAGGTACAATTTATATTTCATCTAAATATTAGGTAGACCCATCATTATGGACAACTCAAAATCAAACAAAGATTTCAATCCACTTCCAACTTTTTCTCATAGGGTCTAACTTGCACTCTTTCTGAATGACTCTTCTGAAAAACCTGACTTTTTGAATACAACTGTTTGTTTATAGATGTAAACAAGCAATCAAAAGTGTTTTAAACTTTTTTTTAAGATGAATATCAGTGTCCCATCAGAACATTAGATTGGTAGCTTGATGCTCTTTAAAAGTAAACCGGTTAAGGAGTCAAGCTCTCAACAGAAAGTTTTCTTTGATAAACCCAGATGGTCCAGGATGCTAAAACCACATGTTCCTTTTCAAGTTATCCCCATGATGCTAATGGGACCAATTGAGTCAGCAGGGTAAAATGCTGATTCATATCCAGCATTCATTATTTGTGGTGGGTCACAAAGATTACACCAGGAACTCTGAATTTCTCCAAAGCTGATCCCAAAATTAACTATTTAACCAAAGGGTGCCATAAGGAACTGAAATCATGAGATACTGCACCAAATCGTTCTAGAAATGTAACTTTTGGCAGAGAATCTAGGATTGGAAGAAAGACCACTCTTACAGTTCTTCTTTAGCAATCTAAACCTGAACTATGCAACATACAACAATAATGTGTGTATAGAGAGAATAACTACTACCATGGTCACGGCAAAACAGTTTCCTTGGATAAGATTTAATAATTTACCAACTCATTTGCTGACTTTTATTAGATGGTTCCTTAAAGGTAAGCAGCCTTTAAGCGGGTTTCGAGAATTTGCGCCATTCAATGCAGCCATGCATCCACGGACAGGCTAAGGGGTCAAACCCCAACGAACCCACGACGGATCAAAGTCTCACAGACACAGAAAAATGATAGAAATGATCAGTATCAGCTCAAAGAAGCGTTGCATGCTTACACACTCATGATTAGCTGTTTTCTCTCAATAAAACAACAATATAAACTAATTAAAAGTTGGTTGGTGTCAGGTAATGGTGTCATAAAATACTGCCTGCAGGCATAGCCTTCGTCCCCTAGTAGGATTCCATCATAGTCACCTTTATAATAGAAAAATGCAGTTCTGTTAGGCCCAAAATTAGTAGTCCAGTTAGTTTGTAAAGTCTATTTGACTTGCCACGTTAAAATCATTTGCATAACTCTGTGAAGATACTTGAGTCGTGCACAGAGCCTGGCCATTTCGCTACCACATTTATAATATGGTACATAGTCACACACCGTCTAAGAGATTTGTTTTATAATTGAATACATTCCCTTGAATAATTATCAAACTAAATTTTATGAATCTCACCTGCACATTTATACTGTGAACCCCATTTTGGGCCACAAAATCCCCTTCATTGGGAACTGGGGGTGCCTTGATGGCAATGTGTGTGCAGTCTATGGCACCAATCACATTAGGGAAGCCTGGAGACAATCTCGTCATTAACTGGCATGGTCTTTTCATAATCTCTATGATCAATTATAATGTACCTGCAATAGAGAATTATAAAATTGCTTGAAAATCAAAGAACTAGTTAGCAAAAGTCAGCTTTTAACATCATCACCGATAACTCGTGAACCGTTTGATTGACATCAACAGATCAAGAGGCAAGGTTGATCAATTATAATGTACCTGCAATAGAGAATTATAAAATTGCTTGAAAATCAAAGAACTAGTTAGCAAAAGTCAGCTTTTAACATCATCACCGATAACTCGTGAACCGTTTGATTGACATCAACAGATCAAGAGGCAAGGTTGTTCAGAATGAAGAGGAGGACTATCGTATTATAACATCAGTTTGTGTAAATGTCAACTGTCATGTGATACACAATTGTTTAAGAAATGAAATAGGCATCAATTTTGCCATTTTTACTGTTTTAGCGCCACCTAGTGTCCAAACGCCACCTTCTTTTGTAGGTGACCTCGGAGTGATAGTCTACACATATTATCTGAGCCCCTCGATGATATGTTAAGCCGTTCTGGATTTATGGACATTTTAATGTGATAGGCTCAGCCCATTTTAAGTTTTGGCGTCCCTAAGCAACGGTGAAAGGAAATTTCAACTTTTTTTCAATGATTATTTACATTCACACTCCACATAAGTCATCTGCATTGGTTTGGTTCCGATCGGTTGAAAAACCAGGAACTAGTTCGCGAAAGTAGTTTTTTTACATCATCAGCGATAACACACGAACCATTTGATTGACAGAAGCGTGTCAAGAAGCAAAGTTGTACAGAATGAGAAGAGCAATCATATGATACCAATAGTTTCTGTTTATGTCAAATGTCACGTGATACAGAATTGATTATGCACTCCAAAAGCGTTATTTCGCCCCCCGGTGGCAGAATGAGTTCATATCTCGTACAGACCTTCAGGACCAAAAGTCGAACAAGTCCAGCAAGTGTCGTTTCGATCAGCCTCAGTTAACCCTGTCTAATGAGTGCTCAAACTTCATTGGCCAATGGCAGACATGTTTTTTGAGAAACGCCAAAGTCCTTTTATACTGTCAAAGTTCATGACACAAAGACACACCATACCAAATAATATGTCGATCGGGCAAATGGTTGCGTAGTTAATAGCCCTTTTCGAGTTCTTTACTATTAAAGCGCCACCTATTGGCCAAACACCGAGTTTTTTTTATTGTGACCCCGGACTGAGGGTCTACACATATGGTCTAAGCCATTTTAATGAAATAGGCTACTTCCGGGTTTGACGTTTTGATGCTTCCTAGTGTCCCTGAATGTAAATTTCAACTTTTTTTCAATGAATATTTGAAAAAAAATATTCAGTGAATATGGTTCCTTTACTTAATGAGAGTTTTGAAATCCGGGGATTTACTGTATTTTACTAAAGCACACAGAGAAAGCCAGTGTTGGCTGGTGCAAAATTTCTTTGAGGGGTGCACAACAAACCATTTGACATGTGATGTATACGTATAATCACTGCTTGGCTACAAAAAGGTTTAACTATCAAAGCATGTCTATTAACAGTAATAAGGTCCCAGTCCAAATGAAAAAAAGTATATATTGCAGAATACTTTATTATTTATTATAGGAAACTGTAGTAAAATTCCTAGATGCTTCAGTGTTTTTGAACCATATCATAGTAAATGTTAAGATATAATACAGTATTTTCTACAGTTTATCAATTCACTATTTTAATGTATGTGGTGTGCCGGAAACTCTGGAATTGTTAATAATGACCATAGAGAGAATAACCCCGTTTAATGTTTTGGTCGGCCATCCATCTCTTCTCTTACATAATACGAGAGTAACCTTTTAGTTAACTTTAGTTAAGTAAAGAAAAATAACGGTTCATCGGGTGTCTCCTCATTTATTTGTGTTAAGCTATACAAGCACAACAACTATGGATAGTACTGAAAACATTCATAAACTCTATATATAAGTATAAAATATAACAGCGCCTTACAATTTACTACAGTTTACTAGTGTAAATACCAAAAAGTGTACTACAGTATTACAGAGAAACAGACACTTCATAATGTTCCGCACCGGGGTTCTTGGCGAGTAAAATATTCTCTGTGAAATGGTAGGGAATAGTCCAATCACACAAGGTCAAACATGTAAAACTCAATATTGATTCACTATCAGCTAAAGTAGGAGGGTCCGGAACGCAAGTTAGAGAGCAGCCTCATGTCATCTGCCTGTCTTCTTCTTTGGATAATTTTTGGGAACCCTCATTGACCAGCCGCCACCGGAGAAAGTACTACTGAAAAGAAAGAGAGTGTTTACTCAAAAGTACTTGGCAAACTCTTAGCGCTAGATTTGCAACGGCTGTATATTTGGTAACATTCTATACTTGGCTGACACCAACCAAGATCATAAATCAAAAATCCATTCCATCCTGATATCTCTGGCCGGAGCTCTGGAGAATTATGTTTGTGATGGCAGCGCATAAGGTTTTACTCCATGAATATATCTTTTGATATTTTCTTTATTATTTTGAGTCATGTGCACTGTAACCTGTTTTTTACAGAGGATTTCCTCTAGATGGTCCAATCTTTAGTCCTTTTTTATGGGGTGGTAAAAAGGCTAAGACAATGTCTACACCAGACTCAGCACATGTATGATCTTCTTTCTTCCGCAGAACACAAAAGAAGATATTTTAAAGAATGTTGGTAACAGAAAACAGTTGGTCCTTATTGACTTCCATTGGTTTTGTGTCCATACAATAGAAGTCAATGGGAGCCAATGATTTTTGGCTACCAACATTTTTCAACAAATCTTCTTTTGTGTTTTGCAGAAGATAGAAAGACACAGGTTTAAAAAAACAACAGGGAGAGCTTTGAAGGTGAATTATATCCTTTAAGTAGAAGAGCTGGATGCTCAATAATATTAAATGTGACCCAGCCAAAGGAATTTTTGTGATTTACTGTTTTCTACATATAATGTAAACATTCTGTAAAAATATAACCTTGATATCTTTAATACTTGCTGTGTAAGATGTCCTGTCAGTGAAAGAATCTATGATTGAAGTCAAAGTTAAATTAATGGTTGAAATCAAACTTGATGCTCCTTATCTCATAATAAGGCCTGGATATCACAGACAGGGTCACACATATCCCTTCACTTGCTAACATTATTCTTCAATTTTTAAAGAACTCATGGAATTGCTAGACAAGTACAGTTTTCTTTCCTGTGTTGAGACATTTCTTTCAAACAGGATGTTTGGGTTGGAAATAAAACAGTTAGGGAATAATGCACCTTGAATTTATGGGTTAGTGAGTGAGAGAGTCGTTACAATAATATAAGAACGGTCATAGATATAAATAACTAGATGCTGCATTAGCATCTGTTTCTATGGGCCGATATAAGTAGGTCATCCGCCATATTGAAATGTTTTGAGCCGGTCCCTGAACACTCAAAATCAAGCTGACTGTTTATGATTATGAAAACGTATTTATTGTTGTGTTAACTCAAACACTATTTGCGACACTGACACATTTTTTCCCGGAATTCAAATCTGAGTGGTTTTCACAGCCATGGCTCCGCAGCGCAGTGTTGGGGCATTCTAGTCAACTGTGAGTGATGTCAGTGGGCCGTTCCAAGATGGCGGACACGTCTACGTTCCTGAAGCACTTGAATGAGGCATTTAATTATATATATCTATGAGAACTGACATAACTCTTTCCAACCTATTTGTAAATCCTCAAATTCTGATTTATATGGATGGACTTTCTGATTTATATGCACAAAAAGTTTAAATTCAGATCAAACAGCTACAACAGGACTTCTATTTAATGCTCAGCTTGGAGAATTATGAAGCTAGCTGCTATATTAGATCTCAATGAACGAAATATCTGGGTTAAAACTCTTCACTTATATACTTTGCATTAAGATGTGAGAACAAAATAATGTGACAATGGTCAGTGAAAGCCAAAATCAAAAACACATTCATGGTATGAATAACAGTAAATTCGCTATAAAAAAAAGTAAAATACTGGCCGATGCAACATGTTTGAATTTCATCACAGTAACTCGTAATGTGCATGGCCCTACGTGCCCGTATGAGCTCCAAACAATGTCTGGGCATACTCCTCATGAGATGCCACATGGTGTCCTGTGGAATCTCTTCCCAGACTTGGATCAGAGCATAAGTGAGCTACTGGACAGTCTATGGTGCTACTCAACGACTTCGGATACATTAGATCCCAGATGTTCTCAACTGGATTTAGGTCTGGGGAACGTAAGACCAGTCAATGGCATCAATGCATTCATGTCCAGAAACTTCCTTCAGACTCTGTTCACATGAGGACGGGCATTACCATGCAAGAGGAGGGCTCTGCACTGCACCAGCATAAGGTCTGACAACAGGTCAGAGGATTTCATCCCCATACTTCATAGCGCGTGGAGGTCTGTGAGACCAGCTGAGGAGGGTCCTCCCCTCCCCAGACCACCCTTGCTGTTGCATCAATAGTGTATCTGTTATCATTTCTATTTGCACCAAAACAAGTGAACATGATTCACAATCACTTATATTTCAGAAGGTTAACTGACTTGGTGTTATGCTGTGGTGATTGAGAGTTCCCTTAGCAGTGTATAAAGTCCAGATACTGCAGAAGAACAAATATTATTCCACTTATTTCAAATGTGACATTTTTGTGTATATTTCAGACGTGAATTAAAATGACTGTCCTTTTAGTTGCACAGAATGAATTGTCATTTGATGAAGCATCTATGAAATGTTCTCAGAATTCATGGGTTATGTAAAGTTATAACAGTTGTACTTACTCTCTTCTTACACTAATCTGTTATTTGGATAAAACTGCCTCAGACCCAAATTGAACTTGTGCACATCACTAAAGAGCTTATGAACTTGTTTCCAAGTGTCTGGTTTTGTAGCTATGGCCTCCTCCCTAACAAGTACGAGAATGGATCGCCACGGGTTGGATGATAGAAAACAAGTTTTATAGGATGCTGTAGTCTTAGAAGAAGCTGTTTGTAATACAGAACCTCCTAGGTAAGATTCCCAGAAGAATTGAAGATATTGACTGAAAATGACTGCTTTAAATGATTGCTCCTCAAGCAAGAGACCGTTTTGAGTGATATGTGTAACGCATGAGTTTAAAAAGGCCTATGTGAAGCTGATGGGGATGTGAATGAGTTTTGCTTGAACAACTATACACAATTTCCATTTTAGTTTTGTGTAATCTACACACTTCTTTGTGGTCGCACATTTTAAAATGAAGAAAATTGGCCTAGCTGCACGTACCAAAGTGTCATAATCTCAAGTGGTTTTTTTTTTTAATACGATTTCTTCAGTTCAATCTGACTCACCTTTTGAGTAGAGCTGACTGTAAGAATTCATTTTTTTCTTTTATATTTTGGTCATTTTCGACCGTATTATAAGTGTACATTGGGGTAAAGGCAGAAAGTGACACAGGATGAAAGAGGGCACAGGATCAGGAAAAAAATAGACTTGGGACTTGAACTTAGGTTGATCGTAACCCCAGAACAATATGTTGGAGCTTTGCCCACAGGGCTCAGGCTCCGATCATAAAATATACTCTAAAGATGGCTTTTACTGCCAGCTTATGTTGTCTGCTGTTATGACCTGAGACAGCTTGAAATCTCATAAATTACTGAAAGCTTGGAGATGCTGCATTTTCCCATCGGACAGGATTTCGTATTTTCCAAATAACTCACGGTTGACATTCTTATGACTTAAGCCACTTTAAATGCATTTTTTTTTCTTTAAGCATTTTACAAGTTTATGCATTTGGCAGACTTTTTTATCAAAAGCGACTTACATTGCATTGTACTATACATTTCATTTTTTTAAGTATGTGAAATCCAAGGGTTTGAACCCATGACCATGAACATGGCTAAAAAGCATGAACTTGGCTAAAAAGCATTAAATCTACCCACCAATACATACGATCTTGGTCTGCACTATGGTGTTTCGATCTTCCCTTCTTTCTTTTCCTACCGCTTTGGAAAGCTTCACACTTAAGCTTAAATCTCCAGGTTGAGAAGTTGCATTTTGGAAACAGGCTGCCGTAGTCATTTAAGCCAGGCTCCTATTTCTCTAACACTTTGTTTCAAGTTTTTGACCCTACAGCTGCTTAAACACAGCTGTTGACCTTAGAGTTGATGTGATGTTTACCACCCAGCAATGGACTATGAGGTATACAGCCCGGGTCCAATTGAGTTTAAAGTTGCCTGTCAACAAACAGTATATGTTTATATAAATCTGATTATAAGAATGATTTCTGACTTTTTAAGGCAAATCTTAGACTTTTCCTGGATGTTTAGTAGATTTCCTTGGCAAAGCAAATGACAAGTTAATGAACTCAAGTTTCAAATGGCTTTTTGAGTGCATCTGTCCACAATCCTATAGTAGCATCCAGGTTGTTTATTTACATGTATTCCAAGATGTGACATTGTTTCTTCAGTAAAACAGTAACAACGCAGTCTCACCCTACGAGTTGGCTTATTCGTATGAATTTGTAAGATTTTATTCATACGTTTTGGAAAGATTTGCCTTTGCCCCGATGATGTTAGGTTTAGGGTCAACTTTGGGGAGGGGCTTGAGTATTACTTTTTTCTAATAAACGTATGTTTTTGTACAATTTACATCGTACGGGTTCAGACGAATTAGCCACTGCGTAAAATAGTTCTGAATTCTCACGAACTCTCACGAGAACAGGTTGACTGTATTTTCGCTGAAACCATGGTCCTTGGTGATTAATCAGTCTATGGGCGTGTCAGTAATGTGGCATAAAGTGTGCATTCCAAGCAACACTTGCAGAAATGTCTTTCAATAAACATATAATTATATAATCAGATGTAGCTAAAAATCATGTTGTGTTGCACTCTCGTTACCTTTGAGTTACCTGATCATTTTCTAGACCCAAGAAAAATTGTTGAAATGGCTACGTGCATCTATAAATCTTTTGTTATTAGCTCTTGACAGAATAATATGACTGTGTGCTTGACAGGGGTTTGCAATAAAGGAGACGCCACACAGATTTGGAGAATGTCAGGGGCAGAGGATTTTATCAGGTCCAGCAGTCGTTTGAAAGCTCATGTTACCGTTTTAATCCATGAGCCTTGATTTAGACACACAAAACTCTTGCTCTGTTAAACGCTGGCCTGTAGTGCTTTAGATTGAGAGGCTGCTCCTGTTTCTTGAGAATCTGGAAACGGCACAAGAATGTGCTGGTTAAAGTCTGAACGTCTGTTTCATGTCTTACATAAGCTGTGTCTGTGCGGTGGAGAGATCGATTGATAGTGGAAAACTAAACTAAGGGAGTGATAGAGAGACGCTGACAGAAATTGGTATGTCGGAGGATGTAACCCATGTGGAAATGGTATATGCATTGTATACCATATCCAAAAAAAGAATAGTTAATTTTTGTAAACTTGTTACAGGGACAGTATGTCTAAATTTGTGAAGACCATACTGTAAGTACACAATGTACTGGTGAATGTTTAAAGAGAAAATGAGCTTTATTTGTTAACATAGGTAGCATGGGTTATTTTTAGCTTTTACGCTGAGGTGTTGGACTGAAAGAGAATATTGGTGTACATCTGTGACCACACACATACACAACTGGAGGATGAAATATGTGCTGCTGTACAGTATACACAGATCCTCCTTCTACAGACACTGCTTTGACTTATTTCCTGATTGCTTACAAGAACATTTTCCTGGTACTTTGATTTATGTTCTGGTTGTTTTGAGGTCACTTCTAGATGAAATACTTTAAAGCCCACATTTGATGAACATGTGCATTTGTTTTGTAAAGATTGTGATAAAGCTGTTAAATCTGTAACTGTCTGTATCAATGATTCAAGATAGGGAAGGAAGGGGGCGGGAACCGGCAGACACTTAAACATTTTAATATAAATAATAACAGCCGGCGGCCCCTCACGGACGACCGCCGGCGAACAAAACATAAATACAAATACAAACACATTCGGGCCTGGTCCTCTCTCTTCGACTATCCGGTCGCTCGTTCCTTTTATATGCTCCCAATCTCCTACGTGATTCGAGCCCGGTGTGCGCACAGCTGGCGCTCACTCACAATTACTCACCGGACTCGAACCACGGTCTCGCCCCGCCTACTCTACTACACTGTTTTGTTTAAAATTTAAGATAAATCACCTTTTGAGTCAGTATTAGTAAACAACGCTTGACCGGAACTTTTCAGAAGAACTTTCCTGTTTCAATGCTACACAAACTGTTGATCAACATACAAACACAGAACATTTATAATCAAATCAAAATGATAAACATCTTTCAGATTTTCAGATCTTTCAGGATCAGATTTATTTGTAGAATTAAATTTAATTAGATAAATAAAGATTGTAGCTACATCTAGCGGCGAGATTGCAAATTGCAACCAATGGCTCACTCCACCCCTCCCTTTCGAAGCACTACGGCGGCTCTCAAAGGAAAGAGATGTTGTTGCGTTTTCTTTTTTCTTTGCCAAAAGTGTTTATACACCTCTTATGACATAGTAACATATATTAAATTGCATTTATTTCAGTAGATTCCTTGAAAATTCGACACAGCTCTTTTAAGAATACAAATAAACCCGAAATGCTTCTGGACCAGTGTTTACAATATATCTCGCGAAGTAATTTTGTGTCCATATAATGTAAGTCAGCAGGGGTCAATGTTGATTGGTTACCAACAAATTATTTTGTGCTGCAGAAGATACTCATTCGGGTTTGGAAATTCAACTCTAATTAATGCAATTCGAATCTATGTATGAAAGTCTGAGTCCCTGAAATTTGGGAATACAGTCAAGCTTTCATTTTGACTTCCCCCAGTCTTTCAACAGATCAGATATAAGATTAGTGCAGGGACTCTGTCACAGGTATAAACAGATCTTGATAGAATGATTTGACTGTGGACATGAAGGGAGTCATGGCAGACGGTTGTAATGAGCATAAAAACAGATGTGGGGTAATAAAGTCTGCCTGTCAGCACCTCCTCATGTGCTCCCTTTAACTCAACAACATCTGTATTAGTTTGGTCCTTACCTTGCTGGCTGATATCACCCCGCTGTCTTTATTGTTTTTGCTTTGTCTCGACACACAGTCAGGGTTTCAATGAATTCAAGACTTGGAAGAGTTTAAAAACAACTTAAAAGACGGTCAGTTGTTTTAGCAAAGGGTCAGGACGATTAGTGTATCACAAAATGAATCAACTGGAGGGTGATCTGCCAAATATGATTAATCATTATAATTTTTTAATTTCCGTTTTGTTTTCAAGTTTCTTCTATCTATATATCCATCCATCTACCTACCAACTTCCTACCTACATCTCTCTCTTTTCTCTCTCTCTCTCTCTCTCTCTCTCTCTCTCTCTCTCTCTCGCTCTCTCTCTCTCTCTGATCTAAGTTCGGTACACTTCTTCCTTGTGTGAGTCTTGGCCCTCATCCCGAGAAATGTTGATGTAAAGCCCCACGAGTTTCCCCCAGAGTTAGGAAAAGATGAAGGTGGATGAGTGAATACTGTACACCTCTCTTAGGCCGGTGGCACTCATCTTTGACACCCAATGGGTCATACTACATGCAATTCTTGAATCTATAGTAACCCGTGGAGCAGCTTAACAAACTGATGAATATAAATTTATCAAAATTTATTGTTGTGATATTAAATCAAGCTTTACTGTAACTCAGTGGTAAGAGCATTGCGTTAATAACGCAAGGTTGTGAGTTCAATTCCCAGCGGATTGCATACCTAAGTACAGGATGCAATGTAAGTTGCTTTGGATAAAAGCGTCTGCCAAATGCATAAATGTAAATGGTGTGAATGTTTGTGAATGATACAGCATTCCCAGGATGCTTCTGCTCAAATTCCACTTGTGATTGTGAGGAAACCCTGCATAACAATACTGTCTATACAAACACAACTGTGTAACGTCCGTCCCCTGTTTCACACCATCGTATTTAAAACAAACTGAACTACTGGAAGAGAGCTACATGTCAGATCTTCCACGAGTTTCCTGAATAACTCTGCTCCTCTGACTGATACTTTCCTTATTTAAAGGTCATTTATTAGTCATGATGGTAACATTTGCACAAAATGGGCATTCAGTATGTGTATGCGCCGACTGCAGACAAATATATCATTGTAGGACAGAAGATGTGATTTGTTTATTAAACTTTGCTGAACTTTTTGTTTGCCCGGAGTTAGATTATGAAGCCCATCTTAGGTGGTTTGAACATTTGTATCCTTAAAGAACACAATTTCTTTTGTGTTTATTTTGTTTTTATTCTCGGATAAAACAAGAATCAAATATATAAACCAAAATATTAACTTTGTCCATTGAGATTGGGTTTCTGTGATTGACATTTACACTTGCACGTTTTAATATTTACTCAATGTCATATTACATCAGTATGCTGTAACCATAATAACATGATTTATGAAAGAATTGAGATAGAGCAGAAGCCATATGGAACATGTGTAGTTTATTATTGTGCTTTGCATGCCAAGTAATGTCATTTGGGGAAAGTTCACTCAAAAATCAGAGCGAACTGGGGCTTCATTGAGCTCCTAGCTGGAAAAGTTAATCACAGCAAAGTATAAAACCACAGAAATGCCAATGTGTATGCTTAATGCTAGGAAGGAAAGCTGCGTGTGTTTATTTTTTAATGTAAATATGTAAATCTGCGTTAGTACAGTAAAGCGATTTAAATGTCAAAGCACATACACATGCCACTTAATCATTCAACAGACATAACAGTGATGTATCTGTATGTTTCTGATACTACAGCTAGACCATAACAGATCTGTGAAGTAAAAAACAGAGTGTTTATAATAAGACAGTTTAGTTCATCAAAATCAAAGTATTGTTTCGTATGCTTACCATAATAAAGTGAGTCATTCATCTGTAGGACTGAACTATACATTGTAAATATCTGCATTCATTCCCACCGCATATCTGTCAATGTCAGTGTTACACAGCGAGTAGCCTAGAAAAAAAAACTGTTATTGCGTGCAAGTGATTATTATTCTTTACCCTAACACAATGCATAAATTTCATTTGTCTCTTGTGCAATGTATACTTTGAAATCAAAGGCAGACAGTAGGAAATCCGCTGGAAGAAAGTATGAGAAGGAGGGAAATGCTGGTAAATGCCACATTTTTCTCATCGGGGGAGTGGCAGGATAATATTATTGCAAAGCTATTTGAAAAAATGATTTGACCATTTTTGGCCTCTGTGTCCTCAAGCTAAGGTCAGGTGTGACCTATATATATGTTGTAAGGTGCACAATTTTAATAAGAAAAATGTGAAATGTGTTGAAAATGTGGCAAACCATTAACTCCACACAGATAAATAATTTATGTGAATTTTAATTTAATGAGTATAAATACTTACAGCATATGTTGCGGTGTTGATCATTTGGTGTTGATTTAACACCAGTGAGAACCGACAGATCTATACGATTTCCCATGATGTTGTTCTTGTGGCGTCCAACCCCTTTTATGTTGTAAAGAGCTCACAATTAAATCATGGAATGCCTGTGTTTTGCTCCATGTAGGTCATCTCCTCTGAGCTCTCTGGTCTATAGAATCAAGGGAACTCCTCAGATGACCTAAAGTTCTTCCTCATATTGGCTGACTTCAGTACTTCATTTCTGATCAGCCTCTCTTTCTGCAGCCTTACATCATTTCCTCAAATTTTGTATCTCCACAAGCCAAACTCTACACCCAAAAGAAATCACTACAATTGTACAATAAGCAGCATGAGCTCAGGTTGAAGTCATGCACAGTCAGCAACGTTTCACAAAGTTGGACAGAATTCGTACCTCATTTCCTTCAAAACCAGTTTCTGAATCTTTCAGAAAACAAAAGAAGATATTTTGAGAAATGTTTCAGTTGTTTTGTGCACATACAATGAAAGTCAATGAGGTCCAATGTTGTTCGGGTACCACATTCTTCAAAATATCTTATTTTGTGTTCTGCAGAAGACCTAAAGTCATACAGGTTTTTAATCACATGAGCGTGAATAAATACATTTTCGGGTGAACCATCCACTTAACGGAGTTCCTGTTTCCTACATGGACGCAATATATATCTGTCCACAAAACTCATTTCCAGCATTAACACATACATGTAAGTCATTTTCCATTCTGCTGTACAGTCTTATTTGGGTAGTGATTCCCACCTTTAGAATCAGTTTAGTTTCCTTTATCCATTTTTATCTGCATTTCAACATAGATTTCATTTCGTCTGTAACAAATGGCCAGTCTTGTGCTTTCTTCCCATTTGCTCATGATTTGTGGTGGTTCTGATCATCCACAGCCACAGGATCTGGCTGTTTGTGCGGTGAATGAATCACGTATCATTGGACCACATGTGGAAAGATCTTCAATGTTAATGTGAAATAGATTGAGAAGCAATGGTTTGTTGCTGGGAATACTTATTATATTATTATATTATGTTAGTTTAGGATACCTTGTTTTTATAGCTGGGATGTGTGCATATGGAGGTCGAGAAGACTCGAGCTGAGGTAAAATAGTGTAATCCAGACTTGTTCAGTAAAGAAGAAACATGGACCTCTGTCAAAGGCACTTTCATGTAATTCACCTTTTTCCTTATTTCAATATTTCTCTGAAGGACATTGGTTTGATGAAACAGTCAGTTATCTGTGACTTTGAGTTCGCTTTGCTATGGCCATTGGTGGTAAGAATACTGGAAATTTGTACTTACTGTAAGTACAAGTACTGTTACATTGATGAAATTGTACTCAATTACAAGCAACAGTACTGGTGTTAAAAAAGTAATTGAGTAAAAGTCAAAATTACTCTTCTCAAAAACTACTCAGAGTAATAGTGATACTTTTTATTTAAAGAATTAAGAATCATTATTATTAATCAAATTTGGAGATTTATATAGAAAATAGCTACTTTTAACAAAACATATCTTTAACTTACTGATAAAGCATATAACTGGAAGCAACTCCCAACACTGTTCAATCATGTGTACTAGGCCCCGCAATGCAGAAATGAATAAATAAAAGCCCCAAATACTGCATGCAAGAAATGCTAAACATTTGTAACCTAAATTGCATTGGATTAGCATTAACAGTCATATCTGTAGAGGAGCTGGCTGATCAGTTACTCAACAGGTACACTGTAAAAAATGTTCCGTAAATTTTACGGAAAAATACCGGCAGCTGTGGTTGCCAGGAAAATTCCGTAAAAAATACAGGAAAAGAACGTAAACAGCTTTGCAGTTTAAAACTTCAGGGCACAAACTTCAAACTGTGTATGAACTTAATACATTTGAGTCTTTTATATTAACAGAATTTCTTATTATAAAATTTAAACTTGGTCCCAGTCCACAAAAGTGAAAATTTTACATTTACTTAATTTTTTTCTTTGAAATTTGTTATTAAAACAACAAGGTCACTTTAAAACAAAGCAACATGCAGCATGACATCAGAATCACATTGCCTGACCTTGACTTAAACACAGACTCCACTCTTCAGCATAGTGGTGACCCACAAAACATTAAATATCAGAAAAAACAGAGAAAATACAAATTCCGTAGTTTTTACGGAAAAATACCGGCAGCTGTGGTTGCCAGTAAGCTACCGTAAAATTACAGGAACATCCTGTTTTTATTCATCCAATCAATTCACAGTGGAAAACATGAGCCACACCCACTATTCATCTTGGAAATATGTCAGAATACTTAAGACGATCATCACTTCTGCTTCACAGGGACTGCAGCATAACATCCATGACTTGATGTTTTATTGTTGTTTAAAGTCACCGTTATTGTGATCAGTGTTTGCTTTAGTTGGGCTCTTTCATCCTTCTTGAAAAATTCTCGAAAAAATTCCAGTTTTCTATGTGCTGCTGTGACAGTGTTTTATATAAAACATAGTTTTGTAGCAAAGGACATTAAAAGAAACTGTTATTAGATATTTTCAAAAGCTAATTCTACGATGTTGTTTAATAACTTTTTTTATTTTTACCAACGTCTAAATTAATTTACATTTAAAATTCACATTTCCAGAAACAATCAATATAAAAGTTGAATTTTTGAACCGTCAAAAGATTTGCATTTGGTCTTTGACTCACACATCAAGAATCAGTGTATGAATCTCAACAGTGGTGACTAAGAATTGAAAATCTTACAGCCGCAATGCATGCTGGGAGTCATTGATGAGTTTTGTACTTTGATGATACCCAGAATGCATTGCGTTTCTCTTTAGAGGTTTTTTTCTGTTGTCACCATTGTTGAGACAAACTGTTATATTCTTGATGTCTGCTAGAACATTTATTATGTGTCACATGTGCTGTCAAAGAATTTCAGTATATTATTTAATTTCATGCAATATCATAAATGTGGTCAACAAACGACTTTAAAGCAGTACTTAAACTCTCAACCATGTATTTACTCTCTAAGCTAATGAAATTAATAATTAGCTTTGTCTGAGCTTTTATCCACCTGTTTCGGTCTATGTTTCAACACACAGATATTAAAACTGGGGAAAGACTTCTTCACATGGAAAGCAAAGGGTCAAGATCCCATCTAAAGCAAACACTCTTCACCATAATGGTGACTCAACAAAACCATCAACATGTAAACTTGTGTTAATTCTCAATTAGAACTTTTGTAGACGTGCAAGAGAAATAAAGTGACAGTTGTGTCTGTAAGTGAAGGTGATAATAGTGTTTGTGGAGTTCAAAAAACTCCCTGTGAAAACTATGGAATTTCACTGTTCAATTCCCAGAGAATTTGACAGGGTTTTCCGTATTTTTACTGACGTTTTTTGACAACAGTTTTCTCTGTGAAAACTACAGAATTTCACTGTTAATTTCACGGCCTTGTTTTTACAGGGTTTTCCGTAAAAACAATGGAATTTTGCTGTTAATTTTACAGACAATTTTACAGTGTTTTTCCGTATTTTTTACGGACACTTTCTGATAACATGTTTTTTGTGTAAAAATAACAGAATTTTACCGTTAATTTCACGGGCTTTTTTTACAGTGTAGAACAATAAAGATTTTTAACTGGAGTTGTGGTCCATGGTTTTCCAAAAATGCAAGTCAACAGGTTCATGTCTTTAAAAGTTCAAAATAGAGATAGGCAACAAAAGTAATCCCTGTGGCTTCTTTTGATGTATTAATGACGCCTTATGTAAGCGAATCAATCGAACTGTGCAAGAAACTGAATATTATTTACATCATTATAACTGGTAATGCACACTTTGTGAAACTGCTTCGCATGCGTTCAAATTGCATATGTTCCCTACTTATAAGGGCAGAGCACTTGGTGTAGAGACTTTGGAGAGAGATGGACAATTTTATCTCATGATATAGCCGTTTGGATGAAACTTGGTGAACGTAGTGATAAAGGAACTCAATATCTCGGACGAGCCTTCGTAGTGTGTCCCTTTTCCCCATTGTCTTTCAAGCACGCAAAACCACTGTTTGATAAGCGCCCTGCCTGCCGCACACGTTCGTACTCCTCCATTATTAAACGAAGTTGATGGCAGATGTCTTTTAATCTGTGTGACGCAAGTTTTCTATGCGCGATTTGAATGGAGGTCACGAGACGGGATTGATTATTCTCCTTAGCCAATCACATGAAAATGAAACATATACAGTAGCGACCACAATGTGAGGAAAAATAGCGCAGTTAAAGTACCGATACAGCACTAAATATGTACTCAAGTAAAAGTAAAGAGTATGCTTCTTGTCTCCCATCTTGACATTACACTTGACCTCAACACCCTGAGACCCCAATAACTCAAGCCTTAAACTTTTCATTCAGAATGTTTAGGTAGTCTAATTTTCTTTTTTTTTTTAGTCTAAAAGCTTTGCCTTTTTCACACACTTTCAGGCATTTCAGGCAGGTCTGGGTGAGCATTCGCTTTTAGATAGAATGCATCTTTTATTCCGACACTTTCATTTTTGGAATTTTTCGTGTCAAATACATGCATGGGCAATTTATAACACACAAAGACACAGAAAGACATGAATTCGCGCCATATGACCCCTTTAATAATTAAAATGTGTTTATGAACAGTGCATGCATTAAAGTATGATACAGTACATGGTTTATAATGTGGTTACTGTATGTACTAATGTACTCACCACCTATGGTAGCTATAGTTGTAAGATTTGATACCTTTTTTTATTGTTTTCCAGTAAAAAAAGGCCAAAGTTCAAAAATCTTCTAGTTTTCTGTTTGAGGTCCCACTTTCTGTTTTCTGACTACACAGTCTCTCTTCAGTCATGTATATTCATCCCAGCTGTGGTGAAACTGATAAATATGTGTTTAGATTGGTTCATGTTGTTATGTAAAACAGAAAACATTCACAATGAAATTGACAAAAAGACTTACTGGATTCCCAACATAATTCATTTTAAAATACAAAATCCTAGTTGGAAATTTGAACAGATTGGAAAAATTGACTGTTTAATCCATGTTTCAAGTATGAGGCTTTGTGCCAGTGGTATTGGGGTTTTGCCCTCAGATGATATAGAGCGTGTGGCACTCCATTGGCAAATTTACAGGCATGCTCTCAACAGCACGGCTCCTATTAGCACATGTTAACCTCTTCCAGATGCTCCTGGCTCGAGCGGCCCCCCCTTCCAGAATGTGCAACTGTTAATGCTGGTCCTCCCAAGATCCTATGTAGTGCCAGAACTTTAGCAAATGCAAGAATTGTGATTCAACCGTTATTGTTTTAGTTGCTGAAGCTCACGTCTGCGGATACAGGCTTAGCTTGCTTGATTTATATTTGGCTAGATGTAAATGATGCTGAACCGTGATTAGAACAGGGCCTGGTGGATCTGGGCATATGGGGTTGTTTTGGTTTCTCGGCTGGAAAGGAAAGAGAGAGAGGGTTTTTTCTCAAAACGGAAGCCCATTGAAGTGGAGGGCAGTGGAAGATGAAGAGACCTGCGGGGACGCCCGGTGGTGTGCGACTGAGGATAAATGTGTGCAGTAATAAAACTGAATGGCTATTGGCTGGCTCCCAACGTATAAACAGGAAAATGCGTGGGGGGGTTTTAAGACCATCATTTTGCAATAAATCATCAGCATGAGTTGAAACACTTGAAAACGAAAAAATATGCATTTATACAGAAGTTTGTTGAAACGTACTGCACACAATTTACATTTTGAAAATAAAACTTTAATATTACATACACATGCCACACAGGACAAGCTTCACGTTAAAGACTTTTGACCCATTGGAACCCAGATTGACACTTACATTTTTCTCTCTTTCTTTATAGAAAGGGGCTCGAGTTCTCAACTAGACCTCACAGAGCTCATTGGAGTGCCCTTGCCCCCCTCAGTCTCCTTCGTCACTGGTTTCGAAGGCTTCCCTGCATACAGCTTCGGTCCGGATGCTAACGTAGGCCGCCTCACGCGCTCCTTCATCCCCGACCCTTTCTTCCGCGACTTTGCCATTATCGTCACCGCCAAGCCCACCACACGTCGTGGAGGAGTCCTTTTCGCCATCACCGACGCCTTCCAAAAGATCGTTCACTTAGGAGTGGCACTCGCACCTGTAGAAGATGGATCGCAGCGTGTGGTACTTTATTACACGGAACCCGGCGCGGCACACACGGAGGAGGCGGCTTCATTTAAGATGGGTGAACTGACGGGAAGATGGGCCAGGTTTACGCTGGCTGTACAGGGAGAAGAGGTGAAGCTGTACATGGACTGTGAGGAGCACCACAGGGTGGCCTTCCGCAGGAGTCAGGACGGCCTCACGTTTCAGCCCAGCTCCGGGATCTTCATAGGGAATGCTGGAGGCACGAGGCTGGAGCGGTTTGTGGTAAGTTGAACCTGTTGGTTTTTGATGTGTTTAATGGGGAAGAATGCTTAGGATCTGTTTCAAACCCCGGGAAGGTGCCTCTCTGTATGCTGCCTACATAGGCGGTTTTCTTCTAAGGGCTCACATAAAGTTGATTTTAGTGAAGTCAGATATCTGTTTACATTCCACCTACACTAGATTCCTAGTTTTAAAATATAAATTAATAGAAAAAATTGACTTTATTCAGATTTCTGTTTCTTTACATAAATTATCTATACATTCTATAAAAATATAAAAGTATGTATATAAGATTCCTATTGTTATGTTTCATTTGCACCCATTCTATTATTATAATTATTATTTTATGATTATTTACTTTTTTGTTATTTTTTTACTTTTCTTGTCTAAGAAATGCTGACCAGATCTGCAAGTTGTAACTTGCGTATGTTGCAATGAAACTATTTTAATTCAATTCCGAGCTATAACATCTTATACAAAAAATAATATTTTTTAAATTAACCATTAAATAATTTGTGTGATTAATGTCTATGCTTTATATAAATATATATATATATATATATATATATATATTGCTAAGTATTTATTGAAATTGAAGTAAATACGAATATTTTTTGATATTTTACTCTATATGAGTCTGCTGCAATGCATTCTGGGATAACCTATGGACAAGCGCCTATGGTGTCTTAAGATGGTCTATGTGGGCAGCTTAATAGAGTTTGTGAACTAAACACTGGTAAAAATGAGAGTTGGGTAAACATTCACTTTAAGTCAATATTGAAAAAATTTACTGTTTATCGGTTGGTTTTAAAGCCTTTGAAGATATAAACTAAATATAGCAAAAAAACCTAAAATGTGATTAAAATAATCCTGATTAAATGAGTGTTTGGATGCTGTGGTTTTAGTTATACCTCTTCACGCGGTTCACGGTGCATTCTGTTACAGGAGATATTGTGCCTGGGATGTTTAAATGTCACCCTGTGTTAGATCTTATTGATTCCCACACCACTGTTCTCTGCACAATACCCACCACATGAAAAGGAAGAACAGAACTCATTAATCACCATTTTTTTTCATTTTCAATGAAACTGCTGTGTTTTCTTTTTATAAAGCCTATCATTAATGCATCAACTCCAAACCAATAAAAGTTCTTCAGATGTGAAAAATTGACCTTGTTTCACATTCGACATATGAAGTTCAACACAGATGGAACATATAATCCATCAAAGCTCACGGCAGAAGTCAAGACATTGACATGTGGGTCGTTCGTGCTCTGAACAACATTGGCCAACATCACAAGACAGACAACCTGGCGGTCTTACGACACTAGAGACATAAGACTATAACTTATTTCCGCAGTATATTTTTTCTACATTTATTTTGTTATCATACATGTCTGAAAAACCTGGTGCGTAACACCTGGTCATGAGTCACTGTAGTCCCGTGTTATTGGTTCTTGCTTGCAACCGGTCATGAAGTGCCTGTCTTTTACAAGGCCTGTAGAAAGGAATTGTTTGTAGACATGTTGGTCAGTCCTTTCTACAAAAATTCTTGGAGAGTACAAGGTACAATGTGCCCCGGAAGTCTGGCCAAAAGACTTTTAATAGGTTACGAAATGTTATTGTCTTGACATATTGACATATCCCATTGGCCCCTAATATGGGGCCTTTGTTTTTTTTGCCATGTTGGGAAATAAGATACACACATAACACACTTCGGCTTGACGAATAACAATAGACGGTACTAGATCTCTTAATAGACAGTAGGTTTTGGCCCACTCTTCAGGTTTATAAATCAAACTGCACTTTCTACGCACTGCCAAAATTTTCTAGCTCTGATGCAACAGTTTGGTGCATCACTTATTTCCTATGCAGAATCTTCATGGTCTTGTACTGTAGTAGTCAAATTTTATTTATCTGTCGTGGTTGCAAAAATGACATTTAGTTTGGAATTTTTTTGTAGAAACATCCTCTAGTTGCATTTGGATGTGACTTTGGATTCATCTGAAAGGGAGAAAAACATCTTCTGTTTAGAATGAATCAGTTTGGTATCCGTTCTCTGAGATGTGTTTATCATCGGTTTGGACATGAAAAATAGGCTTTGCATAAAATCAAACGCAGGAACACAAATACAAAGACAGTACACATACACAAGAGCACACTCAGATCCGCTCAGAGCGTCCAATCGTCAGGAATCTCTTTCAGTGTCAATGTGTGTGGCCGGATGTGTTTGGATGTGATTTGCATACGCTGAGTCAACATGCAGACTGTTTATCTCACTGGCTGAATAAACGGTCCTTTAAAAATGAGGACGGTTACAGCTGCCTTCTGTCTGTAGGCCTTTTAACATAACCACCGTCTCCAACATGCCACAGGTCAACAATACCACAAATATACCACCAAGCCCAGTTGAAATGTACAGAAGTGGCCAAAAGGGATGACCAAGTTTGGAAAATTGAAGTCTTTGCATTTTATCTGAATATGTTATTGAAACCCCCAAAATGTTTCTGACGAATGCTAATGCTGACTCATGTCCTCTCCAGACGAATCGTCTATGCGGTTTGGCTGTTCATCCACACACAAACACGGTACTCCGTCACTGAAACCAAACTTTTTTTAAGACTCCTGGTGAAGATTTCTTTTTCGCCATATCTTCTTTGATGTCAGATTCCAGGCCTCTGATTGGTCAACAAGGCTTTTTAGGGTTATATCGCAACCTGTTGGTTTGGCATGCTCTTGACGTTTTTTTGCGTTTTCGTGTGGACACATTTTTTTTAAAACGAAGAAGGAATATGGTGATACCCGTATACATGTGCACTAGGCCCCAGACCCCAAAACAAAACCTTGTGACAGAGCAGATTGGATATCACTTACAATCCTGATTTTTGTCTCTGATAATAACGAGAATATCCTGCTTTATGTCGATAATTATGGGAAAGTCCTGTCCATTCATTAGGTTATCCTGTTACATAGGGCGAACATGTTCAGAATGATGAAATCCAAAACTAAAATGACTTCCTGTCATTGCCCGCTTTACATGGAAGTTATCAGATGTTTTCACCCGTTCTGTTATTGTCTGACCAGCTGAAAGAGAGAGCAGTGTGTGCATACCTGTTTGCTGACTCATCCTGGCACGAATCACCAAGAAATTAACATGACTTATGGAACAAAACATGCTTGAGGTCTGTGAACATATGGTGAGAACTGAGCTGATGATTTTCATTCCTTGGCATTGAGTCGAATTGATCTAAAGTTTTTATTTACAAACGACAAAGAAATTACATAAGAAGTTTAAAGAGTAGTGTGTTTTATGTGTGTTTAAGTTTCTAAAAGAGGGTGCTGAGGCTGCATTATGTGTTTAGAAATATACTGGAACTGAATGATGTGAGATTGGCCACAAGGTGGCGCTTTAAAAGGAACGTTTCAGTTTACACAATAAGCATCATCTAAAATATTTTTTATTCTGATTTAACAAAAACAATTGAAACATATGGTAGCAAAATCTTTCTATACTGACAGCAACATACCTTTTTATATAAAAAAACATTGACTTATTTGCAAAATTGCAAAAAATACTTTATTAAATTTATTTATAAGTTCTGTAATCATTTACTCACCCTCAAGTTGTTCCATATCTATATACATTTTGTTGTTCTGATGAACACAGGGAAAGACATTGGGAAGAATGCTTGTAACCAAACAGTTATTGGCCACCTTTGACTACCATAGTAGGAAAAACTGCTTATAAATTTCTGTCTTTTGTCAATTACAAAAGAAAATATATTGAAGAATTTAGGAAAGCAAACAGTTCCGGGGCACTACTTTGGTGGCCAAGAACAGAACTCTGTTTTCAACCAATTTTTTTTTTCGGATGACCTGTCCCTTTGATGGATGTATAGGCCTTTTTGTTAATATTGTAGTTAAGATGTCATTCTTCTTTTACATGTTCTTCTTTACATGTTCCTTCGCGTTTCTCACACACACCTCCAAATTTATTGTGTGTTACGTGAATGGAAAACAGGTGCTTGTCCTCTGGATGCTGTGCACAGGAGCTTTGCCTAACACGCCTCTGTTAAACATGACTTACATCTTGTTTGAGCTTAGAGAAAACATCAGCTTCATTCAAACAGTGTAGCAGGTCAAATGTCTATTTACATGAACTGATGATGACCATTCATCCATGACCTTGAAAATGGGCCCTGTTATCACTGAGCAGGTTAAGATGCATAGCTGAAAATTGTGCAACAGAGTGCAACAGAGATGAATAACACCAGCGGATACGCTTTCACATTCATTTCTTAATCAGTTTCAGGCTATTTACTACTTACTAGGAACCATTTATTGGAGCTGATGTGTGAAGTATCTCCGGCTCTCTTTCTCCAGGGCTCTATCCAGCAGCTGGTGTTGACTGCCGATCCCACGGCTCCGAATGAACAGTGTGAAGAAGATGACCCCTATGTGAGTGCCTCTGGTTTTTCAAGTAGCCTTCATGACTTATTGACCTTAAAGATTTAAGAATTGTGCCTTTTCAGACCGGAAAATGTAATTATTGAACTGTTATAAAATTTGAAGCAAATTTGAAGCAAAATTTGAAGAATGTTTTACGGCAAAAGGTATTTGACATGTAATAGAGTAATAGCGCCTCCCAGTGGTTCAATTTGTATGTTTCAGATGTGACAAATCGACTGTAACTTACATGTACTTGGAAATAACATTTAGGGGCAGTTCTAGGCTTTGATTCTTGGGATTGGGGGCGGGGGGGGGGGGGGTTAGCCCTCAGTGAGTATTTGAAGTCTTTCCCATGTAGTTCCTTTGACTTGATTTATCTTAAAAATAATTCTAGAATTTTATCTGCTGTTTTTGTATTTAATTCACCTTAAATTATTTAAATAATTTTTTATTATTTTTAATGATATATTTTCTTGAAAACTACACAAAATTGTTGGTGCTGGGAAACATGCTAGTGTTACAATTGTGAAAATACTAGAAACTTTATTCTCTAAACCTGTCTCCTGTGCCCTTCGGT
Organism: Triplophysa bombifrons; assembly: GCA_029783895.1. Taxonomy (NCBI): domain Eukaryota; kingdom Metazoa; phylum Chordata; class Actinopteri; order Cypriniformes; family Nemacheilidae; genus Triplophysa; species Triplophysa bombifrons. The sequence continues at coordinate 8,428,989 of CM056470.1, forward strand.
TGATGCTTCAAATATTGTTTAGGTAGATTTTTCTTTTTTTTACTATTTAAAGTTCTTTTGCACGCGTATTTTTAAACATTTCTGTAACGGCAATGCTGTTGGCTAACCTTTTTCAGGCATCAGGTTATGGCAGTGGTGATGACATCTACGACGACACTGAGACTGGAAATGAAGTGAAGAAAGTTGTGGAGGAGAGAGAATTTATAATGGTGAGTGACATCACAGAGATACTGGACAGTGCATACACCCAGTATCTCACAGAAGTGAGCATACGTGTTTTTCTGTGTCTTTAGTATGTTGCCCATGCATGTATTATAAACGTAAATAGCAAAAATTAAAGAACGAAAGATACATTCTTTCTAAAAGCAAATGCTTGAAAGCCTTGTGTAACCACACCCCCACAAATCTACATCAGTTTGTGGGATGATTTGACTAAGACCGCCCAAATGTATGCAGTATGTAAATAAGGGGGGCATACCTGATGTTCCAAATATGGTAAGAGGCGCTACATTTCAGTCACACGTTTGCAGTATTCGACCAATCACTACACACTGGTTAACTGGCCAATCATAGCACACCTCGCTTTTCATAGCAATGACATTTGTGTAAAATCTGCATGTTTCAGAGAGGCGGGGCAATGAGGAGATACAAACATGCACAGTATGTGGAAAATACAGCGTTTTTGAACCTTAAATCATGTATACACATTGAATTACATCTAAAACAAAATATTAGTTTTAGGCGTGTCATATCACCCCTTTAAATAAAGAAGATCTACACCTTTATGTCATATGTCAGTCCACAGGCATCAGACTTGTGCTTTCCTATTTTCCCAATCTTTTCATCTTTATTTTTATAAGAGTTTGCATTGGAGAGGTACATTGGAGTATTTAACTTTCACAATAGAGTTTTCATTTTCAATAGGGTCAAATTACAATTCTTCTTTATAGATCTTAGTTTTAAATTTTACACACATACAGGTGCACACATGCAAATATACAGTCTTACACTCACAGGGTTAAGAAAATTTGATGAGAAACACTTGCTCCCTAAAATATGAAGTTGTTTTGAGTTTTGTAGCACATCTCTGATTTTATGATAAGACCCCATTCATCTCCATCTGGGGTTCACTCCCTGTCAGCCCTTTTGGCATCTGGAGTCAGATGTGTCCTCCAACAACTTTAATTCTAAAGTCTTTGAAGGCCTGCCTTACAGAGGACATGCTGAATGTGATGTCCTTTTTTCCCCACACTCCTTTTTTTACTTCAAAGTTGTTTTTCATTTTGATTTATGCTTTTAGACATATTTCATTACACTATTGTTCGTATTCAGCATTTAACATATTCAACAACGTCCATGTATTTTGACAGATTTGTATTTTGTTCTTTTCTCCTCACAATCTAGTAGAATGATTGACCCAAAATATTTTAATAGCCTGCATGCTCTTTATTAAACAGTATAAATGAGTGATTTACCGAATCGAAATGATATGAGATCTAATGATGCCAACATTTTATTCTAATTTATTGGCACATGATTCAATATTACACGGAAAAAAATGATTCTGTGTGGTAGTAGATTTCATGAAATTATTTGAGTAAAATTACTTAATAGAATTGTTTTCTTGTTTTTTAACCAAAAGTTAAGTTCAAATGAAAAAATCAAGGAATTCTAAATGCACAAATTATTGAGTGAATTTAACTTAATTTTAGTATGTTCAACCCACTTAAACTTTTATAAATGATCTTTACTTAAATAATTCATGCAGTCCCACCACAAAATTATTAAGTAGATTTCACAAAGTGAGCAGTGAATTTGAAGTTACCAGCATGCTTTGCATGTGAAACCATGAGGAGAGTCATTTTTGTGAAAAGTGCTAATTTATGTGCTTTACAATTTATTGTTCTGTTGTCTTTCAAAGATTCTGTTTGTGTTTTTGTGGTTACAATCGTTTAGAAGAGCGCTGTTTGTGCTTGGATCATGGGAGAGCTCAGTGAACTCAGTGTGCTCAGTGAACAGTGCTAATGCCAGTACTGAGACTACTGTCAGCTTACTTGTACATCATTTATATTGTAAACAATAATAAATGTAAACTGAGTATAAAAAAGATCATGAATTTAACTCCAATAACTATTTCTTCTTTATCATGATTGGTGCTTAAATAATTTGGGTAATTTTACTTGATTTATTCATGCAATATTGTGATTATTATTATTTATTATTTAAAGTACTTAAACATATTTTTGTTAATATTGTTAACATATTTTTTTTAAGTAAACATCTGTGTCATTTTTTTACAGTTGCGTACTTTATTGCTACTTATATAATATATAAGTATTCTAGTTATACTGTATATCATATTTATTTATTATGAGACATCAATCTACACACAAACACACATGTAACACATCACATTCCTCTAGGATTATAGTGCACCTGTTCACACTCACAGATGCACAGATGCTTTGGACTGTTTAGGATACAGTCATGTGTTTGGTGAAGTTTAACAGAGGTCATGCAGTTTGCTGATGTCATCTGCTTGAAAGATTTACTCTGGGACCAAAACGATCTTATTGGAATCCAGCTAACCAAGCCGGCAGCTCAATACGTGGGATTTTGAAGATATACACACACACATTCACAAATTGCAGGCTTTGAAGTACAGCCAAATAATTAGTGGATTAAGACTTCCAGACCACCCTGCTGCTCAAAGCTCTGACATTGCCATGTTTGTCCAGCAGAGGGAAACAGTTTACAATATTCAGATAGGCCTATAGAGTAAAAGGTGTTATACGATTGTCAGAAACATTGGCTTACGATTAAAAGAGAAAAGTATATTTATATTTTATGGTACAATGTGCATATGCAGGACCAAAATAAAAATATCCTAGTGCGACCCAAAGAAACAACATGTTCATATATTTTGCATAATGTATGTATTCAGCCAGATGATCTGGAGACCAGCCCTGTGAGAGCGCCCCCTACTGAAGCTCCAATATATGAAACTGAAACAGATGATGAAGATTTGGAGGAAAGTTCAGGGCTGGACATAGACAGGACAGAAACTAAAGGTAAAATACATTAAATTAACATGAAATGTGAGAGAAACAGAAGTATTAATATTTGCTGGTTGCCTCATTATCTTTGTTTATGTCAAGTTTCAGAGCCAATCAGATCAGAGGGAGCCAGTCAAGACAGAAATGTGAGTAACACTTTGACTCCATCTACAGTCAATGAAAAATGTCTTAAAATAAAAATTCTGTGATCATTTTTTGATCTGTGTCTGGTTCTTTCTGATGTGGAACCCAAAGTAAGATATTTTGAGAAATGTCTCTGTGGTTTTGTGTCCTTTCAATGGAAGTCGATATGGGCTATGTGTAGTTTGTTTACAAACATTCTGCAAAATATCATCTTTTGATTTCTGAAGTCCAAAGACATTTCTGACCCAATGTATAACAATGAATTTGTTTACAGTACTCTTGTTGACAATCATCTTATATAAACCTTTCTTGTCGATTGCATTTGACCATGTTCTATGGTGGATGTTTCACAGGTCATTACTATGCAGAAAGGACAAAAAGGGGACCCAGGCCCACCAGGACACCCCGGACCCCCAGGACCCATCAGTCCATCAGGTCCCTCTGGAGGAGAGCCAGGTCCCAGGGGTCCACAGGGCCCTTCGGGACCACCAGGAGTGCCAGGAAAAGATGGACATCCTGTAAGTACACCTGACACTTCCTTTCTGTGCAAACATGTGCGCTCACATTGTCAATCGCCTGTTGTGCAGTAACGGATTTGTAGTGATATCACATGTATAGCTGCATTTTTCACTGCCAAGTCATTGCTGTGTGTAACACAATCAACAGAACTTTGTTGGTTGACTCAGAAAGATCGTATCATGTTTGAGCTGTCATGTTATACATAAAACATGATTAGTTCAGTCTTTCACGGCACAGTACAAGAATCAACAAAACTGATTCAAAACATTCTTTCATATCAGTAACTTCACGGTTATGTTTGCTCTTTTCTTTTTCCTTTCTTTTCTGCAAGTTTGTTTCATCAAGTGCACGTCAAATACAAAGTTATATTTGGTCTATTTTGCTTTTACATGTTACATACCATGATATTAAAGGGACAGGTCACCCAAAAAATGCATTCTTTTCTTTCCCCTTATGTCATTTAAAACCTTTATATGACACTCTTCTGTGGAACACAAAAGAACGTATTTTAAGCGATCTCAGTTTTGTGTCCATATTATGGAAGTCATGGGAGCCAAGGTTCTTTGGTTACAAAAATTCTTAAATGCGGCTGTAACACACACGGTTTCTGCAAAAATATTAATCTTGAGTGCCTATAGAGTAGTATTGCATACTTCGTATCTTCGAAGAGTATTTCGTTTGATCACATTTATAAAAGATAGATACAGCTTTACAATTGTTCACGAAAACATATGGCGTGTGTGGGGGGGAGGGGTAGGCTGAACCAAAGCACATTTTGTCAAGTGGACCATGTTAAGCATGAGAAGACCGCACGTTTAACATCGTCAGAATGCATGAAACACCGTTGCACGGTTTTGGGGGGGTGAAATATCCATTTCATCCTAATATCCATTTAGACTTATGTTGTTTGTGTCTTTTTTTTTACATTGTAAGTGTGTGTTGTAAATATCTTTATTTGCAGTATAAGATAGTGTGTGGGACCTTTTCTCCATTTTTCCCAATGCTTACCTTTCTTCTTGCAATGCAAGAATCTGGTGCTCAGCAGTGCAAAACAGTTTTAGATGTTGGGACATGTTGTCTGACATACTTTGCATTAGCTTTAGAATATGTCAAAGCAAAATAACCATGTCTACGACCAAATATCCCCTGTATGCAATGTTCCACCACCTCAATTTTTTTTTTCAAATTCCATGATTATTTTATTCATGCAGTAAATCAGTTGAACTCTTTCACCAAATAAAATTGTGCTTACTGTATTTTTCTTTTTTCAGGGTAGTCCAGGGAAAGATGGAGGCGCTGTAAGTACCTTCTTGATTCTCAGATTATTCAACTGAACGGTGAAACAAATGAAAAAGTTATATATTGATATACAGAAATACAGCTATTTATTTTAAAAACAGGACGAATACAGTTACCAGATATTCACAACTTGTCAATGTCCTTTTATATGTACTCGAGCAAATGTAGTTCAGTTATGTTGAACAATGCGTTTAAAAAATGGATAACTTGCTGACTCAAGGTTCAAGACTTAAAAACCAGCTACTAAAACAAATAAATAAATGAAAATACACACAGACAATGTTTTTGTGACCGACCTCAAAGACAGATATGGAAATGCTCAAGAAATATGCATTTTATGTCCCATGAAGTGACTACGGCCAAACCAAACTGGACTCAACATTGAGCCTTATACAGTATGCACCACCCGGTCGTTTTATACCAAATTGCAGCGTGCATAATTTTATACTTTCTATACACTGTATATTTTACTGCAGTGATAGCATTCTCGTGCCCTGCCTTTCTCAACTCTGTCCCCACATGTGTGCGGCAGAGCCGGCCTACAAACCACAGAGGAGAGAAAACCCATGGAAATGTTTTCGTTATGTGAATTGATGCCGTACGCAGGCTCATTATTTGTGAGGCATGGCCACTAAATTGCGGAGCAGACAGTTAGCGTGTGGGAAAAGGGCAGCGTGACTCTTTCACCTCTGTGTTTGAGTGGAAAATGAGTGCACCTGTCTCCACACCTGTGAGCCTGATTAAACCACCACCCCGGGGTTGTGACCGCACTTTTCTTCTGGATCTGACGGTTCATTGCACACATGTGGGCTTCATGTGTCTGTGACGTTGAGACATTTTTTAACCTGAATGAATTTGTCTTACTCTCACTTGGTGTCATGTACAGGGCGAGGTCGGACCTCCGGGATTTCCTGGACTATCTGGAGAGCTGGGTCCTAAAGGAGAGAAGGTGGGACACAAACATTTAGATTTGTCCTAAAATGGATCCATCTCACAGCTAATTGAAAATTACAGATTCCTAAAATCCATTCCGATATTCTGCTTCCTGAATAATATTGATCCTTTCTTTAAGTAAATGTGTAATTAAATTTATTTTATTTATTTTATAGTTTTATTTTGATAAATGATTCTAAAACCACCATTGTTTTTATTCTAGATTATTACACTGCTCATTTGAATGCTGGATTCTCATTGGCCAGTCACGAAATTCTAAGGGTTGTTATGTAAGAGATAATGTACAGGCAGCCGGTTGTTATCGCAGAAATAAGCCCCGACAGTGTGATCAGGACCCGACCCGAAGCGGAGGGTCTTTAATCACACTGAAGGAGCTTATTTCTGCCATTACATGGCCTCTTGCCACATGGGAAAAAAACTGGACATAAAATGTGAATTTGAAATGTATTATTAGCTCATTTTTACTGAATGCAGACCTTCCGCGAGGAAAAGTTTTAAAGGAAGAAACGACTTTCAACATCATTTGTAAATATAATGTTATATATGTTATTAAAATACATATTTATAATACATTTTTGTGTATTATTAAACTGCCCCTCTCAAAATGATTTGTAGCATCCGGTTACAAGGTGTTATTCGTTTTGTGCAGTTGTTATTTGAAAATAAAAACCCTTGGAATGTCGCCACTGGCCAATCAGAATCAAGCATTCAAATGAGCCATGTAATCATTTCAAATAACAACCGCACAAAACTAGTAGTACCCTTTGGCCCGGATGCTGCAAATCATTTTAAGCAGTTTAAGATTACACACAAATTAATTATAAATTTGTCTTTTAATAACATATGTGACATTATATTTACAAATGATTAGACCAATTTGCCAGTTCATGGCGTTTGAAAGTCGTTTCTTTAAAACCGAAACTAAACGGCTTTTCCTCGGGGAAGGTCTGCATTGTTAAAACTCACATTTTATGTCCAGTTTTTTCTATTGTGGCAAGTAGCCGTGTTATTAGCGGGATAATGTACAAGCAGCCGGCTGTTATCGCGAAATAAGTCCCCTCATTGTGATACAAGGATCACACTGTCGGGGCTTTTTTCTGCGATAACAACCGGCTGCTTGTACATTATACCTTACATAACAAAGCTCAATTATACATCTTCCTACAGTTATACTGTATATTGGAAACAGATAGCCTTAGGATAGTTCATGAAAATAAAAAGAATGGCTTGTGCACACTGGGACGATAATCACTCGCGTTTATCGTCGACGTTTAAAACCTTTTGGCTATTCTAAGGGTGAGATTGAAAAAAAACGCCTCAAGCTTGTATTTTTTGTTTGTTTGACGCGACTCGTTAAAAACTGTCCAACCAATGAGATTGCCACTTTTATTCACTTGCATCGAGCTGCATAAGTCCCGCGATAAGTGCATGCGATTATCGTCCTGGCGTGTACAAGCTTTAAATCTGTTCACTTTTATTCACTCTTTATTTGTTAACCAGTGTTGAATCATTGAATTAAAATTTTGATTATTTGTAAAAACTAGTCAGAAGATCTAATATTAGTTAGGGTTATGATGATGATAATTCATGATGATAATAATTTGTATAATTAAGATAAGATCATCTCAATATAGTTTGTTGAGTAAGATCTCCGCTGTCATCTCACTTGTTTTCTTGAAAACAGGGGGATCCTGGGGTGAGCATCCCAGGGCCACCTGGACCTCCCGGGCCACCAGGGCGCCCAGGAACATATAAGTATACGGTATCAATTTATGATTCAAAATTAAATGCATAAAATTCTTGTAAAAGCCTGTGTTTGGATATTTATGCTTATTTGCATACAGTTATACCCTAATGCTGTTTAAGGAAAGACTTTTAGTAAACTCACTGATCCTTCTCCATGTTCAGGACAGCATTGATGGCTCAGGATCAAGCTTTGTGGACTTTGACAGTGACACGGAAATAATAAGGGTGAGTTATATATTGAGTGTCTCAATATTAAGAACTGTGGCCCTAAGTCAACACTTAAACATATGAAATGATCAATCACTCTTACATAATGACACATGAGTAACTTATTATATACAAATGTAAGCTCTGAGATGTGATTTAGCGTTTTATGTGAGGGGATGTTTAATGCTCTCTAGTGTTTTATAATTACGACAAAGCATTTGATTCATTTTTTTGGTCTATTTATAGGGTCCCCCAGGGCCACCAGGGCAACCAGGTCCTCCTGGCCCCTCTGTGGGAGTTCATCCAGTTCCAGTAGGGCCGCCTGGGACTCCTGGAAAAGATGGGAAGGATGGGGAGATCGGTCAACCTGGAATTCCAGTGAGTAGGTTTTTTGCGTTGAAGTGCAAAAACATTTGTCTCCATTACAAACTTAATCTTGTATTGTGAAAATAAGGTAGGTTGATAAGCATGGATGCTGCTGACAGTGTTATTTGGAAAAGTCATGTGTAACACTCAACATGCACTAAATAGACAATTTTGTTAAAAATTGAGCCACGATTTTGTTAAAGCGTCAGGTATCCTTTCGTCACCGCAGGCATGAATGCTAGTGTTACATTATTGATTGCAGAATTTGTTTGAGGAAGCATCTAACAGTCCTGATTAACTGATGATGCTGATGATGTTGTACAACAGTATATGGCCGACACATACACCCTGTGTTGCAGGTGATTGATGACTGGTTTAGTGGGTCTGGATTAGAGTTTGGGTCAAGATTTGAGCTGGGCTCAGGTCTGGACTCTGAGGTAGAGCTCCTGGTCTCACAGGGTAAACTGAAACCATGGGCCGAAAAGTCATTTCCTCCCATCATGTTCCAAACATGCAGAAATCTTAACACTTACTCAAGGGCTGTTGCTTTACCATGCTTGTCCAGTGGTACATTTTTCCAGTGGTATGAAAAATACATCCTATAGGTTTGGCTATATAGCACACGTTGTTAAGTTTAAAACTAGAAAGATCGTTATTTTATTGTTTGCTGTAAAATATACATTTTGATACGCTGCTAGTGTGTTTGAGTGGTTGCTGTAATAGTGCTTCTTTTTATTTAAAGTCATTTTAAAGGATAAGTTCACCCAAAAAAAGCAAAAAACATAATTATACATAATGGAAACCATAAAAATGGATATACCGTCATTTTAAATTTCGTTATTTTGTGATTTCTTAAAGGGGTTCATATGGCGTAAATATGTGTTATTCTGTATCTTTGGTGTGTAAGACACGTAAGATTGCACAATTAAAAGTGTCGGATCTATCTTAATCTTTTATCTAAAAGCGAATGCTCCCCCAGACCTGCCTGAAACGCCTCTTGTAACCACACCCCCACAAATCTGCGTCAGTTCCTGGTGATATGACCAAGACCACCCAAATGTAAACACAAGTAAGGTGGGCATACCTCTCAGTACAATTACTTTAGATCCTGATGTTCCAAATATGATAAGAGGCATTACATTTCTGTCACATGCTTGCTGTATTCGACCAATCACTACGCACTGGTTAACTGGCAGAGCGATGATCTTTGTAAAAAATCTGCACATTTCATTGAGGCGTGGCAAAGAGGAGATACAAACATGAATTGTATGTGAAAAATACAGCAATTTTGAAACTTAAGTCATGAATTCACATTGCATCTAAAACAAACGAAAAAAAATGTTTTGGCTGTGTCATATGACCCCTTTAATTAAAGCCCTTTAGAAATAATACAGTGTAGCTTTTCTAAATCTCAACCCTTTTAGAAGTCATTACAGTTCTGCGAAACATTAGATAACCCCACACATCCATATTGATGTAATCATTCACATGTTTGTCTTTGTTGAAAGTGAACATTAATAGAAGCGTTCCCAAGCCAATCAGATAATGCAAAATCCAATAAGCTTTTCAGACGAACATTTACCCATAATCCTTTGATTCAAACACAGATGAGGTCAGGAGAGAGAGCGCTGTACTAATACTGTGTGAAGGTTCAGAGAGTTCTGAAGATTCACCTGCAGCTACTGTACGCTTGTATGATGGAACATGAGCAACACTGATACGATGGGGGGAAACTGCCTTTCATAATATGCCCTGCTGAGACTTCAACTAACCAGCCGGCCCTTAAGAAATTCACAGCTTCTGTTTACCCTACTGAGATAATACAAAATCTGATGTCCCCGATGACAGCTGATAATACAACACCTGAAGAAATGACGATACTGTAGAAAGTGTTGAAATACACACTTCAGATGAAACAGTATTGCCATTTTTATTTGTTATTATCATTCAAATCAATGACTGAAAATACGAAAACTCTCATTTAGATTTTATAGGGTCTTGTGAAGATGTTATAGGAGTTCATGTGCTGCTTTTGGTGCTTTCAGGGTGTAGATGGACAAGACGGTGAACCCGGCAAAGATGGTGAAAGAGGCCAAAAAGTAAGATATTTATATAAACCTGATATTACTGCCATAACATTACTTTGAATGTTAACTCACATGTCTTTCTGGAACACTTAAAGTGATAGTTCACCCGAAAATTCTGTCATCATTTACTCACCCTCTTGTCCTGTCAAACGTTTATGTCTTTCTTTAATCCACAAAACACAAATAAACATATTTTCAAGAAAGTTGGTAACCGAACAGCACTAGCCCCCATTCACTTCTATTGTATGGACACAAAACCAATGCAAGTGAATGGGGGCCAGTTAACAACATTCTACAAATATCTTCATTTGTGATGTGGAAGAAAGAAAGTCAAACAGGTTTAAAATGACAAGAGTGATTAAGTGATGACAGAATTAAAAATTGTATTCTTATTTTAGTATATAAGTGGCCTGTTGTCACTCTTTTTCTATGATGACACAAAACACTTTCTCGCCTCTGTATTTTCCTCCATTTGTTCCATGCATCAATTTGAAATAATCCACTCTGGTGAATTGTTTGACAGGGTGAACCAGGTTTACCTGGACTCATGGGAACAAAGGTATTTTCATTAGATTCTTATAGTCTTCAGATCAGTAATAATATAGATTGCTGGCATATAGAGTCATAAAAGAAGTCAGTTTATCCGTCTGTAATTGTAAACTTTAATTGCAAATAAGAAATGAATTAATCACATTTCCCATTTTCAGTTTGTTTCAAGTAGAAGTTGTGCCAAAATTGTGGCTCTTCTTTATTTGTTTTAGGGTGACTCAGGCCAGACGGGGGTCCCAGGACAGCCGGGACCTGTGGGACCTGAGGGGGCCAATGGGCAACCAGGTCTTCCGGGGCCTCCTGGCCCACCCGGGCCACCAGGAAAAGGCCTCAGCTTTAACATTATGGTGTGTTTAACAGGCCTTCAGTTGTTTATTATTTGGAACCGATCACTGAAGATAAACAGTAAAGTGTATATAATGGTTGCATGTCCAAATTTTCAGGAAATGGAAAAAGAACTGTACTTTTTTAAGAATTTACCATGTTGTTGTCAAAGTTGACAAGCACTTTATAATGCTTTTTCATTTGTTAGTTTTTGTTGTCTAAAACCCAGTGACAAACACAAAGGGTGACTAATGATAATGATTTATGGCAAAAAAATCACAACATATGGAGATATAAGGTTTCAGAAGGACGGCAAGGATATGTACTGTAGTGTAATACTGTAATAGTAGATTAAGTACTGAAGCTGAATGTAGATGGTGAATTTAGGGATTTGGTGTAACCACTGCAGTATTTTTAAGATTTTTTGTTTATCTTCTGTGTTTCCGCAGGATTCTGAAGGGTCAGGAATGGATGTCAGCAGTGGCTTCAGACCTGTGTTGCCTAGAGGACCACCTGTATGTGCATTTAAATCTAGTTTCTCTTGTACTACTGTACTGTTCAAACAAAAGTGATTCTCATGAGTATTCTTCATTTCAGGGTCTTCCCGGTATTCCTGGCCCACCAGGACCGCAGGTAGATGCACCTTGTTGAAAATAGTTTTGTGTGCAGCAGTATTATGATATAAAGTGTGGTCCAAAACTGTTAAAAACATGTGGGACAAGCAGAGCGGCCCGAGGGCAGTGAGGCATCTGACACGGAGGAGGTTCAGAAGCAATAAAGGAGGTGCAAAAACATTAAATGACGAGAGAGAACCAGGCCTGGATTTGACGAATTGTTTTTTTGATACAAGTGTAGTAACCATGTTTTTTTGGTGCGTTGATGACGTAACCATGGTTTTACTACAGTAACCATAGTTTACTATGATTTTTACAAAAAACATGTTTTTTGTTTTAAATGCATGAAAACCATGGTAAATTTTGGTAAGGGTATGTGTGGCTGGCAGTCGAGCGTGAGGGGGCTGTCGGCATTCTACTTTCATTTTGTTGTGTGTTTATTTTGAACAAACAACAGAACGAATGTAAATATTATTATTTAAAAAAAACGAAAGTAAAATGCCGACAGCTCCCTCACGGGCTCCCACACAAACACAATATAACATAAAATTCAGGCCTGGTTCTCTCTGGTCATCCACTGTTGTCCATCCTCCTTTTATGCTTCTGGAGCTCCTCCGTGAGAGATGCGAGACCGGTGCAATGCGAAGCCTCACGCCGTTCCCTCACGGCACTCGTTCGGCATTCCTTGTAACAACATTGTTTTTATTTTACATTTTTAGAATTTAGTAAAATCTTAAACGAATCGACAGATAATGAATATTTTGGGGTTATATATACCGGCATTTCATAGCCCATGTTTTGCATAGTTCTTGTGCTTCTGGAAGCAAAACATCTGAACTGTTTTAAAAGGTGTTTTAAAATTTTGCATTTTAATTATTTGAAACATTTCGGCACCAAATGCTTTGTAACATTTCAACGTTTATGTTAGAACATTTTATGTGATATTTGTTTATGCTCAAATATTTGGACCTCACTGTATTTCACTGTACGATATTACCTGGCACTGCATCATGTTTAATGTTTCGATGTGGGATTTTTGTGAGGATGTGGTGTATCTAAAGTTCATACTACACACACCTCACAGAATATGTTTGCTAATATTAACATTTATTTCAATATTCCAACTCTTTTTTTTAGGGAAAAGATGGCGCTGATGGCCCTCCGGGTGTTTCTGTGAAGGTTTGTAATCTTCACACACAGTCACATCACTAAAACATCAACACATCCGTACACACACAGTCACATCACTAAAACATCAACACATCCGTACACACACAGTCACATCACTAAAACATCAACACATCAGTACACACACAGTCACATCACTAAAACATCAACACATCAGTACACACACAGTCACATCACTAAAACATCAACACATCAGTACACACACAGTCACATCACTAAAACATCAACACATCAGTACACACACAGTCACATCACAAAAACATCAACACATCCGTACACACACAGTCACATCACTAAAACATCAACACATCAGTACACACACAGTCACATCACTAAAACATCAACACATCAGTACACACACAGTCACATCACTAAAACATCAACACATCATTACACACACAGTCACATCACTAAAACATCCACACATCACTACTCACACAGTCACATCACTAAAACATCAACACATCCGTACACACACAGTCACATCACTAAAACATCAACACATCAGTACACACACAGTCACATCACGAAAACATCAACACATCAGTACACACACAGTCACATCACTAAAACATCCACACATCACTACTCACACAGTCACATCACTAAAACATCAACACATCAGTACACACACAGTCACATCACTAAAACATCAACACATCCGTACACACACAGTCACATCACTAAAACATCAACACATCCGTACACACACAGTCACATCACTAAAACATCAACACATCAGTACACACACAGTCACATCACTAAAACATCCACACATCAGTACACACACAGTCACATCACTAAAACATCAACACATCAGTACACACACAGTCACATCACTAAAACATCCACACATCAGTACACACACAGTCACATCACTAAAACATCAACACATCAGTACACACACAGTCACATCACTAAAACATCAACACATCAGTACACACACAGTCACATCACGAAAACATCAACACATCAGTACACACACAGTCACATCACGAAAACATCCACACATCACTACTCACATGTCAACAACTGTTTCCATTCTTGCTTTCCAAAAGAAGCATGCTGTTCCTTCCCACGTGTTCCGCATTAGCCTCGTATTTTCTAACGTTGAGACATCTGCAGGGTTAATGAAATGCGTCATTCACTTTGAACTCGTCAGGGAAAACACAGAAATATGTTTGGGGGGCCTGAGATAAGGAGGTCCTGTTAAGTTTATACTACACAAAATGATTTACAGTAAAATTGTTTTATAATAATTTCTTCTACACCCCTATAGGGGGATCCAGGCCCTAAAGGAGCTGATGGACAACCTGGATTTACTGGGCTGCCTGGAAAACGGGTGAATATACTCTAGAAAATATGTGTAGAAGATATTTATACGGTAGAGTTAATACTATAAAGCAAAATAACGTAATCTTTTTTTTTTAGGGGGAGGAAGGAGAGAAAGGTGACATGGGGCAGAAGGTTTGTATTCATGACTCCATATATTTCTGATGTGTTTCACAGACATGAGTGATTTGACTGATACCAATGGTTTGTATATTTTGTGTTTTAGGGTGAACGGGGTCTGGATGGAATTGGTCTACCTGGCCCTCCCGGACCTCCGGGACAAATCATCAACCTGCATGATGTGAGTAGATATACATCCTGTGGTTTTGAAATGTCCCACACAATTCATTCAAAAAGCAATTCTCTTGATCCCGTCAACAATGCATTAATGCTTTTTGAACTCTTTTTCCCCCCTCAGCTAATGCTTAATGACACCGATGGCATCTTGAACATCTCAGGGATTTTTGAACCTCAAGGACAGCTGGTAAGCATCCTCGGAGTCCAATTCCTAAACTTCTACACTCAAAAACTCAGGCACAAACTCTCAGGAAAGATTAGCTTTGAGATTACGGTACAATAGCTCCTCTTAACGTCTGAAAAACAACACATTCGCTTCACGAAAGCCACAGGAATTTAAACACGCTGCAGTGTAATTGGATTATTTACACTGAAAAGTCCATGGATTTTGTGTTTACTTGCCTTGGCGTGAAATTAGGTTTTAAACAATTACGACACGTTAGCTTTGCTTTATAATGAAATTGACGGGCATTGACAAGTCAAGCGAAACAAACAAAGTGCTGCGTGGCATGTAAACCATCAAGTCTGCTTTTGTTTGAACCATGGAACACTTTTCAGAGAAGACGCTCCTGCTTTAATGTCAAATGCATGTTAAATGTTTTTGTTGGCAAAAACAGATAAATTAAAGTATCAAAAATCTTTTTTATTGTGTCACAATTTTTTTTTTTTATTATGTAAGGTAGCTGTATTTTTTAGTTAGTATTTCTTAATCAAGCAGTTTGCACAATAAGAAAACATGATTTGGGGAGTCTTTGCGTTGTTTTTACATACCAACCCATTAAAGTTCCTACAAGGAACTATAGTTGTTACAAGCACACTAAATAGACTCTGTATTGTGATGGTCAGTGGAACATTCAAACAGGACAATTACTGAAATTTAAGTATATTTAGTATTTTTATTGGTATTTAAGTTATGTTATTTAATACATTTAAAATACAGTCAAAAGATTTGTGTAGCCTGTTGACTGTCACCTGTTCCGTATACGGGACACCTAAGTTTGCGTCAATATTGTGCATGTAATTTTAAATCGAATCATGACAAACTATATATCATTGGAAAGGTCTAAGACTCTAGAATACAGATTTCTTGGGTGTTTTTTTAAATAATTTATGTATGGAGAGTAATTGACTCTTTTTTATAAAGAGTGTGATTAGTTTTTTTATATCCTTTTGCGACCCGTATTATCTTTATGTATTTTTTAATTAAAGAAAAACATAAACTTTTTATTTTTACAATAAACCTAACAACCTTTCATTTTTTTCTGTGTGTGTGTGTGATTTTTTTATTGTTGTTGCAATAATCAGCTACTTTTCTTTTTTTCAAACGAGGCCAAGCATAAGTCTCTATTCCAAAGAATTCATGAGTTACCGCCATTGTAGTTCAAACATGTTTTTATGTGTAGGCTCTAAAACGGCTCCTACAGTTAACTTGAAAGCTTGAATCGAGGGACCTACTATTATTGGTTCAGTGCAATGAGTTACCTATTTATTTTATGACAACTCCTAAGCCGCCATCCTCAATAGCCTGTTATTGTGGAGGTGCACTGCATTTTTCTTTACATTATATAGTGGTTAAAAACACTTGTACTGTTATAAACCAAACACTTTTGTTATTCCCTCAGGGGCCAAGAGGTCCGAAGGGTGATCGTGGGTTTTCTGGGGTCCAGGGACCTCCAGGTATACAGGTGAGTTATATGAAACTGTATGACAGGTCTGAATGAGCACGCATGTGTTTGTCACGGAGGAAATGGGCCATGCTGCTTCAAAGAGGTGCTGTTTATTGGCATATAAACAAGAATTTCGATAATCGGGGTTTACCACATGCAAACGCATCGATATACTGTCAGACCACACATACAGCACAGATACACAAACAACTATAATTGCATAATTGATTCCATTTATAGTTCAAACACCATACGTCTCAATATGTTCAATATCTGATGACAGCCGAGGGAAATGCTTCACTTTAAACAACAATTTTGGCTTCTTTTACTAGCCTTATATTGTTGTACTGGCGTGTCAGAGTCCTAATCTGTCGCTCATTTTTTAGTCTGATTATAGAAGATTGTAAAAATTGAGTAACCGTTACCAGACATGAACTCACAAACACTCGGTATAAGAACCTCACAGAAACTACATTCAGATACAAGGAAGAGCTTATCCGACACAAGCCTCTCTTAAGGTCTGAAGTACCTCATAAGGTTTAAGTTAACCTGTGTGTGTGGGGGGGGGGGCTGCAGATTGTGTGTATCTGTATTCTGCATATGGACTTCACACATTATCATAGGAAGTGTTTATGCTCATGTATGTGGATTGGAGTGTGTTTTTAACCATCTTGCCATTTACATTTTGCTCCTTTTTTATACATCGTGTCCTTGTGTAGGGTCAGAAAGGAGAGCCGGGGTTTTCAGTTACTGATGGAGTGCTCATGTCTGGAGTTGCTGGGCCACAGGGACCAAAAGGGCTAAAGGTTATTCACAACTTTTATACTCTAAGTGCTTTTTACAAATTATTTACCTGAAGAAAGAACAAGTATAGCTGGTTACCAGCATGTTGGGTCTTGTGCTTTGAATGCTGGGCATGGCCTTCCAGGCTTCTTAAAGGGACAGTCCTCCCTAAAAATAAAATTCTGTCTTCATTTAGTCACCCTCAAGTTGCTTCAAATCTGTATGCATTTATTTGTTTGGTTGAACAAAAATGAAGATATTTGGAAAAATGTTAGAAATTGTGATTTCTGGTCCACCATTGACTACCATTGGAGAAAATGGTAGTCAAAAAGAACACAAAAGAAGATATTTTGAAGAGTTTTGGAAAACAAACAGTTCTGGTGCATCTTTGTCTACCATTTCTTGACTAACCCAGAAGTCTCAGGTAACATTCTCAGCTAAATATCATTGTGTTGAACATAACACCAGCATTTATACAGGTGCTTGAGGTTGAGTACTTCATGACAGAGTTTTTGGGTGGAGCATCCCTTTAACTTGACAAAGCTAAATGATTTATTTTGTCAACATGCTCCACCTGATATACTAGGGATGCATGGTATTGAACAAAAAAAGGGATATGCAATTGCTTGCTGAAGAATGCAATAAACAATATTTAATACAGCAATGCATAAAATTGTCAAATCCACTTGATTGATTGGTCAAAAATGGGTTTTATTCGCATTTTACTTTCTTTCTCATAGGGAGACTGTGGTGTTCCTGGACCACCTGGTGAAAAGGTGGGTGGATGTTCGTGATTATAACTTTGACACAAATTCATAAACAAATGTGCCATCTATAGTATAAACATGTACTATAGCATATAAAGTAAAATAAAATGAGTAATTGGTTTCCAATAATCCACTAATAATCAACGTTCAAAGCCTTCACAGTAGTTCACGTTTTGGCAGCAAATGACCATTTGTTGCTCTGTTTGCCATATTCACATAACCTGCAAACAAGTAAGCAATTCAAGCGACCTGTTTTGCATTAAGCTCGCTAGAGAGACCATCAAACGTTCACCTGTGCTGTAGACGCACCGGAGGCGGTTCGAGTCGCTTTCCATTTTCCAATTCATCATTTCTTATTTTTCCTGTTTGCATACAGCTGCTTCTGTTCAAAATGTTTTGGAAAATGTATTGAGGCCAGAGATGCCCCGTACAGGACCAGACGACATTCAGGCCGAGTTCTGGCACACGATACTTCCACAGCTTGACCTCATTTGGCAGTGCACCTGTTTTAAGGGGCTTGATTGTTTTGTTTGTGTGCAGTCTTGCCTCTTAAGAGATCTCTGATTTGCGTGTTACTTAATCCAAACCAGGGCCCAATCGGACCAGTCGGAGCGAAAGGAGAGTTTGGGTTTCCAGGACGTCCAGTAAGTTAAATTTCTGAATTTTTCAACGTACATTAGATGCATACCTGTTATTTCAAATTTAAATGTACGTTAAATTACAGAATTATATTATAATTTAAAGAGACAGTCCACCCAAAAATGTATTTATCACCGAAGAACACGAAAGAAGATATTTTGAAGAATGTTGTTAACTGGATCACATTCACTTGCATTGGTTTTGTGTCCATACAATAGAAGCGAATGGGTGCCGACGGTGTTCGGTTACCAACTTTCTTCAAAATATCTTCTTTTGTGTTTGTGTATGAAGAAACTCAAACTATCCCTTATAATGTCACAGCAATAATAAATATTGAATGACTCACATTTGTGTTTTTCCTCAGGGTCGTCCTGGAATGAATGGTCTTAAGGGTGAAAAGGGAGAATCTACAGGGTTACCTGTGAGTATGTCTGGTCTTTATCCAAAAACTTTTTTTTTCTTTTAAAAAATTCACAACTCATTGCTAAAATCAACCAGCTCCAAAATACGTCACATTACAACACATCTGATTCAAAGCCAATAGACAATAAACTCTGTTGAAATGTATAAAACATAAAATATACAAATATGCCTTAATGACCAACCTATCATGCAATAAATCATTTTTGCTTACAAAAAACCTGTTTTATTTGATATTCAGTTACTTTACTTCTAGAATCCTAATGATAGTGTGAATAAAAGAAAACGTTAGCTCAAGTTAGCTCGCTCTCTTCCTCACATGAACAGTGGTGGTAAGTAACGAAGTAAAAATACTTCGTTACTTTACTTAAGTATTTTTTTCGAGGATCTGTACTTTACTTGAGTAATTTTTATTTGCATCTACTTCCACTCTTACTCCACTACAATATTAAAGACAAAGTTTACTTTTTACTCCGATACATTTCGACATGCCCGCTCCAAGTATTTTATTACACTGGCTTTCCAAACCAATGAAAAACTGGTTTATCTTTTGAAAAAAAAAAAAGACGCGCAAGCTTTTTGATATTGCCAGCATACGCTAAGCAGTCAGTTCGCCATTGCGAAGTGGAAGATGATGACCGCAGCAGTAACCGGTGAAGTGCGCGTGAATCAAATTTCAGCATTCAAAACTTCACCTTCAAATCTGAGAAAACACATTGAGGTGAGTTGAAGTTAATGTTGTCACTATTTTTAGCCAAGTGATTTTTACATTGAAACGTGCGTTGTAAACGGCTAGCTAACGTTAGTCAAGTTAGCTAACGGCAACGCATATTGATAGCTAACGGTGGCAGACTTGGGGTTGTGTGGGATTAAACTGAATGCAGGAGAGAAACAAGCTAGTAAACTCAACGGGTTCTCCCTGCATGCTGCCGATCGGTCATGATTGATCCAGTCAGGAGTAGATTTGAATCTGACTAGTCAGGCTAGTCACACTAACGTTAGCTCAGTGTTTCCCAAACTTTTTTCTTTCGCAGCACACTAATGTTATGGAACAAGTCTATCGCAAGTTCAACCCCTATACTGCGTTAGGTGCTTCATTGTCTTTATGATTGCAATTCTAACAAATTCTTAATTGCAGTATCTAATCGTATCATTTGTTCAATAAAAACATTGCATATCACTCCCAAAACAATTGATCTGCTTAATTATTTCAATACAGTTAATTGTAATATTTACTTTTTACTTTCGGTACTTAAGTACTTTTTAAATCGGATACTTTTGTACTTTTACTCAAGTGATGTTTGAATGGAGGACTTTCTACTTTTACTGGAGTCATTTTTTATTTAGGGATATATACTTTTACTCGAGTATAACTTTTGAGTACTTTTACCACCCCTGCACATGAACTTTTGGCTTTTGCACAAAAACTACACAGCAACAAACAAAAACAACAAATGTCTTCAATCATTCAGAACTGGAGAGAATCCAGTTATACAGAAGTTTTCTGGTGTGTGTCTGCCACAAATCTGCTGTGTTCTTTATTTCTTGAACTTTGGTAATAGTTCGTGTTACACAATCTACCCCCAATTCTTGTTTTAGTTTAATTTAACACATCCATCCCGCTATGTCTCGTCACATAGGGGCTCCCCGGACCTCCAGGACCGCCAGGGAAACCAGGAATATTCAACTGCCCTAAAGGAGTGAGTATTCCTCTATCTTTTTCTCTCTCCTCCTCTGTTTGTATGTCTCGTACGCAGACTGTGATGTAAATGTCTCGTGTTCACATTTTTATAGACAGTGTTTCCGGTACCCGCTCGACCTAACTGCAAAAATCCCGTAAGTGACCGAGCGTGTGTGACACTCGCGTTAGTTTGGTGTCTTGGGTTTTGTGACATCATCATCGTCTTACCCTTATCATCAGCTCTCTCGCTCTAACGGTCTTCCTCATCATTAACTTGTTGAAAGGACCAGTATACCAACCTTACTTTAGTCATTTACAGTTTTTATTTATAATATTTCCTAACAATGCTCATTGGCTGTGTCTTTTCATGAAACTCTTTCTTTTTTATCCAAATTACGATTACAAATTACTATCGGCGTTCTAATGACACGTTGCCATTTATTAGACACGTCAAGCATGTCCTGTGGATAATGATCTGCACACAATACAGTTTTGTATCTAAGATTTGTGTGAATTTTATCACTTCATAAGAACACATGAAGGCCATCCTTGGCGTCCTTGCATACAAACGTATCAGCATGGTCTGTAATCCAAAGCAGGCATGACTGTGATGATGTTTCAAGCATGCTGCATGTCATGTGGACAGAAGCATGGTCGTGGAATCGAGGTTGGTGTGTTTTCAACTAACAAAACTTCATAAGGATGCCAAGGACGTAACAAGTCTTCTCTTGGAACACAACTATGATCTTGTTTCCAATGAGGAAAATGTGTTGATATATTTTACGATCCTCCATTCATTTCCTTTTTAATGACTGTTCTCCCTTGGATTAAGATTTTTGCATGTGCTTTAAACTAAACTGTGTTTCTCTCCTTTACAGACAATTTGTATTGTTTTCAACCCTTCAATTTAATCTAACGAAAAACATGACTTATTTTTCATTAAAACGTAATTGTTTTTTCTCCGTCCAAATCATGTCTTCTCGTCCAGAGTTTGATTTCTCATCCAGATGGTTGCAGTCATGATGTTTTGAATGAACGGTGTTTTCTGTCAGTCACATTAAAGGGATAGTTCATCAAAAAATGAAAAATCTGTCATCATTTAATCACTATCAGGTTGTTTCATTCCTGTATACATTTCTTTGTTCCAATGAACACAGAGAAAGATATTTGGAAGAATGTTATCAATAATCAGTTCTGGGACATCTTCCACGACCTTAGTAGGAAAAACTTTTGGGTTGTTTTTGTTCTGTTGAACACATATATTTTGAAGAATTTAGGAAAACAAAGAGATCTCGGGCACCTTTGACTACCATTTAATTCTTCCTACTATGGAAGTCAATGATGTTGCGCAACTGAAAACGACTAACATCGGAACAAAGTTTATACATGTATGAAATTACATAAGGGTGAGTAAATGATGACAGAATTTTCATTTTTGGGTGAACTATCCCTTTAACACTTGTCTCTTTTGTTTACTTTTGGTCAGGTTAATGGAGATTCTACACAAGGTCAGTTTGGTGATAACCCCATTTTCTTGCTCTCACAGTAAATCTCAAATGTTTATTAGGTTTTTTGTTGCGAAAAGTATTCATTTCAATTTTGCTCCTTTGGGATAAAAGCTGTCAAGCGATCAATATCGATTAATCACATCCAGAATAAAAGTTTGTGTTTACACAATATATGTCCGTGTGCCGTGCATTTTATTTTATAAGATATTCATTTTGTATTTAAAAACAAATACACGTTTACACTTTAGAAAATATTTACACCTTTTTATTAAATTAACCAATAATTAAAATTATATAGATTTATTCATTTTTTTAATTTTCTTAAATATATATATAAATATACTATTTCTTAAATATGCCTATGTTTGTGTATGTTTTATAAGTACAAAATGAATATGTATATACACAGATAGATTGGGACTGTAAATAAGAAAGCAGATCTGACTGGTACTTCAAATTATGTTGCTTACAGAAGAGACATGCACTTATAGTTTTCTTGATGTTTTATTTTATGATTTTTACCAGAAAGACAATAAAATTGTTGAAAATATCTTACACATTTACATTGAAGGAGTGACTTTTACTGATGTGACCCCTAGGATTTTAGCAATTACTCAAAACCACCAACACACATTAGTATTCATACAACACTTAAATATTCTTATATTCTAAGTGTAAACATCTTGTTTTTTCAAAACATGTTTCTGATTGTTTTCAAAAAATATTGTTTCAGGCAGTAAAAATATATAATTGTAACTGTGTTATCATGTTATTCACATCTCAATTTTCATTCTTGGTAAAATGCTGTTATATTTCAAAACTGTTTAAATTCTTATTTTTCTTATTCTTTATATCTATTTCTGCTCATCTATACAAGTCAGTAATGATTACGATATTTCTAATCATGTTTTGTGACCTTTTCACCTGTAGGGGGAGCTAGCTGCTCATCTTCCGGTGCCAAAGGAGAAAAAGGGGAGCGGGGTATCCCTGGGTTACCAGCCCTATCAAGTGAGTATCCTCGAAATCCACCTGATGCATGACAGAAAGTAAAAAACGACACATGCCTCACAATACACTTCTGTTGTGCTTCATCACAGGCAATACACTGGAAACCAAAGTGACGGTAAAATTCCCATTTCAAGTTTTATGATTTTGTATTCTCTCTAACAGACATTGTAAATCAGTTCATTTTGTTCTCAGAAATTGTCTAATAATTAATTCCTTTTATATGTTTTGTTTTATTGTATGTGCATCAGGGTGATAAAGATGACCAAGGTTTCAGGGGAGAGAAAGGTGAAGCGGGTATGCCCGGCCTTCCTGGGGTCCCTGGAAAATCTGGCTTGGTGGTGAGTGGACGTAAACACATGTGCTTTTATAAAATCTCTGCTAAAAGCATTGTGAGTGCTCTTCTGCTTCAGTAACCGTCAGTGTTATTATACATCAATCTTGTACTGTATGCTCGATTAGAACAGTCCGGGCTTTTATTTTAATGCACCCAGTGGAAATTCATGTTTCTACTTTCAATCCTTATTTTGAATTTCTACAATATCGTTTCTTTTCTTTCTTTGCTTCTTTCTTAATGAGAATGTATTTTCGGTCTCAATTTCTGACTCTTTTCTGTTCATCACATTTTGTTTCTCTCTCTCAAAGTTCTTTTTGATCTTGCTACGTGATTCAAGATTTGTTTTATTCTATAATCGCCGTGAGGAACTAATTGGCATGATGAATCACACATGACAGCTTCTCATGGGTTAATGGCTTCCATTCAGAGATGAAAAAGATCACTTTGGATATTTAAACCACAGTGAACAGCGAATCACTTTGAGGATGACTGAGAATGTTTACTCGCATTCACTTCGGGTGTTGCAAACACATGATTAACATTTTCCAGTAGTCTAAAAGCTTGAAGTGGACATCTTTGGTGTCCAAAGACAGACAGTAATATGTTATTTATATTTGGGGTGTTCGTAATGCAAATCAAAAGAATGGTAAACATTTCAGTCCAGTGACCCTAAACTTTTTCAAATGGTAGTCTAGCTGCTTTTGAGCCTTAATTCTGTGAAGCATAAATATATAAAATGATATTTGTGTACAGGGTCCTAAAGGGGAATCTGTTATTGGGCAACCTGGTCATCCAGGACCACGAGGACCCCCTGGTGCACTAGGTTTTGGGAGAACTGGTTCCGATGGACCTCCGGGACCACCAGGACCTCCTGGACCACCTGGACAATACAGCTCTGGTAAAAACATCTTGAGAAGATACAAATGCATATTTCTCTGAGCAATTTTGAAATGTATATTGTTCCAAGACTGCAGTTCCCTATTGGTTGAAACCAGCATTGATGGAACAGTAGTAAATGTCGACCAAAGAACTTGACAGGTCAAGCATCATAAAAAGCAATTTGTACGTTTTAGCTCCTCTGTTTGTTTGTTTCAAGTCCTCCTCTGCCGAAGGAGCCATGTTGTTGATGTAAGGTATGAGGGACCAAATGGCCATCGGTGGAGAGACGCCTCTCTCACACTCTCTAGTTAATCCCTGCTGAGTGTCCTGACAGCTATTCATTTCACTGCGATGAAAACAAACACGGCCCATGGGGCACTTTTGCTGTTATCACACTTTGATATGTATAGAGAAGGGTAACGCTCAAGTTCATGTTGTTTCAGGCCCCCCTGGTCCCCCCGGGCCCCCGGGAAGAGCCACCGATACCTCAAGTGCCGTAAGTAAAAGCTCCTCAACAATGTGATCCAAAATGAATGATCCGTAGTTAGATTAAAAAGAATCTGTTGAGAAACATTAGGCTCAGTTTTGCAAAGCGGACAAGCTGCTAACACGATCTTGAGATTGAACAAAATTAGAAATATGGTAAATAGATTAAACAGTTTTAAAAATACACAAATATCTCTTGAAGAAAAGCCGAAAGTGCTTCTAGTTGATCTTGGCTTTCGAGGAGTAGAATCTGATCTGGGCTGGGTTTATAAAACACATTCTCATGCTAATGCAACAAGGCTGTTGGGAAATCTGACACAGCTCGTGTTCATGGTTCAAGAAATTACAATTCTCAAAATGAAATGAAATAACAAATCATTTACTTACATGTCATAAAAACCTGTATATGATGTTCTTTTATCAGTAGAATGCAAACAAAGTTGAGCTGGATTTTGAAAACCTTTATGGTAGTTTAAGTTTAGACAACTGTTGCTTGAAAGAATAATCATCTCTGCGATTGTTTTGACATGTTTTTCTCCAGGTCAGGAACTACGCAAGTCTCCAAGCAATGAGACAACAGTCACATGTGGACGAGGTGGGAACACTGTCCTTTGTTACTGATACGGGTAAACTCTATATTAAAGTGCCAGGAGGCTGGAAAGAGATTCAGGTAAATGGGTAAATCAAATACTCATGTTGTTTACATTTATGGTTTATGTTCAGGTTCTTTTGCTCTCGTTTTTGGATTCAAGTCATTTTTCCTTTCATAGCTTGGTGGTCTGATCGAGACGTATACTGCCCCTGTCTTCTCACAAGATGATGTAAGTGCCCATTTTTTTGGATAGAACATTGGTTACACAAAATACTGTTAATGGAATGGAGTCACTTAAATATGCAAAGTAGGAATGTCTTAGACCTGAGAGCTGAAATGTCCTTATCAATCTCTTTCAGGCGGGACCACTGATTCTGCCCCCTCAACTCAGTAATACACCCAAAATCCACACGGGAAATGCAGTAAGTCTGTGTGTTTGTGTGTGCGTGCGTTATAAAAAGCCGAAATAGAATATGTTTTTGCATTTGTGTCTTTCTTCGTTACACACGCTTGTATGATGATTGCCACCCACTCCTGGAAAGTTTTCCACAGCGGCAATATAACCCCAGAATAAAGTTTCTCTCAAGTCCTACAATTTTACAATGTATCTCTGTTTTTCCCACAATGCACCTCATAATGGCACCACTGAATACTCTCTCACTCCTTCTATGAAACATTCCCAGGCTCTCCTCGACTGGAAAATCAAATATGTTTCATTTCGACATTTGTCAAGGTTTGGTAGAAGCTCTGTTATGTAAAACATCGGTTCGGGCACCTCAAAAACCTCAGAATGATCAGGACTCTAAAAGTATCTTGGTGGTTTTCAAAGCTCCTGTTTTAGAGTAAATTATGGTTTTGTCCTTGTACTGCTTTTGAAGAGCATCCCAGACACAGTTTATGTTAGTCTGTGTAGACTCTTCTGCTCTGTAGGAAGATATATAAACCAACAAGATATCTCTATCAATTTTTTATTTTATTTACAGGTCCAATGTGTTTGGAGGATCTATTGACAGAAATACAATATAATATAACTAACTTTAGCTTGGGATGGGAGGTATATGGTGATTTGATTGCCGTCCGAATCCAGAATGTCTGTGTTTTAATCCCAGCGTTTTTTGACAATCACGGAGGTCGTGTGGTAATGTAATTGCCGTTCGAATCCACATCTTTGAGTTTAGAACAGGTGTTAAATACGTTTTTTAAATCCGTTCTGACCACTACATAGAGTGTTGCTCTTTAGTTTAGTGTCCATTATCAGATTGGAATAGAGAAAATATAAGAATAGCAAAAGTAAACTGGCTGCTAGCGTTGAGCGTAAAGCATGTGATACTTACTTCATGTCATCGAGGGTTCGGATTTGCTGTTCCCCAAACTTTTTCCCTATCACGTATAAGATCGTAAAGGCATTTTTTCAATAAAATTATGAAAATATTTGAAAAGTGGGTATTCGAGTCATACGTGTACCAAACATTAAGCGCTTTAACTGCATTTCTGTTGCCATATTCGTCCTTATCGTTCTCGATACGCAGTTGCTATTGTCTATTGCAAGATAATTATATTGTATTTGATAGAAAACTTGTCTCAAATAAATTGAAAAACTTTGTAGTTTCATGAGATGAATAGTTCGCAACAAAAATTTATATAATAATATATTTATAAGGATCCACGCAAATAATTGTAAACCCTTTCCAGATGATATCATGTGTCTGTATGATGACCTGATGACTTAGAGTTTAGCCAATTTCGGCTATTAACGTGATCACGTAGAGCAAACACACACAAATTCACATAAATTCTAGCTAACTTGAACAATTGATCACGATCGCTGCTTCGCTACACATAGAGGGAGATGATAAGAACAGAAAGAAGAATGGAAAAAACATGAAAACATTCTATATTGGCATTTTAAAATAGCGATTTTATTCCATTATAATTATTAATTACGTGCAAATTGTAATGTGACTGAGCATGTGAGAAGTGCATTTTTTCCCGGTCCGCAGGATTCCAAACTCACGTCTACACTGTGAATTTATGTTTGTCCGAATGCATAAGTTTTATCAACAAGGAGTATACCTTAGAATGAACTATTTCTACCCACATACACCGCGGGTACCCTGACATGGAATCCACCATGTTGTTTCTACAGTAGCCCTAAACGGACAAACTGCTCTACAGACAGTGTTTCTTAAATATTATGTCTCCTTCAGCAAAGAAGCGAAAACGTGACGACATCTTAATTCTGTCTCAGCCATCTGAGTACTTCGCAATGGAACCTCACCACTAGATGCCGCTAAATTTCAAACTCTGGACCTTTAAAGTTTACTTCTAGTTTTCATAATTGTTGCTTTCGCATATTTCCCCTTCTTTCTAACCCTTTGATTATCAAACAGGCTGTTTTTGCTTCTGTACATTTAGGACGTCTGTATTTAAATAAGATGTGTTATGATTGGCTGCATTGGGATTAAGGAATAACACTTATGGGTTGTGGGTTCGTTGTCAGCTTTTACATAGTTTTGCACTGCCATAGTCATTTAATAACAGCCCCTTCACATTGGATGTGGTTGGACTAAAATTAGCCGAGACATTTACTTCATATTTGACTCTTCATCCACTAATTATTATGAGAATAATTATGACTTTTATTAAGTTTTACCTTTTCAAAATCGTCTTCAAATTATCGACCAAACCATGATTGATGTCTGAAATGGGCTTCAGTACTAGGAGTAATATTATAACCATGGAGATTGTTGACATTTTGATACGTAGTCTCGTTGAACTGAGCAATATGCTTTTCATGATATCTGCCTGTGTTAATATAGTTATGTTTTTAACATTATTCATATTTAAAATGAGTTTTTTATGCTTTTGTCATTGAATCTTTAGATTTTATGTTCCTATATACAGTAAACTTAATGTAAACTATATATTGGTTTGTTTTTATTTAATATTTTTTTTATTTTTGTATATAGATATAGAGGATCAAGATTTTATTTGACTTCAACAAACAGAAACGTTTTCAAAGTTTTACTTTGAGTAAACTAAAATAATCTTTGTTTCTACTGTACTGTTTCTGTATCATAACATTTTCCTCTTGTACAACATAGAAAATGATCTCTACTATTACTAACAAAGACCATTGTTTGAAATGATTTCCATTAACTGAATCACTTCAATGATGTAATTGATCAAATTCCTTCATTTCAATATACTGTATCTCTGTATGACAATCTCATCTGTTTCTCAGCTCAGGTTGGTGGCTCTGAACACGCCCTTGTCTGGAAACGTGGGTTCCATCCATTCGGTCAATAAGCTTTGCAGGATCCAAGCTCAAGCCATGGGCATCAGAGACGATTATAAAGCCTTCCTCTCCCATCATCTTCAAGATCTGATCGACGTGGTGCAGCCAATGTACCGTACAAACATTCCCATCGTCAACTTAAGGGTAATGCACCTTTAACACGGTATCTTTTTAAGTTTCATTTTGAATTTAGCTTTTATAATGCAGGTTTACACCCTGTCCCAAATGCTATCCTCGGCTCATTTGATTCCACACTTTGGTGTAATGCTGCTCAGACTGTCGGGTGGGAGTCCACTGTGAAGTCCACACAGTTTCAAGCTTGCAAATAACACAGCATCGGTGTAGGAAAGAGAACGCTTTTTGCTAGTTGAGCTGTAGAGAGAACCTAAAATTAATAACTATTCAAATTCACAGTAATTCTTTAAGTTATCCAAGTTAAGAATGGTGCTTTTTAATAGAATCAGTCTATATCTGTTTTGTGTATGGCAATTTACACTTAGAACTTGAATTTCATTAAAAGAAGTGAACTAATATATGCTTACCATTCAAATCAGGAGGTTAGCTGGCCAGATTCGGCCCATGTGCCGGACAATCCCCACCCTACGGTTTACTGGAATTCACAGATATGTGACAACAACCGGGCCGTTTGGGATATTTCTAATGATGAACTCCAAAACATTTTGATATACTGTGCAGCAGTGTCTGTGATGGAACCTCACTTTTTCCTGTTTCCTGTCTTTAAGAGTTTATTTTCATAGATATTAAAATCACACATGTGTCTTCCATCATATTCTCTCTTCCCTTTTCTCAGAGCTTGTACTGTACAAAATACGTGAAGTCTAATGACTGTCTTTTGATTTTGTCTGTAGGGTGAGGTTCTGTTCAAGAGCTGGGACAGTATCTTCTCCAACCATCTCCTACCTCCCGGCATCCCTCTTTATTCTTTCGATGGGCGGGACGTAATGAGTGACCCCTTTTGGTGCGTAAAAAATGTCGACGTTTAAACGAATCCGCACAGATTTACATCAACATCACAGAGATCAATGCACTCTCGTCTGTCAGATGAAAAGAATTGAAGCGTTGACTCGGCGAAGAGTCAGATTATCACATACTTCAACAATTTGTTGATCTAATTATATGCTTAAAAACTTCATCTGTTTGTGTTGGCTCTGTGTTGTCTTTAATACACATTTTAGACAAGCAATTGCACCCGTAACTTGTCGGTTACACAGCTTATATTCCTATCATTTTACTTCAATAATTCCTTAAAGACGCCAGACAGAGTCATTATAATTACTTCAGTTGTTTAGCCCCGCTTGCTGTTAATCATTACTTTTTCTAGAACACACTGGTCGCCCCCATATTTGCGAACAGCCCTCATGGAGTCTCTAATGCGTTG
The DNA here is from genome assembly GCA_029783895.1 of Triplophysa bombifrons. NCBI lineage: Eukaryota > Metazoa > Chordata > Actinopteri > Cypriniformes > Nemacheilidae > Triplophysa > Triplophysa bombifrons. The sequence goes on from CM056470.1 coordinate 8,459,132, forward strand.
CCAAGGCCTGTCGTGTGACCGCCTCCTCCAGTAAAGCGTTCAAACAGTCTGACGCTCCCAAACGGAGGATGGCCCGACCGCAATCCAGACGACAGCGGCCACGCTCCTCATTTATTTTTACATTTCTTTCTCTGTTTATGTGTATTTATAATTCTGGGCGATAAATATAGCCTGTTGTACGATACACCAGATGAGGCTACGATGGCAGAGCAGCAATTGTGGTTAGCGGGGAGCTTTTTAGGGGTTGTTTGTGAAGGGCGACTCACTGAGACTCCAGGAGAGGTATGAATGGATGTAGCAGAAAGAGAAAATTCAGACCTGTCAACATCATGTGTGTCATAAAGACTTTGTTTGGGGTTTAATATGCAGGGCATACCTCAGTTATCGTGCGAAGAGTGCTGTCTGCTTTAGACGGATGTCTCAAGCTCTTTACCCAAACATATTATTAGATATTAAAAACATCACCCTTCAATATAATAGATGACAAGGTTCGTCGGAGGGATTTCTTGTTGTTCACTGGATTTCCGCTGCTAAATTGCTGCTTTTGCTGTCTAGTTTGGCAAATCTTCGTCTTGGGTAAGATAGATGAGTTTTATAAAGCAATTTCGGTTAAGCTGACAAAAGCAGTTTTTTTATCAAATTATACTTTTTTTATTGCGATTCACAGAAAGTGTGATTAATTCAGTTCAATTTATAATGATAGATCTGAGCTTGAGTGCATAAAAGGGCCGGCCCAAGCCTTTACGGGACCCTAAACAGATTTTATTTGGGGGTCCCCCTGTGCCTCCAATACAATTGACCATTGTCATTGTTTGATTATTTGCACTCATACTTTAAACCAATAACACCCAAATCTATTAGTTGTAGCTGTGTTTGGGATGTAGGAATGTATTACAAGGGTAATGTGAATGTCAATACATTAGATAATTTCGTTGCTTCCGTTACTACTATATTATAAACACCCTTTAAAGCCACACAGCTTTAATCGTTTTTTTATTTAGTGTATTAACTTGATAACCATTAAAATAATTTACAATATGCACAAGATTATTCTTAAACTCATCCCAAATAAAAGGCTAATTTAACAGATAATTACAGTATAAATTACATAAATCACGTAAATTACATATTTTTCATCTAAATCAGCATTTTGTCGTTTGCATCAGTGAATACTGTCGAATGTTCAACACGTTACACACTAAACAGTGGTCAAATATAGATTTTTTTAGTTACGCACAGTATGTTGTGTGTTGCACAGCACTTTTCAACTTAAAAATGAAAGCGTCTTGCTGAACCGAACTTCAGCTGAAGAAGTGACAGTAGCTTCATCTTCTTTGATTTGATTGGTCACTGCTCAGCTCTGTAATCAGTAACTTCTGCCTTCTTTCATTAGATTGGCCCCCAATGTTGCATTTAGTTTGTTGTTTTACAAATGTTTACACATATCACAGAAAAATGTGAGGGTGCGGGGTACGGCCCTACGTGAGAATGTTCTTAAAATTATTATTTATTATTATTTAAATATTAATAATAAAATCACTATCCTCCTCCAAATTTCCCAAATTCTGATTGTTTTAACTATACAATCTAGATTAATTTTACACCTCAATATTCTTCACGTTTTTATTTCTCAATCCGAGACTAAATTAATACCTGATTGAAACACAAAGAAAACTTCAAATGAGCTTTGAAAGAGCAACCTCTCTAGGTTTGAGTAACTGGGAATAGACTACTTGTGCGGATTACAGTGACATATTAGTTTAATGCCAGCAACAAAAATATTTACTTGTTCCTAATAGCAGACATGCATTTACAAAGCTTTCCTATAGGACCATTTGTTTGACTTGTCGTTCAGACAACCCACCGACTAGTCTATTAGATGTTTAATTTATAGTTTTTCACATTCCTGGTTCCAGTGCTCAGAACTTTATAGCTTCTTCTCCATGTTTGTGGCCGTAACGGTTTGATGTCAGGTCATCATTTATGGCAGCACTGATGTGTGTGTATTTGCGTTTGCAGGCCTCAGAAGGCCGTTTGGCACGGCTCTTCAGAGAAAGGCAAGCGACTGGATGCTTTGAACTGTGAGTCCTGGAGAGCAGGTGACATGGCCATCACCGGTCAAGCGTCCTTCCTCTACAGCGGTTTACTTAACCAACAAACCCGCAGCTGCTCCAACCAGTTCATCGTTCTGTGCATCGAAACCAGCAACAACTACAAAACCGAAGAAGAGGTTCAGAACGCACAGAATCGCCACAGAAGATGGTATTACAGATATTGAGATCCCAGGCCTCCAGCAAGCAAAGTGGATGGATGTTCATTTGTTGGGACCGAGATGACAGAACTTGAGCAGGCCCAATAGCCACGTGACCAACAAATCTCAGGATTTGGGCGCATGAACTTTTTAATACAAGCAAGGCCATCTTTGAAGAATGTAAAGTCGACCCATGTCATTTTGATGCACTGTACTTTTCATATTGTGTTTTTATGGTGTTTCCAAACCAGCAAAGGTCTTTTTTAACACACCATTTATTTGTTTGTTATTCTGTTGGTATTTAATTTAATTTCAGTGTTTTATTTATACAGTGACATCGCACATCATTGAAACATGTCTAGTGAGTAAGGATACATGTGTAATTTATGCTTCCAGCTGTTCAAATGAGTTTTTGTTGAGCGGCATTTAGTTAGATCCGACCAATCAAACCTTTACTGATAATTTGTAGTTCAATAAGTTAAGACAGCCAAAACAGAACATCACTTCACCCTTTTCTATTCGTATTTTAAACAAGAGGTTTTCAATTATCTGTTGAATAAAACTTTTTTCAGATTCGTGTTCAGTGTTTGTTTATAGCAATCCTACTAATCAAATGTTATTCAACTGCATCACACACCATACCTTATATAACTTGAAATAAAACTTAAATTGATGTTCAAAGCAAATACAGTAGCTCCATTCCCGGTCATGTTTACTGCCCATGAGATTCTAATGCTGATAAACTTCCAATGTTGCAATTTGTTCACAAAGATTCTGAGAGAATGACCTGTGACACACATAAGTAACAAGGGATGCACCGATATGTACATTTTGACCGATAACCGATGATTCTTTAACATTGGAAGCCGATAACCAATATATTGGCCGATATACAAAATCGAGATATTTATATAACATTTCCTAAGACTGAAACAAAAGGCAAACACTGGACAACTGCTTTCATATGAAAATATTTACTACAGAAAACAAGGTGACCGTTAGTTCTATTGTTTCCCCTGAAAATCATGTACCAAGCCTACTTTACACTAGTTAAAGATTCTGGTGTATTTTTTTATGTAGCAGTGTTACCCGTTCCGTCTATGGAACACCTAGGTTTGCGTCAATATGGTGTATGTAATTTCATATCGAATCATTACAAACTATGTATCATTGGAAAGGTCTAAGACTCTAGAATACAGATTTTTTTGGTGTTTTTTTAAATAATTTATGTAGGGAGAGTATTTGATTCTTTTTAATAAAGAGTGTGCTTAGATTTTTTGTTATGTTTTTCGACCCATATTTTTTTATGTATTATTTTAATCAAAGGAAAACAAACGTTGTTTTATTTTTTACAATAAACCTAACAACATACCTTTAATAATTTTTTTTGAGTGTGTGTTATTTTTTTTTATTGAAATAATCGATACTTTTCTTTTTTCAAACGAGACCAACCGTAAGTCTGTATTCCAAAGAATTCATTAGTTACGGCCATTTTAGTTTCAACATATTAGTTTTCATGTGTAGGCTCAAAAAGGGCTCAGACAGTTAACAGGTTTAATAAACAAATTATAGATGTTCTTCCTGAGCAACTCAGAAAAAAATTCTCAAATAGCCACAACTCTAACAGGTCTCAAGACAGAAAGCATTTAGACAGCAGTCTGATTCAAACAATAAGCTTTTGTTCCTACGTATAATATACACATTCATAAATATAAATGTATACACTGTACCTACATAACAATGTTTTGATAATAACAATTAGTGAATGATCACGACATTAACTGTAAGCAGCGTGCAGCTGAAGAAGTTTAACCAGAGGAAATAATTTGTGATTTACCAGCTATATTATATCGGCCTACATTTTATTATCAAAAAAATGTCAACATTAAAAGTAGCCATTTATCGGCAGATACCGATATGGCCGATAATTTATCGTGCATCCCATTGTGACCCAATTATATGTGGTTATGAACAAAAAAAATTAGGCATTACATTTCATAAGCGGTAAACCTTGTAGCATTAATAGACACATTTGACCCTGCTATAAACTAACTGATGTTTATTGTGAATGTTTTCAACTTCTTAACATGGAACACAAAGGGGCCAGAGGGAACTTTTTAAATGGTGGGCAGTGGCTATTGAGTTGGCATGAACTTTGGTTGTTTTTGAGGGCACTCTGGTGAGGTTTGCCACCCTCAGACTGGCATCGCCACAGTGTTATGTCACCCACCAACACACATCCTTCATCCATAATGTCACGTGTCTCCTACAATGTTGTGAGCAAATATGATGTAAAAAGTGAGTATTTAGGAGGATGGAGCACAATATGATTTTGTATGAATATGTTCTGTGAGCTTGTTTGTTGATTTGTTGATAACCATCTACTCTCTCTATACTGTAAATCAGTGGTTCTCAACTCTTGCCCACAAGGTCCATTTTCCTGTCGATTTTGCCCCACACCAAAATCGAAACACACCTGAACAAGCTTATCAAAGTCTCCAGGAATAGACGCGTTCTAGTTGAAAACTACTGCTGTGAATGTTTGTTTGTGTTTTTACAAAAAGATCACCAAATTTAAACATGTTTACTGAAAAGTCCCGTCAGCCATTGGTCAAGCAAACAGGTGGATCCGTTCTGCACATATCATTGGCTGAGCCAGTGTTGCTACAGTATATCCCTGAAAGCAATGATTGTATTTTAGAAAAGAAATACCGAAAAAAATACACCCTATAACTTTTATAATTTTCAACCAAAATTGAATCAGAATATGACTTTGGAAAAAAATACAGTTATTCAATATTACGTATACAAAAATGTTAATTATCAACAATAACAAGCTGTCGTCATAATTATAATAATTATGTTATAAAAACCTATTATACAAGGATTTTATTCTGTCTATATTTCTCCCGATTTTCCCATAATGTGGATAATCTCAAATTTATTTCAAATATGATTTCACTCTCCACAGCATCAGAATACATACAGTAAATGCATTTTATGCTTCAATTTTATACTACGTGCTATGACATCATGGCACATAGCCAACTGTATGGCGCTGATGATCAAACATGTCTATATATCATTGCTGACTTTGCCCAGCAGGAGGCCTGATGTTTGTGATGGGTCACTTTCTCTCCAAGTATTTTGACATTTGAGGTTACAGTATATAGACCCAGCTGTAAGTTCATTAGTACAGCGCTCTTTCATTTAGGAACCCAGGATTAGGGAGTTTAGACTCATTAGGGAAATAAAGGGTAGACTTGACTTTCATGTGCTGTTCATGTGGCTAAATATAGCAGCAGATTCATATGGTAGCCCTGTATCCATTCAGGGTGAGCGACTGTGCATGTGTAAACCACATTGTAGAATTAGCGTCGTTTCCTGACGATCCCTTGCCTCTTTCATGCTAAATCTTGCATACTGCCACAACAAAGCCCAACGTTTCAATCGTGAGTCGTAATTAAAGCACAACGGAGCATTTTCAGATGATGTAGGAGGGAGCACATGGCGCAGGTTGTAAAGCATCCCATTAAATAAAAAGTAATTTAAGTCTTCAATTTTCTTCCAGTTCAAGCCTGGTGTGGAACACCTACTGTAATTACCTCAAGATATATCGGTCATGTCCGGCTTCAAATAGGGTGTCATTACCTTGCTTAACACTTATTTAGATGAAGTGGGCTGCGGAGAAGTGCAAAATAAGCGCCCTGAATTTAGCCCACATAAGACGTGTTGCACCCTACTCCATGCAATGCATATCTCAATTGCATCTTAAATGGAGTTGAACCGTGCACGGTAGAGGTAATGTTGCCGGGGTCCAAGACTTTGATATTATCTCAGCATATCCCTGCATATTTATCCCTTGTGTTTTTATTTTTTAGGCTGAGCTTGTGACAAATCAGAGCTGATTGTGATAAGGTCAGGGATCATATTTTTACCCTCCAGTCTTCATCAAGCACGCAGTTGGAAAAGCACAGTGGACATCTGTGTTCTGATATAATGGCTCACATAATGGCCTAAGGAGCAGGATATTATGGGTCAAAGGTTTGAAATGTCATGAGAATTACATACAGATGTCACAAACCCTCTTCTATACAATACCTGGATTTATTTCTAGTCAGGATGGGTTTGATGAATTGCATCTTTTTATTTAGCTGTTATTTTGTTGTTTGATGTTGCGTGTGTCGAACAGTTGGGCATTGAGCAAATGTCTGGTATTCAACTGAACATAGGCTGTGTCATCTGCTTAATAGACAAGAATAGCCGTAGTGGGTTCTTGTCATAGCCCTGGGTCTTATATTCTGTAGTGAACATTACTTGCTTTGTTTTTGTGTATCGCTGGCTCTTATTTAGGCATTACTAAATTCTAAGCTTTCTTTGGAATTAGAGAAAATTGGACCTCATTTCGTTCTCTGTGCATGTATTGTTGTGTCTGTGGTTTAATTTGGTCCGTGAGCATTGGTCATCTTCATCAATGGAAATGCATATATTACAGTGACTTACATGAGACATTATTTCATAGATTCTGAACGTCATTGTTATGCTCACTTATAAATAACATTTTATACACATAAGAGGATGTGGCATGAATCTACAGAACAAAAGCTCTATTGTGTGTTGGAATTATCTATCCCACATTGCCCTCAAATACGTTTTGACACCCTTAAACCCATAAGTCCCACTTAAAATTGTAGGAAGGCATTAAAAAATGTAACTATTGCTGTATTATAATTAATTGTATTAAAATAATAATAAATAATGCTACTATTTTAAATATGGTACAAGCATGAATTTCGAAAATAAAAGCCAATTGTTAGTTATTTTCAATAAAACGTTTCAGTAAAAATTGATAGCCTACTGTTCGCAATGGAGGCAAATACTAGCTGTTAAACTCTGTGGAACATAGTAATGCACATACTATAAAGCATATACGTGACCCTGGACAACAAAACTTATGGGTTAAAGTCTTATGACAGGTCGGTTTTTGAGATTTGTACATCATCTGAAAGCAAAATAATAAAGCTTTCTACTGATAAATGGGTTGTTAGGATAGGAGAGACACAGCCCTTTAAAACTCATGAGTGTGCCAAAAAAAATATTGATAAAATTGCTATGGAAGTTATGAATATAGGCATTGAAGCTGGCAATCCACTCACAAAAACAAATTTTTATATAATGTAGGGTAGGAAATTCACAAAATAAATGACAGAACATGACCATTACTTAATATCCTAATGATTTTTGGAATAAAAGAAAAACCCATCATTTTTTACCCATATATTTGGGGATTTTACTATAAATGTCCCTGTGCAATTATGACTTGTTTTGTGATCCAGGGTCACACATCGTGGTTTTCTAGGGCACTTGTGTGAACTTGAGGGTAACTGCTTCATAAACCCCACGACGAGTGTAGATTTCACTCAAGAAGATTTTCTAAGTAGCGTCTTTACGAGTTTGCGCGCTTTACCGAATCATCTCGAATGAGCGCAAAGAAACGCTTCATCTTTATAAGTTTTCCGAGCCATTTTCCTCATGTGGCCGCCCCTGACCCCACCCCTCGAGCACATAACGGTATAAGTGAGGTGATTTCTCATGGCTCCGTTAAGCCAGCCCTGAGCCCTCCTCCATCCAGACGTCTATCCAGCCAGCCGCACATGCTCAGAGCTCCAGCTCCGCGTCTCTCCCGTGCGGCCTGTGCGTGCGTACCCGCCGCAGAAACACTCGTGCGCTCCTGTTAGGAGAGATGATGGTCTCATGGAGCTCGTGTCCCGTTTGCGTTTGACTCCACCATGCACTTTAGGATTTCAATAAGATGTTTGTGTGTTTCGAGATAATCATTGTGCTTCTTTCGTGCAACTTCTGCGCCTTCGTTTATACTCAGGGTAAGTCCTCTTTTACTTCTCGTTTTGCGCTTCTAGCTGGTTGTTGTCACTTTTATACGGTGAAAGGAAGCGCTTTTTTATCGTGCTATTTGCGCATATGATAGCTTATATAGTGATGCGAAATAACAGCAAGTTTGGACTTGTTGCTTCTGCACCGTTATATTCTCAAATCATCGCTTTTTTTATATTGCCTAGCGGCAGTTTATTGAATTGTATTGTGTCATAAATAATGATCAAATCTACGGTATCTATTGTTGTATTAACACCTAATGCTTCGGTTCGTCCAAGATATGCGCTCGCGCTAATAAGAATGGACTGTAGGTTAACGTTTCTGTTATATTCCCTTAGCCTATAAAACTTCCCACAGTATCTAAAATGTATTATTCCATCATTATATTATATGGCTCTTTGGTAAATAATAGTTTAAAATGTCATGTTTATGGACCGGTTTTTTAGTTTTAACTGACAGAAATGAATTTGTGTCGTCACTCGTCTGTATGTAAAATAACATGAATTATTGTCCGGCATTAAACATTATAATGCTTTGAGGATACGTAGTTTCTGTACATTTCTGTGTAAATAAATTATACAAATAAAAATAAAATAAAAAAAGTTGCACAGCCATTTGAATGTATGGCATTCTTTATGTACTATGTTTGCTAACGTTGTTAAGGAATGCTACTATAAAGTGTTAGCATACCAAAAAAACAACGTTTGTTATTGTGAAGACGTGTAAACATTTGTGTGTTCTTCTTGTTTACACTTGCCATTTGTTGTGTGGTGTGAAAGTCATCATGGGTCTCTCTTTCCACGTTTTGCATAAATTGGTCTGTCTTTATCTGGAAAGAGTGTTATATGCAAAATGTAATTGATAATTTGATCAAATAGCATGTGAATCCTATTATAATCTGTTGTATTTACGTTTAGTATAAATTATGAGTCAAGATCCTTTCATGTTACAGCGGTGTTTAAGTCAAGCTGACATCTGGATGCCAAAGTCCTTTGAAGTTTATGTGTGAAGTGTGTGTTTGCGGACATGTGCTCAGGATCTCTAGTAAATAACTGATGTGAGGCATGTGACACAGATTGAAAGTATTAAGCTACTATTGCTTTTAGATAGATAAGGTGACCATGCAAAAATTGGGTGTTAACCTTCTGAACCTTGTTTACACAGAGTGTCTGACTTTCTCTTCTCTGTGAGAGCCGCTCTCCAAACTTACGTTACCTCTAAAAGTTGCCTTGATGTAATCACGGCTCTCAGATCAAGCAGCATCTCACGTTGTACCTATTTGAAGCTCTTTTTTTTCCATGCAAACATCTGCAACCAATTTAGGCCCTTTAAGTATGGCTCCGGACAAGAGCAGGAAAAATAGAGGTGGCAGCCCTCGCCTAAAATCCAAACCATGTCCTCTTTACAGCAAGAATAAATCTGCACATGAAACCCACAGCTAAAACCATTTTCAGGTCAACGGTGTTTTTTTTGTGGCTACAATGTATTACATTTTATCAATTTAAAAACTTCCATTCTTATTCTTCAGTTAAGTTCTGTCTTTGTAATGTTTTTTTTACATTACAAAGCTTCTATTAAATCATTATGAGTCGTCTGACTTGTAAGTGTTTATAACAGCCTGCTAGCAGGGGCGCCGCGTTGCTAAGACCGAAATTTCTACTCGGGCACAGGCCCCCATTACTTTTTCTATCACTTTTTTTCTTAAAAACCTGCTGCGTGCAAGAAGTATGCAACACAATGCACTATACAAACTTCCCTTGCTTAAACCACTATTCCTACAATTCAACAATACTGGGCAAGGTAAACATTTATGTATTTAAAAATATTGAAGTATCTTCAACATACTTAACATAAACTTTATCATGTGAATACAAACATCCTTAAATCTTTGCATTCACTGTATGGAAATAATGAAAGATGAGAGATTTTTTTCCTTGCACATCTGCATTCATTCTACATTACGCAAGGATAACAATCAAGAATTTTATCTTTTCAAGAATTTACAATTACAGTATTTCAAGAAACCAGTCATTTTATCGCTCCAAATAATATTAAGACTTGACAGAGACAGTTTTACAGACGTGACAAAGGTCTTCCTGAGACATTTTCCTCTTATATTTGAGACCTGACTGGATGGGGTGTAATTTGTTTATTAAGTTTTTCCTCCCTTAAACTCATCATCTAACTTCCGTTCCCCTGCTTTGCATAAACAAATCAATGTCCATCTACAGGGGCCATAAATGGTGGAGTCAAATAAGATGATTGCTATTATTAAGAAACGTACTTTAGTTTCATCATGTTTTCATAGCCTACATCATTTGCGTGTCTTCACCCTTGCATGCCTGCGTACACACTGCGCAGCTGGTGCTGTTGCAAGGAAACACAAAGACGCGCACGGACATAGATTTCTGTGTGAAAAATACAGCACGAGTTTGGGTTTCGGACCGGATAAAGTGCGTTTTAGTGAATAAGGTTACTATGTTGCATACAGATCTGTTTCCTACCGAAATTATCAATGTAAATGATTACACTGACAAATAAAGAAAAATTCATAATGGGGCACAGTAGACTTATACTGGGGCACGTGCCTCGGTAAAAGGGGTCTAGCGACGTTGTTTATAGCTTAAACATAACAGAGGAATTTGAGGACTCCATGTTTGTTATTAGATCTTAGTTTATTGTAATGTTTGATCTTTCTTCTGAAGCGATTCCATCCAACCATCACCTCTTACCTGAACACATGTGAACAATTACGTCTCGTTTACTCATTTCGTCCCTTTTCACAACACTAGATCTGTATGAACTAAACTCACTCTATTTCTAAGACTGTTTGATGTCTTGTTTTTGGATTTGAGGAATTGAGTTCTACGTTTCAGAGTCAGATGTTTATTGATTGCGTCTGTTGAGAAAGATCCACATGCTTTCATTTTGATTGCAATGCAGACACATACAGTATATCTGCTGAACATATGTACAAACGGTCCCACAACTGGATGCATGCTATATGCCCGTCAGTGATTTCAACCCATCCGGCACTTTCATGTCATAATGGTTTTACAGATCATATTTTGACTTTATATGCCAAGGAGTTAGATGTTTCTAATATGCAATATTATTATATAAATATGAAAATAATCAATAGTCTATGTTCCCATTAGACTCTTTTTTATGCATCTTGAAAGAATTTTTCCTTCATTCAGTGAAGCCGATAACAGGCGGCGGCTTGGATTGTTTTCTTTGAGCGTTTGGAATTACAACACTTATTAACAGTTGTTTATTTCCTGTTTATTTCGATTGCCGCCTCCAGTTTTGGAGAGCGATGCACACAGGGTTGGGTATCGTTTTAATTTTTGTGGTTCCAGTTCCTATTCCGGTTCTGCTTATCGAATCTGGTTCTTATCGATTCTCTGTTCCGATTCCAATATTTTTTGGGGGACGGAATAAAACAATTCTGATACTTAAAGAAAACAGTGTTTTCCTTTTATTCTTGACACATTTAGGCTATAACCAGTAGGCTGTAACTGTAACAATTCATCAAAAAATGAAATAAACAACACTTCCATTAAGGAACAATCAGAAGAAATTACAAACCCAAACTATTTAAGTATTCAATTCTCTACCGCTTATCCGAACTTCCTCGGGTCACGGGGAGCCTGCGCCTATCTCAGGAGTCATCGGGCATCAAGGCAGGATACACCCTGCATGGAGTGCCAACCCATCGCAGGGCACACACACTCACTCATTCACTCACGCACTCACACCCTACGGACAATTTTTCCAGAGATGCCAATCAACCTACCATGCATGTCTTTGGACCAGGGGAGGAAACCGGAGTACCTGGAGGAAACCCCCGAGGCACGGGGAGAACATACAAACTCCACACAAACAAGTCGGAAGCGGGAATCAAACCCCCAACCCTGGAGGTGTGAGGCGAACGTGCTAACCACTAAGCCACCGTGCCCCCCAACTATTTAAGTATAACACAAAAATACAATAAAGCAATAATCCCCGCGAAGCCGTGGGTTACAGTGCATTTTATAACAGCTAAGGGGCGTTGTTAGGCACGACGCGAAGCGGAGTAAACCCCCTTAGCTGTTATAAAATGCACTGTAACTCACGGCTTCGCGGGGCTTATTGCTTTTATAAAACAGTTACTCCATATGCTTAGCAAGGTTTCATTAAATAAAGTAAATAAAATGATATTTAGGCTATGTGGTGCCGTCAGCCGTTATATATCGGGGTATTTTATAACGGCTTAGAACTCCACTCAGCCAATCAGAATCAAGGACCAGAACTGGCAGTTTTATAACATAAAATATATAACATGCGGTTGCTAGATCAACCATTATCTAAACAATTATTTGTATTATTATAATAAAATTATTATAATAAAATACTGAATTAATTCATTAATAATTCAAATTAATATTATTTAAAATACAATAGAACATCCTGTAGCTTCCCGGATGTATTTAATTGTGATCACTATTTAAAAAAATAAAGTAACTTAAACAAAACTGATTGTCTTTTCATCTCTATCTGTATTTTGTACCTGAGTGTGAGACGCTGCTAATAGCTGTAAGTCATCTGGTGGGTTGTAGCATGAGGACTCGAGGCTGAGAGGCTGAGCATTTCTTCAGATTAAAGATGCGTTTCATCAAATAAGAGGTACTTCCTCCCTTTCACACGTATTGCATGTGGCAATGCTCTCATCTTTTTTCACGAAGTTTAACTAAACCTTTGAACGTTTGCTGCGTTCACAGTGTCGATGGTAATGGCATGTGCGTAATGAGATAAGGTCCTTGTCGCAGGTCCTGACAGACAGAGACAATAGTGAAATTTCACTGCTGTTCACGAGTGATTGAAAAAGTCAGGAACCGATAAACAGAACTGAAATGCGCGCGTACTATCGAATCCGCGGTTCTTTGAAATTTGGAACAGGTTCTAAAATGGAACCGGTTCTCGATACCCAACCCTAGTTGCACACTAAAACATTCCCTTAACATTACTCACCACAGTTTTGTGAGTAAAACAGATTGGAAATCGTTGTCATATGTCCTAGTACTGACTATTATATATTGCGTTTTATATGGCACAGGTTTCGTACTAATATCCTTAAATTATCATTTTCACCCAGTTGTCCATTCCAATAGAAGCCACATGCTTAGCTAAACCATAAAGCTGTTAATCTTCAACATTACGTGTTATCTTAAGGTCTTGATTTGAGGTAAATGTTTTACACTGCCATATCCTTATTGGTCGATTTAATATGACCACAAAATGGGATTTCATCTCAGAGGAACACATATTAAGACATCCCATTCCGAGCCATTGGGAAAATCCATGCTTCTTTGCTAATGTCAAATGCCTTAATTATTAATGCACAGGAAATGACCTTTGAACCCCTGGTATTATATTACTATCTCCCCCATGAAGGTCTGAGCCTGCCACAGAGGAATGCAGGAGCTGTAGAAAAAAGCAGACAAAAATTCACCATTCAACATTGTATGTGTCTACAATCGCTTACATTCTAAAGACAGGGGCAAGGGTGATGTCTTCTTTAACAGGCGCAAGGAAGCAAAAGTGCTATTGAAACATATCTTGTAACACCCTGCCTTCACGGCAAAGACAAGACGATAGCCCTAGCCTTTCGCTGTGAAAGAAAACAGGCTTTGGAGGAGAAATCTCAACAGGAAGTGAACTGGCAGAGAGTATAAGTGGCCTCGAAATTTTATATGATGGAAAGTGGGAATCGTATTTAACACTTGGCGGATTTAGGACAAATTGTGACCAGGCTCTTCTGGCTGGAAACAAAAGGTGGTCAGCGAGTGGAATGACACCCTGTCATTACGACCCGGCACTTGTACCATGCGGACCTCCTCTGCGATGACACTTTGGCAGGAGAAAGCAATCGCAATAGTGCTGTAAAATTTTCAATGTGAGGTAGCCAATCTTGTCAAAACAACTGATGCAGTGAGCGCAAATTCTGTGACGGATGTTTATGCCGCCCTTGCATGCGATTGCAGCATTTGGTGAGTCAAGATAACAATAAGTTGCACATGCTGTTTAATGCGCTAAAATTATCCAAAGTTTGTGGCTGCGTAATTCTGTATGAGCTCATAATCTTTGTCCATTGGGAATTAAATGATGTCTTAAGGAAAGAATCACACAATGCATTGCTCATGCATTTACTCAGCGTTTACTCTCGAAGTCATGAGGCCAATTGAAAGCGAGGCCAATACCAACTATTTGGCAATGGAAGTGAAATGAATTATTCACACGCTCAACGACATATGGTTCATATTTTGAAAATGAATAATTTCAGCTTCTTACTTCAAGGACTCCCTTGAAAGACTTGTAATGTAATATCCTGCCTTAGAAATTTACATTTTGAAAATATAAACAAGACATCAAGTGCTTATTTTCACCACTTGAGATTGAGTGGATTAGCTGGAAGCATGTTATGCATGTATTTGGGTAGGCTAGTTGACAAATATCGTAAATGTGTCTTTTGGTGTGACAGCAATAAAGATACATCTCTGAAATTGTATGTTATAAATTTAAACAATAATGATATAAATTAATATATTGATTTCAAAAATGTTGCTGTCACACACCGTTGACTGTTAGTGTAGCAATGTTTTAGTGTGCCATTTAAAGGGACGGGTCAATTTAAAATCAGTCATAGTGCAATAACAGACAAGCACTGAATAAAAAAGTTATTAGAACTAATTAATTATTAACACAAAGAAAAAGTATATAATAGAAATAGATACAGTATCTATTTATCTCATAGATATTTTTCATCTAAACAACATAAACAAACGTTAATGCGCATGCACACTTTTGTGACCCCAACTGAACTTCCGGAACACATTGACAAACAATAGAGCGCCTGTAGATTATTTCTGATAACATTAAAAGAAACCCAGAAGAGCTGTTACTTGGCAAAACTTGTCTTTCCAATAATTTTGAATTTAGACCCAGACACCAAGCTCAACCGCTAGTTATTGAGTTATTGTACCATACGGTTTTAAATGCGCCAAAACTACAGGACCCATTCAACAAATTGTTTATTTAATAAAATCAACATACAACAAAATTCAACAAATCGTTTATTTAATGCAATTATTATATAGTAACAAACACAAACCGGACGTTACCTTGGGCTCAGGCCGCGCACGTCCATTGAAACTGTCTATAAATAAAATCCTTCTAAGATTTCAGCTGGAACATGGCAGCATAGCTTTGCCATGTGATAGGAACTTGCGATTTTTTACATGTGCTTGCCATCCTTAAATGCATCAGACGTTCAGTGAAAGGACCGTGGGCGGTCTGTTGCCACACCGTCTAGAGATGAATCTAGGAAAAACTCGAAACTTGAACTTGAAACCTTCTTGTTTGCAGGTCAGATCATTAACATGTAGGTTAACAAAGTTTGTAAATAGATCAACACGACACGCCTACAGCGTTTCCTTCATTTTGGATTTTCAGAAAATATACGTATCTATCTTCACTTGAACCAAAATGAGAAACTTCACATGAGCTTGCATTTTTGGTGTATTGCATTTACATGCATATCATTGGAAGTCAATAGAACGATAAGTCTAGTTTGACCATCACAATGAAGAATCTAGAAGTTTGAATTGTAGTTTTGTTCCAAGTTCCTCTAATTAAACATTTTCAAATGAGTTTTATAACAGCCAGTCCTCAGATTAGTTATTGGTCTTTTTTATATTTCTGTCCTTCTTTATAGCCATCTTGTCTTGCAAGATGTCATTTCCTCTTCTTTAATCCTAATTATTGCTCATGTGCAATCAGTATTTTCTCTGACCGCATCTGCGGAGTTTTTAGATCTTCTGCGGCGAGTCAGACCATGGAAGTGTCTCTTTGTAGCCGCATGCCAACCCCTGACTCCGGGAGGAAACGGAAAGACTTTGCTGTGGCAGATGTCCCATTCATGTTGCAGAAGGCACGCGTCAGTATGGCCTGATTAATAACCGCCCACCATGTGGGCATGACAGGCACACTGGATGCTTTTGAGCTGCCATGTGTCGCATTCAGTCGATGGATTGTGCCACGGAAAGGGCTTAAGCATCTTAACCAAATGTCCCTTTAAATTATTCATTGATTGCAATTGGTGGGTGACATCTTGGATGTTCTTTTCTACTAAATTCTGGTTTAGGGCAATCCCCACCCATGCTGTTTTGGGAAGGGGAAGTTTCAACTAGTGGAACAGATTCAGACAGATTACCTTCACAATGATGGGACAGGATATTTATTTAAGTACTTGCTCCCCCTTACAAAGCTTTTGCTCAAACCATTTCCTCACACACCAAATTGGAAGTATTGGTCAGGAAGACAGCTTACTTTAGTCAAATAGCGCAGATTCCCAAGTAAAATGTTGCCTTTTCACTTTTCAAAAAACCCTCTGTTGGAGGTAGGCAGTCTACAGTTTTGTTAACTGTATCTCACCACACGGCTCCCACCGGGTATGTTGTAGCCGAAGTCAGCCTGGTCTTTTCAAATGTCCACTGCTCCATTGTGTCTTCTCAGACCACCCTCTGGGCGACAGGGCATGCTTCTTTACAGCTTGAAAGGATTACCCCAAGCCCCACGCTGGCCTCTATCACTCATTGCTTTTGTTGATGTAGGTCATTGTTTATCTTTTAGTTTGTCCAGGACTCCCCTCTAACTGTGAAGTCCATAACCTCTTTCTATTC
Organism: Triplophysa bombifrons; assembly: GCA_029783895.1. Lineage (NCBI taxonomy): Eukaryota > Metazoa > Chordata > Actinopteri > Cypriniformes > Nemacheilidae > Triplophysa > Triplophysa bombifrons. The sequence goes on from CM056470.1 coordinate 8,475,998, forward strand.
ATGCCGGTGGGGGCCTTAGTAATAGCTCATGCGTTCAACCAGTGTTATACAGATTTGGTCGTCCTTTGCGTTATTTATTTATTTTATGTTCTGTGACATCATTATGGCAGTCACAGCAATGATTCATCAATTATTTTTCGTTTTATTTACAATGGGAATAAACAGCATAATGGACTTCTAATGATACTTTGTAGTCAAGCCTGGGTTGTCCATAAAGTGCAGTAATATTTCTTGATTTATTTTCTTGAATATTTAGACTTAGGATTTACTGTATGTTCTCTGACAATTTAAGATGTGGTGCTCATGTTGGCAGCACAGGTTTAGGACTGGGTTATGTCTTCCCCCTCCCCTCTTTGTTTTCTTTACTGTATCTGTAAATAACAGTGAAAAAAAGTAAAATACTAGATAAATACTAGAGTGTTGATTTTATTTTGTATGGATCAGTCCAGGCCTTTTCATTTTACTGTTTCTCCTTTGAGGTGGTCCTCTCCGGCTCACCTGCCGACAGTGCTGCCTCATATCTGCCTCCACGAAAGACCCCCACCCCCTTCTCTTTCTGAGATGTTCTCTCTAAAAAATGTGTTTTGTTCTTTTAGATTTGGATGATGACCAGTTGTTCTTTTTTAACTTTGTTTTGATCTTGCTTGAACATAAAGGAATAGTAAAGGCCAACAGATGTTTTCTTTTTTGTCATCATACTTGACATTTCAGACTAATGTTGATCTAAGTACTAATTCTTACATTTTAAATGTTAGCTATTTCCAATATTTATTTAGTTATCCAAGTGAATTTAGTGACTGTATCAAAGCAGTATTGTTTTTTAGTGTAGATAAAATAATCTGGATTTGGATACATTTATTGAGAAATGTTTGATTCATATTAACATCTTTGTTTATTATCTTTGATTGAACACTTTTTCAAATCTCACTTTGTGACATTATTGATATCTCTTCTGAGACATCTTTGAGATCTTTGAGATGTCTAGGTCTCTTTCTAAGAAGACATCTCATCAGTCATTATGGGAACAATTATTTAAAAAATACTTTTGTTTTGGTATGATCTGGAACCAGTTCAGTTCCCAACCTTACAACACTGTTGGTTAATCAAATATTACATTTTTCATCTAACAGGTTTAAGAACCGTTTATCTCCAGTCCTTTACTGAATAGCCTGTCACCTAACCATTTCTGGAATCAGCTGCATTCTCTAAATACACTTGTGGGCTTTACAGAGTGTATCTGTGTATCCACTCAACGCCTGTGTCTCTGTGTCCGCTGCTCATTAGCAGCCCATAGGCCTCTCAGCTTCATGCATCCTAACCAGCCCATGTGCAGCTGTCATTGTTCATTAAAGGCCTCAAAGCGAAAAATATTTCGGTTCACTGCACACTTGATCCTGCCCTCGTATAATGTAAACCATTGAAATCGGCGCACTGCTCTAGTCCATAAGCAACAAACACTGTGTTGCATTTTGCCTTTGTTTTTCCAAAAAAGACACTTGCACTGCTACAGCTACTGTAGTTGCCATGGCTTTTGAAATGGCTTTCATTTGCTTGTTTCCTCTCTTTGAGAAAAAAAACCCTGATATTGTGTCAAAGAATGTGCGACAAGACCAGAAGAGCAGTAACCGGGACTGAATGCTCCACTGCACCTTCAATTGTGTCATTAAAATCTCAGCTTGTTAAGGGACACGAGCGACAGCCACAAAGAGGCCACAAATTGCTCGGCTGTCCTTCACTTCAACGAGGATATGGACTGGTGGTTGCCCCTTTATGTTAATCTCAGACCTTCTCTAAATCAAATTTAAACTTTAAAGTGATAGATACTTCAGGCCTGAATCACAATTTCCCCATGTTTACTCACCCTCAAAGCTTCCTAAGTGAATGTTACTTTCTTCTTGACGAATAATGCAGTCGTAGGTATAATACAACGTATACTTTTACTTCCAAGTGGTACAATGGGAGTTAATGGGGGCACTTTTTTGAAGCTCCAAAGGAAAGAATAACAAACCATATTGACAACACTATTAGAGATAAGGTCTAACATCCGCTGCAGGTGAAGGAGAGATTATTTTTTCCGGCAAATGATACAAAACAAGCCTCTCGTTCACCTTCAGCGGATGTTAGACATTATCGTTAATAGCGTTGTCAATATGGATATTTCTCTTAACCAAACGCATTGATTCTCTTCAAAAGACCTTTGTTAAGACCACGGAGCCATGTCGAGCAGTTCTTTGATCGATGGCTGCACTATGTGGAGCTTCAAAAAATTGCCCCCCAATCACTCCCGTTCTACCGCTTGGAAGTAAAAGCATGTGTGGTATTATAATTCCCTCTGCATTATTCTTCAAGAAAAAATTTAAATTCACTTAGGATGCTTTGAGTGTCAGTAAAACAGGGGTAAATTTTGATTCAGGCCTTAAGTATCACTTAAAATGAGTTTCGCATGCTTTGTACTCCAACAACAAACTTTTGTGGTCATTATGAAAATGGCATTGTTGAGAACTAGAAATAAGACAAAATGATCTGAAAGAACTGGTCATCGTCGGCCGTTTGTGTATGACCATTTGCTTGCAGCTCCATTGCAACCAAGCGCTGTAATAAACCATCTGTCTCTGGATAACAATGTTTTCAGTTAAAATTAAATATATAATACAGAAATTTGGAATTCACATCCTTCCTCTGAGAGCTCTGCTGGTGTCTGGAGCATGTTTGCCCTTTTCCTCTTGTTATTGTTGAAGGGCATGGCACTTTGACCAGACAGTCTATATAAAGGAATGCAAGTGGCCTGCTTCGCCTGTTGAAGTAGGGATGGATGGGAATGGCGGTGCTTTAAAAGCTAACATCCCTCCCCCATTTCCAGGCTTCCCGTTTGTGTTAAAATATGTATTGACAGGGTCTGCTTTTTCTCCAGCCTGAAACTAACGTTAGTTTCGAAGTTACTTTTATCACTTCTTGCATACGAGAAAAGATTTTGACTGGTTATACTGAGACAACGAAGGAATGTGTGACAATTATAAAATCTTCTTAATTTTATCTTCACCTTATATTGTCTGTTTGGTACTTTTACCCTCTGTCGCAAATGTAACAAATTATTAATAAAAAGAACCTACAGTGGATCTAAAGTATTTAGACACTTTTGGACGCTAAGTCACAGATAGTCCTAAACCTTTTCCAAGAAATAACTTCAATAGAAAAATTGTATTACAATGTAATAAACATGACATTGTAACAAAAGATAAAATTATAGTTGTTCATCTGAAGTAAGAAGTTACCAATACTCTTAGTGTTTTCCTTAAGCGTGTCATAATATGTCTTTAAAATTGGAACCACTTTGATTGGTATTTTAAAATATATTATAAATACATTTATATGTCACTGCTGCTGTCCTTCAGAAACCTTGTATTTCCATATTTCACAATTTTATTTTTGTCCTAAATCATAAACTTTAGTCACCCTTTATGTTTGTCACTGGGTTTTGCAAATATCTAATCAGAAAAAGTCTTAAAAAGTGCTTGTCAACAGTGGTTTTCCATTTTCTGAAAAACAGCGAATTTGGACATCCAAGGCTTCGAAAGGATTGCCACGATATTTTCATTTTGGCTCACATTCTTTGAGGTCACTATTTAAAAGTCTCTCTTGTCCTTCAGAGTGAAGGGTCCATGTCTGTACCTTCCTGTTGTGTATGCCTGCAGATGATATAACCAAGTCTTTGAGTTTAAATAGAATCCTCATGGCTGTCCATTGAAGCACATGAGGGTCCAGGGTCTCAAGACCATATATTGCAACCCCCACCGTGTACTTGCACCTCATGGCCCACTCGTCTGGTTCTCGTTGGTGTTTTAGCTTCGTCGAAGCTGTCAATGTGCCTCCCTTTCAAGTCCTGTAATATATACCAGAAACACCAAATCTTCTGGACATCAAATGTGCACTTTGACAAACACTCTTCGCAGAAGAGGCATGACTAGATTCACCCTTATCCTTTACTTTCTACTTTACTAAAAACGATCGAATATAAAGTACACTTGAAGGAGTACTAGTGAGGAGGAGCATCCTTTAGCTAGCTTCAATGGAGCCAGTTTGAATGTTAGCAAGTGGGAGGCAGTGTGGTGGATGTTCAGGAGCATTGAGGAGGGAGAGGAGTTGGAGGAGGGCAAGATGGTTTTGAAGAGGGGAATTCCTTTGATGTGGCTTGTTGGTGGCATTTTTACTGTTCTTGAGAAAAACAGGGACACGGTAGCGGGTTAACCCAAAATACTAGCACATGTTGCCTTCACAGAGGGGTTGCTCTTAAGTACTGGATAAACAGAGGAGTATTTTGTTGCTCAGAAGTTTGCAGCTCAGGGGAATGGAGTTATTTTTCTTTTAAGTATCAACACTGTTTCAGATGTTTAGTGGAATTTTTTTTGGAAAAATAAATATAGACAATAATGAGACATTGTTGAGATATAGTTCATTTACTGTGGTTAGTATATGATTTAGTCTTTTAAGAGCAAGGTTTATATTGAATTATTGTAGTAGTATTTCTATTTCTCGAAAAACTCAGCTCAGTTTGAGACATTTATGCATTTGGTAGACACCTGTATCCAAAACGACTACAGGGCATTCAATCCGTACAACTTTATGATTATGTATTCCTGAGGATCAAACCTGTTACCTTGGCAGTGCTAATGCAATGTGCTATAAATGTAGCTACATGAACACAGGAAACACAGCATATTAAGATATGAGACATTGTATGAAAATCTAGAGACACATGTGAAGGAGACACAGCAGTCTGGTCTCTGTTTGCTCTGCTTTTGATCTCATTGCTTGTGATTTTCTTTTAAATTGATATTATTCATGATTATTATTATTTATGTATACATAATTTTACAAATTAATAACAAAAATAGATATGTTTGCATAAATATATATCAAATATGTTCATTTAAATACAGTACAACGAAATGCTCCATTATTGCCAAATGCAAATCATATCAGATATCCATATCCATATTATAAAAACGCTCTTCACTATTTCATTTCAAATGATACAATTCCAAAGCCTTGAAAAATGGTAAATACACCAGTACACCTGGTTCAGAAATATTTTAACCTTTTTCTGCCTAGCCTACTTACATTACATAAATTGCACGTTTTTATTGACAAGTATTTATATTTATTATAAGTATTTTGACACGCAAGACACCCTCACCTTATATATTTAAAACCACAAATGGACATTTGCATAAAAAAGGGAAACAGCTGAGATATTAAAGTCAGGGGCTTATAGCTCCTTGATTCAAACTAAGCAAAACTGAAAATATCACAAAACCTTAGTATTAGTATGTTGTAAACAGGGAACATAAATGCTGCCCCCATTTCTGTGGATGGTGCCAAAATGGAACGAAGACACACAAAGCAGTGTCACAAAAGAGTCATTCAGACCAATGTCTCATTCCCATTTCTTCATAGAAATATATTCCTCCAAACCTACTACCATTTTCAGCCTCACCAAGGCTTCAAATACCCTAGTTGTGAGAAAAAAACAAGAATTTTGAATGTTCTTGTGAATAAGTCTGGTCACTTTAAGTGCTAAAGGCACGTCAACTTTCTTTAAAGTTGACCTTTGGACAACTCTAACTAAATAACAATCCTGCATGACTGCGGCTGACGATGTGACTCACACCGTGACCAAATATATTTATCAGTTTATTTGTGCAACCCGGACACATATAGACACACTCTCTCATGCATACGCACAAATACTCCAACATGTTACAGATGCACAGGTGTCAGCTCTGGAAATGATTGCGTCCTCTTAATCAAAACGATGAAAGCAACAGAGGGTCGCTGGTCTGTCTCACATCTACTGGCCTGCTGGTCATCTCAAAACCAGACAATCTGGAACGGAAAGCAGAGTTCTTCAAGAACCACTTATCCTTCCAGACCCTCTTACCCAAGACCCTTGTGAGTCCCAGCAGATCCCCTCCTCAAAACTCACTGCAGCCATCAAAGAAGAGCACTTAACAGCACACACACACAGACACCTTAGTCACGACGGCTGCGTCTCGTCGAAAAAGGAGGAAGATTCAATAAAACAGAAGAAACAGATCGAATCACACTGATGAAAGGAAGTCTGGATGAGACGCAAATGGATGAGGACCGAGTCTGGGCTGAGATGAAAGTACTTCATTTTGATAATAACGACCTTTTCTGAAGGAGCACATAGAGATGAGAATATACTTTCCCAAAGTTATTACACAAATGCAATTACGGTAAAAGAAAACATGGAAAATTGGACTAAATGAACAATTAGTGAATATTACGTGGCTAGTCTGCCCTGTGTAGCGTAGCATTAGAACAGACCTGAAACCACGACAAGATGCACACAAGATGTGAATCTTGGGTTAAATGTGGCTAAATATGAATGAAATATATCAGAATTAAATTTTTAATTTGATAATAGAACTTAAAATATATTTGTATCCCAACCACCTCACATGACCCATTTTACTTTGTCTCAATTGCAGTCTTAAAGTGCGCGTAACACACAGGGTTTAAGCCAATCCCATATTAATCTTGAGTACCTATAGAGTAGCATTGCATACTTCGTATCTTTGAAGTGTATTTAGTTTGATCACATTTATAAAAGATAGATACAGCTTTATGATTGTTTCTGAAACCATACGGCACGTGTGGGGGGAGGGGTAGGCTGAACTAAAGCATATTGTCAACAAAACACAGACATCAGTTTCACTCACCCCACTCAGTTTATGTCTGGCTTATTTTAGCGCTGGGACGGCTCCATATATCAGTTTCAAATGATAATATCCAATAAGGGACTAAGAAAAGTTGTTATGAAACAGTTTCATATGTACAAAAAAAACTTTCCGAAAAATGTACGATCACGGGGGGAGTTTATCGAGCTCAGAAATACCACATAATACACCCAACTTGTTTTTTGACAAGTTGACCATGTTAAGCATGAGAAGGCAGCACGTTTAACATTGTAAAGAAGTCAGATTTCATGACACATTGTTGCAGGGCCGCTTAAACATCTGGATAGCGTTTTTGCTACTGTGCTACAGTATAGGGTGGACGAACATAAAACAGTATTGTCAGATTGTAAACATTGTGTGTTTTTAACAAATGCAAGAGATTGATATTGATTTAAATACTGTTTTACATGATCTTTTTATTCCTTCTCTTTCTCTCTAGACTCATCCTGCTGCCAGCATGCTACAGAACACTTTCCTCAGTGTTGGGGAGCATGTGAACAGGTAAGACACATTCACATCAGCAAAATACTCTACAAAAGTTACGCTCTGAACACGTTGAAGCTGCAACACCAATGCTGTGGAATACATATCAAACACGCATAAAAACAGAGAGCACCTTTTTGAAAGTAATGTCTTTATCAAATATTTTTGAAGGTCATTGCTCTGTTAGTCAACTGAATTAGATTATATGTGTTTTTAGATGTGAATGTTACATTCAGCATTCCACGAAAAAAATATTACTATTTTAATCTAGATTGCAACATTCATAACTCCATCTATTAAATTACTTTAATAAAATAATTGCTGCAAGCGTGATCCTATAGTTCAGTCATGATTTATCAGTATTCTTTGAAGTACATTGAAGTATTCATTTATAAAGTACAGTTAACTTTTAGCACGTAGCACTTGTGCTAAGGAGCTTTAAAGTTTTGTAGCACATGCCAAACAGTTGTAGCACAAGTATAAAACGTTATAACGTTATATTAGAAATAATATACACATAAAATATTTAGTAGTTTATCACATCAATAGGCAGGAAAGGGACGAAGGACATTTATGTTACAGTTGGGTAAATTAGAGTAATATAATTTTTCTGTTTAAATTTTTCTGTGTTTTCCATTCTTTTACTATACAGTAATCATATATTTCTCCACATTCTTCAGTATACTATCATATTATTTACGATGTAAACTGCAGTAAAATTCCTCCTTTTGCAGATACAAAAAGTGTCACATGTGCCCACAGGCTGTTTCTCTTATTACAAACAGTCATGTTAATAATTTTGTATGTTATTAGGCCTATATTTGTAACATATGTTACAATGTTTGTATTTGATTTTGTTGTGAACTTTTTGTCAACTACAACTCATTCTGGGGACAGATGATATGTGAAATCTGCATGCTGAACCACAAGACACAAATCTTATTTTCAGAACTCTCTGTGATGTTTTTCCTCTTCCTTTGAAGTTTAGGTGATAAAAAAGGAGCACACATGCTTACATCTTTATTTAATTAAGATTTTACACTTCGCATCTTTTTTACGTCCCCTTTTGAAAGGACCTATCTCATAAAGCTATCAAGGGTCACTCAGTCCTGGTGCATCCTATTCAAAGTACAGACAGTCTTGATGCAAGATGTCTGTGTCAAGCCCTCTTGTGACCAGTTTTGCACCTGCCAGTGACCAAAGAAACCAGATGATGATCAAAAACCCAACAAGACCCAAAAAATGACATTAGAGACAGAATGGGTGTCGAAGACTGACACACAGAGAAAAAGAGAAAGACAAGCTAAAAGCGCACAAGAAGACAGATCTATAAAGGGAGATTAGGAGGAGATAATAACACCTTGTTAGGCCCAGGCAACAGCACTATGGTTTCTGTGAAGAGAAAGAGGAGGGAACCAGCCTCTGTCACAGCCTCGCTGGATGGTAATCGCTCAAGACCATTTCATCCTAATGGACGGCTGATGCTTTGATGAGACGAGGCCTTCAACCCTTTGAGAATGGGGCGCCGCGCTTCTTTAGAAGTTCTCGCTGGCACCCGCCATTGATTTAGCCCTCAAAACAAAAACAAAAAAGAGCAGAAAAAAGATATGTTGAGGAGAGTAAAAAAAGAGAAACTTTTCCAAATAGACTGGATGGTTCATTTATTAGCAGAGGCCATTCTTTCTCCGGTGGGCGGGGTCGCTGGGTTCCCTTTGAAGAAGCGGCTGCAATTGCTGCCCAGCAGCTGCTCTTATTTTTGATCCTGCAGTTATTTTTTAAAGCTGTGTGCATTTCGCTTCATTAACATGAGGGACAGAACCGTTTGCACTCGTATTATCAATATTATTAAATATTATTGTGAAATGTTTTTTCTCTTAGCTATTTTTGTTGTAAATGTTGTGTTTAATACTAACCGAATGCCCACACACTGAAATTCCATTTGGAAGATGGTTATGTATAGTTAGTGTATAGTATTTACGAACTTTTTTAGGACGAGTTAAAGATTTTAAAAATGTAAAGTAGTCGAAATGAGAAGTTGCTAATAGTTTATGAATAAATAAAAGATGTTGTGTGTAGACGGAGTAGTCAATGATTATTCAATTTTATAGTCAGTTTCGAGTTTTTCATGAACAAGATCTTGCATATTTTAAATAGATTTTTTTGCCGAAAGACATTTTTTCAGCCATCTGCCAACAAATACAAATGTTCCATCCCTCATTATCACAAATTATTCTTCATCATAGAGGAATTCTGCTGCAAAATCTGGCCAAACCTACAGAAATGTTTCAATGCCGGTGGTTCTTAAAATGTTAAACGTGCTGAATTCACTGGAACTGATTTTGGCTTCAAACCAGCGAGTTGGCAGATCGTTCTAGAGAACTCAGACTTGAATAGATGATCGTTCTTGATCACGCTCCCAAAAACACTACCAAAGACAGATTTGAGAACTTGATTTTGTTTACTGCAGACAGAATCATGTGGGTCTGCCGCCAGGTTCTGATGGTGTTGGAATGACCCATCACGGCATTTGGAGAAGTTTTCACTCTGGGGTTCAGGTTGTGAAATACAATTACAAGAAGTGCCTGAACTGTTGAAATCAAAATTCTGTGTAAAGGAAAGGCTAAATAAAAAAGCTTGTCAACCTTTATAAGGGAGGAGAAAGAACATCCCGTATCTTTTGTTGTAGACATCAAAGGCTTTTTTTATCTAGTCAGTGTTTTGAAGCAGATTCATCTGTTACTTGGTAAATTCTTGGAAAAACATGAACAAAACTATGCAAAGTCAAAAATAGGACCCAGACTACACTCTTAAAGATAAAGGTGCTTCACGGTGCCATAGAATAACCTTTTTTTGTCTAACTGGTTCCATAAAGAACCTTTAACATTTTTGTATCACAAAAGGCTTTTTGTGACGAAAAAAGGTTCTTCAGATTATAAAAAGATAATAGAAAATTAAAAAAAAAAACGTTTGACTGAATGGTTCTTTCTGGAACCAAAACTGTTTCTTCTATGCCATCACTTTGAAGAACCTATTAGGCACCTTCATTTTTAAAATAGTACAGCAGTTAAACATCGTGACTGCAATGTGTTTTCTGATGTAAAATATTGTTTACCGAGAATATTTAAAAACCCAAGATTGTACGATTGTAAAGCTAAACATTTCCTGATTTCATGCTTAATACAAATACTACATACATATAATATTTTAGCATTTTGCACATTTGAAAAGTTTAGTTTAATTGGTTGTTTTATTTACTTTTCAAAAGATGTGTGAAAAAAGTATGACAAAAATGTTGCTTTCATATGTAAAAGTAAGATTCCTTATTTGCATACACATTTGAAAAAGATCAAATCGTGAATATTTGAAATGGCACATGAATGTTTGGACGTTTCTCTCCACAGCTCGCGACCATTAGAAGTGAATCACGTCTGAGGCATCTTCTCCTGCGTTTGCCAAGTTACTGCCCGGAGACCTTGGTAAGTCATTTGCACAATTCCAGCTCCGAATCTCTGTTTACAATAAAGCGCTACCCTGTCAACACAGGAAGTCTCAAAAGTGGCAGCTGCTGCTTCCTGTTCCTCACTTCGGTTTTGCGGTTTTACCTGTTAGTAAGAAAAGACACCAAAGCTGAAGTTGGACAACTTCCCTCCACCTTGGAAAGGCTGCCCTCCGCCCTGCTTCCCTTAATTCCAATATGCAGTTACATTAAGTCTCTCATTAGCTGTAGTGGAAGCCATTTGGACATGTGTCCTGCACTCATTTCCCCAATGGAAGCTAATCGACTTTGGAAACGCAGGGAAGCAGAGAATCTCAAAGCTCTTTCCGCTTAGAAAATGTGTTTAAAAGCATATTAAAGCGTGCAAAAAGATGTACAGATGTGTTGGAAAACCTCAGAAATTGACGCTCTAATAGATCACAAACTCATGTTTGTGTTTTATTACCTTTTTTCTGTTCTTCATTAGTGACGCTGAATCTTTTTGACAGCGGCTTCTTTTTTCATCAGCCAGAGGAGATGATGGAGTACTTACGGTGACGTCGAATGAGTCTGGCACAATATCCTGTTATCTGCTTTATTATCTTGTCAAAGCTCAGGCTTAGGCAGAACGCTCCGCCTGCTTCTTCCTGCGTCATGTGGACGAAGCTGAAATGCTTCACCCGCTGATCCTACACTAACCGACCACAGGACTTTCGTGCCTCTCGTGTGCATCTAGATTTAATTAAAGCGGACTTATATTAGGAGGCTCCCAGGAGACCCAGTGAAAAACATTGCAATATAAGAAGTGTTGCTATTACCAAAGCATGCAGTTTCAAAATTGCTTTCCTGCAAAGTGCTGTTTGTACACAGACTTCATATGTGTGGTTTATAATGAGACTTAAAATGTTATTTAAGAGTGTTTGTTGAATACTCACCCTCACGTCAACACCATGTTTTGTCCTTAAAAAGACAATGAATTTGAGGAGCAGCATATTGCTGTATATAAGATCAACGTTTGACATTATGAAACGAATGTTTATCTAATGCAATTTTCTTTTGTTTTTTGTTTTACAGAGTGAACTTTGGATCTGCATCAACAAAACATTACCTGGTATGATGTGTACTTGTAACTCCAGATGGAGATGTTTAGGGATGTCGGCATAACGCACCTGTCTTTCAACCTGTAGCAGTCTTAGAAGAACAAGCGAGGATTTAATCTCTCTGAAGATCTAATGCCTCCCAGATGCAAAAATATCACAGTTCACATCTATCAAACTACATCTAACAATGCCCATTAAAGTCCCGATCCAGAGCTTTGAGGTTCACTGCATATAACCGAAGCCAAACACAGAACATTAAAAAAACATGTCTGGACAAAATACTTGTCGAGATGAATGCCCCGTATTGTTGTTTTGAGAGCCATCAAAGTAACATGTTTGCGTAAAGTTCAAGTGTTTTTTTACATTGCGGGCGTCCTAAATGTCAATGTGACTTTAACGGGTGATTTTTATCCGTGGCTGATAATCGTTTATTTTTAGGGGCATCAAAAAAGTCTGATGGATGGGTCGGCCTGGGATGTTGTGAGCTGGCCATCTCGGCTGAATGTCGGAGAGACTGTAAGCAGGTAAATGTTCAGCGAGATTAGATCTCACTTTAAATCTCTTTGAATATCCTGGTTGAATATCGCTTGGGCCGTAGAAAAGTCATCGGTGAACTGTGAGATAAACCTGCTCAAGATTTTGTATGTTTTTCTTTTGTTTAGGCATCATCTAAAAATGACATTACAAAAGTATGCAAGAAAGACACGGAGGTAGGAGTTTTTTGGTTCTTAAAATTATCTTCGAAATCATGTGGTTTGTGCATTTATTTAAAGCCGTGGATGATGAAAATAGAAACAAATGACAGACGTATTTAGAAATAATAGAAACCTAGAGGTCTTAGATTGGCTTTGGAGAACGCACTAGAAACCATCAAGGACACCCTGGCAACCACACGGCACCCTCTAAAAACCCCTTTGTACACCTTAGCAACTGCATTGTAAAGCCCTGGTTACCATCCACAACTTCATGCAATGACCTACAAGCAAACTTCCATTTTAATTTGCCTCTTATTTATTATATTTATTTATTTATTTAAGCAGATATTTAAAATAATTTCTCAGATCAAAAGAGTTTGAGAGTGGGAGGTCTTTATCTTTGCCCAGTCATCTCAGAAATCCATCTTACAGCATCCATCAAAGAGTCTCTCATGAAAGAAATCAGACTACATTTCTGTCTGTGTTTGTTTGTCTTGACTTGAAAGCTTGTTTGATAGGAGCTTCGCAGTCTAAATCGTGTATTTATTGTTGTGTTTTGCATTTCCACCCCTCTTTTAAAAACATTGTGTAAACCTATTTATGAGATTATTTCATAAGTGTTGAACTGTGGGAAAATGTAATTTTCTCGTTAGCACTGAACATATGGTCACCACATTATATGGTAATCCAATAAAGTCGGAATGTACCGACTAAGTGTTAAAAAATATATATATAAATCATGTTACTGGCATATTGATTTCATGCTATTTTCAGTACACAAGCCCTAGTGTTGCTCAGCACAGCTTTGTTCGTAGTTTTTCTTCGGGTTTTCTTCTTCCTTTAGATAAGCTCATCCTATCCAAACAAATAAACAAACAAACCATTGGGCACAATGTTTGCTTTGGACCGCTCTTCCGCTAACTTAAGGTTTTGGGTTACTTTTATCTTGTGCCCTCACATTTCTTAGAAGTCATTGTCTGAACTTAAGCATGAACCAATGCTGTTCAAGTTTTAGCCAATGAAAGGGATCCCAGGCTTTATATAGCATTATAATGGAAGTGTTTGTTGCTTGAATTAGTCAAAGATGTTGTCAGGCGGTTATAGAAGTGAAGTTATGTCAGTCCACAAGGATTCAGTTTAAACAGAAAATCAAGGTCATTAATACATTTGAATAAAATCAGCATTACAGTAGTTCATATTTGGTTCTTATGTTAATTGTATTTTGAAAAAAAAATATAGAAAAAATATATTTCGATATCAACAAGTTACACAGATGTTAAAATTGAATTCTTCATAATAAGACTTGATTTCAAAGAAAAGTTATTTTTTTCTCCATTTATAATCTCTTTTTTTCAAATTTGAGATTGTAATTTTTGTGTAGTTGCTTATGGTGAAGATGTAGTTGTATAATGCTTAATTTGCTAAATGTTGAATGTAATACATTTTTGAACCTATTTTCAATACCGAAATGTGTAGTAATGTCTATGTTTTAGGTTAAAAAGACTTGCATTCTTTCTCAAATTACACTGCAAATTTTGTAATGGCTTTTTCTTTTTGTTTTGTCTTGCAGAAACCCCTCTACAGCTGTATCACCAAAAATGAAAGTAAGCGAATTTGCGAATTTGGAATTTCTTTACTTCCATTGAAAGGTTACCAGTAAGACATCAGTCTGTAACTCATTTTGTTGATGCACTCCTCCGAGATTGAATTTCTAGTTTGATGATGTCACTGCTCTCTGACCTGTATTAAAGGGAAACGAGATGCCGCTCTGTCTCATGATTGTTTATATGCCTGGGAGACGAGGTCATGACCTGTGCCCTCCTGAAATTCAGCCTGACATTGAGCTCACAACTGAATGTTGTTCTTGTTTATATATATTTGTAGTAGTAGCGTGACTCATGACATCTGTTTATTTTTATTTTGATAGTTTGCAATCTGAGTGGTCACTGACAAATGACATAGACAGTATTGTTTACATTTTTTGTCTATATACGTTTTTCTAATGTCGCAAAACATCTGTATCTGTAATTGTGAACACATTGTGAACATTTTGTGTATTTGTGTGTTTGTCCTCTAGTGGGCTCAGTATGCTGCAGTTATGCAGGGAGACACACTAACTGTCGTGAATACTGTCAGGCCATCTTCCGTACAGACTCGTCTCCCACTGTCTCCCAGATTAACGCTGTCAATGAGTACTGCCAGAGCATCAGTCCACAGCTTATCAGCTGTGTGGCCAACTATACCAAATCCTACCCAATCCGAAGCCCTATTGACAGTAAGTACAAACAAAAATGGCTTTTTAATAATGGCACGGTTCAGCTCATATTAAACTCATGAATAATAAATAGATTTGTCCCAATTTGAAAACATGAATACAATAGCATCATACAGACTGTGCATTTCTTTTTCGGCAATAGATCTTTTTTTGGATGATCTATTGACAGAAATGCAATATAATACACAAAACTATGTCTTCAGAGGTGTATAAAGAGCTTACATACTGAAGTGCTATGTTTTTATTACCTTAGAATTAGTTATTTCTATCTACATACACAGCGGGTCCCCTTACATGGAATCGGCCATGTTGTTTCTACAGTAGCCCTAAATGGACAAACTGCTCTACAGAATGCATTATGTAAATACGTTATCTCCTTCAACAAAGAAGAGAAAATGTGTCGACATCTTGGTTCTGTATCAGCCACCGTAGTGCTGCGAAAGGGAGGGGCAAGTGTTGGTCTAAATTTCATACACTGGACCTTTAAGTGTGCCCTTTTTCTTGTGTCAGGTTTATACTGTTGTGACCGCGCAGAGGAGGCCCACTGTCAGACGGCCTGCAAGCGAATCCTCCGCACCATGACCACCGAGCAGGAGATCATGGAAGGCTTGATTACAGAATGCGGCAGTCAGCCTCTCCCACAGGACCCGTTGTGGCAATGCTTTCTGGGTAGCGCCCATCCTCCCATCAAAAGTGACCCGGAATCTCCCCCAATTGCCAAGATGGACTGCGCTAAACTCCACTGCTGCTCCAAAGCCAATACTTCACTCTGCAGGTCAGCATCCCATCCAGCAAGATTTTTGATTAGCAAGTTAAAGGGATAGTTTATCCAAAAAGAAACATTATGCCATCATTTACTCACCCTTTAAGTTGTTTCAAATCTGTACACATTTCTTTGTTCTGATGAACACAGAAAAAGATATTCGGAAGAATGCTTGTAACCAAACAGTTTTTGCCCACCGTTGACTACCGTATTGGAAAAAATAACAATGGTAGTCAAAAGTGCCCCAGAACTGTTTGATATCCTACATTCTATAAAATATCTTATTTTGTGTTCAACAGAACAAAAAAACGTATAAATATTTGAAACAACTTGAGGGTGAGCAAACAAAGACATACTTTTCATTTTGGGGTGAAATGTTCCTTTAAGGTGTGTTTGGTAAAACTCGGATTATCATAGCTGTGTGGGGGTGGGCTAGTACAAAACCATGAAGAAACAAAAGAGAAGACCCTAGCAACCACATATCGCAACACCTCTGCATCACAGTGATAACTTTTACACTGAAAAGCTAATGGAAGCTTACTAAAGCAAAGGTTGTTATGTACTTGGTCGTGTTTAAATTTTTGTTTTGTATATTCAACATTTTTCAGGGATATATGCACGGAGATCAGCACCAATTGGGGCACTCAGACGTTGCAGGAGTTTGACCAGCGTTGTGAATATAACCCTGTAGAGATGGACCTAATCACCTGTCTGGCTGATGTGAGGGAGCCGTGCCAGTTGGGCTGCAAAGATCTGACTTACTGCACCAACTTCAACAACAGGTTAGAAACACTGCTACCTTAAGATGTGTTTTTTGATTCAATGGTGTTTGTTTAGGCAGACATTTGAATACATAACGATGCACCGATATCTCGGCCAATAATCGGTATCGGTCTGTAAAATTAATTTTTCACACTATTGGCTATATGGCGATGATAAGGGCCGATATATCCTGTCAGTCAAAAAAGGACACGAAAATGCAATGAATTTGTGCTATGTATATAAAAATGTAAAGAAACATCACCAATATTAATAGTCGTTATAATTATATTCTTCAGAATCGGTATCGGTAGGTATCACTTTAAATGTAGTATTGGTGCATCTCTAGTATAAATATCAATATTAATATGTAAAAATACATAATAAACATATATTCCCAATATGCAGTTGTATTTTCTGATCAAGTATATAATGCTGTTACTTTGATGAAACATATACGGTTTGTGAGGAAGTTCACAAGGTTCATAAGTTTGAATGCTAATTATGCAATTGGATCCTTGCTCAATGATACACGAAAAAATGTATTTCTATAAACAGTTCCTTGGTCAGCAGTCATATTGTTACGCTACTCTGCGGCCAGCACATTTTCACTGTGGGTTATATGCTGAGACAGGATAATTTATGATGGCAAATGTAGACCCGCATTTTTTGGATCAAAAAGGCTTGAAGCACAATAAAGGAACTGCTGGTTTCCCATCAATGTCGCGTGGTTTGTCCATCGCTGCATTCGTCAATCCCATGAGTCCTTTCAAAAGTGTATGGCAAGGACAACTCGGATCTTAAAAACAATAGGCAAAGAGTTTGTAAAAATGTCAGAAGAAACTCAGATGGATTATGAAATGACATGTCATCTTTGGAAGACCCCTATGGGAGGATCCAAATGAGGCTTACATTGGAAGTTCAGATCTCCTGGGGGTTTTCCAGAGGTATTCAGGTTTATCAGGTATATGGAAAATAGAATAATGTAATAGAGAGCAAAAATGTTCTTTATATTTATATATTTATGTTATTTTTACTTGTATTACAAAGTTTGATGCCCGTTACCCAGCCATCGTAATGCTTTGAAAGGGAGTGGCAGAGTGAGCCGTTGGTTGCAATTCACAACCTCACCACCAGATGCTTCTAAAAAATACACGATGGCCCCAAAAGTAGTTTTAGACTAAATAGATACATATCATGACGTGAATCCAATATTGTCCAAATGCTGAAAATAAAGAATTTGTTTTAGAAATATTGTTGAATAGCAATAGCAATATGAGTACAAGAAGGTCTTTCCCTCTCCCTAAACTCACGGTCTCATTACAGCTCCCATAAAAATTAACAGAGAGCGTCCTGTTAGATAAATCTCTTAAAATCATTGTAAACCCCCAGAGTGAGGAAGGAATTCTGCACAATTTGAAATATTCTGAGTTTTATTGTTTTTGGCAAAGACCGTTGAATCACACTCCCTAAGAAGATGGCACCCCGGCTTCTATGACGGGATTTGGAGTTCAGGCAAACAACCGCTGGCTTTGGTTTCTTTGAAGAATTCCTGAGGATGATTGGGTTGCGGGCACTCCTGCGGATTTCAAAGAGCGTCGAAAGCAAATACGGAAGAAAGCGGAGGGGGCAGACGTGGCCGGAGTGTCAGCCATGCCTGGAGTGCTGTATACTTACCCCGATGCAAATCACAGCGGCCTGTGAGCCACCCTATGGTCTATACCACAGCACAAATAAACCCAGCCTGTTTCTGATGAAAGAAAACGACATGTAAATCCCACCCACAGGGGCAGATGTCTTGTACCATAGCCTAGTTTTTCCCAAAAGAGGACGTCGGTTAGCAGTTAAAGCTTACAATATAGAATGAAGAGATAATATGCAACCAAAATTACGACCAGCATTAAAAGTATGAGAAAAATAAAGATTTCTGAGTGTCAGTGGTTTGAAACATGTTTTCAGTGGTAAACAGTGGCCTTGCAGACAACAACACAAATCTGTTTTAAATGACAAACGTAACAGATTTTTATTTTCATTTTTAATCCCACAAATGTTTGTGCCAAGATTAGCTACTTCTGTAGAAAACATGTCAAGGCAATGTGCAACAATTTTCTGCACAACATCAACGTTTTGTTTACTCTGCATGTAAACTGAAATCTTTGCAAACACGTCCGACATAATCTGTTAATCAATGACTGTTTAGTCGCCACATCTGCTCGTGCCGTTTCACATGTGTGTGTTTGTGCCCTCAGGCCAACCGAGCTGTTTCGAAGCTGTAACGTTCAGTCAGATCAAGGTGCCATGAATGACTTCAAACTGTGGTCGAATGGAACCATCAGGATGCCCTTCATGAACATACCGGTGCTGGATATTAGGAAATGTCAACCAGAGATGTGGAAAGCTGTAGCGTGTGCCCTGCAGATCAAACCGTGCTATAGCAAGTCTAGAGGGAGCGTCATATGCAGGTAATTTCCATCTGTGTGAAATCTGTGTTAAATATACAGAATGTATTTAAATGGTATTTAAATAGAAATAAATGTTCATTTAGTAATAATATGATGAGGGGTGAGCCTGGTCAGAACCTGGATGGGAGACCTCCTGGGAAGGCTAGGTTGGTGTTGGAAAAGGTGTTAGTGAGACCAGCAGGGGGCGCCCACCATGTGGTCTGTACGGGTCCTAATGCCCCAGTAAAGTGATGGGGACACTATACTGAAAAAAGCAACATCCTTGGGATTAGACGTTAAACCGAGGTCCTGACTCCCTGTGTTCATCAAGATCCCATGGCACTTGTCGTAGAGAGTACTGGTGTAACCCCGGTGTCCTGGCCAGATTCCCTCCACTGGCCCTTGTCAATCATGGCCTCTGAATCATCCCCACCCTCCGCATTGGCTCTATATCTCTCTCCTCTCCACTACTATAAATGCCTCACTCATTTATTCAAAATCACTGTAAAGTAACATATTTTATTGCATTCAAAATCTTCCTTTTGGCAGTTATACAGGTGCAGAAAAAAATAAGAGACCACTCCATATTCGAATCTCAACAAAATCAAACCCCAGTTGTGACAAATTGTCCTAAATACATACAATTACTGTTGAATTGGTTAAAAATGAACTTGTTTTCTTTGCAGTATTTGAGGTCTGAAACAACGCAGAGCGTATTTTCTGTTATTTTGACCTATTTCTCCAGTTTTCATTCTCTGCAAATAAAATGCAAATAGAAACAATATTTTTATTTCAAATTAATATTTTATTTGAAATTCGGGAGAAATATTGGTTGTGGTTCACAGGATGAAACAAAAATGAACGTTTTCCCCAAACACATACATTAAAAACGAGTATAAAACTGAAAATAACTTTGAAATGGTCTCTTATTTGTTTCCGCGGCGGTTTATTTATAGAGCAAAGATATATATGACAATATGTTAGTTTGAGGTAAAATATATATTTTTGACAATTTCAAAAAAATTCAATATACTTTTATCTTAAAAAAATTTTTTTCGGTTTTATTTAATTTTAGACTAAAATGTAATATTTTCCGACTGGTTTTGTGGCACTTACTCATGTGTCTTTTACATTCTCGACCAAAAAACGTTTGCTATCCATTTGCAGGTAATGTAATCCTCTGTTACACGATGTGTCGACGGTTCATGTGTTTGTGTGTACGCGTGTGTTCTATTATATCTTTAACACAGAAAAGGAGACATATCCAGGTAATTGCAGGTTGTCTTGTGACAGGTTTTGTGCATTAAATCCAGCATGTTGCTTTTGTGCAAAGCTGTTATTTAAACACCATACAGAGGTTGAAATGTCAACATTTAAATTTATTTTCAGTGATCCCTTGGGCACAATAAATCCTTGAGTATGAGCATTCAAAGTGCAATCTCTTTTGAAGCATTTTGAGAAAATACGGGTCTTGTCGTCAGCATGAGTCTAGTCAAAACAACCCACCTGATGCCTTAATTCATAGACGCTGCAGTGTGCCAGTGGTTGTTTTGTTTGCATTTATTGCACCTGTGCTTACACAAGTCTCGTCCGCATTCAGCGACATTCCATTAGGTATAGACATACGCGCAGGTATTGTTGGGATTAGCATCCTCACGCAACACCGCAGGAGAATGTTCTGGAATGATGGCGTCTTCCTCTGTGACAAGTACCGTTGTGACTCCAGCAGCTGAGAATAAAGACATGCGACTATGAGTGATGGCAGGGTACGACCCGTGATGCATTACTCAAGCTTGACACTGTCCAAATCCTGTTCAAGCAGGTTAAGCGTTTGAGGAAAAGAAAGAAACGGCGTTGCCGTTGTGTCTCTACATCATTGCTGAATATTGTATTTTTTTATTATATTAATTTGTAAGTGTCTAACAATATGTTGCTTAACAAAACTGTATTTTTTGTATCCATGCGGGTGAAGAATTAAGAAAAACAAATAGATGTCTAGAACCGGAAATTACACCCCAGGATGTCAAAAGCGTTTCTGTTGGGCTCGAGAGAATGCCACATGTGGCAGTTGAAAGCAAGGCTGAAAAAATTGCTTTTAACACAGCAATCTCCCTCCGAGTATGAGGCCACTTTATGGTGTATACAGTCAACAGGAAGAAGGCTTTCATCTCCTCTGTCTGAGCCCAAAGGTCGCATAAGTTTCAAGGTTGGCAGATGCACAGAGAAGTCGTCTGACACCAGGAAAACGTTCTTGTTGACAAAAGTACACATGATATTCATGTAAAGAGTGTTTCGATAATCCGGAATGACATCGCTTATATCCTTTCATAATATTCCAAAATGTGAAAGGGAGAGCTTTTTCAGAGACCCCCTGTGGACGCAGTTACAAGATCTTCAGATGTGGAAATATAGAGAAATTATAAAACAATAGAAAGGAAAAATCTTTGGAATATTTTTTCTTCTTTAGACAGGAGAAAAAATGGATAACTTAAAATTTATAAAAATGTATAAAAGTTAAAACAAAGATGTACAGTACATATCATATATATCATACAATGAAATTGCTTTAGATAAAAGCGTCTGCCAAATGCATAATATATATATATTAGGGGTGGGAATCTTTTGGTACCTCTCTTTTGGATTCATATCGATTCTTGGGGTCACAATTCGATTAAAAATCGATTCCCGTCTTCAGTCAATATTACATATGATTCCATTTTGCTGGAATGATGGCGTTTGATGTCAGTCTTTACGTTTAGTGTTCTTAAAATACTTCACCTTCGCTTTAGAAAGCTTGCATATTGCATACGTCTTGTCAAGCTCCTTCTTACCATAGAGTTGATCAAATCCGAAGTATTTCCAAAAACTTGCCCTCGCTAAAAATGGGACGGGGTGTATTTATTTTACCCCTCGCCATCGCTGTTGCTGAGCTGAAGCTGTGCGGTCTCTAGAACCGCTCTCGCAAAAAACTTCAACCTTTTTGGTTCCCACAATATCAACAATTGCTATATTAAAATCTGTGAATCGATAAGAATCATGAGAGGACTGAATCGCGATTCATATGTGAATCAAACTTTCTCCCACCCCTAATATATATATATACTGTAAATATAAGTTTTTATGACAAAAGCAGCAAATGTCTCAAACTAGGCTCAACTTTGCCAAGTACCAAACCTTTTCTTATCAAATTATTTTGGTCTCATCTGAATTTTTCTGATTGCAGGTCCGACTGTGTGGATATTCTGACCCAGTGTGGGGATCGAAAACGCTTTCTTGATGAACAAACTCCAGAACGGATTTGTGACATGCTCTCCCCAACAGATGATCCAGAGCGATGTATTCCTCTGAAGAGATACCTCAGTGAGTGTCTGTGGGGGGAAAAAAATGCTTTTTCTGATCAATACACCGTGTCTAAATCGGACGCGATGTGAAGTGACAAAAGACAATAAAACGCATTAGAACCCATTATAATTTTACATTTTGTCCTCACTGGATGAGACGCGACAATCCCATTAGGACAACAAGCCGTGTGTTGTGTTGTGTCGCACCACGGCCGGTGTAGACACTGTGTTATATTTGATGATCATGTCTTCTGTGTTGTATGGTCTTTTATTGTTGGAATCCTTCTGGTTTCCACAGACCCCAGTCCCTTTGATAACTTTATTGAAGAAGTGATCCATCCTTGCAATCCGAATCCATGTCCAAGTAACCATCTCTGTGAGGTCAACAGGAAAGGCTGTCATCCAGGACAAGTCTGTCTGCCTTTCTTCTGCGTAGCTGGTACGGTATATTTATTATTTTCACTTTATATTTATGTCTTTTTCCTTCAGATATACCAGTCTGGTTCCACTAAGCGAGTTTAAACACAAAGTTCGATTTATAA